>OY720429.1:25881336-27379680 GCA_963082735.1 Pocota personata | reverse complement strand
TGAACCGGGCCTCGCTGCCGGTGTAAACTAATTTTGCTGCGTCGTTAATCCGCGGAAAGAGAGAAAGCTGTGGTCGTACTTGAAATAGTCAGGTCAAAGAGTAAGCTAATGTACTAGCACACTTTCTCCCTTTCCTCACCTATTCTGAATTCGGTTCAACAATCTTTGGGACCAATATTTTTTCTAACCAGTTCAATAGCTCGAGTCCTAAGAGATCTCGATAGAAACAAGTCTTCAGGGCCAGACAGGCTTTCTCCCCTTGTCTTAAAGATGTATTCTTATACCCTGGCAAACCACTGTGTAAGTCCTTTCACTTATCATATTCCACAGGAATTTTTCTAGATAGATGGGAACTTACACACGTACAGCCAATTCTGAAAAATAGCGATAAAACTCCCGCACCAGCTGCCGACCAATAGCTTTAAAGTCAATGCTGTCCAATGTCATGGAAAGCATTGTTAACCACTAACTTACGCATTGTTTTGAACGCAACCATCTCTCCAATGATTGTCTGTATTGTTTTCCGAGACTTAATGGTCTGCCTGTCCGAAAGATGGAACCAAAGTATACATGATCATGGTGAATGAAGAGTTCTGTCAGAATATGTCTAAAGCGTTCGATAGAGAGCGGGGTAGTGCCCTCGTAAACAAGCGTGAAGCTAATGATGTCGGTGGCATTTTCGTGAAGAGCATCGCGAGTTTTTTAAGTGGTTGATCATTGTAGGTTGCATTAGATGAATGCATTTCTACACCATTCTCAAATAATGCAGGCGTTTCCCAGGGCTCAGTACCCTCTTCGTCCCTTTTATTAATTAACATCAATGACCTCTTTTCTGTTACTCGTAATTCGATTCATTTCTTAACGTACACAAATCCGCTGGTCCAGATGGTATCCCCCCATAGTTCTGAAGAGGTGTTCTTCTACGCTGGCAAAACCTCTGCGTAAGCTTTTCTGCCTATCCTACTTTTCAGGGCTCTTTCCGAGTAGATGGAAAACAGCATTTGTCCAGCCCGACCCATTGCACTTACGTCCCTTCTTTCCAAGGTCATGGAAACGCTGATAAATCGTCAGCTTATGAAATATCTCGATTCACTAAAACTCCTTAATGACCGGCAGTATGGTTTTCGTACCAACAGGTCCACTGGTGATTTGATGGCATATCTCACCGAGAAGTGGAACCAATCTCTCCATCACTTCGGCGAAACCAAGATGGTTGCGCTTGATATTTCAAAGGCATTTGACAGAGTTTGGCATCAGGCTCTGTTGTCGAAAATGCGTGCATTTAGCGTCGATGAGTCTCTTCTTCAATGGATTAGAAATTACCTTTCGGGGCGTTCAGTACAAGTTGTTTTGGACGGCTTCAAGTCTGCAATTCACCAAATAAATGCTGGTGTTCCCCAAGGCTCTGTTTTGTCTCCGACTCTCTTTCTTATTTTTATAAATGATCTCTTGTCTGCAACTTCTATCCATTCCTTCGATGATGACAGTACCCTCAGTTTTTCATATTCGTTCCCTAACTCATGTTCTTGCTCTTCGGCTGTAGAAGAGGAACGACAACGCCCAAAGCTGAAATATAACGGCCTAGTGCACCCGAGACCGTTCTGCACTTTCTAGACAGGGTACTGAATCGCGCGTTAGAACTCATAGGTGATAGAGACATTGTGAACTCCATACATACATTCACTTGAACACCGTCGAAATGTCTCGCGTCTTTCCCTATTTTATCGATTTTTTTTTTATAAAAAATGCTCCAGCGAAATAACCAGTTGCATTCCTCCCCTTCAAAATTTCACCCGCAATACGCGACATGCTTCGAATGCACATCAGTTTACCCTAAAGCCAAACTTCGGTCGTACTGTCAAATATAGCGATTCATTTATAAACCGAACAACACGAACGTGCAATGATCTACCAGGCTCTGTATTTCCCCATCACTACAACCTTCAAACATTCAAAGCCAACGTGCATAGGCTTCTCCTCTGTTCCTCTTCCCCCTTTTCCGTGACGCCCGTACCTTGAAACAGTTTAGGGTATTCATATCCCCTTCGGCGCGCGCAGATTATAAAAAAAACAAAAAAAATTCCTTCGCGAATGACAGCACTCTTAACTTCGCCTAGTCGCGAACGAAACCTCGGCAAGGACCCAAATCGTCGAGTGTCAGCGGTAGCGATTGTCTGCCAAACTCAACTTTGACATTGACTCAATCATTAATTGGGTGCGAAAAACCGAGTTGAGTTTAACGTGCTAAAAACACAATGCTGTGTGGTGTCTATAGATGAAGTTGATATTGAAGAACTTAATGGTTTGTCAATGCTCGATATGCCTAGAACTACGATGGAACTAGCAGTTTCCTGATGATGCCTACAATTTGGAGAAATATAAAAACGCGCGTAGTTACTTCATTCTCCCTGCCTATCTGTCCACTCTTTTCAGGCAAAAGTCTGATATTTTAGAAAATTCTGTACAATTGTCCAAAGTTTTGAAACTTCGAAACCCCAAATTTCGATCAAAAGAATTTTGGTCAGTTAATTTTCGAGATGCTCGCATTTAAAAATGGTTTACATTAACTTCGGACAATTTGGGAAAGTTTGAAAATTCTGCACAAGTTTCGCAAAAACTGAAAATACTTTTCTTACGTAGTAGAGAACTTCGAACCCAAAACGTCGATCGAAATTATTTAATTTATTTTTCTTTGGACGCACCGGTTTCAACATATTCGCGCACTCGAAAAATGATTTCCATTGCATGCGTTGGGCAACATGGTGTTATAGCCCACCGATTGAAGTGCGTAAGTATTATAGTTTAAATGATGATTCACAAACCTTACTAATCAGATGTTAATTTCGCTCGGACAGCGAAAAAGCCGCGACAAAATGCTGTAATTTTTCTAACATTATTATTCCTATTATACAGTCAATTCTGCTCAACCAACCAAAATAAAGTTTTACGAATTATAAACGTCTACCGGCTTTTGCAAGTATTCTGTGATCATGTCAGCAGAGCACTCACTGAAAGAATTTGCGCATTAGAAATGGGTCGCACGTACTTGCTCTTTATGTGCTGTTTTTTTTAGAATAAATATTTTGAAAAATATGTTAAAACAAAATAATATTTTTTTTTTCAATTTTTCAAAATCTTGGAATACCACATCCTAGCATATATCAAATATCGCCTACATGTTACTTTTATCGAAATCATTCGAGTCACATTCGAGAAATGACCAATTTTCAAAAATTCATTAATAAATAAAGTACCGTTGTACAACATATTTCCAAAAGCTTGGTATGCCATCTAGTGACATTTGTGACTAAATATAAAATATAAACGAAATCGTTAGAGCCGTTCTGGAGAAAATCGATTTTTTTCAGAATCAGCCATTAGTAGGTACCGGTAATTTTGGGGTTAGAATGAAAATTCCGATTTCGCCTCGAATTATGAGCCCACAGACCCCAGATATGAAGTTTGAAGTAAAGCCGCCCAACCGTTTAGGTTGTAATCCAACACACATACATACAGACAGACACATGGACAGCAGACGGAAAGACAGAATTTTTTTAGCTTCTCTATTATACGACTAGTAATGCCAATATTAATAAAAATCAATATTAATAAAAATCTCGAACCAATACTTGCCCTTATAGTTGAAGCAAAAGATCATCAAAATCGGTTCAATAATTCAGAAGTTATATAATAAAATGACCAATAGAAAGCCCTGTTTGCGTTTCGTATGAAGTAATACATAGTTAGAACTTTTAAGTATATTCATCAACCCTCAATTTCTTCTCTTTTCTCCTCTGAAGGCCAATTGTTATGTACCTAATCAAGTCATAAATATTGGTACACCCATTTTTGGTGATAATATAAAAACGAGCAGGTATTTTTTGATTTCTTTTTTTGTAAAATTTAAATTGATTATTTATGCATTATGCAGGCCTTGAGTCGCTCTGGCCATTGGAAAATTGCCCTCTGTACGGATAAGTGCGCGCTTCAAAGACTCAATATGTGGGTGTCAAACAAACCATCGCCTCTAAAATAAACTACAGCTTATAATACAAAAGATTGAGGTCTGGACTACCTGACGGCCAACCGTCTGCTGCCATGAAGTTCTGCACATTGTTTTGGTGCCACCATTGTGTAGCTATTGAGCTTATGAGCTGGCGCAGTCTTGTTGGAAGGTCCACTGGTTGCTTAAAATCCCTTCACAACGGGACTTAACCAACAATTTTGAATATCCGCTTGGTAGTTTTTTGCCGATGGTTTTATTCCATTCTTCTTTGGATGACCGGGAATAGAATCTGTCATTTTACTTATTGAAAGATTTCTCAATAGTAACATATTTTTTCATCCCTGAACAAAATTTTCCGGTAAACATTTTGCGCGTACCGACAGCTTAGAGCTTTCGATCTATCATTCCGTTTTTACTTTAATTGGGCTGTGAGTAAGTGGCTAGTGTGTCTTTTATATGCATTGATGAGTCCCAAGTCTTGTTTGATAATGCGAGACATGGATTTATGCGATATATTCACCACCAGTGTCCTCAAACAACTTAACAGTTCGATACACAAAATTCCGGGTACACAAGAAAGCGGTCGCAAGGCCCGCAAATGATCGTCCCTTTCCATATTACACTTGTGAAGGCCAATTACCAAAATACGGTTTTCAATATCTCCCCACTCCATATTTACAAGCGACTTTGGTGTAAATCATTTCGCGCGCTAATTTAGTATAAATGTGACTCATTGAATACCTGTCAATATAGAATGGATGTGTTCAATACTAGTTTGACGATGAGTGCGATTAAACGTGTACCAGTATTTATGATTTGACTATACTATTACTAATACTCACTTCTTTTCTTTTTCTTTTTTTTTTCACTTTCCCATATTAATCTGCTTTTCCTTTTACAGGCCCACGAAGAAAACTTAAAAGAAAAAACTGAATAGAACCTTCAAGGGAGACCACGGTTTACCATAAAAATATATAAAACCAAAGCTGCGAAGAAACAACAAAAAGAAAAAAACAAACCTTACTCATTCAATTAAAGTGAAGTGCTATTACAAAACCGAAACATTATAACTGTTATATAAACAATTAAGACTTCAAAACTATACAATATACTTAATAACTAATTTACACCATTTTGTATACACACCAGCATAAAATAGAAACAAAGTAAATGTATAATTTAATTATTTTTTTTTTAATTTTAAGTTTCCAACTGCAAAAAAGTTTATTACTCGTATAATAAGTACACTGAAAAGAATATTGTTATTTATTTTTATATAAATTGTCAACATATGCATTAAAAATTAAAATAATGCCAAGACCATCGTTGCATTGTAACATTATCCCATTGGACGACAAACTAAAGATGTGCCTTTATCTAAAATCGAAATATTTTTATTTTGTTAATCTTCCTTTTATTTTGTATATCTAAATTCGTCCCAGTCCTAATGTAGGTATACGTTCATCTGGAGTTATTGTTTTGTATTGGTTATAGTAGAAAAAAATAAAAGAAAAACAATTGGCCAATTATTATATTAATTGTTATTTTAGTTTAGATTTAAGTAAACATTTTGTCGTTATGTATTACATAAGCCAAGTATATGTGCAAAGTTAAGAGAGTAATTATTGTCAAATTGTACTTTGTATTCCTTTCGAAAAGTGATTTTAAATTATACAATAAATTTAAATAAAATAAAAAAATATATTATGGAACCAATATTATGGTTTAAGTTTAAAAAAGTTTTGTTATTCCTTTTCTGAAAGAAAAATGAGAAACGTCAAATTTCAGAAATTAAGAGAGAATACTCTCAAATTGAAGAAAAGTACCCGTACGCTATTCGTATGAAATCTTGAGAAACGTCAATTTAGGGTGATTTTCAAATACGCATAGGGGAGGCTTAGTCAACTGCTACGATGAAACTTAGACCTATGCGATCGCAGAACTTGTTTTTGTAGAACGACAACCCAAGGTCGACAAGTCGAAGTGGAGTAGTATGCTGCAACTAATTACACTACAACAGAAGGACGTTCTCACTAAGGCATTCTTCGGTACCCGGACGGCAGCGGAGGAACTCCATAGACATTAACGGTGGCGTCCACAGTCCCAGTTAGGCCAAACTAAACGGTTTTTCGATAAGGACATAACAGTTTTGTCGGGCTGAAATTTATTCCAGGTGTAGTACACATGTTAAATTTAAGTATGGAATTCGATCTCGTTCATATGACCACCGTGAGCTCGTTTGCAGCGATTGATTCTTTGGAGCCAATTTTTCACCACTCCACACATATCAGCCGGAACGTTATCAATTTCACGTTCGATATTGTTCCTGAGTTCCTCTAACGTTGTTGGCTTGTTGGCATAAACGAACGACTTAACGTAACCCCATAATAAGAAATCCATCGGCGTTAAGTTGCATGCGCGAGCCGGCCATTCGACTTCGGTAATCGTGTGAAACTTCCCCTTCAATAGATCAATTGTTTGACCTGCAGTGTGGCATGTGGCACCATCTTGTTGAAACCATATATCACTGAAGTCAAGCCGATTCAAGTCTGGCCAAAAATAGTATTCCAACATGGCACGATAGCGAACTCCATTAACCGTAACATGACAATCATTCTCATCGACGAAAGAATACTATTCAATCACACCTCCTACATGAAATCCACGCCACACGGTCACTTTCTGTGGATGCAATGGGATATCTTGATGCACATGTGGGTTTGTTGCTGTCCAATAATGAATATTTTGCTTATTGACAAAGCCATTAAACCAGAAATGAGTTTCATCGCTGAAGATGATTTTTCGATGAAATTGAGGATTTTCTTCAAACTTCAAGTAATCAAGAGGCTTCAGTTTTTGAGTTAATTTGATCTTGTAAGGGCGTAGGCCAAGATCTTTACGCAAAATTCGTCGCAATGTGGACTGAGAAATTCCTAATTCTTGTGAACGGCGTAAAATCGACTGATTTGGCTCATTTTGAACTGAAGCACTTACGGCTGCGACATTTCCGGTACTTCGACTGGTGCGTTGTCTCACTGCCACAGAAACATTCAATAGTGAATATGTTGACTCAAATTTATCCACTATAGCACGCACAGCCTGTGCGTCGAATCGTCAGCTTATCTGAGTATGATAAGTGTTCTTCTAAAGATGGTAGCAGATTCCCTTCCAATATTTTTTTTACATTTTTCTGCGTTCAATGTTCCATTTATTAGAGCCAGACGTCCAACGCCGTGATAGTAAAAGCATCCCCAAATCATTCTTGAGCCTCCTTGTTTCATGGTTGTTGTTACGCAAGCATCATTATGCTGCGATCACATTTTTTCAATCCGTTATGGTCCAGTTTTCATAATCTTTGGCCCACTGGAGATATTTTAGGCGCATTCGTATATTTAGAAATGGTTTTTTGGCAGGTCTTTTTGCGTTCAAGCCGCCTTCTTGAAGCCTTCGTCTTACAGTCCGTGAGCTTATCTCTGATCCTCCAGCCTCTACAGAGTCTAACCTTAAATCTTCAGCAGTTTTGAATCTATTACGCAGTTTTATTCGTTTTAAAAGTCGATCTTCATCGCTGGTGGTCTTTCTTCTGAGACTCGTCCCCTTTTTTTCTTTACAATGAGTCCGTTGCCTCAATGATTTTTTTGATGAATTCAGCCACTGACTACTTGCTGAATCCCACTTTTCGCGCTGCATCATTTCATTTTTTAAAGCCATTATTTCAACTTGTTTTTTCACTCATTTTCTTTTTATTTTCCATATTAATAAAATTATTTCCACTTTCACTCAAACTGCCTTTTTTTTCAATGAACTATTACAAAGTGAATTCGAATCACGTTATCAAAGCCTTTTTATGCAAAATCCTAAAAAAACTACCTGGTAGTTCCTCAAGATAATTAAAGTTAAAGAATTTTTTTACCCTGTCCGGATTTCTATGTCCTTTACTGTATACATATTCAAAAGAGTAGGTCGAATTTTGAAGGCACCAAACATTTTTTTTTTTGTTGGGCAGTGAAATTTAAATCCCCACGGCACTCACTTATTTTTGTCAGGGCTACTGTCACATTTACAGCACTGTCCAATATTTTTGTTTAAAATCAAATACTTCAGACATCTTCTTGCGCTATTATATATTTCTTTTTATTATTTATATAAATGTTACAAAAAAAGAACATTTTTCATTCTGTTATTAATTAATAACACATAAACCTTAATGTTTTCAATACATTACAAATTAAAAAAAAAAATACAAAAAGATATTACGAATCTTATAAACAATTTGAACTACTATTAGAATACCAACGATAGCCATGCAACAATTAAACAGAAACCTCCCATAGGAGCCAGTCGGCTAAATGTTTTTTCACCGGTAAGTGCCCTATAGTAGAGTACACCACTGAAGAGAAGTGTGCCTGTGGCCATGAGTGATCCAGTCTGAAAGCAAAAAACAAAATTCATTGATCAGTCAATAGTTTTAGAAAATATATAAAAACTTACCAATATCGGCCGCTTGCTTAATGGCACAGCCATCAATGCAATGGAATGAAAGAAATGAAATCTATTAGCCGTTTCGAAAATTGCCTTCGACTCGCCTTTGTCTTGAACAGTATTTGTTCTGTGGCTACCAATTGCACCCATAATGACAGCAGCAGCACCGCTAATACCTGCTAAGCGTATGAAATTGTAATTCTTTCCGGCAAGTCGCCACAATGGAAGGGCATTCGAGACCATTTTTGCTGTGTCACTTGTTGTTTTCGTCACAACGTTACTCTGCTTTGAAATGAGTCCCTTTGGTTTTGAGTGATTTATTTTGATTTAGATTTCAGGCGATGAGAAGACAACATGAAATGTATACAAAATGTTGATATTTGTTAGTCAATTAGATGAAGAACAAAAAGAAAGGGCAGATAATTCAAACTTATGTAAATACTTTGAAGACTCCTAATTATAGCATCCTAACCTAAATGAAAAACATGCCCAGTACACTTTCTTGTCTCATTCTCCGATTGCTCAGACAATCAGGAGGGATGGATCCTCTGGATTGTATCTCTTACAACATGTGGGCTGCCATATTCTTGTTGGAAGAGTATCCCTCGGCGAACCTCCGCACAAAGGTTTGTCAGTAAGGGCACACCACAAAGGGTGGGTTTATCTCCTCTTCTCTGGAACTTGATAGTAAACGAACTGCTGCTAATCGTGGACAGTAGCCGTTTTGTTTACATATGTGGGAAAAACCGTTTTTGTGGTTTATTGAGAAGTGTTTAGGTTTTTCATAATTATTAAATTTTATGACTTTTGGGTGTTGATTCACAGCACATATTTATGACTCCTTACATCAAAATAGTTCTCAAATCCCAAAATTTGTCGACCTGGATTGCAAGGGTCTTACATAAAAGCCACACTTTGAAGTCATAAGGACTTATTTGAGATTCTTCACGTCTTGAGTAAACAAGTCGTTAAAAATGGGAAAAGTAACGGAAACCACAATCGAGAAACGATCTGCAATCATCAGACTTCTTAAAGAAGGCAAATCGTACGGGAAGTTGATTAGGGGTTGAAGGTATCAAGGTGCTGCGTTCAACGTACCATTGAACGACACACTCAAACCGGAGGTTTTGAGGATAAACCACGACCAGGACGGCCTAGAGCTACAATTAAACACGAGGATCGGCTAATAGTCACAACAAGCAAACGAAGTAAACGAAAAACAGCACTCGAAATACGCGCCGAAATAAATGAAACACGGAATAAATCGCTGCCCTTAACAACGGTCAAACGAAGGTTAAGACATGCTGGACTATTTGGGTTTTTTTCTTTTTTTTATATATAATATGCACGTGTCAAAGGGGATATGAATATTCTTATACTAATTTTAGGACACGGGCGTTTTGTGGAAAGGGGGAGAGACAGAGAGAACGACAGATTGGTGTAGTTGGTTTGAAACTCAGGTGGTATTATTACTCCAAGGGTGGCGTTTTATTGTCTTTGCTTATGATTCACAGTATTTTTTTTCATCCTCCTGATGTCATCATCAAGATCAAGTTGCATTTTAGCCATATGACCACCCTACTGCCAGTGTTATGCCTTCGCAGTAGAGTTGACATAAGCTTTCGCAATTTATCGACTTTTTTATTTATTTCATGCGAAATAAATAGATGATTCTTGACATCAGGATTCGAACCGTGAACCTACAGCGTGACAAGCAATGATGTTACCACTACACCAGGGCTACCCTTGCTGTTCGAAACCCCCTGCTGGGACCAAAAAGCAAGCAGAAAAGGTTAGAATGGGACAAAAAGCATAAATACTGGACGGAAGAAGATTTATGGAGCGATGAATCCAAGTTCGAGGTATTTGGCACAAAACAGAGAGACCAAACTGTGTGGTCCATATTGGTCCATTATGGTCTGGGGATGTTTCTCTTCAAATGGAGTGAGAGATCTGCCTCAAACTTTTGGCCTGCAGTGTACAGTGTAAAAAAGAAAACTCGAATATTTTGGACACGTTTTACGTAACAAAGAGTACAAACTTCACCAACTTATTTTGCAAAAAAAGATTGATGGAAGAAGAGCGGTCGGGAGACTAGGGCTGTCATGGCAGCCAAGTACGAGATGCTTGAGTCTCTCGACTTTAGCAATAAGAGGTGTGACAAATAAACAAACTCTAAAATCGATGATTTCCAACCTCAGCAGCGGAGAGGAACTTTACGAAGAAGGAATTTTTACGTAGAAAATAGAGTAGAAAAATCATAGTCTATAGTCAAATTTCTTTATGGGTTTTAGCTCACACGGCACCCCGTGAAATAATAAGTAGCGACAGAGGTGATAGGTCAAAAGATAGACTTTAACAAATAAAATTACGTTACATCTGAAACAACTAACAAAGGACAGACAGTATACTAGGTGAAACGCAGAATTTATTGGCAACCACGACTTTGCTAATTACAAATCTAGTGTGGAAAATTAGCAAACGATATTGCGAATTAGCCGCCTGTGATATAACCCGAACAACTTATAATGATGAGTGCTACGTAAATACGAATGTTTTCACGCAAACAGTTCAATTATTTAATCAACATGCATCTGAACTTTGCACAGAATATCTTTGGACAAATACTCACGGTACTTTTGGCCACACTAGAAGCGGTATTCAGTAACGCTTGACTGATCGGATTACCAATGACTATATAACCAATAGCATCACCGAGGGATGACATTTTTCTGCGAAAATAGATTTCTTCTTGATAACAAATTTAAAAGGCACAAATGTGACGACTTCTATGTTTTTTTAGAAATTTTATACAATTGAATGCTGAAATTGCTGAATTTACTGTTACAGGTCGAAGTTAAAATACACGGAAGAATTTGGAAAATATATATCAAAATTGTTTGACAGCTGTGCATAGAGTTGCCATTGTATTAGGTTTATGGTGATGTTTAAATTCGATTAATAAGTAAAGAGCAGCATTTAAGTAGCAACATTAATTTTATAAGTTCTCAACCTGTAGTAGTTTTAGACGCATTTGGAAATTTTGAATAATTTTGTTGATCTTATAGGAATTTATTGATTTTCAGTAAGTACGACGCGGTTGGAGGAGTCTTGGCAGCCCTATTTTCACAAATTGTTTTGATATTTCCATCTGGCCTTCGAGAATCGAAGTGAGAAATGAATGCATTCAGGCTAATATGCTTTTAATTTGGCGATGGATTGTTTTAATTTTTACTGCCAAAACACAGTGCTGAAGCTGAAGCAGAAGTATAAAGCAGCCTCTGAAGCTGAAGTATGAATTGGCAAATGTGTAGCGGGCTGTTGCAGGGGAAGGTGTCCACAATGGTGTAAAGTGCTTTGGTGAAACAAATAAGAAATTGCATTTTTTTCTTGCACGTTTTCGATAGAAAAACATGTTTTTATGAGAAATACCAGCTAACAGAATATTTAAGTAATTAGCTTATAAGCCGCGTTAAGCAAACATTTTTGTCACACCTTTGGCTTTTTTATGCTTTTTTGTACATGTAATTATTAAACAAATAATTTTTTGGTGTTTTGTTCTACTTTTCCATTTGCTTATGAAACGTCAAATGTGTAGCGCTCTACGAAAGTAGAAGTTGATTGAACTTATATTGCGTCTTCCTTTTTGGCGTCACCATTAGTTCATCGTTGAGATAGCGCCAATGATTTTTTCTATATTTTAACTTTTGCTAGCTCGTATTTCGGTTTCAGGTTGCACTTCAGCTTCATCATTGTGTTCTGGCAATTATAATTTTCGCCTTCATAAAAAGTATCGCTTTGAAAATTTGAAGGGGACTCACAAAGATTGAGTAGAGCTAGGGCCGGATTCCGCAACTGTTGCCTTTACAATGTACACAAATTTTAGTATGCACTAAAAAATTACAATTCCGTAATCATGAAAGTTAGTTTTATTTAATAATAGCTCTCTTTCTTTGTGAAAATAATCTCTAATCTGAAAAATTCTTCTTTGTGTTTTATAATTTATGAGATAAATTCAACAATAACAATAACCTACAGTGGCTGAATATACTCGTATTCGGGATAATATCGCAGCTTACAACGTAGATGTGATACAAAAAAGTGTCCCCATAATATCTGTTCCAAGTGTTATCGATAACATGCAGAAAAATGTCACAAAAGACTTTGTTTGCCATTCTTAAGGCCATTACAAATAAATTAGGGGACATAAAATAATGGATGAACAGGGAAAAACACTCAATATCACCAGCAATATATGTTTTCTTTCAATGTAATTAAATCATTAGTGCAAAAATTTCTAATAAAAATTATTTTAATTTTCCTAATTTTAGGTTCTGGGGCCTATTATGTACTACGAGACAAACGATTTCCAGATAACAATACCCACGATTTGTAATTTTTTATTTTTTTTTTATAATTTGCACGTGTTAAAGGGGATATGAATACCCTTATACTAATTTTTAGAACACGTGCGTTTTTGTGGAAAGGGAAAGAGACAGAGAGAAAGACAGGGTGGTGTAGTTTGAAACTCAGGTGGTATTAAGTTTCTGTAAACTCCAAGGATAACTGGGGAGTATTTTGTTTGTTTACGCTATTATTGTCGTTGCTTATGATTCACAGTATTTTTTTTTCCTTCCACCTGATGTCATCACCACGATCAAGTTGCATTTTAGCCATATGACCACCCTACTGCCAGTGTTATGCCTTCACAGTAGAGTTGACTTAGCTTTTTTCGCAAGTGATCGACTTTTTTATTTATTTCATGCGAAATAAATAGATGATTCTCGACATCAGGATTCTAACCGTGAATCAACAGCGTGACAAGCGATGATGTTACCACTACACCACGGCCACCCCCAATTTGTAATGATTATGTGTAATGAGAATGATGGCAACAAAATGTTACCAACTGAAAAACAAAAATCAGTGCTAACTAACATATGGCAAAAAATTAAATTTACCGACAAATTATTATTAAAAATGTTTTTAAGCAGCGAATATTTCTCCGGGAGTGATGATGAGGAAGAAACTACCAAATTGAAGTATCAAACCCATTGAGTCTCCCTGTTTTAACGGTTCTTTAATACACATTTTATGTTTCCCGATTGATGCTCATTTTGTTTTGGATATTTTAAGTTGTAAATACCTTTTTCGAAAGAATGGAAATGCATTCACTTATTTGGGTGAGAATAATATCCAGAAGCCAAGTTGCAAGTCAACTTATGTACATCTCAAATGTACGTATGTATCATATGTATTCCAACAAAGAATTGAGAGAAACTTCCCATTGACATGGCGCAACTAACCGTGACAGGCGCCCTTACAAAAACATTATGTGCTATTGAGAATATTCTCTGCCCTTGATAAGGAACCAAGGTATTCTTCTTGGTTAACATAAATATAGTTCTTCGCGATGTCATGGTTTATTTCCATAAAAGAAACCAACAAGAAACCAATCAAGTTGTCTAATTGTTGTTAATTTAGGCCTGGAAATAAATAAAATACCAAATATGTTAACAATTTTTTTTATTTTTATTACGTTCTTAAAATAATCACAACAATTAATCCTTAATCAAGTTGTGTAATTGTTGTTAATTTAGGCCTGGAAATAAATAAAATACCATTTTTTTATTTTTATTACGTTCTTAAAATAATCACAACAATTAATCCTTAATTAATCCTTAAAGACGTAATGTGAGGTGGGGTAGGACAGAAACCATTCTCGTAACGGTTACCATAGATGTGACCGAAATCAATCAGCTTGAAAAAAAATGTGACCAAATTTTTAAAAAAAAAAAAAAAAAAAAAAATTCGATGCACACCTTTAACCTTTACTTCAATCTTTACTTTCAACGAATATAAATAAATGCGATGGTTAAAAAAAAATGTCAGTTTGAATTTCTAATGCACACAAATCAACTTTGTTCGTCCAAATGGGCGCAAATTTGTGCTCAGTTATTTAGTTTTTCAATCAATTTGAAGAAATGATTGATCGTCTGTACCTTGCTTAAGAAAGCATGACTTTAAACACTATTATAGAAATAATTACATGACAAACAAATTCATGTGCAATGCTCTTCCACTCAAGCGCTTTCGTTTGCACGTTTTCATACATAAATTTCACAATATTGCATTTCTTTCACTAGCTTAATTAATTTCTCATTATTTCATTCCCATTTTTGTGCGCTGTCAAACTAGACGAGCCAGCTCAAATAATTGTGGACGCACATTGATTTTGAATGCAGTTTTACTGCCGGAACACAATGGCGTGGCTGCGGCGGTAGTGGTTCGAGCTGTTAACTACGAACACAATGGGTAGCTGTAGCAGTAGACTATTGCTCTGTCGGTAGTAAGAGTTAGCTAATTTTTAACTTCTGTGGCGCTGCAAGCTTCACAGCTTACTACCAGTGTGAAAGTGGACGACAGCGGCGTTGAAAAATTTATTGAGCGCATAGAAAATAAAGAAATTCTGTGGAATTTATGCCATCCGTAATACGAAAAAGCACAAGAGAAATCACAAAACAAATTGAAATGATAATTCGTTTGAATGACATTTCATTTGGCAAAGCGATAGCGCGCTACACCATTGTGGGCGAATTTGGTGAGTGCGGCTTCACACAATTTGATAGTTCGTACTACTGCTACTACTACCGCCGCAGCCACCGTCCCAGAATCGAAGGATCGAGTTGAGATTTCGATCTGAGTATTTCCACACACCGAGTCGAAAGAAAGAAATTCAAACGTGGTTGAACTGATAGATAAGTATAGCAGACATTCTGTTTTTGATTGGGTCAGTGTTCTGTTGTGTTAGATTCGTTATCTGAAATCACACACACACACACACAGAGACAACATGTCAGTTTAACCCCTCAACCTAGGTATACATGAACTTTTCTAGCTCGATCCAGTTCTGTTAGCTGAGTCGAGTTGAGTCAATCCCATTTCAACTCGATCTGCGTTTATATGAATCTCAAGACAGGTTGAACCTGGCTTCAACTTACTTACTTAGGTCCTTTAACCCCTCGGGGGGCATAGGGCATCAACCACGCCTGCGCGCCATCTTGTTCGTACTTCTGCAACGCGTTTGAGCTGCCTCCAATTCATTCCTAGAGAGCTCGATTCCTCCTCAACTGTTCTGCGCCATGTTTGCCTAGGGCGTCCCGCTATTCTGCCTGCTTGCGTGAGCGGATTCCACTGCATGGCGTATTTCGCAATGGAGTTGTCTTCGCGCCGTAGGGTGTATCTAATACACTGCCACTTTCTCCTTCGTATAGTAATGTTTATAGGTTCTTGGCCCATTCTCATATAAAGCTGTTCGTTGGAGATCCGGTTCGGCCAAAAAATCCTCAAGATGATTCTTAAACGTTTATTTACGAAGACTTGTAGCCTGCGTGTGTTAAAGGTGTCCACCTTCCAGGTACTGCACCCATACAGCAGTACCGATTATACATTAGAGCGGAACAGTCGCAGCTTGGTTCTTAAGCGGATAACATTACTTTCCCAGATTGTGGATAGCATACCGAACGAAGCTTTGGCCTTCCCGATTCTACTGCATACGTCCAGTTGGGTGCCACCGCGGTTAGCCGAGACCACACTTCCTAAATATAGAAAGTAAAAACTGGCCTCAAGTATGCATATAAACGTAGTAATTGTATTCTAATATTTAAGCTTAATGGTGGATTTACATTGTCCTGCTAATTCTAGAGCTAGAGTGAGATCACTACTCTCTCATCAAAAATTGTGCTTCCTATCTAAAGATCGACATGCACATTCGTTGGAGCTTGTAATGCCGTTCCTAACTGACAGCAGACTTTTCGCTATGTTTTATGCCGCTTTAAATTCGGAATTCACTCGCGTGACTCTCATTCGTGTACGGGTACTAATCAGGTAAAACTGTGTATTTGGCTTTGGTAGACCTACCAACAAATTTCACATATTTACGTGATGAGTTACGCGTTCACGAATGAGATGATATAGCCTCACTTCCACAAAGCACTCATCTCGATTGGAGCTAAAGCATGTGACAAATCGCCTTCCTGATCGTTATCAGTGAGGAAAGCGGGTTTAACCATATAAGTCTGCCAACATAAGGATGATAAGTATAACATTTCATTTATAAGATGTTATATAATAAGATTGTCAAGCCATTCAATTGCAGCAGCTAAGACATTGTAAATGTCTTCAGGCCCCCCTGGGTAAGCTCAAATGGGGCATTTCGATAAAATCTGTTCCATTGTTTGGAACAATGCACCGCAATCGCATTCTGGCGACGATACAATTTTCCATTTATACAAGTTACTACCACTGCGACCATGGTTTTTCCGTATGCAGTTAAGCGTTACCTATAGTTTTCTGGGAAGGCAAAAGCCGGGCAAAGTTGGGTTTGTGATAAGAGCTTTTTTGTATAAAGGTGACGTATTCCAGACATTTTACCAAACTGTGATGACATCCAAGTCTAAGGCTTGTTAGGTGTTCGGTGTTCGGCTTTCTTCAGTGGAGATTTCCTTCGTCGTAATTCAGGAGATGCTATGTTGCTGTTGATGTTATGGCTCCAGCAAGTATTACCACCAGATATTTAGTATGAATGCTGTGATTAAGCTCTATTCCGTTAAAAGTAACTTTAAGACAGTTGTTGGCCAGGTGGCAACTGAGGTGAAAGCAAGCTGATTCGGTATTGCTCATACTGGGACATAGTTTCCACTTCCAATAATATTCCCCGAGGGTTGCTAAGTCGGCAGATGTTTGTCTCGGTGTATTTCATATCTTTGTTCTGAGTACACAAAGGTCAACAGCATATCCCAAGTTTCTAGACGTGGTGTCCGGCAGGTTTGATATGTATAGGTTGAATAGTACTCGTCATCACTTCTCTGTGTGGGCTTTAGAGCAGCTCAAAATTGACGTCGATTATGCTAATTTTCGAATGAGGCGAATTTTCATCTCGGGGGCTATGTTAACAAGAGAAACTGCAGTATTTCGGGCTCGGAAACTCCACACGTAGTCGTAGAGAAGCGAATGCATTCTCAACGTGTAACTGTTTGGTGTGGTTTGTGGAATTGCAGAATTATCGGCGCATTTTCCTTTGAAGGTGAAGATGGCAACAACGTTACGGTCAACGATAACCGATTTTTTTTTTTACAGAAATTGAGGAAATGAACTTGGACAATCTCTGGTTCCAACAAGACGGCGCTACGTGCCATACAAGCCAACAATCGATCTTATTCGCACTTCAATAATTGCTTAATCAACTGTGAGCTGTGATTTGACCATTGGACTTTGCTTTTAATTTGGTTCCGTTAAAGATCGATGTTATGCTGACAATCCAGTAACAGTGCAGGCACGTAAGCACAATATCGATCGAGCTATTCGTGAAATAGAGCCCCAAACCATCGAAAATATACTGCAAAATTGGGTTAGCAGGATGGGCTACTGCCAAGTCACCAGCCATTTAAATTAAATTATTTTCCATAAATAATCGGAAAGTGTACTCTCTTCAATAAAGCAGAGAACTTTGAAAAACAATTTTAAAAAGAAACCAACAGATGGACTGTAATATAGTCACTTCGTCCTGAAACCGAGACACTTAAGTCTACTATGGTAAAATTATTTAAAAAAATAAAACCACTATTACTGTGCTAAAACATTATTTATTCTACCTCTCCACATTGTCTAGGCCCTTGAAATTTCTCGCCACCAGAAAGTGTTCTGCTGAGTCAGACCTACTCGACTTCGGTTTAACTCGCTTCACTTTTTCATAGAACCTCAGCATATCCTCTTCCAGTTTGCGTACAGCACCATTATCCCAGATTTTCACAACCAAATTCGATCCAACTGCAGACATGGTCAATGAAAATCGCAGCACGGAGTAGCAAAGCTCTGTTATATTCTCTTGATCAAGTACCCGAACGCCTGTGGCATTGGGAGCCATATCAGAGAGAACACAATTAACAGGACGACCATTCAGGGCGGATTTCAGTCTCAGTTGAGACTCGGCTTTTGTAAAGTCTGTAGCACCGAAGATTGTTGCACCCTGTTAAAGTAAATAACTATCCTATTACTAGTATCTATTTAGCTGAGTAAGACACACTCACTTCGATTGCATGAAAGTGTAACAAATCCACGCTAAACACCGTGCCCTTGGGTTGCTTCTCATTCTTGCCATTTGCGTTGGTTCTTTCTACAGCAATTTGGGTCCAACTGCCGGGTGCTGCTCCACAATCGATTACTACATCCCCTGGCTTTAGGATTTTATATTTATCATCTATTTCAAGTAGTTTGAAGACACTACGGCACCTATAGTTCATCATTTTAGCCTTTTCTACATACGGATCGGCGAGCTGCCGTGTTAGCCATTCTTGTGAACTTTTACTTTTTCCTTTTAGGTTATTTGGTATGACTTTGGCGTAATTACGTGTAGATGATGAAAATTTACGAATTTGGGCGAGTGCCATTGAAAAATTACAAGTTTTAGTTAAATTAGTTTGTCCACTTAAAACTACTTTGTAAATATTCGGCGACGAGGTTGCATTGTCAGAACAGCTGATTTTTGACAATTCAATCGAGCCGTAAGCTTATTGGAGTAGGAGCCTAGGTGGTGTTGTTTATGCGGTATACCGTAGGTTTGTTCGATGTCCCTAGTAGCAGTGCGCCGGCTTTCAGGTGATTATGTTTGCATTCAATGTGAAATCGAATTTGTGAAGCTACGAGTATGATTAGATTATATGGCACACTGCCATAAGTATAACATAAAATGTATGGCAAATTCGAACTTGCAACAAATGATACCAGTTGTTTTTGGATTAAACAGTTTGCCAAACGCTTTATATCATATTACATGTACTGCTACCTAAAGGAAACTTGTGATTTTCCTGATAGTTTTCCAAACGGACTTGGACTATATTACATTGTATGGCAGTTAAATCATACTTAAATGAAAACTTGAAATTATCCTGAAATGTTATGACAGCTGCCTAACAAACTGTTTCGTTCATCAAGCAATTCATTAAACGCCAAAGAAATTCAGAAGGAGTTTGCGGAATACTTCGGCAACGAGAATTAGTTGGAAGGCAGTACAAACTTTAGCAATCAAATAATTTATTTGTATTCATATTATATTTATTAAAAAATGCATTTTTAAATCCTTGGAGTTTTTAGTCTTCATCGAAAGTAGTCTTCTGTTCACTTGGAAATGACTGGATGAGGTGGGTCAGGATGTTACAATCTGCTACGTAAATAGTGTTTTCGTCAGCGAGTCGCATAGGAGATGGTACTGTGTGTGTGTGTACCTATGTAAATTAAAGTTAAAAATAAATGAATGTTAGTTCAATAGTTGAAGAAGTTACCTCCATTTCATCTTTATAATTAATTGCTATTCAGTCGCCGTTTTAAAACAAACGCATAATCTACCGGGAGAGCTGTGTTGGGTATCACGTAGCTCCGCCCTGTTAGAACCAAAGTTGGTTCTCCTTTGAACTTAGCGCAGAGAATTCGATCACGTTACCGGTCCACAGCGGCCACTGAGGCATTCACAGCGGCTATATTTTCAGTTGATAGAGCATTACGATGATGCACAGGCCTCACAACATCACAAACACTACCGATTTGTTAGAATTTGGAATTGTTTGCTCAGTTCGGCTATTATGACAACATAATCTGTCCTTAACTGCCCGAACACAATGCGAAGCTGCAGCTGAAGTACGAAAAGTAGTTGTAGCACAAGTTGAATCAACTTCAACTTCCGAACGAGCTGCACTACTTTTTGACAGTTAAAAACAAAAACGAAAATGGCAGAGTCGTCTACGGGGAAATTCATAGCATGCCATTTCTTCTATCTCAGTCATTATTATAAAATAAATCCACCACAAAAAACATTTTCACGTAACACAGCGCGATTAGCTTTCCGTTTTGACAGCTTGAGCAATCGAGCTTTGCTTCATCATTGTGTAAGTTAACATCGTCAACCACTCGCACGCGCAGCGGAAATGCTGACCTAGCGTCTGGGGCGAGAAACAAATTTCCAGGGAAATTCACGTTGGGAAATAAAATGCAAGCTAGGGAAATCAACATTGCAATAAACTAATGAAAATGCAACCTTCAATAATTTTACTTGTACGAGTCTTCTTTATTTTTAAGTTAGTCTTAATCGATACTTCATACAATAAAGGACAGGGCAATCTGCCCTGAAAAGTATTTTTTTTAAATAATTTCGGCGTAAATTCTATTAACTGGCGCCCGAGCAGGGACTGTGCGGTTTTACTAAATAGTCAATACGCGTACGAATAATAAACGCACTTATAAACTAAAATAATCGTGGAAATAGTGCTAGTGAGAAAAATATAGTGGACACCAAGCCGCGAAATCATCGCTAGTGCGTGAGACAAAATAGTGGACACCAAGCCGCAAGTTTCATAGTGGACACCAAGCCACGAAATTTTCACTATAGTGCGTGTAAGCAACAAAAGTGGACACCAAGCCGCAAGTTGTGTAAAGTGGACACCAAGCCACGAAATTATTGATAGTGCGTGTAAAACAAAGTGGACACCAAGCCACAAGTTTCGTAACGTGGACACCAGGCCACGAGACTGATTAGTAATTGTGTAGGGGAAAAGAGGCCCCCGAGTAATCCTGTAAAACAGGGATAAAAAGGAGTTCCGGAATAGCGAACAGCCGCCCCAACCAACAGCCACGGTCCAGAACCCATCTTCGTTATGAGAATTGAAGCCGTTATATTTCTGTAAGAATATTTTTGTCCTTTGTAATTTGTAATCGATTTTGTAACATCCTAAGACTCAACTAGAATAAGATCCAAATTTTAATTTCTGTAAGAACATTTTTTTTTTTATACATAATTCGTAATTATTTGTGTAACAACCTAAGACTCATCTAGATTAAGACCCATTTTAATTATTTTTGATTCAATTTCAATTGCGAATCTCGGTTCACATTCATTGACTTAATTTCAATCACAAAAATTTCAAAATGTCGGACCCAAATAACTTAATCAGACCAGCCCGCTTAGAAGTACCAGGAGAAAATGCTGCTCCTCCTGCTCCTCCTGCCCCCTCCTTTACAAACCAAATAGACGATAACTTGGTACATCTCATAACCAGACTCGTAACCGAAACACTACACATTCAGGGACGACAGATATTTAATTCAATTATGAATCCAGCCTCAGATATCAATAATGATATTGATCAACCGATTAACACCACTGATCAGAATCTTTCCGACATGGACAAAGTTCCAGATGTGGTTAAGAGTTTGCGCGAGTTTTCAGGTGAAGCTCAGGAGTTCAACTCGTGGAAGAAAAGTGTTGAAAGAATACTTAAGATCTACGAGCACCTCAAGGGTACTCCAAAATATTATGGCATCTTGTCCGTTATTAGAAATAAAATAACAGGCCATGCCGATATAGCGCTCGAATCATATAATACCCCTTTAAACTGGGAAAAGATTTCTAAATGTTTGACTCTGCATTATGCAGATAAAAGGGATCTAGGGACACTCGAGTACCAAATGACGACTTTGGTACAGGGTAACAATACAATACCCGAATTCTATCAAGCAGTTTATCATCATTTATCTCTGATTCTTAACAAACTCGGTTGTATTGACATGAGCCATGAGTCGTTAAATAACATGACTCAATGTTATAGAGATAAGGCACTTGATACTTTCGTTAGAGGGTTGAAAGGCGACCTTCCCAGATTACTCAGTATAAGGGAACCCGCAGATTTGCCGCAGGCTCTGCATCTTTGTCTTAAACTCCAAAATGTTGACTTCAGAACTCAACACGCCAATAATTCCCAATCAACAGCTCGGAAAACCTTCCAGCAAACACCTCCACCGGTTCCTCCTAGAAGATTCAATCCTCCACACCCAGTTCCTGTTCCAGCCCCAAGGCGAGAGTTCTTTCCACAATTGCTTCATAACCCTAGTCAACCTCAGCAACCCCAATTCCACAGGCAACCACAATATCACTCTAGGTCTTTCCAACAAGCCCAACCGCAACGGTTTCCACCAAACCAACGCGAACTTCCTCCCAAGCCTATGGACATAGATCATTCCATTAGAACTCAGAGGGTAAATTACCTAAATAGACCAAGAAACCAGCCTACTGCACAGAAGCGAGAGCACTCACAACAAGTTCATCAACCCTATAAAATGCAACGAGTCTACCATACTGAAGAAGCCGTCGCCGAAGAACAAGAAATAGAACAATACGAAGCCACGATGAACCAAGAAGATCAAAACCACGAACAAACACTTACGGAATACAGTGACGACCAAACAGACGAACAATATTTTGATCCACCGCAACAAGTTGATGACATATATTTTTTAGATTAAAACACTCTTCGCTTCCTTATTTCGAGCACGTTGCAAAGAGTGGACAGGTGTATAAATTTCTAATTGACACAGGCTCGAACAAAAATTACATTCAACCACGACATATACGCAATCCTCTCCCCAACAAAAAGATTTTCTATGCTAATTCCGTAGGGGGAAACATTAGAATAACCCACCATAGTCTTATTCCTCTTTTTGGTACTGAAATAGGCCCCTTACAATTTTTTATACTTCCTACCCTTATATCATTCAACGGCATTATAGGGAACGATACCCTTAAAAGCCTGAATGCGGTTATTCACATAAATGATAACTATATGAAAGTTCACCAGAACACTTTTATCGAACTTAAACAGCATCTAACTGAAACCGTAAATAGCGTAAATATCCGAACATCCCATTTGAATGACGAAGACTCTAACTATCTCACTAAAGTTATTGGGTCTTTTCCGAAACTCTTCTCTGATCCTGACGAGAAACTTACTTATGCGACAACTGTGAAAGGAGAAATTCGTACAATAGGTAACGAACCAGTCTATTCGAAATCCTACCCCTACCCAAGAGGACTTAAAGAAGAAGTTGAAAAACAAATCAACCAACTTCTAAATGATAATATTATCAGGCCGTCGAAATCTCCATATAATTCGCCAGTCTGGATCGTCAACAAAAAATTGGACGCTTCAGGCGAAAAAAAATATCGAATGGTGATCGACTACCGAAAACTTAACTCGGTCACCATTGCCGACAGATACCCCATTCCGGAAATCAATGAGGTCCTAGCTAACCTCGGCGACAACAGATGGTTTTCTGTCATAGATTTGAAGAGCGGATTTCACCAAATCAAGCTCAGAGAATCCGATATTGAGAAAACGGCGTTCTCTATCAATAACGGGAAATTCGAGTTCACTCGTCTTCCCTTTGGTTTGAAAAATGCTCCGGCGATTTTCCAAAGAGCTCTCGACGATATCCTAAGAGAGCAC
Source organism: Pocota personata (assembly GCA_963082735.1). NCBI lineage: Eukaryota > Metazoa > Arthropoda > Insecta > Diptera > Syrphidae > Pocota > Pocota personata. The sequence continues at coordinate 27,355,863 of OY720429.1, read as the reverse complement.
ATCGGAAAACGATGTTACGTCTACATCGATGATATTGTCATCTTTGGAAAAGACAAGGCTGAACATTTTAAAAACCTGAAAGCCGTCTTTGATACTCTAGAACGCGCCAACATGAAGATTCAGTTGGATAAATGCGAATTTTTCAAGACCGAGGTGGAATTCTTAGGATTCATCATCAGCACTGATGGCATTAAGACTAACCCTAAAAAGGTTCATGCCATTACAGAGCTACCACCCCCAAAAACGCTCAAAGACCTGAGATCTTTTCTAGGTATGTCAGGGTATTATCGCCGATTTATCAGAGATTATGCGAAAATAGCGAAACCCCTGACATCCCTTTTAAGAGGGGAAGACGGACGAGTGTCCAGACATCTCTCTAAAAATAAAAAGATAGATCTTGACGAAAATTGCATTTACTCATTTAACCAAATTAAAGACTCCTTAACTTCCAAAGAAGTAACTCTCACTCACCCGAACTTTAACAAAGACTTCGAACTCACGACGGACGCATCCGACTATGCAATTGGTGCTGTCCTATCCCAGGACAGAAAACCCATAACATTTCTCTCAAGGACACTGACAAAGACAGAAGAAAGCTACGCCACTAACGAGAAAGAGATGCTCGCCATCATCTGGGCTCTAAACTCGCTTAGGAATTTCCTTTACGGATCAAAAAAGGTAAATATTTATACGGACCACCAGCCATTAACATATGCGCTGAGTAATAGAAACACAAACCACAAGATGAAGCGATGGAAGGCAATTCTGGAGGAGTACAACTACGAACTCAAGTACAAACCAGGAAAGGAAAATGTAGTTGCCGATGCTTTATCTCGACTGCCACAAAAAACACAAATAAATTCAATGACCATGACGCAACATAGTGATGAGAGTTCTTCACATAACCTGATACCAGCAGTTGAAGTACCCATTAACGTTTTTCGAAATCAGCTGATTTTAGAAATCGGGGACACAACTAGCCATCAATTCTTAATTCCATTCCCCACGTACCACAGACACGTTTTTGTACAACCCAGTTATAGCAACTCAGATATCATTTCAATTTTTAAAAAATATTTAAATCCCAGTGTAATAAATGGCTTGCAAACAAAAGAAGAAATAATGGGCCGAATACAAAACATTTATCCCGAACATTTTTCCAAATACAAAGTTAGATACACTCAAACAATAGTTGAAGATCTGGCCAACGAAACGGAGCAGGAAGAAAAAATATTAAGTATCCATCGCAGGGCACACCGTAATCCAGAAGAAAACCGCATACAACTTCTTCAACATTTTTATTTTCCGAAAATGGCATCAAAAATCAAAAGACTAGTAAAAGTATGTAGAATTTGCAAAGAAAACAAATATGAACGACACCCAAATAAACCTATCCTTGAACCAACTCCAATCCCTAATTATCCTGGCCACACTCTGCATTTAGATATTTATTCAACGGAAAAAAAACTGGTATTAACCGCCATATGCAAGCTCACCAAGTTCGCCAAGACTAAAATTATCAAGTCAAGAGCAATAACCGACCTCAGGCAACCTCTTCGAGAAATCTTATTCTCTTTCTGCATTCCCGAGAGTGTTGTCATAGACAACGAAAAAGCCCTTAATTCGGTATCCATATTATCCATGATGGAAGACGAGTTGGGCATTCGTATTCACAGAACACCACCCTACAAATCCGAAGTAAACGGGCAGATTGAGCGGTTTCATTCAACTCTCTCAGAGATCATGAGATGCCTCAAGGCTGAAAAAGTATCCCGATCCTTCGAGGAACTGCTCGAAAGAGCCACTAACGAATATAATTTTACAATTCACTCCACAACAGGAAAAAAACCGGTCGAACTCTTCTTTGGTCGATCTCCACAAATAACCCCCGAAGAACTTGATAAAACCAGGCAGAATAATATAGATAAAATTATCCAAAAACAAGAACAAGATTTAAGTTATCATAACCAAACCAGGAAACCATGTAAGATGTACCATCCTGGAGACGTCATTTACATAAAGCATAACAAAAGAATTGGTTCTAAACTCACCGTCCGATATAAAAAGGAAGTAGTTAAGGAAAACAAAAATACAACTGTCGTGACTGAATCCGGCAAAACGATCCACAAAAGCAATATTAGGAACTGAACAATAAATTTCATATCTCTCTTTTCAGACATGCATTATGCATCGCGGAAGCGGAAATCCAAATTTTGGACTTCTCTAATTCTCAATTCGTTTCAATACACACTGGACAAACAAAGATACAGAACGGAAATTTCAAATTAATCCATGACATTGACCTCGACCAATACGACCAACTCTTGACCAAAATTTCTCCAATGCTTAAACTTAACGAAACAAAGAACGATTCCCTTTTCCTATACCTTTCCCATGAGCACGAGCAAATAAAAAATTTGATATCTAACCTAAAACCAAAAAGGGTAAGAAGATCTCTAGATTTTATAGGTTCGACGTGGAAGTGGATTGCCGGTAATCCCGACCACAACGATTTCATTACTATCAAAAGAAAAATGAATAACCTACTTACTAACTCTAACGATCAAGTTGTAATAAATAAATTGCATAATGAAAGAATTAATAACATAACCAAGATTACGAATGAGATTGAATCAATGCTAAAAACCAATAAAAATTTCAACAGAGATGTAATATTAAATATTCAATACAAATTTAAAATTTTAAAAGAAGAATTAGTTAACATTAATTTGGCCATACATTGGGCGAAACTAGGAATTGTTAATTCAATGATTTTATCAAAAGAAGAAATAAGCCTAGCTGTAAAAACACTAAATCAAGAGAATGTCCCTTTCACTACTATAGAAGAAGCTCTTAATTTTGCTGAAATAAAGATAATAACAAACACAGCTTCCATACTTTATATTGTTAATATCCCTACTACCGATCCTTCCACATATGAACGAATATTATTAAAACCTGTGAAGAGAAATGGAGTAGCCATAGAAATAGACTATAAAGAAGTTGTAAGAAACAAAAACGAAATTTTTGGCGTAACTAATGATTGTAAAGTAATAAATAGTGTTTCAATTTGTAATAAAAGAGATCTTATAAATATTGCTAACTCAGCATGTATTCCCAACCTATTAAATAGTAAAATAGCAACATGTAATAAAGTGAATAGTCAGCATATCCCGTCGATCGAGGAAATAACAAGTGGAATGATCCTGCTTAACGACTTTAACGGAACTCTCCAAGTCGAATCCACGCCTCGGAACCTTACTGGTACCTTCCTTATTAAATACGAGAAAACCAACATAACGATAAATAATAGAGTATTTGCGGCATACGAAGCTTCTACACACACCGTTCTTCCAGCCATACTGCAGCCAACACCCATAGAGAACAGATTCCATCGACTATTGTCGCTCGAAATGATGGGCGAACTCCACATCAACAATACCAAAAGTATCGAGTTGCTCAAAAGCGAAAACGAAGCTTACGCATTCATCAGCTGCGGAACAATAAGTCTCATCGGGATTATCCTAGTAATTATCACCATCTATAGAATCATAACAAGGCATTCAAGTAATGAAACCAGAGTCATGATCCAGCAGCAAGAAATTAAGAACATCGAAGCTCCACCACACACTGAAAGTTTACCAAAAGGAAGAATCCAACAAACAAAGTTCAACGACCTTCCTTACTTTTAGGCGATTGAGGACCATCGCATTTAAAGGGGGAAGAGTTAACATCGTCAACCACTCGCACGCGCAGCGGAAATGCTGACCTAGCGTCTGGGGCGAGAAACAAATTTCCAGGGAAATTCACGTTGGGAAATAAAATGCAAGCTAGGGAAATCAACATTGCAATAAACTAATGAAAATGCAACCTTCAATAATTTTACTTGTACGAGTCTTCTTTATTTTTAAGTTAGTCTTAATCGATACTTCATACAATAAAGGACAGGGCAATCTGCCCTGAAAAGTATTTTTTTTAAATAATTTCGGCGTAAATTCTATTAACTTGTACGTGCATTGCTACTTCAGTGACTGACTTTTTTGACAGTTTGTACTACAGCGATTTCATCTGCTGCAGTGCTTTTCCATTATGTTCGTGTAGTAAATCACGATGCACAGATGTTATTATTATTATTATTTTATTGCGTTGAGCGCTGGTGGTAAAATGGCAACGCAGTTAAATTCTACATTCGAAATAGATAACTCCTTAGATGTATTCCACTGAAAAAGAAAAATTATAAGATTTGTGAAATAACAATTACATTAAAAAGTAATCTGCCTTTGAAACAACACGCAGTCCCTCTCGTTTCATAGGACAATGACAACAATGAACTGGAATAACTGCCGCTTTACTTATTTAGCGGAATGACAGTCAAATTGCTAAATAACAGATTCCTACTGGCACAAATATACATGACTACACTGTTTAGCAAAATGCTATATACTTTTTGGTGCCAGACGTTTGTCACAAAAATTTTGGCGATTACACTGTTTGGTGCTGTTGTCATACAATAAATGTCAAAAAATTTAATTTTGCCATATAATCTATTCGTAGCTTGAATTGGCGCCGAGTATTTTGACAGCTATACAAAAGCACTGACCAGTACTAACTCCTACTCAGTGCTTACTGAAGTTAGGGACATCGAACAAACCTAAAGTAATCTCTACTACGCCATATTACTTTGCCGATGTGTCAAAGAACTGTCAACAGTCTTCAAAAAATGAAGAAGAAAAGTCGAGCACCTAACAAGGATTTTAATTTGCGCAAAATAAAAAGTGTTTACATGCAGCAGCCCTTGCAGAATTTTATATAAAAATATTTCTAAAAATAGTGTCCAGCGGTGAACTATGTAAACTGGTCTAAACAAATTCAAACAGACATGCATAACAAACAGGAAAACTCGATATGGAGACTTGTGTTTTTCTCCTTTTGTGTTTTGATTGCATCAGCTTCAAAACAGGTGACTATTTATTTATGTTTGTTGCTCTAATTCTTAAAGTGGAAGTTTCCAGTTTAAAAAAAAAAATATGAACAAATGTAGTCCTATTAAGCATAATTTCATATTCCCTATAGAGCTGCACTGATGTCGCACGAGATGAGGAGACCTTGATGGTGTTTTCAACTTTAGGGGGCGGATTAACCGCCATCGATCCCATAACCAGTGAGATACGTTGGACAATATCCGATGGTAAGTGCTAAAAGTGTATTTATCCAGCTGCCTTTACTCAGTAATTATACTACGTTGGCCGAAATGAGTTTTTAAATAATTTCCTGCGTTATGCTAGCGTGACCCATTTGCTTATCAACAAGTGCTGATCACTGTCACGGTAGAGTTCCATAGATATTGGTAAATATCTCAAGGAAATTGCAATTATAGGGCCAATATTATTTTGCCAGCGTGGATGTGAATCTATATATAAAAAATAAAAATTCTCAACAGCTCTGGATTGTTCAGAATATCTTATCAACCACACACTCTTGTGTTATGTCGGAGAAACAGCAAAAAATGCTACGCAGATAAATTGGGTTTTTCTTTGTGTATAAATACATACACGAGTATGATGATAATTAATAGCTGATAAGAGAGAGGTGTATTAAAGCCGGCTATTAAGTTGTATTGAGATTAAAGGGGGTTTGAGCCTCCAATTGGATGCCAGCGACAGACTAACATTTATCGTATGACTAAGTGTTTTTTTGTTTGCGAAATTTATGTTGTTAGAACTATTTCCAGTTAAGTAAGTACTTGTTCATTAGCATTTAACAGTCATGGAAAAGATGTGCGATTCGTTCAATCTTACGAAGTGTGACTGATAATAGATATGGGTGTTTAAATTTTCTTATCAAATTGGAGAGTTTTATTTCAAACTTGTTTCTCTATTAAGATGCAAATAGTCGATAACAATCTTGGCGTTGAGTTGTTTGTTAAATAATAAACGGTCGACGTCACGGCCTTGACCAATTTTCTCCTTAACTTTATCACTGCTGCCGGTTATGACAATGGAATATTATCATTCCCGACATTTTTATTTCTTTCGAATTTTTCGCTCTCTAGACCATTTTGCGTAGTCAACTATCTTTCATGTTGCCTTCAAGTTCATGTCTCGATAGTACTGTTAAAAGATTGTTCTTTGTTTTTGTGATAGCACAAGAGTTTGACTTTTAACAAGAAATTATTTGACCGTCTAAGATTTATTTTAAAATAGTGCGCGCTACCGCTCACAATGTACATCTTTTTCGTCCAATCTATTCTATCTTAATGCCTCAATGTCCTCTTCATCAGAGTCGTGTGTTATTGTCCCCCTCTTTTGCGCTGTCTCTTTCGTGCGGCAGTCCTGCCAAGTCATCTTTTGTTACAGATTCGGCCGTCCTGACATCTGCGACGCCCTCGTCGAGTTCCTTGTCAAACACTATCCAACGCTTCATTCTACCGGCTGACCATACTGCTGAATGGGGTTTTTGGTATCTCTGAGCAAACGGCATGTCGGCTACTTGATAACGATCACGAGGAAGTGCTGCTACCAGCACGTACGGTCCGCGATATTTTGCTTTGATGTGCCTGGAGTACTAATTGTTCGAGCATTTGTACGAATGCCGTCATACCATTTTATTTTTTTTTATTAATTCCGCAATATCCTTAAAATTCCCTGCAGCTAAATTCGAACTTATTTGCGAATCATTCAAGCCCGTAAGAATATTGTAATATGCGAGCTACGGCTCGAGTAGATAAAACAATATTCTGTGAAATTATTTCTTTATTTTCTAGTCTATAGAACAATTCAGGTTCACACTATACTATTCTTCGCAATTCTTTTCTTACAAGGTCTCTGTCCTTCCAAATCACTTTATCTCCTTTCAATTACTTAATTCACAAATCCAAACTAATTACTTCTTCTTGTTAACTCTCAACTTTCAATTTATCACAAAATTACAACTTCGCCCATTATCACTTTTCTAATCTCTTCGCCACGGTTTTAAAACTACTGCCCCCTCTCGATCGCCATCTGTCCTTATATAGCAGAAGTTTGTGATAGCCAGAAACTTCTAGCAAATTCTTCGACCACTGGAACAAGAAAAATTCTGATGTAATAATTCCAAGATGACAATCATTCTTGCAGTAATAATTCCCTCTCATCCGTGATATTATCCGTCTTTTTCGTAGACATGAACTGTGGAAACCGCAGACACGAACCTCGAATGAAAGGACACTTCGGACCAAAATTCTGCCAGAATGAAAAGACACTTCGGAATTTGTTGCATAGTCGTAGGAGCGTAGTTATTATTATGCTACAATATATTGGATAATGGTTTTATCTGACAGTTCAATCTTTTTACCCACCATGTTCATCTCGAAACAGTAGTTCTCAATTCTTTCGGTTGATTTTCTCACTTTTTTCATCAACTGCTGGTGAATTTCTACTTCACTGTAGTGATGAGGAAAATTTATTTTAAGTCCTGACGATAACTGAGTCCAGGATACTGTCGCTTCCTGCGTTGTGTCCCACCAGTATCTTGCAGGACCATGCATTTTCGATGCCGCTGCCATCAGAAGTGCCCTCTCGTCCAAGTCGTGTATTTTTGCCAATCCTTCAACACGGCTGACCCAGCACTCCGCCGACATTGAAGATATGTCACCCGGTGAGAAAACTGGTAGCGCATCCGCAATTTCTCTTATCGTGCAGTTTACCCTCGCCTTATCTGCCGCTATTCTCCTCGATAGCCGCGTTGATTCTAAAAGCCTTAGTTTCTCAGCTATTTCACGCTCTTTTGTGCGCATGATTCGTTCCTTTTCAAGAAGGTCTTTTTCCCTCTTAATTAATGCCCACTCTCTCGCTCTCAACTCTGCATCTGTAGATGTACATTCGTCGGAGATATTTGTCAAATGGCCTTCTTCACTGCTTGTGAGAGTTGTCTCAGCCGTTACGTTCAAAATCTCACTAGAATGAGGTTCAATTTGAAAAGCTCCTTTTTAACCTTGTTCTTTGTCATGTTAAAGTATTCTTTTGATGAGAACCCTTTTTGACCCGCTTATCGTAAGTCCCCTATTTTTCAGCTCAGCTTGGAGCTGGTTGATGTTCATATTTTCCATGTCTATTGATCTAGAACCAAATAAATTGATAATTTTAATCGCTTGTTTCTATTTATAAACACATATTCGACTCCATCGATCTTCTTATTTTACAACGATTTCATAAACAGATCGAAAGATTGATTTAAATCTTATTTAAAAATCTTAATACACAAAATATTACTCTCCAAAGCAATTGCAGTGTGCGGAAAAAACACTCAGAGCATAACCTGAAAACTTTTACAATCACAATCCTGCTCAGCTCATAACAAAACGTAGTTGCTTATACAGAAAAGCCATTTCCGATCGTTCTACTCACGCTCATTCAACGTTGGATAAAGATAGATACTTATCTTGTCTTTCGTACACCGAAAATGCAAAGCTATATCTTCCACAAGTACTCGAAAATAGTATCCCTTCAATCTTGTATTAGATTGCCGGCTCTATGCAACTACATGTCATGGATAAACCAGACAGAGTTGACCATATGCTTTTTCGTATACCGAAAACGCAAATGTATGCAACTACGCAATGTCTCAATTTGAACTTGAGTTGCGGCTTTCTCCTCCTCGCACACATTTCGTTTCCAGTAGCTACCACTACGTATTCTATCATTACAGATATACACTGTTTTATTTATATGCACGTATACATTGTTTGTGCATCTACAACAGAGACAGCATTACTTTTTCATGTACTGAAAATGCATTCTATCTCTGCTTTACTTTAAAATAGCGGTAACTGTTGTGGCTTCGACCAACAACGCAACGATTCGAATCTCCTCTCAACCACGATGGAAATATTGGGTTCATAACTTAATTCGTGCGGTTTTTTGTCAAAATTTGAACGTTTTTTTTAAAAAAAACATGTACAATAGTATTATTCAAAGTATTGCCCATCTGAAGCTATGCCTTTTTCCCATCTTTCTGGCAATTTGTGGATCCCATCCCAAAAGAACTGCGCCGGCTTGGCAGCCAAGAATGAGTCAAGCCAATTTTTGATATTCTGCTCTGATGTGAACCGTATTTCAGTGAGGGCGTTCTGCATCGACCGGAAGAAATGGTAGTCAGAAGGGGCAAGGTCTGGGTTATAAGGTGGGTGGGGTAAAACTTCCCACCCACTGTTTTCCAAATAGTTCTTAACCGGAATAGCAACGTGGGGCCGAGCGTTGTCATGATGGAAAATTATTACCTCGTGTCTGGTCGCATATTCCGGGCGTTTTTCGGCTACTGCTCTCTTCAAACGGATTAATTGTGTTCGGTAGCGTTGTCCATTGATGGTTTCACCCGGTTTTAGCAGCTCATAATACAGCACACCCTTCTGATCCCACCAAATACAGAGCATTACCTTCGCGCCATGGATATTCGGCTTTGCCGTTGATTTGGCTGGTTGGCCGGGTTGTCGTAATGGATCCATTTTTCATCACCAGTAACAATCCGATACAAAAATGACTTCCTTTTGTGGCGTTCCAGCAGCATTTCGGACATGCAAAACTGCCTTTCGACGTCTCTCGGCTTGAGTTCATGTGGAACCCAATTTCCTTGCTTTTGAATATATCCAGCTGCTTTTAAACGTTTTGAAATGGCTGCTTGAGTGACACCCAAAGATTCTGCGAGCTCTTCTTGTGTTTGGCAACAATCTTCATAGAGTAATGCTTCCAGTTCTTCATCTTCAAACTTTTTTGGCTGCCCAGGATGTTCATCGTCTTCCAAGCCAAAATCACCACTTTTAAATCGTGCAAACCACTTTTGGCACGTTCGCTCAGCTAGCGCATGTTCACCATAAACTTCCACCAAAATACGATGACTTTCGGCAGCAGTTTTCTTCATATTAAAGTAATGAAGAAGAACTCCCCGCAAAAACACTTTTTCAGGCACAAAGTTCGACATATTTGAGTGAAAAAAAATTATTGTTGTTTACCCTTCAAATGAATGACATATACTGAAATGACGTACAATGACAGTAGCTTTCCAACGCATGTTCCAATGGAATAATAACAATGGAATAATACAAGTTACGCCATCTCTTAGCAAACCGCACGAATTAAGTTATTGACCCAATATATCAACCCACTTTGACAATTCTGTGTATCAAATTGCATTTAATCGACAAATTCGCATAGTCTATTAATACATTGATCACTTTAACAAGATAGCACCACAGTTAAACCACAACATTATGCTCCGAGTATTAACGCATTCACTACAACCTTATACATACATATACTCACTCTCAAAACTACAACCAAATGTAAAATCTAACTTATCTTGGCTATATCCGATATCCCACTTCTGATCTTTAACAAGAATTTATTTGACCGTTTAAGATTTATTTTAAAATAGTGCGCTCACAATGTACATCTTCTTCGTCCAATCTATTCTATCTTAATGCCTAAATGTCCTCTTCCTCAGAGCCGTATGTTGTTGCTTCCCTCTTTTGCCCTGTCTCTTTCGTGCGGCAGTCCTTCCAAGTCCTCTTTTGTTACAGACTAGTCATTAGTTTCTACTCAGTCAAGTCGTAAAAACAACTATTTTTTGATTTTTTCATACGTAGGGACTAACAAAAGTTCGCTTAGTTGATTGAATAATAAAACACAAAAATAATTTTAACCTTAGATATTTAATCTTCATCTTTTTTTAATTTCTTCATATAATTCCCATATATTTCAATACATTTCTTCAGCCGATAGATCCATCTTTCAAAACAGCTTTCAAAATCCTAAAGTAGCGGCGCAGCTCCTCTTTTTGTCGGTGTCCTAGTTAATTTTGGAAAACTTGTGGTAAGCAATTTTCAGTATACCAATTAGCAGTGACTGTCTGACCAGTTTTAAGCGGGATGACGGCGACCATTTTCGCCCTGGTGAAGTACATCGACATTATAACTTTTGTTGCTAACTTTTGTTGTTTGGCCTTTACTGGAGGATTTGCACCTTCTGGGGTCCATACCATGGACTGCTGTTTGGTTTCCGGGTCGTACTTGTATAACCAAGATTTATCAACTGTAACGATCTTATAGAAGCAGCTTGACTCTCCATTTTCAAACTTATCCAGGAAATATTGAGCAAAACAAACACGAGCCTCCTTTTGCTCTCCATTCAAAATTTTTGGAACCCATCGAGCTGACTTCTTCGAATATTTCAGTCCCATATTCATCCGCTATCATCCCCTGTGTCATCCTGGCATCTTCGTCAATTTTAGCCTTCAGCAGGGCCACATTTGTATCGTCGGTCGAGGATTTGGGCTAACCTTCACGAGATTCGTCCTCCACAGAAAAATGGACAGTCTGGAATCTTCGAAACCACTTTGAAATAGTAACAGGAGATGGTGCATTTATTCCGTATGCATTTTGGCATTCGTGCAAAATTTTGACTTGCGTAACGTGACGTCGAAATCCGGAGAGAATGGCAAAACGAATTTCTTCCTGTGTGTGGTGTGGTGGAACTTCAACCGAGCTTACGTCACTAATTTTTCGCTTTATCGTCTCCATTTTACCTATTGTTTTGAAATTTGCAAATAATATTGTTAGATTATAAGCTACAGAAATGCATCTTTTGGTAGTCCCTACGTATTTAAACAATTTATTCGATATGGTCGCCATTTACATTTATGCAGGCCTTGAGTCGCTCTGGTCACTTATAGATTACAGCACACACCTCGGCCATTGGAAAATTATCAACTGCACGGATAGGTGCGCGCTTCAAGGACTCATATGTGGGTGTCGAGTAGAAGAACAAGCCATCACCTCTAAAATAGACCAAAGCTTATAATCCAAAGGATTGAGTTCTGGACTGCCTGACGGCCAATCGTCAGGCAGCTATAAAGTCCGGCACATTATTTTGGTGCCACCATTGTGTTGTTTTTGTCTTATGATCTGGCGCGTTCTTTCGCGGAATGAGTTCTGATAATTCTCTGAAGGGCATAGACTTTTCCATTTTACTGTCGGCGTAGAGCTTTCAATAATTCATTCCTTTTTTTGCTTTAATTGGACTGTGAGTAAGGGCCTTATTGCGAGAGTCTATTCGACTAAAGTCTGTTCGACTTCTGTCAATTCTATTATACTTAAAATTGGTATTGCGAGGTGCAGTAGAATTTCTGCAATAGAATCGACATTCTGAAATAGAAAAGAAAAAGCTCTTACATGGAGCTTTCAACTGAAATGTCAAATCTCCGTCTGTTTTGTTTGTGTTTACAAAAAACTCTGTCTATTTTATTGTTGATTACAGAAGAAAAAATTGTTTTAGGAAAAATAATGAGTTTTATTTATTTTGATACTTTTGAGGATGAATTAGAGGATGTACGACGAGCTGAAATTGTGACAACACTTCGATACAGAAGAAAATTAAGAGTGATCTCCAATCCTCTAGACATGGATGACAATATGTACATATGTAAAATATGTATTTTCCGTTCCGTTGCATTTTAATAATTATTGCTTTTTTTTTTTAGCTATTAAGGTCCATAGCAAATTGTCTCCATTGCTCGTTTGCCTCTTGCTTTTTGCAAATCCCTTTTGCCAAAAGCTAATTTTTTTCCCATTAGGCAGATCAATTTCTGCCTATTCCAGACATTTACTTGAATGGAAAAGTGCTTCCCAAGTGTGAAAAGTTCAAATATCTGGGATCTATGATCAATAGCGAAGCAACTTGTGATGATGACATCAATCATCGCGTAAGCGTAAGGTGGATGAAGTGGCGGGAAAACTCCGCTATCTTCTGTGATCGAAAAATGCCCCCTAAGCTTAAAGGAAGACTCTACACCGCAGTTGTACGTCCGGCGCTCACATACGGTTCACAATGCTGGACAATGTACAAAAAGTATGAGGGCAAATTAACGGCAGCTGAGATGAATATGCTTCGCATAATAGCAGGAGTAACGAAGATTGATAGAATAAGAAGTTCAAAGATTCGAGGAAGCCTCCATGTAAAAGAATCCATCACAAGCAAGATAGAGCACGACCGGCTCAGTTGGTATTGTCATGTTCAAAGGAGAGATCCTTCGAACCCCGTCAAAAAGGCAATATCAATCAACGTTCCTACGCAATTGCGCAAAAAAGGCAGACCAAAAAACAACTGGATCACACAAATGCAAAAACACCAGCATTCGATTGGCCTCAGTGACGAAGTGATCCAAAACCGGGAAGCCTGCCGGTACTTTCTGAGGTCAAACCGGCAAAGCCCACAGGCGGACCAGTAGGGATGCAGTAAAGTGGGAGGGTTGTGATCCTCATACTCCGGATCATAACTTCGACGTAAGAAGAAGAAGAAGAAGAAGAAGGCAGATCAATTTCTTCATCTGCCGTTTATTTGTAAATATTTTCCTTATTTTTGTAAAAAAAAAATAAACCAATTTATATAAAAATATATTTTAACTTGAATATAATTCTAAATATACTTACTTATTTTCCCCGTTATCCATTTTTTTCTTTGTTTGCTCTACTTTCAAACGAAAATCTACCACTAATTTCCCATAGAATTGACATTTCTATAAAATAGAAAAATATCAACACCAATAGAGACTCGCAATACCGATAATCGACTTTAATTCTACTGAGCTTTTGACATTTCTATCAAATAGAAAATCATCCATACCAATAGAAATTCGCAATACCGATAATAGACTTTAATTCTATTCGACTTTAAGTCTATCGCAAATAGATTCTCGCAATAAGGCCCTAAGTGGCCAGTGTAGCTGAAATATACGCTATAGATAGATGTGTTCAATTCAACCTCGACAGAAGATACAAAAATTGCGACATAGCAATATTGTCATACAGTCAAGCAGCTATCAATGCACTTGATTCCCATGTCATTAGATCAAAACTTGTGTAGGAATGTCTATACAAACTTAATGAATTGGGTAGCAGTAACAGGGTAACCCTCTATTGGATCCCTGACCACATTGGAATAAAGGGGAACGGAGAAACATACTCCTTGGCAAGACAAGGAGCAGCAGAATCCTTTATTGGACCTGAGCCATTCTGTGGAAGCCACACTATACGCGAAGAATTCAGGAAGATGGAGAAAGAAAACAGGACGAGAACCTGGGTTCATACTTCAAGTCAGAGGCAAGCTAAGAAATTTCTGGGAATCTACAACTGGAAGAGATTCGAAGCGTACATCTGCCTTACCTTATATCCTAACAGGCATTCTAACGAGGCAATATAAACTCGGGGAGCATTTAAGGAAACTATATATAACAAACGAAGGCCTTTGCAGTGAGTCCAGTGAGACTCCAGAACATCTTCTGGAGTCATGTGGGGCCTTGATCTACAAAAGACTGAAATGCTGAAAGTACCAACTATCAGATGAGGATTGTACCAACCATAGATCCACTTCTCATTCTCAGATTCCTAAGAGAAACTGGATTAGAGAGGGTACTCTAGGGTTAACTATCCTTGCCAAGGCAAAGAAACAGTGTTTGACCCTCGATAACAATTCTTAAAGAATTATATTCTGAGGGAAACTCTAATGAGGGAATAAACCTCTCCTAGGTATTAGCAGGGGGCACAATAGACCGTTAGGTAAACCCTACACAAATAATAATAATAGTAGCCAGTGTATCTCATGTGCGTCAAGTCCAAAACCAAAAATTTCTCGTGACAAGATTTACTTCTTTCGCAGCGGTCTCCGTTTAATATTGACTTTAATGGCTTTGATCGCCTGTGGACTTCTGACAGTGCGAGAACGCCCGGACAATCATTTACTCCACTAGTGTCCTCAAACAATTTAACAGTTCGACGCACAAAATTCCGGTTGATTCCAAGTGGTCGCAAGGTCGGGAAATTATCGTCTCTTTCCATATTACACTTGTGAAGGCCAGTTACAAGAATGCGGTTTTCAATATCGCCCCACTCCATATTTACAAACGAATTTTGTGTAAGTCTTTTTGCGCGCTAACTTAGTATAAATGTCACTCGTTGAATACTTGTCAATGTAGAATGGGTGTGTTCAATACTAGTTTCACGACGAGTGCGTTTAAACGTGTACCAGTATTTATGACATGACATCATCATCAAATCGACTGTTGTGTCCAAAGTTGAACGTAGGCCTCTTCTAAATGTTTCCATCGGTTTCTGTTTTGGGCTACATATGTGAATCCAGTTTCCAGCTGTTCTTCTGATGTCGTCGCTTCACCGTGTTGGTGGTCTTCCTCTGTTTTTTACGTTCTCTCTTGGTCTCCATTCCAACATTCCATTGTCCATCTATTATCTGTCGTTCGATCTATGTGTCCTGCTCATCTCCACTTTACCGTTGCTATCCGGTACTCGTTCTCTTACGTAATGTTTAGCATTGTCCTCTCCATCGTTCTTTGTGATATTTGGAGCTTGCCAATAGTGTGTCTCGTTGGGGTTAAAATTTCCGCACCGTAAGTTATCACCAATAACACGCATTGTTCGTAGACTTTTCTCCTTAGGTACGAGTATATGGGGATGTTGCTTTTAAATATGTATTTTAGTTTTCCAAAGGTTACCCAGCCGAGCCCAATGCGACGAAAGATTTCACGGGATTAGTTATCTCTTGAAATTCGTATCTCATGGCCCTACTTATATCCGAAGACTTGTTCTATTTCTCCTCCGTCTTCGGTCCTACGGTTTCCACTAGTCATAAATTTTGTTTTACTGACGTTTATGTAGTAGTAGTAGTAATAATTTTTATTAATGCAAAAGAAGAATTCAATTGTTACAAAATTTACAATAAGCATTGGCTTCTGACGTCAGCCGACGGAGAAAGTTTCAATAGTTATCATTTCATTTAAAGTGATTGACCTTTCTGCAATTTATTTTAATTTGAGTCGACTATCTTCCATGAGGGTCATATTCGACTTTTAGAACCATTTCATGTGTTGTGACGTCACTTCCTCTTCCACAGCGGTCACCATCTTCTAATGACTCTTTACCTTGTTTAAATAAGCCCGACCACTTGTAAATCAAGATTTTACTACTTTTTCCTTGTTTTGTGAGGAATTTAATTACCGTTTAAAAACAATTAAAATACGTAAACTAGAATACACGGGGCATGTCATCAGAAATGAAAGATACAAACTCCGTCAAATAATATTGCAAGGAATAATCGAAGAAAGGATAGCGGCCGGCAGACAACGACAAACATGGATGCTTGAGTGACTAGTACCGAATGTTCACCACGGAATTGTTCAGTTCCGGTTGTCATTTGCAGTGTACTGGACTTATTTAAAAATACAATACCAAATCTTTGGTTTACTTATCTACATAAGTACGTAGGACTGTCGGAATTAACGGCCGTCGGTTATAGCGGCTGTATTTAGCTATTCCCTTGCGCCGTCGTTACAAGCGACTTCGACGGTAAAATAAAAAGCATACTTGCATGAACTCACTGTTTGAAATCCTGCTGTTACTTATTTCTAGAAATTCCCCCTTGCCATCTTCGGGCAATTAAATTTGCGATAAAACATACTCGTACCCCCATCTATTTTATATCCAAGAAAGGTATGATAGTTATTTTACCTAAACAACGGAAAAAAATGTCTCCAATATGGACTATCGGCGATAAAACAAACATCGAAAGGTGATATCGCATAGCTTTGCCAGAGCAATATTTCAGTATTTGATTATATTTGAATAAAAATCGATGAAATTATTTGATATATTCGATGTCCAAAGAATTTCCCCTCTTACAATATTTAGATTTTAGAAGTTGTGTGCGTATTAAGAGTATAACTGCCCCGAGAACATCAAACGTCCTCTTTCTCCATTGCTTTAGTGTAAAAGAAATTCAAAATAATATTGACCATTTGTACCATTTGTATTTTTTCGCACATAACTAGTCTTTTGCCAAGCGTAACATTTTTATTTAGAAATTTATTGGAACAAGTTCAATTTGGCACACTTTTTTTTTTTTAGTTTACTTTATTCCATCTACCGAGCTTAACTCTAACAGATATCAGATAAATTAATAAATAAATTCAAGTAGAAGCAAATATATGCAATAATAGTAATTTAAAATTGAACCTATCATAACATAAATCAATTTCGGTACACACTGAGTTAAATAATTTTATACATTTCGTTATTGGCTCATTGAGACCATAGTTATAAACATGCCTAGGATTTAATAAAAAATTTCTGGTACGAAGTATTCTTTCCGGTGCATAGAATTCAAAGTATCTAAGTATATCAGGACATATTACACGGTAAGAAAAGACATCATGAATAAACAATATACAATGAACATTTCGCCTTTTTTCCAAGATATCCAAACCGATCAAAGCACATCTAGTAGAGTACGAGGGCATATCATCAAGATTCCATTTCAACTGTTTTACAACAAATCTTGTAAAAGACTTTTGGACCCTTTCCAATCGCATTATAGAGTTACAGTAATTAGGACATCAGACTAATTTTGGTGGGCTATAGAGCAATATTCAAGGAAAGGACGTACTAAAGACATATAAACAGACTTAAGAGCATACGGGTTAGAAAATTCAGTACAAGAACGTTTAAGAAAGCCAAGCATAGAGTTTGCTTTAGCAACTACATAATCGACGTGAAACGAGAATGTAAGCTTTGTGTCAAAGAGCACACCAAGATCTTTAACGTCAGTTTTACGAATCAGGGCGGTCCCAGAAATTGTGTAGTCGTAAATTATTGGTATCAATGTACGATGAACAGAAAAAGAATGACATTTATTTATATTTAATGAAAGACAGTTTATTCGACACCAATCGACTATTACATTTAATTCATTTTGAAGACTTAGGCAATCATAAATGTTATTGACACGTAGAAATATCTTAAGGTCATCGGCATACAACAGACAGTTAGCACGATGAAACAACAATGGGATATCATTGATGAACATGTTAAATAGTAAAGGTCCCAAGTGGCTACCTTGTGGAACGCCAGATAAGACCTTAATAACTCTAGATTGAGAAGAACCAATCTTAACAACCTGTTTTCTATTCAATAAATAACTAGAGATCCATTTAAGCAAACTGGAATGAATCCCAAAAGACTTAATTTTGTTAATAAGAATGATATGGCATACTGAGTCAAATGCCTTCACAAAATCAGTAAAAATAACATCAACTTGGTAACCTGATTCCACAGAATCAAATAGATATTTAGTGAATAGAGTCAAGTTTGTTAAAGTGGATCTACCAGATATAAATCCATGTTGTTTCAGAGATATCTGTTCTTTTACACTGAAATAAATTTTTTTAGTAACTATTGACTCAAAAAGTTTAGGAATAGCTGAAAGTTTAGTTATTCCTCTGTAATTTTCAATTTTTTGCCTGGGCCCAGCTTTGTAAACGGGAGTTATAAATGACAATTTCCATTCATCTAAGAATGTGCCTGAAGATAATGACAAATTGAATACAATATTCAATGGCAAAGACAGAGATGAACTTCATTTTTTTAGCACATCAAAAGGAATACGATCAGGGCCAGCACTTTGACAGGAGTTCATAGATTGTATGCCCTGGAAAACATCATCTATCGAAAGATGTAAGGATCCTATGGAGGTGTTGGAACTAGTAACATTATCCTCGAGGGATATATTAAGATTAGAGTAGTCGACATATACTGATTCGAAAAACTTCGCAAATAACTCGCATGATGAATTAGTGCTACTAGAAAGAACACCTTCGTATTCCATATTTTGATGAATACCATGTACCTTCCTTTTACCATTCAAACAAATCCAAAACCCCTTTGGATTCCTCGAAATCTGCGATTCAGTGTTCATTACATATTGTTTATAGAGAAACCTATTGAGAAAATCATACTCGCGACGCAATTGGTAAAACCGACTTCTATACAATTCAGACTTATATTTTTTGAACAATTTAAAAGATTTATTTTTAGCATTCTTTAAATTTATTAGTTTTTCATTTTGCCATGGTAGTTTCAAAGAACGCCTTTTTTTAATACGAGGAACGAATTGGGCAATTCCGTGGTTTAATATTCTTAAAAATTCAATGTATGTATCCTTAAGCGGTGAACCAGAAAAAATAATCAACCAATCAAGAGAATTAAAATAATCATTTAGTGCATTATAGTTTGCTTTGGAAAAATTGTAGCTAGTTTCGTAACCACTTACACTTGATTCAAATTTAGAAAAAGTAGTACATTTTAAATCTATACATAGAGCAATATGATGAATAGAATTTTTCATTAAAGGACATACAATTTCTCGAACAATACAATTTAGATTATTATTTGCAAACACAAGATCTAGTATTCTGTTTAACGAATTATGACAATTATTTTTTTGAATTAAATTGAATGAAAACATTGAATCAATGAACGTAAACTCACAATCAGTTTTCATATTAAAGGGAAATAAACATTTGTCATCATGAGAATATTCCCAATTTACGTCACCTATGTTAAAATCTCCCAAGACCATCAGGTGCTGGTATTCATACAGCTGATCAGCAATAAACTCGTAAACACATAGCGGACTTTTTGGAGGTATGTAGCTTGCAACAAAAAAGACTTCATTATGTCTAGCTGTCCCACCGCTAAGATCAACAGAGACACACAGTTGTTCTCTGACATCATCATTATTAGGAAGAGTAACGGGATAAGTTGTAAGAGAGGAACGTAGTCATACTCATGCAGAGAAATAGCGAGAAAAACATCATTAACTTTTGTCCTCATTCCACCTGCATTCTGATAGTAAACAGTGATTACGTTAGACGGCGACGAAAACAGTAAAGGCGAATGTGAAGAATTCGTTTCATTGTTTATGTTTGAGCGCCGTCTGCGCTCTCGTTTTTTGGAATGAAACGAAAATTTCTCACACGCACATTCAATAGCCAGTTCCCTGTATTCAGTGCATCATTTATTAGACATGAAGGGACGCCAAGGCGGAAATTAATAAATTTCAACGATGACAGATCAGCATCTCTTTTGTAGAGCGGAAAACAGGAGAGAAGATTTACTGGAATATTCAACTTTTTCGACGTATAGGCCAATATAGATTCCGCTTTTGTGTTTATACCTCACTCCTTTTCGTGGCTGAATAGTTACATCTCTTTTGTACTTTAATGTTTTTGGTGAGATGTGAATACTTTTTGCAAAGATTAGGCATTAATATATTACTTACTACCTAACCTACCTAGCTCTAACTGCTGAACATGGACTTACCTCCTTTATAAATGAAATCACGAGACCAATCTCCGGTACATATTTAGATCACATTTTTTGTCGTTTTGTGGAAATACCCTTACTTCAATGTGTTGGTATTAACTTTGATTTTCATATCACTGATCACTGCATGACTGGCATCTTGTTAAAAAATCTAAGAAATCCAAACCGGGCAATTCCCACTCATACACCCACCGTGACTAAGATTAGATTTGATCTTTTAAACAGTGGGCAAAGCTTCGAAGGCTTATGACATTTTTCAACAAATCCTACAAAACTATGTTAGATCTCAAAAATCATCTACGGAAAAAATGTTTTAAACATCCACTTAATTCAATAATGTTAAACCGTTTCAAAAAAATGTGTAAAAATGTTAACAAGGAAATTAGGATGCACCGTGATATGTACTATTATTCCAAAGTACAAAGTGCCCAAGGCAACCCTAGAAATGAATGGAAAGTGGTAAATAGTATCATCGATCGTAACCAAGGTGCTGATATTATAGATCCTACATCTATAGCCAATGAATTTAATGACTTCTTTGGCTCAGTGGGAAATTGTAAATAAGAGAATTTTTATTATTAATTCTCTGAACAACTCGTGCTCCTGTGGTGAAGATGGGCTCTCTAATATCACCCTTAAGTGTATCGCTCCGAACTTAGTAAACATTCTGGCTCACCTTTTTAACCTAAGTATTTTAACTGGAAGTTTCCCAGACAAAAAAATGAAGTGTGCTAAAATGAAACCTCTTTTTAAAAAAGGTAATAGAAAGGAGAAAAACAACTACAGGCCAATTACCCTATTGCCTACGATTTCTTAAATGTTTGAAAGAGCTGTTAAGAGTAGAATGTTAGATCACCTTAAGAGACATTTTTTTAGTCCTGCGCAGTATGGGTTTAGGGAGGGTCTCTCTACAGAAGATGCTCTTCTAAAGTTCTGCTCGTTGATAAACAAGGGACTGGATGATAAAAAATGTTGCGCCGGTCTTTTCGTAGACATAACAAAGGCGTTTGACATGGTTGACCATTGACATTCTTTTGAACAAAATATGTAATGCAAGCTTTCGCGGTTTTATGTTTAATTGGTTTGTGTCTTATTTAAAGGACAGAATACAAAAAGTAAAAATTGGCGATTGCTTTAGTAACCCGATGGTAATAAACCTAGGTGTACCGCAAGGTTCTGTCTTTGGCCCCGTTTTGTTTTTAATTTTTATTAATTCGTTATTTAAACAACCATTTGTTGGAAAAGTAACGGTTTTCGCAGATGACCTTGGCATTGCATATGGTTCAAGCAACCCTTTGGATCTCATTGCGGATATAAACTTCGATGTTGACTTACTAAGAATCTGGTTTGCGAAACACAAATTAGTTGTTAGTAATAAAACAAAACTCATGTGTTTCAGCCTAAGTATGAAGAAGTCTCTAGATTTTCCAATTTACTTTCATACACATGATTGTGCTCGCAAATGTTTGCTCAACTGTATATGTAGTGGACAAAATTTTATGGCAACATTCAATGAAGATGAAACTTTTAACGTTAAGTGTTTCAAAATTGAATTACGAGGGTGGGTCAATAAGTCCCTGACAATTAACACAAATTGTGTCGTCACCTTAAATTTTTTTTTTTTTTTTGTCAAGAATCATCTTTCAAAAAAACGTACCTAAATTTTCAGACAGATCTGTCAAATAGTAATAAAACAAAACTCATGTGTTTCAGCCTAAGTATGAAGAAGTCTCTAGATTTTCCAATTTACTTTCATGCACATGATTGTGCTCGCAACTGTTTGCTCAACTGTATATGTAGTGGACAAAATTTTATGGCAACATTCAATGAAGATGAAACTTTTAACGTTAAGTGTTTCAAAATTGAATTACGAGGGTGGGTCAATAAGTCCCTGACAATTAACACAAATTGTGTCGTCACCTTAAATTTTTTTTTTTTTTTGTCAAGAATCATCTTTCAAAAAAACGTACCTAAATTTTCAGACAGATCTGTCAAATAGTAATAAAACAAAACTCATGTGTTTCAGCCTAAGTATGAAGAAGTCTCTAGATTTTCCAATTTACTTTCATGCACATGATTGTGCTCGCAACTGTTTGCTCAACTGTATATGTAGTGGACAAAATTTTATGGCAACATTCAATGAAGATGAAACTTTTAACGTTAAGTGTTTCAAAATTGAATTACGAGGGTGGGTCAATAAGTCCCTGAAAATTAACACAAATTGTGTCGTCACCTTAAATTTTTTTTTTTTTTTTTGTCAAGAATCATCTTTCAAAAGAACTCACCTAAATTTTCAGACAGATCTGTCAAATAGTTTTGTTGTGGCAGCCATTTTATATAGTCGCCTACTAGCATTTTCGAAAAACGGAAAAAAGTGAATTTCGAGTGCTTATTAAATACTATTTTTTGCGAGAAAAAACTATCACGCAAACCAAACAAAAGCTTGACAAATATTATGGGGACTCTTCACCATCGATTGGAACCATTCACCACTGGTTTACTCAATTTCGGTGCGGTCGTTCAAGCACAAGTGATGCCGAACGTTCTGGTCGCCCAACTGAGGTCACCACACCAGAAATGGTCGACAAAATTCATGGTTTGATAATGGACGATCGGCGAGTGAAAGTGCGCGAGCTTGAAGAGGCCACAGGCTTATCACATGGCTTATCAAGATGGGTGCCGCGTTTGCTCACAATCGACAACAAACGCATTCGTTTGACAACTTCAAAGGTGTGTTTGGCTATGTTCCAGAAAAATTCGGTTGAGTTTTTGCGCCGTTTCGTAACCGTGGATGAAACCTGGATTCACCACAATACAGCAGAAACCAAGGAAGAGTCAAAACAATGGACTTCTCCTGGTGAATCGAAGCCGAAGAAGGCCAAGGCGGGTTTGTCAGCAAACAAGGTCATGGCGACAGTTTTTTGGGATGCGCGCGGTCTTATTCATATCAAAAGGGTAAAACGATCACCGGCGCATATTACGCAGAGCTGGTGGATCGATTCCAAACCGATTTGAAGCAAAAACGGCCGCATTTGGCGAAGAAAAACGAAAATTCAGCCACTTGTTGTTTTGCAAAAGTGAGCTATATGGAAAGTGTGTACTGCTAACCGTTTTGTCCACTCTATGGTGCTATTTAAAAAATTGAAAATTCTGCCAGTTAGACATCTATACTACTACAAAGTATCAAAAATTGTCTTTATGAGAGGTGGCTACATGCAAAGCTCCTTTGTAAGCATTGCTACTTTTCGCACCTCTCACTGCAGAAGCTTTTACTCTATTGTGTCCTGCAAACTTTTTAATAGACTTCCGGCGGTCTTACGATTGTTAAGAATACTGTCCGAATTTTTAAGCAACGTTAAAACATGGCTTTTTGATTGCGATCACGAACAAATTGAAGTTCTGCTACCCTATATTGTAAAGGGTGATTCATTTAGATTTGTTTTTTTATAATTTTAAATAAAATACATAAAATGAATTTGGATGGTAGAAACTTTATTATGGCCTGAAAGAACAGTTTCTGACATTTACTTTTTAAATATTATTTCGTGTAAATGTTGCCCGCGACTACGCCGTACGTGGTCCATTCTGAAGGTTCAATTTTGGATCACTGCTTCCAGCGTTGCGACTGGTATTTGCCGAATTACGCGAGTAATGTTGGCTTCCAAATCCTGAGTCGTAGCTGGCTTATCGGCGAAGTCTTTTGACTTCACATAACCCCAAAGAAAAAAGTCTAAAGGTGTGATATTACACGATCTAGGCGGCCAGTTTACAGGTCCGAAACGCGAAATTAGATGTCCACCAAAGTTATTTCTCAATATAGCCATTGTTTCGCACGCTGTGTGTGCCGTAGCCCCGTCTTGCTGGAACCAAATGTTTATCTTGCTGGAACCAAGTCATGGTGCGGTAGCGCTCGCCATTGACTGTTATGTTCTGTCCGGTCTCATTTTTAAAAAAAAATACGGACCGATGATTCCACCAGTCCATAAACCACACCAAACAGTGCATTTTTGCGGATGTAGCGGTAGTTCGACATACTATTCAGGTTGTTCGTCTGCCCAAATGCGACAATTTTGTTTATTTATTGTACATAACTGTTGAGCCAGAAATGGGCCTCATCACTGAATAAAATTCGATGCGAAAACCGCGGATCTTCATTGAGCTGTTGCAGTGCCCATTGGCGGAAATTTAAGCGTAAATTCAAGTCTGGCGGCTTTAATTCTTGGACAAGCTGGATTTTGTAAGCCTTTAAACTATGATACTCTTTTAAAATTCGCCAAGTTGTCGAATACGATAAGCCCATATGTTGAGATCGGCGTCGAATCGATTGCTCACGGTCTTCAGCCACACTCGCCGCCACAGCCGCAATGTTCTCCTCACTACGGGCTGAATGTGGTCTATTCGGTCGCGTATTATCCAATAACGTACAATGAGACTGGAATTTGTGGATGGTAAAGGCAATAACGGACTCGGAAGGTCGATGATGCACACCATATGTTGCTCGAAGCGCACGAAAAACATTTTTCACAGAACGCTGATTTTCATAGTACAGCTGAATAATTTGGAGACGTTGTTGAGGTGTGAGCCTTTCCATGATGATTTGTCAAACAATACTGAATAAGAATAACACGACACTATGAGGCCAGTTACACGTGGTCTGTAAAAAAAACCTATTGAAAAAAAAACAAGTCTAAATGAATCACCCGTTATAACATTAGTAAAAAATTGTATATTTTGTTAATTCACCCACATTATTTCCACATTATATTTAAATTTGTTATTTTACGTTGAAGTTTTTCTGTTAAGAAGTAGTTTTGTTATGAATATATTGTTAATGAAGTGGCATATATAATATTGTTATGGAAACCTAAGTAAACCCAATTGTGAAAATATGTTAAAAAATATATATTGTACATGAATTATGAATAATAAAAAAAGAAAAAAATTCTTGAAGCTGGGCCTCAACCAACAAGCCCACCAGCCAGCTCTTTTGTACTAGCCGCCTCCAGTCTTGCATATGAAGTGAAGTGTGCGCCATCTTAGGGAGGTCTTCATTTACCACGGATGTCCCTCTGGGATGAATTTAAAGATTTTCCGAGTCGAAGCGTTGATATCCCATTCGCTTTACATGCATGCTTTACAATTCGAACCCTTCTGGATAGGTCGATGTTGTAGTATAGTTCGTTATTGTATCGTCTTCTTCTTATCCTATCGATACAAATGGGGTCGAAGAATTTTTCTTTCAAAGTCCATGCTTCTGCGTATGATAAACTACTTAACTTAAACTTGCAGAGGTGTGTTCAAACTTTTGCAAATCACTGTAGATGTATAAGCAGGTGAAATGACAATCGACAAGCAGCACATTATGCAATGATAATTATAACCTTGTTGCTGTCCAGAATCTTCATTTGGTCGACAAAATGATGATTCAGAATAAAAACATGCTTATTCACAGTCCAGTAATATTTCCAAAAACATTCTTGTAACTAAGACTTTTCCGTCCCCAAGACTTTTCCGTCCCTAAGACTTTTCCGCCCGTAATGTGTGGAAGTCAGCGAACAAGCGTTCTTTGCCAACGGACATTCGCATTCACAATACTGTCCTTACTAAAATGGTACTGATTACATCTGGATCTTTCAGAGTCTGCAAAATCAAAAGAAGAAAATTAGGGTTGAGCGCAGTTTTGGTCGAGAAACTAGACTGCCTGGTTCCGCCCATCTCATGTGGCCTCTTTTTTCCTCCACTCCACTCATTTCTAGTTTTGATTAATTTATGATGATCTGACTATTAATATCAACAAATTCCTTTTTTCAGATCCCCCGGTTATGTCAGAGAATCAACAAAACTTACAGCTACCACAATACTTGCCCGATCCGAGAGATGGAAGTATTTACCAATTGGGCGACATGGGAGATCTACGAAAGCTGCCGTATACTATACCTCAACTCGTAGCCAGTGCACCATGTCGATCGTCCGATGGAATTTTATATTCCGGTAAAAAGAGCGACACTTGGTTTCTAGTCGATCCAAAGACCGGCCGTCGTGAGAAAGTCTTAGGTTTTGGATCAATGGACAAAGAAAAGGGTGACAACATTGGTTGGGCCACCTCTAGATCGGTGTACCTCGGTCGAACGCAGTACACTGTTATGATGTTTGACAGTCTAACAAGAGATAAAAATGCCAAGCCGTGGAATATTACTTTCTATGATTACTCATCGCTCTCTATGGGTCCGGATGTCTCGAATGAATATGGTGAGTATAGGGGAAGTCTGCATTGACGATGAGTTTAACCGCTTACTTGGCAGAGTATATCCACCTTGCTGCATCATCAAGTGGAGAAATCTTGACTCTAAATCGTAAAACTGGACAATTTTTGTGGCAGAAGGCTCTACACAGTCCAGTTGTGTCGGCATTTTTACTTGGTTCAGAGGGTTTGCTCAGTGTTCCCTTCACAACTGTGTCCGACGATGCCTTTAATTCAATTTTAGAAGAGTCTAAGGATGGGAATGTGAATGCTGTCAAGTTGTTGTAAGTTTTAGAATTTTCCGTAAAAAAAATCAAAAAATCTGAATTACCGAACGATTATCGTTTGTTTCAGTGAGTCGCTCTATGTAGGAGAGCACACGCATGGCTTATACGCCTTGCCATCACTAGTTGATAAGAATACACCGAGAATTTCCTCAAAGCCCCCTGTAAAATTAATTGGCGGTCCAGATAAACCCCCCAGGGAGCCCAACGACAATGTAGTTTATTTGAAGGATCTGCTGGAAAAGAACAGCAATGCCATTATCCTGGGCCACTATGAAATTCCGAAAAATGAAATTAAACTGGAAATCTCTCCATCGCCTAGCAAGGGCGGTGCAGACAATCAACAATTGGCCACAATTTTTGATCTTAACGGAAATATTAACACTAATTTTGTAATTTTTGAGCCCACTGGTGGTGGTACAGTCAAGGAGTCTGTTGAAATTGGTATCCAAACGGATCCCGTAGATGGTGAAATGAGTTCAAATGCATTTAATAAAACAAAGAAACTAATTTTGGTTAACGGAGGCCGAATCGGACAGTTCTTTAACGATTGGTTGCTCGATCATCCAAGTGGAATAGTTCATCAAATTCTTATTGTTCTTGTTCTGGTAACGGTGGCGATGTTCTGGTACACATGCAGCACTGTTCGTGAACTGAAGAATCAAAGTGAGAATAGTTCGAACACGTTGAACCGTGGTTCAGGCAGTAGCAATATCAGTTACCAGGACTTGGTTGATTTGGGAGATGGTGACGTTAAGGTCGGAAAGATTACCTTTAATCCTAGTGAGGTACTGGGCAAGGGATGCGAAGGAACATTTGTGTTTAAGGGGCAGTTTGAGAAGCGTCATGTAGCCGTAAAGCGTTTGTTACCAGAATGCTTTACCTTTGCTGATCGTGAAGTGGCCCTGTTGCGAGAAAGCGATGCTCATGAGAATGTTGTACGATATTTCTGCACTGAACAGGACCGTCAATTTCGATATATTGCTGTTGAGTTATGTGCTGCTACATTGCAGGACTACACGGAGGGTGACCGTGCAGTTGTATTGAGAGATCAGATAGAAACGTGGGAAGTGCTGCGACAAGCTGCAGCTGGTCTAACTCATTTGCATTCACTTAATATTGGTAAGTTAGTTGAAAAAGAAGATATTCTCAGACTATAATTCCATCCTATATTTCAGTTCACAGAGATATTAAACCACAAAATGTGCTGTTATCGCTGCCAGATGTGAATAGCGCAGTTCGTGTTATGATATCGGACTTTGGATTGTGTAAGAAGCTTAATTTTGGAAAAACGAGTTTCTCGCGTCGATCTGGAGTTACCGGCACAGATGGGTGGATTGCTCCGGAGATGATGAGGGGACAGAGAACGGTGTGAATGTTTAATGTATTGTCGTGAATAAGAAACTCATTGCTTTATCCCTTTCACTGCAGACAACCTCTGTTGATGTTTTCTCCTTGGGCTGTGTTTATTATTATGTTCTTAGCCATGGACATCATGCTTTTGGTGACACCCTTAAGAGGCAAGCGAATATCCTCTCGAATGATTACGACTTGTCCAATCTACTGGATGATACACCAGGAGCAGCAAGTAAAATGGTAAGTTGTTACAAGAAGTAGGTAATTATAAAATAGGCAGGTAAATCGGATCCCTGTGACATAAGTCATCATTCTGCTTATGGGAGGGAGTCATTTACAAACTCTCCTTCATTAGTTCTTGCGTTACAAAGCATATCACTGTGCTCCGGCGAACAACATAGGGTCACCGTATTGACTGTTGATTACTTGTTCACCAGTTTTAATCTAACTGACTTCGACTTTATGGCTTTGATAGCCATGATGCTTTTGTCTTCTTTGATAATTTGTTATAGCCTAAAGGATGGCTGTTATGTCGATTTGAAATAAAATGCAATCACTATCAAAGAAGTAGTCGATTCCTATGCTCCAGGTACTCTGCCCTGCTGACGTCCATCTTGGATCCTCCAGCGTTGGAAGTCAGCAGCGATTTGCCAATTTGCCCAGTCGTTTCTGCAGTTAAGGTGGTTGGTTTCTGTCGATTAGCCGACTAGAATAGACGCGTGACCATAAGGTGCACATACTTTCACTTCGCCATTGAAAAAATCCTACGTACGTGCAGATTATCGTTTGGATCTTGACCAACCTTGAAAGATTACATTTCTTCCCTACTCAAGACCATTATGTTAGGATTTGTTTCAGCTGCCGTATATGCCAGTGTACTACGCTCGGTCCTTTTACATGCGCCGTCATCGATAGTTTTAGGCCAAATCAATCGATTTCTCAGTGAAATTGGCGATCTCGATCAATGAAAGGTTGATTAATATACATTGTAATAGGGAGGATTTATTGCACCGCGACCTTACTAAGTCTAATAGCAGAATGGCAACACTGTCAGCGCAAGTCGTTACGTTGAAGCCATCTTTTGTTAATATTTTTAGAATCTCCTTAACCGTAAGAAGTCATGTCAATCGCAAGAAAATACCGTCTTGAGCTATTCCTCTGACGGCTTTTCTTCCGCTATTCACGTTTTCTAGTGCCTAGTTGATCGTGTGCGACTGCTTATATTGTATCGGTCTCTACTGTAGACAGTACACTGCACATGGACAATGTATCCATAGATCTAATCCAACATGTACGCGTGATTACTGATAAATGTTTCTATCAACGGTTCTGCAGTTTTAAGCGGAAACGACGGTACACTAATCGGAGTGTTGTCCTTAGAAGTAGAGTGAATAGCATCATCATTGGTTATACGAAGCAAATAGTTTAATTGATTCGCGATAGGTGGAGTATTCTTGGATGCTTTCTTACTGTCAGCAAAGTCTAGTCTAGCTGCCTTTGACTCGCGTAATAGAAGACATTGGTGTTGATACTTTGGTCTTAGACTTAGAGACGCTTCAATGGTGGTTTAGTCATTTGCAAATTTAATTTCTTTCTTGAGCTCCTCCTATGAACTGCGAATAAGCTCCGCAATATTCCTGTTCCTCGAACAAACGGGTGAGTGCCATGGCCAAAGACTCGACAGTATTGTCAACTGCTGCTTAAAGGTGAAATCCTCTACAGGGCATTGTCCATGAACTTCTGAGTTCCCAGTAGAAAATCCTCGACGTATTTTGAAAAGTGATTAAAAGACGTGTTTTGTCGGATAGCCTGCAGTTGACAATCTCAAAGAAATTGTTTGATGAAATAAAAGTGGCATCAAAGACGTTGTTTCTACTTGCTGTGATAAAGCTGGAGTCGCTGCTTTTATTTATTTTTTTTTTTTTTTTTATAATTTGCACGTGTTAAAGGGAATATGAATACCCTTATACTAATTTTTTTAGAACACGTGCATTTTTGTGGAAAGGAAGAGACAGAGAGAAAGGCAGAGTGGTGTGGTGGTTTGAAACTCAGGTGGTATTAAGTTTCTGTAAACTCCAAGGGTGGCTGTCCAGATAACTGGGGAGTACTTTGTTTGTCTTTCGCTATCATTGCCGTTGCTTATGATTCACAGTATTTTTTTCCGTCCTCCTAATGTCATCATCACGATCAAGTTGCGTTTTGGCCATATGACCACCCTACTGCCAGTGTTATGCCTTCACAGTAGAGTTGTCTTAGCTTTCGCAAGTGATCGACTTTTTTATTTATTTCATGTGAAATAAATAGGTGATTCTTGACATCAGGATTTGAACCGTGAATCAACAGCGTGACAAGCGATGATGTTACCACTACACCACGGCCACCCTCGATATTAAATGTTAAAAGATTAGAGACTAAGATCGAATCAAACAAAGCCTTACTCTTGCATTAGTAGACGTTACCATCAAAGCTTAGAACTAGGTTTAGCTTATCTTGTTAGTTTGCTGCTACGAGTGAATCGTCGTAGGTCTTAGCAGGTTGCGTACGTTTGTGGTGCTTGGATTTGACCCGCCTGTCCTTCAGAAAAAATACTGGAAGTTCATCCATTAGGTTAATGAATCTTTTGGCAACATGTTTGGGCTCTGCTTTCTTTCATAACGAAAAAGGATTCTGAGCTCTCAGTAAAACGAGGAACATGTTTTTTTTTTCACTGAGAGCCCGAAGGCAGGTTTTAAAATATAAGGGTGTGCAGAAGATGCCCCACGTGTATTATGATTGAACTACCGGGCTGGCGGAACACAACTATAGAAGTCATCCGAACAATTATCCAACATTCCGTCAATGTTCGAGCGAGGGAATATGATTACAAATAGACTGTTCACCGATCAATCTAAATGCGTGACGCTGAACACGATCGAGGAAACTCAAGCATGTGGTGCGAGCTCCCGACCAAACATGCGAGTAGTATTCAAGTCTCGGACGAATGTAAGCTTTATAAATCGTATCCCAGTATGTGGGAGTGAAAAATGGTTAACAACTTTTGAGCAATGCAACAATGCATTGATAAGCCGTAACATTAACTCCGTTCATTTTGAGTTTGGCTACGTTGGTATCCCGCTTAACACATTGAACTCAACTCGGTTGTTCGCACCCCAATTGATGATCCCATCAATATCAGAGTTGAGTTCGATGGACTCTATGGTGTAGGGCCCCTTGCTGTGCAGTCATTAAGGAGTAAGCAAAGTCAAGAATTCCGTCATCCGCGAAGGAATGGATTGGATTGCAAGTGAGAGAGAATAGGTCATTGATAAATATTAGAAACAGGGTCGGAGAGAGGACTGAGCCTTGGGGTACACCAGCATTGATTGAGAAACTGTTACCAACACCATAGGCTTGAAGCTTGTCGAAACCTTTCTATATATATATCGAGGGCAACTACATTGGTTTGTATCTATCCTTAGAACAGTGATGTTAAGCCTTTCCTTAGGACTGCTGGGTATCGTCCTCAGTGGTACCGCTTTTATAATTGGTTGGCATCGCGGGGTCAATATCCCGCGATGCCATCTTGCCTACCCATAAATTCTTCTACACACCAAAGCGAACACGAACTTGAATGCCACGAATGATACACACCAGTGTGCGGACAGTTCGCACGAACAAGGAAATTGTGCAATCAGGATGAGCGGCCGGTGAACTGATGGTTGTTTGCTCAACTTCACGGCGGGCAGTAGAAAAAATGATAAGCTGGTTGCTGAATGTAGGTTGCAAAACACAACTTTTCGGTGTGTGCCACTAAAGGCTCCGTCAAACAGAGAGCGTTAGATTATTTTGACGTGGCGTCCTTAACGCCGCGGTTAAGAACGTCAAACAGAGAGCGGCCAAAAATAATTAAGATTTTAATTTCTATAAAATGTCAAGCAGCTCGGATGAAGAATTATTATTATTTGCCGTGCTACGTTCTGAAAAAAGAAAAGGAATTTGGGTTCACGACATAAATAAAAAGAGAAATGAAATCGGAGAATACCACCGATCTCATATCCCAGATCTCAGGCTTTAAAATTATATTTTTGTAATTTTCATCACCCATGTCGTACAAACATGGATATTTTCTGACAAATTCGATTAATTGTTCCATTTTTATGACACAAAACTTCAAAACACTTTTAATACACCGCGCGTCAA
Source organism: Pocota personata (assembly GCA_963082735.1). Classification (NCBI taxonomy): domain Eukaryota; kingdom Metazoa; phylum Arthropoda; class Insecta; order Diptera; family Syrphidae; genus Pocota; species Pocota personata. Next base: position 27,323,606 of record OY720429.1, on the reverse strand, counting down.
CACCGAATTATGAAAATAATCTGTAATTTCACAGAACACCGCGTTTCACCGTCGCGTTCCAACGCCGCGTTCCAACGCCGTAACGTTCAAAACGCGCTCTGTGTGACAGGGGCTATGTGTTGTAGTATAATACAACGCGGCGGTAAAACGCGACGTTAAAACGCTCTCTGTTTGACGGAGCCTTAAGTTCGCTCACAGTTCGCGTTTGCGTACACTCTGGTGTTCGAGTTTGCTTTGGTGTGTAGAGGGTTCAAATGGAAGCAGTTGAGACTCCAGTCCCTCGTATATGATCAATGAGCTTTTTCGACAATTGTCCATATTCGAAAGAATACTGGGTACGGCTAACTGCAGCATACTACGAATGACTTCGCTAAACAGCTTAATAAGATTGTAACCTCTTGTCCTCGTTCACCTTGCCTTTTATCGGTCCAGGTACGCTCTTAGATGTTTTACTCTGCACGTCACTAGGACCGTCCTTAGCGATGGTGTTCTTTAAGATAGTATTGTCACCCGATTAGGGACACTATTTGGATTTTTCACTGCGATCCATTCCAGAGTCACCTTTCTGGTAAGTTACCTTGACTACTGTGTTCGTCTCAGTTTCTCCTTTTGTCGTTAGAAATTGCGACATCTGTCAAAGTTGCTTCTGACGTCACCCACTTGTTTCTCTAGTTTATCCTTGTAAAGTTTGAAAATGTTGCTAAAATCGGTCCCCAGAAAATGAGATCTGAAAGTGGTTAGACGTTTGAAATGGTATTACCCAGAAAATTCTCAGAACTTTACCTTGTTTTCGACTAGAAAACAATTCTGTTTAATTTTTTTCGAAAAAAATCCAGCTTGCCAATACTACTGACATCTATCTTTTGCTTGCCAGTACTACTGACATCTATCTTCACCATCTCCTATCTATTTATCTTCAATAATAGATCTGTAATTACGGGACAAAATACACTGAATGCCATTAGAATCCAGTAGATCTAGTAGACCCAAAAGCATTTCTCTCGTCTAGACAATTATTCAAATGATCAAATCATTTTTTGTTTTTGCAGATTCTTGCAAAACAGCTCATTTCAGACATGGTTCACAAAGATGCCCAATGTCGTCCACCAACGCGTTGTATATCAAACCATCCAGTATTTTGGAACGATCACAAGATATTAGCATTTCTACAAGATGTCAGTGATCGTGTTGAAAAACTTCAATTCTCAGTTGAACCACTAAAGTCACTCGAGAAGAATGGACGATATGTTGTGCGAGAAGATTGGAATTTGCACTTAGAATCGGTTATCACAGAAGATCTGCGAAAGTACAGAGGTTATATGGGTGCCAGTGTACGTGATCTGCTCAGGGCATTTAGAAATAAGGTAAGAACGACATGAAAATCATCTAAAGACGCAGTGATTATATTTTATTATTTTTTTTTTTTTAGAAACACCACTATCATGAACTTTCGGAAGAAGTTCAAACGATACTTGGAAGCATTCCAGATGAATTCACAAATTACTGGATAGACAAGTTCCCGCAACTTATATCACATGCCTATCATGCATTTAGTATATGTTCGATGGAAAATGCATTCAAACCATATTACAATGCTAATTATCATTTTTCCCGTCCGGAGTACTTTGACGCCGATGATTCGGAGTTTCCGTCTCTATTGGTCGATCCAAAGCCACTGCAAAAGAATACGTCGAGTCCTAAAAAACCCAACACAGACAAAGTGTCACAAGCTAAAGCGGCTGCCTATCGAAAGGGTGTTTACAATTTTCGAAAAAACAATACCGCTACAGATGAAACAAATTTAGGTACTACTGGAATAGACAACGAAAATCCAACGACGACTGATGATAGACGAGATGTATTTGCAAATTTTCGATTTCGTCGAAATCAAAAGGCCAGAAACTACAGTCGTAATGTTAAGTGGACTCCAAACAATGATACGAACAATGAGTAAAAGCTCAGAAAAGCGGAAATACCGTTCGTGTTTGAGTTAATATTTGTGGGTGAACGTTGCAATACCCTTTCGCATGTGTGATGGCATCGATTGACTGACGACAATGTCGTCTTTTTGTTTGTTATTTCTTGTAACATTGCACCAAACTGTCTGTGATAAAATTCAAATATTATTACCTAAGTGTATTTTTTCTTGGACATAATAGTGTCGAAAGTTTCACTAAATTATAAATAAAACAATTTTATTAATTGTCTTTAGATGTTAAGGGTTACAATTTATTCATATACAAATGTGTGGAGCTGTTTTTTTTTTTTTTTTTTATTGCTATAAGCCATTCACAATTATTCCTAGAGTGAAACTATTTTTAAGTTTTTCCTAAGCGATGTTAAATATATAAGATTTTACAAAAATACATAAAGGAGTCTTTTTTTTTTAACTCAGCGGCAAATATAAGGTGGAGCAAAAGTAATGTCATACTGTGAATTGGCTGCCATTTTGTTGGAAATGAAAAAAATTGGGCTCTGTTTTCACGAAAAGTTTATTTGAAGGTGTAAAATTGGTGACATGAAAAAATTATATCGCTGAAATGACCACCTCTTGAGGAGATGCACATTAGTGCTCGTTTTAAGGCATTTTGAATTGTTGCTCGCAAAACATCTGGCTCCCGCACTGCAATGGTTCTTCGTGCTTTTCATGTGGATTCTCCGTGCCCCAGAAACGCAAATTTTGTTCATTCACATAACCACTTAAGCGGAAATGGAAACGACGACGAAACTCACGTTGCGTTAAAACAACAGACCTTAAATTGGTCAAAGTAACTATAACTTCGCGTCCTTCAGGTGTGTATCGTTCCATTGCTTGTTGTCAACAAACTGCCCGAACACAATGGTGAAGCAGAAGCTGCAGTACGCAGCGCTGTCAAAGTTGAAGTACACGTACTAGCTGCAGTTGAAATACGAAAAGAAGCTGTAGCACAAGTTAAGTCAACTTCAATTTCCGAACGAGCTGCACTATAGCTAAAAATAAAAAAAAACAAAATGGCAGACCCGTCTACGAAGAAATTCATAGCATGCCATTTCTTCTTCCTCAGTCATTATTATAAAATAAATCCACCACAACAAATATTATCACGAAACACAGCGCGATTAACTTTCCGGTTTGACAGTTTGAACAATCGAGCTGGGCTTCACCATTGTGTACGTGCATTGCTACTTCAGTGAGCGACTTATGTATTTGACAGTGTGTACTACAGCGACTTCATCTGTTGCATTGCAGCGCTTCTCCATTATGTTCGGGCAGTAATTCTCTATCGGTCTACTATATAAACATCAAAGCACAATGACATTTGACGCCATTTGTAAAAATTATGGCACATTCACGTTATGACATTACTTTTGCTTCATCTTGTAGTTGCAACATTTTTTGTTACGTACATTGTGTTTGGCAAAAGCGTGTCGCTCGTAAAAATTAGCAGTTCCAGACGATAAGAATTTTTGGTTTCCGTCGAATTTATTCCACCTCTAATGCACAGTAAAATATTACATCAGTTGCATCTCGTTTTTGCAAGTTGCAAGACGTATTCCGTAATGAGAGCTCTATATAAGGTTCGGTTTGAAGCTGTGTTTCTTATTGCTCATCCACGGGGACCAAAAATATCCGTCACAGCTGCAGCGAAGTATATCCGAAAGTAACAAAGAAAGAAAGACAAATTGGCTCTAAGTTGTCGACAAAGCTGTGAAACGATAATTGGGAATGTAAGAGACTAAACAACATATTAAGTACTTTGCGCATTAAAGAAATGTTAAAAGCCTTTAAAATAAATAATTTTGTTTAAACCACACGCTTTTATCAAACACACTGTATGTATATGTATGAACATACATCTTTGGTAATAAATTATTCTCACCCTCGTATAAACCAAAAATGCAAATTTATTCTCACTGTTGTATGGATTTTACAATACTGCACGTACATATGCGATAAATAAAAGGTGTCCTAAAATTCACGCAAGATTTGAATTTTGCGCCATTTGTGCGGTAAAGTGTTGCCAACGAAAAAAAAGACAGCGTGACAGCTGACAGTTCATTAAAAATGCAGAGCCACATGAAAAAACAACGAGTTTTCATTGTTGAGCAATATTTTAAAAATAATGAAGGTTTGGCAGCTACAGTTCGCAATTTTTGTGCAAAATATGGTCGGAATAGTGATTTAACTTGATCAATTAGTGATCTTAGGAACATCAATCCAGCACCGTGGGCAAGAATTGGTCTTTACAGTGTATTTTCACGAAAGATTTGCATCTTCATGCATACCAAGTGCAATTGACGCCTACTGACCATACATAGCGAAGAGAGATAATTGAATGGATTATGGAACTACAACAAGTGGATGCTGATTTTTCAAACATCATCTTCAGCGATGAGGCTCATTTTCTTCTTGATGGATTTGTTAATCGTCAAAATTGTGATTCAGAAAATCCACAAGTGATTATTGAGAAATAAATGCATCCACAACGTGTCACTAATTGGTGCTGATTTTGGGCTGGAGGCATCATCGGACCATTCTTCTTTGAAAATGCGGCTGGTCAGGCAATAACAGTTAATGGTGCTTGGTATGGCGACATGATAATCCAGGACGACATGTGGTTTCAACAAGACGGTGCCACATGCCATACAGCCCGGATACAATTCAATTACTGCATCAGTCCTGGTCGTGTAATTTCCCGTTTTGGTGATCAGAATTGGCCACCCAGATCATGCGATTTAACGCTGTTGGACTTTTTTCTTTGGGATTTTTTGAAGTCAAGCCTTAAAGAAGCAAATTGAGCGTAGTATCAACGAAATTCAGCCACATTTATGCAATACGGTCAAGGACAATTTCGACATTTATCCGATTTGTTATTCCATACCCTTGGCATAATCGCGAACTAAACTAAACTAATCGCATAACTAATGTTACGGGCAGTTATCCTTCGTACCAATTCTGTTTTGGACTATTCCAACTATCTCGGTTCCTACCTTCAATTCAATTATCTTTATAACTCTCTCTACCAGTGGTACCTAATTAATGCGCAAGCAAATCTTATAAACGACCCTAAGTCATTTTTTCAATTCGTCAACTATAAAACAAAATCTGTCCCTCTCTTTTGAAAACATATCATCAACTAATCCGCATACCATTGCCAACTTTTTTTCCAACTATTTTAAACAATCATTCGTCGACAACTTTTTTGAACCAGACCCTTCTTACTTCAGTCATCTTCTTAACTTCTCCGTTGGCCCCTTTCTGTCCCTGCCTTTTGATCCTGCTGTAATTGAAATTAAACTATAAAAGCTTAATGATAAATTCTCACCCGGCCCAGATGGTCTCCTTTTCTTAGAAAATGCTCCTCCATTCTCTCCCTCCCCCTCTCTCATCTGTTCCGTTGATCTCTATCACTAGGAGAATTCCCTCAGATTTGGAAGACTTCTTTCATAACCCCCATAAACAAAAAAGGATCAAAGAACGAAATAACAAACTATCGCCCCATTGCTAAACTTTCTCATCTACCCAAACTTTTTGAAAGTATTTTATACGAAGCCTTAAGCTTTCAGTGCAGGTCTCTTATCTCTCCCACCCAACACGGCTTTCTGGAAGGTAGAACAACTACCACTAACTTAGTCGAATTCGTGTAATTCGCCCTGTCTGCCTTAGATAATGGAATTCGACGTTATTGCAACTGATTTTAGTAAGGCATTTGATAAGATATCTCATAACTTAATCCTCTTCAAATTGTCTGCCCTCGGTTTCGAACCCATATTGTTAAAATGGATATCTTCTTACCTGGAAAACAGTTCTTACTGAGTTCGCTTCAGATCCGTCCTATTTACTCCATTCTTGGTCACCTCTGGTGTTCCACAAGGCAGCCATCTAGGTCCCCTTCTCTTCATTCTAACCATAAACGATGTTGAGAGGGTTATTTAACACTCTTCCTTCTCTCTGTACGCTAATGATACCAAATTTTTCAAAGCCATCTCTTCACCACATGATTACTGTCTCCATCAACAAGACCTAATAGTTTTTCGAACTGGTGCCTACAAAATCGCTTAGAGCTCAATATCGCCAAATGTCAATCCATTACTTTATCACGTAAGCACCAAGGTGTCCTCCACCCGCCTTTACCTTCTGCATGGTCAACCTATATCCATCGTTCAATCTCTCAGCGATCTAGGAATATTGTACGATAGGGAACTAAATTTCCGTTCACATATTGATGAGATAATTCGTAAAGTTTGAGTTATCACTTGGCTTTGTCAAACGATGGTCCAAAGAATTCTCCGACCCTTACGTGACCAGATCCCTTTACATTACCTTTGTTCGCCCCCTTCTTGAATACGCCAGTCAAGCGTGGTGACCTTTAAACGTCAATTTCTTCGATTTGACCTCCCTATCAAGACCGCCTCAACCTCATCAACCTAAGTAACCTAGAGAAACGCAGAGATGTTGCAGACATTCTTTTCATTCATCGACTTCTTTCAGGCTCTGTCGATTGCGCATCTGTTTATATCTCAATTTTCTCAATAACTAAGCCACGAAATTTACGATGCCCTCGTCTTTTCTATCTACCATCCCACCGCACTTTATGTGGATCTAAGAAGCAATTTCCCTTGTGCTGCGAAAAGTTAACTCAAATCTTATCAATTTTGATTTTAACCACAGCACTCCCTGCCTCAAAGTCGAACTCCTTTGCCATTCTCCTTGTCTTTAAGTCTTAGTTTTAAGTTTTATTTTTAAGTTTTAACCCTAAGCTAAGCTAGGTTTCCACTTGTCGATTTGAAATTGACAAATGACGTATTTTTACGTCAATTAGAAAACTGGCAAGTGCAAATAATGAAAAACTGCTTGTCATTGAATTGACTAAGAGCACCAGTCAATAACTGACAAAGAATTTACATGACAAGTGGAAATAGCTAGTTGTCAAAAAAAATTTATGTTTGTCTTTAATTGACAGTGAAAATTAATTGGCATCATTTTCAATTGTTTGTCAATCAAAAGACACATTTTGATATATAAGGTAGGTAAATTTATCTTTTCTCTAAACGGAAAAATTAAATAAATAAATAATTTCCATTTGGAAGGAAGGTCGTGGAGAAGACAAAAAAAAAAAAAAGGATTAGGAAGGCATCTGTGGAATGGAGCGTGGAGTCCTCAGTTGTTCTCATCCATAAAAAGGAACAATACGAAAACATTTGGGACTCCAACTCCAAATACTACAAAAAACGGGAAATGAGTAACATTTCATGGAACACCATAGCTGACACCCTCGGCATTCCAAAAAATGAAGTTATGTTGAGGTGGAATGCGCTTCGTAGCAACTACCAAGTAAGAAACAACTTATTTTCTCCAATGTTACATTTCTAATAAAACAAATTATTTCTCCGCATATAGATTCATTTCAAAAAAAAGTGAAACAAAAACCGGGCAGGCTGCTATCAAACCTAAGCGACTGAATCCACTATTTGCCGAGATAAAGTTCTTGGATCCGGTAATGAAAAGCGATTCAGAACTTCCCGAGTCAAATGTGGTATGTTTTTTATTTTTTTAATGCATTTGGGTTGGTTGTGTGCCACACATCACGGCTCTATACTGCTATTCCAGTTCTCCTTCCGGCAATGAAAAATAATGTTTAAAAATTTCTCGATTGACAATGAGATGACTATTCCAAATTGGCAGTGCAAGTGGAAATAGCTTTTAGCAAACTGACAAAGATATTTGTCAAAATTTCATTGTCAATGAACTGACAAACGATTTTTTTGCCAATAATTGACATAAGTGGAAATGAACTGGCAGTGGTGTCATTTAATGACATAAATGAGAGGTGTCAAACTTGTCAATTGATTGACATGTGGAAACCCACCTTTAGTTGTAGCTTGTAATAAGCCAAATACTAGTAAACAAGGGTAAATCTTTTAAGGGTAAGTAATTATTAAGTTGATTTACTAAATGATTTAAATTGAAAAAAAAAACATCTTTTATTGGAGCAAAAATATTTTATTGATAACTTATATAAATAACAAATTGTATGTGGGTACATTTCAATAATTTTAGTATACGAACATATAAAAAGAAAATACAACAAAATAAATAATTGCTTACGAATAGATACATAAAAAGAATCACTAGTATATATGAATGCAGGCAGATACATCACTTTAGAAACATTCTTTCGAATAAATTATACATAATAAATACAAATTTGTTTAAATCTTTATTTCGCTTGATGGTGAATATTTGGTCTGCTAGATTTGGAAGAGAGACTTTAAAGTATAAACAAACATTTTGTTGGCGTGACAGCTACTCTCTGATTACTTCCTATTTTGCCTTATTTCCTGTTTTAGACAATGTTTAAATGCATCCCATCCTTCAGATTTTGAGACAGACTGTAAAAATAGATTATAATTATATTAAAGAACACCTGTGAGAGATCCCGTAGGAAATAAACAAAGTGAGAGTCCTAAAAATCGTATAAGGTCAATCATGCGAAAAAAAAGTCCATACATGCCTAGTAGAGACAAAAATATTGTTACTACATTTCCAACACGAAAACGTCTCCGAAAGCAAAAAACATTGGCTCGCGAGATGAATGTAACTCAAAAGTCAACGAGTCGCATATCAAGAAAGACTTGGGGCTGGAGGCCTTCAAACGCCATACTGGAAAATTGCAGACTCTTAGCGGAATACGTTGCTGTTCTGCACGATCAAATTTCCACCGTGCAGAAAAATATTAGAAGGAAAAGTGATAGGGTCTGTACATGGTCATCTGGGGAAGCGTCTGAGCTGGTCCCAAGGGTCCGAAGAGGGTCAGTCTTGGTTTGGTCACTGATCTGTTCTTTTTTTTTTTGCAAAAAAACGTGCCAAAACATCACCCAACGTGTCCCAGAAGGTCATTTTAGAGCACGTTGTGGAACCTCTAAAGCACACCATATTCCAAAAACAAAGCTGTGAACATTCCAGTAAGGTTCTGCGGCAGCCCATAAGGCCAAAACTATCCATACCTGGCCCCAGAGAAATGTACCCCGGTTCATTGGTACCGAAGATTGTCCTTGTGCCAGCCGAGAAACATAATATCAACATTCGCTTGCAAGTGAACGAACATTTAACTAATCGACGCTGGGCTTATTATGTGTTGGACGATAAGATTGTGAGTGAACGAACATATGTATGTTGTCGCTCATTGCATATGCAAATCTGACAGTTGTCATGTTTCTTATGAAAATTTAAAAAAAAAAAATTTCGGACTACGATTTTGTGCACATACTATATTGATAAAAAGTGTTCGCAAAAATAGGCCGATTAAAGAGATGCCTTTTATTTTAATAAAATGAAAAAGGAAAGGGCATAGGATGACGTTTCAAAAGAAACGGGCAAATCATGAGAGAGATAGAGAACAATGAGAGAAAAATAATTTGTATGATAGATTGATTTGACAGATAGGTATGCAGGCAAAAGTATTATGGTCATCGTTTGGAATTGTACAACATAGGGAAGCATTTCGTTCAGTTATGACATTAGCTTATGTTTCCCAATATTGATTATGGTTGAGTCTTTAGAGGACACGATGTGTCACAAAAGATACCTTAACATGATATCCTCAAAGCGAGTTCTGACCGAAGCTGTGGCCAACATTCCGCTTAATGAGGGCATGTTGTGATTGATGAGTGGCTTTGTTTTATAGTAATAAATGTGTATAATAATATTTTTGACCCTACTAGAGAGATTACATCCGTATACTTCTCAGAGAATACTTCCCCGCAGCAGTAGGTATGCTTTAACTACCAATAAACTCTGGATAGGGTTGCGACCCATGGTGGGGCTATGTCCTTCCATTTGGTCTTGACAACCGCCCCTTCACATTCTTCTTCAAATATTTATAAAAACATACTGAAAAGTTACAATCTGTCCAGAACCGATCGTATGATACCCTATTTCTCATCTTTATTTAATTATCATCGTAAATAATTTTGAGAAAGCTACATTTTTTTTTTTTTTTCTAAGAAAACTCGCCAAAAAACGGGCATGGTCCGATATAAAACGAAATTTTTAAATTTACAGTAAATATATTGAAAAAAATAAAAATATGTTAAGTAGTGGGCGTGTTTGTGGGCGGATTTGACACTTGTACTGCTTCATATTCCATAAAGCATATAAAGGGTGATTCAATAATAGGTGTACGATTTACATTTTACGTCGGTTTCCTTGTGTAAAACTACATAAAAACGCCGCACTATAAAAATGTTATGATTTTATGACTTCCGAGTGCGTTCCTCTCATATTTTGACCAATCTTTGCACAACAGATGAAATCTCAATTGAATTGATATAATTTCGAAGTAATGAAGCAGTTCAATTACCTCAGAGTAAACTTAAATTAAAAAAATGACGCTTTTGAGGAAACCGCTACTACTTCTATTTTACAACTGGTGTTCAAAGCTCCTGACATGAAATATATAAACCTATGTATTTTTTTTTATAACCTTCTCTCTCTCAGGAAAGGCGAACCTATACACTGTGAAAGCGCACTACTTCACGGAGCCTGTAGCAAGAAGTGGCGATATTCCACCACATCTGGCGAATGCCGAATGCTGCACGAAAGCAGAAATGACATGAAACAAAAAGCTCCTGTCGGATAGGAGTAGGTAGAGACTTCTCTCCGTAGATATACAGGGTGGCATAGGAACATTAAGGGCATTTTAAAAATTAATAATTTTAGAATCGTTCAGTATTTTTTATTCAGACAGAGTATACTATTGCTATTTCATAACATGGAGCACAACGCATCTTCGTAGTTGAATTCTGTTTCTGGAACAATTCGTCAATTGTGAGCAAACAGCGAAAGTTCCATCGTTATTTCAACGTTCGAAATGTTTTATTAGTTTGTTTTTTTATAATTTGCGCGCGTGAAAGAGGATATTAATACTCTTATACTATTACAGGACACGGGCGTTGTGAAGAAGAGAGAGAGAGAATGAAAGATTTAGTGTAGTGGTTTGAAACTCAGATCGTATTAAGTTTCTGTAAACTCCAAGGGTAGCCTCCAGATAACAGGGGAGCTTGTTTGTTTTGCTTTTGTCGTTGCTCATGATTCACAGTATTTTTTTTTTCTCCGCGGCCTCCTGATATCTGCCAGTGTTATGCCTTCGCAGTAGAGTATACTTAGCTTTCGCAATTGATTGATTTTTTTATTTATTTCATGCGAAATAAATAGATGATTCTTGACATCAGGATTTGAACCGTGAACCAACAGCGTGACAAGCGATGATGTTACCAATACACCACGGCCACCCTAGTCTCTATCTAAAGACACAAATAATCGGTATGCTATTCGTTCTCGAGAAGAAGGAACTGTAGTCGATCATAAATCTTATAGAAGAAGCAGGTTGGACACGTTTACGAGAGACCATAAGACTACCACATCGACTGGGCGGCATTCCAATTAAACATCCTTCGGACAACATTGCAGCGAATTTTTAATAAATGATTTAGGACATCTTCCTTAAAAAATTCAATTCGGTCAGAAACTGCTTCCCAGAGATGACAAATTCAAGCGTTTAGTGATGACAAGTTCAGTGTTCGAACACAAAGTATATTTTCACCTTAACAGCTATATAAATTGATTGAGGAACGACAAACGCATCCATTGTATGGGGTTGTATTGTGGCCGAAAAAATTATTGGCTATAATTTATTTGAGGATGATAATGGGGATGCGGAAAATGCTGCTGGCGATGCAATGCTCGAAAACTTTTTTCAGCCACAACTAAACTATTTGTGTCGTGCGTCTGCGTAGTTTCAACAAGATAAGAAACATTGTTAGACCTGCTCGTTCTCTTTTCTTATGGAATTAGTCTGCGTTAATAAGTCCCGATCTCTAAATGATTTGAAAATAATAGAACCATTGACACCACAAACTTTGAGGATAGTCATGGAGAAGTTTTTTAAAAGATTGAAGCTCATATTGCAAGGAAATATCAAATAATTTCCTAAAATAATTTTTTTTAGTTTTCTAAATTCATTTACTCAATAAAGTAATTTACATTTAAAATGGACTTCATTTTGATGGGCCACCCTGTATATTATTGAACAAAATAACAGCAGTACAACTTTGTAAACAATTATGTATACCCTTAACATAGGTATATTCATAATCTTGCCTTTTTTCCTGACTTCTATTGTAATACTATACTTATCAACAATGTGGTAATTTTATAAATGTCATATATTCAGTAATTAAATTCCTCACAAAACAATGAAAAGTGTGGAAAATATGAGTATATTAAGTGATATGGAAACAGTTTACGGAACTTCTTGCCCTGGTAAAACCAACTACAAGTGGTCGGGCTTTTTTAAACAAGGAGGGAGTCATTGTAGTGACGACCAACACGTGAAATGGTTCTAAAATTCAAATATGACCCTCATGGAAGCTAGTCGACTCAAATTAAAAGAAACTGCAGAAAGGTTCAAAATATCCGAAACATCGAGTTCTACACGATCATCTTGGGATGTCAAAAATCAGAACGGGTACATTCTTATTCACACGTAGGGATATTCTCTAGTAAAATCGTTAACAAATTAAAAGTAAATCCGATTTTTCTTTTATTGACATTTATTTATTCATTACAATCTTGTTCAGTTATCTATATACAAAAATGAATTGGTGTCGGTTAGAACGCGCATAACTCGGCTGAACATCATTCGATTTGCATGGGGATTTTTTGTTGGATTCGTATTGAACTAGGTAAACACACTACGGAGCCGGAAATTGGAAATCTCGGCCGGAAAAGTCAGAAAATCGTGAAAACCCAAAATCGCATTCTTTCAGCGGTGGATGGTGGCGATATCTGAAAATTCCATTTTGTATGGGAAGGAGAAAATATTGATTCTAAGGAATCACAAACACTACGGAATTGATAATCGGCTAATTCTGTCCCTCACGAAAATGGGACCACTGACAGATTGCGTTACGCTCTCAGACGCACGTTTGACAGCTGAGTAGTATATTCGATCTTTCCACATTGACGATTGATTCGAAGCGGTTGTGTCTCGGTATAGTGCGCAAATTATTGCTGTTTTTTTCACTTTTAAATCTACGAAAGTATTTTGTTCTGTGATCAACGAAGTGAATAAAGGTATTTATTCAGTGACTAAGTGAAATTCAATGGATTGGTATTGAATTTTCGTGTTTAATGTAATTGATTGACGGTTGTGACATTTTTCATTCAGGACTTTTCTGTGTTAGTGTAATAATGCCGCTGATAAGACGATCAAACATTGGAGCTCGTAATAAAAATGCGAGATGGGTGTCCATCGAACGCACTCAATTTGTGGGACAAATACAAGGACGACATGGCTGACAATATTTTGCATCGAGTTCGAAGAACGACATCGAGTACCGAACTTCAAATTAACGATGAAATCCGTAACGAGGAGCTGATATTGATCTAAGACATGTGTCTGCTCATGTGCGGCAGTCTGTTGAGTAATTTGGGAATGCCAGCCCTCAATCGCTCGATAAACGATGCATTTAATCGAGAATTGCAGCACGAGCGAGATTTCGATCGAGACGCTCTAACAGAAACAGTTCGCACAAATGTCCCACTGAATCCACAGCAAAAGAACGTGTACGTTACATTGATGAAGGCTGTTGACGACGGAAACGGCGGCATATTCTTCCTGGATGCGCCTGATGAAACATCGACATCGCGCCATATTAGCCGCGAAGAATAAGGACGTCGATGATTTGAATTTTATTATTCAAAATCAAATCGCTGCCACACTGCATTCGTTCAAATCGGTTGATCGCGTAACAAATGATGATGAAGCAACAAACTATCCAATTGAATTTTTGAATTCGTTGGATGTGCCTGGTCTACCACCGCACAATTTGCAACTCAAAGTCGGCTCTGTCATCATAATGCTGGGCAATCTGAACCAACCGAAACTGTGCAATGGAATTAGGGTGACGGTGAAGAAACTCATGAACAACGTCAACCAAGCCACCATAATCAAAGGTAAGTTCAAAGGCGAGGAAGTTCTCATTCCAAGAATTCCAATGATACCGACCGTCTTGCCGTTCGAGTTTAAGCGCATTCAGTTTCCCGTTCGACTCGCATTCGCCACGACAATCAACAAATCGCAAGGCCAATCGTTGCAAGTATGTGGCCTTAATCTCGAACTTCCTTGCTTTTCGCACGGACAATTGTACGTGGCGTGTTCGCATGTCGGAAAGCCGCCTGCATTGTTTGTTTACACACCGGACAACAAAACAAACAACGTTGCTTATTTTTTTTTTTTTTTTTTTTATAATTTGCGCGCGCCAAATGGGATATGAATACCATTAAATTATTTCAGGGCACGGGCGTTTGCAGAAATTGAGAGAGAAGGAAAGGAAGATTGGTGTAGTGGGTTTGAAACTTAGGTGGTATTAAGTTTCAGTAAACTCCAAGGGTGGCATCCAGATAACTGGGGAGCTTGTTTGTTTTGCTTTTTGTCGTTGCTCATGATTCACAGTATTTTTTTCCCTCCACCTGATGTCATCATCACGATCAAGTTGCATTTAAGCCATATGACCACTCTACTGCCAGTGTTATGCCTTGGCAGTAGAGTTGACTATGCTTTCGCAATTGATCGACTTTTTTATTTATTTCAAACGAAATAAATAGATGATTGTTGAGATCAGGATTTGAACCGTGAACCAAGAGCGTGACAAGCGTTGATGTAACCACCACACCACGGCCACCCTCACGTTGCTTATCACAAAGCGTTACAGTGACCTGAAATGTGTGAAATCCATTTTCCGTGTAAATAAAAGAGTTTTCATTTTTTCAATAGAGAGGCTCGACTTTTGAAAGGGACATTTATAATTTAATCAATTTTAGGCGGAACGAAGTTCGCCGGGTCAGCTAGTTGATAATAAAAAACTTAAATTGTTTAGCTTAGCCAAAAGAAATAAACAAAAATGTGGGTTGCCTTTTTTAAACATGGACAAAATTATTCACACAGCTACTAATTTTTACAAAATAAATTCATTAATGCTTTGTGGCCCAGCTGTTTCTTTTTAAAACTTCATCCAATTGTTTTGGCATTAAATAGACCAGTTTTTTTTTTTTTTGTAATTTCAGCTCCGATATTTTGCCAGTCTTGTTGCAGAAGTTGCTTGAGTTCATCATCTTTCCCCGAAATGTAATGCTTTTCTATCCTTTTACCAAGTTCATCCCACAGATGTTCTATAGGATCATATGTGGGGATTAGGGGGGGGGGAAGTTGGAAGAATATGGGGCACATGGTAAATGATCCACATACTCGTACGCACTATGTAAGTAGTATGTTTGGGATCATTATCCTGTTGGAAAAAGAAACTGTTACTAATATTAAATTGCTGCACATTCTGGGGAGGTTTGCTTTTAATTAATCTGATTGAAATATGTTAAATTTGCTTTCATCTGAGAAGAGTACATTGGCTCAGAAAGCTGTAGGCTTATCTTTGTAACTTTTTGTAAATTGTAACCTCTTCTTTTGATTTGCCTTGCTTATCAGAGGTTTCTTCCCTGTCACTCTGGACTTGTAACCAGCACGATATAGAGTTATACGCACAGTCTTAGGATGAATTTCCTTACCGATATCTTCATTTAATTCCATCGATACTTGAGATGAGGTAATTTTTAGATTCTTCTTAATTTTTCTAACCACAAGTCTTTCCTCATTTTGGATCAGTTTTCGTGGACGTCGAGTCTTTGAAACGTTTTATGATGCTGCAAATTGCGAATCGGATTCTTTTTTACGACAGCGCTAATTTCAGTGTACGTTTTTTTTTCTTGCTTATGCAGCTCCAAAATAATTTTCCGCTCAGTTTCAATTGTTTGTTGTTGTTTTCGACCCATCGCGTAAATTTACGAGTACTGCACGTTTCACTTACACAAACCAACAAAATACTGAACTTTTAACGGAACCCTTCCATATCCCAAGACGTCTGATGTTACCATAAAGTTTAACTATCATTAAAAGTTGCAAGTGTGTGAATAATTTTGTCCATGATAAAAAAGGCAGTTACTCACATGTTTGTTTATTTAATTGGATTAAGCTAAACAATTTAAGTTTTTTTCTATTATCAGTAACTGAACAAGATAATAATGAATAAATAAATGTCAATAAAAAAAGAAAAATCTGATTTACTTTTAATTTGTTAACGATTTTACCAGAGAATACTCCTATGTGTGAATAATTATGTAAGTCACTGTATGTGCCCAAAATGCTTATGTCGCATAAAAAAAAATTGTGTGGAATGTTTTAAGCAGTTTTCGGAGCTGTGTGGTGACAATCCAGCAGAAGTTACCAACAAAATTGTTACTGAAGATAAAACTTGAGTTCATTATTATGATCCTGAATCAAAGCAGGAGTCCATGCAGGGGTGATCCCGCTTCCCAGAAGTTTAAGGTCTTAAGATCGGTTGATACGATCATGGCCAAAGTGTTTTGGGACTCACAAGGGCCACCATCGCAGGAGTATACTACGTTAATGTTCTAAGATGCTTAAGAGAATCTATTAAAGTAAAAAGGAGGAATAGATTAACAAAAGGCGTGCTCTTACTTCATGACAGCGCAACGGTTCACAAGGCTCAAATTGCTTGTCAAGAATTCGTGTAGCTTCCATGAATTAGTTCATTCGCGTAACATTCCTGACCTGGCACCTAGTGATTATTACCTGTTCCCAAATTTGAAGAAAGATTTACGTGGGAAGACTTACAGGTGAGCCATGAACGTGTTTATTGAAGGCAAACCAAAGAATTATTTTTATAAAGACGTAGAAAAATTATCTTAAAACCTAAGAAGTGTATTCATGCTCACGGAGGTTACATTGAAAAATGAAATTATAAATTGAAATATATTTCCTTTCTTTATATCTCATGCCGCTAACTTAAAAAATTGTCTTCGTAGATTGCTTTTACAGGGCACTTGTATCAAGTTTTGAAGGACAAGACCAATGGGTGCATGATTTGAATTTCATTAAAATCGTTAGTGATACTTGAAAAAGAACAGAATGTCTGTTGAATATATCCTTGCAATTTGATATTATAAAAAAAGAAAATCTACCCTTTTTGAATACAATCTAGCCCCAGTTTCTACTAACTGCAGCCCCGACGTAAAAAATATTATTGGCATCACTGTTTGTAAGTTTAATTTAATAGAATTAAAATTTAATTTATATACAACATTTAAGAAAGTTATGTTGTTTGTTCCACCAATAAAAGTTTTTTAAAAATCATTTTAGATTTTGTTATTTTTGGTTGAAGTTTTTTTTCTAGCAGCTCAAGGTATAATAATAAATAAAAGATGAAATAAGAACACAAAAACAATTTATTAAATCCACTAAGTATAAACAAAATTTAAGTAAAATAACAAAGTATGGGGATGTCTAAAAAATTTAAAAATAAGTACACAACAATAAATTAAATAAAAATAACAACAGTAAATCAATTTTTTCCACATAAAAATCTGCAACAATAAATAAATATCTTTTTTTTCCTAAGGTTTTTTATATAATAAATTAAATCAAATAAAATATGAATCAAAAAATATATAGTATGTTAACAAAACTATATATGCATAAAAATGTTGCCAACCTTTTTGCTTATCATACTCAAGTGAAGCAGGCGTGACACTGTACTCTGATTTTAAGGACAACTTTAAAGACTGTTAAATGTAGGTTTATGGTTTACTATACAAAGGGTGTTCCATAATTCTTGTCTTATGGTCGACTGAATGTAGTTACTGCTTTGCTATATATTATTCTCCACTCTTTAACCCTTTGAATGGTATATTATTCCTTGACATACTTCCAATACTTTCGAAGATATGGTCATTTAAATGAGAGCTGATGAGTAGTGCAGAATTAAATCTACGCGATATCAGACCAATATTTTTTTACAATTTTCGACGTGGCCTTAGGCCGGAACTTTGCTTCAGTTCTTGGGGATACTTCACAATCCCTAAGGATTGCTCATAGGTGATATTTGGAATTAAGATGAGGACGGTTTGACCTGGACGACCAACTCCATACTAGTCGTCCAAGTGAGGTGTTCAGTCCTGAAACGGTGGCCAGGATCCAGTACCTAATGCTCATGGATAGACGCGTGACCAATTGACAGATGGAGGATGCCTGCACATTAATGTATCCAATCAATAGGGAATTGTGTCCGATCGACTTAAAATTAGGCAGCTTTGTACTCTCTGCGTAGCTCATTTTCTTACGTCCGAAAAAATGGTCTGAAGAGAAAAAAGGGCACGAAACATGATCAAGGAATTGAAAAATAAAAAAAATCCAAGGACACTATTTCAGTTGAACAGGTGACGAGACCTAACCCTATTATTACGTCGTTCCAATAAGGTCCCAGAGTGAGGTACGGGATTTTGAAGAGAGGGATATTCCGACTCAACTCCGAAGATCTTGTTGCTTTCCCAAACAAATGATGGCCGTATTTTTTAGAAAGAAGGGTTTGGTGATGGCAGCGGACTGTCAATTGTATAAGTCACAAGTAGTATATCGAACAATGTTTCCCGCAGTTGATGGAAGCTCTGTCAAATAAAAAGCACCCTCAGGCGAATTTGCACTTACTTTTTCAAAATGACTCTTTAAACATTTGTAGATCTCGGCGCTAGGTCTTACGAAATCACTTGGTAACCGAAGATTTTAACCGTTCACTAACCCTTAATCCAGGATTGGAAATCCTTCCGAAATGCGGCTCTACGAACTGGGAGTACGAACAGAAGCGACTTGGACCACTGCATTTCTGGTCGATTCATTAAAGCGGCTTTTAGAGTGCGATACCATTTATCTATTATTTTGTTTACTTGCGGGTTATACTTCTGACCAAAAAGTACCCGGAATTTTTCATTCAAACAAACCGCGTTTGCGATATTGTCAAAAGTTTTTTTTTCATTTTGGTTGGTACAGCTGTCATCTGGCGCTCAAATAAGTGTTTGAGGGGAAATGTTCGTCGCAAGAGGCCAAATTTATGGAGAATCAACTCGTAGTTTCTTCACCACGACAACGCACCTGCTCACACATCTCATCTTGTACGCGACTATTTGATCAATGTTCATACCGTTCCGCAAGGTCCGTATTCACCTGACATGGTTTTGTGACTTTTTTCTATTCCCACGATTCAAGTAACCACTTCGCGGAAAGCGTTTTGAAACGATTGAGACGATAAAGGGGAATTCGCAGAAGGAGCTGAAGGCGATTCCAAAATCGGCCTATGAAAAGACTTTTGAAGATTGGAGGAAGCGTTGGAATATGTGTATTGCTTGCAATGGGGATTACTTTGAAGGGAATAAAATGAATATCGGTTATAAATTGAACCGTTTTGGCTTTATTGAAGAATTTCGTGTACTTTTTGATCAGAAAGTATGCTGTAGTTCGATTGCGACTGAAACCTAGCGTTTTTTTAAAGTTCTTTGATCAGGTCGAAATGCTTCCGCCACGCTTTCGGTCCTAATATCTTGGAGCGGAATTGCTTCAAGTAAACCGGCAATAATAGGGAAGGAATTCTCTGAGGGGGATAGTGGACGTATAACGTCAAGATATATGACATCAAAAGGGTTGGACTTGCGGACATCCTTATTCATAGAAAAAGATAGAGGACCAATTCTTTACAGTGGCTTGTACACCCGGATAGTCTATGCCGTGCAGGCTGTCGAACGCCAGTCTACGGTGTACTGCGCTATCAAATCTAAGTGACAAATCTTACGGATGCGGATGCGGATGCGGATGCCTTCTCCAATTTTTGTTGTGATGCGATGATTAAAGATTTATGATCAGTATACATATAGGTACAATGTAAACTCCCACCGGTCTAAGAGATGCCGAAAATGTCGAATGGCTGAGTAATCCGCAAACTGCCTCGATCCTAGGTGCTGTATTTACGTTGCCCTTTTGAAAGTTTGGCAGAGAAGAACTAGAGTGATTGCCAATTTTCCTATAGCAATTGCTAAACTGCGGCGCTGATCGAGGAGTTGGAGACGTCCACCACTAAGGACAGTTTGGCGCTAGGCCGGTTAGAAGTTCACACGTGTTGTCGTGCTACTGAAGGAGCAATGATCATTTTGGTTTGATGATTGGTTTTTTCTAGACCTGTAAAGTACTTAAGTATTTGAGGACTTGAGCATTTTCAAGTACTAGTACTAGATACTGGTAATGGTTCTGCAGTACTTGGGTACTGGTACTTGAAAAAAGACAAGCACCAGTACTTTTCAAGTAATGGGCTGGTACTCGTACTTGAAATTTTGCAGCTCTAGGTTCTACCTGCGAAGAAGTGCTTTCCTAAAAATGGAGCCAACCGACAATAATTATGGAATACCCTTTGTACCTTCTCAGTTTACCTTAATACAACCTAATGTTTTAGTATAAAAAAAAAAAAATTGAAAATGTTAGGAAAAAAGTTGTAAAATTAACTTCGAACTTTGTTCCATTTGTTATGAATATTTGGTGTAAGCTTAGTCTTTGAAATGAAAGTTTATTTAGAATCGAAGTATTTTGATGCGAGCCCGGTTCTGTCATTGTTTTCCCGAATTCAACTCGTCACTGACACACTGCTTAAATCCTTTAAATCCTTGAAATCGGTAGGACTGAAACGAGTTTGTTATTATTATATTTCGGTTGGTAAGTAGCTCTGAAAGGTTCCTTAAAAAGCAGTCTTTAGATATGAGGTGCCGAAATGAAAAACAATTTTAGTGACTGGGATTAATCATGGTACAACAGCACAGATGTAAGTAGTAGGATAATCAATCGAGTGTCTTTTTTTTATATTAGTCTGGGTTATGTTTCAATTGCGGTGTCGTATAGGTACTCTATGGAAGTAGTATGGAATGATGCGTAGGCCAGTCTCAATTTAGTAAATAAAACTTAAGTTTTAGTACAAAAATATAATTAAATAAACACAACACAAGAGGAATTGAATTAAAAATTTTATAAAAAACGACAAGGAAAAAAAATGCAAAAACAAAAAAAAATAAAAGAATATTCTTCTCTTCTTCATAGGCTTGATGCTGGGAATTTGATAGAACAAATCAAAATATTTTTGTGGAATCGTTATCGTTTTCTTTTTATTTCTTGTTTTAGACAACTTCTAAATGCATCCCATCCTTCAATTTTTGCAGCAGTCTGAAATGAATAGACGATTATAATACCTTATTATACTTTACCTCTGAAGGAAGCAAGCTAGATGGCATAGAAATATCTGTTCAGTGTACGTCAAAGACGATTATCAAGACAAGAGAGCGCTTCAAACACAAAAAACCGTCTTTGATAGCTGGGTCTAGTTGACAGAATGGCGAATGATGCCAGAGTCAGAGAGCGGCAAAGTAAGCACTCTGAAAAATTGGCTTACGCAAATAGGACCAATTTCAAACTCAATAATTTGTCTATTTTGACTATAACTTCTGTAGTAGCAAATCTTATTCGAACGGACGGGATATCCGTTAACGTCAATAAAACAATCTTAGTGATATTTAATCGTAAGACAAACCTCTTCAACTTGTCACTGATGTTAAATATCTAGAAGTAGGTTTTGATAGAAAGCCCAGCTTTCTTTAGTGAAATAAAAACTTTGAAATTAAATCGATGTTTCGGCAAGACGTGGGGCTGAGACTTGTTTTATGGTTCGCAATAGTTCTCGTATTATTTTTTATTTAAACGCTGCAGGATCACGGTTCGAATCCTGATGTCAAGAATCATCTATTTATTTCGCATGAAATAAATAAAAAAGTCGATCAATTACGAAAGCTGAATCAACTCTACTGCGAAGACATAGCACTGGCAGTAGGGTGGTCATATGGCTAAAATGCAACTTGATCGTGATGATGTCAGAAGGACGAAAAAAAAAATACTGTGAATCATAAGCAACGACAATGACAGCAAAACAAAAATACTCTCCACTTATCTGGACTCCACCCTTGGAGTTCACTGAAACTTAATATCACCTGAGTTTCAAACCAACTACATCAATCTATCTTTCTCTCTGTCTCTTCCTTTTTACATAAAACGCCCGTGAACAAAAAAATTAGTATAAGGGTGTTCATATTATTCATTGATAAGTGCAAATTATAAAAAAAAAAATTGAGGAAAGAAAGGTATGCCTTGAATTGAACTTATCACCGGCCAAGTAGGTCAGATCTGTCATTTTTCTTTTCAACGCAGGTTAGATAGTTTAGGACTTTTAATATGTTCCTTTTAGTTTATGAAAGAAAAAAAAAAAAATACATAAAACTCTATCGCTATCAGTGGCGTATTATACCAGACCCCAAAATTCATATCTCCATACGAATACGTCCTGTGTCACTGTTTATAAAAAAAGACACATTAATCACACACATACTTAAACATCTGTGGGCGCCGTGGCTTAGTGGTTAAGTGCGCGATCACTGAGCGAGAGGTTCAAGGTTCAAATCCAAGGAAAACATAAAAACTAAAAAAAAGTTTTCTCATGGTCCCCGCGAACGTCTGAAAAAATTGGCCTTCGGAAACGGCATAAAACTGTAGGTCCCAACCATTCATGCGACGCACAGCACGAGAGCCCAGGCCCTGCATTGAGCTGTTAGCGCAAAAAAAAGAAAAAAAAAATACTTAAACATCATTCTAAAATTTCATACAGTAGGTTTTCTACGTGTAACGGCATAAAACTTATCAGGCTGTGACAGACAGGCGGACGGAAAGACAGACGAATAGACAACAGATTTTCATTATAACAGTTCCCGTTTTTACCTTTTGTTACCTTATATAAGTACCGGAAGCCTAAAAATAAAATGTATGTACCTAGTCATGTCATAAATAGCACTCATCGTAAAACTATTGTAGTATTGAACACATCCATTCTATATTGACAGGTATTCAATAAGTGACATTTATACTATGTTAACGCGCAAAAAGATTTACACAAAAGTCGTTTGTAAAAATGGCATGGGGCGATATTGAAAACAGTGCTGTGGTAATCGCACGGAATTTTGTGCATCGAATTGTTAAATAATTTGAGGACGCCGGTGGAGTATATGACCGTCAAAGATCCGGACGCCCTAGCACTGTCAGAACTCCACAAGTGATCAAAGCTGTTAAAGCCAGAATTAATCGGAAATCGCTGCGAGAGCAAAAAATCTCGTTACGAGATATGAAGATATTACAGCAATCCGTGTTTCGCATTATCAAACAATTTGGACTCAACGCATATAAAAGACACATTGGTCACTTACTCACAGCCCAATTAAAGCAAAAACGGAATGAAAGATCGAAAGCTCTACGCCGCCGTTACGCGCAAAATGGTCGTAGGAAAATTTTGTTTTCGGATTTAAAAATTTTTTAATATTGAAGTATCGTTCAATAATCAAAATTACAGAGTTTATGCCCGGTCATCCAAAGATGCTTCAGAACTCATTCCGCAAGTCGACCGCATCAGTTCATACCGCAAAAACAACACAAGAGTTGCTCCAAAACAATGTACCGGACTTCATAGCAGTAGACGATTGGCCGTTAGGCAGTCCAGACCTCAATCCTTTCGATAATAAGCTGCGGACCATTTTAGGGACGATGGATTGTTTTACTCGACACCCACATATTGAGTACTTGAAGCGCACACTTATCCCTGCAGTGGACAATTTTCCGAAGGACGGGGTGCGTGCTGCGATCGATAAGTGGCCAGAGGAACTGAAGGCTTGCATACACGGAAATGTATGTATTTCGAATAAATTGTTTAAATAGTGTTTCCTAAATAATCAGTTGCAGTTTTACAGAAAAAAAATATATATTTGCACATATGTCACTAGATGGCGTATAAAGTTTTTTGAAAAAGGTCGTACTTTACTTATTAACGATTTTTTGAAAATTGGTTATATCTTAAATATGATTACGATATACCTATGTATATGATTTTCTTGAAAATCGAAGGCCTATTTTAGCTATCAATTTCTATCGGAGATTTCTCTAAATTGTGGAATGGATCGTATATCATCTCCATCCATTAAAGGGCACCAAGAGTGATATTTCCTGATATGTATTCCTAAGCTCTTTAAAGGCATTGAATATTACACGACGTTCTTCACTGCTACTAAGCAACATGAGTTTCTAAAGGGTAGATCTACAATTACTAACCTAATTGTACTTCTTTGAAGTACATTATTGCTTTGATAATTGGAAAAGAAGTTGATGTTGTGGTCACTGATTTTAGCAAAGCTTTTGATAAGATCTTTCAACAAATCATTCTCCTCAAATTAAAAGCGCTTCGTTTTCAGAAGGATTTGCGAGTGCATTCTGGATTAAGTCCTACTTGGAAACTCTTAAGTACGGAGTTCTTTTAGGATCTTCCGTATCAAAACCAATTAGTGCGACCTCGGGAGTATCACAGGACTCGTGATCTTTATTTTGATTATATGTAAATTATGTTGAATCAGTCATTAAGGAATCGTTTCTATGGGATTACGCAAATGACATAGCGATCTTCTCTCACTCCAGAATGACTTAAAACAAATGTAATTTAATGTATGAACAAAATCGTTTAGATAATATGAATAAATGTTAAACTATTACCTACTCTCCTTACGGCCCCTCCAGACACCGAGATACTATTTTATCAGTAATTAGCGGTACCCGGCCAGTTGTGGACAAACTGCTGGATCGTTTTTGACACAGAAACACTCTCGGGTGAGTGTACCGAAGATTACCATAAAATTTTAGCTCAATCGGTTGAGTTTTATATACATATGTATATAGATGAACTTGTTGCCGCTGTAATGTGATTTGGGTATTATCTGCGATAATAAACTTAAAGCCCGTTCTCATATTGATTCTACGAGAAAATAGGGCTACCTCTGCATTTGACTAGGCGTACGACCTTATTAGCGTCTATGACCACTTGGAGGTTTGGTTAAGTGAAAAAGAAAATAGGCCCACTAAATAGGTACATCGTTGCCACTCGGGATATCAAAAATGTTTGTGTTGCATGCTATAAAACGATTTGTCGAATCATCTCAATTAGAAGACAGACCAAGAAGTGGTCGTCCGCGCATTGCCCACATTGCGAATTTCAAGAAAATAGAAAATCATGTCGCTTGAACTAAATATATCCACCAGATCCATGTCAAGGCTCATCATGAACTCAACATGAAAGCTTTTCGCCGGTCAACTGGACATCTATCGACGCGTAATTTAAAGCGATTTAGACTTGAAAGATGCAACGACTCTTGCACTGGGACGCGGACAACGGCCACGAAAATATCCTTTTTACGGACGAAAAGATTTTCACCGTTAAGGAAGTTTTTAGTAAACACAACGAAAAAATTGACGCAAGGACATCTAAAAAAACAAAAAATACAGTTCTTAGGGTTCAGCGTGGCCATCATCCTGCTTCGGTAATGGTTTGATGGGGGTATAAGGTGTACCAGAAAATGTCCTAGAAGGCCTCGTTAAGGCCTTGACGAATACCTTTAAATGCTTAAAACTACCCTTCTTTATAATTCGCGCGCCAAAGGGAGTATGAATCCTTTATATTGCTTCAGGGTACGGGCGTTTAGGAAAATGGGGAGAAGCCTGTATACGTTGACTTTAAATGTTTGAAGGTTATAGTGATAGGGAAATACAGAGCTTGGTAGATCATTCCACATTCGTGTCTTTCGGCTTATAAACGAATCCCTATATTTGATAGTACGACCGAAGTTGGGCTTAAGGGTGAACTGATATGCATTCGAAGCATGACGCGTTTTGTGAGTGAAATTTTGAAGGGGAGGAATGCAACTAACTATTTCGCTGGAGCATTTTTTACAATAAAAAAAAAGAAGATAAATTAGCGAAAGACACGAGATATTTCGGCGGTGTTCAAATGAATGTATGGAGTTCACAATGTCTCTATCACCTATAAGTTTTAACACGCGATTCTGTTCCTTGTCTAGTATGTGCAAAACGGTCTTGAGTCCACCAGACCAGTTATGGACGTTACATACCAGCTTTGGGCAGATGAATGCCTTATAAATTGAGGCCAGATCAGACGGGGTAAAATATTTCTTGCACCGCTTGAGGAATCCTAGATATTTTGCAGCGTTTTTAGCGACATCG
The DNA here is from genome assembly GCA_963082735.1 of Pocota personata. Lineage (NCBI taxonomy): Eukaryota > Metazoa > Arthropoda > Insecta > Diptera > Syrphidae > Pocota > Pocota personata. Next base: position 27,297,528 of record OY720429.1, on the reverse strand, counting down.
AATGTGTGATCATTCCATCGAAGATAGATTAATACACAAACAGAGAATGGCCAGTCTTTCGGTTTCAGCGATGCAAATACCATTCATGGACAATGGTTGTGTGTTATGGTTTCGCATGAGAAACAGAAGACAGCATTGTCTTTTGGAAGCATTTAATTCCACTCTGTTGGTTGAATCCCATTTGATTATGTTGTCCAGGTCGGAATGTAATGTGTTTAACATAAGTTGCCATTCCTCTTCTACGGCCGAAGATCAAGGACGTGAGTTGGGGAACGAATATGAAAAACTGGCGGTACTGTCATCCACTAAGGAATGGATTGGATTAGAAGTTGCAGACAAGAGATTATTTATAAAAATAAGAAAGAGTGTCGGAGACAAAACAGAGCCTTGAGGAACACCAGCATTTATTTCGTGAATTGCATACGCCCCGAAAAGTTATTTTTTAATCCATTGAAGAAGAGACTCATCGACGCCATAAGCACGCATTTTCGACAAAAGAACCTGATGACAAACTGTGTCAAGCGCAACCATCTTTCGCCGAAGTGATGGAGAAATTGGTTCCATTTCTTGGTGAGATATGCCATAAAATCACCAGTGGACCTGTTCCTACGAAAACCACATTAAGGAGTTTTCGTGAATCTAGATATTTCATAAGCTGACGATTTATCAGCGTTTCGATGACCTTGGCAAGAAGGGACGTAAGTGCAATGGGTCGGTAATTAACAGGGAGGAAGATTCGCCTTTTTTAGGGTCGGGCTGGACATATGCTGTTTTCCATCTACTCGGATAGAGTAGGATAGACAGAAAAGCTTACGCAGAGGTTTTGCAAGCGTAGAAGAACACCTCTTCAGAACTATAGGTAAGTTACCATCTAGACCAGCGGATTTGTGTATGTTAAGACCTTTGAGTACTCCTTTGAGTACAAGTGCGAAAGTGAACTTAACCCATTGAAAATTCGAAGCTCTCAAATACAGGCGGAAACAAAGCATTATCTGGCAGCGTGGAGTTCCCTGCAAAGTGAGCAGCAAGCAGATTGGCTTTGCCAAGGAACTGACAGCTGGAATGTCATTGTAAATGAGCATAGGGATGGCATACGAGGCAGAATTTTTAATATTTATGACGAATCGCCTTTCATATTTAAGCAAATAAATTTTATAAATACTAATCCAAAATATTTTGTTGTTTAATTTTTATAAAGTTTTGCACTTGTAAAAGAACCTATGGCAGGACTAGGTAATTACAGCATGGATCATATAAATTCGAAGGCAAAGAGCCTCCACACTCATAACTCCAGAACAACTTAATCGATTAAATTTTATTTTGTCTTTAAGGGTATTAATCAATGAAGAGTTTAAGCCGTAAATAATTTGTTTACGTTATGCCATAAATAAATACGAGGGTGGGTCAATAAGTCCATGGAAATTAACACAAATTGTGTCGTCATCTTAAATTTAATTTTTTTTTTGTCAAGAATCATCTTTCAAAAGAACGCACCCAAATTTTCAGACAGATCTGTCAAATAGTTTTGTTGTGGCAGCCATTTTATATAGACGCCTACTAGCATTTTCGTTAAAATGGAAAAAAGTGAATTTCTAGTGTTCATCATGCGAGAAAAAACTATCACGCAAACCAAACAAAAGCTTGACAAATATTATGGGGACTCTTCACCATCGATTGGAACCATTCACCACTGGTTTACTCAATTTCGGTGCGGTCGTTCAAGCACAAGTGATGCCGAACGTTCTGGTCGCCCAATTGAGGTCACCACACCAGAAATGCTCGACAAAATCCATGGTTTGATAATGGACGATCGGCGAGTGAAAGTGCGCGAGCTTGAAGAGGCCACAGCTTATCACATGGCTCAGTGATTTCGATTTTATATAAATATTTGGACATGAAAAAGCTTTCCGCAAGATGGGTGCCGCGTTTGCTCACAATCGACAACAAACGCATTCGTTTGACAACTTCAAAGGTGTGTTTGGTGATGTTCCAGAAAAATTCGGCTGAGTTTTTGCGCCGTTTCGTAACCGTGGATGAAACCTGGATTCACCACAACACACCAGAATCCAAGGAACAGTCAAAACAATGGACTTCTCTTGGTGAATCGAAGCCGAAGAAGGCCAAGGCGGGTTTGTCAGCAAACAAGGTCATGGCGACAGTTTTTTGGGATGCGCGCGGTGTCATTCACATCGATTACCTTGAAAAGGGTAAAACGATCACCGGCGCATATTACGCAGAGCTGCTGGATCGATTCCAAGCCGATTTGAAGCAAAAACGGCCGCATTTGGCGAAGAAAAAGTTATTTTTCACCAGGCCAACGCACCGGCGCACAAGTCCGCAGTCGCAATGGCAAAATTGCATGAGTTAGGCTACGAACTCCTCGAGGCTCGAGAAATCGTATTATTTGGAGGGCATCAAAAAATTGGAGAAACGTTGGATGAAGTGTATAGAGCTAAAAGGAGACTATGTTGAAAAATACATTTTTTTTATACTGAAAAGAGTGTTCCTTATTTTATTTTTCAGGGACTTATTGACCCACCCTCGTATTTTGTTTATCTTGTAGTAAAAAGTGGTGAAGCAATGGATGAGATTGAATGCGTGTTCAGCCGCGTGTCTGTGAGTATGTAGCAAGTACGTGCTCGAGGAAACTTTTCCCCCCTTTTACCCTGTCTCTGTTTCTATGGGAGTGGGCATGAGAATATGAGATTTTTCCTTCAAAGGTCATTTAGATACGAGAATTAGTCCTGACGATTGTAAATAAGGAACTCTGCTGGGTGAAAGTGTTATAGTTATATTTTGCAATCGAAAAAGTTGTTAGTGTTCAAAAATAAAGATTTAAAACTTGCCGCGCAAACAAAAGCCAATAAAAACGCAAAATAATTTTGGAGGAAGGAAAAAAAAAAATATTTAATTATGGCCAATGATATAAAGAAAAATAATAAACACAATAATTTTCTATATATAAGGCACAATACTAATGATAACCATAAGCTGAATACAAAAACACAAAAGCTTTAATGGAATGCCAGAGATCAGACACAAAAACAAACACAATTACGAATTTATGAAATCATAGAAATAGCGTCTAACTCGACGGCAAGCACGCGATCTCAGCACAGAGACCACAGGAAATTGAGGATCATCATCATCGAGCAACTCCTCATCGTATTCCATGCCTGTATCACTTACTTTGAAACCACGATGTAATCGATCCTTCATAATCGCTATAAACTCCTTGTAGGACAGTAGACCATCACCATCTTCATCGAATATAGCAAACACGGTCTCGATTAAATGTTTTGTGAGGTGATAACCAGTGCAAATCATTACTGCTCTTGCAAACTCATCTGAAATAAGTAGGAATGTACTCATATGGTCAAAAAATTTTAGTAAACTTTTCTGTTACCTTTTGAAATAGAACGATCTGCCAAAGTGTACATACGCATAGCAATTGCAAAATCATCTAGATTGTTTAGGAAGCGACAAAAATCTCTGAACTCATCAAAATGAATACCACGTTCATTAACTCTGTCCAGTAATCTATCTAAGAACGATTCATATTCGTCCGTATCCAGGTAGGTGTAGCGTAATAGAATTTTGGCAAAATCCACTTCAGTGATAGCTGGATTTCCTTTTGAGAACTCACTGAATTCTAATTGCAGAACTTCTGTTTGCAAATTGTCCATGAATTTGTAAAAGCCTTCGTAGTTCAGATTTTGATTTCCCTTTCGCCCAAAGAAGTGAATTTGAAGTGTCGTATCGACTTTGTGTCTGCGTTGTAAGCCCTCTTGGTCGTTGATGTAACTCTCTTGCTGGATGGGGGAATTAGTTTCCAAATGAAAAATGTTAGATACTTTTCCTTTTAATATGTGCGTAGCGTAGATTTTTGTTGAAAAGCCTTTCAATAAGTTGATGAGTTGGTCAAATGTGAGATTCAGTGAAAATGAAAAGGCGAACACCCAGAAGATACAAAAGAGTCAACAGATTCCCCTAAACCAACCTCTGCCTATTAGCTCCTAGTCTCACCTCCACTCGGTGAGCCCCGAGGGCCTAGTATCACGACTGAAGATAGAGTCCCAGACCCTTTGGGGGGTCGCTGGTGGTAGCTAATGAGAGGGAGAGGGGGAGACTGAGTCAGGGTCTAGGAAAGGAGATGGTGGCGGATTAACTTTTAATGGGCCAACGACTTTGTTCACATCCCTGAAGCAAGTTACTGGTATCAGTTTACTCGGCCCCTTGTCCTAGGGATTGTAACTAAGGATCTGACCATCCAGGTTGGGGGTTGGGCGTCCCGGTAAATCCCCTATCGTGGAAACAAATTATAGCAGCCTCAAGCAACCCTCGAGTATTGATGACTTCACTGTTGACGACCCTAGCAAACGAAATAATGTCAATGACAATCGGAACTGCACGTGGAGTGTTCGCATCCTTAACAAGCCACGTGCAGCCGAACAACTAACGGAAAAGCCTGGTTTGCTATCATACAAAGCTATCACTGTCATCCAGGAAGTTAGATGGAATGGAAGATGAAAAATTGCGACATTTACTTTAACGAATGCAGCAAAAAAGAGGTTATTCGGTAGTGAATTTGTAGTGAGAGGAAGATTTAGGCAAGGAGTCTTGAGCTTCCGGCATGTGACCGAGCGCCTGATAACAATCCGCATTAAAGCCGCATTCAAAAACATCAGTGATATGTGTTCACGCCCCCACAGAAGAGGAAGATGACGTAACCAAGAATGCTTCTAGACAGGGCAAATGATTAATGTTTAAAATATGATGTCCAAATCGTGCTTGGTGATTTTAACTTCAAAGTCGGAAAGGACAGCGTCTTTGGTAGTACAATCAGAGAGCACAGCCTATACGAATGGAGCAAGGCTAATCGACTTTGCGGCGGGTATTTTTACATTCACAAATCGCCAATCATCATCGTTAATTAGATTGATCATAATCCAACTGACGCCAGACACGCCTCCAGTATACTAGATGTTTGACCATTTTTTGGTTGTAGCCAAAGTACGAATGAGAATATCCAACACGCCACAACATCAACAGTATACTGCGTCAACGTAGAACGTTGAGTTTCTCTTAACCTCTTGATAAATCCTTTGTCGCCAGCATCAAGTGCAGAAGACCAGTGGCAACACTGTCAACAAGCCATCATAAATGCCGACTCCGTTGTCCTGGGTTTCACTCGGCGACCACAACGAAACGCGGCAAAGCAAGAGGCGTACAAAGAATCGTTGCAAAAGAAGACGAGACATGCTCACAAGATCTACGAGCAAAAGAGAAGGGACCAGCACCGACTTCTCCGAAAGAAGAAGAAGGAGCATGAGAAGCGTGCGGTTGAGTCAATAAAAAGGTGTTATTACAGAGACGATATTCGAAAGTTTTACCAAAAAGTGCAAACAACGTGCCAAGAACAAGGAAACCTTGTAGTAGAGCCACAGTCGGTGCTGATAATCTGGAAATAACATTTCTGTAGGCTGTTAAACGGCATTGACGAACAGATGTCTGTCAGTCAGCACGAACTATTTAACTTGGACGATAAAAGCCAACACTTCCGTCCACCTGACCAACATGAGGTGAGGATAGCAATATCTAAGCTGCTGGAACTGATGTCCTATCAGCCGAATTTAAAACAGAGGCAGATGATTTGGCAAGGAGCATATAGCAGATCATCTGTAACATCTGGTCAGATGAAAGTACGCTCGATGAATGGAATCTCAGTATCGTACTCGTATGCCCGCTCCACAAAAAAAAGGAGATACTCCTAAACATCGTTTGAACGCCTAAAACCTTTCGTCAACAAACCGATGCGTCCTTAACAGTGCGGTTTTAAGCCAGGGAAGTCTACTATCGACTAAATATTTACACTACGGCCGATCCGAGGGAAAACCGATGAATTTCAGATCGATACCATATCTTTATCGATTTTAAAGTCGCCTACTACAGCGTATACAGAGACGAGCTGTACAAAGCTATCTCTAAATTAGCGATCCCTGCTAAGTTTAGTCAGTCAGTAAAAATATTAGGTGCGCACCTAAGTTTCACATATCCAAAACGTCAAGAACCGAGCAAATTGTTTGTGTTTTGGCGTCATATACTTTTGGTTGTGTAAAAATGTCTGATTTTGTGCCAAATAATCGTCATTTGCGGGAAGTGTTGATTTTCTTCTTTCATTCGAAGAAAACGGTGGCTGAAGCGCATCGAGAGCTCCAAAAAGTTTACGGAGATGCTGCTGTGATTTCGATGTTGACGTCCGTCCGCGTGAAGGAAGGCCAAAATCCTTCGAAGACGCCGAATTGGAGGCATTGCTCGATGAGGATCCGTGCCAAACGCAAGAACAGCTTGCTTCAGCATTAGGAGTTACCCGTCAAGTCATTTCCAAACGATTGCATGCATTTGGAATGATTCAAAAACAAGGATCTTGGGTTCTATATGATTTGAAGCCAAGGGACGTTGAGCGTCGTTTTTTCGCCTGTGAACAATTGCTCCAGCGGCAAAAAAGGAAGGGTTTTCTTCATCGCATCGTGACGGGTGATGAAAAATGGATTCATTACAGCAACCCAAAGAAAAGAAAGTCATGGGTACTACCCGGTCATGCTTCTACGTCGTCGGCTCGGCCGAATATTCACGCTGCGAAGATTATGCTGTGTATTTGGTGGGATCAGGTCGGTGTCATTTATTATGAACCCATCACTGGGGAACGGTATCGACTTCAATTGATGCGATTGAACACATGGTCTGGCTGATCAGCAGTTCCGCTCATATGAAGACATCAAAAAATGGCTGGATTCATGGATAGGCTCAAAAGATCTCGTTCATATGACCACTGCGAGCACGTTTGCAGCGATCGATTCTTTGGAGCCAATTTTCCACCACTCTTCCACACATATCGGCCGGAACGTTGGCAATTTCGCGTTCGATATTGTTCCTGAGCTCTTCCAACGTTGTTGGTTTGTTGGCATAAACCAACAACTTAACGTAGACCCATAAAAAGATATCCATCGTCGTCGAATCGCATGAGCGAGCTGGTCATTCGATCGAACCATTTCTCGAGATTCCACGATTTCCAAACTTAGATGAAATCCAGGATTTTCTTCAAACTTTTGCAGAGCCCAAGCGGAGAAGTTTCGGCGCTTCAAGTTTTTTTTTTATAATTTGCGCGTGCCAAAGGGGATATGAATACGTTGATAGATAGACAGAGAGAGAAAGAAAGATTTGGTGTAGTGGTTTGAAACTCAGGTGGTATTAAGTTTCTGTAAACTCCAAGGGTAGCGTCCAGATAATTGGGGAGCATTTTTGTTTTGCTTTTATTGTCGTTACTCATGATTCACAGTATTTTGTTCAGTCCTCCTGATGTCATCATCACTCCTGATTCAGCCATCTGACCACTCTACTACCAGTACTATGCCTTCGCAGTAGAGTTGACTTAGCTTTCGCTAAGACTTTTTTATTTATTTATTAAATGTCCCTGGTGAAAAACCCTTTATATGCTGTCAATAAGAAAAGACACACAACATCGGCTAATAGGACAAAACTCACTATAGACGATTAGAACTTCGAGGTGGTTGAGGATTTTATCTACCTAGGCTTCGCGGTTAACTCTGGAAATGACACCAGTGCTGAGATCAAATGAAACGACTCTTGTCAAACGCTGTTTCTTTGTATTAAGAAGGCCTTCTCTAGAACGACTTAGAAAACACTATACAATATATGTAAGACCCTCATCTTCTCAGTCCTGGACGCAGAAGCATGAACGTTAACAAAAGCAGTACGCTTGGTTGTTTCAAAAGGAAGATTCTTCGTGTGTTTATGGTCCAGTTTGTATTGATGGTGTGTGGAGAAGGTTCAACGGCGAACTATACGGGATTTAAACCGATCACGACACGGTCAAAAAGTTGTGAATCTAGCGCCTAAGACGGCTAGGACATATAGAACGTAGAGTCTATCAGTCCACACCGGCGGGACTACGAAGCAGAGGAAGTGAAGTGCACAGTTGGGAAGGGACTTCAACCAACTTGGAGTGCAAAACTGAGGGGCGGCTAGCGAAATATCGAGTTGGCTGGAGCCGTTTGTTGGCTGATCTATTTCCACTGGAGGAAAGCGACATCGCTAAGTCCACTAATTTAAAGAACGAATGTTTTTGTTAACATTTATATTTCCTTCCCTTTGCTACATCTGTGGGGGCTTAACGGTTGACATCATGACAATAATGTTGGCTATTAAAGGTTGAATGATATAGTTTCGTTAAACATGAAATATGTTTAGGATGGACTTTTAATTGTCAGTTAGTCACACTATTAGACAAATCAAAGTATGTTATCATATTGACAACAAAATATGACAATGTTGAGCTAATACTTACTTCACGTGCGTCCTTTTTCTCTTGTTCAGCTTCGGTTAAGCCATGTTTATCTTTCCATGCTCCACTAAAGATTTTCTCCATCTAAGGTTTCGTGCATAGGGTTAGTATTTATTTTACATTATAGTTAAAATATCAGGTTGTTACATATGTATGTCTAATTTCGTAAGCGATAATTGTAAAGAAAATAGAGTTTATTCTTCGAAATAATCTCCATAAGCATTGATTGTTCGTTGCTAACGCTCTGACAATGATTATATAGGGTGACCAGATAAGAACGATAGGAAAAAAAATGTAAATAATACAACAATGGTGTGAGATATCAAATTGATTCTGGCTACATTCATGCCATTATGTGGTCGTATGGAATAGCACATCATTTAAATGGCCGCCTCGGCTTTGCTGGCAGTGCTTCAAGCGGTCGGTCTAATTTTCGGTCCAATATGCACGGCGTTATTCCGGCAATTGTCTATGGTCGTTCGGCTTCAATTATTGCATCAGCACAATCTTATACGGATGTAGGCCCAAATCCAACCGCTTCCATGCTTGACGGTAGGAACCACACAGTCTAGTAGCATCTTTTGTTCAGCGCACGCGTCGAACGAAAACTCTCCATTTTGTGTCAAATACCTCGAACTTGGATTCATCGCTCCATATAACTCTATTGAAATCTTCTTCCGTCCAGTCTTTATGCTTTTTGGCCTATTCAAACCTGTTCTGCTTGTTTTGTGGTCGCAGCAGGGGTTTTCGAACAGCAACTCGCCCAAATAGTCCAGCTTATTATCAGATTGGCAACTAAGTAATTGCCGATTTCACACATAGATGTCTTTGGCCATATTTTTTAACGGCTTCTGTCAATGACATATTTTTTTCCTTTTGACATTTGTTAGCCGTCAGTCTTACTTTGCTTTAGAGGCAAATTGCGCCTATTTTTGTGAAAAGGTATTAGTTTGGGGTCAGTTTTAATATGGAGTGCGAAAACGAGCATTTTCGTCATATTTTACTTTTTTATTTCCGTAAAGGAAAGAACGCAGCGCAAGCTGCTAAAAAGTTACGTGATGTGTATGGTGAAGAAGCCTTAAAAGAAAGACAGTACCGGAATTGGTTTGAAAAATTCCGTTCCGGAGATTTTTCACTGAAAGATGAACAACGATCAGGTCGACCAGATGAGCTTGATGATGATCAAATTAAAGCCATAATCGAGTCGGAGCGTCATGTAACTGTACGAGAGATAGCAAAAAAGTTAAATCTGACACATAAAAAGCTTGATATATGGATTCCACGTGATTTGAAAGAAATTCATTTAACGAAGGGCATCAACGCTTGTGATTTGCATCTTAGACGCAATGAATCCGACACTTTTTTGAAACGACATCACTGGCGATGAAAAATGGGTTATTTACAGTAACGTTAATCGAAAACGATCTTGGTCCAGGCTTGATGAGCTGAGCCAGCACTATCCACCTCGAAAGCAGATATTCACCAAAAGAAGATTTTGCTCTCAATTTGGTGGGATTGGAAAGGTGTGGTGCATTGTGAACTGCTTCCAAGGAATCAAACGATCAATTCGGATGTATACTGTCAGCAACTGGACAAATTAAATACAGCGAGCTTGGTTGGGAATTGATGTTACATCCACCATATAGCACTGACCTTGCTCCATCAGATTACCAATTATTTCTATCTTTGTAAAACTCTTTGGATGGTAAAACTTTCAATGATGATGACGCTGTGAAATCGCACTTGATTCAGTTTTTTGCCGATAAAGATCAGAAGTTCTACGAACGTGGAATTATGAAGTTGCCAAAAAGATGGCAAAAGGTCATCGAATAAAATGGAAAATATATCATTGATTAAAGTTTATTCGTTGTTTGATATTTTAAAAAAATGTGTTTTATTTATCTGAAAAAATTGTCAATTACTTAGTTGCCAACCTGATATATTCTGGTTTATTCCGTGTTTCATTTATTTCGGCGAGTATTTCAGGTGCTGTTTTTCGTCTACTTCGTATGTGTGTTTACGATCCTCGTGTTTAGTTGTAGCTCTAGGCCGTTCTGACCGTGGTTTATTCTCAAGACTTCTGGTTTGAGCGTGCCTTCTTTAAGAAGGATGATGATTGCAGATCGTTTCTCGATTGTGGTTTCCGCGACTTTTCCCCTTTTTAACGAGTTGTTTACTCAAGACGTGAGTGGACCCTTGCAATCCAGGTCGACAAATTTTTGTATTTGAAAATCCTTTTGATGTAAGGAGTTATAAACAAGTGCTGAATCAACAACCAAAAGTCATCAAATTTAATAATTATGAAGCACCTAAACACTTCTCAATAAACCACAAAAGCGGATTTTCCCACATTTGTAAACAAAACTCCCACTCTTCAAAAACGTGGGTGTAAAATTCGAGGTAGAAAATTTAGGTAAAAATACCCAATGTTATTCATAAAATTCAATCTTCATGCATGAATGAAGTCAATTGTCTAGGTAGACCTCAAACTTTTGGCCTGCAGTGTATACAAAACTCTTATCGCACTAATGCCTCAGACAAAACCGATGTTAAAACGGAAATTTCGTATGTAACAACCTGATACTACCAAAAATATATTTTAAATTAAAATTTTATATACAAATAAATTATAAAAGCAAAATTATACATATGTGCAACTATATGAAAAATATTCGACAAACAAAACGCAAAACTTTTCAAAAAATACTTTTGAATCTAAAAATTATTAAAAAAATTTAAAAAAAGAACCCAAAAATAGAATCAAATTCGACAAAATAAAATTGGACACACTTCAAATCATAGTACTTACAACAACACTACAAAAGGTCAATTTCCATCCTTTCACTTTCGTGATTTAAGCTAAATCGGCGAACTTGACAAAAAGGGATATTTTCAAATATCTTTAAAATGCTGCCACGAAGAGTGAGACACAGTGTACGTGTGTGCGTGAGAGAGAAACTAAGAAACGGTTATTTTTTGTTAAGTCTACACAAATAAGCATTCTTAAGCTGTCCGCAAAATTGCAAAACTCAACAATGACACAAACACTTTGCGCAGGTATTAAATTTGTTGGATCATAACTTACAATACTCTTTTCTTTATTAGGCTTCTTCTTTTTCTTTCTTTTCTCAAAAAGGAATGCCGCTTGTTCAGGAGAAACCAATCGTAGAATCTAAAGTTTTAAATGGAGACATTTATTGATGACAGGAAAAAGGTATGTAAGGTATAATCATAAGTCTAACAATTTAGGTCCTGTTATAAAATTAGTCGGCTTTAAAAAATATTTTCACTGAATTTATTTTATTTTCATGAATATTACTTGTTTTGCATAAAAAGCAAGTTAATTACTGGGAAACTGACAGACCCTGCTGGACAGTTTTTAGGCATATTACTTGGAACCTTAAAACCACCAACACGCTCAGTATAAGGCACAAAAAAATGGGTAAACGATTACCACCTCAACCGCACGTAAAAAGATACATGAAATCCGTTCAGATCCGTCTAGAATGAATCGTATGATACTCTATCCCCTATCTTTTAACTCAGCCCTAATAAAGTGAGCGTGGCGTTGCGATATTTTTAAAACAAATGCAAAGATATCTTTCTATACAGAGAATATTTCCGCAATTTTTAAGAATTTTTATTGTTGGTATTTTTCTTAGTGGGCGTGGCTCCCAAAATTAATAACCGAAGTTCACGGATTATGATGATATATTCACAATAAGACTTAACCATCGCCGTAAATAGGTTTGAAAAAGCAATATATTGTCGGCTTTTTAAGAAAACGCCCCCAAAAAGTGGGTGTGGCCATGTATGGATGAAATATAGAGTAATTCAGCGTCTAAATATTTTACTAAGACTATATTTTTCAGCTTCCAGGAAAAATATTAAAAAAAATAATATTTTTTGAAAAGTGGGCGTGACTGTGTCCAGATTTCAACAATTTTTACACATATACTGCTTCGGATTCTAGAAAGCTAATATAAAAAATTTCAAGTTCAAAATTTAAGTACCATACGGACAGACGGACATAGCTTTTGATGCTGATCACATATATATGCCTTTGGGGATCTATCGTTATTATTTATCTTATTACAAACTATCATATGTCTCAAACTTAATGTACCCTGGATAGGGTATAAAAACGACTTCAAATGTCGTTCGTGATTGAAGCTAAATTATCTTTAGAGACGAGTCTACTTTCTGGTAGTTTAGTCCAATCAAACGTATTTGATTACAAAAGTGTGTGAAATTTCTTCAACGCACTGTTTGGATTTGGACGTTTGATCTGCTTTAAAAAAATTCTAAATGCAGAGCGAATGTTGAAATTGTACAAATCTGGCTGGTTGAAGTTTGTAGAAAAACCCTACGGGACAAACAATCAGAATTGGGAGCTCCAAAAAGATAATGATCAGGCACAAACGTAGGCTTTGTGCCCAGTGGGAAAAACAAAATGGTATCATAACCATGGATTGGCTATCACACATATCGGGCTCTAATGAAGCTTAAGATAGCCGGGAAAAAAATAAAAGCGGTTGAGGTTAGGTTAGGTAGAGGTCTGTGACAACAGTCACTGCTTACTTATACCAACAGTCGAGTCCATTGTGTTCATTTTGTTACCGTGGGAACCTGAAAAGAAAGACCACCCGGATAGAAAATTCTTCAGCTCAACGTTAAATAAGTCTTCTAGCTTCTCGAAGAAGTGATTGCCAAGAGTCCTCAGTCTTCTGTTTGCTACAGCAGGACATTCTCAAAGCAGATGCCGAATAGATTCTATTTATTCTTCGTTCCTGCCCTCTGGAAGAATAGCAATTGCGCAATGCTCAGTTAGTATGCTAGAGACGACTTGTGCATCCTTGCGAATAAGCTTAACCAGTGAAAGGAAAATTTTCTTATCAAAAATCCGCCATAGTGTTCTGGCTATTGCGCAAGTGTCCAAGTTGACCCAGCGCGTATTTGCACTTTTTATGGCTTCATTATCGATATTGCAATAGATACTGCTTAATGGAATGTCTACAAAGGAAATGCTCAATTCCGGTTCCATTCTTGCTTGCTCATCAGCTCTTTAATTGCCCGAGATATCCATATGACTTGGCATCCAAGATAGGGTCACCGTATTGCGGGAGCAGTCTTGCCCTACCCAATACACATATAATGTGGTAATAACAGTTCAGTTCAGAGCAAAACAACCTACATAATATTATGGCAAAGGCATTTAAGACCCGCAGTAGTTGGACAAACAACTTGAACTGGGCTTAACGTCCTATAATGAAACTATTCACTACATTTGAGAGCATAAGAAACCCCGATCAGCTGCCCGAGCTGAATGGAGTTGAGGTAACCATCTCGGCGTACGTTCATCTTGCTATAGATCGTGGTGTAGCACTATTATCCTATGCTTGATGTATACATTGCGATTATGTCAAACAACCAAGCCGCATCAAAGCGCAGGACTCCTACGAAATCAGTTATAAGATGGTATGGCAGTGCCTAGACAAACTCAACAAGCTAAGCAAAAATGTCACCATATACTGATGATCTGACCACGTTGAAGTGAAAAAAGGGGGCGACCACTCTATTCATAGCACCAGAACCCTTCTGAATGATGGGCGGGGACATCACTTGAGAGGAGCTACGAAAAGAAAAGAAAAGAAAAGGAGCCACGCTCTGGAGGGAACTCCTACAACTGAGGCCAGGAAAAATACTTCTCATGAACTTTAGCCGTATTAGCTTAACTGATGGGTAGCCATGGTGTAGTGGGTAGTGTGTTCGCTTGTGACCCGAAATGTGCAGGTTCAAGCCCGGACGGGGAACAGCACTCGAGCATAAATGAGAAACGAATAAAATCCAAGTTTCTCCAACCACTACACCAAAGGGACTTCTCCTTGGTAGTACAATGGACTTCGTGTGAGTCTGAGTGCTCCGGGATTTAGAAATTTAAACTAGATTAAGTGAAAAGAGCGAACTCTTGGAAGGACACTGTAAATTCAGAGAAAATCTTGCAAATATAAGCCTAGATTCATCTACAATGAAGCGGAGAAGACTCCAGACTATATTCTAAGTAACTGTGAGAGGACACTGTTGGGTGTGTTTCAGATAGGTGAGGTAGATCTTCCCTCCCTAGAGCCGATTATAGGTACTTAAAACTACGCTTGATGATTTGCTTTAGCCCGAGACTAGCCTCGGTTAATACTAGGAAAGCGTTAGGTATATGATACATCTGTACATATTTTTATCCCTAGATGTGACGGATTATATGTATGTATTCGTATATTGTGTAAAGAAATAGTGCTTCATCAAGAACATAGGAGCATAGGGCTTTGTTCAATTCTAAGTGAAACCGGTCGGATGCGACAGGCGAGTTGACTCTACTTCCACATACATTCCAGCACTACTTTTAGGAGACTTGCTCGGAAATTTGCGCGTCCAACTTTGCAAAGAATCGATTCTCTAAATAGAATTAACGTTTGGGCCTACGGTTCCTGTCAGATTAAACTCTTTTCAACGCATGTGGCCAAGGGTTTTTTTTAAAAAAAAAAAGTGTATAGCGGGCCTCTCCAAGTATACGGTTACTGCTATGAAGGAAAATTTAGTGTTTAACCATAAATTTTGAAAGACGAGCGTCACAAGGACACAGAACGAAAGGACATACCAGCCAAGAGAGTCTTCAAATGTCACAATTTCCGTCCATGTGATCTGTCCGAAAACTAACCATAGCCAAATTCAAATCAAACACTTCTGCTTGCTTAATCTATTTAAGTCTGAAAAATTCTAAGCATTCGAAACCGATCTGATTGCAAGCTCACTTGTCCATTATGTTGTTAGTTTCGTTAAGCCGAAGAGGGTTTCCAATGTGAAACTACCACTGTTCTCCATGAGGATATCACTGGTAGAAAAGCTGTCAAACACATGCAATTGATTTAGACTTTTATTAGTAGAATGTAGCATGACCTGAGACTTTTTCTTCAATTGACTGATTTGTGCTGAGTTGATCAACACACAACTTGAAGCAGGATGGGAGCAACATTATATTGATGAATCATTTTTTTTCGTCAATAATTATTGGAAGCCTGGACAAAAAAAAGTGAAAAGTTGCAAACTCGCAGTCAAACATCCAGCAAAGGTTCATGTTTATGGCTGCTTCTCGGTTAAAGTATTCCGAAAGCTTACAGTGTTCACAAAGAACCTCCTTGTTAAATTTATGGTCAGACTATGCAAAAAGGGTTTGGTAAAGTCTGTCGAAATTCTGTATGGGCCTTACATTTGCAACTGGATGACATGGATGACATTTGCAACTGGATGAAGAGGACAACGATCCAAAATATAGCAGTCGCCTACACGCGTTGGAAACAGGAAAATCGTTTAGATTGGCCGTCACAGAGTCCTGATAAGATTCCAATAAGTGTATGGTCACTAATAAAGGAGTATAAAATATGCGCACAAATTGAGTGAAAGTTGCACTAAAAGATGTCAGGCAATAACCGAAACGGAGACTGGGCTTCTTGCTAATATTTGTTTTAAAGTGTACAGAACAGACTATATATCATGTCAATAGATGGTGTTGCTTGTTAGTTATATTTTGTTAAATTACCGACAACTTACATTTAAGAGTTTGAGATTATGATGACTACAGACAGACACAAGACATTCAACACAACATGGTTACACTAACAGAGTCCTAAATTTCAGCACATAGTCGTACTCCTACTTTTGTGACGAATCCTACAACACAAGAAAAAAAGAATGCCATGCAGTTTCTTGTTTGTCGACGGTACCTATCTTGTTGAAAATATATTACATACTTTCAGAGAATTACCAAATTAAAAATATAAAATCAACTAACAAAAATTAAACCTTACAATTTTGCGTGTGGCTTCATCTAATTGATGGGCTCGCAATGAACCTCCCAAAATACTTTGAATCTAAATAAAAAAATGTAAAAAAAAGGAAACAAAAATCATATCATCACAAGAACATAATGTAACAAAAAATAAAGAAATTAATAAAATTGAATTAAAACAATGATAAAATGTAAAATTGCATTCCTCTTACCACCAAGAATTCATGTTTGTCTACTTTTTGATTCCCATCTGTGTCAAACATATTGAATGCTATGTGGAATCCCGATTGGGGTTCTATGGGTAGAAATAAGAGTTATAAATTGAGAAATCTATTTAATTCTCAGATGAGATTTACTTGTCAAAATTGATAAAAGAAATAGATACTCCGTGTACGAGATGAGTCCTAGAACAAATGAAGATATATGTAATATTTTTTATTTGATTCGAAGCTTAAATTTCTTATCATTACCTTTGTCTCTTAGGTCTCTAAACATATTTACTGATCCTTTCCTCAACGATGGTGTAACATCCTTAATATATTCAATATCGCTCTCTGATAGTGATCTCCTTTTTAAGCGAGCTAAGTAATACATTTTAACATGATTATACATTCTTTTTAATTTTTAATTTAATTCAACATACGCCGAGGTTCTTGTTCAACAACGGAGTCCAAGAAATCCAGGGGTGTCATATAAAGTTGACCGTTATATTCAACAGAGGAGAATTTTATAAATCTACGCTCCCTTGCTGTGAGCTTAACATAGCGGTCCTCTTCCTAAAAAGAATAAGAGAGAATATTTTGTAATTAAACCGTAAATTTTATCCCCCCACAGGATAAGCTTTGCAGCGGTGGGGTGGCTTACGCGATTGTTACGATGAAACATAGGGCTATGCGATTGGAGAACTTACAAAAGTACCACCCATGGGCGACAGGTTGAAATGAAGTAGTATGTCGTAACTACCTAGTCATGTCATAAATAAACGTACTAGAACTGTTAAATTGTAAATTGTTCGAGGACACTGGAGGGGTACCTCACCATTAAAGATCAGGACGCCCCTGCACTTCACATGCGATCAAAGCTATTAAAGCCAGGATTAATCGGAAACCGCTGCGGAAGTATAAAATCTCACAGAAATGGAATGAAAGATCGAAAGCTCTACGCCACCATGAAAATTTTGAGTAAAAACATTGGAAAAGAATCCAAATGGATGTTGTTGTGAAAGGACTGGACCAAAAATTGTTTTCAAACAACCAGTGAACTTTTCAACAAGTCTTCGCGCCAGACGATTGGCTGCCAGACAGTCCAAACCGCAATCCATTAGATTATAAGCTGTGGTCTATTTTAGAGGTCCATAAATTTTCCAATGGAAAAGGTGCATGCTACGATCGATTTGTAGCCAGAGCGACTCAAGGCCTACATAAATGCAAGTGGTGGCCATTTTGAATAAATTGTTTAAATATTGTTTTCATTTCCTAATTAACGGCCCTGCCATACGAAAAAAGGACAACGATTTACGTTCGTACGTAGAATGCTCAACCTTCAACAGGGCTCGAACAATTAGACGAGGCCCTGGACTGCTATAAAGCAGATATAACCATCATCTAGCAAATGCGACGTGATGGGCCCTCCAAAAGGAGGATGAAATATATATACTATGGTGACTGCTGCAAAAAGGAAAAGCAATATTTATTGGGTGCAGATTTATTATAGACGGCATACTTGGGCAAGAAGTCTTGAGCTTTCGATATGTAAGTGAACGCCTAATATGCGCTCATGCTCCCGTAGAGGAAAAAGATGACCAAAGATTGTTTTTAACGTCAAAATAGGAAAGAAGGACATCTTGATAATACGATTGATAAGCACAGACTAGAAGGATAGCAGTGTCCATACTTATGTAAGTCCAATAAGGTTGGAGATATATAAAGCAGCTGAAAAAAACCTGTTAGGGAGCATACATCAACTTATTCCAATAAATTGGTCATATGAATGTATGCTTGATTTTTTCTGTGAACCATTCACTGCTCTGGAGATCCATAAAATAATTTACTCTCTTAAATCATCCAATTCTACTTCTTGTGATAAGATCTCAAGTTTTATGTTGAAAAAAATTTCGATTCAAATCTCTGATGTTTTATTTTTAATAGTAGTATTCAGTTAGGAAATTTTCCGCAATCTTTAAAAACGGCAATAGTAATGCCACTTCATAAAAAGGGCGACAATACAATTTTAAATAACTATCGTCCTATATCTTTGCTGTCGGTATTTTCAAAAATATTTGAGAGGGGTATTAAATCTAGAATATTGTCATTCCTAGAAAGAACACACTTTTTCAGTGATTGCCAATTCGGTTTTAGAAGCGGAATGTCTACTGAAACTGCACTGCTGAAACTAACTGGTGAATTATATCACAGTATTAATTCATCCGATATTCCGGCTTCATTGTTTATAGATATCACTAAAGCTTTTGATATGGTGGATCACTCAATATTATTAAATAAACTTTTTCGTATGGGTTTTAGGGGCTTATGACTGGTTTGTTTCATATTTAAAAAATCGCAGGCAAATGGTGAAGATCAAGAATATTTACAGCTCTCCGAAAAATATTTTGGTTGGTGTTCCACAAGGGTCAGTTTTAGGTCCTATTCTGTTCTTAATATATGTAAATTCTTTGTTTATTCAACCTTTTAAAGGTAAAGTTACTGCCTTTGCTGATGATACTGCGCTTTCATACTCAAATAAAAGCTTGCTGAATGTTTTATCGGATGTAAACTATGACCTCGATTTACTGAGAAAATGGTTTTCTATACACAAGCTCACAATAAGCGATAAAACGAAATTTATGATATTCAATATCAACAGTAAAATTTGTGATGATTTGTCGTTATTCTATCACTCTCCGAGTTGCACACGCTTTCGCTTATTTAATAACGATGATAATACTTCCTCCTTTAACAATTTAACGTCTTGTTGCAATACTTGTTTTAAAGTTGAGTGCGTTGACAATTTTAAATATTTAGGTATTGTCTTAGATAATAAGCTTAGTTGGTATAATCATACAAGCTATCTTAAACAATATCTTAACAAAGTGGTAAGACAACTGTATCACCTAAGCCTTTATTGCCCACAATCAATTTTAAAACTTGTATATAATGGTCTATTAAAATCTAAATTGGAATATGGTATTCCTTGTTGGGGTGGTGCATTTTTTAAAAAAACTGAGCCTTTACTAATAAAACAAAAACATGCAATTCGAATCTTATGCCGAGTAAAACGCAGAACTCCAAGTTTTAATTTGTTCAGAAACCTTGAAACTCTTCCTCTAAGGAATCTCTACTGCTATAAAGTCCTAAAAAAATTTTTCCAAAATGCGGGTTTTTACTCAGTCAGAAATATCGAAAACTATAATTTGCGAGGAAATACTAGAAATTTTGTAACCGTTCCTGCAGTTCATAAAGTTCACTTTGGACGATTTTATTTTGCTACCGCACCCCGTTTGTTCAACCTACATCCAGATACTATGAGACGTGAAAGAGTGAAAAATGCATTTCTTAATGGTATTAAAAAATGGGTACTGTCTTTTGACTACTCAGCTATAAATAGTTTGTTTATTAATGAATTTTGTTCTTTGAATGTCTAATTATTCTTTTATATTTCGGTCTTTTAAATTATTGTAACTTTTTGCTCCCTCATTGGAACTCCCCATCAACTATTTCAATATTTTATTTTTTTGTAGACTGCTTGGTGCTTTCAACTCTTGTCCCTTGGGCAATAGATTGTACCTAACTATTTCATTTTAATTAAACAATGAATGTGTAAAATCATATTTTTGTTAATCAATATAAGTGAAATAAAGCATA
The DNA here is from genome assembly GCA_963082735.1 of Pocota personata. Classification (NCBI taxonomy): domain Eukaryota; kingdom Metazoa; phylum Arthropoda; class Insecta; order Diptera; family Syrphidae; genus Pocota; species Pocota personata. The sequence continues at coordinate 27,277,463 of OY720429.1, read as the reverse complement.
CATAAAGCAAAAAAAAAAAAAAAAAAAATGGAATCTCAGCATCGTTTGCCCAATCCACAAGAATGCAGGGCCTGGCCTAGGTTCTGGCAGCCACTCGTGCTGTGCGCCACACGAATGGTTGGGGACAAACAACAATCTTTTAAAAGTTTGTGCAATTACATACACACGCCGATGATATTGACATTATTGACGGCAAACTCCACAGAGGAGGGAGGGTTATTATCCTTCTACTCCGAATCATAACTTCGCCATAAGGAAAAGAAGAAGCCACCGGTGCTTTTGTCAGTATAGAGACAGACGAAGCTAACGAGTTTAGCATTGAACGAGGGAAAAACTAAGTATGCTTTCAACAAGAGAGGACAGCTGGAAAATGCAAAGAAAAGACAACACAGTGACAAAAACTGCCTCAGCAGGGCCCTGAAGCTTGTTGTCAAGCAAATCGTCTGACCTAACGAAAAACAAGCCTAAACCAGGTCCATCCGGAAAGAATACTAACCGATGGGCTTAACAAACAAAATCACAGACAGGTTGGAGGAGGGAAAGACCATTAGAAAGTGGTTCCAACGGCGACAGCCTTCCCGACGAGAACTTGCATTCAAATTATTCTGCAACCTCCTTGACAGACTAAGTCCAAAATAAAAACAAGCCGATGGGCTTAATAAACAAAATCACAGACAGGTTGGAGGAGGGAAAGACCATTAGAAAGTGGTTCCAACGGCGACAGCCTTCCCGACGAGAACTTGCATTCAAATTATTCTGCTACCTCCTTGACAGACTAAGTCCAAAATAAAAACAAGTTGCCATCATGGATGTAGAACTACGACCACAGAGGACAATGGTTCTATAAGAAATCTGTTCTTATGTTCAAGAAATGTTAGATGAGGATCGATGAATTTCTATCACAGAAATAGCCAATCGCTTAGACATTTCGCTTCATCAGCGTTTCTTGTTCCATCAATTACCAAAAATTTTGTCCAATCTATTATTTTTCATTTCACTGGAATCAATTGGGGGCCATTGGCATACACCTCCTACTTCCCATGACCCGAAAGAAAAAAATCCAACGGCGTGATATCACACGATCTTGGGGGCCAATTTTGGTCGCCGAAACGAGGGATGACGCGGCTGGGAAACTTTGTGTGCAATAATTGCATTATTTCTCGTGCTGTGTGGCAACGACAACACCCCGTATCTTGCACATCAAAATCGTCAACTTGGTGCCAAAAATAATTCGTTATCACAACGTTTACCATTGACTGTTACAGCAGCACCACGAGAATTTTCGAAGAAGTACGGCCTACTTGCGCCGCCAGCCCAAAAAACGCACCAAACAGTAACTTTTTGTGGATGCATTGGATGGCTCGTGGATTTTCATAACCCCAAATGCGACAATTTCGTTTGTTTACGTAGCCATTTAGTTGAAAGTGAGTCTCATCGTTGAAGTTGATTTTGTTCAAATCACCATCAACTTGGTGGTTCTCTAACACCCAATCAACGAAGTCACGACGTTGTTCATGGGCAATTGCATGCAAATTTTTTGGTAAAATGTACTGCGTGGAGCTGTTCGAAGGGTTCAATTGCCAGATATGATGGCGAATGGATTTTGACGGACTGTCACGAACATTGTCACTCACTGCGGCGATATTTTCGTGCAACCGGCCACTACGAGCATGCAATTGTCTTTGTTCATCCAACACTGACACGGTTCGATCGACTTTTCCATTAATTTCTTAACTAAGGCACGAGATGGACGGACCGACACAATGCGCAAAGCGTGTTGGCTACATTTTCCCCATTTCGGAGATGGGTTTTAACAATTAAAATGCGATGTTCTCCCGCTTACCGCTCCATAATTACAAATGCCAATGCTTAGTATTCACATACGTCAAATATCAGCTGTTTATCTATCGACAAAACGCAGTAGTGCCAGATTTAAATTGTAACCTCCAATTGAATAACCGTTTATTAATATGTATGTGCCAACATAATGGCAAGAGGTGAGAGTGGTGTTCCTACCAAAACCTTTTTATACTATTAATCTAACGTCATTCCTACTAAAATCAATGGAGAGAATCTGTGATAACTATATCAGAACACATGCTATCAAACCGCATCATCACAGCTTCACTGGGAGACGAAACAAGAAGGGGAACAGTTCGTACGGGGGGGAATAAAATGTCCTTTTCTGTGGGTGCTCACAAAAGCACTAGATGGAACCTGTGCAAAATGCGTAGAGTACGCAGATGATTTAGCCGTTTTGATAAGAGGTAGGCACCTGAATATCATAGGAGAGCTTATGCAAAACACCCTACAAATCATAATGAAATGGGCGGAAGAGAGTGGACTAGGAATAAATTTAAATAAAATGGAACTGGTTCTCTTCACAAAGAAAACCAAAACTAGTGACTTTCACATTCCACAACTCCGTGACAGCGCCAAATACCTGGGCATAATATTGGACAGGAAACTGACCTGGAGAAAGAACCTGGAAGAAAGAGTTACCAAAGCTAAAAGGGCAGGTTGGATATGCAGGAAGGTCATCGGGAACTCATGGGGCCTAAAACCGTAACAGGTCCACTGGATATACGAATGCATAATAAAACTTATCATCTTTTACGGAGTAGTTGTATGGTGGCAAGAGACTTGTTAACAAAGGTGCACAATCCTCAACACCGACAGCGGCCATAGAAGCGATTTTAAACATCCTACCAGTGCACCTCGAAGCGAAAAAGATTGCCGGTCTTTCAGCCGCAAGGCTTAGAATCACCGGCCTTTTCAACGAAGGCGCTAACACGGGGCATCGGAAAAACACCAAAATGATAAGAGAAATGATACCACTCATCGATTGTCCTAGTGGTGTTGTTGTTGAAAAATCTTATACGTTCACCAACAGCTTCGAAACAATTTTCCCCAGAAGAGAATATTGGACGAACGGAAGGACGACAAGAAATTCCAACGGGTCATCGGTATATAAAGACGGCTCTAAAATATCAGGGGAATCCCACCGATTGAACTTGCTATTCACCTAGAACCATTTGTAACCGTGTTCCAAGCAGAAGTCCTTGCAATTATGAAAGCAACAAAAATACTCGCAGAAGACACCAGCGAAGAGAGGCAAATAAACATCTGCTCGGACAGCAAAGCAGCAATCAGCGCGATCACAAGCCCCATGTCGAAATCACGACAAGTAAGAGAGCCAGGCGTAATAGAGTCCGTATTACATTAGAACCGAGTAACAACACAGCAAAAAGAGCTTTCAACTCAAGCAGAACACAGTTGAGATTGATGGTGGACTTTTAACAGGGCACATCAATCTCAATAAACATTCGTTCAGACTCGGGCTATCTGATACAAGAATCTGTGCCAACTGTGAGGAGGAGGACGAAGACATAGAACACTTCCTCTGCCACTACCCTTCAACAGCGAGATTAAGACTGAAGATACTGGGATTCCCACGGATACCGGATTTAACACACATCAGTAAACAAGGAATCGGTGAAATATTAGAGTTCGCTAGTCGAAGAAGATGATTTCCCGATCACTATATGACATAATCTCCTTTTTGATACTCCCATGATCTCAATACCTTCTACTCATCACTTAATTTTCATATTACATTACTTTTCCTACAGCTCGACAGACGAGGCGAACACAACGGGCCCAGTGGAGACCTAAGTGAAGAGCCTAAGCTCACCCTCTTAAACCAACTAATAGTGGAGACAGACTGCTGGTATTGATACCATGGTACGAATACCATGGTATAGTGAATACTACGACGCCTGACAGACTGCATTTCGTAGTATTCGGTGACTTTGGCGTTAAGTAGTATACTTTGACGTTTGTGTTGTATGTAATAACAAATAAAAATAGTAAATTCGAGACAGGATGAATAAAAATGATTCACTTTTGTGCCAAATGATGAAAATAAAGAAAATTCAAATAATTAAAAGCGAAAGTGCATACCTAAGAATTGTCAAAGAAGCCAATAGAGAGAAATTGGCGCTGCAATCAGTAAGATGGTGGTATACCAGCAAAAAATTGCGAATCTCAATACTAGGTATATTTCATGGTATACTAGCTTATTACGTAGTATTGCAGTGACAGACATGTGGTATAGAACGTAGTATTGCTATACCATGGTATCAATACCAGCAGTCTGTCTCCACTATAACCAAACATGTGTCAGATAAGAAATTAATTGTAATTTTGATCCGCAAGCCGAAAGTAGTAAAAAAAACTTTAGAATTCCCTTCACGAAGCTACTACATATTTGGATGCGTTCGCAAATAAAGCTCAAAAATGAAAAGTACACTGGGCATTGTGTTGAATGTATTAAATTGGGATAGACTGGCTGAGTGTACTAAATTGGACAGCGTCGTAGTTTGTACTTTTGGGAAGTCAATTGTATAGAAAAAAAAAAAAAAAAAAATACAATAGTTACGGAAATTTCATCCCTGCTATCCATTTGGAAAAAAATATAATACGCACAACAGCACGACTGTGAGAAGCTAAAACAGGACAAAATATTTTTTTTTAAATGAAAAGCACAACCCATTCACATCATCTACATTTCAAGAAGTGTTTCCTCCATGACACTCCTCTTCAGCGAGCGCCAAACAAGTTTAATTTTAACAAATCACATTCATTCAGGCAATCGCTGATGAATTTTTCGCAACAATCTGCAGTCGTCAACGAGTCGTGTTTAACAAGTCATCAATGTGATTTACACCACAGCTTCTCCTTACCATTTCCGTCCAAAGAGGAACTCCACCTACGGCAGTCAAATGATCAATTCCTTTACCGCATGTTGCAGTTTCGAGGAATGAAGCAAAAAAAAAACACAACCAAACGAAACAGTTGACCCTATAAATCTTCCATCCCATTCCGATTGATCTTCGGATATGATAAGATGGGCTTCTTTTTTTTTGGTAATACTTTGGGACATTCTTCTTCTTTAGGTGTTTTTTTTCTTTCTTTAGTTAGGGCGCACAATATTTCGTCATCTGACTGCGGAAATTTTTTTTCATGTTTAACTCTCGAAAATCTAGATAACGCAGCGGGGAAATATCATACCAGCCCGCCTCAAGACTGCATCATTCCACCTGATTTACGAGGCGATAATTAAATTTATTAATTTGATTTGCAACATTTGTTTGCGCGTGACAATAATTCAGGCGAAAGGCAAAATGCAAACACAAAAATGTTAGACAGCGGCGTCAGGTCATGGGCGCGCACAGCAGGAGTGCAGCTGCATCGATGGAGGCCAGTGTTTGCGCATTTTGGGAACATACCTGTTCACACTGTTTTAGATACATTGAGAACACCCTGGTTAGCGACTACCGTAGCTACGCATGCGTTTTTTCTGTCCGGTGAATCTTGTTGTTTGTTTATTATTGTCCCTCGATTTTATTGGCACCGTGAGGAGTTCATAATTGATTGGGAGCCATGTCCTTTGTTTGGACCTCTGAGGCGCACAGCAGGTATAGGTATTTGGCTTGCTAATATTGCACGAGATTCCAGCCATATTAGATGTTGATCTGCGATAAGATGCAGTAAACATATTATAAGGGTCCTTTTGGTGAAATTCAAAGGTCGGTGACAGCTTGAAACGTGGTGATTCGTTGGTTTAAACATAACGTTTAGGGATAATTAAGTGAATTAAGAGCTAACGATTACGATATCGATTTCGAAAGAAATTCGAATTTATTAAATTGGGTACGGAAATAACTTTGTTCGGTAGACCAAATAGAAGCACGAACTTCTAGGAAGGTGATGTGAAACCAATTAACAATGTGGTTGTGGTTGGAATACTAAGAATAAAGGAGACTTCCGAGAGTTGGCACAGGAAGTCTTAAAATTGGCAACAACTAAAGATGTACAAATTAGGATTATTTTTTTGTAATTCTCTGTCATCATCATCAACTCCTTCAGGGACATTCAGACATTTTCGTGACTCTCATTGGACTGCACAAAAGCAAAATTTTTTTGTTTTTTTTTTTTACACATTTCGCTCAGGAAAGGCGAACCTATAACATCCAGGCCCATCTGCCAAGCTCCGAAACGTAATCACGACTTCTTCACGGAGCCTACACATCCTCTGGATGGATTTTTGTCGCCTTGTACAAAAGGCATACCTTACCTCAGGGCTTTTCGCCATAGCTAGTAAGCATTTGGTTCTCCCCTCATTTAATTGTGGCTGCGCCTAAACCAGGCCCGTCCTCAGGATTATTCTTGACCCCAACATTGCTGGGGTAAACCCATGAATTATTGCTCATCTCATCTCACTCACAATTTTCTACGGTATGTAGGAGGTACGCATCTATGCGTGTATGTACGTGTTTTAATGTAGGATCATCCTGGTGGATCAGACGCACTTACTGTCCATTGTACTTCAATTATCAAATTTGGAGGGACTTAGTGATTTACACTAGAATTGAGCCAAAGCCATTAGTTCCTTATTCTCTAGGATGAAACTAAATAAGATGAGTTTCTTCAAGTCAGTTCTTCTTAAGTTCAAAAAATAAATTTGGTTCATAATTCCATTAGCGCACGTCTAATACAATTTTCGTCAGCTGACATGTGTTAAGTCTATACCAGTACTCGCATTGTTCAGCCATTCTATGTATGTTTGTAAACTTAACAGCAGCAGCTTATTGCCGGTTGACGACTTATAAAAGTAGTCTCTAATTCGGAACAAGTTTTGGAGGCCGTGGTTTCTGGTAAGAAACCAGTCCAGCCGTTGCTGCTCCATTCTGAAATATTGTAGTATAGAGTTGTCTAAATTCTTCCATTCCCCTTTCTTTAGAGACGCGTGCCTATGCGGTACACTGTTTTTCTAGTTTCATTCTCTATAAACTAGACATAAAGATGAGAAATCTCACTCTCGCTAGCAGCTCCGTTGCATCCACGCTTTCTAGACAAGACCGTACTCACACGTAGGGTGATGACTACGAGTACATGTGTTGTGTCCTCTGATTAGTCCGACCATAGTTCTGCAGTCATTCCTGCCCAAATTGACAATCAATTTTGCAGTGGTTTTATCAGGCCCTTTCAGAAAAAAACTAACTTTGCAAGAAACTAAAGTAGAACATCTCTCTTTATGTGCAGATACTATCATATATTAGATTTGATCCAGCACAGAATGTAAACTAAACTGATTTAAAGGAGTAGTTTTCGAGCCTTCTTTGACCAGCGCGTCAGACATATCATTACCCAATGACCCGGTACCCAAATAAGACAAATTTGGTTCCATTTAGGAAGTTTTTTTTTGTCTATTCTTACATCCGACATACATAGAACAATCTTTGAGTGATTTGTGGGAGTCTGAAGTGCCTTGAGTGCAGCCTGGCGGTAACTGCAAATGCTGATACTTCTACTACGGCATCTGAAACACAGACATCACTTCGGCCAGAGCACAAAAGAATTTGGTCTTATTATCCAAATACAGCTCCAGTTCAATTCAGTGAATATACTACTGAACATGACAAGGGCTCATATTATCGCTGGGTGTCATGAACGACAAATAGGTCTGATGATCGCTATATACAGCCAGTATACAACAGGAGGCTTTGAACTCACATCTTGCCGAAAAACCTGCGGCACTGCCGGACTGTTAGCCCGAGTCAATATCAATTCAACGTGTATATTCTACTTTAGTTTGCTATCTATTGGGTCAATAACTTAATTCGTGCGGTTTGCTAAGAGATAGCGTAACTTGTATTATTCCATTGTTATTATTCCATTGGAACATGCGTTTGAAAGCTACTGTCATTGTACGTCATTTCAGTATATGTCATTCATTTGAAGGGTAAACAACAATAATTTTTTTTCACTCAAATATGTCGAACTTTGTGCCTGAAAAAGTGTTTTTGCGGGGAGTTCTCCTTCATTACTTTAATATGAAGAAAACTGCTGCCGAAAGTCATCGTATTTTGGTGGAAGTTTATGGTGAACATGCGCTAGCTGAGCGAACGTGCCAAAAGTGGTTTGCACGATTTAAAAGTGGTGATTTTGGCTTGGAAGACGATGAACGTCCTGGGCAGCCAAAAAAGTTTGAAGATGAAGAGCTGGAAGCATTACTCTATGAAGATTGTTGCCAAACACAAGAAGAGCTCGCAGAATCTTTGGGTGTCACTCAAGCAGCCATTCCAAAACGTTTAAAAGCAGCTGGATATATTCAAAAGCAAGGAAATTGGGTTCCACATGAACTCAAGCCGAGAGACGTCGAAAGGCGGTTTTGCATGTCCGAAATGCTGCTGGAACGCCACAAAAGGAAGTCATTTTTGCATCGGATTGTTACTGGTGATGAAAAATGGATCCATTACGACAACCCCAAGCGCAAAAAATCATATGGGAAACCCGGCCAACCAGCCAAATCAACGGCAAAGCCGAATATCCATGGCGCGAAGGTAATGCTCTGTATTTGGTGGGATCAGAAGGGTGTGCTGTATTATGAGCTGCTAAAACCGGGTGAAACCATCAATGGACAACGCTACCGAACACAATTAATCCGTTTGAAGAGAGCAGTAGCCGAAAAACGCCCGGAATATGCGACCAGACACGAGGCAATAATTTTCCATCATGAGAACGCTCGGCCCCACGTTGCTATTCCGGTTAAGAACTATTTGGAAAACAGTGGGTGGGAAGTTTTACCCCACCCGCCTTATAGCCCAGACCTTGCCCCTTCTGACTACCATTTGTTCCGGTCGATGCAGAACGCCCTCACTGAAATACGGTTCACATCAGAGCAGAATATCAAAAATTGGCTTGATTCATTCTTGGCTGCCAAGCCGGCGCAGTTCTTTTGGGATGGGATCCACAAATTGCCAGAAAGATGGGAAAAAGTCATAGCTTCAGATGGGCAATACTTTGAATAATACTATTGTACATGTTATTCTTAAAAAAACGTTCAAATTTTGACAAAAAAAACCGCACGAATTAAGTTATAAACCCAATAAAATTAATCCTAGATATTTACACCCTTTCATCACGTTGTCTCTTTCGAATAATATTAACAAAAGGTTTGTTTAATTTGTATTGACGGATAGCCTGTGCCTCGTGCACTAATCAACCATTTCATTGTTTGTCAAGCATTGTTTGTTTACGTGACCCTTCAGATGCGTATTCTTATCGCGATTCAGGTTTGTGCGACCAGAGATGGCGACATATTCGTGGTAGCAATCTCATTATCTGGCATTATCTGCATCAAAATAGCTAAACTTATCAATTACATGCTCAGCAATCGGTCTTTTCAAGTGTATGTCAACGACAGTACAATAAGCTTCGGCAACTCAACAACGGTTTGCCACAAGGGTCAGTCCTAGCCCCATTATGTGTTATTCAACCTATACATCCACGAAATGCCGGAAACACTGTCCACAAATTCGAATATGCAGACGATTTAGCTTTAGATATACAGAGCCAAAACAAGAATTTCACCAAAGTGGATTGGAGCAAAATTGTCAATCAAACTTTTAGGTAAGTTTCATAATGTTATCATTATTTTGAATTAATATATGTACAACAAATTTAAAATAAGCCAAGCCGAAGGGTTCGAAACCACAGCGCATCATCGGGTGAAGGTGAAGAAAAATAGCATTAAAACACGAATGGGAAAATATTGCTTCTAGTGAATGCAGAAAAGGATCATAGAAGTAACCTAAACCAAAGGAGGACCAACAAAATATTGAAAAAGCTTGCAAGCTAAAGTTTGTGAAAAGAAACAACTGTTCTTTATTTTGCTGTATTTACACGAGTAGCGCATAGTGATAATAATAATGAGTATATGTCATTTTATAATCGCACTACCATTTACACGACGTAAAATGATGAAGTGCTGAGAGTTTTGTCACTGCGTGATATTACTGTATGACACATTTTATTTTTATAATGACAAGACCAGAAAAATGGACACTTAAACGAATGACGGATAATAATAGAATTTTAGAATGACAGATGCACAGAACCGCTATACTCAAAAGTATTTAGATATTTGTTTTGAATAGGACAAAAAAAAGTTGCTTTCACTTGTTTTGCTCCTGTTTAAATGCGGAGTAAGGATGAAGAAGCCTGGTATGCCGCACTCGTCAAACGATTCCAGTGAGCAAGTCCATTGTTATTAGAAGGAAATGGTTTCTTACGCGGATAACTTCGGCAAAATGATCAGGAATTATTTCAAAATTTCTTAAGAATGTCTGCCGATGTTTTTGATTCCGTGATTGAAAGAACCATACTTCTAGTAGAACTTATATAACTTACTAATTTTTCACTTACTAATGCAGTTTTGCGGAGCAAAAAAAACATTTTTTATCAAAACAATAGTGACAACATGTCATTAAAGCGCGAACTCGTTCATTTCATTTTCGTGGCTTGTCATATTTAAAGTTGCGTTTACACGGCATTTACACGATGGCATTACAATGACATACAGTGGTGATTGTCATTCGTCATTTTTAAATGACTAAAATAATAAATAAGACCGATTACACGATAATGACAATTAATGATACAAATAGTGACGAGTATCACACACGTGTAACCTAATCAATATTTATGGGTAATACTTTTTTTCAACGCTGTATATATAAAATCTATGTTTAATGTTAACCTATGTCTACCTATGTATATCTCTTTGTACAATTATTATTGTAAATGTTGCTTCCGACAAATAAAATAAATACAATTTATGCGGCTGTATCCTGAGAACAGATTTGTGTCAGCCTTTTCCAAAATAGAGACACATTCTGGGTGAATGTTCAGTGTTATATGCCCATAGTGGGTTCCATTACACCTACTTAGGCGCCTACATTCTTGCACAATTCATCCAAGAGTGAGACCAATTCTCAGAACCACTAATTAGGCTTTTTTTTGCTCTTAAATTAAGGACATACCAGTGACAATGGGAATCCTCTTAAATGCAAACAATGTATTGTTACAATCTGCTGATACAATGAGATATGTTGCACATAATCTGTTTATCGATCGCTAATTACACTATTGACAGGTAATACACTTGCCAGTCGTGTATATTTATTATCTATAAATAGTCATCCTTAGGTCACAATACATTCTATACTCTATCCATTCACTAGTTATTCCAACTGCGATACAAGATTAAATCAAGCTTCCTCTGCTTTTTTAATCCTCTGACAGAATCCTATACATTGTAATAAGATTAATAGGCATTTGCTGTATGTGACCACTAATTGAGCTGGTTGACAAAAGTCCGGTCCCTCAGGTATGCGCCTGTGCGACGACATGCCGATGCTACAATGCCCCATTAACAATTCATAGTTACTATATGCGTGTCCCACAAACCTTGAATCCCACGTGCGGGTGAACCATCAGAGCGATTCAAATGGGATTGGTTCTTCTTTTTTGTTTGTCTGCCCAAGAAGATCTTCTGGCTCCTGGGACATCCTTTGATGGTACAATTAAATGGAATTTGATTTTTTATTTTTTGTAGGTTTTTCTCGGTGATGAATGTCTTTTTAATTTAATTTTATTTGTGTGAAATATATGCGTAGGTGTGCGCGCGCAACAGATAGATTATGAAGCCTTATGACTAATTCATCATGGCGACACCACAAAAGAACTTTTACTTGAGTTATTTTCGGGTAATTTGATCTCGTTCATGAATCACGATCAAAGGTCAATGGAATGAATACCAGAAAGGTGAAAGGGTTTATTTTGTTTTTGTTGTGTTTGTCTGCCTGATATCATAAGTTCATCATCGATTGGAGAGGAAGAACTCTTGCTGGTTTCAATTGGGTGGGCCTTACCAGAACCTACAGAGATTATAGTTTCGTGGGAGATTCACATATAGGTGAGGTGATTCTATTTGATTTCCCGTGAAGATTTCCATACATAAATCACTGGTTTTATGTGTCGATGATGACAAGTTCAGAGAATTGGGAGAATCTTGATGAGATTCGATTATGATTGGAATGAGCGACTGAATTAAATTAATAAACGGCTAAGAACTCTGGGCACCTATGTAACTAAATTTATAGACTAATGCTTAAAGGGACAATGTCATATGAATTAGTCAAGCAACACTAAATTTGGTAAGGCTTAAGCTTTAATCACTTTTTTTTCTTTAAAATCAAGAAATATTTCTCGGTTTTAAAGACTTTAAAGAACACAATTCTAAGTGGAGAGAAAGAATATAGGGATATAGCCAAATGATGATGAATATACTTCATTGGAACAACCGGCGCAGGAGCGTTAAGCATCCAACATAATTACCTATCTCTCTATAAGCTTGACGATGAACACTATCAAGTATACTCAAGCGTGCTGTGACAGCTCCTGGAAAAAATAAAATTTAACTTCAAGTTTTGGACAAGCTTTGGAGTGAAATATAGCTCGTCTGTGTTGATTTCAGTAGATCACTAATGAATCCTGGTGAGTCACGGGATGAATTAATAATTGTTACAGAAAAAATTAGCAAAAAAACAACCCTTTTAAAGGCTCAGGAAATAGTCCAAAAAAATGTGGACCTATGAGATAATTTAAAGCCTCTCTGAACCACCAAAAGGAGACTAGTCACAAGGTTTGGTTAGATTGTGTGTCTGCCCTTGCTCAGACAAAGGAGGCACACTTATACAGACCAAAGGGAATTTCCATTGTGTTACCATATTTATCAGATTAAAATGAAGTGTAACCAACTTTAGACTGTTGTATCTTTGGAACGCCAAATCGAAATGTCAAACGCTCTTCAGCGTTTATTTGTCATTCAATTGTCTGTCAAACGGAAATGAGAAATAAACAACACCAATTGACATTATGGACTTCCAAGCGAAACGTAATTCAGTGATTGCCTTTTATTTGGGAAAGAAATCGACTTCAGCGATAGTTCGTGAGTTGCGGCATCTAAACGTGAATTGTAACTTAGTCTATCGATATTAGGATGCCGGCACATTAAATAAAAAAATACGGTGGTGACCGTCGACCGTCTGTAACATTAGTTGCGAACGTGAAGAAAGTGAGAAGCAGATAGGGGCGAAATCCACGTCGCCGCGGAAATGCAACGGCAAAAGAGGTTGGTGTGTCTGCCAAAAGCATGTTACTGATGCTGATGGTCAAGTGTGACCCTGTGTGCGAAGAGGACGAATGCAGGAAAAGATATAATCACGAACTCCATGACTAGTACTAAGATGAGGATGAAGGTCAAATCGAGCGAATAGACAACAATGCTACAGACAGATGGTCTTTGAATACCAGCCTTCGATGAGACCGAGCCGTCCATGTGAAATCGAACCTCCGTTATAAAGATTAAGAAGTCGCGGATGACAAGAGGCTTGGCGCGGCGAATTAGAGACGACTTTTTCTACTAAGCAGCAGGGGTTCCTTAAGGGCAGATCGACACCCATTAATTTAACTGAATTAGGGTGAAATATACTCTGCGCATTGGAGGATGGCAATGAAGTTGATGTTGTTGCCACAGACTTTAGTAAGGCTTTTAATAAAATTCCAAATTATTCTTTTAAAGGTAAAAGCTCTAGGTTTACGACCGAGGTTTATTTCGTGGATCAAATCATGTATGGATGAGCACCAATACAAAGTCCGTTTTAGATCTTCAGTATCTCATCCTATTACAGCAACTTCGGGGTACCTCAAAGCAGCCATCTTGGATAGTCGATCTTTATCTTAGCTATAATCGATGTCGAATGTACCATCAGGGACTCAAATCTATTCGTCTACGCTGATGACATGAAAATCATTAATCACATATCATGCACTGCCTATTGCAGGAAAACTTGAAAAGGTATTACTTATTCCCGGAAACGTCTTCCTTCATTCGAGGTGAGCTCGCACCCTCTTTCTCATATTGATAACTCTATAAGCAGGACCAACTTAGCACACTATTTTCTGAAACGCTGGAATAAGAAATTTTCGGATCCTTATGTTTCAAAGTTCCTATATTACCTTTGAAAGGAACATTCTAGAGTATTCTAGCCACGTATGGCTAGAACTTACCACCCCACGAGGATGGTCTGAGACTCATTAATTTACAGCCGAATGGAAATCCGTTGACGAAATAAGAATGCTGAGCAATGCAAATATGTAATTCTCTATCCGTCTTTGATTCTAATAGTACCAAAATCTCCCTACGGAATGCCCTACACCTACACCATAACACTCCTTCCTCCTGACCTGACGTCTATTTCTCTCCCCTTTCCTTCTCGAATTATGTTCGATCAGTTTAGTTAAGTTTAGTTTTATAAGGATTTCAAGCTTGTATCAAAATAAATAAATAAAGAAAATATATAAGTAAATATTAATTAAGCTCGTTCTGTGAGTCGGCTTAGACCTAAGTCAGTTCCATAACGAGCTCATCTCGTTTGGGGCTAAGTCATAGGTGACAGACCGACTTCCTGATCGCGATATTTAACTCCACTCCTGCTGCAGCATCTTCTTTGGATATATTTTTCGGCTGCCTTGCTGTCACCTTTTCTCCCAAAATAGCGCAGAAATGCCCTTTTTGGGTCCAGATCTGGGGATTGGGGAGGAGTTTCAAATATTTTTGAGGTGTTGTACAGCAGTTAAAATTTTTTATTGAGAGCAGTGTTTTAGGTCTTGGTGTTACTGGAAAATGTACGTGTCCTGAAGTCTCAATATAGAAGAACTTTAATATATTAAATTACAATTCAAGATGTCTATATACATCCACTGATTCATTTTCCCTTCTATAAAGACTAGTTGCCAACTTCTGCACTCCCCATGAACCCCCAAAAAATAATGGGATCTCCGCCATATTTCGTATACCTTGGGTCAAATTCCAGGTATGTTAGATTTTCCCCATATATACTCGTAGTTTCTGTTCTCAGAACCAAAAAGTTTGAATGTGTTTTCATCGCTGAAGATTACTTTCTATCAAAAGCTATCTGGAGTATTCAGACACTTTTTGTCAAACTTTTTGTTTGACAAAAAGTGACTTGTTTTTTTAAAAATCTTGAATCAAAAAGACCTTACCGCAGTTAAATGCACAGATTAACTGATCGCACGTGTTGAAGAAGTGATCTCAACGTACCCTGTGGTAACATCGTACGCATATGCTAATACTGTTAGGTTTTTAACAATTCTTTCACAGAATGTCCCAATAGTTTCGTGACGCAATTTTTACACCTGAATTACATTTCCCCTTATTTCTTTTACAGTGTTTGAATATATTATAATTTTATTGTTTTTTTTTTTTTATAAAAGGGAAGGTAAATAAAGTTTATATGAATTTTAAATTTGTGGAATATTCGATGTTTTCAAAATATACTACGAGCAAGTTTTCAAAGAGCTCCCGTTCCAATATTTTCGGGAGCTACTGTATGTACATACAGTGAAGAGCATGGGTCATGGTGCCCTGCATTAAGTTTTAAAAATTGGTCACTAAAAAATTTTAATAAAAAAAAAAAAAAAATTGGGTTTTCTAATTATAATGGAGTGTGATCTTCAATTTAACAAACAAAAAGTAAAAATAATTAACAATGTGGAGAACATAAATCAGACCTTGCAAATTAAAACAATAAAATTGCAGTGTAAAAGTCTTGGTACTCTTACAATTTGTAAGACACCACTGTATGACAAGATAGCGGTAAATTGTGGTTCAACATAATTCTGTCATAAGTAAGGAGATGACAACTAGAGCTGTCAGTTTGGTTTACAATTTTTTATCCGTGATTCCTAAAAAGTAAATAGTTACGTAAAAGTTAAAATTGCAAAATAAGCAGGAAGGAGTTGACAATAGAAGAGAGAGATACGAGGGTGGGTCAATGAGTCCCTGAAAATTAACACAAATTGTGTCACCACCTTAAATTTAATTTTTTTGTCAAGAATCATCTTTCAAAAGAACGTACCCAAATTTTCAGACAGATCTGTCAAATAGTTTTGTTGTGGCAGCCATTTTATATAGACGCCTACCAGCATTTTTATTAAAATGGAAAAAAGTGAATTTCGAGTGCTCATCATGCGAGAAAAAACTATCACGCAAACCAAACAAAAGCTTGACAAATATTATGGGGACTCTTCACCATCGATTGGAACCATTCACCACTGGTTTACTCAATTTCGGTGCGGTCGTTCTAGCACAAGTGACGCCGAACGTTCTGGTCGCTCAATTGAGGTCACCACTCCAGAAATGGTCGACAAAATCCATGGTTTGATAATGGACGATCGGCGAGTGAAAGTGCGCGAGCTTGAAGAGGCCACAGGCTTATCACATGGCTCAGTGATTTCGATTTTACATAAATATTTGGACATGAAAAAGCTTTCCGCAAGATGGGTGCCGCGTTTGCTCACAATCGACAACAAACGCATTCGTTTGACAACTTCAAAGGTGTGTTTGGCGATGTTCCAGAAAAATTCGGCTGAGTTTTTGCGCCGTTTCGTAACCGTGGATGAAACCTTCACCACAACACACCAGAAACGTGCGGTGGTATTCACATCGATTACCTTGAAAAGGGTAAAACGATCACCGGCGCATATTACGCAGAGCTGCTGGATCGATTCCAAGCCGATTTGAAGCAAAAACGGCCGCATTTTGCGAAGAAAAAAAGTTCTTTTTCACCAGGACAACGCACCGGCGCACAATCCGCAGTCGTAATGGCAAAATTACATGAGTTAGGCTATGAACTCCTCCCTCATCCATTTCTTGTTTCCGAACATGAAGAAATGGCTCGGAGGTAAGAGATTTGGGTCGAATGCAGAGGTCATCGCTGAAACAAACGCTTATTTTGAGGGGCTCGAGAAATCGTATTATTTGGAGGGCATCAACAAATTGGAGAAACGTTGGATGAAGTGTATAGAGCTAAAAGGAGACTATGTTGAAAAATAAAATGTTTTTACACCGAAAAGAGTGTTCCTTATTTCATTTTTCAGGGACTTATTGACCCACCCTCGTACTTATAAATTGCCACAAACAAAGAAAATCATTGTTGGAAGGATGAAATTAACGATACCACTATGGAAAAGAAAAGTAAATAGAGAATAAGCCGAGATATGGACGCCCTCGCAAGCTCACCGAAAGTGTTGATAGGAAAACAGCGACTATCGTACAAAAGGATCTATTTAAAAGTAGCTTGAAATGACATTGAACAAAACCGTATCTGCATTGACTGTGCGAAGATCGATTCAGAGATCAGGTTACAAGTCTTGTACAGCTCGCAGAAAACCGCTTGTCAGTGATATAAACAAGAAGAAGAGATTCGACTTCGCCAATGACTACAAAAATAAGACAAACGAGTTTTGGTATAACGTTATTTTTTCGGATGAGTCAAAATTTAACGTATTTGGATTCAATGGACGTTTTAAAGTATAGAGAAAACAGGGTGAAGCACTTAACCCAAAAAACACTATCAAGACAGTAAAACACGGTCGTAGTGGTGTTATGGTGTGGGGGTGTATGGCATCTGCTGGTGTTGGAAATTTGGTGATAATTGACAAGATCAAGAATAAGGAAGTACATTTAAATATTTTGAAGGCAAACCTTACACCAAGTGCGGAAAAACTGGGTATCTCGGCCCCTTTTTTTTTACGTCTTAGATGTTACGATGTGGATCGCTTACAACACACCACATATGCTTGTAATACGAGTACCACCACGATGTCCAAATCTAAACCACTTATGGGGCAATTTAGAAAAACGTCTGCGAAAACATGGGATAAAATGTAAATCTCAAAAGAGTTACTTATAGCATAATGGTAAAAAGTAACTCCTAGTGTAAGAAGAAACCTTGTGTAATACATGCAAAACTGTTTAAATGAAATTTCGAAGCTTAAAGGAATTCCCACTAATTACTAGGTAATGGTTTTGCCCAGAACATTAAAGTCAATATAAAAAAAATGTCTTATATTTGTCAAGGGTACTATTTCGCATGAAATAAATAAAAAGTCGATCAATTGCGAAAGCTTATGTCAACTCTACTGCGAAGGCATAACACTGGCAGTAGGGCAGTCATATGGCTAAATTGAAACTTGATCGTGATGATGACATCAGGAGGACGGAAAAAAAATACTGTGAATCATGAGCAACAACAAAAAGCAAAAACAAACAAGCTCCCCAATTATCTGGACAGCCACCCTTGGAGTTCACTGAAACTTAATACCAGCTGAGTTTCAAACCAACTACACCAATCTGTCTTTCTCTCTGTCTCTTCCCCTTTCCTCAAAACGCCCGTGTCCTAAAATTAGTATAAGGGTATTCATAACCCCTATCACACGTGCAAATTATATAAAAAAAAAGTATATAAACAAAAACACTAAAGTATTTAAGATTTTTTTTTTGTAATAATGTTTTTCTGAATAACTTTCGAAAGTGGTTGCAGGGTACCATGACTTATGCTCTTCACACTGTGATGATGTGGCCTCTACATCGAAATCAGTTTAAAGTTATATTTTTGGCTATTTTTTTCAGCTTAGTATGTGGATTTATCATTGAAATTTATTCAACTACGAAAGTATAGCCCATAAAAAGCGACAAGTTGAGTATAACATTCTTATTCAAGCGGTGCAATCTATTGAACTATGTAATTGTTGAAAATAACGCCAGTATAATGACAATTGACCCCATTACCTTATTTTGAAAAGAATTCATCATACTCGTAAAATGTGTGAATTTCATTTATTTCAAAAATGCTGTCAATAACTTTTCTATGTTTAGGCAACAAAGCGCGGCTTTCTATAAATGAAATGCAGCCACAATAATTTATTTTCCCAAACAAAAGTCACGTACTTATATGAGTTAATTTTGATTTTCAATAGCTTTAAAGTTTAAAAATAGCCTATTGTTCTACGGACTAACAATTAACGCAGCTGTGTTTTATTGATTACTCCTTCAATGCTTAATTTTCCAACGTAAAGATGAATGAATGAAAACCCAAAATTTATTCTTCTTCAAGTATACAGTCATAAAATTCGGTAGCAGATTAGTGTTACTATGAATAAAAGTCAAGAAGAAAAGGTTCTTTAAGCCTCAAATTTCTCGATTTATTGCGATTGCTTCACTTTTTGGTGGAATTAAGAGGCGCTATAATCTTCCGCGTCTTCGTGGTGCCGTCTGGGGGAAAAAAGTCTCATATACAGAAATATACTTCGTCGACGACCATTGACTAAAGAATAAGAAATATGAAGCTAATCTGGAATGGTCCCATATATGTAGGTCCTAGGGACACGAATGGAAGGGACCTATAATTTTGTGCCGCATCCGAAGACCACATTTTTTAATTCAGGTTCACACGAAGTGGGACTGTGACAAAAACCTTCTGATGTCTTATGGAACTCGAAGTTGAATCTCTTGACTAAGTCAAATTTAGTGATTCAGAGCGGGACAGTACCATTCGCAGAAGAGAAACACTTGCACAGCTCAGAAATTCTAGACAGATGTGCTCGCGAATTCGGCTTTGATCGCCGTGTTCCAAAGCAATGTATCTTCGAAACCATTTAGTAGACGGATATTGACGGCCAGATTTATTGATTTATGAACAGTAAGAAAGTCAATATCATACACCCCGTTAGAAGCCGAGATAGTCGATGAAAAGACTTATCTTCGCAACATCTTAAAGATCTGTTCGCCAAACCATATATCAAAGATGGTTTAGGAACCTATAAACATAGCAATACGATTAAGAAAGTAGAAACGGATTGGTTGCATCATTGGAAAATATTTCATGAATTGGAATTTGCTTTAACCCCAGAAGCACGCTGAGTTCTGCCAGATTAAATACCATTGCCTAATTGAATGTTACGCCCTATGGAATAAGTGACAGAGGATGAAATACACGATTTTTATAAACAACTAGGTTCTGTCCACAATTTAAGGTCTAGTGGAGAGATTGTCATTGTGATTATGTACTTCAGTATCAAAATAGACAATGAAGGTTTTTTTTCTGACTGTACGTGAATATCTTCCATAGACACTATGACCGCAAGCGCGTGCTCATAATGGGTGTTTTTTTTTTTTCAGAGGTATAAAACTTTAGAAAGAAATAAAACACATAGAAATCGTGGTAATGGCCATGGTATTGGCTTTATTGGAAACAATTTTTTATGGCATTATAATACAATAACGCGGCGAATGTTGGCTTCCTAGTCGTCCATCGTCTCTGGTTTATCGGCGTAGACTAGTTTTTTTTTTTTTTTTTTTGTAATTTGCGCGTGTTAAAGGGGATATGAATACCCTTATACTAATTTTTAGAACACGTGCGAAAGAGGAAGAGAGAGAGAAAGAAAGAGTGGTGTAGTTTGAAACTCATGTGGTATTAAGTTTCTGTAGACTCCAAGGGTGGCTGCCCAGATAACTGGGGAGTATTTTGTTTGTTTTCGCTATTATTGTCATTGCTTATGATTCACAGTATTTTTTTCCGTCCTCCTGATGTCATCATCACGATCAAGTTGAATTTTAGCCAAATGACCACCCTACTGCCAGTGTTATGCCTTCGCAGTAGAGTTGACTTAGTTTTTGCAAGTGATTGACTTTTTTATTTATTTCATGCGAAATAAATAGATGATTCTTGACATCAGGATTCGAACCGTGAATCAACAGCGTGACAAGCGATGATGTTACCACTACACCACGGCGTAGACTAGTGACATCACATATCCCCACAGAAAATAATCCAAAGGTGTTAGATCACACGATCTTGGAGGCCAATTCACAGGTCCTTTACGCCAAATTATGCGCTCATCGAATGTTTCCTTCAATAAATTGATTGTGGCGTGCTGTCATGTTGCGCTGTCTTGTTGAAACCACAGCTCTTCCACATTAATGCCATTCAATTGGGGAACGAAAAAGTCAATAATCATGGATCTATGGCGAGATCTTTGCGCAAAATCTTCCATAAAGTGGATGGACACAGCTCCAATTGCTGTGCACGATGACGAATCGACTCATTCGGGTTTTCCTCAATACTACGCTCCACAGCAGCAACAGCTTCTTCGGTGCGCACTGTACGATGTCTCTGCGGATGCGTATTATCAATTAGAGTATGCGTGGTGCAAAAACGATCCATGGTTATTCGAATTAATTGCTCGGATGGACGATTATATCGACTGTAAAATGGACGTAGCTCATGGTAAGTTTCGCGAATTGAACCACGATTTTCAAAATAAATTTGCACAATTTGCAAGCGTTGTGCTGGCATAAGTCTATTCATGGTGAAAGAAAACTGAGCACAAATCAGCTGTCAGCTGTCAAATAGATTGTGGCTGAAAAAAGTATTGCCAATTCGAAAAACAATCTCCTAGAAAAACACCCTTTAGTAGCGTGAGATTCTTACTCACCAAACACACGATATAAATTTGTTCGTTTGCAACTAATTTAATACTTATCAGGCACATTTTTTTTATCTTGAAATAAAGACGTTTGGCAGCTGTCTTTCCAATGAAAGTTCCTACTTGTTCTCCTATTTAGACGCGGTTGATCTGTATCGTACTAAATCGAAAGGTTGGGTCTTAATTTTGTGCTTTGGCGCAAAGTGTTTCGTTTCATCTTTGACTGTAGGAATTCCGAGATCTCTGTGTATATTGACGTTTCTTATGTACCACGGTGGACAATTTCTCTTTATTTTTGAAAATTTTAAAATATTGGCATTTGTTTTCTTGGTACAACCCCAGAGTTGTATACGTAGGTCCACACTGGCTTTAGCACTTGTTTGCGGGTGGGCCATCTGCTGGTTTTTAATTGCATATTATTTTGACACTGACAGCTCTTCCGCGCTCAAAAAATTGACAGAAATACAGTATCACATCTCCGCGGTACGAAATGAATAGATTTACGTTTGATCAACGTTGGGAAATATTGAAAGGTTATTTCCAAAGTGAGTACTGTGTCTCCGAAAAGAAATTTCGGTCGAAATAATGCACCAACGTTGCCCTCTGCACGCAAGTTTATGAAAAAAGTTCGTGAGATTGGTTGGAGGAAATTAACTTGGACAACCTCTGGTTCTAGCAAGGTGGCATGTGCCATACATTCCGTCCAACAATTGATCTTTTGTGCACTAAGTTTAATAATCGTGTAATCAACCATTTTGACAAAATTGGGTTAATTTTAAAAAGAAACCAACAGATGACCACCTTTATAAGAACAGCTTACTCTCAATGATTAGCTTGGAATATTTTCCAATTAATTAGTACATTTCTTTGTATTTGTTTTCGAGGTCTTCAGGTCTTTAAGTTTCTTTTTCACGTCCGGCTTCCATTTCAACTTTGCGTCGACTGTCATTCCGAGGTATTTAGCCTCGTTTGCGAACGGAATACAGATCGAGTTTATAAGGATAAGCAAGCTGTTCGTGTTCTTATAAGTGAAATTTGCATGAACAGATTTGGTTTCGTTGAGGGCGATCCGCCAGGCTTTTGTCCATTCATTTACATTATTCAGAGTTATTTGCAGTTTTACAGTTGTTTCTTCGGTTGTTTTACCTATTGCTAGGATGGCAGTGTCATCGACAAATGTAACGTGAGTACACTCTTTTGGACCTTAAGCCACCAGACAAAGATCGGTGCGAAGTGAAGAAAACATAGCCGGGAGGAGACACCGTTACCGTCAATGGTCCTCGGTATAGAGCGCTGTTAACCGACTTTCTGTGGCCAGAGCTCGACATCATCGATATATTCGAGCTGTGGTTCCAACAAGCGACGCAACGCTCGAAGTGGTGAAGGAGAAATTTGGCAACTGGGTCATCTCACGGCGAGCTATCATCAATTGACCGCCGCGATGCGACTTGACACCTCTCGATTATTTTCTCTGGGGCTACGTCAAGCCCTTAGTCTACGCTAACAAGCCAACAACTTTGGACGAGCTCGAGGCCAACATTCGAGACGCAATTGCCGGAATAACGCCGCACATATTGGACCGAGTTATCAAAAATTGGACCGACCGCTTGAAGCACTGCCAGTGAAGACGACGGGGCCATTTAAATGATGTGCTATTCCGTACATAATGGCATGAATGCAGCTTCAAAATAAAGCCAGAATCAATTTGATATCTCACACCTTTGTTGTTTTATTTCTTTTCCTATCGTTCTTATTTGGTCACCCTATAGAAAGTGAGAGAGAGAAAGAAAGATTGGTGAAGTGGATTTGAAACTCAGGTGGTAATAAGTTTCAGTAAACTCCAAGGGTGGCGTCCAGATAACTGGGGAGCATTTTTTTGTTGTTGTTATTGTCGTTGCTTATGATTCACAGTATTTTTTTTTTCAGTCCTCCTGATATCATCACGGTCAAGTTGCATTTTTCAGCCATCGCAGTAAAGTTGACATGAGCTTCGGAATTAATCGACTTTTTTATTTATTTTATGTGAAATAAATAGATGATTCGTGAACCTGCAGCGTGACAAGCGATGATGTTACCACTACACCACGGACACCCACAATATGGCGCCCCAATTTGGCTTAACAGTCGCCACACCAACAAGTTCAACCCCCAACTGAACACCACCATGAGGCTAATATCTGGTATTCTACGACCAACCACAGTTGAATGGCTCCCCATGCTTTGCAAGATATTCCCCTGCCGACCTAAGGAATCATGCCCTGATGAAAGAATTCAACAAAATTCAAGGAAATACGAGAATCCCACTTTGTGCAGACATCGGAAACATTGCCGCCCTTTCGACTGAGCTCAAGACACCCTCCAATAGAACTCGACAAAAAAGTTGTGTGCTGAAAACTTTTCGCTGGAAGAATCTTGGACATCTCCATGGGCTACCGGCAGACAAAGTTCAATATTGAGAAACGAAAGCAGAGAACCTAAATTTGAACTACAGAGGAAAGCGTGGTGCAACCTGAATCTGATACAGACTTCTACTGGGAGATTCAACAGTGCCTTAGCTAGGTGGGGTCAAACTACCGACCCGACCTGTCCATCCGGCGCTCCTGTCCAAACCACTGACCACATCCTTCTCGACTGCTCAGAGATGTCTGCATATGGGTAACGTAGACGATATTAATAGCCTATCAACAGAAGCCGTTTCCTGGCTAAAATCACAGCATCAGGCTAGCACAAGATCGAACTGACTGGAGACGCTTGTAGGTTGAGGCCCAGGTCCACCCGGACTGTTGTAAGGGAATCATTGTAAAAATTGTCAATCTGGCTGACGACACTTGTCATTGCCAACAGAATTTGTCGAGCCACGTATGAAGAAGTTAAATGATTCAATAAAAGCAATTCAATGCCATTCTATCTATTCCATCCAACAATGCCTGCAGTAAGAATTGAAATGCATCCGATTCGCATTATGACATCTCTTCTTGGTCAGGATTTATGACCATTAGACCATAGTTGGCGCACAGGCTTGCTGGAAACTGGCGCTAAGCCAGCAGACGAAAGTAGGATCTTTGGACTGAACTGCTCTTTTTTCCATTTTGTTTTCAAATTTAGCGCCAAAAACACTTCCACTATTGATAACAACTTTATCAATCATTGACGTGTTCCACGAAGAATAACGGAACTTGAATTCTTATCGTACACTTGAACTTGAACAACTATTAGCGTTCGTAGTTATTTAATCAACATTTTTCGTTTGTTTACCGCGACAATTAGCGCAAACAAAAAAAACTTGTTCAACTTTTTTTTTTTTTTTTTTTGTCTAACGAGACTGACAGTTGTGACGAAAAACGTAAACAAATCAAACTCAAAGAGAGCCCATAATGATAATAGAGGATTTTAAAAATAACCACACACCCACACAAAATAAAAAGGAAATTCTCTTAAGGGATATATATGTACCTTCTTTTTTCTCAGACCGAGCGCTTGAACTGGATTTGATTTCAGCATATTTGCACATGTAAATGCGGCAATTCCACCGCCGATTACGCATAAAGTAGGAATATACGATCGAGGGACACTATTCGCATTGCGAAAACTACCGAAATTTCTCTCGAATTGTGCGAAATTTCGCGACAATAAAACTGTTCGCGAAGCGAGCCGACTAGTTAACGCCATAGTTGGAGTGTGACTGAAAATTTAAGAGAACGATAGACGTTAGGGAATGTCATTTATGCTAATAAATGACAAGCGTAACGTAAAGCAGAGGGTTCTTTTTTGCATTTGGCATTGCCAGATGAATTTAAATAAAAAGGGGATTTTTTTTTTAATGAATTTATATTTAAGATGAATGTGTTTTTGCGGATTGAGCTTGTGTCATAATCACTTTTGATGAATTATTGAATACGTATTAGAGGTCTGCAATGAATGTCTTGAAACCAGTTCCAAGGCATTCGTTTTATTTCAAGTACACTTCATTATTGTACTCACAGCTTGAAAAGAAAAATGAATGAGTCATGTAATATATGAAGTGATTACTATATGAGTATTGTACCGATTTTAAACCAAACACTTAGTGCAGTGTACTCATACAAAATGGGTATTCATAAATTGGGTATTCATAAAAAAAAGTGTACACTAAACTGAGTACACTGTTTTATACTAGAAAACAACTAGTATTTGCAATCGTTTTATTCAGTGCACTCAGTGTACTCAGCGTATTCTTTACAGTTAACATTGTAAACTATTTGCTCACATCAAGCCAGTTCAAGCACCCAAAGTGTGGGAGAGAAACAAAACACTGCACTCATTTTGCTATCAAGTGACCGAGTATTGTACAGCAACTGTATTTTGTGGTGTGGTACTCTTTTTCGCTGTACACTTGTTCGAATTATTGCAATGAATAGAGTACACTGAAGTAGTGTACACGTGTAGAGAGAGCAAATGAATAAATTCATGCAGACCTCTAATACGTATACGAAGAACAAGTGTGATTTTGATCTGCGTAACGATAACACTTCCGTAGCCGAAATGGCCGGTGAATCGCATCAATAACTAAAACATTTTTAATCGGATGATCTGTGATCTAATCCAGTCGGGGGAAAGGAATATTTTGTCATTCCATCCTATCCAGGGTGTATTAATTTTGATACATAGGTAGTTTGTTACAAAGGGAATCTATAACTTTAGACCACCAAAAGTAAAAGTGTGTTTTTCTACAAGCATAGAAATTTAAAATGAAATAAAATATATAAAAATCATGGTAAAGACCATGGTATTGGCTTTATTGGAAAGATAATTTACCATTAGTATTTAATTTATGGGTGGTCATGGTGTAGTGGTAACATAATCGCTTGTCACGCTGCAGGTTCACGGTTCGAATCCTGATATCAAGAATCATCTATTTATTTCGCATGAAATAAATAAAAAAGTCGATCAATTGCGAAAGCTTAATCAACTCTACTACGAAGGCATAACACTGGCAGTAGGGTGGTCATTTGGCTAAAATGCAACTTGATCGTGATGATGATGTCAGGAGGACGGAAAAAATACTGTGAATCATAAGCAATGACAATACAAAGATACTCCCCAGTTATCTGGATGCCACCCTTGAAGTTCACTGAAACTTAATAATAATAACTACACCAATCTGTCTTCTCTCTGTCTCTTTCCTCTCTGCCCGTGTCCAAAAATTAGTATAAGGGTATTTATTCCCCTTTCACACGCGCAAATTATAAAAAAAAATTAAGATTTTGGGAATTCTGGCTCGAATAAAGCGCAATCTAGAAGTCCAATTTTGAACAGTTGAGAAGAGAGCACGACAACTGGGAAAGAGTTGGGGAGAGCTGAGGCACATTTCCAGAAATCGCACACGATGCCGCGTAGGCATTGTAGAGGCCCTAGGACCCACAAGGGGATACAGGACATAAGTAGAAAAAAGTAAGAAGTCCAATTTTCGACCACTTTTACAAACAGCTGGGGCGGTATATCGGCAATAACGCGACGAATGTTGGCTTTCAAGTCGTCTATCTGTGTCCACAGCTCTTCACATTAATGCCATTCAATTGGGGAACGAAAAAGTCAAAAATTATGGATCTCCATTGACTGTAACGTTCTGGGCGGCATTACTTTTGAAGAAATGTGGAAATCGCTGAACCCAATTTTGTCTTCTCTTCTTCTTCTTCTTCTTTTCCTTACGGCGAGGTTTTGATTCGTACTAGAAGGATCACAACCTTCCCACTTTATTGCATGCCTACTGGTCCGTCTGTGGGGTTTGCCGGTTTAATCTCAGGAAGTACCGGCAGACTTCCCGGTTTCGGATCACTTCGTCACTGAGGCCAGTCAAATGTTATTGTTTCTGCATTTGTGTGATCCAGTTGTTTTCTAGTTTGCCTTTTTTGCGCGATTGTGTGGGAACGTTGATTGATATTGCCTTTTCTTCGTGCTCTATCTTGCTTGTGATGGGTTCTTTTACATGAAGGCTTCCTGAATCTTCGAACTTCTTATTCTATAAAGCTTTGTTACTCCTGTTGAACACAATTTTGTGATAAACAAAAAATATTTTCACGATAAGTTTCACGAACTGAACCACGATTTTCTGTTGTACTGGCGTTAGTCAATCCATGGTGAAATGACAAACTAAACTTAGCACAAATCAGCTGTCGGCTGTCAAATTGGCTGTCGCTGGAAAAAGTATAGCCAATAAAAATTTGTGATCAGCATCAGTCGATTTAGGCTTGTCCGACCGTCCGTCTGCCCGTATGTCACCATTTTTCGGACCTTACATTTTGAGCTTGGAACATGAAATTTGGTGTATAATTTTCTAAAATCCGTTTGTAATTTTTCTTAAAATTTTTGCTAGATACTCGTACTGAAAAGTATTGTCGAGGTAAAATATGTAGACATTGACTTTCTCTACATTTCGTCCATTCATTATGCATGACATTTTGGTTGCATTTTGTGAAAAAAAAAAAAAACAATATATTGCCTTTTCAAAGCTATTTACATGGTAGTGAAGTCTTATTGTGAATATCTCATGCCCACCTTTGGCTAAGAAAACAACAGTTTTGTGACAAAATCTCTTAAAAATCGCGGAAATATCCACTGTATAGAAAGATAGATAGATAGTTTTAGACAGATTGTAACTTTCTCGTATGTTTTTAAAATTGTTGTTTAATTGATAATTAAAAAAGATAATTGTAATTGTACGAGTAGCTTCGTGTGAACAATTACGATAAGTCAATTTTTAAAGCTCATTTAAACATTCATTTAGGTATGTGTGTTGATGTCAACATCACATATCGATTTCCAGATTTGCAAGCCAAGTAATTGCCTAGGGGGATTGAATAAGCGAAGAGTGCAATGTGTCACGATGTGGTTTATGGTTTGGTGACATTCTCCGCACTCGCAGCCGCTTGATGTATCATAATAGCATCCATTTGAACAGCATGTCGCGCATCTGCCGTGATTTGTTTTTATGCGGTTAAGTCTGGAACTGAAGGATCTAGGACTAGGTTGTTCTTCTGTGATGCCACTCGTTCCTCCATTCTTGAATAATATCAAAGTTTGAATTGTAGGGTATGTGGGCCTTTAACAATGGAGGTTTTCGCGATTTAAGTCGGTAAGTGTTTCTTATCATGATGTCATCATGAATTGGGAGTTCCTAGTTGCCGGGTATCTTCATATCAACATATTTGAGCGTGTGAGAGCTGGGGGAGATAGGTTTCTCAGAACAGGTAGTCAGTAGGTTAGAGATGCTCCGATACCAGATATTGAAAGCATTGATATGTTAAGTTGGTTGTCAATTTGATTGATGTGGGCACTGTTTAGTCAAATTGGTGCGCAATTTTCGGCAGCTGAGTAAACCAACCCATGAGTAGCTGTACGAAGAGTTTTGGGATAGGCTCTCTAGGTGTTTGAGGCTAGTTTATGAAGCAGATTATTTCTTGTTTTCAGCTTGCCAGAAGAAAGATTTCTATCCAAAGTTAATCTTAGGTACTTTGGATTTCTATTGAATGGTAAGGGAACAACATTTAATTTTATTTCTAAATCCATGTTAGCTAATTCGCTATTAAGATGGAAACATGATGATTCTGTTTTGCTCAATGATGGTGTTAATCTCCAGTTTTGAAATACTTACTTAGAATTTGTAAATCTTCGGTGAATACTTCCTCTGCATCATGTAATATTTGATGTTGAGTTACGAGAGCTAGGTCATCGGCGTATTGGAATTTTACATACCTTGTCTTTGGTAAATCATATATGTATTGATTGAAAAGTAAAGGGGCAATGACTGATCCCTGTGGTAGGCCATTGTTTAGTTGTTTTGATTTACTTTTATAGTCGTTAGTAACAACTTGGAAAGATCGATTTCTGCGCATATAGTTTAAAAGATTTGATATTGTTTTACATGGGACCACTTTTCCAGTACTTGCGAGCGCTTCCCGTGCAGAACGATATGACTGGGTATAGGGTACACGGAAACTCAATACGTATGCGACTTCTGCTCGCGCCAAATGGGATATGAATACCATTAAAATATTTCAGGGTACGGGCGTTTGTAGAAATTGAGAGAGAGAGAAAGAAAGTTTGGTGTAGGGGGTTTGAAACTTAGGTGGTATTAAGTTTCAGTAAACTCCAAGGGTTGCGTCCAGATAACTGGGGAGCTTGTTTGTTTTGTTTTTTGTCTTTGCTCATGATTCACAGTATTTTTTCCCCTCTACCTGATGTCATCATCACGATCAAGTTGCATTTAAGCCATATGACCACCCCACTGCCAGTCTTATGCCTTCGCAGTAGAGTTGACTAAGCTTTCGCAATTATAATAATAAGTAGATGATTGTTGAGATGAAGATTTGAACCGTGAACCAAGAGCGTGACAAGCGTTGATGTTACCATTACACCACGGCCACCCCAATGCCACTTTAATATTATGAACCTTTTAATACTACAATCCAGCATGTCCCAATTGTTGTTCTCTTGAATAATTTCCCAGAAGCAGCCAAAATGGGTTTAGCCGTGAACTAGGGCAAAACAAAGTACATATATGCTGTCAACATACCATCGACGGTTCGATCAGAAACCACAGTGCACAGCTATAACTTCGAGGTTGATAGGGTCTTTGTCTACCTTGGCTCTGCTATCACTTCAGATAACAACATCTGAGCAGAAATCAAACTTAAACTTTTGCCAATCACTGTTTCTTTGGGCTGAGAAGGCAATTGAGTAGTAATGCCCTATTCCGAAGAACTAAGGAGACCCTAGAGGGTATATTAAAGTACTACAAATTCTTTGACTCCTACTTTATTATATTTTTCTAATCATAATATGAGTTCTCTTGGGATGTTGAAGGACCGAGGACGTGTTTTTGTTTTTCAATATCCATATCGGTGCTAAAGATGAGACTGTGATTGCGTTCACTGCTACTCATCACTCTGTTTCTGGCGTAAAGCACAGTTGTGATTTCTCAGCAGGATAACTGCTTTGATACTCAATGCTTTTAGTGCTATTTATATGGCAACCCTGTAGTAAGATAGTTGGCCAAAGCATATAGCTCCCTGTGAAATTTAAATACAAAGATTAAGCAAAGACATATTAAATAAAAATCGTTGTAAAAGTGAAGTTAAGCAGACTAATAGTGCTTCTTGTAAGAGTTTAGAGGATTAAACCCCTTTTAAAGGTGTTTTTCATAATCGAGCACGAGTCAAATCTAGACAAAGAACAAAGTTAGTGGGTGGACTTCGGACCTATCAACATTCAATCCGTTGAAAAGTGCAAAAATGTCGGGACCACCAACGCCAGCTAAAACAAGATTTGGGTCTAAAAACAGTAAGCCTCAACATCAATCGCCAGCAATAGCCAACAACAAAGAAGATAAATTCTCCAGTAAGTTTGAACTACGTCTTTCTAAACAATTAGAAGACGACAAAAAAGAACTGAAATCCCTCATAATGGAGAACCACAATTGGTACCCTAATGGAGAAACTGGAAAAGATTGTTGCCGATTTTAGTAGCCTCCTCGATGACGTAAATAGATCCATGTCTGCATTAACAGTGCGAATTGAGGTGCTCGAACAAACCTCCGAATCAATCCGATGCACACAACTCGATAACGAAATATCCAATCTAGTTGACAAAGTGGATTCCATAGAGCGCGGCAAACTTTCCGCTGATGCCATACTCCATGGTGTTCCATCGACAGCTAAGGAAAATCTACGGGAAATGTTTGATTCACTCTGCACCTCCATCGACTGTGTTCCTCCTCTGGTTCCTAAAGACATCTTTCGTACGAAACCTAAAGGGACTATGGAGAACTCAGCCATAGTAATAAAATTTAAATCAGCGACGGATAAGGTCACCATGCTCAGACTAGCAAACCAATCGTATAAAAAAACACGTAAACCTATTTGTTTACAAAATCTTGGTTTGCAATCTGACAGACGAATTTACCTCAATGAAAGCCTAACTGTACGCAGTCTTGTGCTTTATCGAAGAGTTTTCCAACTAAAAAAACAGCAGAAGCTTTTTTCTGTTTTCACCCGCACTGGTCTTGTTTATGTGCGGCAGACACTGAATGCTAAAGCTGTTTTGATCGATTCCATTCACCACTTGGATGCTATTGCTGCTGCTACCGATACCAACCATGATGAAGTACTACCTGTTCACACGTAAGCGGCGGTTACTATCATGTGCGTATTTTTGCGTATATATCCTCTATCTGCCAACCGTTCGAAAGTAGATTCCCAAATTTCAATTTGTGTCTTTATTTCTCTTTCCTGTGAGGTTAGTTTTCCTTTTTTTTATTTTATTGCATTCTTTACATTGATGTCTGGAACTATCGTTAGCTCATTTCAATATGATGGTGTGAATGATAACTTACGCGTACTAATTAATATTTTTTGTAATCAGCGCCAAGGGTTGCGTGTGTGTGATATTAATGCCCAAAGTCTTTTTAAGAAAATTGATGAATTTAGAAGTCTGTTTGTTGGTTTTAATGTTGATGTAGTATGTGTCACTGAATCATGGTTTAAAACAGGACTAATGGATGATACCTACGCTCTGCATGGCTACAGAATTCTTCGAGGTGATAGGCACAATAGAACTGGAGGGGGCGTTGCAATTTACCCTCGAAACAGTTTAATTAGTAAATTTTTGATAAGTTCACCCCCTGATAGTCCACTTCAGTATTGTTTTGTCGAAGTTGTTTGTGAACGGAAAAAGTGTCTCATTGGTGTCGTTTATAGACCAAATAGCTATTTTGATTTAACTCCCATATTTAAGTTATTAGAAAATTACTCCCCAAATTATTGGAAACCATAGTATGTGGTGATTTTAATTGTAACATATTGGATGATGAGGGCTCTGAGTCATTCGTTGGCTTTTGCATTTTAAACACTACAGTTCCAACACATTTCACTCAAGCTAGCACTCTTTTGGATTTGTTCCTTTCTAATGACTGTGCTGATGTTTTCTATAGTCAGGTTTCAGCAACTAATTTTTGCAATTTTTAACTTTCCACGAGATAAACTTCAATCCAAATAAACATACCGAGACTTTAGAAATCTCAATTCTGATGCTCTGGAGCAAGATATTCAAAGAATAAATTGGTATCCAATTTATCAAGAAACATCCATTGATACCCAAGTTGATCACCTTCAACAAATTGTACTGGAATTGTTCAATACGCACGTTCCGCTCAGAACTAAAATTACTACGTATCCCCATAAGTCATGGTTTACACCAGAAATTATTGCCTAAAAAACAATCGTGATACAGCCTATAAAAAGTGGAAAAGATTCAAGCTCCAAGAATTTTATAACAGCTTTCGCCAACTAAGGAATTTGGTAAATTCCATTTAATTCAACAAGCCAAAAGAGTGTTCTACGCTAGACAATTTGACCATGAGTTACCATCAAAAACTCTCTGGCAAAATTTACGCGAGCTTGGTGTTGGATGGAAAAAGAATGCTGAAATGAATGAAATCGATCCCAACCAGCTCAATAGAGAATTCACGAAAGTGCAAATGACATCCAGAACAAGTGCTGATCGTATTGAACAGGATGATGTTGTCAATGCTATCCTTAAAATTAAGTCTAAAGCTGTTGGTATCGACGGAATTCATCCGATTTTTATTAAAATCATACTACTTCTTCCAGCCATAACCCATATTTTCAACAATATAATAACTACATCTACTTTTCCGACTGAGTGGAAAACTGAAAAAATTGTTCCAGCTCTGAAAAAGAAAGCGTCATCCAACTCGCCGGCTGAGTATAAACCCATTGCCATCTTTCCATTCTTATCCAAGGTAATGGAAAAGATAATGCATAAGCAAATGTCTGTCTTTATCCAGCGCAATAAACTATTTTGCGCAAATCAATCTGGCTTCAGGCCGTATTAAATCACTGCTAGTCTTAACTGCTCTTCTCCATAACTGCTCTCTGCGATCACCGCTAATTGAAAATCGCATTTAAGCCAATCCTTATCATAACGTACTATTTTTTTTTTTTTTGCAAAATTTCAGCTGTCTGGGTAAAACGGTTTAAAAGTTACAAGCGTGTGATAGACACATGACAGACAGACACTGCGCTGAATCCATCATTGGTAAGGAAAACTACAAAAAAAATATGAAAACAACATTAAAACTATAATTTTCGTTTGTTTATAAAACTTCAGCTAAAGCAGTCAAAACAGTTTCAAAACCATATTCTACTGTCATTTATAATGCTCATGTTACATTGTTTTTTAAATTAATTGTCAAACATGTACCATTAGTCTGTGAATCCATTAAAACTAATGTTCAAGCGATTGTTGATTGATAGAGATTCTCAGCTCATCTAAGGACGAACAACTTAATGAAACCAAAAAAAAAAAGGAAAAAAAGGAAAACTAATGTTCTCCATTAGACGGTGTAATATGACCTACCACCGCACTTGGATAAGGTGCTGTCCGAGACCCGCCAACATGCGTTATCTTGTTATCGTTAGCGAAGCGCCAACTACCATTAACGCTCAACACATTTATCTGTCATTTAATTTACACCACAAAAGACGCACAGGGACATACGTCCACCGACGAAAAAATACAAAAGAAAAATCACTCCAAGGAATGTTTACAATTTTATTGCCATCGGACAACGGACAACAAAACCGATGACCCGATCGATGGATCTCGCACGGGTGGTCTGAACGATTTTTTTTTTGTTCCTTCTCCTTGTGTCAATGTCACATTTTGGTGGCGCGTCCATATGAGCATGGAATCAGAGTTGGAGTAGTCCTCCATAAAGACCACAATATAGGTATTTTTAGCTATTTTACAAGGCCTACGTGAATAAAGGGCCAAAGAAGAACGAGTGTGCAGCGCAATGGACTGATGAATTTATGTTGAATGCGTTTTATTGCTCCTAATTTAATTGTTAACCAATGTGGGAGATTATCTTGAAGCGGGAATGTCCTTTGGTGTGTACCAGTGACAGAGGTGGACACCAATTTAAATATGTAGGTGATATTTATTGCTTGTTTTATTGGCAAAAATACAAAACATTTTTAAAAAGCCACCCAAAACGTGAAGCCTGAGAAGAAGGAGGACATCTGGGTATTCATACAATGACAGTGCGTGGTTGTAATCGGCAGCGATCCCACAGTTTTATTTAAGTACTGTTTCGATTGATGTACTATTTGACAGATAAATGTTTATTATTTTGTCAAACTCAATGTGAGTTGTTGGTATATTTTTTAAATAATGGACAATGCGTTTAGGGTTTCTCTGTATGGTGTTGAAAACAAAAGTGTTTTGTCTGACGGTATTGTGAGAGACATCAAACTGTCACTTTCACAAGCGCTTGGAATGTCACGGAGTGTGTTGTTTATGATTTTTTATGGATTTAACGGTTTGTTTGAATGGAAAAGAGTTGCACAAGTTTAAATGAAATCGAAAGTTTTGGGTAAAAGAGGTCGAACTGAAAGGCAGCGTTTGTGACTGTTAATTTGAACCTCTCAAGCTCATCCAGACACGTAAGGTGTTGTGTGGATGGAACTTCTCGATACCTAGCTTCTTGATAAAGACAAAGACACAACCAGTTACTCAGTATGTCAGCTCTCATCGTTGATAAACGCTGACTTTGAATTCGCTGAAACTATGAGCTACTAGACGATGTCAAAATATTATGTGCATGCTCTGACAGGTAGCATAAGTTTATGAACGAGGGGCTCGTTCGAATAAAGTACCATACACCGAATAAAAAAAAAATCACATGTTAGAAACAAGACTTTTGACTTTCGTAGGGAACATACTTCGAAAAAGTATTTTTTGATTCTGGTGCAGATCTGTTTTTAATCCGAAACGCACACCGATGCTTCGTATCTTAAAGTTGGGTATTGACGGTTAGATTTAGAACAATACAAGGGAACATTACCATCAACTCAGTGTTACGTTTCACTGAAAGCAGCGACTGAGAATGGAAAGAACTGATTCATTAAATGAAGATGCTGATTACAATTAATTAGCACAATTTAACAGCTCGAGTGGGCAAGCATAACACCGACAGAGTTATGTATGTACTCCATAGTGTGCCAGAAGTTTAGGAGAAGCGTTGGAGTACTGTGAGAATGGGTGGCAATGATATACACTTTATTGTTGTTATTATCGAGGAACTCAGTATTCCACTTGTTTTTTTTTCAAATGAAATACTGGTACATGTAGTACGTCAGCATTTAAGTACCAATCGGGTATACTCCTGAACTTTTCCTCCGGAAGAACTGATTTTTGAAATACGTTCTCATCTAGAGAATATTACGGTGGCACAATATTATGGTTAGATTATCTCCCGAGGGAACTGACCAATTTTCTTTGAAACTTTTCATATAGAAGGACCCACCATTTTTCCAGGACTGTCCTTCAAAAGTTGGACAATCGCCTTTCAAAGGTGACCGCCTCTAAAAAAACTGTAGTTTAGTCTTTTATTTGATTGGAACATGGTGATCCGGTAAGCAAACCCTAAAGAAAAAAAAACATCACAAGTTCTAAACTCATACAGCAGTACAGACTGTCGCCGTGCTCCAAACAAAACTTCCAGGATGAGGTTAGGTTATTTTGTATGGTCGTGCAAGCCTTACTCGGATCTCCATGGATTCATTGTGTTCCTCGTTGTTGAATGGGTGCACATGAAAGGTTTTCAACCTCCCTAAACTAATTTGAGTCCAAAATGTAATTTAGAATGGTTTTGGGTGACTCTATTGACAGTTCACCCAAATCGTTCAAGAAATATTCACCGAGCGCAATCCTTCTGGCTCTGCTGAGGCTTGGTTATTTGCAGAGAAAGTGGGCTGAGTCCTCTTCAGCTTCCACGCCACCGCATCCCCTGTATAGTTCTCCAGAGGATCACCTTGGATAAGATGGCTTTGATTCCAGCTTGAATAACTATGTAAATGTCTAAAAATTCGAGGGGGTACTAGTGAGGATAGTTCTTGAGAGGCCTTGGTGATTGCTAAGACTTTCGTTTGGAACACACTGCCGTGGTTTGAAAACTTTATCAATATTTTTTTCCTTGCGCCCAGTCTTCTCACGAGGTGAATTTTGTTTGGAAGTCTAAGTTGTAGGTTGAAGTAGGGGTATTGTGTTAAGTAATGTAATTTTGTGCCCAATTGTGCCCATCTGGCGGTTGCTTGATTACTTTTTTAGCCTTTTATCCAGGAATTAAATTACTGGAGTCGTAGTGCACTTGTGGCTGCAACTTCTTTTGTATGCAGGTCAAGTGGTGACAATGCAAACATCGTTTCCACGGCTGCAGTCGGTGTGGTTTTCATGGCGTTGCGTTGGTAGTGTCTATACACGTTAACCTTTGGTTTTTTGTGGCCCAGTGAATGGTGGCAGGTTTAGGTCCCCATCTTTTTCCAAATATTCTGTTGCATGCGGAGAATGCAATAGATGATTTCTTTGTCCTTTCCACGATGTTTGCTTTTCAATTAATCTTGCCTCAGTTCTTCAGTGTAGTTAGGGTCGATTGTAATAAATTGATATAGTTGCCAGGAATCTGAGGCCATAATAACTATGTCATCAGTCTATGCTACAACCTTTTTGCCTGCTGCTCTAGTTTCAGTAAAATTTAATTTGCGGCCATGATCTAAACTATTGGGGACAGGACCCCCCCCCCCCCCCCCCCCCCCCCCCTGAGGGAAGCCCCTGCAGGCCAGAGCATGACCTTGACATCCTCCAAGTTCAGAGGCGATAGTTCTCTTTTGAGTATGCATCCCACCACATCTGAGAGTAGTGGACGCATGTTCATGGAAGCTAAAGCTTACTTTATGGCATAGACTTCTACATTGTGGAAGGCTTCCATGAATGCTGCGAGCATAAATTCCTTGTGGTGGGGTGAGTTTTCAATAGTTGCCCTTCACGTTAGCTCGCATTTATTTATGAACCGCAAGGTTAGTTGATACAGACGGATAGCGAGCAAAACCTGCTTGTTTGATATGTAAGATGTTAATACAAAATATTCTTTGGTACGGGTCAGAATTATTCTAGCTATTATTTTGGCAGCCGTGGCTCAGTGGCTAAGTGCGCGATCACTGAGCGAGAGATTCAAGGTTCGAATCCAAGAAAACACAAAAATAAAAGAAACAGTTTTCTCACGGTCCCATCTCTCGCGAACGTCTGACAAACATCCGAGAGTAAAATTGTTTTGAGAAGCTTCTCTCAATTGAAAAAAAATTGCCCTTCGGAAACGGCATAAAACTGCAGGTCTCAACTATTTGTGAGGCGCACAGCACGAGAGGCTGCGAGAAGCTACCCCAGGCACTGCATTGGGTTGTTAGCGCCAAAATATTTATTTATATTTTATATTATTTTGTCAACCGCAGGAAGGACGTGATTAGAACTTCTGTGTTACTGAGAGGCATAGTGTGAATCAGGTGTTTCCAGATAGCTCATTCGAGTTTGGGGACATGATGACGTCGTTTAAAAAGTTTAGTACCGCGGCAAAATGGTCCTTCAACCTACCGAGTTGAACTTCGTCCGATATATGCGAAGAACCGTTTGGACTTTGAGTTCGACTCTCTCTAATACTGAAGCCACTGCATTTTTAGGTGTTCATAGATATGTACATACTGTGTGTTGTGGTATTTCTACCTTAGACCGACAACAATTTATGCAAAAGCTGTCCAGCGCTTATCTATGTATGTTTGGCTGTACTAAGTTTCTGATTGTCCGGTTCCCGTGGCGAGATGGTCCCGAAATTATTAGCGTACTACGGGATTCCGAAGACTATCAGTATTGTACCGGGGTATGCATATCGATTGTTACAAACAGATGTAGTGCGAAGGCGGGAGGTGGTTGGATTCTGTGTCATATCTTATGTTCAAATAGATATAGTTGGATATGAGCTGCAACTAACACGTTTCTCCAGCCATCCTTAACCTTTCGATGGCATCTTCTTAATTTTAGGAACCAAGACTGTCCTCCCTTTAGAGAGTTAGCAACGTGGCTTAAAAAAATAAAAACTTTCCTTGGATTGCATCCATAAATGAGATGAAAAGGGCAGATATGATCAGGATCTTAAAGCCTCCTTAGATGTTCTTAAGAGAGCTTTATCAATAACGGCACACAAAACGTTTTCTTGCCTAGGCCTTTCCATAATCTCGGTATTAATATATATTGAAAATTGTATTGCTTAATGTATAACCCAATTTTTATTAAACTACAAGTAGGTATGTAGGGATCCCCATAACTGATTGGTTCTTAACAATCACTATTTTCAGTGACACCCTGTAACAAATGCATATTTTCTTTTATGGCGTCACAGTGTCACAGCAATTAATTCCCACTGATTGAATCCTTTGTGAGTTTTACTTATTCTTACCTATAACAGTGCTAATAGCTCAACGCCAACTCCTCCATCCAATCCGACATGCAATCACTAACATGGACCGAATGTTTGTTCGCCAAATTAGCACAAACAATTCACACAACTAGGTTAAGTTCAAAACCCACCAGTATCTAGTTGTAGATATTCGTAACACTAATTGCAGAGGGCAATGGCCCCATTCTGATTGTACGTGTATCCTACGAGTACGTCCTCGAAAGTTTTTCTCGAAACCAAACAAGGTTAATATTTCACAAACCGTCTTGTGAAAATCAATACACCCTCCAGCAAAGCAATGCGGATATGGTACTACAGAGTTGTTGTGTGACTTTTGTTGTTTATTCATTGAAAGACCCCTCTAAGTCAATTGGAAAATTAATTTGTTGCAGACATTGATGTTGAATCACCCCGACAAGTTCAATGGCTTTTGAATCCAATTAAATGACGTAAGGTGCTAAACGCGGGCGCCATATGGCCCAGAGAGAGAGAGAGAGAGAGAGAGAGTTGGTGAGATGGATGGTACCTAAGCCTCATACCCACAGGAGAAAATACGGCAAATCGCATTAACGATAGAAAAACTACCGACGCATAAAAAACAATCACACAAGAGTGGAGCTAATTATCGCTTTGAAGATGGTTTGCTCTCCTTTTAGTTGGCGTCCCACTAATTCGTTCAGCGAATTCCTGTAATATAAGGGAAACTCAGCGGTGTTTCCTCTGTAAGAGGTTGTAGTACCATGTGTAAGCTAGCTTGTTGGCACTGTAATTAGTTAAGAGGTGTTGTACTGGGAAATAGGGTGGGAGGAATGGGTGTTATCATTAATTGTAAGTAGTGTGGCAAATCACATAAATAAAAGCGGAATGTTGGAATGTTTAGTGAGTCACCGGTATAAATATGAGATTTTACATTTAAGCATCTGATTGTGTTTGAAAGCCTGGCTTCAGTTTGGAGACTTTATGTCATAAAAGCCTTTCCAACCCATCATCAACCCAGTTGAGAACCCTGAGACTCCATAAGCCGGAGAACTGGTCATCGAAAGGTGGCAGTTTATCAAGCGTTTGACATATCGTGGGCTTACAAG
Source organism: Pocota personata (assembly GCA_963082735.1). NCBI lineage: Eukaryota > Metazoa > Arthropoda > Insecta > Diptera > Syrphidae > Pocota > Pocota personata. The sequence continues at coordinate 27,237,773 of OY720429.1, read as the reverse complement.
CAAAACTGACTATCTGCAACCATGTAGCCCTTGGAAAAAGCGAAAAAAGTCAGTTTTGTCTACCTAGCCATCGGGTGTCAGAAACGTCACATTTTACATGTAAAAGAAATACAATGATCGACTGGTTTGTTTTTCTATATAGTCAAAACCAAAAGGCTAAGGGGCTGAACAGAATGTGTATCTGTGTCTGAGTCTTGCAGCGCTGTCAAACATCTGCCGCGCTGCTTGCGGTTAAAGTAACCGCAATGAAAGCGACTGCCAAATTTGCATCTTGTGTTTTTACTTCTTAATTTTATTAGTGCTTAAACGAGTTTGTTATTAATTGTGGATAATGGATATGGACGAACAAGAAGAAATTGCTTTTATTATGTGTGTTCTGCACATGTGCTATTTAGCAATAAAATTAATGAAAAAGAGGAAGCGCAGATGGTGGGTTCGTCCTCTTTATAAGGAAAGAAAAGAAAGAGGATTTTTTGAGACAACTTTCAAACTCCTCAAAGAGCACGACGAGGACCTTTTTTTTAAAGCAACAAGGATGAAAAAGCAGCAGTACAACTTATTGCTAGGCCTGGTAAAAAAAAAAATTGAAAAAAAAATATCTATACGTAAGCCAATTGTAGCTTTGACAACTGGTTGTAGCTGTCTCGCAAACTCTTCCATTTTTTTTTGCACTCATCAACTGTAAACAATGGAAACAAAATAAATGTAAACAAAATTTACAAATACTTTTTTTTTTACTTACTTGATATTCCAAACTCGTCGGATATCTCCTTCCATTTTTGCATTTTTTTTTTCTTAAATTTTTGTAATTGAGATTCGACAAATTCCAAAGAATTTCGTTCGTGCGCACAACTTTCATTCACATTTCCAAAACAACAAAAGCTTTTATGTACAAATTCATAAACGTCAAATTTGCATCGCTGCTTGAAGTTGAACAAAATCCAAGTTCGCGATTCACGACACAGACGTAGACACATATTGTGTTGCGGCTTATGGCTTTCCATACATTTAATATTTTGACAGTTTGCGACTCAGACTCAGACACCGACGCAGATACACATTTGGTTTTCAATAAACTGCTCATATTTTTATATCAATATATTGTTGAGACATTGACATTAAACATGAAAAATTATATCGGCCAAATGGGCGCCACGGCTGACTTTATCTGATCTTCTGTCCTTTTGATAAAATGTTTCAATACTTTTTGGCATAAATCCTGCAATAGTTCATAAATAACGCGTCGACTCGCGTCCTTTAGCTCAGGAATCCTTTGGGTGTCATTGCCATACACCTTCTACTTCACATAACCCCAAAGAAAAAAATCAAATGACGTGATATCGCACAATCGTTGTGACCAATTTTGGTCGCCGAAACGAGATGACGCGGCTGGGAAACTTTGTGTGCAATAACTGCATTGTTTCTCGCGCTGTGTGGCACCGTCTTTTTGCAACCCCATGTCCCCCAATATCGTCCAATTCGTGTCAACATTTTCCGTTATTCGATAACGTTCACCATTGCACCATGAAAATTTTTGCTGGAGATGATTTTGTTCGAAAAATCGCCATGAACTTGGTCCTTCTTTAACACCCAATCAACAAAGTCACGTCGCTGTTCATGGTCTTCCGGTTTTAATTCCTGAGTCAATTAGATCTTGTAAGCATGCAGATGCAGATCTTTTATTAAAATGTGCTGCGTGGAGCTGTTGGAAAAAAGTTTAATTGCCGGGAACCATAGCGAATGGATTTTAACGCATTGTTACAAACGCTGTCACTCACTGCGGCGATTTTTTGCGTGACTGGTCACTACGAGGATGTACTATTCTTTGCCCATCCAACACTGACCCGGTTCCGTCGATTTTGTCCATTAATTTCTTAACCCTGGCACGAGATGGACGGTTATGTATACCGACATTATTTCGCAATGCGCGAATTGTGTTGCTACATTTACCACATTTCGAAGATGGGTTTTAACAATTAAAATGTCAATGCTTAGATTTCACAGATGTCAAATATCAGCTGTATATCTTTGACAGAACTACAGTAGTGCCAGAATTAAATTGTAACCTCCAATTGGATCACCCTTTAGACAGCCCAATTATTTTCACAGATGTTGGTACACCTGCAGAATGTAAGGACTTGTTCGTAAAGTGAAACCATTCCCATGAATCTCGTGCAATGGCTTTTATTGGCCAACAAATAATATTGTAGCATAATAATAACTACGCTCCTATGTCTATGCAGCAAATTCCGAAGTGACTTTCCATTCTGGCAGAATTTTGGTTCGAACTGTCCTTTCATTCGAGGTTCGTGTCTGGGACGAAGTCTCCACAGCTCATGTCAACGAAAGAGACGAATAATATCAGGGATAAAAGGGAATTATAACTGCAAGAATTATTTCTCTTGTTCCAGTGGTCGAAGAATTTGCTAGAAGCTTCTGGCTATCAGAAACTTCTGCTATATAAGGACAGATGGCGATCAAAAAAAAGACACAGTTGGTTTAGAACCGTGGCGAAGAGATTGGAAAAGTGATAATGGGCGAAGTTGTAATTTGGTGATAAATTGAAAGTGGAGAGTAAACAAGAAAAAGTAATTAGTTTGGATTTGTGAATTAAGTAATTGAAAGGAGATAAAGTGATTTGAGAGGAAAGAGACCTTGTAAGAAAAGAATTTGCGAAGAATAGTATAGTGTGAACTTGAATTGTTCTATAGACTAGAAAATAAAGAAATAAATTTCACAGAATATCGTTTTATCTACTCGAGCCGTAGCTCGCATATTACAATATGTTGTTATTTAACTTATTAATATTACGCGACTATAAGTACTTTTATTTCTTGTATTAATTTTATCACTTTGTATGCTAAGTATGCAAAAAATAAGGTTTAAAAAATGTTTGAGAAAACGGAATTTTGAATGAATCGTTTGAATTGATTTTCAAATTGAAAACCTGTTATGCCATCTGATACGATATGTTTAAATTTCTTGATGAAACCGGACGAATCAAAATAACAACACAAATCATTTTATAATTTTTTTTCGAAAATAAATTTGAGAACAATTGACTTTTCAAAATTAAATAATGTAAACATTCAGTCATCGCTACATTTTCCTTTAGCTTTTAACTTCGTTTTGTTTAATGACTTCTTGGCATACGACGCTAATAAAATAGTAAAGCCTAGTACACGTTCTCGTACAAAAATTCTCACATCAAATTAGAAACGAATATATTCTTTTACAATTAAGAAATGACATTTGTTCATCATAAATTCATCTTATAAGTTACTTTTCTGAACTATTGAACCACAGTTATGTTCGGAAAGTTCGTCGCATGAATAAAATGTTAATAATCAATAAATGTGCAGAGTAATTTTATTCATTCATAAGTACATTAACCAATTTTACGGGCACTATACTTTAGGCATAAAGCCCATTTTTGTGGCAAACATTTTGACAGTTGACAGATAATGTAAGAATTACCAATCTTCAAAAAAAAAATATTGTAATATGCGAGCTACGGCTCGAGTAGATAAAACAATATTCTGTGAAATTATTTCTTTATTTTCTAGTCTATAGAACAATTCAGGTTCACACTATACTATTCTTCGCAATTCTTTTCTTACAATGTCTCTTTCCTCTCAAATCACTTATCTCCTTTCTTCTACTTAATTCACAAATCCAAACTAATTACTTCTTCTTGTTAAATCTCAACTTTCAATTTATCACAAGATTACAACTTCGCCCATTATCACTTTTCTAATCTCTTCGCCACAGTTTAAAAACTACTGCTCCCTTTTGATCGCCATCTGTCCTTATATAGCAGAAGTTTCTGATAGCCAGAAACTTCTAGCAAATTCTTCGACCACTGGAACAAGAAAAATTCTGCTGTAATAATTCCAGGATGACAATCATTCTTGCAGTTATAATTCCTTCTCATCCGTAATATTATCCGTCTCTTTCGTAGACATGAACTGTGGAAACCGCAGACACGAACCTCGAATGAAAGGACACTTCGAACCAAAATTCTGCCAGAATGAAAAGACACTTCGGAATTTGTTGCATCATACTTTTAGGGAGCGTAGTTATTATTATGCTACAGTATATTTAGATTCCAATTCTATAAAACAATTAGACAGTTGTAAATATTCAAGGGGAAAAAAAAAAAAAGATCTGGTATTAGCTGTGTTTTCAGGGTGAGTGGTGTGGTAGATTTTGTAGTTTTTAAATTTTGTTTGCGTGTGTTTTGTAAAATGGGTTTCTGAGATACGACAAATGTCTATGTTATTTGTTTCAAGAATCATCTGCAATTCCCGTTGATGTTGCAGGAGACCATTTGCATTCCAGAATATCACTTTAAGATTTTGATCCATGATTAGATAGATACTTTGTCGTTGGTATTTTTTAACTTTTGAAGTCACATATCTAGTGCATTAGGTTTGGTTAAGCCCGTATTATACTACATTTTTTTCGCATTTTAATGCATTAAATCATGTTAAAATGTCAGCTTTGGATGAAAGAGACAACAAGTTTTTAGGAAAAGAGAAGCCGTTATTTTGCAAAACAACGTCATAATCAGAGTATATCTACCAGAGTATATCTACTTACAGTGAGTAGGGATACTCTCTATACATATGCAAATGCTACTAACCCAAGAAAAACCTAAAAACGTACAATAAGCGAAAAGAACACATTTCCTTTTCATGGAAGTGAACCTCGAATTACCTAATTATTTTATGGCATCAAGTAATTAATAATAAGGAATTGAAAGTATAAAAAATTACCTGATATTTTGTTTGGAAATTTGAGCAATAAAAAACGGATTTTCTAGTTTGCAGAAGTAGCGTAATTGAAAAAAGGGGTAATAAAAATGCAGAAATGTCAAAAAAAGCTGCCAGTGGCTGAAAAATGTAGTTTCTCAATCGCCATCTGTCCTTATATAGCAGAAGTTTCTGATAGTCAGAAACTTCTACCAAATTCTTCGACCACTGGAACAAGAGAAATTCTGATGTAATAATTCTTGCAGTTATAATTCCCTTTTATCCCTGATATTATCCGTCTCTTTCGTTGACATGAGCTGTGGAGACTTCATCCCAGACACGAACCTCGAATGAAAGGACAGTTCGGACCAAAATTCTGCCAGAATGAAAAGACGCTTCGGAATTTGTTGCATCATACTTTTAGGGAGCGTAGTTATTATTATGCTACAATATAAAAAATCTACCTGGCTAGGAATTGATTTAATGTATCACTGTCTAGTTTAATCAAAACAATACAATTATCAGGAAAATATATGTCTATTTTGCCATTTTATAAGGGGGATTCCACTTAGTCAGTTCTTTTACTTCTCCATACAGTTTAGAAGATAAAACTTGTCTAAATGATGGCAAAGATGGCATTACCATGTATTAAAGGGTGGCCAGATAGCAATGATAATTTTTCCAATTGTTATGCTTCACCAGCTGTCAAAGTTACAATGACATCGAGCTGTCAAAATATTCAGTAAGGTTTGCCATTTTATCAATCGCAACGTGAATTTCCTCGCGAGGTCGGTCGTCATCAGTGCGCAGGCAATTCGTCGCACAGTGGAAAAGTAGGACCTTAAGTCACCAACCAGATAGAGATCGGTGCGAAGTGGAGAAAACATTGCCGCCGTAGCGGCCAGAATCGAAGAAGACCCAGAAATGTCGATTCGGCGCCGATCAGCTGAATTGGGCATCGCCAGAGAGTCAACCAGGCTTATTTTGTGGTTGGATTTGGGCCCACATCCGTATAAGATTGTGCTGATGCAAGAATTGAAGCCGGACGACCATAGACAACGCCGTGAGTTTGCTAATAGGGCGCTGGAAATGTTGGCCGGAGATCCGCATTTTAACCAAAAAATCATCTTCTCGGACGAGGCCCATTTTTGGCTCAGCGGCTATGTCAACAAGCAAAATTGCCATTATTGGAGCAACCACAATCCACAAGTGTTCGACCAAGCATCAATGCATCCACAAAAATTGTCTGTTTGGTGCAGTTTATGGCACGGCGGCATCATTCTTTTGAAATGAGGAAGGAGACACCGTTACCGTCAATGGTCCAAGGTATAGAGCGATGTTAACCGACTGTCTGGGGCCAGAGCTCGACAACATCGATATATCCGAGCTGTACCATACAAGCGACGTGAAGAAATAGACTCTGTTCAAATCCAATGCTTTCTGAACGGACGCTCTAGGTTCTTGTGAATCTAAGCAGAAACCAACTTAGAACCCTAAACGGTGTCATTAGTGGCCACTCTTTATTAAATGACACCTCCCAGACTTAGCTTATCACCTTATTGCACATTTTCACAGAGTGCCCCAACTCGTATATTAGGCAGCAAACTTGTCTCACTGACCTCATTCGCTGCGTAACACATTGAGTTAATGAACTTCCTGTAGTAAACAATTTACTCTAGAACGCTGTGGATGGGATCCATAGGTCTCCCTGAAAGACTACAGTGTCAGAACAACAATAATTGGTTGATTAATCACCAGAGTTAGCGTCTGCCAATTCAGATATTTTTTTCCTTGGACTATCTTTGGGAACTGCTTTTTGAACATAGCTATTTTGCTACATTCGTCAAGTGCATCACCATTGGTCTTTGGTAGTGATGTTTGCCTCACCGGATGATAATTCAGTAGCGACTTGTCCAGCACTGTACCCATTCTATGGGATCTCGTCTGAAGTTTACGCAATCTTTCATTGCAGGCAGTTGGACCTCTCCTTTAAGGAAACTGCCTGCATAAGAGCGGTGGTCAGTGAGCTTCTAGTGCCATCAGATTCGAAGTCGCTGTCAATTTTTTCTGTTGAACGTGAAGTCTGCTTAGAAAACAGTTCAGCTTAGAGATGATAGGCTTTGTTAGTATTGACCATATCACCACTTTCAACGAGAAGTTCCACCCCAAGTGATGGATGAAACTAGAAGTAACCTTGTTTTGCAGAGTAGACCATTCGTAACCAACCTACTTTTGAATCCTCTGTCAGGTAGGTCATTGCTTTAGCTTCTGAGAGTTGCAATAAAACGGATGAGCATAAGTGTCTTCAAAGCTCCCTCTTAAAGAGAATTTCACTGCAATTTCTGGTGTTTTTCACTAGATATGAACACTTTCAGTGTCTTATGAATTCGACTTCGACAGCCTTGAGTTTAGTTCTAAGATGTTATTGAAAATTCAACCTCGTCCCGATTTTGTTTGAGGTTGATTTCGTGAGTTTGAAAAACACGTTGCCTCGGATCACGAAACAATGTTAACATCTTGCAAAACTTCAAGTTCACAATAATCGAGAGTAAAAGTATCTTTCATTTTCTGTGAGCAAAATACATGATTAATTGACTGACAAAAGAAGACTTCTAATAAAAAAGGGAGAAAGAACTTGTCGGTGATTTTATCGGCAAACAAAACAAATTAGACTCCGAAAGCATGATCGTAATGCATGATGCTCTTTACATGTTCATTAGCCAACAAGAATTCAGGAATTCATTTCATGCAAAAAATTATACTGCTCTTTGGCATCCTAATATCGCAATAAAACATTTTTCAATCGCCATTAATGTCAGTACATAGCCCGAATGCCTAATGAATCAAAAAAGCGCCGATAATACATGCACGCGCAGTCTGGCGCGACAACAACTCACAACATCGACTCATCGTGATTTTTGAATTCGTTCATCGTTTCGCGAACAGTTCTTTTTTTTTTGGCTCCTAATTCGGTGTGTCAAAAGTTTTATTGTTGAAATTAATACACGAAAAAGTGCATGTGAAACATTCCGATCATGTTAATTAATTTCGTGATTTATCTTCTTGTATCGCATAGATATTCGATATTGTTTGTTTTCAATATTAAATTGTGAGGTGAATATGTTATCGACGATCAAGAGTGCATTGAATTTCTAGGAGTTGCCTTTCCTCCTTTTTTATGAATTTTAAAGTTCAACTTCGATTGCAATCGGTTTTCTCACCTCGTTTGAGGATTTGATACTTATCCGGGATGCGATACGCATCTTCTGTGAATGCAAATTGCAAATTATGTGCGTGGTATCTCTGTACCATCTGGCTGCACTTGAAATGCACACACACTAGATTGCGAAAGACTGTTAGGTAACCTAATCGGAGAGGAATCTTGTTCGACAGGATGCGTTAGTCGCGCACACCTACCTACCACAGTGGCAGAAGATGCCATTGGATTTAGTCTGGTGGTGGATACTTTTTTTTTATGGGACAAATTGGTTAGTTAACTAGTGGGGGTAACTGCATATATGCAAAGACTTATGCAGTTTGGAGGAAAGTGAACCAAGTGTTGTAGTACAGATAAGTATCTGTAATATTTAATCGAAGAATTACAAGTTCAGTCGGGTGTAGAAACATGGAAGGTGAACACTTTTATTGGCGAAGAGAAATATAATTATTTGTTATAAAATACCGATAAATGGTAAAAGGAGGTGGGAATTGACTTGTTTAGAGCTAGATCGAGGCAATTTTCTCTCGGGTAAATAGAGAATTAGATAAAATATTAGAGAGCTTAATTTTTGGTATTTATGAAGCCTTTTACATTTACATGTATGTAGGTGTGGTGCTAATGTTTTCGGTTAGTGGTGATATTTTTAGGTCCACCCCAATTAGTTGAATATTTTATTATCTGATCGGAGGATCTTATGTATTTCAAAAGAAACGGTGTACCATAACATGTTTGTATGTAGTTGAACATTTAAGACCGGGTAAGAAGTTAGTGATCATGGCCAGACCAGCTAAATGTTACCTGTTTTAGTTGGGAGATGTAACCAGATTGTCAAGTACTAGTACTATGTATATTGCTTGTAATATTCTATGGCAACAGTTGCAATATTAACTATCTGCCATCTATGCTTTAGTTATATAAATCTATCATTTGTCATAATATCTAACTTCACACTTCTAAACTGACTTACTACTGCCATTCCTTATAATTTTTGTCTTTCTGTATTGCAGTTCGTTTCTGTATATCCGCCTTCATCTGCATTTTTAAGCCTACATTTTCTACATGTTATGGGACCAGCTGGAGTAACAAGTTGGAGTGATCTAAGTTAGGACGAAATTTCATTTGTCTCTGGTGAACAATTTCTTTTTCTTTCTAAAAATATCAAGTTCCAATACAGTGCACGGCCGCGTTGCGTTATTCAATGGGAAAATTACCACACATGGAGAGCATAGATGGAAGGGATATTGCGCAAATTGCGGCTTTTAAAGGTTGTGTAAGGAAAGGAGTCGTGACCTGCAGCGAACGCATCAGATCATGAAAAATGGGATGACACAAATCTGAATGCTCGTAGCCAACTTTTGCTAGCCATATATTCGCAGGTAGTAGCTCTTATCAAAAATCTAACAACTTCAAAAGAATTTTGGCATTTTTTGGAGTCAAGTTATGACAAAAAAAGTGCGGGAAAAGGTCGAGGAGGTAAAAAAAATTGTTAAATATTCGCATGAGCGGTACATAGACAATGGACGAATATCTGCGAGAGTACAATGCCATAATCAGTCGATTGACGGAATTAGACGCTAAACTTGATAGCGACCTTGTTGTATAAAGCGTGTGCCATCTGTTGGTTTTTTTTTAACATTACAACTGGCTTGGCAGTAGTCCATCCTATTAACCCAATTTTGCAGTATATTTTCGATGGTTCGGGGCTTTATTGCACGAAAAGCTCGATCAAAATTGTGCACTTAAGTGCCTGAATCGTTTCTGGATTGTCAGCATAACATCGATCTTTAAACGCAGTCTACAAAAAAATGGCCAACGGTGTCAAATCGCAGCTCCGCGGAGGCCAAGCAACATGACGAAATGGCTAATTGCACGATTATTGAACTTAATGCACAAAAGATCGATTGTTGGACGACTTGTATGGCACATAGCTCCGTCTTGCTCGAATCAGAGATCATCCAAGTTAATTTCCTCAGTTACGGGCCAAAAAACAATTGGCTATATGCCTCTCTGTAAAAAAAAAGCATGACTACTCATTCGCCAAGAACATCAGACCTATAAGTCTGACTTCTTGCTGAAAAGCATGGAAAAACTAGTTGAGATTCACGTGCGCAAAGTTGCTTTGAGGCTGCATCCTCTATCGGAGATGCAGCATGCGCTTCAAAATCAGTTTGCTAGAATTGAATGCGCGCTCAATAGGAAAGACTGCGCGATGGGCATTATCGACAATTTCGACAATGTGACCTTTGACTGCATGCGTACGAGTAACTCTGCTAGACAATATGGGGTAGACAAAACATTAGTGTCGTGGATTAAAGCAGTGCTAATGAACAGACCTTTCACCGCGGATGCGGATTGTGGCCGATATGCAATGGCAGGGCTCAGCAAGGGTTGTTCGCAAGGTGGCGTTCTGTCTTCACTGCTATGGTGCATGGTGCTCGACTCTCTGTTGAACACCACCAATGGTTCTAACGTCTACGCTCAGGCATAAGCGGATGATGTTGCCGTACTTTCTTTCGGTCCATCCTTAGAGACTGTATGTGCTAACGAGCAAATAGCTCTGGATATGATCGATGAATAGTAGGAATGGACTTTCGGTCAATACTCTCAAAACCGATGTTGTTCTCTTTACGAGAAGGAGGATCTTGACCGGTGTGATTCAGCCAGTGCTAAAGAGCTTCACTATCCGGAAATATTTAGGAATAATCCTTGATAAAAAGCTCCTTTGGTCAAAACATGTTGAGTCTAAGACAGCCAAGACGTTACAGTGATTTCTGGGAGGCGGAAGGAGATGCCCAAATTAAGCTTTTCATTACCCATTACGTGGACCACCTATTACGTGCGGGAGTTGAGTTGTAGTCGTCACGATGTAGTCGTATGCAAAATTTTTTGGATCAAGGATACAGAAGTGGCCTTGGAGACGGTGATGTGCGCACACCTTCCAAGTGTGGGCTTACTCGAACTAATACAAAATGGGGGGACATTTGCACCATATAAATCACCGGGCATGGACGGAATACTTCCCATCTTTTCCCAAAATGGGATAGAATGAGGCACCCTAAAGAAAATCCTGTTTAATATCTTCAGGCGATGTCTACATATATCTCGGATACACGCCAACACAATAGCAAGAGGTGAGAGTGGTGTTCCTACCAAGACCCGGGAAAGATTTATCGACGGTGAAGAGTTATAGACCTATTAATCTAACGTCATTCCTACTAAAATCAATGGAGAGAATCTGTGATAACTACTCGTATATCAGAACACAGATTACAAACCCGCGGCTGTTCCCAAATCAACACGCATACCTCAAAGGGAAATCAGTTGAGACGGCACTACACCAGGTTGTATCCACAATAGAAGTTGCGTTTGAAACGAAAGTGTTACCCAAGCTAAAAGAGCGTATTGTATATGTTGCAGCGCCATCGGGAAGTCATGAAACCGAAATCATCTTCTACGGAGTAGTTGTATGGTGGCTAGTGACAAACAAAAAGTACGCAAGAGACTTGCTAACAAAGGTGCAACGCATGGTCTGCTTGGGTATCACAGGAGCATAATCCTCAACGCCAATCGCGGCCATGGAAACGATCGTAAACATCCTACCAGTGCACCTCGAAGCGAAGAAGATTGCCGGTCTTTCAGCCTCACGTCTTAGAACTATCGGCCATTTCAACGAAGGTGCAAACACTGGACATCGAAAAATCATCGAAATGATAAGAGAAATGACACCACTCATCGATTGTCCCTGGACGTATATTGAACGTGTGAAAGAAAGACAAGAAACTCCAATGGGCTATTGGTATATACAGATGGCTTTAACATATCAGGGGAATCAGGGGTTGGCATCTTTTGTGCGAACCCACAAAGCCGAGCTCAACACATAATTCTCAAATCACATCACTATTCCCACAGTTCGACAGGCGAGGGAACAGAACGGGCCTAATGGAGGACTAGGTTGGAGGGGAGTGCACCTATGTAAGTGCTTATCACGAGGCCATACGCTCCATTGTGAATGGATGCCTAAGTGAAGAGCATAAGCTCACCCTCTAAAACTAACCAACGAACCATACAGAAGTGGCTAGCTAGGTAGTCAGACCACAATAAGGATGCTTTTAGACAGACTGCTGCATAAGTCCTTGTGAATCTAAATACTAACAATGTAAGAATCATAACCAGTGTTATCAGCTGTAACTGACTCAAATTGTTACCCGATCCTATCTGTTAAATATATCAAGAGAGTGAGGCACACTTTCTACACATTCTCCACTCTGAGAAGTTAATAGACTTCTTGACATCCTAGAAAGTGCTACAGAACAGATATGTGTCGGCACAATAGGCCTCCTTGTTAGCGCCATCTATAGGTAAGTAGCTAAATGTAAACCATCTTTTGAATCAACAATACCTAGTTGTTTTAAATACTACAGATATCTGTTGTGTACATACACTCTATTGTGTTTAATTCAAAAAAAAATGTTTACCTTGCCCAAACACATCCAATCTTATTGAATTCCACCCATCAATTATAAAATTTATTATCAGATTGGTAAATTTAAAAGTTCTTCGATTGCCGCTCTGGAAACATCAAACGAGAACGACCCAGTGACGTAGATCTTGTCTCAATCAAAAGTAACATTGTTTATTTAGTTCGGGCAAAGAGTATACATACATATAATCTGTTCTTGTTACCCAATCGGTAGAACTAAAAATGATCGCTTAATCAATTCAGTTTTTTCTTTTTTTAATAGCCAATCACGATGCATTTTGGTCAATTTCAGGCATTCCACCATCCGATTCCTTTGCAGATAGAAAATTAATTTTCAGACGAGATTTAATTTGTTAGTGTTTTGTGTTAATCATAGGGTCTGCCCTAAATTGATGGGGCAGAGATTTACCAAACAAATATTTTGAAAAGGTGTTTGCCGCAGAGAAAATGTATAACATAAGCCATAATTATCGGAGAATCATAATCGACACACCGACAGCGTTATGTTGATTTATAGGTGCTTTGAGGTTTTATGCGATTTTTAGGAAGCGTTAACGACTAGCTACTTTTTTTTTATTTTTTTTTTATGGATTCGTTGAAATGATAATGATGAATAATTTACACTGAATGGTCAAACTTTACACTAAAGAATGAATAGACGAGTACAATATTTACCGTCTGTTGGAGCTTAGAGTTTGACATTTTCAATAATTTGGCGATGCTTTATCATTTTGAATATTCGATAAGGTTATCCATGTTTTCTAAAAGAAGAATCTAATTTGAATTTGGAGTTAAAATTTAAATATTGCGTTGGGAAAACCCTTCTCCCGTATTTTTACAATGAAAGATCTTTCAAATAATTTAAAATGAGTAATGTTTTATACAGGGTGGGTCATTTAAACCTTCGGCATCTGGCAACCCTATAACGTTGACATCTGCTTTTAGATCGGCTTATGACAGCCCGCGTTCGAAGCGTAAGTCCAAGCGAATTTGTGCCATGGACAAGCAACGTCGCTTGAATTTTGCGAATTTTTGTGGTGAACATGGCAAAAAATTATCATGAGCGATAAGGCTCATTTATCTTTGAATGGGACCGTAAATAAACAAATTTGTCGGTTCTACGCCAATGAAAACCCTCAATTAATTCACGAAGAACCTCTCCACAACCAACGAGTGATTGTTTGGGCTGGAATTTGTGTGGAAATTCATTGGACCGTTCTTCTTCGAAGGCCATGCTGGAGCAGCCGTAACCGTCAATGCAAAGCGTTACCGAGCCCTGAAAACGGATTTTTTTATGTCAATTCTGACTGATAACTCCATGGACAACTTTTGGTTCAAACGGGATGGCGTCACAACTCATACAGAACGAGCCACGATCGCTTTATTGAGTCCTTTGTTCCTGGGATGCCTAATTTCGGAAAATGGTGATTTTGACTAGCCTCCGCGATCTCTCGACTTAGCGCCTCCAGACTCCTGTGAGGTTATTTGAAGTTCAAAGTTTATGTCAACAAGCCACGAACCGTAGAAGCCTTGAAAGACAATATACGACAGGAAATGGCAGCTATTCAGCCCGAAAAACATCGGAAAGTCAGCCATTCGCTTTGGTGGCGACCATTTACGCGATATCATATTCAAAAGTGATCACAACAAATTTGCAAGGTTCAAAATAAACGAAAAATGACTTCACAGACAATAATTTGTGTTTTTTTTTTTTAATTATTACCGAAAAACATCCCGAAGGTTTAAATGGCTCACCCTGTACTAACATCAAAAGATGGTTGTATTCAATTGTCAATGCATTCAATCGAACACACCTTTCATCAAATTCAGGACGTCAGTTCTGTACTCTGACAAAACAACAAATATGTTTTTTTTTTTTTTGGCCGAAGACTGACTTACATACGTGAGTCGGAAAACCGCAGTTTATTGTTTTTCTTTACTTTATTTAGCTAGATCATCTCCTTCTTCACCTCCTTGTCAAATTGTCATTATTAAGTAAATGTGTCATTTCCAAATTCACATGGTTGAGAAGCCTAAGTTTATGTCTTCTAGCTACTTTTTTGACTTCATCTTTAAGCATTTCAACTTCTAGATCTCTATGTAAATCGACTTTTTTTTATATATCCTCGTGCATTTATTATGCAACGCATTATTTTATTTTGGAAGGTTTCTATGCTTTGCAAATTTGCTTGTACATGCCCACAGTTGGAGTCCATAAGTCCAAACAGAGTTTATAACTTGCTTGTATGTGCTTATAACGGGTGGGTTATCTTCTGGTTTATTTTTAAATCAAATGTCATTTTGACACTGACAGCTCTTTCGCGCCAAATTTTTTTTTACAGAAATATAGTATTATATCTCCGCGGTACGAAATGAACAACGTTGGGAAATACTAAAAACTTATTTCCAAAGTGAATGCTGTGTTGCCGAAACAGTGCGAATTTTGAAAATAAGTTTCGGTCGAAATAATGCAAAAACCGTGCCTGCTATACGCAAGCCTGTGACGAAATTTAGTGAGATTGGCATGCTAATTGATAACACAATTCCTCGTGTTCATCTTGTGCGCTCAGTCGATAACATTGATGCATCCTCAGCGTGTGACTTATTGGTGTGGTTTGTGGAAAGGCGGCATTATTGGCCCATTTTTCTTCGAAGATGAAGATGGCAACAACGTTACGGTCAATGGAGAGCGCTACAGAGGAATGATAACCGATTTTTTTCTTTAGCAGAAACTGAGGAGATGAACTTGGACGATCTCTAGTTCCAGCAAGACGGCGCTCAACAATCGATCTTTTGCACAATAAGTTCAATAATCGTGTAATCAGCCATTTTTGGTGATGTTGCTTGACATTCGCGAAGATGCGATTAGACGCCGGTGGACTTTTTTTTGTGGGGTGCAGTTAAAGATTGATGTTATGCTGACAATCCAGAAACGATTCAAGCAATTAAGCACAATATTGATTGAGCTATTGCTGAAATAGAGCCCCGAACCGTTGAAAATATACTGCAAAATTGGGTTGACAGGATGGGATACTACCAAGCAAATCACGGCAGCCATTTAAGTGAAATTATTTTCCATAAATAATCGGAAAGTATACTCTCTTCAATGTGGGCGCCGAGACTCGGTGGTTAAGTGCGCGATCACTGATCGAGATGTTCAAGGTTAAAATCAAAGGAAACACAAAAAAAAGAACGGTTTCACCTCTGACAAACATCCGAGAGAAAAACTGTCATGAAAAGCTTCTCTCAATCAAAAAACTGCCCTTCGGAAACAGCATTAAACTGAAGGTTCCAACTATTCGCGAGGCGCACAGCACGAGTAGCTGCAAGGAGCTAGGCCAAGCCTTGCAATAGGCTGTTAGTGCCAAAATATTATTATTATTATTATATTCTCTTCAATAAAGGAAACAAATTTGAAAAATATTAAATGGATTTTTTTATACAATAGCAATTTTAAAAAAGAAACAAATGGTCCACCCTTTATATACTAATAAAACCGTATTCTTCTTCGTTTAAACCATAAATAAGTTCAAGTCAGAAAATATGAAAATGTTGATTAATAGTTGATCTGGGGTGTAGGTCCTCGCAAGCTTTTTTGTAGAAAAATTAAAAGGCTACATATCTTGCATAAATCATTTCGGTACATCTCCTATAGTCAACAGCAACTATTTCCCCACTGCCTTCATTAAGAAATAATCTATGATATAAGATATCGAAAATCGTACTAAAACCCGTTCAGTAATTCCCAAGATTAGTTCGTTTATACAGACTGACGGAGTATCATAGTGATACTTCCTATTATACTACTCGTATTTAGTGATGGTGTATTGTGAAATACAACATTTAGCCGAAAATGGTATTTTTTTCCAAAAAGTGGTAGTGGTAATTATTTGCTTAAAATTAAAGGTAAATTTAAATCCAGCCGTCTGGCAACAGTGGTGTAAACAGTCGCAACAATCTTACTTAGGCCATTTTCTGAATTGCAGCAAGCGACTGTTTACATGCCGACTGGACATTGTTTGTCCACTTGTTTTAGCTGTTTAAAATTTGTTTTTCCCTTCGGTTTGAACCAGGATTGCCGCTGACAAAATTTGAAAAAGTCGCAAATAAGGGTCACATCGCAAACAAAAAAAAAAAAAAAAATTATTTAAAAACATACACGAAACGAAAAGGATCGTATCGCCCTTCTAACTCACTCCTAATAAAGTGAGAGTGGTGTTGAGAAAATTGTAAAACAGATGCAATGATATCTTTCTATCCAGGGGATATTTATGAGATTTTTAAGAAATTTTATCACAAAACTGTTGTTATAACTTTTTCTTAGCAGAATGTGGGCGTGGATCGCAAAATTTGTCACCGAAGTTCACAGATTCTGATGATATACTCGTATTCACAATAAGACTTAACTATCACCGTAAAAGGCTTTGAAAAATAAATATATGTTATTTTTTTAAGCAAATGCCCCCAAAAAATGGGCGTGGCCATGGCCATGTAAAATGCATGGACGAAATGTAGAAAAAGTCAACATCTACATATTTTACTGCTCTAACATTTTCCAATTTATAGCAAAAATATTGAGGAAAACGATATTTTTTGAAAAGTGAGCTTGTCTGTGGGCGGATTTTTAAAATTTCATGTTCCTGGCTCAAAATTTAAGGCCAAAAATGTGGTGACATTCGAATAGACGGGACGGACGAACATGGCTAGATCGATATAACTTTTGATGCTGCTCGCAAATATATATACTTTGGGGTCTAGCTTTATTATTTGTCTATGATGCAAAAGTATCAAATTCAATATACGAGTACAGATGAATAATGTTAAGATACTGATTTTAAATATGGAAAATAATATCGGCCAAAGTGAGATCGCAGTTATAGTTCCTGTAATACCGTCTAGCGGTGAAATGAACCAGTATCTTTCGTGTCAAAAACAGTGTTTAAGTGGTTGTCATAGGTCCATTCGACTAACTTAAGGCCATTTAGGTCATTAATAGCATAGCTCAAGGAGGTTTGGTGGCTATTAAAGTTGTTGGATGGTTAAATAGTGGTAGAATATTTGGTGGCCAGGTTACAATGGGTGGCTTGAAGATGATTGCAATATGTGTTCCAGCTAAATCTAAAGTGATGGAGAATACACTTTCTGTGGTGCTTTGATGAATTAGCTTTGAGTTTTCAGCACTGTTGCTAACGTATGCGACAAATCCATATACATACTTGGTGGTACGTGTGCCGCTTTTCCGGGAGTCAGTCTCAGATCTTGTGTGCGTTTCTTGTATAACTACTACGTCTTGAAGAACCCTTGATATGGGTTCACTTTTGGATCGACGGTGGCGAGTTTAAACGTTTCTCTACACCGTTTTAAACTACATTAGGGAGGGAGAGATCCTAAATCGAAATGAGCCCAAAATTCCCGGATTCGCTTGCGTACCAAGTAAGGAAGAAATCATAGTCGCGATAAGAGCGCTCAGAGGAAATAAGGGAGCAGGTCTTGACGACATTCCTGTCGAATTATATAAAGCTTCGCCAACAATGTCTCCAATTATAAAAAGGATCTGGGAGATTGAAACCTTCCCTGGCGAGTGGTAGAAGGGAATGATTGTCAAGTTACCAAGGAAAGATAATTTAACCGAATGCTATAACTGGAGAGGAATTTGCGTGCTTCTCGTAATTAACAAAATTATAGCCAAAATTACACACATAACATCAAAGCACCCTCGAAAGTGAACAACTAGGTTTCCAATCTGGATGTGAATAGAGATTATCTACATATGGTGTGCTTTGCCCAGGAGAGGTATCCCAGACAAATTGGTGATTATTATCAAGGCAAGTTATGAAGACGTACAATGTAACCTGCTGCACAGGGGGAGGTTGCCAGAGAAATTTGAAATCCAAAGTGGTTTCCCGCTAGGCTGTATACTGTCGCCACTACTATTTTTTGTGGTTATCGATGGTATACTTCGGCCCGCTTTGTGGGAGTGGCGGAATTCAATAGGGTCTTACAAACTATCTCAGACACTCTGATGATGTTTGCTTACAGACAACATACAAGACTTGTTCTCAGAAACGTATTGCAAGTGTTCTGGATCGGTCGTACCCTCTGAAAGGGCGATATTTTCATAGCAAGCAAATCTTTTAATCCAAGAAGGAAGAAAAACGGGTCGCGCTTGAAAAACTTAGTGGAGGGAATTGAGATACTGTAGATGCCCAAGACCTATAAAGGGGATATAGGATCTAATGAATGAATGAATGGACAAAGACACAAAACAAGCTGAAGTAATGTCATTTGATATAAGCTTGTAGATTTTTTTTAAGAGCATATGCACATACATATGTATTCAGGTTCCCACCCGGTAATACATAGAGCAATGTCCTGGACTTAACCTACAAGGAATAAAACTTGCAGTAACCACTGGTGATACGTAAATATTATTCTAGAGGGTGAGAAAAAATGGCCTATCAGCGGTGTTGAGTCACACTTATTCCGACAGTTCTAACAGTCCGAAATCTTCTTCACTCACATCCGTCTATCTTTGCGTTTTAAACGTTCCTCCATCGACACGTAATTATTCGTATCTATGATGACACATTCCAGTAATTAAAAAGCGTTCAAAATACAAACAAACAAAAATTGTAAGCTGGGTCTGTCTAAAATATTTGGGGCATCAATTAAAGCATTTAAAGTAGTAAAACTTAAGTGTCAAAGAACTCCCGCCTATACTCAAGTGGAAGTTAAAATTAATCAACACAATGCTATGGCAGTAAAAGGACAGTGCTGTCAATTATCAAAGATGATTATGCTTTCGAGCTCATTGGGCTATATTGGAATGAATAATACTACAGCGTCAGCATAAGAAAAGAGGCAAACGCCCATTGTGGACATGATTGATGCCTCATCATTTTCTGACCGGTCACAGACTTGACAAGAATCTTGATCGTACCCCCCAACGTGAGCCATTTGTCTCTAGTCAAATTCAAAGTATGTATCTCAACGCACTATCCTCACCACAGTAGACTTTTTAAGCCACCAACAGGTTCCATCGTGTTCCGGCCTCTCGCCATTATCCAAAATCATTATACCATCATTTGCAAGCCATTATCATATTGACAGCCAACTACATGGGGGTTTAAGTTAGTCAGCCTGCAGTGACTAACTGGACAAAATCGCTTTTGCTCGCCGGCGTGATAACATTCAAGCAGTAAAGATAGTTATGAAAGCGAATAAGAAAAAGTTGTCATCACTTTGTTGCCAATGCAGGCAGCAAGAAAAGTGCTGCTACACGTATCTGTCAGATACTTGTAATGTATAGCAACATGTAATTGAATATTATTTTCTCAAATGAACGCCCCATCGTAATTATGTGGAATTATAGGAACAGCCTCGTCGCATCGTCGTCGTCGTCATCGTGGGCTGCACTGCATTTGTATCTTTTGGTCGCTTTCTCGCTCTAGCTCTTCCCGGTGGCTGACATTTTCGCCATTCTGGCAGAATGTGGGACGTGGAGGAGATAAATGACGATGTTCAACCAGGAAACTCATTGATTGATGGAGATTAGAGGATTCGAGTTATTTTAGAGGCGGCTGCTGTATACCTAGTTGCTGTTGGTTGGTGGCACTGGAAAACGTTTTTCAATTGCGCTCCCCAAGATCAATTATCGAATTGAACCTAAGTAGGTGCTAAGGAATGGGAGACAAATTTGCCGCTGGTTTATTACACATTTTGACCAGCTTTTAATGAAGTGTCAAACAACTGTGATAAGCACTTATGTGGGGCAAATCATAGTACGTAAGGCGGGAACAGTGGTTCATATCTTTATCCGTCTTTTGCCGTTAGAGCAATCAATGCCAGGTAAGAAGTGTCAACGTAGAGATGGCTTATTTAGATGGACGATAGGGAGGCATAAAGATTATTTTCGCTCTTCTTAATGATTAATTACTGTGCTGGGAAATATTTTGTTATAATCCTGGATTATGTTGGAAGGCAAGTGTTGCTTTGAATTATTAGTGCTTAATGGAAAACCAGTGAACTTGACAGGTGCAGTGGCTTAGGAATTGATGGACTCCCATCAGTTTTATCTGTTATGTCATGTGTCAGCTCATTGACGTACTAATATCGTCTGTCTGATGCAGTTGTGCCGTAGATCGCTGCAAAGTTAACGATCTCTAGAATGCCTTGTCCTAAACTCACCGCAACTACTTTTTACTTGTCTCAGTTTTCTCAGAAGACTCTTTACTTAGAACCAAAAACGTCTCCAAAAACTTTACTTTTCTCACTAGCTCAGACGATTTGTCCCTTCTCTCCCGACCGCGCCCCAGAAAGCTAATCAACTTTCTGAGAGAAGCTCTGCACGATCGAATCCAAGGTCGAGTGTTGAAAGGCAATCGAAAAACGGGTTCATATGGGCCACACTACTTTCATGTTAACAAGTGTTGAGGATGCTTAACCTGGCCGATGCTGGTTGAGCATGAGTTTAAACAGCAATCGAAAGTTCTTCTACAAAACACATTTCAAATATGAAGAGCCTGGGAAAAACTGGTTTTAGGACTTCTCAAAAGGCTTTCGAGCTTGAAATAAGAAATCCAGAATGTATTTGAAAATCCCGGACTATACTGAGGAGTGTGTGTATAGGAAATGGATGCGTGAATTCCAAGAATATCTCATTGAGCAGAAAGTGAAAGATATGGAGAGCTTTTCACGAATTTTAAATGGATGATGGAAACTCGTAACTTGAGACCAAGAGGTCTAGTGGTATCAGATGGAATACAATGTCTAGTGCATCCGAAGGGGTGGTTCCAGAGCCAATAAAGTATACGAGGTTGCATTCCTCAGTTCTTATCAATGGCAAGAGTATAGAGCTGTGGTAGCTTTCCTAACGCGTTCGGAGATGTTGGGGTTTCAGCTAAATTTCCTATCCAAAATAAGACCCAGATACGAGTATTTTGATTTGTCTGTAAAAACAAAGCTGGTTCCATACAGTTTATGAGGGGCTAAGTAAAGAATTTTATATTTCCTGATAAAGAGAACTAGTTGAGTTTTGTGAAGGTTTATTCCCAGTCCACATGTTTTACTAACAGCAAAAGAAATTTTCTCAAATATTAAGTTCACTGCTACTTCATGTATCTGGTAACAGGTTGCAGTGAAAAGTCACTGCTACCACAATTACCACCAATCCCTACTTGTAACGCTTCAGTTTCTAAAGGATGTTTTTTTAGGAGGGTTTTTTTGACACAATCTTTTTATTCAGTATTATTGCAAAAACTTACGTCCGAGCAGCTTTTTCAAATTGTGGAAACTTATTTCAAAAATTAGGTTCAGTAAAAAATATTTTTCCAATATCAACATAATTGACCAACTGAGTCAGCTATTGACGTTTTTGTAGATTTTGCATAAGGATCTTGGTTTACACGGTTACAGGATTAAATTGGTGCAAGAACTGAAGCTGAACGATCATCGTTTGCTCCATGAGTTAAGTGATTGGGCTTGAACAGTTGGAAGTGGATCCACTTTTTTACCGTCAAATTTTGTTCAGTGATAGACTCACTTCTGTCTAAGTGGCTTTGTTAATAAGCAGAATTGTCAGATTTGGAGCGAGGTAGTGATCCATCAGCTACCGATGCAAATTGAAAAATGCACTGATTTTTTGTTTCCAAAAGTGCGTGAACATGGTCTGCAGGACGTTTGGTGTCATCAGGATGACGGATGATACTGCCGGCGAAATCATTGAGTTATAGAAGGAAGTGTTCGATGACAACATTATCTCCAGAAAGGGACCTGTGGCCTGGACTACAAGATTCTATGGGGATATTTGAAGTCGTTGGTCTATGCGGACAATCCCGCAACGATTCTAGCCTTGAAAGCCAACATCGATTGCACCATTCGTGAGATACTGCCTCAAATGGTCGAAAAAGTGGTCGAAAATTGGAGCTCCAGGATACAGTTCTTGAGACGCTCCCGTGGTGGCCATATGCCCGACATAATTTTTCATCATTAATGCCGCAAAATTATCTATTGAATAAAAAAAACTTCCGCTCATTTGCTCAATTTAAAATTCTATATTTCTTTAAAAAAAAAACTTTTAAAAGGATTTTCATATGCAAATTCGTCTTCCTAACTCAAAATTTACATTTACGTATAAAACTGCTGTAAAGGTGGACGGACGTATCCAGATCGACATTCGATATTTACTTTTAGGGGTCTAGTCTATCTTTATTATTCCTCTATGTTACAATCGAGGTATCAAAATAATATATCCTATGATTACCTAGAGTGCCAGAGAATGTCATAAAAGAAATCTCCGAAGATCAAGTATAAAGCTCTCAAAACATTCAACTTTGTGTCTAAATTAGTTTGGAAATATCTACAAACCCACTGGGTTCCTGGTCACAAAAGCATAACTGGCAACGAGATTGCTGACAACTGGGCTAGATCAGGTCCTGAATCTGAATTAATTGGCCTTGAACCCTTCTGTGGTCTACCTACTAGCCAACTAAAAATATAACTTAATCGCTGGGAACATCAAGAAAAGCTTTCCTACTGACACTTACAAACAGGTCTTCGACAAGTCAAGAAATTTATAAATTTCTCCGGTAAAAGATCCAAAAATTAAGAAACGTGATGCAAGAGCTCCTAACTGGCATCCTCACAGGACTCTGTTCTCTAAAATATCACCTCAAGAGAATAGGCAGAAGTCAATTCAAAAGGTGCAGACTACGAGTATGTATTGTGGACATAGAAATGGACGGGCACTTTCTGTGCGAATGTCCAGCCATTGCTCGCGCAACAATTAAACCCTTTCAGAAAGGGTTCCCCACCCCATCTGACGTCATCTCATCCTCAGCAGAACAAATTCAAAGTTTTCTTCGAGAACTTGATCTTAACTAGGCGACAAAAATCATACAATGTACCAAATGGGCTTAGCACAAAAGATCTCCTTACAGGACGCAGTGCTTGGAAAGGCTCTTTTCAGCCTATCGCCTCTCCCATCTTAAAAAAAATATATTTATGGTCGACTGCAGCCTGAATAGCTAGACGGATTTTCTTTAAACTTCATATATGGTGTCTGTTTGTTCGAACTTCGCGGCGAAATCAGAATTTTCATTCTAACCTTAAATTAAAACAGACGCTGTATTGTAGCTCAAGTGTTTATTTTTAACCCTTACCGCACACAACTGAAGTTTTTCCAGCTCTGTATTTATATCGACCGAGTGTTCGATGTTAGTTTTAATGAATAAGGACGAACCGTCCCGCTCTCTATCAGAAGGATGATAGGCGTAATAACCAGCGTAGCCTCTTATCTTTATTTGCGATTCCCTTGTTAGATGGGTTTCGGAGATCCAACATATGTCGATATTTTCTCCCATTAGAAAAATTTCTAATTCGTTATATTTTTGTCAGAGTCCGTTTGCATTCCATGTTACAACCTTAAGCAAAGAGTCCATATCTACTTAGATATAAATTTAGGCATACAAATGCTTTCGACGTTACTGAGACGTTCGAGAGTTCGTTTCTTCGTTTCACATTGTTCCTCGAACTTAGCGTAAATGCAGTTCAGCATTTATTTCGACAGATCAGAGGATGGCCCGTCGTTTCGTTTGGTTGCTTTGACAGCAGCCTGCGAATACGTCAGAAAATCGGGATTCATTGGCTTATTCGAGGTGATTTTTCGTTCAGTCTTTTTAGTGGTCAACTTCGACGTACTTTTAATCGGCTTAGAAGGCTGACTGACTGGTTCAAGAGTCTGCACTGCTGATTCGAGCATCCTTACAGTCGGCTCAGGAGTCTGAACAACTAGCTTACGAGCCCGCTCAGTCTGCTTAGCAACACGCTCTACCGACTTAGCAGCTCGATCTGTAGTTCCCTTGCGACCTCGCAACCGCGATAATATGCTGGGTACCTTCCTTGCTCAAACTGCAATTTTCAGAAGAGTGTTTTCCAGCGCATTTAAAGCAGCGCGGCTCTTTAAATGCTTCTTCCCAACGCTTGCATTGAGGGATTGTCTTCGTGTTGACACGTAGCGGCTCGATTTTAACGACCATTCTTATGATTGTACGAATATTGTATATCTTTTCCTGGCTTTCCGTTTTATTGAACGATAGCACAAAAAGAGGAAGTTTACGTTTCACTATAGCTTCTTCTCCACGGTCGGGTCGTTTTTTTTTTTTTTCTTCTTAAAAGGTTCACAGCGTCAAGAATGTTATAACCTCTATCGCATAAATCACCTATAACGTCTTCTTTAGAGCATAATGGATGAAGTCCTCAAGCTACGACCCTCAAAGGTTTCTCAGACTTGTCTTCGTAAGTATGCCATTGAATTTTTTCATTGTTAACCTTTTGAGATACAGCCCGATAGCTTTCAGCGTCGTTAACCTTTTCTTGAACTACACAAGTGATCAAAGCTGTTAAAGCCAGGATTAATTGGAAAACGCTGCGGAAGCAAAAAATCTTGTCTCGAGAAAGATTAAAGATATCGCAGAAATCCATGTCTCACATTATAAAAGAAGATTTGGGACTCAACTCATACAGATGACACACTGGTCACTTACTCATAGCCCAATAAAAGCAAAATCGGAATAAAAGACCAAAAGCTCTACGCCTCCGGCCAGTACGCACAAAATATTCACAGAACAATTTTGTTCACGGATGAAAAAATGTTTTTACTATTGAGGAATCAATAGTTCAATAAGAAAAATGACAGGGACTATGCCTGGTCATCCAAAGAATCATCAGAATTCATTCCACGAGTATCTGTGATGGTTTGATGGGAAATCAGGCATTACCGACCTTCATATTTGCGAGAAGGGAGTAAAAACATCGGCAAATATCTAACAAACCAATGTTCTGGAAGGCGTTGTGAAAGGTTTTAACCAACAATTGTTTATAAACAACCTATGGACTTTCCAAGAAGACTTCGCGCCAGCCCATAAGCCAAAAATAACCCAAGGGTGGCTCCAAAACAAAGTGCAGCAGATGTGTGTCATAGGAGCAGACGATTGGCCGTCAGGCAGTCCACACCTCAATTCTTTGGATTTTAAGCTATGGTCTTTTTTGAGGCGACACCCAAATATTGAGTCCTTGAAGCGCGCACTTATCCGTGCAGTTGACAATTTTCCAATGGATGAGGTGCGTGCTGAGATCGATGAGTGGCTAGACCGACTCAAGGCCTGTATAAATGCAAATGGAGACCATTTCGAATAAGGTTCATTTAACCCGTAGTTTGTCCAATGCAAAGTGCGAAAAAGAAGCTCTCTTTGCCTTAACGGCCTGGAGCATACCGGAGAATTAAAGCAAGTAAACTTGGACTTTTTATATGATAGCATAATAGGTCTCTAATGAATATTATATCATGAATTTTCCTTCATTTAGATAGTTTTGATATACCTGGCATCATATCCAGGTGAAAAATTTCAGTGCATTTTGAAACAAATTTGTATCCTTTCCACTTTGGTAGAATGGACACCAAATTATGTCACAGTATTCTAGTAGAGAACTAGCTAGCGACACAAACAAAGATATCAGAGAATGAGGATTGGAAAATTCGACATTATATCTTTTAATAAACCCAACCTTAGCATTAGCTTTGGAAATTATGTAGTCCACATGGTCCGAGAACATCAATGCCTGATCGAATACAATACCGACATCTTTAACCGTGTTTACCTTGGTAAGTTCAAGAGAATCGATTGTATAACGTTAGATTATCGAGTTCGAGCACCTGCTAAAAGAGGAAACGTTACATTTTCTTTTTACATTTAAGAGAGGGCAATTTTCCTTGCAACATATTACTATAGCATTGATATCGAACTGTAGTTTAACGCAACCAGTTAAGCTTAAAATTCTTAAAAACAGTTTCATATCACCGGCATAAAGAAGGCACTGGGAGTACCTTATAACGGATGTCATTATGTCATTGATGAAAAAAATTAAACGTAATGGTCCTAAATGGCTACCTTGAGGCACACCTGAGCTACAAATAATTGGTTTTCAATAAGCAGAATCGAGCTTTACCAACTGCACCCTATTAACTAAAAAAGAGGAGATCCACTTTAATAAAGATGAATGAAAACTAAAACATTTTAGCATGTGTATTAAGACAGTGTGGTTGACAGAATCGAATGCCTTGCTAAAATCCATATAAACTGTATCTACTTGATAACCCCTTTCGAAAAAATTTAGTATAAATGATGTGAAATAAGTGAGATTGGAGGTTGTAGATCTCCCCGAAACGAATCCATGTTGAAATTCGGATATGTGCACGTTCCTATACAAGAAATTCTAATTTATTTTAAACTATGCTTTCAAAAAGCTTTAGGATGGCTGATATTTTGCAGATTCCTCTGTAGTTCTGAACGTTGTTTTTGGAGCCAGCTTTGAAGATGGCAACTAGAAACGATATCTTCCATTTAACTGGGAAAGGGGAGCACTGGATTACTTTTGGAGTAAACGGAAAAATTTAGCAAACAGGTTACACGAAGATAGACTATCGTTTGACTCAGTCCCCTCGTATTGCATAATCTCCGGAAAGTCCAAAAATATTTGCTATCAGTTAAAAGCTTACTTTCAATATTCATGATGTAATTCGCATGTAAAATCATAGTAAGTAAAAATAGGCATCCTTGGCAGTATCGTGGAATACGTTGTACTCGTATATGCTGTTGTCAAATATTTCTGATGAGAGAATATCCTTAGAGAGCCAGGTCTCAGTAATGACAACAACATCATACACATACTGGGAAGAACCGACGAAAAGATCATATATTTTTGACCTCATTTCACTAGCATTGTGATAGTAAAGATTAAGTATGCGGTTAGTGACTGTAGCTGACGGTGAGTAGACATCATTTAAATTTTGTTGAGCACCGTCAGACCTTACTCGTTTTTTTGAAAATTTTGAAAAGGACGCAATCGTACCCCGACCGGTCAGATATTTGCCTCACATATCGCATCCTTATATTCAGCTGGTATTCCAATTTTAAAGTTTATCGATTTTAAATTCTGTACAACTTCATCTCGCTTAATGAGCTTATAGCACGAAAAAATAGTCGGGCCAACGTTAATTTTTGAGGCCCAGTAGGTACGTAACACCATTGTTATTGGTTTCATATATTAGTACCCATTATTACTTTCGGTTTAGGCCTAATCGTCAAATTTAAGCCCTCATTCGTGTTAGAATCAGTCACGGTCCCGACAGCATAAGCAGAAGTAACGGAGACACTATTGAGATTAACCAGGGGAACCTCAGCAACATCAGCAATATCGATAACATCGACAACATCAGCAATATCAGAAACATCAGCGCCAGCAGCAACCAGGCAACCAGGACTTATTGAATTCTCAGCAGCAACCGAATTAGTTACACTGCGTACGCTTTCACTCTCTTCGCATAAGCTGAGACACAATCAGCATTACTCGTAACAGCACTAGTGCAACGATCGGCAGTAACGGCTACTCTTGGGCGTAATATGCTATAATTTCGGGTTTCAACACACACTAAGGTCGAATAAATAATATTCTTTTTACAATAATTTACTTAAAATGATTTTTTTATATAAAAAGAAACATTGCCTTCTGTAGTTGATCTTTTCTGTCTTACCTGTAAAAAACCCATAAAACTTCGACCACAAAATAATGCTTCTGAAATGTTAGGTTACTACACGTTGACGACCTTTGGCTATCGAATAAGTGTACGAGGGTGGGTCAATAAGTCCCTGAAAGTTAACACAAATTGTGTCGTCGCCTTAAATTTTTTTTTGTCAAGTATCATCTTTCAAAAGAACGCACCCGAATTTTCAGACAGATCTGTCAAATAGTTTTATTGTGGCAGCCATTTTATGTAGACGCCTACTAGCATTTTCGTTAAAATGGAAAAAAGTGAATTTCGAGTGCTCATTAAACACTATTTTTTGCGAGAAAATACTATCACGCAAACCAAACAAAAGCTTGACAAATATTATGGGGACTCTTCACCATCGATTGGAACCATTCACCACTGGTTTACTCAATTTCGGTGCTGTCGTTCAAGCACAAGTGACGCCGAACGTTCTGGTCGTCCAATTGAGGTCACCACACCAGAAATGGTCGACGAAATCCATGGTTTGATAATGGACGATCGGCGAGTGAAAGTGCGAGAGCTTGAAGAGGTCACAGGCTTATCACATGGCTCAGTGATTTCAATTTTACGAGTACATAAATATTTGGACATGAAAAAGCTTTTCGCAAGATGGGTGCCGCGTTTGCTCACAATCGACAACAGACGCATTCGTTTGACAACTTCAAAGGTGTGTTTGACGATGTTCCAGAAAAATTCGGTTGAGTTTTTGCGCCGTTTCGTAACCGTGGATGAAACCTGGATTCACCACAACACACCAGAAACCAAGGAACAGTCAAAACAATGGACTTGAATCGAAGCCGAAGAAGGCCAAGGCGGGTTTGTCAGCAAACGAGGTCATGGCGACTGTTTTTTGGGATGCGCGCGGTGTTATTTACATCGATTACCTTTAAAAGGGTAAAATGATCACCGGCGCATATTACGCAGAGCTGCTGGATCGATTCCAAGCCGATTTGAAGCAAAAACGGCCGCATTTGGCGAAGAAAAAAGTTCTTTTTCACCAGGCCAACGCACCGGCGCACAAGTCCGCAGTCGCAATGGCAAAATTGCATGAGTTACGCTACGAACTCCTCGAGGCTCGAGAAATCGTGTTATTTGGAGGGCATCAAAAAATTGGAGAAACGTTGGATGAAGTGTATAGAGCTAAAAGGAAGTGTAGGAGTAAAATGTTTTTATACCGAAAAGAGTGTTCCTTATTTCATTTTTCAGGGACTTATTGACCCACTCTACCCCAAAAACGATATTTTTAACGTTATTTCCAATGGTGCGCCGATCATACATACATATCATATATGCTATAAGTTCTCTACCATTTATAAATTGCAACCGCATCAGCAGCTTTAAATTGATGAATACCATTTAATGAACAGTTAAACCTCATTCCAAGTTAATCCTAAAAAACTGTCACCTTAAACTCAAGAAAGTGCACCCAACACCTGAAAGCCTTATCGAGAATTCCATGAATGAATCACATTCGATTTCAAATTCAGTTGCAGAAAATATAAGTTTCACTTTTAACCGCTTATCTCTAATTGCGATTGCCAGTAATAAAAACTGATTTACGCCGTCAATAACATATGAACAAACATGCACAAAACCATAAAGTCCCACCACATCTAGACGAGAAATTCTCATATTTCACAACGTTTCGAAAATTGTTTCGTCTGTCCGCCGCATCCCACAAAAAATAAATTAAAAAATGAAGACATAAAAAATCACCAATCGTGAAACCGAAATTCAATTCAAAAATCATCAATCGTACATTGTCCGAACTCCGAACGCGAAAACAACAGAGAAACCCACCACTGAAAGTGACACCAACATTATGCGCCAACAAACATATCAAATTGCACCTCTGAACTCACAGTTCGTGTTCGGCCCTATCAGCGGGAGCACGTTGTGTGTATGTTGCCCGCCCAAGGATCTTTTTATGACCTCAACACCATTAACGATTAAAAAAAAAAAAACAAAAGACTCAAAGAAACAGTGTCCACCAAATCTAAATATTTTCAGGTATCGACTTTCAATTCGTTTGCCTAGATGTGAGTGCGCCTCGCCTTCTATCTCTCTGGAGCTGGACACACAGCATCGGTGTTGTCGTCATAGTGGCATCCTTCCACCTCCTCATGCTGTGCAAAAGTCGTAAAACTACAAATTGTCGTCTGGGGATTTGGTTTCTACTGCTGCTGTGTTCTAAGATCGGGGATAGTTTTTCATCCGCAGATACACTAGCGTCAGGACGCGCAAATTAAAATCCTCAAGAAGAAACTGTATTTCAATTGCTAGCGCTGAGCGACGGGTGTGCAATTAGAATTTCAATGGGAAAAGTGTCAAGATGCACACGGCTGCGGTCGTTATGAAACAGATTTTATGAGTTGACGCCTAGTGCCGGACTTTCTTTATTTTCAAGTTCATCGTCATAAGATTCTAAACCACTTGTTGGTGATCTGTATGAGATTATATTAACCACCACCATAGCCACTTCCCTGCTGCTGGTGGTTGCGATGAGGTGCAGTTGCAATTGCTAAGATCATTAACATTCTCTTTGCGGGCGGTAAGTGTCGGAATCTATGGGATGGGATCATCTGGTTACACTGGTCTGAAGGCGACATAATGTTTTATGCTACCAAGCAAATCGATTTCGGTGTCATAAAATTCTCCTTCTATCGTCGTTAATGACAGATAATTGCCCTCTTTGGTTGTCATAAAACTGGCGATGATCGATCCACACATTGAACTCTTGTCGGAATGGTTGCTGGCTGGAAAAGGTAGTTGGAGAGTAATTTGCCAACGCCTGGGGGTGCCCACAGTGAAATGGCATACATACACGTATGTACATAGTTAGCAAATACTTTATGCAATCGTTTAATGAGTGAAATTAACGATTTATTAATCTTTTAGTTGCTTTGTATCGCTTACAAGGAGAGATGAACAAATTGTCTAAGAGATACAATTGTGTATGGGAGTCCACTTCTGACACTCATAATTAAAGTGAGACATAACTTAGGTTTAGCAGTTTTTATGTAAATTAGAATTCAAGGGGCTGTGGATAGCATTATATTATTTTACGCACAGCTTTAGCGGAATTAAGGTTAGGTAGAAGGAGAGGTTTATGGATTTTTACAAGGCATTTGATTCTGTAGAACATGTGAAAATACGGCAAGCCTTAGAAAAACAAGGAATCCCACATAAAATTATAAGAATCCTTAGAGTTCTATATGAAAACCCCAGAATTTAAAATAGACAGAAGAGTAATTTATTAATTGGGAAGACACAAGCTTGAGTACGTATAGGACTACATCTATTTAGGGCAAATTATATCGTTTAAAAACAGAATGGAAAGAGAAGTACAAAGAAGAGTTTCAAATAGTTGGAAGCAGGTAGGGAATCTTAAGACCGTGTTTGATTCAAAAATTAGTGTCGCATCGAGAAAGTACATGTTTGACATAGCAGTGCTTGGAATATGAAAGTACAAAATCTTAAAAGTCTTGAAACTACCCAAAGAGCAATAGAAAGATCGCTGTTGCATATCAAAGAGTCAGAAATAGCAGAATCAGAGAAATTACTAAATTCAAGGACGTGGTAACAAGAGCAAAAACTCAAAAATGGCAATGGGCAGGACACGATGCTAGACAAAACTGGACAAAAAGATTGACAGACTGGTACCCTAGAGATGGCACAAGAAGAGCAGGAAGACAACTTTGAATATGGTGAGAAGATCTTGAAATAATAAATGCCCGATGGCAACAAACTACAAGAAATAGACAGGATTGGAAAATTATGGGGGAGGCTTATACTCTTAATATACATATAATGAGGGTGGTCATGGTGTGGTGGTAACATCATCGCTTGTCACGCCGCAGGTTCACGGTTCGAATCCAGATGTCAAAAATCACCTATTTATTTCGCATGAAATAAATAAAAAAGTCGATCAATTGTGAAAGCTTAGTCAACTCTACTGCGAAGGCATAACACTGACAGTAGGGCGGTCATATGGCTAAAATGCAACTTGATCGTGATGATGACATCAGGAGGACGGAAAAAATACTGTGAATTATAAGCAACGACAATATAAAAATACCCCCCAGTTATCTGGACACCACCCTTGGAGTTCACTGAAACTTAATAATACCTGAGTTTCAAATCAACTACACCATTATGTCTTCTCTCTGTCTCTTTAACCTCCGTTGTTCCATTTGTCATGCTCTAGGATCAGCGTTTTAAAAGATTGGAAGTTAGTGCAGGATCTTTTAATAAGCGCGCTGGTCGTCTGCACGTCGAATTCGAAGCACGGATGGACCGTCTAGTTGTGCGGGTAATGAAATAAAATTGTTGTTAGGAAATGAAAAGTTTATCCCCTCGCATTGCATTTCATTTCGGAGTTATGTTTAAGAGGCATGTACTCTGACGTAGTCTTGGCAAGTATAGCAGTAGTCTCTCTAGTACAGTTTCCTTTAGAAATCTGAGAATGAGAAGCGGGTCCATTATCGGCATTTATTTATCTGAAATTTGGTACTTGCCCAAATATTTTACTCATTTGTGGGTTAGTGCCTGTTATGATACTCAAAGAATTCCTTTTAAGGCTGTTGTAGTTTTATTGTAGTTCCCTAAGATTATCTTAGCCTGCCTCAGACCTTACAGAGTTTTCCGGGCTCATTCTCCTGAATTTTTCTTTTATGAGAGCGTAATCTACTATTCCGCAGAATGGTTCAGGTTCTATGAAGGTTTCTGGTGCCCCTGGTCTTGCTAGTGAGTTTGGTATTTCGTTACCTTTTATTCTAGCATGGACAGCAGAGTGTTACTTTGTTAGCTTTGCCCAGTTTATCAAGGTTGTATAGGCATTCTCACACAAGTTTAGATCAAACGACGTGGGCGTCAAGTGCCTTGATGGCTGCTTAACTATTTGATAAGTTGCTATGTCGCAATTCCTGTACCTTTTGCAAGATTGACTTGGACGCATTTAGCTAAGGCATATATTTTAGCCTGAGAGATGTCGGTACTATTGGTACATGAGTTCGGGCATTCGGTGCTTCGTTCTTGACCCTCCTATACCAGTTCTTCCTCAGTTCTTTACTTTACTGTACATCACTTTATTGTGTGGTTGCCCAGTCTGTAGATTCATCGACCTAGTTTTTCTCCGCTTCAAAGTTAAATTTCCATATATTGTCATCCCTCGCGATTGCGAGAAGGGGGAGATTTTCGAGAAGTATATCGAATTCTTTCAATCCAATGCACTTCCTTCTAATTCCTCCTTTTGCCATCCTTAGGATTATTTTACTTGCGAACTCCTCAACCACGCGGAGAAGAGGAGCTAGTTCTAGAAGCAGCCCCATGTCTGCGATAGTGGATGTCATGGTCAAGGTAACACAGAAGCATGCCTGTCTTTGCATTTTCTTGAGTGTCTTTCTTGTTGAGATCAGACTGGTTCGCCGCTTTGTCAACGCTAATGCGCCATACTTGATCAGCGGTTTCATAGTGGCAATATACATGCATCGTAGTATGTTTGCTCCCACATATCATAAGAGCACGGGTAGTTCTGTCTAGGTATAATCCAAGGACGGCACAGAGTACTATCTCCCTCGCCTCAAGAGCTCTCTAAATATTTTTCGTCAACTGATATAGAGCAGTCTCAGTAGATCTACCTGCTCTATATGCATGTTGACGATGATAGAGGGGGGGATATATTTAGTAATTCATTTCTTATATATCATAGTTATCTACAGCCTTTTCCATTGTCTTAAGAAGAAATAATGTGGGGCTGATAAGTCTATGGGATTTCGGTTGAGTTGGGTAATTGTTGTCCCACTTTTGGAATAAATACATCTTTGTCCGTCTCCACTGGTTTGGTATATAGCCGAGAGCAAAACTGCTTTCTGTTATTTTTACCATGTGCATACAAACTCCCTACATTCTGAAACATAATTTGTTGCATTCATGGAGGACATTTTTAGAATGGAAAATCCTAATCCTCCTTGAAAAGGAAGATTGCTCTCGCCAAAGGAGAACAACTTGTCAATTGACTTTCATCTCTTTTTGGCCAAAATTGAATTCAATTCTAAATCCGCTTACAATCCTTATGGAACTAATCCTTTAGCTCTGAATACTTTCCGATAATTTTGAGAAAAAAACCCGACCAGCATTGACTTTATCATGCATTCTTTCATCCAAAGTGCACTGAAATATTGTAAAACATTTGAAGATGTCAAAACCTGAATATAGGTTATCATCGATGATGCAATGCTTAAATATCTTGAACCTGAACGTGCGCGCACCACAACCTCCTTTGAGATTAACACATTCGATAATGATTACCTATAGAGTGTACAAGACACCAAACAATTTACACCCCAAACTCGTCTCGATGGTTATCTCACAAGGAAATAACGCAGAACGCGTCTATACCTCGCGCCAAGGTGCAAGAACGCCCAAAAGCATAGCATCCACGAGGAGAAATCGATTGGATGCTCTTGATAAATCATCAGTGAACAGCTCAGGAATCTTCCTTTTCGTTTGATTTCTCAGAAATCCAGCGCTTTCCTGCATCATCATCATCACAAGACAGCACATTGGCGCTTCGCATGAAAAAGAAACGCAAAATTTATTATCCTGAGCCCCCGCGGAATGTTTATCCACCAAACAGAAAAAAAAAAAAATCTTTGCGAATTTACGCCCAGGAAAAGATGTGGCTCCACAACAATACACTGGCTAGTGAAGGACTTAATCATAGAAGCCATACAAAGAGAGAGACTTTGATTTACTTTGTCAATTATGAAAGCCACTAATTAAGGAGCTATTCCGCCCTTGATGCTCGCGATTTATGCCTCACTGATTGAGTCATATCCAGACTCCGGAGAACTTCCAAATTGGATTCATTTTCTGGTCCTCGAATAGGTTCAAGTCCTACGACGATCTAGAGATGCACACGCACACCCAGTCTGGCTCATAACTTGCGCCTCGTTGCATAAATCATCACACGCTTGGAGATTGGTTTTGCGAGGTTAGCAAATGCTCCTCCAAGTGCGAAGCCTATCATGACTAACTATAACGCTCGCATTATAGTTTCTAATTTCACGAAATGAAATATTGTTTTGATTTAGAAACGAACCTATACTTGTAGGATTTATGACCGATGCAGCACCCGCAGATGAGTGATGATGATCGCCGTTGCCCTTCCTGGCTCGAGGGCCTAGAACTTGGAACTCCTCTTCTTCGTGGTCGTGGCTATGAATTTATAGACGCCACTTTGGGGGCGCTTATGCATTCAATACTATTTCGAGAAATTGATTTCATTTCATTTCGGCGGCAATGAATTATTTGTTTAATTCGCTGAACGCAGTGGCGAGCAACTGGCGACCGACGACGTCAAGAAGGCTGCCTTCAGCAACAAAGTTACTTTGGGTTCGTGTTGGCGGCACGGCGCCACTACGTCAGTTTTGCAATAAATTTTGATTTCGTTTCGATTCGCGGGATTGTTTAATTGATTAATTGCCAAGGTTTTCTTCTTGTTTTTTGCTGGTTGCGTTGCGAGCAATTCGCCCGCCCGCGCCAGGGTTTGCTTGGCCTGAATGTCCAATGCAATTAGTGTCGCTGCTTTTCACAATTGCAAATGAAAAGCGGGAAATGTCTTGATGTCTTGGATGTCTTGGATGTCTCCTCGTCTTATTGTCGCGAGTGGGTGCAATCTTATTACAGCATCAGTGTTGATTGAAATCGTTTGAAGAAAGGTGTTCTCGAACAGACAATGGAATTCGAGTAATGTCACGAATCTTATGCATGAATTTGTCGGTATGGACGGAATGACATTGCAATCGATTTTGTTATATTGGTGCTCTGACAATTCGATAGGAATTCTGTGTAGTGGAAATTATCCGCGTTAAACTAATAGGTGTGAGATTCAACCTGTTCAAGCTGGTTTGCACTCTAATGTACAGGTGTAAAGAATCTATTCTGATGCAGGTATACTTGGCGTAATACAGTGGCGCTAAGGGTTGTTCTTGTTGAGTCATGTGATGGATTTGAATTTGACGGGTCTTACATTCCATTAGTTGTTGTTTCTCACGCGAAGCTAATTTGAATTTTATGGTGATCTCTCATGGGAGGGAGTGGTTAATTAATGTCTTGTTAAAACAGTTTGATTGAGTATGTATAGAACCGCCAGAAGTTAATATAATTAACTGAAATGAAATAAAAATAAACATTTTTTTTCATGGTGCATGGTCGGTTAACTACTGGGCCATTCCACACTAGTACTCGTATTCTTACACCAGTTGTCGATCCAGTTTTTTCGGGATAAAAAACAAGGGGGAATATGGTCAAAAGTGGAGTGATTTCCCCTTTCTTTTATACATATGTACGTCTTCCCTTCGAAAACTGATGCAATGAAACTAGAGTGAAATAGCTCATCAAATGTTTTCTTCGTTGTGCAATTCGCTAAAAATAATCATTCTTTACAAAATAGAAAATGGCAACTTTCCACA
Source organism: Pocota personata (assembly GCA_963082735.1). Lineage (NCBI taxonomy): Eukaryota > Metazoa > Arthropoda > Insecta > Diptera > Syrphidae > Pocota > Pocota personata. The sequence continues at coordinate 27,201,238 of OY720429.1, read as the reverse complement.
ATTTTTGACAGCTCATTTTCCAAAATGGTTGAAAATTCGATTTCACAGCTATTCACAGACACGAAAAATTGAGAGGAATTGAAGTGTCTTTTTGAGGAGATTAGCGGGCAGGGGATTGCAAGTGTTGCGAACGAACCCTGAAATGACAGTCACCGACAAATCCACATGTGACTCAGCGGCATCGCATATTGATTTTTTTGGTTCCCACTTTTCTAGACTTCCGACGCCTGGACTTTCTACCCAACCTAATACTTCCTTTTCAACTTGGAACGGCAGACTGGCAACAACTATGTCAAGTTCCTTACTAGCAGCACACGCGTAAAAACAACTGAAGGAACAAACTAAATAATTTGTAATTTTCTTTTCATTTCTTACTCTCTTGTTATCGACAATATTTGTCATCGATAACAGCCTTAATAAATAAATATAATTTTAACTTGTAATTATTTTTATTTGCTTGAGTGAAAAAATTGACAGATTGAAAGCACTTCAAGTTGCAAAACTCCGCAACCGCAAGTTTATAATTCATCTGTGTACTTGCTTATTGATTTTTGAATCAATCCAATTCTTCACGAATCCTTTCTAATTAGAGGAATCTGCTCTTTTGGGAACTTCTCAGCCAGAGGCAAGGACAGCTCGATAATTATAGCAATATCCCGTATTTTCCACGTGGTGAAAAAAGAAATGCAAGGACTCTGTTCAAAAAGTGAATCTGTTTAGTATGATTTTTAATATTGAACAGCAACACTGGAAAACAATGCAAAATGAGAATAAATAATAATAAGGTTTGAGATTTCTATTAATTACTCTGTATTCCAATAGCTATTGGCTTATTAATTGCTCGGGTGAATTTTGAGTAAAAAAAAAAAAAAAAAACAGCTGCAATATATCAAATCCCAATTTTTGAATTCTAAAAATACAGTCAAACTTCTCTACTGCTCGTGAAACACTTTTATATGGAATCGATTCTCCCTGAGTTGAAATTCTCCCAAGCTCATATTTTGCCCTGATCCCCTGGGAACTTGACATAATGAAGTTCTACTGAAATAAGTTAAATGACCCGTCAGGTCGATGAAGAAGTGACAGAATATAAAATCGTCTCTGACCAAGACCAGGTATTGTACAAATGCCATCCGTCTAAACGTTTTGAATACAGCACCATACTGTTTGGGTCAGTTTAAAAATTTAGGTAGCCTGGAATATATTTTGATGTGGTCTATGGCGTGTAAACACTCCCAATTATTAAGCTTTCTAGCATGCGCTAGATGGCGCTTCTGCAAGGAATGTCAAAATGTCATTTCAAACCGTAATATTTTATTTTCCCATTACATTAGCAGCTTGCCAGGTCCGCGTAGTTTATTTTGCAGTGATAAAATACAATGGAGATGAACACACAAAAATATAAAGGTTGTAGTTGGACAGATGATGAGACGTGAATATTGTGCTACGAAAATCAATCGATGCCTGTCAGTTGGCAGCTTTTAAGTGTGATATCTATAGAAGGATAGATGATGATCGATATGAGAATATTGAAATGTTTATTGTAAACTCAAAGGACATGGACTAAATTTTAGTTCTGGTCCAAACCTATTTCGGCGGTGTAAATAAGGCTACTATCAATGCATAAGTATTTTAGGAGTTTCTTCTTAATAAAATTGTTTGCTTCTTGCTTTTGTATCGCGAATGGAGAATGTGATTTTCGGTAGTTGATTTTTCTTTTTTAGCCAATCGACGGAATTAAAATTAGTTTTTCCTTCTAACGAAAAAGACATAATGCGAAATGTTCTGATACTTACTGGACAGCCCCCAAACATTAGAGATTTCTTATGAATTCGCCAATTTTGGGGTTAATTTACCAATTTGAGGGGTAAATCCGTGTCAATCTTGTGATGAGTTCACGAATTTTATACAAATGAGTGTAAAAATGCGATGATTAGTTTGTGGACACCTGGGTAGTCATGGGAAGTAAGGTGCTTAGAAGCGGGTGAATTAAAATGTCCAATGCGCTTTTTTTTCCTGATAATCACCAGGAAGTGCATATGAATCTGACGTGCATCCATTCTTTTAATTTTATACCGTAAATGCCTTTTAGCGATTTTGGCAACACCAATCGCCTTATCTTAGGTGGCATTATGTATTAACAAAAGATTTGGATAAAAATGTGTTAGGTGACACAACCTGATGCAGTCGAAGATTTATGAATTGACTCTTGGCTGTCCGAAAAATTCATGGAGCTGAATATGGCTTTATGAACTTCTTGTTTTACTGCGTGCGCTTGGCGGCACTCTTCATGAAACCAGTGGTTTCTTTGTAGTAGATGCGAGAAACTCGGAACGTCAGAGGCGGTCTTCTTGATGACTTGGTCATCTGCGCCAAACGTTGGCGGCATTGGTCTTCTTGAGAGGTTCAGGGACACTGCAATTGTAGTCGTTGGATGTTCAATTTTCTTACAGAACTTCTTCGTGTTGTGGTGTTAGGAAAATCAGTATACTTACCTTGACAGCAACAAGGTAGTGATCCGTGTCAATGTTAGCTGCTCGGAAGATGCGAACATCCGAAAATACTGGACGACTGCCTTGCATCAATCATGACGTAATCAATTTGGTTGACAGTTAGTTGATTCGGAGAGCGCCAAATACACTAATGAATATTGAGGTGCGAAATCGTGTGTTAGCTAAAGTGACGTTTCGCGCCGTCGCTGTCAACCAGCTTGAGGTGTTTTTGTGCAGGCTGCATTTTTGACGGTGTTTCCAAAGACATAGGTGTATGCACCACTTTAAAGGCTTTCTTGTTCGCTTTGGAACATAAGTTCAATAGCGAACCTTTGGGAATTCGCGATGACAATCTAGCTCAATTGTGCCACGTCTAAAAGAAATGTCAAGAAGTATCTGGAGTGCATCTAGGATTGGAATATGTAGAAAGCGGTTGCAGAAAATTCTTCGTATGTGCGCAGTCACTCAATCAAGCCGTCTGATGCAAGTGGTTGGTTGTGTTCTCTTGTGAAATATTTTACGTATATATGTAGTATTGTTAAGAAAAGACGTACATTGGCGTTAGACCTGACAAGCTTGGTGACCATCGGTTGTTACTTAACAATGTAAAGAAAGTAAATTGGTTTAACCAAAAGTACTATAATAGGTTAGTAACATGATAAGATCATATTACGTTCTATTCTGTTACCGGGTTTTCTTCTTGATGCTTCGAACCTCCTTCAATAATTTGTGTCCAATCTAAGAATAGACCTCCAAATCGCTCAATCAAAACCACCAACAACAGCTATATCGTTTAGCTTATGGCTCAATCTTTTCAATTTAGGAAGATAAACACTGGGCTAATAAATCGTGCTACACAATCAATACTAATAGTGACTTCTTGGAAATTGTAGACCACACTAAATACCAAGAAGTCACAATAACGGTATATTTATATTTGAACCAACAAATTACATTGTGTCATATCTTAGATAGAAGATAATATTCCATCGAATTCCTTTTTTTTCCCAACGAATACAACAGCCTGACGACCAGTTACCACCTCAAGAGGGACAGATCCATTAAGCGACGAGACAAAAAAGCTCCTTCAGTCGATGACATTAGATACGTGTTTCATTCATACTGTCACATTTAATTGGCGATTTGTCAAGTTCATATCGTCTCCAAGTAATTCGATCAATGGATCTACACAACCAGATCAGAGACCTTTTGCCTCGATTGTATTTATGAAAATGACAATCGATAACAATTAATAAAAACCCACTAAATCGTCGATTATCCGGGTCTCCGAATGAAAGCAAACATCACCAACAGCCATATCGGAGAGATACCCGTAGTGCAACACTCCAACTTCACTCCACACAGCATGCCCAGAGAAGGGCGCAACTGTGACTTTCAATAGGCAATCCTTCAAGATGATTCCCGAGATAATAGCTACGTTAACGCGTACAACAAGGCACATTTAGGTGCGCTCCAACACCCTTTCCAGATTCTAACTACGTGATAACTATCTCGATCATTTATCAAAAGGTGTATCCCTTCGGGCTGGAATTGTTGCTGCGTGCGTCCGCAGTTGGAAGGTCATTACGGCGCTATCTTTGTGGTTCAGAAATGCAGACAAACTACCATGAACGATAAAAAGCTTTTCAGTCTAATCAGATCAATGATATCTTCTTTGACGTTTATCATTGGGAATGTAATTGTGACTGGATTGGATTGGACACCATGTGGGAGCTTCTCATTATTATTCTTTCCTCTTTGTCTTCTGGTTAATCGGTTCGAATTACTTTGAGAATGCACAACGAAACGATTGAGATGGGTCAAGAGAGTGCGCCATGTAGAGAGGTCTGTCTTAGAACAAGCCTTTCTTTGTGGGATTAATAGTTTCTCGGAATAAATTATTATTGTTATCGAGAATTGTTTTTGTTTAAAATTTTATGCAAAACACTGGCACCTGCCACAGTGGATTATGAAATCAATTTGTTTGAGAAAGATGATATGACATCCCACGTCTGGGAAAGAAGTTCAAAATGAGCGGCAATTTGGAAGCCGAAATTTATAAACTGATGTGGAGATACGGAAATTGCCTATTTCACTGAGGTGAATACCTAAACTAAGACATTTTATTGGAATGATGGGGAACAGTAAGTGGTTCACAATGCTGGATATATGTATGTATCTCTAAGCCCCATAAAGAAACCGAGGACTTATTAGCGAAATCAGTTTGATTGAAAATTCTTTAGACTCAAACTCATAACTTTGAAAATTAATTAGCTGAACGTTGACAAACCACGAAAAAAACATATAGAAAAGTTTCCGTCCGCTTGGGTAGGAACGTATGATACCCTTTCCCACCCATCCCGAAGAAAATAGGTGTGACGTTGTGAAATTTATGATTCAAACGCTATGATATCTTGCACCTCTGAATATATTTGATCAACTTTTAAGTGAATTTGTTAGAAAAAAAAACTTTTTAAGGAAAAGGTGGGCGTGGCTTTCACTATTTGTAACCTAACTTCGTGTTTTCAGAGGAGACTTTCAAATCCATTACCGTAAACAGTTTGTAGAAAGAAGTTAAATGGAGATTTTTTGAAGACAACGTCCCGAAAAGTAGCCGTGATGCTAAACAATGTATGAGCAAATAACAGAGAATATCAGCGTCTACATATTTTGTCTTACAAATTTTTTCCAGTTACTTGTAAAAATATTGCAGAAGAAAAGCTTTTTTTTTTAAAGTGGATAGATTAGATTTTAAAAACGTTTACTGTTTACTTGTATTGCTTCTGATTTCAGAAATCTATATATGTACTTCCTAGCTCAAAATTTAAGGCCCAAAAAATAGTAATACAAGTATACAGACGGACGTCAGAGGGGCGGACAAACGGACGGGCATGGCTAGGGTCTATAGTTATTATTCCTCTAAGTTACAAATTATAAAGGGTGACCAGTTAGTAATGATTGTTTTTCCAATTATTACGTTTCAACAGCTGTCGAAGTTACCAATGACATCCAGCTGTCAAAATATTCAGTAATGTTTGCCATTTCATCGTCCATTGCTTGACACTTCCTGAAAGAAAAAAATATTATCGAAATTCCGGCTCAGTTGTAAATACGCAACGTGAATTTCGTCGTGAGGTCGGTCGTCATCATGTCTTCAGTGCGCAGGCAATTCGTCGCACCGTGAAAAAGTTTAAGCGTGAGTACACTCTTTTGGACCTTAAGCCACCAACCAGACAGCGATCGGTGCGAAGTGAAGAAAACATAGCCGCCGTAGAGGTCTGTATCGAAGAAGACTCTCTCTTCTTGTGTCTGCATGTGCTGACACAAGAATTGAAGCTGGACGACCATAGACAACGCCGTGAGTTTGCTAATTGGGCGCTAGAAATGTTGGCCGGAGATCCGGATTTTGGACGAGGCTCATTTTCAGCTCAGCGGCTATGTCAACAAGCAAAATTGCCGTTATTGGAGCGACAATCCACAAGTGTTCGACCAAGCATCAATGCGTCCACAAAGATTGACTGTTTGGGGCGGTTTATGGTAAGGCGGCATCATCGGAACTTATTTCATTCGAAATGAGGAAGGATACACCGTTACCGTCAATGGTCCTCTGTATAGAGCGATGTTAACCCACTTTCTGTAGCCAGAGCTCGATAACATCGATATATCCCATCTGTGGTTCCAACAAGACAGCGCTACATGCCATACAAGCAACGCTACGCTCGAAGTGGTGAAGGAGAAATTTGGCGACTGGGTCATCTCACGGCGAGCGTTCATCAATTGGCCGTCGCAATCATGATTCAATCACGTTGTGCAACTGCAATAACTATGTTAACACTTAACCTTATCAACTGAACCATAATCAACATTGGGAAACATAAGCTAATGTTATAACTGTATGAAATGCTTCCCTACGTTCTGTCAATTCCAACCGATGACCATAATACTTTTGTCTGCATACCTATCTGTCAAATCAATCTGCCCGGTTCTTTTGAAATATCATCCCATGCCCTTTCCTTTTACATTTTATTAAAATGAAAGGCATCTCCTTTATCTAAAAAGCCCCTATTTTTGCGAACACTTTCTGTTAATATATGCACAAATTCGTAGTCTGTCATTTTTTTTTTTAAATTTTCATAACAAATATGACAACTGTCAGATTTACATATGTAATGAGCGACTGAGACCGCTCTCTCTTATGTTCACTCATGTTTGCAAAAGTGAACGAATATTTAACGAATCGACGCTGCACTTATTACTCGTATATTATGTTGGATGATAAGATTGTGAGTATTCATGAGTTTACATATGCGTGCACATGCAGGCGAATGTTAATTATGTTTCTCACTTTAGCCTTACGTTAGTTGATTTTTTATCTTCCAATGGATAATTCTATAGGAGCGAAGCAGCCTTGGCAAGAATGACACAGTATTTGTGGTGTAAGGGAGTTCTGTTCTGTTCATGTGCAATGATGTGGATCAACGTGGACTGAATAAATAAATATTTTAGCGGTAACACGTGTTATGTTACGTGCTGTATTCTTTGATTTGAATGGAGCAACCTACAGTTTATTGCTGTCTCCTAAGAGCATAACTGAAAAGCAGTCATAACTGAAAAGTATGACAGTTTTATTCTTGAACTTTTGTCAGACATTTCCGATTTTTTGATTTTTCTGGGACGTGAACCCATATCTTTCACTGAGTGATCCACGTACCTAACCTCTGAGCTACGGCGCCCAGCAAAAGATAGTAAAATTAGAACCAAATGCTACGCTTCTTGCGGTTTAACGACACGACGGATATGACACAAAACCATGTTTAATAAAGCCACGCAAAAACTCGAATATACCACAATAAATTCGATTCAACTAGTTTATTAAAAGAAATAAATTTTCATATTTCTACTACACACTTTCTTTAGATGACTTTTCAAGCCGCGTGACTTGGGGCTTGACCGAAAAGTCTTGTCAAACAATTCAATCCTTATTTTTTACTTCAAGCAAAAGATCGTTTTTATTCATGAGACAATTCCAGGATCCACTGGTATTACAATAGAATGTACCTAAGTATATCTGAACTCACAGTTTTGACAGCCAATCCGAACGAACGTAACCTAACATTGTTAAAATTTTTTTGCGCATTTATGAACAGAAATGTTTTTGAAGTCTATGCCATTTCTTATAACTCAGTCAATGATTATAATTGTTTATCGATGCGAGTATACAGCCTACAGCGGTGTTACAATCCTGACTTATAGACAAAAATGCCAACAAGTTGTCAGTATGAAATACATACTCTTAAATTCAATCCGACAGTGAGCAATGATGTAACTTTCTCGGATACCAATTAACATTTTTATTTGCTCAACTTTAGCTCATATCTATGGAGAATTAAACAAAATTACCATAGAAATGTGTCTATTTCACACGTTCGAATTAAATCATAATAACAAATCACTCCTATCCAGAGCACTCCTTTGGACTTATTTATTGCAAAAACATAATTGATAGGCCCTGTACGTATTGATTTCATTTCTCAAATTGCCTGCAATTATTCCACATTGGTGGGAATAAATTAATTAGTAATGTTAAAATGCAAAGCAATAGTAATTAAGATTATTGAAAGATTATGCAAAGCATCCCACCCACAGGGTGTACCACTCATCATATTTTTCCCAACTGTCAGGCGGGGGTTATTTCCCGTAACAGCTCTTGTTAAGTGGTCCCATAATTGCGTTCTTCCAACAAACAATTCAAGTTGTTTTGGTTTTTTATTAATTCGTAACATGCTACAATTAAATTGACGACTATCGATCACACCACAGGAGATCGCGCGACTGTGTAACATTAGTTGTTCTCTCTGTGGAAATCCGGGTGACAGTTGTGTAAATTCCAGCACTTTCAGTGACATTATAAATCATCAATAATCGATTCTTGGTGGTGGTGGCAGTGCAGTGGCTGTTCTTTGATCGGTAGTTGGTGTTTCGATGACAAGTGTAGCTAATTTCATTTGGCACTTGTTTTACTCTTGTCGTTCTTGTTGGGGGATGATTTATTTATATCCATTTAATGGGGGAATTAGTATACATGAAGTAAAATGACGTGAGAGAGATCTAAATATAAAAAAAAAAAATTTTAATTAATTAATTAATTACTGACAATTGAGCTGTCAGGAAATTTAATTGTCATTTGAGAACATTGTACAGATTTCAACACGAACGTTAAAGGGGATCGATTTGTCACCTTTTTGACAGATGGCAAATGTCATGTGGTAGCAGTAGAGAAAGCCCAAAATCCCCACCAAACAATGACACGATGAGGATTTATTTGTTTCTCAACAATCACTCGTGGATTTTCTGAATCCCATCATAGACAATTTTGACGATTAACAAAGCCATCAAGATGAAAATGAGCCTCATCGCTGAAGACGAAAAATCAGCATCCACTTGTTTTTGTTCCATAATCCATTCAACGAATTCTCTTCGCTGTGCGTGGTCAGTAGGCTTCAGTTAGTCAATTGCCAATTCTTGACCACGGTGTCGAATTGATGTTCCTGGACTCTCAACAATACTCTCACGAAATGTTTCGATGTTCTGTTTTGAACGACTTGTTGAAGGACGGCCAGAGTGTCTAAGATCACTAATTGATCCAGTCTCCCTGAATTTTTGAATTAATCTCTTCACAGTTGATGAAGTTAAATCACTATTGCGACCATATTTTGTACGAAAATTGCGAACAGTAGCTGCCAAACCTTCATTATTTTTAAAATATTGCTCAAGGAATATTAACTTGAATGTTTGTCAGTTGCGGGAAAGCAGTCAAATAAACACAATACAGGGTGACGCATATATTTGATTGCACCTAATTCTTATTACTTCTTAGAACTTTATTAAAATTTGCCAAAAAATACTTTAACGCGGTTTACGAAAAATTGGCCTTCTGGACCTGGGTTCAACAAAACATTATTTAATGCCTTAAAACTTAAACTACCTACAGGTTCTACCGGAAATAGCTAAGAATTGTTTATGTAATTGTAAATGTCTTTGAAAAGCAATCTATATTTAGATAGAAACAAGGGAGAAATTGTAGGGTTAGAAGACGATGGACATAAGAAGACAAAATTAGCTGCAAATTATGCCATCGTTGTAATCGTTAGAGGTATCACTCACCGGTAAAAACAGTTACTTGGGTATCATTTTGTCAATTCCGCTTGCCCAGCAAAAACTTTGCAAGAAATTTTGTTTAAATATGTAACTGAAGTGACCGAAGTAGACATGAAACTAAGGCTTTTTAATCTTAGATCAAGGAAGAAAGCCGGAAATTTAATTGGTCTAAATAGGCTTCTTGGCATTCCCTTGCAAAAACCTTTCTTTTATGTAGAAAATACAAAAATTTATTACATGTTCGACAGTCCTAATTTTTTGAAATCCTTCTGGCGCAATTTTATGAAATACAATATTGTTGCACTTGATAACAAGAAAGTGAACTGGAACGACGTAGTTAATTTTTACTTGTGGGACAAAAATCGTTCATTCAGATTGGCTCCAAAATTATCAGATGAACGCATTTTTCCAAAAAATTTCCAGAAGATGCGGGTGGGATTTGCTACTCAAACATTAAGTGCAACAGTTTTAGCTGGTATTTATACTCTTGCCAGTGTAGGTGCTGTATCATCGACCACTATTAATACTGCTGAAATGATCGAAAAATTAAACAAGTTATACGACATTTCTAATTCATTTAAATTTAAAGGGCCCCAAAAATCAAGAAGGCCATTTTTTGGAAATGAAAAGCAATACAATTTCTTAAATGAAGTGAACATTTTTTTTGCAAAACATTTAATTTTTTTGATAAGTCTGCCGATGTAACTAAAAAATTCCGATTTTTAAAAGGATGGCAGCGGAATATAAATGCTCTTATTGGTATTTCAAGTGACTTAAGGGCAGATTATATTCAGTTCCTTTTAACCAGAAACCTCAATCAAGATTGTCTGGAAAACACCTTCGCTGTTTTACGCAGCCGAGGAGGAAATAATAGGTATCTGACTCAGCTCAGGATATAGTCCATGGAAACTGTGAGCCAACTGAAAATTTAGAACTTCCCGACGTTGAAATGCAGTTAGAATCACCAAAAAAGAAGGACAAAGTGATTAATACTTTTCAAACCGAATCTGACTATAAAACTGTTGATTTCGGTAGTGAAAATGGGTTTTTTAGCCTGTATTTTAAAAAAATCCCGTCAAAAACACAAGTGTGAGTTGGAATTATGTCAGCAACCTATTGTTTTCTCCATATTTACAGATTTTAAAGAATATTATGGTGCGCGTTTCACACGTCCATCTTATTAATTTTTAGATACGTTAGAGAGTCTAGAGCAACAATTTATTTCTCGTTTTCCCAATTTGTACTTTTGTAATAATTTTGAAATGAAAATGTTTAACATATTAAAGAATGAATTTGATTACTTTTGCTGTAAAAATCAAAATAAATAATTTGTTATAAAATTTTATGTACGTGTTCGCAAAAATATCTTACCGTAACACATCTGGAATTGTTTTTTTAATTTTAAATAAAAATGTATGAAAATTAATATTTGCCTTTTTTTAACGGAGCACCCTGTGCCATTTTCATAAAAAAATACTCCTCCTCTGTTATCTCTCTCTCACTACAACACTTCTTATATCCATCTACTTCTCGTGTCTGTGTGACACAGCAGTACTTGCTGATAAGCACTGATAAAGAAAATATGAAGAGTGTCCCTACTCATTTTAATAGATATACTCTGGTCTGAATGCTCTAACGGTTCACTCAGTTTGCTGAGCATGATTGTTAAAATGCGATTAACTCTCTTTACCTGACCACTTGCTTGGTGAGAGCCTAATGCTACCTTTATAATATATGATTTATATCGTTATCCAAGAAAAATTGCTAAAATACGGTCGGAGATTACTCTGGGACAGCGGCTATAATATTAGAAGTATTTCTAAGACACTCAATACCTTCATTCGTGCTTAATGAGTTTACTGGGAATAGCTTTTGTAAAGATGGCAACTACTCGCAACACTTGCTTCTTGTGAATACATATTCCTTTGGTTTATTCATATCGCTGCTGAATACATACATTTTATGCAGTTTTTTATGAATTTTTCTACCTTCAAATTTATTTCAGGAAACCAATAGTGTCTTCTTATGGGGCTATAAGTTTTGTCTATTCTGAAGTGACCAATATTCTCATGGCTGAATCTGATCACATTATCTTTCATTTCTCGTAGAACAAAAGCAGAGACGGGATTTGGTCCTTTCGGTAAACTGTCTCATCTTTTAAGTCATACAAATCCCGGGCCACTCAGACTCACACGAAGTCCAATGTACTAGCAACCAGAACTCCTTTTTGGTGTAGTGGTTGGAGATGGATTTTATTCGTTTCTCATTTGTGCTCGGGTGGCTGTGGTTGCTCTTCCCCGTCCGGGCTTGAACCTGCACAGTTCGGGTCACAAGCGAACACACTACCCACTACACCATGGCCATCCTAAAAAAGTCATACTCATACTAACGATTCCTTTTTTAGCTGATCACAGAATTGGACTATATCAGGGTTGAACTCAGCTGGAACTCAATATTATGTTCACTAATGGTACAAACTGCCTCACAGCGTCTAAATGCGTTTAAATGATCTACATTACTCCCACTCCTGTGCTGAAGCATATAGTCGTAATTCTGTAATTCAAGAGCCCATTGGGCTATACGAGTGTTCAACGTTGTTTTATTGAGAGTATGAGTCTGAGAATTGCTATCAGTAGCTATTTTGAAAGGAATTCCTTCCAAATGAACTCTGAAACAGCGAACGTTTCTAATTTGAAACTATAATATCGGCTTTCTGAGTTAGTAGCTCGCTTAGAAAAAATAGAATACTGGCTGGAACTTTCCATCAGATTGTCTCTGCATCAGGACTGCCCCGTATTCTTAGGGTCATATATAGACAACATAGGGGTGTAGACCAATTAGAATATACACATTGGTCAGATGAAAGTTTGATATTAATTTCAAATAGGTTTTTGTTTTCCTCTCTAGGAAAATTTAGATAATGTTCGTGTATTTTCTTACGGACTTCTATTACGAGTAAGTCAGTTTTTGATAATGAATGATTTATATCCCAACTATCAATGCCTTTGTTGTAATTTACGTCAATTGAATTCACTAGAGCTGTGTGATGTGAGAGCGTCCCTAAAGTACTGTCGTTGGTTCTTCGATTGTCGTAGGTGAGGAGGAGATCCTGGAGTTCATCGATATTGTTTGCTGTATACAAGATGGACGCTTTCTCCTCTCGTGTGACGTCCTTTCTACAGTTGCTTGTATACATCCTTTGTCATGATATGATGTTGGAATTGTATGAGCGAAGCACTCCTCAACTCCTCGAAAGTAGCAGCAGAGGAAGTTCGGAGAAAAATAGCCGCTGTTCCAGTTAGCAAGTGCCGCATAGCCATGTACTTAAAATGATCTGAACAATGACTCAACTTTACGACCTTTTCGAAGTCACCGATCCATTTTTCAATGGAGTATGTGTCACGTCCGGTGTATTTCGGTACAATTGACTCCACGTCGGTAATAGCGACGTGGAGTAGCGCTGTAGCCCCTTCACGGAAGAGTTTTCTAAACCCTGAGCTGCTAGCGCAACAATAGAATTTTCATCCTTTTCTCTAGCTATGCAGTTGTGACGTCGATATTATCCTCACCTTCGTCATACATCATACTAGCATTATCATCATTCCGAGCAGCAGAGACACTCGCTCCAACTGCGGCGACAACGGGTCCGTTGCCAATACCCGTGTCGTCCTATAATTTTGAGCAGGAAAACAAGTGCCAAGATGGAGATTTGCCAAACCTTGCCAACTTCGCACCATAAGGGTGAGTGTTGCGCTACCTAGTGTAAGACTGCGTTGAATAATATTGCCGATTTTACACTATCTTTATTAGTATTGAATTCCAATAGGATAAGCTGCTCGTGCAGCTTATATATTTGTCTTTAGGACAATGGTAAGATTTGTAAAAGTTTTATGCTATGTGGGTATGGTGGAAGGTTAAATAGATCGTCCATTGGAAGTCCTTTTAATGCGAATCGTATGAATTTTCGCTGAATAGCCTCAATCCGATCTTGATGAACTTCATACTCGTATAAGGAAATTCAAATTTTTATAGTATATTCAATATGGGGACGAATGAAACAGAGAAAGAGTGACGGATGGGTTTTGAAACTGTTTTAACCATCTTTCCAATGGTTTTCCTGCAAGACAGAGTACCATGCCATTTAAGCCGTTGGATGACGTCGTATTTGAATAATGTATTTTCCGGTCAATGGATAAGTCTATTCTTTGGCCTGCCAGATCACTAGACCTTAATCCCATGGATTTCTTTGTGTGGAATACAATGAATGAGAAGGTATACGAGTACTTCTTAACCGAATTTACTCGGTGGCTGAGGAAGTTAAACAAATTCTAACGCTTTCCGAGTTGGTGATTGAATTTTTAAAAAGAGCTACGACGTGTTTCTCAACACATGGAGGGTACTTTGAGCAATTCCTATAAAAATGAGAATAGTTCGAATTTAGCTTAATGTGTTTTAATTTATCCCTGAGGTCTTTGAAACACTTTTTTCTTTTAATTTTATTGAAATTCCATGATTTTTGCTCGTTAAATTGTCTTTCCAAAATGTTTTTAGAATCATTTTATCTGCGATAGTTCAAGATTTATAGCATTTTTAAATGTTTTCCATCACTTAGAACTGTGTTCTTTGATGCTTGCAAGACCCAGTCATGGAGTGGAAGAAAAAGGTAAAACGGTGTTAAGTAAACTCAAGCATGTGACGGGAGCTCCCACCCAACCATGCGAGTTGTATTCGAACCAATAAATGATTTATAAATCGGTGGCCAAGTCAACAGTATTGAAAACCCATTTACAATCCTGGGCATTTAGCAACACCTTTTGCAGCATCACAAATCGATTGGTTTCATCGGCTTAATACACATGCTAAGCATTCGCGAACCATTAGACTCCTCACCATCTACTCCATCCATTCTGAGTTTGACTACATTAGTATTTCGCTTCATATACAGCAGACAGCTCTCTGTTTTTGACGCGTTGAACTCAACTCGGTTGTTTGCACCTCAATTGATAATTACATCAATGTCAAAGTTAAATTAGGTAGATATACGCTGGCACTGAAATTCGATACGAAAAAGAAAGTACTAAGCACTGGGAACCACCGGCATTAGTCGAGAATGGTGTAGAAGCAGATTTGTCTAATACAAACTGCATTGATAGACCACTTAAAGAACTCGAAAACCATTTCACGAATATGTCACCAACACGATACGAGTATCAAGGGCAACAACTCTGCATTCAATGTAATGGTTCCTTTTTCGGTTAGTAGGACATTAAGTCGCCTATGGAACGATGTTACCGGAAGTCTTACTGGTGGTCATTAAGGAGATGATTTCTTTCAAAATAACTCATAAGGTAGTGGTTGCCAATGCTCTCCAGGACTTTGGAGATCACTGATGTTAAAGCTTTTGGTCGGTAATTAGAGGGGGAGATTTTATCGCCCTTTTCCAGAAGAATGAATTGCAAGGTTAATCAGGGAAGACCAGACTGGTTGGGATTCAAATTAGTTTTAAGTCCTTTTAGATAACAGCTTGTAAGGAATACAGATGCAGACAAAATAATTCACATTCGCAGATCATAAATTTCACGGTACTTCCGAAAGAAGCATTTAAAATGCATGAGCAGAAATATACTTAATAATATCGTTTTAACATTTGTGCATGTATCAAATTTTGAAGTTTCGATAAAGGAGTACCAAAGTACGTCTGCGTTCCAAAGAAATAATGTGACTGTAAATAGATTGTTCACAAAGTATCTATAAGTTTGCCGCTAATCACGTTCGAATAGACTTAAACATGGACCCAAACATCCGCGCATATAAGCTTATTATGCCGTAGTAAAGTCTTTTAAGAAAAGTATCTAGAACCACCATTTGCAGCATCAGTAATGCGCTGCTTTCAGTGAAACTCTGGGCTATCATATTTATATGCCAAGCATTGACTCCTCCTTTTAGTTTATCTATGTATCCCTTTTCAGAGACAGGAGATAGGACTCGGGCTTTGAAGCTTTGAACTCAATTATGTTTTTCGTACTCCAATGGATGATTGCATAAACTCTCGTATTAGAACCGGGTTCGATAGAAATTCATTGCTGCTACCATTCTACAAGGTACACATAAACAATTATTATCATATTATAGAAGAATGGTTTCGTACGACCACTACCAAAATAGTGGGAATACAAAGGATTTGTATTGTGTGACCATAATAGCTTTTTGTTTCGATTCGTTAAATTTTCGTTCACTTTTGCTCACATCATACAAAAATTTGACACAACAGCTCAAATGACAGGCAAAGCCATTTGACAGTTGCTTCCGAACACATACGCTTATTATGGGCTACTTCAGCAATTGCCAAACTTGACATAAAATTATGATATTAGCTTCCGATTGCTTCAGACTATTATAGTTCAGCCTTAAGCCTAGCGTGCACTACTACTACAACATTTCATAAAGTATGCCGGCCCATTGCTACTTCCTTCGACAAGTTTCAGGGTACTACACCCCGATCGTACAGCAGTGCTGACTCTACAATGGAGCAAAATAGTAGCAGCAGTGTGCTCAAAATACTATATTTTAGATTTTTGACCGCATGTTGAGCTCCCCTTTTGATTCCCCTATTCTGCTGCCCACATCCATGTCACTTTCTCGACCTACTATCCAACAACAACAACAACAACAACAACAACTCCTTAGAATAAATTCAATTACTCAGACGTCTGTTTTTTTTTTTTTGGTTTGAGATGAGTCCTCGAAATCTACTAAATTAAATTTGACTTTAAACACCTTTTTAGAATATATGTTCATGTATCTAATTAATGTTAGAAATACACCCTTACTAATATAGAGATAACAAAATAATTTGAATGCACCTGTTGATTTCCCCTTTAAACACTCTCAACAAACATCGAGCCACAAGCTGAACCACACGCTCTTTCAATGAAATCCAAATTAAGAAATTAATTACTAAAATACCTGTCAAATCCCTGTTGATTCCATTTATCATCTAAATGGCTCTATTTTGTTCCACAGTCGGTTACGGTAGACAAAGGAAAACACTAATAAATCCTGAAGAACGCCATCCAGCGAAGCTAATCGATTTCAACTCGCAGATGAGTTAGAAATGGACGGGATTTTAAATTCCGATACAGTTCCACGATTATGTTTTAATTATTTCTGGAATCAAATTGATATATTGACCTATAAGTCAACATTAAATTTATCCTTGAAAATAAAATAATTATTGTAAAATTTTGCATTCTGCCTTTGGGTCTTGTCAAAACAAACCAACATGACCTTTGCAATTACGAAAGATCTCAAGTGCAGCGCATTCAATTACAAGCAAGTCAATCTTCCTTAAAATGTCCGTATCTACACCATGACAAATCTGTCAGTCAGTTTCATCAGATTTCATTTTCGCGGATTCACATAAATTGCCACCAATAAATTGGCGTTTGACGGCGCACGGCGCACAGTACTTGGAGTTTTGACAGACGCGTAATTAACCATCGCGCAATGCAATTGCTTCGCACTCAACCTGAACCGAATATGAGCTTGAGACTTATTGCTCTCAGGCTTCACTATGGGAGGTGTACTCGCAGCGTACACTGACGCAGTGTGTGCAAACAGAGTTTTTCCTTTTAACTGTCAGTCTTCATCTGGCCGCGGAAATTTCTGATGGATTTTTGATTTTAATAAACCTGAGCACATGTTGTTGGTGCATTAGTCTCGGGTTGTTAAAGCTGCGGTAATTAAATGAGAATTACATATTTACGCTTCAAAATTTATTCGAATGCCACGTGACTGTTATGTGTGAGTGTGATTAACTGCGTTCATTGAGTAAAAGATGCATTTTGAAGATGAAGGTCGTACGAAGCGGTATGATGTCCTAAGATGTGACTAGTTAGATACTTGTTTAACAACGAGCTTAATTGATCAAATTCTGTTGATGTCGGAGAGCTAGCTAGGGAGGATTGAGTTTGAGGCAAGTACTCCGATTAATTGTTTTTTGTATCACATTTTTTTATTTTTATCGAGATGTCTGTGCTACTCAAATGCTTTCTAACGCCAGAAAAAAAAACGTCTCAGTTTATTGTGTTGTATCGTTAGAGACGAGACGGAAGGATTTAAGAGCAAGCGATGCTGCCACCCATTTCCGCACTGGCATACTCATCGACTACCTCAATTGCCTGACAGCGTTAACACATTTTGTTTATGTCATAGCCAGAATTGCTAGGTTTTTATGATGGTCTGTCGTACAATATGAAATGTTAAGTCACAAAATATCGCCAAAAGTTTGAGGTCCACATAAAAAGTCCATGTTTTAGGCATACCGCCCTCATATACAAGCTTAAATTTTTTGGTGTTTCCAAATCGACACTCACCACCATTTCATTGATTTTAAAGTCGTCTATGATAGCGTTTATATAGACAAGCTAAAGCTACATATATAGAGCAACTTCTAGTTTTGGCATCCCTGCCAGACTAGTCCGTCTATGTAGGATGACAATGGACAATGCACGCTGCTCCATCAAGGTAGGTAACACTATCACCGAAGCTTTTGATGTCAGAAAATGATTACAACAAGGTGACTCGCTATCATGTGATTTCTTTAATATCATACTTGAACAGGTTGTATACAATTTTCAAGCTAACATCAGGTCAAAAGTCTGTACAACTGCTCGCGAACGCCGAAAACATTGACATAATACAAGTATTATTGTATTGCAACAGAAGCGACAAAAATAGGTTTAGTGGTTAACGAGAGCAAAACAAAATGTTTACTGTCATCGAGAAAGGACAGTCAACATCGACGATTTGAACAGAACGTCACAATAGGCAGCTACAATTTTGAGACAGTTCAGGACTTCAACAATGAGCAGAGATCAAGCGAAGGATCACTTTTGTCAACCGCTGTTAATTTGGGCTTAAAAGGCAATTGAGTAGCAAAGCCTTTTGACGGATGACTAAGGTGACCTTATATAGATATAAGACCCTCATCATCCCAGTCCTACTATACGGCGTAGAAGGCGGGTGAAAACACCCTTGGTTGTTGAAAAGTAAAATTGTTCGAGTGATTTTTAGTCCCGTTTGTATCGGCGTGGAATGGAGGAGAAGATACAACAACGATCTATACCGGTTGTACAGCGACAACGACCTAGTCAAAAGGGTTCGAATTTGTCTAATAAGATGGCTGGGTTATGTAGAGCGAATGAATATCAACGCTCCGGCCCGGAAAGTCTTCGAATCTATACTGTGGAACAATGCGGTGAAGGAAGACCTCACCTGAGGTGGTGGCTGTGTGCGCCACCTTAGGTGAGGTCTTCCTTTACCTTTACGTTTCGCGATGCATGCCTGACAAGCATGGTTATAGTGTGTACTTCTGCGCACGCCTCCGTCGACTAGCACCATCTGCTCCATGTACGAGTATACCATGTTCTCTTCCCGTCTGTCGTTCCTGCAAACTAAGTGCGGCGTACATATAAATTCAATCTCCTCAGTGACGTACATATATACTTGGTGTACAAGCAGCCGGCTGTATAAATTTTTGTTTAGGTCACCGGCGAATGTTTCGAGTGGCAGGCAATGTTATACAAGTCCACGATCTCAGTATTTCACTACTTGTATGAGTAGTCAAGTGAAATACTGAAGAGCCGGCAACCATCTCCGAATTTTCAATGGTCAAGCCGCCGGGGGAACTGACCAATTTTGAAGGACCTTCTGATCTATAAGGGCCTCACTGATTCCCGATTTGTTGCTCAAAAGGCAAGACCTGTTGGTTGGACGTATGGTTTTTTTTAGTACCGCTGGGTAAATAAACTAGACATGTACACAGGATTACAAATTACATTTAAATTGAATTGTAAATTAGAAAAAGTGTTGTGACCTTTAAAAAAAGCCTACTTTAAATAAAGGCCTCAGAAACTATTATTTGAACCTCTTCAAAGCTTAGGTGTTTTGTTTGATTGAACCGTGGCGATCCGGCGAGCAAAACCAGCCTAACGAAAGAAAGTGGATTACAGCGATTGATCACCGAGATTTGTGACTATGCTTTCTAAGTCGCTATAGCTCACCGCTAACTGCAGTGGTTTTCCTTAAAGGACTAACCTCCTCTTCAGAGGAGATCAAGCATTTCATACCTGATGTAGCGATTGTGAAAATTCTTATTTTGCTAGTCAATCTTGTCGCCATCGAGAGACAGAATCGCATTGAAAACAAAAATAACTTAAAGAACCTTCAAGCTCATTAAAAAAAAAGGAAAAGTCTGGTGCTAACCAACAACTATTCTAAGATACGCAGATCAACGTTTCAACTTCAAACCAGAAGCCAATCTAAAAGCTGGGCTCATCTTTGGCCATCGTCATATCAGCGCACAGTTAAAAACCGATCTCGGATGTGTCATTTGACACCGAACGTGTTTCTCCTCAATAAAGTGGGCATAGATGCCATGGCGTTGATACTTACCACATAATTTTTCTCTGAATTGCAATCATTGATTGCAGATCTCCATTCCTCCATTCTAAATAGTCCAACCAATGTAATTTCCAAGAAAAAGAAGCGTTTTGTTATGAACCACTTATGTACATCCTCAGGGTGCAATTCCAGGAAAACGTTCGCAAATTTATTGTTCTAGCATGTTTGTAACACCTCATTCATCATACGAGTACCCATCGTGTACTTCCTACACGTACTCAAGGACTCACGCAAATCATTCGAACTACCGCCCTAAAGCAATTCCTAACCAGATCAACAGTTACAATAGCATGACATCCACAATAATTCCAGGTCCAGCTTTACACAGATGAATAGTTTCTAAATCATGATTCACTTATCATGTCCACATTATGTCTGCTCCGATAAATTTTAATTAAATCCTGATTCCTTGGTACTTGTGTGCCCTGAGGACATCCTTCTTCTTCATTCTTTCGCTTGACTCTCATTCAACGCAGTGCGGGATGGATGTATGTATGTTGATCCCCATGCTAACTAAGCAGTTGGGATGTATTCGTTTGGTCCACAACGCATGGCAATAATGCGGAAAAGATTTATGACACACTAGCGCGACATGCGTTCTGACTACATTCTTAGCGACCACATTGCTAGCCGTAAGTGAAAATTCTTTAAACCAAAAATAGAAGACACAAACTGTCGCGTCTCCAGATATCGTTCTCATTTTCTCTCCGAGTTAGTCGCCTTCCTGGGCGGCACGCATCATCTCCCGGGCGAATTTTATCGATAAGATACTGTCGAGCACACACACAGAGCGCAGCCGCAGCCGTAGCCGACACTACCGCCACCGGCACACCACCCGCCTGCCAGGCGTTACATCATGTTTTCGAGTGGACAACGAACGACACTGGTCTGGACGCTTATGTAACCTAATCTGTGCCGTGAAAGTTGCATCACCATACGACGAGTTGTAATCTTCGAGGAATCAGGAAGACTCATTAGGGTATCGAGAGAAAAGAAAGGGAAACAGCGGTTCTTAGGGCCCCACAAAAAGCACGATGATGTACAAGGGACAGGTTCCCCCATGGAGGAGGAATGCTCGTAGTGATTATGTTGGTGGTTCTGGTGGTGGTGGCGTGTGACTTTGACATTGAATTTCTTGTCTGATTGGAGAGAACGTACTGCAAGTACAAAACCAAAGGTTGAATTGGCGCATGATTAATCAAACGCACAGGGCATTGCGCCGAGAGATCTCCGTCGTGCCGCATAGCGTCTCTGACTCTGTCAAAGGAAGCGGCAATAAAGTGCCTCACGCCGACAAATGGATTGGAGGACAGCGGCACTTAATTAGCTCTGGCGATAGATAAAGTGAACGTCTATCCACTTCGGCATTAGATTGACATGCGGCTGAAGGAGCTGCAACAGCAGCTCGACTGGACATGAAGTGTGACTCCTCGCCGCATAAGGTACGACTCAGTGAATTGGAATTATGCACGGACATCAGATCCTGTCCACCTGATTTGAACCAAGTTAGACTATGTTTGTGGAAGGTGATTGTGCGCGAATAGATGACGGTGTGTAGTGTAGAGAATGCACGCGTGCTCGCACTAGAAGTGACGCGTTGTGGTAGCCGCTACAGTGTGGAAGTAATGAAATTAGGTTGGGGGAATGTGTAAATCTTTGTTGGAAACGCACATGAGTTTTGCTAGGACTATTAATCCCCATGCTGGATAACTAGATAGACAGCAACGATAAAGTGCGTGTGTGCAAAGTGTATTTGCATGGAGGCCACACCTGTGGATGATGCTTTCTTTCCAGCATTTGACGTTTATAAATTATGGCTGCTACTGTCAATTTATGGACGTGTTTTACATATGGTGTGCCGGTTGAAATATGTTAATCAGCTCGGAGCCAGTCTAGAAAACTATTGCTGAAATGGGTCAGTATTAATTAGATCTTCAAATGTGAGGCAAAAGTACGATGAAACTAAAGGCAGTGGAAGACATTAGATAGATGATTCGATGTTAACTTGGCAATAAGTTAAAATCGGTGCGCTGAGAACCTCTTAAACACAGACTCTCCAAACCATGTTACATAGTCGGCAGATTCCTAACCATTGAGAGAACAACACACTAGTAATGCCAGTATCTATCTAATGTACTGTCCTCAGAGCCACCACATTTCAACTTGACCCTCAAAGACTCAATACCGGACAAATGAGAGTGTATGCATTGGCTGTCCTCCACAGCGAATCGCTGTCAAATTTCACGGATGGGTAGAAAACCAAGGATGGAGTTAGTGGTGGTATCTTATCGGAAGACCTGAGCTTTCACCTCTACTTTAACCTTCTGACCTATTGTAATATTTTTCAAGTCGAAGTCACCACTGGTCGCCAAACCGTTGACTGGTTAGCGGTCAATTCCATATTGCAGACGGATATCTTTATATATCATATATCGACAGGCAGCTATGAAATCCCTAACATTCAGCACTATAAGATCTAAGGCAGTGAAAGACTGACGCGTCTCTCTCCAACGAGATAGTGGAAAGTATAAACTCACCCTTTGCTGTGTACGATGTCAATGTGACTGATGAACTAGCCCGACAAGGTTCTTTCGGTACCAACAACATAGCAAATATCTTTGACTAAGTACATACCTTATACACGCTGAAGTGCTAGACAAGGTGAATCATAGGTGGAAGCCCTTATACCATTGTAATACCATACTAGATCAAAAGAGGCCTAACTGACTCCTGAAACACAAGAGGAACCCCCTCAAAACTAACGGAAGTAATACCAGGACACTGCATGATGGGTAGGCAGGCTCAAATTTTGAGCATCCCCTACAACGACTAGTACTGCAGAGATGAGAAGGAATAAGAAACAGTAACACACTTCTTGTGACAAGCCGGCAGTCGCCAACATTAGAGAGGTTTTACTAAGTGAATACCTTTCAATGATCTTACCGATCTCAACAACATCTGCACGTCCAAAATTAAAAATTCTATTTTGAAACTCTTAATAATAATACAATTTAACAGTTACCACCGGACTCGGCTTGTCAAACTTATAAGCGCGAGTGTTGATCAAGAGAAAATAGCAGCACTATACACATGTTGGCGGACGATTTCCTTCGATGAAAATAACGGTGGCGTCGAACTTTCCAGAATGGAAACAACACCTTATCTGGGCTATTTCGACATACTCGAAGGATTCTCCAAGCACAAGTCAGGGTCTGGAAAAGAGATGGTGGCGAATGAGACCTTAATGGGCCAACGGCAGCGCTCACATCCCTGAAGTGGGTTACTGACATCGGCTATTAACCGGTCCCTTGTCCTAGGGGTTTCAACAATGGACCTGGCCCCCCAGGTCGAAGGTTGTGCGTCGGGGTAACTTACGAAGTAAAAATAAGCCTCAGAAAAGGATGACCCTACTGTTGACGACCCTGGCAAACGAAATAAGGGCTATTTTCGGATCTGCACGTAGAATGTCCTGAGCTTCAGACAAGCCAAATTCGTCACCATTAGCCTAATATGCGCTCATGCCCCCACAGAGGACAAGGACGATGCCATCAAAGAGTGTTTTTACAAGCTCCTCGACAAGACATACGAGCAATGTCCTAAATATTGCCTAACACAATTTTAACGCTAAGATAAGATAGGATGACATCTTTGGTGGGACAGATGGTAAATATAGCCTACACGACACTACGTCTGGCAAAGGACTTAGGCTTATTGACTTTGCTGCGGGGCGAAACGTAACTATAGCAAGCACATGGTTTCCTCATCTCAATATCAACAAGGGGACATGTCTCCTGATCATGAAACGGCCAACGAAATGAATCACATTTCGATCGACTCAAGGCATTCCTCCAGTATTCTGAATGCTCGAACTTTCCGAGCAGCCAACATCGACTCGGATTATTATCTTGTTGCAGGCAAAGTACGAATGTTGATATCCCAAGCGCACGACCACCACCAAGAAACCCCTGGTTTGACGAAGAATTCAGGCAAGCACATGTAGGTAAACAAGAAGTATACAAAGCGGCCCCGCAAAGAAGGACGAGGGCTGCTCGTGAGCTCTACGAGCAAAAGAGACGGGAAAAATATCGGCTTCTCCAAAACGAGAAAAAAAGAGCATAAGAAGCGCGATTGAAGATATTGAGACGTTATACTCTAGGAATAATGTACTTACCAAAAGGTAAAAATAACGTGTCATGCTCACCAGACCCGTACAGTAACCTGTAGAGATGAAGAAGGAAACCTCGTAGCAGAGTCACAGTCGGTGCTTAGAATATGGAAAAACTTCTTCTGCAGACTGTATAACGGCAACGAAGACCAACATCCCGCTGTAAGGCAGAATGGACCATTCAACATAGACGATGATAGCCGAAACTTCCGTCCACCTGACCAAAACGAAGTCAGGGTAGCAATATCCGAAAACTAACAAGGCAGCTGGACCTGATAGCCTGCTGGCCGAGTTGTTCAAAGCAGCTGGAGATGACTCATTTCAAAAATTTGGTCAGGCGAGTGTATGCCTGATGAATGGAATCTTAACATCGTTTGCCCTATCCACAAAAAAGGAGACTCCCCCAACTGCGTCAATTACAGAGATTTCAGCCTCATTAACATCGAGTACAAGAAATTATCTGCCATATTGTATGAACGCCTGTAACCCCTCGTTAACAATTTGCTTGCCACCAATCAGTATGGTTTTATACCAGGAAAGTCCACAGTCGATCAAATTACCACACTTCGATACCCACCATCTTTTTATCGATTTTAAGGCTGCATATGGCAGCATTTATAGACGAGCTATATAGAGCCATGTCTAGTTTCGGCATCGATGCCAAACTCGTCCGTCTGTGCAGGATGACGATGGGTGACAGATTTTTGAAATATTCTGTAATTGGAAGAACTCAGCGTCACGAGTTCGCTAGTATTCAAACGGAAGCTGCCAAAATGGGTTTAGCGGTAAATGAGGGCAAAATCAAGTACATGTTGTCAACAAGAAGCGATACACAACATCGACGAATTGGACAGAACGTCACAGTCGGCAGCTACGAGAATTACTTCGAGATACCTTGGCTCTCCTATAAATTCTGGCAATGACACTTCAGCAGAAATCAAACGAAGAATTACTCTTGCCAATCGCTGTTTCTTTGGGCTGAGAGTAAGGCCCTATCCCGAACAACTAAGGAGACTCTATACAAGACCTTAATCATCCCAGTCCTGCTTTATGGCGTTAAATCATGGACACTGTCGAAAGTGGATGAAGATATCCTCGGTCGTTTCGAGAGAAAAGTTCTTCGAAAGATATTCGGTCCCATTTGCGTTGACGGGCTTTGGAGGAGAAAATTCAACGACAAAATATACGAGATGTACAGCGACATTGATCTAGTCAAAAAACTGCGCAGCAGTCGTCTAAGATGGCTAGGACATGTAGAAAGAATGAACACCAACGCTCTGGCCCACAGAGTCTTCGAATTGAACTCAGAGGGACAAAGCAGTAGAGGAAGACCTCGTCTTAGGTGGCGCGCACAAGTAGAAGGGGGCTCCCAACCGATTTAGAGTGCGCAATTGGAGGCAGTTAGCTAGGACCGGGCTAACTAGAGAGGCTTGTTGCTTGAGGCCCAGGATCACCCCGAACTGTAGCGCCACCTAAGTGAGTAAGTAATAAGTAATTAATTACTTGCATTACTATTATTTTCCCGCTCATTTACTACAGTAGTTATCCTGTAACTTAGTTTCACTAATATTATTTTTGGCGAACTTTCATGAAGCTGCGATTGTAATTATAAGTCGTGATTCGTTGGGCTTCTTTGGGATGTATATGTTAAAATAGAGGAAACAATTAACCACTTTCCCTACACTACATTTCCACCCAAATGGCCTTTTAAAAGATCACCTCACCATACTCCTTGTAATCGATTCCAACTACAATTACAAATTACAGCCATTAGAATTTTTATGACTATCAATTATTTTGTAATTGCAGTTTCAGTAACACAATTACAGATCATGTAATCGGTAAACGATTACAGTTCGTCCAACAAATGACAGATGTCTTTGGTTCTGTTTCTCTATAAATTTTTCCACTGGAAAAGATCTGTTTTTTTCTGCGAATAGTATTTTTCATTGCAAAACTTGAATCATAAAGTTAATAACGTTATCTTTGACAGATGTCTGCAAAACATATACAAATGGACGGTGTTGCCAAAGCATTGCTATGGTTCAGCATATATGATTACCGACAAAGATTTTAATTGTTCATTCTTTAATTTTATTCTTTTTTTATTCCCATAACGGAAATTTGACATTTCTCCACGATTTCTCTTGAGAAATAAATAACCATAGACCTGCTGCTCATAAAGAAACTGCAACGTTGAAGTATTTCCCATTTTCCATGTAAAATGCATAAATCTTTTCGTGTCGTGACTGAAAATAAAATTTTTGGTAACAAATATTTTTACTTAAAAAAAATAAGGGCACCAAACCGAGAATTCCCATGGCGAATACAAAAGAGGTGATAAGTGATCAGCGGTCAAAGAAATTGCTCCGACAATGTAGTCGTCCTCTGATGATCATAAAAATGTCCATTGAGACCAGTTTCCGTGTCCCAGTGCGGCTGTGCGGCAGCCATAATCATTGTCCATGCACATGGAGAGACAAAAAAAGGACACAAGCGCAGCATAGCCACTTGTTGCATGTTGGGGGATTTCTCGGGATCTCTACAGTGTGCTGCTGCACAGTGTCTGTCCTAATGATGTGTAATTTCAAATTTATTCTAATTTATAATCGATCGTTCATTTCCCAATCGGGCGTCGGTTTTATTCAAAATATTTGCTTTCACTTGTCCGACTCTCAACGGTGAACTTAATTGGACGTGCTGGAGTTGATTGCGTAGGGATATGCTGCACAGGGGACCATTGGATCGGTGGTGGGTAAATTATTCCAAGCAATTTGCATATTCATATCAAAGGCAGTGTTCGTTGATTACGTTTGTGTGTGAGTGATTAAAGTCCAGTAACCCAGTTTTATGTGGGGAACATGGTAGAAACAAAGCGACTATGCGGCAATAGTCCTTATTCCTGGAACAAAAACAGCAGTTACATTTTGAGGTTACCCACATTCACTGATTGTGTGTGTGCTCTTTGTGACTGCGGATTCACTACGAAATGGGACACATAATGGGCTGTTTGCCAGTTGATTTGAGTTTTATTTGACAGGAAGTGTAGTTTAAATGTTCAGAATGCTGTGGGTAGATTACTTTTCTTCTTTATCACGTATGGGATTGGGATGCAGTGATTTTTTTTAAAAGGATTAAATTTGCAGAAAGATACATTTCATATTATACCTTAGAATAAGAACATACTCGTATTACGTGCATCCATGAAATATTTTCCAATGCAATTCAGAGTATAAATAGTTTCAGAAGTGTAACGATAAAGCCAAAACGGCGGATGGTGCGGAAGTAGGAGTTATCTCCAACTTACCTGAGATAAAAATGATCACTAAACTAACAGATAACTGCAACGTATTTCAGACAGAAAGTACGGCAGTCAAAGAAGTAAAGGGTGACCAGATAGCAGTGATAGTTTTTCCAATTGCTATTTTTCAGCAGCTGTCAAAGTTACCAATGACATCCAGCTGTCAAAATATTCAGTAAGGTTTGGATTTCATCATGCATCATTTGATGCTTCCCGAACATGCGGAAAATATTAAAAAATATTATCGGAATACCACAATCCACAAGTGTTCGACCAAGCATCAATGCATCCACAAAGATTGACTGTTTGGTGCGTCGGATGATTTTGGGCTACCAGATGAAGGTCCATTAACCGATGTGAAAGTAGGCAATCATCAGCGTATTCGAGGTGTTTAAAAAATTGATCATAGTCCATCGAATACGATTGTTACCGAGGCGAAATATTTCGTTGAGGAGCAATTGGGTTTTTTACGGTTGCGGCTCGCTGGGCCACAACCAACCGACACTTATCCTATTTTGTGGCGCAGGAGGCTCGCCATTCGTCCTCTTCCGTTCGCAATTTCCAGAGAAATTCCCAGATGGCATCATAAGGAGCTGGAGGTAGGGCTTACTAACAGAGCTGCAAGATGTTCGGTTGTAGTACCTCTTTCTCTTTGTTTACCGGACCAACACCTAACGAGGCCTTTGTTAGTTGTTTACAATCTCGAGATGTAGATTTTTTTTTAGAAGGTGGGAATCTTCAAAAGATACTGTAAAAATAGTTAGTTCAACAGCATGTCAGATTTTTACCGATCAAAAACTACCTCCCCTCCTCTCCACAGGAGGGGATTTCGGCTTTCCTCGCCTATCATTTTGTATTGGCTGTGTGTTCACATTCTTGTAGAGTTTTCTGCACTCTGGCGTCTTTCTCGTTCAATGTTTCTTAGTTGTTTCTTTTCCAAAGTCACTTACGGCACTCCATGTCTCCTGTGATTGTGTCACGTATTGCACTATATTCTCGGGGGTTGGTATTTCTCCCAGTTTATTCCTCAGTGTTTGCCTCTCGGTTTCGAATTGCGGACAGTGGAAGAACATATGCTCCGCATCTTCCGCAGTTTGGATGCTGCACGGACAAAAGGGGGAATTGACGTGCTTAAATCTGTAAAGATACGCTCGAAAACATCCATGCCCTCTTAGACATGCCTTGTATAGAAATCAACTTCACTATGTTTCCGACTTGTCCATGTCTCAAGAAGCGGTATAAGATAGTAGGTCCATCGACCGTTACTTGATACGCTCCATCGTTGTTGCCATTTTGCCATGCTGATTGCTCTCTCTGATGGGTTCGCTGCGTTGTCAATTAACACATGCTCCTGATTCCTAGTTTAATATGTTTTTAGCGATTCCTCAGCCAGTATGACAATTGGGAGTAATCCTGCGATAGCATAGGCTGCCTCTTCTGACATTGCGCGAAATAGAGATTGATTTGACAGATAGGTATGCAGGCAAAAGTATTATGGTCATCGGTTGGACACGATAGAACATAGGGAAGTATTTCGTCCAGTTATGACATTAGCTTATGTTTCCCAAAATTGATTATGGTTGAGCCTTAAGGTTGCACTCTCTCGTTGAACATCAACGCAAGAAAGTGTATTTTTCTCCATAAAATTATCCATACAAATTCACAAACTAAACTTCTGTCAGTCTGCGAGAACATTCAACATAGTAGCACCTTCGTTTAAATATCTGAATTCATGCGCCTGTTTTATGTTAATAGCATTCGTCTTTAGAATTCTTTGCCAGTAAACATCAAACAAATAAGAGGTTTCACAAGTTTTAAAAATTATATTATATTTAAACTATTTTTCTAGTAAGCGCTAGTTCTCATTTCTCCTTCTTTACCTGTTTATTCGTTTTCTTCCTTATTTTTGAGAACACTTTTTGTTAATATGTGCACAAATTCGTATTCCGACATTTTTTCCGAAAATTTTAATAACAAACATGACAACTGTCAGATTTACATATACTCGTACAATGAGCGACTGAGACCGCTCTCTCTTAAGACTGAACTATAATAGTAGAATGCTTTCGTACGACCACTTCCGAAACAGATTCGCTCTGTTTCGGAAGTGGTCGTATACAGGATATGTATTGCGTGACCATAATAGCTTTTTGCTTCGTTTCGTTAAGTTTCGTTCACTTTTGCTCACTTACGAAAGAGCGAATGGATTCGCTCTTTCGTAAGTGTACGTATGAAAACTTGACAAGCGGTCCCCCATCGGACGAGAACCTTTGCTTCCGAACACATACGCCTATTATGGCGTACTTGCTACTTGAGCAATTGACAGCACTGAAGGAAACTTAACGTAGAATTATGACATTAGCTTCCGATTGTTTCCGACTATTATAGTTCAGCCTTTATGTTCGCTCATGTTTGCAAAAGTGAACGAACATTTAACGAAACGACGCTGTGCTTATGTGTTGGATGATAAGATTGTGAGTATTCGTGGGTTTACATACGCGCACATATGCAGGCGAATGTTAATTATGTTTCTCACTTTACTTGTATAAACCGATAGAAATAAATAAATATGAAATATTTAGCCGATCCACACATGTATCGTAAAAATTATATAAAAATATCTACGCGCTATCGTGTGGGGTATTGTATTTAATTTCCATCAGCTTCTGAAGTTGCATCTAATAGGATTGACTAAGCCCAACAAATTTTATTGTATTTTCAATTGCGGATGGACGGAGATGGATGTAGTCTTTCTAAAGTTTGTTAATCTTTTTCAGTAAATGCATAAACACAGTCGAATCACAATCAAACCATTAGGCATTTTGGTTATTTTGTTTACGCTTCACTTCCCAAATGAATGTGAATGATAGTCTTTTCATTCACATGTTTTATGTTGCGCAATAAAACTGAAAACATTTGAATTAATTGGAATAGCTTCAAGATGTCTTCAATAATTTCATTAAGCGGTACATTACTTTGAGTGTTGTCATGCTTGTTAAATTGTTTCCAAAACAAATCGATCACATGAGTGTCGTGAGAAAAAGGGTTGTGTCTTCCCTCAGGCAAGGGTTGTTAAAAACAAATTAAAATGATAATTGTTTATCCTAAAGCATCCCCTTGGGATATACGAGTATGTACTCGTATATGTACGTTCCCCATCATAGTCTTTTTTTTTCCAGAAATTTCTCCCTTTTCCACTTGAGAACATGTAAAACACCGAACATCCCGAATACAGCACTCGTCGTATAGCAGCTATCATCGTGAATAAGCGGAAAACTTCGTGGATAATTACGATCTGCCTGAGTAGCAAACTGCGCACTTACCCCATTAGCGATGGACACAATTTATCTGACATTTGTGATCTGGCAACAGGAAGATACACCACCGGCCAGGTGTGTAGTATGGCACAAGAGATGTTATTCTTGGACACGGGGCCGCTCAGTCAGCGCTTCTTCAAAGGAACTCTCAAAACCGCAATGCAAATGCATAGGTACTAAATGTCTGTTGGGGTATTTGCTTAATTTTTTTTTTCTGTATTTTTACGATATTTATGCGGGTCTATAGTTTATGCTGTTGCTGGATCAGTAAAATTAAGAGAATAAAATTTCATCGGCGACGATGATGGTGGAATATGCGGATATTAGCGGATCGTTGAAGTGCTGAGTATCTGAAATGATTCTAAAAATATTTATAGCAGCCTCTGGTTTATTTAATTTATTGCGCTACTTACGATAGTTTGGTGCGTATAAGCCGATGGAGATTTGTGATTTTAGGCAGGAACTATAATAATGTGGGGGCAGGTATATTCGAATAATTAAGTTTATTGCCGATCATAGTTTGTTTTCTTAATTTTATTTGGTATTTGAAGGAGGCGCCAGTATAAATTTTAATATTTACACGTCTTACTTCCTATACGTTTTTTTTTTTTTTTTGTTAAAGGGTGTATGGTTACGTTTAGGTCACCTGGAATAGAATGACAAAGCTGAAATAACTTTGAAATCAGGCTGCCCCCCTGGGATGGATTCAAAGTCTTTCCGGGCGTTGATGTCCATTCTTTCTACATGTCTTAGCTACCACAGGCGATGCGATGAATTCGAAGTCTTTTAAACAGACACACGGCAACCGGTACAGTTCGTTGTTGTGTCTTCTCCTTCATTAACCTTCGATACGAATGAGACCAAAAATCACTCGACGAATTAGTCTTTCAAAACAACCATAGATCTGCTACTATAGCAAACTGGGATGACGGGGGTCTTATAAAGGGTGTCCCAAAATCCATGCAAGATTTGAATTTTGCCCAATTCTGCGGTAGTGTTGCTAACGAAAAAAAAAGACAGCGTGACAACTGACAGTTCAGGGTTATTAAAAATGGAGAGCTACACGAAAGAACAACGCGTTTTCATTATTGAGCAAAATTTTTAAAAATAATGAAGGTTTAGCAGCTACACTTCGCAATTTTCGTACAAAATATATTCGGAACAGTGATTTAGCTTCATCAACTGTGGAGAGATTGATCTTAGGCACTGTTCAACACAAAACATCGAAGCAGTTCGTGAGAGTGTTGTTGAGAATCCAGGAACATACAATTTGCATCTTTATGCATATAATTGACTCAAGAACTGAAGTCTACTAGCCACGCACAGCGAAGTGGGTTTCAAAAAATCAACGAGTAATTGTTGAGCAACTAATGCATCCACAACGTGTCACTGTTTGGTGGGAATTTTGGGCCGCAATAACTGGTCAGGCAGTTATTCCAGTTATTTGTGCCTAAATTGCAAGATATGGATGTGGACGACATGTGGATTCAACAAGACGGTGCCACATGCCATACAGTCCAAGAAACAATTCATGAGTCATTTCCTGGTCGTGTAATTTCCCTTTTTGGGGATCAGAGTTGGACGCCCAGATCATGCGATTTTACGCCGTTGGACTTTTTTCTTTGGGTTTTTTTTTAAGTCTAAGGTCTATGCTAACAAGCCCAAGCCTTGAACAAATTGAGCACTATATTAATGAAAAGCAAATTGAGCGTTGTACCAACGAAATGCAGCCACATTTATGCAAAACGGTCAAGGAAAATTTCGACAAAAGAGTGCGTATGTATCCAGCAAAGCCATTTACCCGATATGCTATTCCATACATAACTCTATACTGTATACTTTATGAACCAATAAAACATTTACAATTTTTAATTAAAAACCTGTGTTTTCTATCAAAATTATTTCTTGCGTGAATTTTGGGACACCCTTTATAAAGCCACCTTAGTTGTCCAAGCGAGGGCTTTGCTACCTTCCGCTTGACTCTGTGCTGATGTCATTGCTTGAATTTAGAGCAGAGCTTAGGCAGACAAAGTCCTTAACTACCTTCAAATTGTAGCTGTCTATTGTAAGGCTCTATCCAAGTCGCCGATATTGATTGTCCTTCTTTGATGAGTATACATTTGGTTTTGCACTCGTTAACCTCTAAACCCAGTTTTGCCTCTTCTGGTTTAATACTCCCGGTTATGTTGTTACTGACTTTGATGGAGCAGCGTGCTTTCTCTATCGTTATACTGCATAGACGGACGAGCTTGGCAGGGTGCCAAAACTAGACATGTCTATAATCGCTATCATAGGCGACTTTAAAATCGATGGAAGGTGGGGACTATTGATTTGGAGTTCCTGGGTTTTTTCAAGGTATATGTCGCAATGGAAATATTTGTATTGAGGGGTCTCAAACCACACTGTTACGGACTGATCAGATTGTTTATAAAAGGCGTTCAGTTAATATAGGATGGTATGGATGGTATACGCGATGTCGAGGAGATTAATACATATGTTGTTGGCGCAGTTCAGAGGATCTCCTTTCCCGAGGTTCGGGGCAAATGATACTGAATTTCCATTCGTCGGGCCTACTTTCATCCGACCATATCTTGTAGATGAGTTGATGTATGCTCCATACTAAATCATCTCTAGCTGCTTTAAATAGCTGGGCAGTTAGACCGTCGGCTCCAGATTTAAGAATAGCTACTGATATCTTCACTTAATTTTGGCCCGGTGGACGGAATTGTTGATTGTCATCGCCTGACTTGAATGGAGCATTCTGCCTGACACTGAAGTTCTTATCATTACCACCATTTAACAGTATATAGAAGGGATCTTTCGAAATTCTCAGCAGCGACTCTGACTCTAATACTAGATATCATTCTTCATCTTGGTAGCCTTGGCATGCTCCTTTTACCTTCTGCTAGAGCTGTCGAAGATTATTCTAGTTTCCAGTAATAATATTGAAAAAACTAAATATTTTGAAAAGTGGGCGTGTTTGTGGGCGAATTTTGAAATTGTTTACTACTGCTTCAGATTATAAAAGCTTGCATGTAAAATTTCATGTTCATAGCTCAAAATTTAAGGCCCACAAACTGGTAATATACAGACAGCCGGACAGACGGACAGACATGTAAATATTGGCGTGCGGGAATCGTGTGCTAGCCAAAGATTTTACGCGCCGCCGCAAAGTCGATTAACTTGATTCCATTTCCGGAGGTGTTGGCGTGCAGGTTGCGTTTTTTGACTGTGTTCCCAAAGGTGCCCTACTTTCCAATTCGTTAAGTCCTACCTTATCCTCTGTGGGGGCTGAGCGCGTATTAGGCTGATATTTTTGAATTTTGCCTTAATGCGGATTGGTATCAGACGTTCGATCACATGCCTAAAGTTCGAGACTTCCTGTAGAAGTATGCTCTGACGTCAAATCCGCATCCAAGTAAACGCTACTTTTGGTCCCTGTAGCAGTCACCGTAGTAGATGTCGCAGTTTTTCATCCGCTTTTTGCACGATCCATCTCAACTCAATTCTTGTATAGTGGTGATATCTGCTCTATAGCAGTCTAGGGCTTCCGTTAATTGTTCGGCTCCACGTGGTCATTCCATATGCATTTTATTGCCCGGAACAATTAAACTGAAGCAAAAAGCTGACGAAATGTTGTTTTTTCGAACAGCATACTAGGATTAAATAAATAAAAACATATTTTGACGCTAACAGGGCCTGACGTAGCTCCTCGCAGTCATACGTGCTGAGTGACACAGGGATGGTAGTAACCTGAACTTCTATGCCGTTTCCAAAGGCAAATTCTTTCGACTGAAAGAAACATCTCATAACAATTTTAATCTCGGGTGATTGTCAGACGATCGCAACTTGCTGTTGTTGGTACTGCGAAAAAGCCTTTTTTGTTTTTTCTGGGATTTGAACCTTGAATCTCCCTCTTAGTGGTCGCGCACTAAACCGCTGAGTCACAGCCTCCAATTTTACTTTACCTCTAAATTAAAGTGGAAATAAGGGCCCGTTATTAAATGCATTATTGCGCAAGATGTGCTAAGCAGACACTTCATAAATGCACAAATTGGCATCACTGTTAAGCAGAGAATTCATAAATGTAGTAGAGCTTTATTCATTACGCAATTTTGAGCGCAATCGTGCAGCTGTCAAAATCGTATTGCATTTATACCTACTTGTTACTACGCTGTTGTTTTTCTTGTTTTCGTTTATTTCTTTTTGTTAAAAATGGACGAAAAAAACTACTACTAGCTGTTCGTTCATAAACATCTGATATGTGCTTTGTAAGCACATGCTTTGCAGTAGACTTAAACTTGGATTTGCTCAGCTTTTCCTGCTTTGCAAAGTTTGCATTTATGAATGGGCCCTAATTATTGACAAGACGGATGCCGAATTTGTCAAATTTGTATGTTCGCAATCCTCTAAAATGCCAGACTTTACCCCGAAGCCAATAGAAATGTATTATGAATACTTTTTCTTGAGTGCGAATGCGAACTCTTGACCTTATACGTCACTGGTCTGTATGTATAGCTACATAATATGAATTGTTCGCCAAGTTTGTACATTATGTGAATGCATTTACCATATCACTTAGTCGGATTTAAATTTGTAGCATCAGATAAGGTATAGATAGCTTTGCCCACAGTTTGATATTATATATATATTGACGTCAATACATCGCTCTAAAAGTTATAGCCAGTAAAGAGACAAAAAAAAAAAAAAAAACATTTACATGTCTTTTCTTCGCTGAAATTTTGTCGCAGGACACCTAAAAAATAAACTGCAATGCAAAAGTTATGCAATGCAATTCTTATCGAATTGTTATTAAATTATTGTTACCAGCTTTCCAAAGCAAAGATAAGATTGTAATAAAGATTGAAAAAAAAAAAAAAAAATGTCATAACGTTGAAACTTAAATCCACTTCAAAGGACATCTCAGCCCCAGTGGCATTTGATGGAGGGGAAATAAAAAATCCGCACATAATTCTTTCAATCTGATCGATTATCGGATAAGATGCATCCTCCGCATTCAAATATTGACTTCATTTGTGCCCGAAGACAGTCATCTACATGTTGCATGTCAACTTGCCATATCAGCCTGCATTTCCCGGTACTTAAATAAAGTTTTTTTTTGGATAAATATACCTTCTTTCGATTTTTTGTGGGTTGTCATGTTGAATCAGGTCATCCATCAGATGCATCTTTTCCATCGATGATTTTTTGTTTGCACTGTGTGGTTAACCAAAAGGAATCATCTCATCATGCAGTGTCTGTTAGCCAAGAAGGAATCCGAAGTTCATTACGCTGCACCGTATAAAACTTTTTTCCTTTTCTTTTGTTTACACTGTAAATAGCATCGATGTAATAAATTAGTCGCCGAAATGTTTTCATCGGGATTACAACGATGCAGGCGTGTAAATATCTTCGTCAGACTAATTAAGGCGGCATTGTGACCATTATTTATTCCATCTGGAGGAGTGCTTACCTCAAAATAGTATCGCCGCGGATTCGAATATTATTTATTGGCTGGCTTCCGGAGAGAATGAATGGGCTGGCACAATAAATTGCTACAATTTTATTGTGCTGAGGTAAACATTGAATGTGCCGACGAACGGCGACGAATGCATAAATATGGATTAGTGGCGCTTATTTATGCGTTTCATCAAATTTGCGGTGACAAATCGGGCGCAAAAGATGTGAGACGTTCATATTTGTTGTGGTGAGATATGAGAGGAGGGATGTTCATTTGCAACAGTATTTTAGGGATGCGTAGGAGGCTGGGATTTAATGGTACTTTAAGGAATTGTTTATTGCTTTGAAATAACATTGAAATTTACTAGTATGATTGATGAATAGTTTCGAAAAAAGTTGCATTCTTTTGACGTTCAAACTAAAAGAGACGGTTTTTTCAATGTCATCCTTCCTTTTGGATTAATCGAGCCAATTGGAGAGACGAAAAATTTCATGAATAAGTGAAAAATTATAAATACCACTTGTACTTGAATCTTGCTTGGGAATATTTCGAGATGATTGTTTTATAGAGACAAATAGGCCGTTCGGAAAGTTTTGCGTCTCAATCTGAAGATGGCGTTGCTCGTCAAAATTATTCTAGTACTATAATTGTTCACGCTTTGAAAGACACCTCCTAAACATTTCAGCCATTTAGGACACTCAGTTGTTGTTTGACAGTTGTTTGCATCAGTCTATGCCTGTGTTTTGTAAAAGTGGAGAAGTGATTTAATTCTTACAAGAGAATAAAAAAAAAAAGAAGAGAATACGCCTGCGCAAATTAAATCCGAGTTACACGCTGTTTACGCTGTCTACACTTTGGTTGCCCCTCTAGCTCAATTTGGACTAAAAACTCATTCGCATTCTGTCTCACACTTCGCCGGTCACCCTTGCTAAAATTCACGAATTGCGGTTCGAACTGGTAGACTACCCACTATATTCTCCAGATCTGGACTCGTACTACTTTTTTCAGTTTCCTAAGCTGAAAGATTGGCTTGGAGAACAGAGATTTTCATCGAACGAGGAAGTTATCGCCTCTGTAGACGCCAAACGAATTGAAAGGAGATCATTTTGAAAAATAAGACTGAACTGAAAACTTTTCAAACGACCCGTATAAATAACGACTTGAAGAGAGCCTTAAATAGCGTAAGCCAAGATTTTATTCGCTGTGCCTTAATCTTTCCCGCATCATCACCAAAAAGCTTATAGCTGTTATTTGTGAGAAGGGCATATTGCACTGCGCACTTTTGTTCAATTGTGCCTCCACTATTACCCTGGAAAGGCAACTTCCCTTTGCATTACAATTCTTGACGGAATTATATTTGAGAGCCTTGTACTCTGACTTTGCATTGGCAAGAAGAGTCCACCCCAGATCACTTTCTCTAGTCAACTTTCCCTTAGAAATGATAGTCGGCATTACTTTATCTGATATTTGGTACTTGCGCTAACATTTATGAGTTAGTGCTCCATAAGTTTCCGGAATGTGTTCTGAAGTTTTACGCAACTCATTGGAAAATCAGTAAAGGTCCGTCTTCTTCTTTACCTAGTTTCCTTAGGTGTTCCTTAAGAAAGCCTGTTAGAAAACCTTTTAAAATACGTAGGTTATTCTTATTTTGGATGATGGATGCTTTAAATCTTTTATGGCATAATTCCCTAAACATTTCTTCTCTTGCCTCAGACCTAGTTCTAGTTCTGTTTTCTTTCATCACTTTCATGAATTCTTCTTTTATTAGAGTGTGATCTACTATTCCGTAGAATGGTCCTGGTCCTGTGAAGGTTTCTATTGTCCCTTTTGATTTGGATTGATTTGGACGAATTTATTTATGGCATATATTTCGGTCTGAAAGATGCTGGCACTACTGGTCCGGAGTGCTTCATTTTCGACCCAAATACTCTTCCTTTCTTAGTTCTGGACCCGTCTGTACACCACTTGATTGAGCAGTTGGCCGCCCAATCTGTACACTGTGGATTCATCGCTGCAGTTTCTCTTATTGCGGCGCTTCGTAAGAAAATTATTTCAAAGTTTAATTCCTTGATACGAGTATAATCATCACTAGGGATTGCTAGAATTGGTAGATTTTTGAGAAGTACATCGAATTCTTTCGATCCAATGCACCTATTCAGAACCACCTCCATGGCTGCATTTGGGAATGTTCGCATGACCACAGTGATACATAAGCATGCCAGTTTTTGCACTTTTTTCCCAATCTTACTTCTGAGGTCTCGTTATGTTGATTTTGCTCCCACAGGTGTCAACGAACTTCCGGGGAACTGTATTTCCTTCGTTCCTCATCCTTAGTGCAACTGCCATCCGGTTTTCTGAGTAACGTGTGTATCCTTGTATAGTCTTCCCTTCTGAAAGCCATTTCTCGCAGCTATTAAGAGAACACCGAAGGATGTATCTACTAAGAAAACACTTTTCAGCGGGATAATTGTATACAGAAAATTAACGATCTACTTAGTGAATGCGTATTTTATACGAGTGGCGCTGCCAACAGTGCTGCACCAGTGGATGGGTTTGTGGGGCTGTTTGTACTCAGCAAATGTTCAATTTCATCTGTTTCCTTCTATTTTTCTGTTGAAATTCATTCCAATTTCAAAACTATTTTTGTTGGAGACCAGAGAGAAACCATGTAAACCCTTTTTAGTTTGTTGAACAAAAGTATGAAGTATTAATGATAGTTGACAGCCGTTCGGGATACCATTTAAAACTTCAAACCCCACTTGTTATACCTACGTACATACTTCCAAACACCTTCGCATACCACTATCTTAATTTTCACATCCATCTTCCTGTCGCTACCCTTCCTTTATAAGGAACGAAATCATTTCCCAATTCCGTTATAAACGGACATTTACAACAATCTCTCCTCGCTAATAAAATTGCACTAAATCACTCTCGATGACTACCAACAGATTACAAAAATCCTACATACACCACTCCATCTCTACCCTTCACCACATGGCCTGATAGAACATCTAAATCGATCCGCCTTAATCAGATGCCCCAATCAAATGAAATCTAATTCTATGATAAGAATACTTAAACAATTATGCGGACCAGTGGCGACATAATTCCACATTAGAGACCAATGAGTACAGCAACCTGTGTGCACCTGGAATTGGATCCACGTAGTCTATTGCACAAGTGCACAACAGAGCGTATTTGTTGTGTGTGCCTGTACAGGAATTAGACGACAGTGCGCGCACACACAGTCCAATGCAAAGGAATTCAAGACTCTGATCCAATTCGAGTGTATTTTGGTACTATGCGCGCGGGTAGATTAGTGTGGGCCGTTCAACATTGATGCTAACACACTTTAAGCTGCACAGAGCTGTAAATTAAGTCAAGCAATCCACATTGAACTTGAAGTTAGGATCTCGTGGATATTTTAATACGATTGCATCATAAATTTTCAGAGAACACACATTCAAATCCGAGGATTGTGGTAGGAAGCCAATTGCTTTCTCTATTTCCAGTCTAATGTGCGGAAATGCGCCTGTAGATACAAAATCGAAGACAGCCCCTCTACTGTATACGATCTGGTGGGCTGGAAGCAATGTTAATTTTGGCGTTGGCAGTTTAACGAGACTTTTATTAATTGTTAACTTTACAACAGCGACATAAAAGGTGGTCCAGGCTGTCATTGTGGCTGGGACGCCATGTAAGTACGACAATCGCTTACTTGAAATGCCTCGTGGGAAATGCGACAAATCGTAAAAAAATCAGAAGGATCTAGCAAGCTAATGAGTAAAGGCTTGCGTATTGTTGACACAAACAAGAAATACCACTGTGGAAATCTATTGCAGATACATTTAGAACGTTTGGAAGCTGTACAGCAATTACGTATAGAATTACGGCAACATGTAGCAAATGTGTACGTAGCTGTGACATCAGGACGGTCTCATGAAGGGTAACCTAATGCAATCGGAAACTGAGAAAGGTATTTGCTCTGCAGTCGTCCAAAAATATTTATTTCTGAAACTCTTCAAAGGATATATAGAACAAAAGTGCGTAGCCAAATGTGTATGTACTGTGTGCCATCTGTTATTGGAACCCTATCTCATAGGCTACGTTAATTTTGATACATTGTTGGTAACATAGCTAAATAATCTAACAAAAAACCGCTTAAAACACAACTCAATACCGAATTGGGATATCTAGAGGGCTGAACTTTAAAGATTTGAAGGATGAAAAGACTTCTGCTCGAAGATAGAGGAACCCTCGGACACAGTTCGGACTAAAGAACATTTTTACCAAAAATTAAATATGTATCTAGCATCTTTACTCATACAAAAAGGAAACGAAAAATATCAGATGTAGAGCTAACACTAGGGGTGTTGCTGGACAGAATACCCTAGTCTGCGGTGCCATACAAAAAACTAAGGCTAAGTGGAGACGAGCTCTGTAGGGGATGCAGAGATGAGAAATTGTATGAGGATACATTGCACTCTCTTTTAATGTCCAGACCTTTACCATATAAGACACACTTCAATATTTACTTTAAATGGCGCTGAAGTCCGAGGTGAACCTGGGCCGCAACTAAAAAGCTTCTTCAGACATATCTAGGAAGCCACCTCAAGTTTGTGAGATCGTTGCAATTAAGTTATCTTTATACGAGGTTTGTGGTTACTCCTTACCTTTTCTGTTTTTTGACTGGCAAGGCAATTAACCTGACTTAAAACCCCCAATCTGGAGAACCAGATCATTAGTGATCGATATCATTACACCACTTTGGAGTTGCGAACATTAAGTGGTCCTTCACTCTCTTTCTTCGAAAACCCTGAACCAGTCCTGAAGATCTTTACAAATCGTTGGAGTTAATATAAAGGAGATAAGGTGCCGACACCTGTAAGTTTATAGATTGCTCTGGACACCCTCAGGAAGATGTTTCTTACAGGATATTGAAGAACTATATGGTAAATCTGTGAATGTTATTTGCAGTTTCATCAAAGCAATGGCAATAAAAATACTCCAATGGATATCACAAGTGTAACGTAGATGAGATTATCTCCCATTTGTCCCTCTTAGGTATCTACTTACCGTGTGACTCTGACACTCTTTTTTAACAGGAAGTTCATCACAAAATGGCTGTACAAACCATCCATCAGAAATAAAAAAGGAATCGAAACTTCTACACTAACAGATTCATTATGGACGTTGGCACAGAAGCTGAGTTCTTCTAGAAATGAATGAAAGAAATGTCATTTTTTAAACATCAGCAGCAGATCAAGGCTGGTAAATATCTGAAAACA
Source organism: Pocota personata (assembly GCA_963082735.1). Classification (NCBI taxonomy): domain Eukaryota; kingdom Metazoa; phylum Arthropoda; class Insecta; order Diptera; family Syrphidae; genus Pocota; species Pocota personata. The sequence continues at coordinate 27,159,589 of OY720429.1, read as the reverse complement.
GCATTTCAATGGATAGTTACCGAGGCACAGAGAAATAACGTAAAACGAAAGATCAGATGCATTTTTCCTGTGGTCTTTGCTTTGTTAGAAGAAAATGACATTTCTTATGAAATGAGACTTAACCGCAAAGATGCCCTAACTGGCTTGAGCATCCTCACCGAGCACAGCATAATCTATACCTTCAGGGAGTTCAGAACAATGAAGAAGACATTTAGTATGTATGTTCATCGTTTGCTTTCCCGAACTATTGCTTGTTAGTCGCTCCTTCGCTAAGGCATTTGCTCAACATTGAGCTAATATTGCTTCGTAAAAACTCTCAGAAATAATCAAACTTATTTCCCTTAACCCACCGCACTAAGCACAGAACCAACTTGGAGAAACTTAGATTTTATTTGTTACTCTTTTATGCTTCTTTGTTGATGTATATGGTACGATATATTCGTCACTGTTACTTCTCACCGTGATCTCAAATTAACAGTCACGGCCTTTTACTAAATGTTTTAAGTCACTGTGATCGCGATTTCCTTTTATTTACGCTCACACACTTTTCGCACTCCCATAATTTTTATTTATTTATTTATTCATTTATTTATTTATTATTTTAGCTTTCATTCTTACTCCAGTAATAAAACTTATTCCTCAAATCACCAGAGGTTTTTTACACTTATCCAATCCACAAGTTTCTTCTACATTTTGATACTAGCTTACTCAAAATTACAAGTAACGCGTAGTAGTATCTAAAGTTCTCTGTAATCCTACTTAGAAATATACATAGCTAAATCACCATTCTACACACTCTACCTACATATTGTTAGAAAATTTTGAAAAATAACGGACGTGATTTATGTAACTACTATTGTTCACTGTGATTTAAAAGTAACAATCACATGACCAAAGAGTGATTTAGAAATCACGGTTTTGTTTTTCATCTCTACTTGGGTAGGTGTTTTTTGCTGTACCCTGTTTAGCCTTTAACCTGCACAGCTTGGGTCAGACGCAAACACACTACTCACTTCACCGTGAGTGGTAATTACTACTATCTCCATTGGATGCCTCTATATTTGTCGGCTCACAACGAGTGTACACAACTAACGTACTTGACTCGGTTTGAAACCCTAGCAGTTATCGAACGATAACTTCCAGAATGAACATTACAATCTGGCTATCGACATACATGCATCGAACCTCAAATTTGTCTGATAATCTAGTCACAGCGCTTGACATTTCATTTCTACGTACCTTGCCTTGATAATGGCCTTCAGTTTCTCCGGAATGCGTGTACTGGGTAAGGCATGCCATGTGAACTCTCTGTTAAATAGATTATGTTCAGAAAACCTGCTTGGTTCAAGAGCTGTTTTAGCATGGGCATAGATTGCCTTTGATTGGAGGCTTTATAATAATTCCCTTCGCCCATTCGTCTAAGCCCTTTCTATAAGTTGGTGCAAAAGGTCTGCCGATATTGTTGGCGAAGGTTCGTAGAGCTCCACAAGAATTTCATCAAGCTCTGACACCTTATTCATTCTGATTTTTTTGATAGCTCATTCTGACTGTCTATCCAGAATGACAGTATTGAATGCCTTTCAATAGCAAGAAAAGCTTTTGGGTGAACTCCTTATACTAAAGCGACGCCTGCGTACAGTAGTACGTACTAACCTCGATCTTTCATTTACTGTCAACACGTCTTTGACATTTATACATCCATCAGTCCAGAATTTTTGTCAAAAATGTCTAGTCCACACTACATTTTTGACGAAAATTCTGGACTTCCTTTCCCAGCTTTGGAAATTAAAACAACAAGCACCCTCCGCTACTTCTAAGGATCCGGGAGCAACAACTTTGCTGGTTCTTGCAGCATCACCCGTTGAATGTTATCCATCCCTAACATCTTCCATATATTTCCCTTATGGATATTAAAAATCTTTCTAATCCCATTCATAGGCTTCTACATTGGTTTCAAGCTACCTGAATACCTCTAAAATAGACCACAGCTTATAATTCAAAGGATGGAGGTCTGGACTGCATGGCGGCAAATCGACTGCTGCTATGTAGTACGGCACATCGTTTTGGAGCCGCCCTTGTGATGTTTTGTGCCTTATGAGCCGACGCGTTCGACTCATGGAATGAGCTCTGATGCTTCTTTGGATGACCGGGCATAGACTCTGTCATTTTGTTTATTGAACGATCCGTGAACAAAATTTTCCAGTGACCATCTTGCGCGTACCGGCGGCGTAAATTATTCGATCCTTTATTCCGATTTTGCTTTAATTGAGCTGTAAATCTTGTTTGATAATTTCTCGTTTCATTTCTTACTTTCGCAGCGGTTTCCGATTAATCCTGACTTTAACAACTTTGACTGCCTGTGGAGTCCTGGCAGTGCTAGGGCGTGCAGTTCTTTAACGGTTAGTTACTCCACCAAAGTCCCCAAACAATTTAATAGTTCGATACACAACTCGGTTTTCAATATCGATCAACTCCATATTTACAAACGATTTTTGTGCAAAATATGTGTGCGTTTACTTAGAATAAATGTCACTCATTGTATACCTGTCAATATAGAATGGATGTGTCCAATACTAGTTTCACGATGAGTGCGTTTAAACGTGTACCAGTATTTATGACATAACTAGGCACAGTCAACTCTCATGTTAGATTCCTGCGTAGCCAATAAAATAATATTTCTGTTCATGTTTTCGGTATTCAAATTAAAAAAAAAATTTATTTAATTAGCAATAAAATTACGCACATCCTCTACAACACCACTGAGATGCGTCCAATTACATCAGAATAATTACCGTCATCGGTCCACTTATAAAGAAACATCATTCGAACGAAAATGTACGAATACCTTATTTAAATATCTTTACTACCTTGAGTTGAGTGTTTCACTTTTACTTTCGATATTCATTTCTGTGCTCAACTCAATCCACCCTTATTTTAATATTGTTAGAGAAACTCTATACTCACCACACCACACGATAGAATAAAGAGAAACGCAGTTTTTATTTCCTTAGATTCTCTTTGAAAAAAAAAGATATCTTTCGGGCGAATTCATCTCTATTGCATAATACAGTTTGTTCTGATAAGAATCAGAATATTAGGGGAAAACATTCTAAGGCGAATTCAAACAGCTGATACGAAATTATTTTGTATAACAGTTTGATCCCTTAAATAAAACTCTCTTTGATGAAATGATTAAATCTCTTTCATAAAAGAATTCCAAGATAAGAAAATCATTTTTAAAATGATTCAACGTACCGTCAGTTGTACTTTATGGTAGATGCAATCAAATGATAAAAAATGTTCTGGTGGAAATCGATTGTTATTAGTGTGCGGTTATGTTAGCATCATAGATAGAAAAGTTGCAGGCCAGGCGCATTAGATATTTTTTATAAGTAATGACGGACTCGGCTTCTAAATTAAAAATCAATTTCATAGGATTGTTGTACAAGGTGGCGGGAAAATAAAAAAAGCAATTTCGCAAAATTATAGCCATCTGATTTTAAAGAATGTTAGTAGCCACTAAGTAACAGCGCTCTAACTTTAAACCCAGGGCTTAACTTTAAATTGAATTATAAACAATTTTTAACCAACCTGCAACTAATATCGACTTTAGAACTAACTTACAGCAAATTTTAGTCAAACAAACCCAAAAATTTTAAGTTTGAGAATAAAAACACAGTTTAAGGGTCAATATTGTATCAAATTTAAAAGAATTTGACAGATCGAACACATTTGTTGACTGTTTACATCCGTTGGTTGGCTGAAATTTGAAAAAATGACAGATTGTTAAAAGCCCACTCTAAAAGTTAAAAGGTACTTTTAGTGGTTTTGAAGTTAACGCGAGCTGATAACTATGAAATGGAGTTATGTCGACTATAAATTGGAAAACACTAATCTTGACTTTATTAAGTGCTAAAATCTTTTCTTAAAATCTTTCTGCGACTATAGTTTTGCGCCAATGATTTTAATTTTTTATTATTTTTTTTTTGGACTTTGAATTTGGTTTCATTAAGTACTGAAGGTGATATCGTTTAAATATTGGCCATCAGCGTTTTAGCAAATTTTAGCCATTTTCCATCACTTCTCTCAATACTTCCACCAGTATGGTCTCTATTTCTTGTCTAACATTGCCTTTCAGGGCTGAGAGAGTCTGTGGCTGTTCGCGTAGACCAATGACTTCAAATAACTCAAAAAAAAAAGAAGTCTGGAATGGTTATATCGGGTTTTCTTGCGGGTCAATACAATCGCCAAAACGAGAGATAACACGGCCTGGAAAAGTGTCTTCCATTTAGTCCATTATGTCACCCAATGTGTGTACAGCGGCACCGTCTTGTTGAAACCACATGTGCTCCAACCCCAATTCATCCAATTCGGGTATCAAAAAGTCACGTAACATGTATCTGTAGCGCTCACCAGTGACATTTATCGCATTGCCAGCAGCGTCTTCGAAAAAATAGAGCCTAATCATCCTTTCAGCCGCAGTAACTTTCAGTGGACGTAACGGCTATTCTTGAACAATACGCGGGTTTTCAGCGCCTTAAAAACATGCTTCGTCAATCATAATTCAATTTGAAGGAAAATGATCCTCTTCATGGCTGAGGCTTATGCTGAGTTGGCTGTATTCAAGACGGACTTGGTGGTCTTCGGGCAGTAGCCGATGCAACATCTGAGTTTTATACGTAAACATTTTGAATTCATTTCTTATCCTTGCGCACAGCATGAATATTCTCGGCCGAACTTGACCCATCTCCTGTTGAGCAAGTCTCTCCCAGGTGTGCGGCTTGGCGTCGAATTGTGCGACCAGTCGATGCCAAACTGTGGGGAAATCGTCGACGAAATTCACGTTGTGTTCTTATCACTGGTGAATTATTCCACCATCTTGAATTATTCCATTGTTCATCGTCGTGTTTTTTGCATCTGTTTACTACACAACTGTCAATACCACGATGACAGGAGACGCCATTTGCAAAAATCGCAGACAATTCATTACTTTTCCGCCACCTTGTAGTTGTTTTCCTGAACGACATGTCAAAAGTCTTGATAAAATGGTCGGTTAAGGCGTATTCGTTCTAGTTTTTCACAGATATCTTTTGTTTCCCTTTATGATTTTTACTTGCACCTATAAGGGCAAGTATTGATTCATTGAATACAGTACTTTAATGGAGAAACTCAAAAAATGCTTCTTTCATGCAGTTTGTTTCATCCGATAGTTTGCTGAATGAGCTGAACAAATAAAAATGTCACATTTTACCGTAAAGTTAGTAAATACAATTTTTTATTGCGAATATCTCGAAAACAGTGCGTCATAAGAAAAAAATTATTAAGACCGACATTTTTTGGTTTGAAATTCTCTACAAGTTGGGTGCCGAATTAAAAATTTTTCAAATCTGTAGGATGCAATTATTCCAATTCCAAAATTATGAAATTGAAAAATATTGTCCAGAAAAATAAATTTACTTTTCGTCCATACATCATACATGGCCAGGCAAACATTTGAGGCGTTTTCTTAAAAAAAAATACATTGTTTTTCCAAAGCTGGCTCTTATTGTTAATATTTCATCAAAAAACGTCTTTACTATTTTCTTCATAGAATGGATCGTTTTCAAGTTAAAGCCGCGAGTAGTACACTATTTAAGGGTTTTTTTCTTTTCAGGCAAGCAAACTTTGGAAGACGATGAGAAATAATTTCATTGGTTCAAGAGTTAGGGAATTAACAAGTACTCGATTGACTCTTCTAAAAACCCCATCACTTACTACTTCGGTCCTGCAGTAACTTGTGGCCTTGAAAGTAAACATTTCTAGATATTTACAGGATAACAAATCTTATTAAGCTTCATCTCCGGCAAGTAAGCCTGCAATTTAAAAACATTTTTAGAACTCTGCGCCACAAGCGCTTGGATATTAATACATAAGTTTCTATTCCTTTTGCGAAGTAGACGCCTGAATGAGAGTTCTAAAATTACCAAGTTCTCTTACTTACCTTACTTACTTTACTTTTTTTCTTTAGATGGCACCAAGTCCACCACAGTCTGTGGTGAACTTGGCCTCAACCAACAAGCGTCTACAGCATTTTTGCCCCCAAGTTGGTTGAGCTCCCTTTCCAGTTGCGTGTGTCACCGTACGTGGGGTCTTCCTTTACCGTGTCGTCTGAGAAGAAATTGAAGACTTTCCGGGCCGCAGCGTTGATGTCCCTTCGCTCTACATGTCCTAATCATCTCAAGTGGATTCAGACTCTTCTGACTAGGTCGATGTTGGTGTATAACTGGTATAGTTCGTTATTGTATATTCTCCTCCATTTGTCTTTGATAACGTCCATGCTTCTGCGTGGACTGCGGTGATGGGGGTGTTATATAAAGCCACCTTAATTGTCCGTGAGAGGGCTTTGCTAATCAATTGCTTTCTCAGCTCAAAGAAACCGAAGTTGGCAAGAGTGATTCATCGCTTGATCTCCGCGTGTCATTTTTTGAATTTACTCAAGAAAGCACCATTGACAGCCCTCTGCTTACATTCCCCTGAATCTAGCTTGAGAATTTTGTACAATCCGTTCAAGTATACCAAAGAATTCAGATGACAGCGCTTCACCTCGTCGTATTATTCTGACATCAGAGTGCATTCTCCCCCGTTATTCTGCACAGACGCACTAGTTTGGCAGGGATGCCAAAACTAGACATGACTCAGCGTGCTCATAGCTCGTTCTTATAGACGCTATGATAGGCGACTTTAAAATCGATGGAGTTCCTGAGTGTTTTCCAGGATTTGCCGCAATGTCTGATCTATGGTGTACTTTTTTGGCCTAAAACCACACTAATATGGACTTATCAGATTCTTGATAAAAGGCTTAAGGCGTTCACATAATACGGCACACAGGATATTATACGAGATGTTGAGGAGACTAATACCTCCGTACTGCAGTTCAGACGATTTCCTTTCTTGAGAATCTTAAATGAATTTGCTCTGAATTTATACCCGTCCGTCGGTATTAGGCACCCTTCTTTATAAAAAGCAGTGCTTTCTGATATAAAGTCGGTCAAGCTCCTTCATAAAATACTGAAACGTCCAATGTTCGCTTATCTACCCTTGATAGAGTTAATTTGTCTGCATCGTTTAGCAGAACTGAAAAACCTTTTTTCTTTTCTACGAACAGAAAGCCACCATATTATGCAACATCTTTGGATTACTAAATTGTGCGCACGGTCGCGATAACATGCCGCTCCCGAAGCTCTTTATTGAACCTTACTTTTATAAGTGACCGATTTCTTAAATTTTCCACTAGCTTAAAGATCGTTCCAGATAATTAAACAAGTTAATCCTCGGTTATATGGAAATTACGATTACAAGTTCCACATGTGTACGTAGTTCCAACAATCACACATGTTTTCGCTGTAAAACTTTCGAAAACACTCAGTGATCGTACGAGTAAAACAAGTACAATTTTTCAAAAAATAATTGGCCCGTTCCAAGTGAGATTCTGCAATTTTCTACGGTCTTAAAAGCTGTAATTTTTTACTCCACTTTCCAAATGCTTAAATTGAGTAACAGCAACGCCTTTGGTCTATAAATCAAGCTCATATGTTTCAAATTAACGAGTTTTTGAAACTTTGTATGCATCTTTGAAACAAACAATTCCCACAGCGACCCCTCCTTGTTAATTTTTCACACATATTTCAAGCCCACCATGCAGCAAGTGCACTTTGCTTCCAAACAAAATTCTGAATCAATTAATAATGGCTAACTTGGGAAACACTGCATCCACTCTGTCAATGTTGAACTTGATCCTGCTCCGCCATTGATCATAATCACAAATCCCAAGACCCATTGACTCACTGGCTGGTGGGGTTATGCACCAGAGCAACGCACACCCCGCTGACACAGATACACAATAAACCGCAGAATTCAATTTTGCACTCAAACCGGTGCCACAGTGCACCGTCGTCAGGCCCTTGCAAAGTGTGTAAACAATTGCCCCCTGCCACAAAGACAAAACGTGCCACAGTCACGAGCCCGAAAAAAAGGGTAAATCCCTTTGGCACGTAATGCATCAAATGATCTGTCAAACCGACCGTTGTCGGTCGCTATTTAATAAATGATGATGAGAATGCAAGGGCAAGCGCAAGCGCCTGCGACTCTGGACGATCTGGATGTGGCCTCAAGGGACGGGACACAGGATGCGAAGGTGTGTAGTCTGGCGCGTTGTCGCTTCAATTAGGATTATGCTACCCATTCTAACCCCATGATGGTTGGCGTCATCTGCAACAATACAGATCGCTCTGATTTCACTCCCAGATTTCCATCTAATTCGAATGCAGACAGATCGTTATTCTTTCTGTGGATGCGCGGTGTCTATGAGCTCACGTCCAGGCCACCTTTTTGGGCTCGTAATTGGGCGCGAGCTCATGAAAAGTGAATCTGTTTTCGAGTTCTTCTGTGTCTGTCTGAGAGGAGAACGATTTCGGGTGTGATAATGAGATTACGATCGGACAGTGCGGCGGATTGGAAACGCAGCAGGGGCCACAGCGAAATTGCGAGTTGACATTGACACATGCGATAGCATCGCCAGATTCCAGAAATACCTACCATCGATTGATTGATTGGTCCTCGGAATATACGTGTATCGTCGTCTGGCCGCCTGGCAATTACCACATCTGTTCGAATTTATTTTTGTTTTCGTCTTCCTGGAGTATCTTTGAGTGGGATCTTCCCACATTGAGTACAGTTTATTTGTGCGATTTCATATCACATATCCTTGATGGGGATTAAGTTGAATTGTTGAGTTATTGTGATTGCTAATGGCAGTGCCACCCAGGAACGAATCAGAGTATATTTTGGGATTAAACGAAATATTAATCTTGATGTTACATCATTCAATAATATTTGGCGGAAGGCGATTTGGTAGCCAGAATGACAGGAGCTGTTAAATTGCATCTGCGGAAAAGATACTGATTGTGTGATTGGCCTTGTGAGAGACTCAATGGGGGTAGGAAATTGCAACATTGTAGTGGAATAATGAAAATGGAGGGATTTTTTTTTTATAAGCCGATTAGGTGGATGAAGGTTTTACGAGAAATAAACAAAATGGTACTAAATGTCTCTAAATATAGCACACCCTGCGCTAGGTCGTAGGAAGTTAGTTTTTCGACTTAAGTAGTCTTTCATATCCATAATGGAAATATTTTGGAATGTGATTTTGAGGATAATACTCCTGCAGTCGAAGGTCCTTCAGTATTGAGAATTTCGAATTCAGGTCTAGGCTTGGTCATCGTTAGCAGGGTTCTTTAATACAATTGGTAGGAGGTGTTATTTTTTACGCTGAACCAGTTCCTAGTTCACATCCTTGAAGCCAATATTCCTTAGCCCTTCTAAAAAATGCAAAAATAATTTTCTAATAAGTGGAATATCTTTAGCAGTTTAGTCTGAGGCCTTGCGATAGGTTAATGGTGTTATTATACCAAAGGCCGGTAAACGCAACCATATCACTGCGGAAGGAATTCAGACCTTGAAGTCTCAACTTATTTGTTCTAAAAATATTCGAAAGGTTAGCAGAAAAAGCGGACTTTGTTGTATGACTTTTAATATCGCTAGATAGACAGCGGTGTCTATAGAGGTGGTTTAGACGTTAAACCAATTATTCTTTCCCTTAAGGTCGTGTGTTCGAATCGCAGCACAACGATGTCACTTTACACTAATTGAATTAGTTCTACTTTATTATTGCACTAAATCTACTTCAGTTTGATAAAGCCGAACTGTTTTCTTCAAGTGAACTTCGACATCGAGATATTTTTATTTTATTTTTTTAACCCCACTCCTGGCAGCCGCACAGAAAAAAAGGATTTTGACAGCCAGGTTCCGGACTAGAGTACGACACGTCACGATAATTCAGTATTATGCACCGACGAAACGATCGTCTCAGGATGAAAAGGACAACTTCTACAGCTAACTAGGTGCCACTTACAATGGAGTGCCAAACGGCGACATTGTCATATTGATGGGCGATTTGAATGGGAAGGTAGGCAACGACAAAGTAGGGCTCAAACATGTAATAGGGAAACGCGGTATTGGCGACCGAAATGACAATGGTGAGCGATTTGTAGATTTCTGCCATAAAGTCAGTTGAATTTTAAATGACAGGCAAACAACGTCCAACCAAATTGATCATTTGGCAATCAGTCGTCATTTTAGAGGTTATCTCGTGCACATCCGAAACAGACGGGGTGCCGATAATGGGATGACACTAGATCACCATCTTATCAGATTACGTAACTTAAGAACTCCTAGGTTTAACACCGACAGGCTAAAGGATCTTCCATACGCCAACAGTTAGCGGACCGCCTTGCACAAACAGCAAGCAATCAGCAGCTCCTTGCCCGTGAACATTTAAAACCACTGGGGTGCTGTGAAATGGCATTTTAAAAGAAAAATTATGAAATTTCACTATTATGAAAGATAGAAAGCAAATTGGTCACACGTCTCTCGATTTCGAGCAATAATCGCACACTGATCCTACACCGGAAAAAATGCATAAACCCGCTATTGCATCATGAAAGTGCATTGGTGACCTTTCTTAAAAAATAAAGGTCGTTTACTACCTCATATAATGACGCCATAATTCATAAAATTCAAACTAGTTTCTTCCGAGAAATGATTAGGCAGCAAAGAGAAAAGAAGAGGTTGCCTGATACATTTGGCCAAGGCTGTATATTAAAAATCCGTCGGACGACAAATCACCCCGTCACCATTCAGTTTCGATGATTTTCAGGGGTTTTTCCATATCTCACTTCCACTTCATTGGATTTCGATAAGTGTTAAATAAAGGGTTATTCATTTTGAGGTTGGTCCTGCCATATGACATCTGTCAAATTCATCTGACATCCATACCATCGATCTTTTTACCACCACGATTGGGTGCTGGAAAATAAACAAGTTGACGTTGATTTTTCGAACAATATTGCCTTCCGTGATGAGACTTATGTATTTCTCACTAGGTGGCTACGAAAACAAATAAAATTGCAGAATTTGGGGATCTGAGAATCCAAATGTGATCGTTGAGAGGTTATTGCATACACCACGGGTGACAGTTATACGGCGTGATCGGGTCGTATTTTTTTTGAAAACGAAGAAGGCGCCACTGTTACGGTGAATTCTCCGCGCTATGGCCAAATGATAACCAACTTTTTTGGCCTGTATTGAAGAAATTGATGGGAGCGGTATGTGTTTCCAATAGGACGGGACTACGTGCCATACAACACAGGTAAATTTGGCTATACTGCACGAAAAGTTCCCCGACCTTTCGAGATTTGGTGACATGAATTGGCCACCAAGATCGTGTGATCTGACATCTGCAATGTAGACAATCCCAAAACTTTGGAGAATTTAAAAATCAAAATCCGTGAAGTTATGGCCGCAATACAGTCAGAAATGTATAGAAACTCACCGAAAATTACCTCACGAGAATCGAAGTTTGTAATAACTTCCGTGGAGATCATTTAACCGATGTAGTATTCCATACATAACAAACAAGCCAAATTTCATCGAAATCGGTTCAGAATTTCTCATAGCTTTCTTTTTCTCTGCGAATTAACGAGAAAGCGAGGCTCGACTCACACTTGTACAAATTTGTGAGCCTTGGGATGCACACAAATTGTTACAGAATGACATCTGTTCTTCACTGACAGCACCACTGTGCATCGCAGTCTATTTGCTTGTAAATAACTCTTTCGTAGTCCTACTTGATACGTTTTGGTACTCAGTTTTAATCCTTTGAAATGTTTATTAAATATGACACAATAATCGTTCGATGTATGCCTTTTGTTCACTTTTATATCACAATTAATAAATATTCCTAATCACCTAATAGACAGTGTCCTTCATTTTCAAAAAAAGTATCTCCGACGATGCCCTCCTCTTTATTAAAATGATAACCATCCCGGAAACGTATGCCAATGCCTAGCTACGCTGTTTATTTATGCAATTGATTCTTCAATTACTCATCTTGACACCTTCAATGGCATGTAGGCTGTCTATCTGACTATCAAAAGACCATTAAACAACTGCATGCGATCACAGAATTTTATGTAAAAACTATTTTATGGTAATGATTCCTTAGAAGCGTGTCAATTATTGGTTTCTAATCAAACAGAAGTGCTTCGCCTTCATCATCCTTCACTTAGTTAATTGAATAAATTGAGGGACTTGGCAAGACTATTACAGAGCTTGTAAGTGACACAACTTGCGTCATTGGGCTTTTATGGTTTCATGCAAATTGAAAGACATTCTATAATAGTTTAATGCTTAATTCTATGGCAGCATGTGCATTCTAATATGATGATGATCTAACATGTGGCCTATTCATAATAATTTGCAAGGACGGATAGGATAGGTTAGGTACGAGGGTTGTTGAAACAGTCGCATAGGCCTACGCTACCCTAAGTTATAAACCCTAAAAAAAACAGAGAGAGAAAGGAGAAAACATTAGAATTGTTGTCGAATTGTTGTAGTGGTGGGTACTTCACCGTTTGCCTTGAAGAGGAATTTTCCCGTTCTGGTCCGGTAAATAAATTTCGAGATACGTGTAGGTTAGTCTGCTACTTGGTGCAACTATTCGATGGAAAAGTTCCCAAGGAGAGACCAGCGACATCCCCTTAGGATTGATGGGTTCCGCAGCACTTGCTTCGCATAGAAATTGTTCCCATCCTGACCGGTTGCAGAACATCCGAATACATGTGAGTTGTATATCTGCTACTTCATATAACTCTCCGAAGAATGAATTCCCAATGAAAGTTAAGCGATATCTACTTAAACTAGGGCACTGGCACAAGAAGTGAAAGGTGTCTTCCTCCACCTCAGGGTTTCCTCAAACTCTACAGAAGTGCTGTCCTTTCGTTATTCCCATCCGCCCAGAGTGTTCATTTACCATTATTACTGGTTACTATGGATATCGAGAATATTTTCCTTGTTTTGCTGCCATAAATGTTCGGCAATAGAGCTTTCGTAGTTTTGTTTGAATATTTTTCCATTTCCTTGCTATTATTGCTTCACGTATGAGAGTGATGCATGACTCCTTGCATCTGTTAATGAGGTACATCAGACGGACCCCATCCTGGCTATTCCATCCTCTTTTTCGTTTCCAATAGAATCACTATGACCTGGCATCCAAATAATTTTAACATTGTTCTGTTTGTTCAGAGCCCCAAGTTCGGCGCGACAGAGCTAATTACCTTCGATGTCATTGTTACTGCTGCCAGTGACTCGGCTCGGCTGTCCATGTAAATAGAGATATCGGCTTCCAGAATGGTCAAAACTTCTGCTTGAAAGACACTGCTTTGGAGGTGGAGATACCAAGTTTCTCTGAAAAAATACCTTCACCTGTTCCTTCGTGCATATTTTATTCGTCTGTGCACATTTCGATTTCTGAGCTAGAGATGACGGTGTTTGCTGTGTCCATATACTGTTATCGCTCAGTTGTTGGTTCCTTTGGACGGACCACGCATTTATCAGCAGTTTCTCTTATATACAAATCTAGTCACATAAGGTGTTAACTTTAGAGCTCATACAGGTCACTCTTTATATTTAAGTCCATCAGACTAAGCACCAGTAATGTTCTCTCTTTGGCTATGTAAAGTTGTTTTTTTTTAGAGGTTTATTTTTCGAGCTGGCAATACTTTTTCCAGCGACAGCTAATTTGACAGCTGACAGGTGATTTGTGATCAGTTTGGTTTGTCATTTCACCATGAATAGACTTACGCCAGAACAACGCTTGCAAATTGTGCAAATTTATTTCGAAAATCGTGGTTCAGTTCGCAAAACTTACCGTTTGTTACGTTCATTTTATGGTCGATATTATCGTTCATCCGCAGAGACCTCGTACAGTGCTCGCCGAAGAAGCTGTTGCTACTGTGGAGCATAGTATTGCAGAAGATCCGAATGAGTCGATTCGCAATTGAAGCTGTGTCAACTTTCAACTTTATGGAAGATTTTGAGGACAAATTTTGATTTACGAACTTACAAGATCCAGCTCGTGCAAAAATTAGAGCTGCTTAACCATCGTGTGCGTCGTACGTTCGGCAAATGGGCCGAAAACGAGTTTACTCTTGGTCCTCATTTTCACCATAACATTTTGTTCAGGTATGAGGCTCATTTTTGGTTGAATCATCAGCAAGCAAAACTGCCACATTTGGAGTGAAGAAAATCCACAAGCCATCATTTAGAAGTTTGGTGTGCTTTATGCGCTGCTGGAATCATTGGTCCACATTTCTTCAAAAGTGATGCCGGCCAGAACGTTACAGTCAATGGAGAGTGTTATAGATCCATGGTTACTGAATTTTTCGTTCCCCAATTCAATGGCATTAGTGTGGAAGAGCTGTGGTATCAACAAGACGACGCAACATGTCACACATCGCATGCCACAATCAATTTATTGAAGGAAACCTTTCATGATCGCATTATTTCGCGTAATGAGCCGGTGAATTGGCCTAGAAGATCATGTGATTTAACACCTTTGGATTATTTTCCGTAGGGATATGTGAAGTCACTAGTCTACGCCGATAAACCAGAGACGATGGACGACTTCAGCTTCCTGAAAAGTGGTTGAAAATTTTACTTCCATATTGCGCTTTATTCGAGCCAGCCGCGGCGCCCATATGCCCGAAATCATATTTAAACAATAATGGCATGAAATTGTCTATGTGTTTTATTTAATTTTAAAGTTCTATACCTCTAAAAAGAACATTAGATAAACCCAATGCCTAATTTTCGGAGATGTTCCCCAGTTTATTTTACAGATCCTGTTGCAGAGTGCCATTGAGGTCTGCTTTATTCTTTCTCCTATATTTAACTTTCAGCTCAACTTACAATCAAGGGTTAGGCCCAGACATTTTGCACTGTGTGATAGAGGAGGCCCTCACTCCGACGAACCACGAGGAAACTGATTGTTCTAATGAGGCCCCGCATGTCTCTCTCAACACCTCCTAATATAGTACACTGCCCGCCGAGAAAGATGTTCGTAGTGTCCATTCTAATGTCACTTACGTATTACGTGGATAATTCACTACTTACTGTGAGCCTTGCTAAAGCGCCCGCAAGGGCTGGTTTACCTCCCAACCTTTCTAGAGCTGCCACGGTTCTTGAGCCCACACCACCAGGGAGTTGTGTATCTATTGTTACCTCTTTCTTAATGACCACTGCGATTAGCCATTTCCAGTGGGGGCCCACGATGAGGACTAAAGAAAAAGATTTGTGGTCAGCAAGGACGGGTGAGTCTCCTATCATTTTGCCCTTGAGTAGCTCTTCAGAGCAGCAATTTCGCCGATAGAAATCGAAGCCGTTGAATATTCTACCAAAATATTATTCCCAATAGATACATACAAAGTTTCAGCTACATCATGTTTTACCTCGAAAATTCCTTAGCACCGAACTTTAATAATCTGCCGACATACCAACCCACAGGTTGACTTTCTGCCTACCGGTTTCACTGTACGAGGTGTGAATTTATATCACAATTCTTGATTTCCTTACAAATTGAGTCTGTTAATTATATGAATTAAACAATGTACAACACTTTGGGGATTTTCTCCATTAAATTCAGAAAAATTGAACAGAATTAAGGGCAAACGCCGACATAAGTGGATTGCAATGGTGGCGGCAACGTGTGCTTGCTCTTGTGTAGTCGCAGATAATTTATGATCCCAATTTGCGAACCTTGATTGAACAATCAATATTCGAGAGCAGAAGCCTTGTGCACTGTCGTGGTAATATTTTGTATCGAAAATTGGGCTATAATCGAATGTTGAAATTTATGTCCGTAAGGCTGGAAGAGTGACGTTGATGATTATTAACTTAAACCACCTTAAGCGTAAGCAAAAAGTGAAACGTATTTCTTAGTTCATTAAAGCAGTACTGGAGACATTATTTACTGCTTGTATCTGGTAGATTGATTATATGTTTGAAGACAGTTTTATACATATGTATACAGGTACGGAGATTAAGTTAAAATAGAATAGTTGTCATAGATCCGATCACATATTTCTGATTCGTAAACTTTTTCGTTTATCGGACCCTTTAAGAGTATGTTAAACGCTGGCGCTCCTTTCCTCCCTTCTTAATTTAAATAGCTGTATTCATAGTAAACCTTTGTTAAGCTCTGTGTATTTGACACCTATATGCTGGGTTACAGAGTACACTGCCTCGTGATGCTACCTGCATAACGCTAAATGGTGTAGAATATTGGGTGTCGAACACAAAAAATGCATGTTTCTCCTAGCAACTACGATATCGACGTACCTGTCATCCAAGAGCTACACGCTGCAACACACATTAGTCTTAAATTCCGAGGTAACATCCACGGCTACTCTCTGATCGTCGGAACATATCACCATATCTACGAAATAGCGACATTCTCCCGAAATAAGTTATCTAATGTTCACCTGGTAGATGAGAACTCTGAAGATAACGTCCATATGGTCACCATCAACGTTGCTGGTCTAAACATAGTTAACATCTACAAACTTCCAGCTTCACTATGGAAGAGTAATGTTCTGTGCACACACAACCAAACCACTGTGTATATTGTCGATTTTGACAACCATAATAACATCAGGAAATATGCAGTGAGCGACAGAAATGGCGAAGCACTAGCTGACTGGGAGGATTCCAACAATATCCATCTAATCTTTGATGCTGAGGATTGAGGGACATTTCACTCCAGAAGATGGCATCGCGACTACAATCCTTATCAGTGCCTCGTATCTTGCGACCATGAAAGCCGTCCACATCCACCATCCAGAACCATTCTGTCAGACCGCGCTGTAACTTCAACAAAGCTGCTTGGGTACAGTTCTTCAAGCAATTGGACAGCTGTATCTCGGCTAATGTAGAGAGTATCAATTGTTGAAAACAACACCCCACGCGGATACAAGAAAGAATACATCCCTGGGACCAATCAAGTACTTGCTTCCACAATGCACATGAAAGAAGGTTTTGAAAAATGTTCGATATCAGTGGCGTTTATCGATTTTACAGCACTTATGATACACTATGGAGAAACAGCCTACTCTATAAGCTCCTAACAATTATATAGTGTTGAAAAATAACTCAACTGGTGAGCAATATGCTGTCAAACTGGGATGCTAGAAGTTATCTGAAAAAGCTTAACAACGGACTACCGCAAGGATCGGTATTGGAAAAAAAATCTTTTCCACCTGTATATCTACAACATACCACCAAACTCTTCAAGAAAGTGTTCATATGTCGATGACATCGCTATAGCCACGCTGCACCAAGATATCACAGTAACCGAAGGTATTTTGAACGATGACCTTGAAGTGTTAAATACAAACTGCGTCTGTGTCCAAGCATGACGGAGACTGATGTTTGCTGTAATTTCAACGGCACCCTTTTGGTTCACCTTTGAGTGACGCTAGATAGAGCATTATGCTACCGACACCATCTCATAAAATTAGCTGGAAAACTAAGATCAAGAAATAACATCATTCAAAAACTCGTTGGGACGTCATGGGGAGCTAGTTCTTCATCATTTCGGTCCACCGTAATCGGACTTGTGTGTTAGGCAGCAAACATGAGAATAGCTCACATACTTCAAAAGTAGATATACAACTTGTAGATCGTAATAGGAACTCTGAAGTCTAGATTGACTTCTAGTGCTAAGTCACATAGCACCACCAAATATCCGCCGATCTCATGCACTACCTGCTGTCGGTTCACAATGACAACTCCATTCTAGATCACCCTCAGAGACTCAAATCTAGAAGACCAACTCTACGCACAGCCGATTCAGTCTTAGCCGAGTTTGACGTAAGCAGCGAATACCTATGGGCGAATAGTCATACGAATGGAGACTTACGTCAAAAGCTCAAGGCGGAGAAGAACAGGTATTGAGAGTAGAAATAAAATAACGACTTTAAGAAGCGATGTACAACTGGATTGATCCAAATTGCGAGCCTTAAAGTCGCCTATGATAGCATTATAGAGAAGAATTATACAGAGCTACGTCTAGTTAAAACATCTCTGCTAAGCTCGTCCGCCTATGTAAGATGACGATGGAGAATGCACGCTGCTCTATCAAAGTAGGTAAAAATCTATTATCTATCTGAACCTTTTGATCTAAGAAACGGTCTAAGGCAATGCGATACGCTATCGTCCGACTTCTTCAGCATCTTACTTGAAAGGATTACACGAAACTCGCAAGCTAACACCAGATGTATAATTTTCACTGCCCGCATATGTCTTCGATATTGACAATCAGTTCAGTGAGGGGGTTATATTGCAAAAAAAAGCAGCACAGATGGGTATGGCTGTGAACAAAGACAAAACAAAGTATATGCTGTCAACAAGAATGGACACACAACAACGGCGAATAGGACAAAACGTCACCATAGACAAATTTAACTTCGAAGTGGTTAAGGATTTTATCTACCTAGGCTCCGTGGTTAACTCTGAAAATGACACCAGTGCTGAGATCAAACGAAGAATTACTCTTGCCAACCGCTGTTTCTAGCTAAGAAGGCAATTGAGAAGTAAAGTTCTCTCTCGAAGAATGAAGGAGACACTATATAAGACCCTCATCCTTCCTGGCGCAGATGCTATGGATGTTAGCAAAAGCAGATGAAAGTACTCTTGATTGTTTCGAAAGGAATTTTATTTGTATGATGTACTATCCAATTTGTATTGAGACGGTGTGTGGGGGAGAAGATTCAGCGACGAGCTACACGGTCTTTACAGCAACATCAACCTGGTTAAAAGGTGCGACTTCAGCGTAGCAGAGGAAGACCCCACATTAGATAGAGCGCAGAGTTTGAAAGTTACCTCAGCCAACTGGCGCGCAAAACTGAAGACAGCTAGCGATAGATTAAGCGCTGGCTGGAGAGGTTTGTTGACTGAGACCCTGGTCCATTCTGGACTTTAGCGCCATCCAAAGTAAAGTAAGTAAAGAAAAAACTGCTAATATGGCATTCTGGAAAGGAACTGACGTCCATTTTGTCTTGAGCCATTGCAAGGTGGATATCAGACAGCTGTTGAATTTTACCTCATACTACTCGTATATCACTCAATTTATAATTCAAGAAACTGATTAATTGTGAGAGATCACGCAGTCAACTGAGTGACGTCAAGCGCTCAAGGTGGATAAGAAAGGGTATTGAGAAGACGATATTCGAATGAATTTAAGCAGTGATGGGGCCCACTTCATTTTGGCTGTTTGAAATTCAAAAAAAACAGTTGTATTTTGACAAGGGACAATTGATATTCTGGCTTTGACTAGCGACTTTACATATCCCCCCAGAAAATAATCCCAATACCTTTTCACACGATCTTGGAGGCGCTCATCAAAAGTTTCTTTCAAAAAATTTATTGTGGCACGCGCTGTGTGGCATGTTGCGCCGTCTTGTTGATACTACAGCTCTTCCACACTAATGCCATTGAATTGGGGAACGAAAAATTCAGTAACCATGGATCTATAGCACTCTCCATTGAATGTTCTGACAGGCATCACTTTTGAAGATGCCTTTCACTTTTATGTGCGCATAAAGCACACCAAACATTGACTTTTTGTGGATATAACGAAACCTCAATAATGGCTTGTGGATTTTCTTGACTCCAATTGCAGTAATTTTGCTTGCTGACATAGCCATTCAACTAAAAATGAGTCTCATCGCTGAACAAAATTTTGTGGTGAAAATGAGGATCAAGAGCAATATCGTTTTCGGTCCATTCACCGAACGTACGACGCACATTATGGTCAAGCGGCTTCAATTCATGCATGAGGTGGATCTTGCAAGCTCGTAAACCACGATTTTTCCGTAAAATTTTCCATAAAGTGGATGGACACAGCTCCAGTTGTTGTGCACGATTGCGAATCGACTCATTCGGGTCCTCCTCAATACTACGCACCACAGAAGCAACAACTTCTTCGGTGAGCGCTGTACGACTTCTCTGCAGATGCGCATTATCATTCCCGATTCACAATGCAGCGTGATAGCGAGACGAGAGCGAGACGAGTCTAGCGCGAGTTGTCAAAAAAGGTTTCGATCTATGCAAATATATGAAGCAATGCACAATGATGCGAAACTCGTTCTATCGCAACGCATTCTTTTCAGAAAATTGAAAAACTCTCGCGACGAGATTGCCTGTCAGCAGGCTGATGCGACTTTGTTATGCAGCCAGAAAGAGAAAGATGGTGTGTTGCCGTTGTTGCTTTTTCATTTTAACACAGATAATACATGCTCGCTGTATCGCCTTCATTGTGAACTGGGAAACGATTTTATGAGGACGAGGATTTCTCGCCTCGCTCTAGTCTTGCTCTCACGCTACATTGTGAATCGGGCATCGATTAGAGTATGCGTGATGCGAAAACGATCCATGGTTATTCAAATTAGCGAACGGTAAGTTTCTCGAACTGTACCACGATTTTCAAAATAAATTTTTACAATTTCCAAGCGTTATTCTGGCGTCTCATGGTGAAATGGCAAACCAAACTGATCACAAATCAGCTGTCAACTGTCAAATTGGCTGTCGCTGGAAAAAGTATTGCCAATTCAACATTCCAGATGCATATGGTTATCTAAGAGTCCTTGTGTTTTTTGAGCTTTAAAATCCTCCAAAACCGCATGAACATCAAGGCTGCATTCAAAACTGCTGACTCGTCCGTAATGAAATCTTAATTCAGTCTGCAAACTTGTAATCTTTCTCTTCTAAATTCCATTTTACTGCGGCTAAAGTGTGAAAATGAAACGGATGATTCGATGGCCAACGCGTCAGTGTCCCGAATTTGCCCCTAACCGTTTTGTTGTATCAGCAAAAACCATTATAGATCAAATAGAAAAATTGCTAAATCATCATACAAAATTTAATGAGGTCTGGTTAACTACTCCGAGTCAACACCTTTCACAAAATTTTGCAATGAAATGGTGAAGCGTTATAATATCCACTTGTAGAATCTCAGTTTCATCGTAGTAGACACTTAAGCCCAGGAAAGGCGTATGAACCCCTTTCATGCCTAAAATTGTGTTCCAGAGATCCTGAACCATTCGCTGACTGCACTCCGAAAAATTTCTGGCTAAGTTCGCAGCACCGAAGCAGGGATGTCATAAAAAGGTGAGCTTTTCTGAAGCATACGATTTTAGTTCCCTATTTTGAACTTTAGTTAGTTTCACGCTGACACTTACGCTTCATCTAGACATAAAAGTTTCCGGTGTACAGTATATGCCTTAAGACTAACCATCTGACAACATTATGACATCTCTAAATGTAACCATATGCTACAATAACTCATTTCGCCAGTTTGAAGCGCCACTAGACACAGGTTCCAGTCGAAATCTTATAGCCTTCGAAAAATATTTCCTAATAGACGTCTTAATTTATCATGAAACCATAAACTTCCATCTAAATGGTGCGAAATATTTCCACGAATTCTTCATGTCACTACCACTAAAGCAAAACGCATCCATTCATCATTACAAGCTGCGTGAATATTTTCCTATCTGTCCGGCGTACGAGTGTCAAAACTTGCACTCGGAATTAATTAAGCACCATTAATCACTATGCACCCGCAACAGCAGCAGCTAACCATTGCCATGGACTATTTCGCATGGTTTCGTATTTCCTGAATTTTTTTTAGACGAGTGTTGAATGCCTGTAGGTCAGATGAATTAATATAAACGCCCATCGGGGGAATTGATAAATGACGAATGCCTTCCAATTAATGTAACATCACTGGGATAACATTAGGAGATTAACGTTTACATCCTCTGGGTTATCTAGAAATTTCATTCTAAATAAGGAAACATTTAGTTGGGGACACTGCAAACGATCGCATGTTATTGGGATGGTATCTTGTCGTGTGCCATAGATTAGTAGTGAATGTCAAACGTGTTCGGCTTGAAATTAGAATTAGCTCCTTACAAGTGACATTTGACTTTTGACATTTAAAATGTCAAAGAATGAACATCTGTTTGACATTTGAAGCTTAAAATGGAATTGGGATCATTCAAAAACAGCTGAAAATTGTTTTAGATAATCTTAGCTTATGTCAAAAACATTGTCATGTTTGGAAACAAGAGCTTGTTTCATTCGTAAAGAATGCAAACATGAAAAAGAGAGGGAGGAAAAGACCAGTGCAATCTATATGGGTCCGGTGCAATCTATATGGACTAGAAACTTTAAGTGGCATCTTCCTCACCAGATTACTGGCTGTGTACAGTTCATACATTTATCGCTTGAATACCGCCAAACGGAGATACAAATTTTCTAAAGCACTTTCCTACGACTTTGATAAAATCTACGTTTCGACACCATGAAACAGGGCAGGGATTTGGATGGGAAACAGCGTGTTTGCAGTCTTACTACAGGCAAATAAAGAACCTAACCTAACATTTAGAATGCAGTATGTCCTTAGCTCTTCTCGAGAGGTTTGAGCTCCACAATGATCTTGTTCCCAAATTTAATAGCAGAGTCAAGGTAAATAAATTCCTTGACTAGTGTCCATTGCAACATTTTAGCCAAGCCATCGGTAGTGAGGGAATATGTCGTTTTCGTCTGTTGATACCGCGTACTTCGACTAGTCTCGACAATGACCGCATCCATCTTAACCGCTTCAGATTAGAAGCCAGCAAAAATGCTGATCGCTTCTTTATGACGTCTTCGTCATAGTCAAGTAGAAACTTTGCCTAGGAGTTCTGTACTATCTTTTGAACCGAGTACGAGCTTCAGTGATGAAGAGCTTATGGTATCAGCATTCACCACATTGGCTCCGGAGATCTGTCACCTCATACGAGTATTGGCAGGATAATTGCAGAAGAAGTGTTTCGCAGTATCAGAGGAGTCACAGATGGTGGTGTCACTTGAGTCTAACACATAAAGATGCTTAGCAAAAGTGAAATGGCCCATAAGAAAACCAGTAAGTTGTCAGCAGTTCTTTCTACTGAGGGACAGCAAGAATGCCGCGGATTTCTTACAGACGTTCGGGAAAATTCGTTTAGTCTGTCTGCATCTTGGAGAGTCATGACACCCACGGTTATGTTGACAGGAAACCCAACTGACAATGGAGGCTCTAAACAAGGTTCAAGAGATCTCATTTCCAGTAATCCCATTGTGACATGGGGCCCAAAAAAGATTCACTGAAATTAACCTTGCAACCGACTTGAGAAAACTCGGGCATTCTCGAACTATTTTGGAGGTGACTAAAGGATTGGCTTAAGGCCAATATACGCAAGGCCTTAAGCGTATATTGACTTTCACTACAGACTCAGATACTCCGTCTCCACCTTCAAATATAAAGGACCTCAAGTAGTTGAGGTATTCTACATGTTCTAGACATATTAGGCGATGAATTCGAACCTTTCTGACTAGGTAGATGTCGCTGTACAACCGGTATAGTTCGTTGTTGCATTTTCTCCCCCATTCATAGCCATTAGTATTGCATAAGTCTCCTTTTGAAAGACAGATTCATGTTTGTCTAACTATCCAGCCCCTACCGCGAGTAATATCGACTACGAAATAGTTGGAGGTCTGGTGCCGTTGCATCAAGCAAGAGTCGAAAGGTAAGAGTCGTGCAAGGTTATCGAAGCCCCGGTGCTCGTTATACCAAAGCTACTTAGTTTAAGACCTACGCCCGCTCCTCAATTTCTAAAGAGTTAGAACGCATAGACATATTCAACTTCAATATGGAGGATCTAGGAGACAAACTTCTAATGCAAGAGGATAGGCATATGGTGGAGGCATTGGCCCTTCTCCAACGAACTTCTGCAAAAGCAAGAATGCCTACGGAATAGTTATGATTGCGAGAGAAAAATTCGAGGTAACATTCTGTGGCAGAGCGGACGGGAGTGGCGCTTAACAGTAGGACTCAATATAACTACAGTAGTATCTTTCACTATTAAAGGGGAGTTAAAATACAAACAACTAATTGGTTTCAATCCACAACAACTGGTCAAGTATCTAGTTACATCACTTGATAGTAAACTTCTTTGGAAGAAACACGAAAAAGATGTATAATAGAGCACTCATAGTTGGGATCCACCGAAATTGATGTACAATTATGGCCCACATCTATCTCAGTCAGACTCGTAAGGAGCAGGAACCCAAGTTAAAAGGACCAGCACGACAAACAAAAACACTTGAAAAAGTGAGAAAGGTATCTTGTATCTGCATAACAGGGGCTATGAGAACCTGTCCCACATGGGCACAGTGATTTTGAGACTTACTCGCCTACACGTATGTAGTAATGAATCACCAAAGAATGATCATAGATGACGCCTGGAGAGGAATATGCATCGTACACAAAGACCAGGAACCACTCTTCAAATCATTCCTAAATCAAAACACCATCAAATGAAACACGAATAGATCTGTTTTAATGTTTTAACAGATTGGAGTGGGTGTGTACGGATCTAGAACAATGTGCAGTCCTAAAAAAAACAGGGTTATAGGCCAAAAATGATTTATTGGGCTAACCTCACTATTGTAGTTCGAACTACAACTTATGCGTTACTGATTTGATGACAAAATATTGAACAGATCTCTGCCGACTTGTGTCAGCAGTCCTGGAAACTTTTCTGGATCTTTCTCCACTGCACATGAACATCAAGTAGTCTGCTGCAGTACGCATGGTAAAGTTCCAGTTGGGGAAC
This sequence comes from Pocota personata, assembly GCA_963082735.1. Lineage (NCBI taxonomy): Eukaryota > Metazoa > Arthropoda > Insecta > Diptera > Syrphidae > Pocota > Pocota personata. The sequence goes on along the minus strand of OY720429.1, from coordinate 27,134,957 downwards.
TTCTTCATCGCTTCAAAATAACCACACCAGAACGTCTTGCTTGGCCCTAAGGGCGGAAACTCCTAAATAACATTGTAGACAGATGGTTACAAAAATGGCGAAAGGGGTTGGCGCTGAAATTTACGGTTCCAAGTTCCAACTAACAGTCTCTCTCGGCTGCTAAGTGTATTATAATGTATAAGATGCAACATCCGAAGATCCCCCTTAAACATATTTTCGGACAGCCAGGCAGTGCTAAAAGCTCTAAACTCCTATTATTTTGAGATTGAACCTATCTGAAACTTTATCAACACCCTAAAGCATGCTGTTTTAGAACGAAGTCTTGCTCACCTGGGCTCGCGAACATGTAATGAGACTGCGGATGGTCTTCCCACGTAAAGTCCATAATCTTCAGTAATTGACTCCGCAGTCTTATGTAGCCTACCAGGCAGCAATCGCTGCTCGCTGTACAAACATCTGAAAAAAATTACAGAAAGGTCTTTTGGACACTTGCAGATCATGAAATTACCACGCCAGGTTTTAATTAGAACCACAAGTGATCTTTAAAGTGTTAGTTGGGCTTCCTGTGACCTCAAACTTTCCTCATATCTAATCTAATCTACTGCCGTATCTTACGCACGATTCAACTTCCTCCACGTTTCGATACTCAATTGTCAACGACATTACGAACCCACTTGTGTCAAAATAGGTCATTGACATAGTGAATACAGCTTTGATGGGAGTGATAGTTTCTATACAAAAGTCTATCTATCCACTTCTTTCTATTCTCAGAAAAATGTGCTCAAATTCACATGGCAATTAATATAGTTCGCTCTTCCGCCGGCCAGGCTGTGCCAGTCTATTGGTCAACTTGACCATTGAAGGTTCTTATTGCGTATGCGATGCTCTTTGCGCGTATACGATAATTAACATATCCTGATGGCAATTACTTTAAATTGATTGCAACTCTTGTCACTGGGTTTCCTTTGCTCTCAACTTGTATTGGTATCTATTGCATGCTTGGTCTCTTCCTAGATAACAAGTCTTCAATGATGATGATGACGACGACGACAACGGCGGCGGCGGCGGCGGTGGTGGCAAGTAGAGACACAAATCAGGAGACTATCCCTTTCAGGTGGATACACAACCGAGTGCACACTAGCGTGCCACAGGACACAACAAGTGATAAACGATAGATCAACATGAAAAACTAATTTATTTCAGATACATTTGCATTCCAGATACAGAGCTCTCAACACGAATGTAATACGTCTAATGGTTGGGTTGCTCTATTCTGCCGATGATTAGTTGCTTTGGGATGGGAAAATTTACTCCTCTGAGCAATGATGAAGAATCCACCGTTGTCCCTTGAAGTGCAGGAATAGATTTATCTAACGAATTGCTCTGAGTTCCATGGGGTGGTAGTTAGAAATGTTGTAGAAGCGACTGTGCTACCTGTTGCGCTATGCAATTTGTCGTAGTTGCTCCTTTGGGTAGGTACTCTAGTCAGTTGTGACGCAGTATCATTTTGTGGAATCTGCCTTTTTTTTCGTGTGTGGGTGGGAGGTCCCCTGCTGTGCAATGTTTTCGCACATTAGAAGTTTATGTGGATACTGGTGGTGATAGTGCAATGTTCGCAATTGAAAGCTGAGAGAGAAATTGCAGTGATTTCGTTTTTTAGACTTTTGGTTTCTGTTTATTGAGCCATGGCTACATTGTACGGTGGTTAATCATTTATTTCAATTTGAAAATGCAATGAATTTGTCAATAAAATCCACCCACATTTCTGTGTATACCTGTGGAATGGGTAGTTTTTGCTGATTTATGGAGTTTATTGGGTAGCTGTTGAGAGGAATATGATTATGTGGTGTGGAAAGCAGATAGGCAGTTCTTGTCCATACATTTAAACTAGTTTTTTTTATTGTCTGTAAAGTTTACATGAACTGACTTCAATTCACTTAATTTTATTTGCCACTTTATGGTCCATTCAGATATATCAATTACTGTTCTTTGCAGTTTTTCGGTAGGTAGGCCGTTGGTGTATGAAAAAGATAGGCCCTAATACACTACTTTGAGGTACTCCAGCTTTCATATATTTTGATGTGGAGTATCATCTTCTTACTTTATTCTAAATAATCGCTGCATTATACGAGTATATGACTCTAGAATACCTGAGTATTGTTTTGGCAAATATTTTTGCAGCTTTTTAGACTAGTCACACTTTATCAAAAGTCTGTTACATCAAGGAAGATGGTAGAGCATATTTTTTCTTCTTCTAAGACTCTTTCAATTTCATCAGTTATTCGGTGAACCTGATCTATAGTTGAATACCTATTTCAAAAATTGAATTAATGGTTTGGTATGAATTTCTTTTCTTCTATGATCGGATGGAGACGTTTGAGAAGTTTTTCGAATAGCAAAACAAAAAGTATACACTCGAGTCCAAAGGACCTCACACCTATAAGTCTATAATCATTCCTCCTAAAAACTCTAGAACGTTTGATAGATATCCATTTACGCGGTAGTATTGATATGCAATCTATGTCTGCGGCTCAGCATGCATATTGCAAAGTCAAATCAGTGGTAACGGCACTGCATACGTTAGTACGTAAAATTGAGTATTCCATGTATCATAAGGAGTATACAATGGTAGCTTTCTTAGACATAGAAGATGCTTTTAACAACGTCAACACATCAGCGATCATAGATGACCTGGCAGACCAGAAGTTGGATAACACACTTGGTGAGTTGATCAATCTGCTGCTCACTAGTCGCATTATTAACGCAAGACTGTGTGGGTTATTGGCCAGAAGATCTGTCAGCAGAGGTACCCCACCGAGTGGTGTCCTATTCCCTCTTCTTTGGAATTTGGTGGTAAATCAACGTCTGATAATCCTGGAGGCTGAGGGGTGAACAGTGATCGCTTATGTAGACGACGTTGCTATACCCGCCTCGGGGAAGCACCTAAATACTTTAAAAGTACTCCTACAAAATGATTTAAATAAGATAGATATATATTTATTTCTCAATCAATTCAAATGGGTGCATTATAATATTAAAATAGTAAGTACTTAAACAAGTAAAATGATAAAGAATGAGAAATTATAATGACATTTTATATAATAAAAATAGTGTTAAATGCCATTTCAAAATTCATAACATTAGATACATTATAACAGTGGGTGGGGTGACCCTTAACGTGTAGTTTACAGTTTTTGCAATAAATAAATTAAAGAAAAAAAAAAGTTACTAAAACAAGCGAGTTGAAAAGAATATAAATTTGAAAGAAATTATTTCACCAGAAAAAGAAAAAAGTGTAACATAATAATAACTACGCTCCCTAAAAGTATAATGCAACAAATTCCGAAGTGTCTTTTCATTCTGGCAGAATTTTGGTCCGAAGTGTCCTTTCATTCGAGGTTCGTGTCTGCGGTTAGTCTCCACAGTTCATGTCTACGAAATAGACGGATAATATCAAGGATAAGAGAAAATTATAACTGCAAGAAATGATTGTCATCTTGGAATTATTACATCAGAATTTTTCTTGTTCCAGTGGTCGAAGAATTTACTAGAAATTTCTGGCTATCAGAAACTTCTGCTATATAAAGACAGATGACGATCCAGACCAGGCAGTTGTTTTAAAACCGTGGCGAAGAGATTAGAAAAGTGATAATGGGCGAAGTTGTAATTATGTGATAAATTGAAAGTTGAGAGTTAACAAGAAGAAGTAATTAGTTTGGATTTGTGAATTAAGCAACTGAAAGGAGATAAAGTGATTTGAGAGGAAAGAGACCTTGTAAGAAAAGAGTTGCGAAGAATAGTATAGTGTAAACCTGAATTGTTCTATAGACTAGAAAAAAAAGAAATAAATTTCACAGAATATCGTTTTATCTACTCGAGCCGTAGCCAGCATATTACAAAAGTAAAAAGCATTTAAAAACAGTGAAGAGAAAATTATATAACCAGAATATCAGAATTCGCTATAACTGAATATTAAGAAGAGATTCCAAGTTAACGATATCTATATTTAAAAGCCAAGTTTTTAGGTGTATCCTGATTGATTGTGGAAGTTTATTAAATAAACGGCAGGATGCCACTGTATAAGAATTACGAAAAGCTGTAGTACGAAAGTTGGGCACAGAGACAATATTCAAAAAATTAGCACGCAAATTATAATTATCAAGTACTCTAAAATTTAGATTTCCTGATCTTAAATAAAAGTACAGTAAGTTCATTGTTACCTTAAATAAGCATGTCTCACGATGTTCGAAAAAAGTAAAGAATATCGGGAATAAATTGAAAAGATTAAAGCCTTGGATCAATACTGACTTAGTTATCAAAATAAATAAAAAGAAAAAATTATACAAGAAAAAAACGAAATATCCGAATAATGTCAATATTTTAAGTGCTTATAGACAACTATGTAAAGATATTTCCAAAGATGTTATTCTGTGTAAAAACAATTATTATTCTAACAGGTTTCGTGAGGTTAGTGGTGATTCTAGAAAAGAATGGCAACTTGTTAAAGAAATTCAGAATAAATCTTCGGTCAGCCCACTAGTTCATAGTATTAAATGCAACGATGTCACCATTAATGACCCCAAAGATTTGGCTGAGAAATTTAACGAGTATTTCGCTTCGATTGGCACTAAGGTAGTATCGGATAGCTGTTCTGAATTCTCTAACTGCAACTGCATAGTTGTTGATAAATCAGTCGCTCATAGTTTCTTTGCCGAACCGATAACGTCCTTTGAACTGTTTAGAATTATTAACTCACCAAAAAACTCGAACTCTTTAACAACTAACTGTTTTTCAAACAATTTCGTTAAAAAAATAGCTCTAAACATTTGCGATATTCTTTGCAATATTTTTAACAAAAGTATCTCCTGTGGCATTTTTCCAGACGGTCTTAAGCAAGCTGAAGTTATTCCTTTATATAAGAAAGGTGAAAAATCTGCTATCAATAATTATAGGCCCATTTCTTTACTTTCAGTGTCCACGAAGATTTTTGAGAAAGCTATAAAGAATAGAATGATCAAATTCTTAGATAAAAATAATTTCTTTAGCAAGTACCAATTTGGTTTTCGGTCAGGTTTTTCAACTGAAGGAGCCCTGTTAAATTTCTGCACAAATATTTATGATAGTTTTAACTGCAGAAATCTGACTGCGGCTCTTTTCATTGATATTACGAAAGCTTTTGATACTGTCGATCATAATATTCTTTTAGTAAAATTATACAATTGTGGTTTTAGGGGTAATATACATAATTGGTTCAGGTCGTATTTATCAAACAGGAAACAGAGGGTACAAATTAATGGGCAAATCAAACCCATTTTTTAGAAACATCTCCATAGGAGTTCCTCAAGGCTCTGTGCTAGGACCGATACTTTTCTTAATCTTTATTAACACACTATTTCCTCAGAACTTTCATAGTAAGATTAATGCGTTTGCTGATGACATGGCATGTGCTTTTCAATGTAACTCTCCTTTAAACTTAATTGTTGACATAAATCATGACCTGGAAGTTCTGGGTCATTGGTTCCAACAGCATAATCTGGTGATTAGTGATAAAACGAAGTTGATGATTTTTAATCTATGTGGAAGGGAGTTGGACTTTGGTACGTTTTATTTCCACTGTTCAAAATGCAGAAAATTTTTACATAGTAAAAATATTTGTAAATCAGGAACAACCGCACAAACATATTTGGAATCCCTTACATGTTCTGAGAATTGCTTCGTTATAGAAAATGTTAAATCGTACAAGTATCTAGGTGTTACACTTGACTGGAGGATGAGTTGGTCCGAGCATACGAGTGCGCTTAAAAAGTATCTTATAGCTGCCACAAGACAGTTATACTTTTTAAAATCATTCTGTTCCCGAGATCTTCTTAAGTGCATCTATTATGGGTTAGTCGAATATGGTTTAGTTTCATGGGGTGGAATTCATTTCAACAAAATGAACCCACTTCTAATTTCTCAAAAACACATTATTCGACTTTTTTGTAATAAAAATCGTCGTTTTACTAGTCTGTTACTCTTCTGAGGCCTTAAAATTCTTCCCTTAAAACATTTATATTGTTATAAGGTCTTAAAGATATTTTTTTCTAGATCAGGCTATGAACTGAATAGAAGCTCCGATTACTATAACCTAAGAACAAACAATTTGAATCTAGTTACTGTACCACATCATAATCTGCAAATTTTCTTAAATTTTTTTACGGTTTTAGCTCCCAGACTCTATAATAACTTACCATATAACATTAGAATCATTAGAATTAAATCCGTATTTCTAAAGATGATAAAATTATGGCTCTTGAATAAAAGCTATGATGACATTTCTAATCTGCTTTGTGTTATCATCTAAATAATTCTCTCCTTATATTATATTAATATTAGTTCCTTGCTGTGTTTTCATTCCTGTTACGCACATACTTATCTTTTTCTATATTTTTTTGTTGTCAACTTAATAGTAAATATCTAAATATATTTTGCTACCCCACTATCTTTCTTTCTATCTTTTTATTTATTTTTGTTATTTTTGTTATTAATTTTTACATGGCTCCCTGCTTTCGCCTCTAGTTCCTTCTGAACTATAGATGGCAGGTTCTTTTTTTAATTCATATATTATATTCCATTATGTAACTTCAAAAACAACTTGTATTGTCATAATTTGTCATAATTTGATTTTTTTAAAGAATAAATTAATATTACTTACTACTATATTTAGGACTTTAAAACAATATAAATGTCGGACAGGTAGAATTTTCAAATCTCGAAACAATGGAAGACTAGGATACAACCTATGTTTCTTGCATATTTTTCTTAAGATATATTTTTGTAAAATCAGTAAAGGCTCGATTTTGTTAAAATAAGCTCCTCCCCAGCAACTAATGCCATACTGTAATTTCGAATCAAAGATACCATAGTAAATTGTTTTTAAAAGATTTGTAGAGCAAACATTACGTAAATAAAAAAAATGTCTGAGTGTGGAACGGAAATATTGTTTCAGTGTATCGGTGTGGTTAGAGAAACACATCTTAGAGTCAATGATGAGCCCCAAATATTTAAATTCATTGACTTTCTCAATTAGGAAACATTTATCGCTGCAGTTGAGATTGCAACAAAAAGTGTAAGGCGGGGAACAAGAGCAGCTCCACAGTTTAAATTATTGCCACTCAGGAGCGTGGTAGACAAAATCAGCCTCAAAGTTATTTAGTCCTGACAAATTAAAAAACATAGCAAACCATTTTCGTAGTAAGTTTAAGTCAAAATTTATATCATAAACTAGATTTAAGGGACAAACCGACGCATAGGCACAACCCACATCATCTGCAAACGCAGTGAGAACGCCCCTGAACTTTAACCCAAAAAGAAAATTTATATAGATTAAGAAAAGTATGGGTCCCAAAACAGAGCCTTGGGGTACCCCCAGATTAATATATTTTATTCCACTCCTGATCTCATCAATCTTAACTCTTTGTGATCTATTATTCAGGTAAGACCTGAACCAATCCAACATGAAGCCTCGAAGACCAGCTTTTTCAATCTTTGTCAGCAAAATATTATGGTTCACCATATCGAAGGCTTTCGTAATGTCGACAAATAAGCCCGAACTCAACTTTTTACTGTCTAGGTTAGTAAATATTTGAGAGCAGAAGTGTAGAATAGCATCTTCCGTAGATTTTCCTTTTTCAAAACCAAATTGGGCAGTACTGAAAAAGTTTGTATTATTTAAAAAATTAATAATTCTATTTTTGACAGCTTTTTCAAAAATTTGGCTTATAGATGGAAGAAGAGAGATCGGTCTATAATTGCTTATATCGTTAGCCGCCCCTTTTTTGAAAAGTGGCACGATATCCGCACACTTGAGCGCTTCAGGAAAAACCCCAGAGAGAATACTTGTATTGAAAATATGCGCTAGGACATTGACTATAAAACATGCATATTGTCATATGCGAGCTACGGCTCGAGTAGATAAAACGATATTATGTGAAATTATTTCTTTATTTTCTAGTCTATAGAACAATTCAAGTTCACACTATACTATTCTTCGCAAACTCCTTCCATACAAGGACTCTTTCTTCTCAAATCACTTTATCTCCTTTCAATTACTTAATTCACACATCCAAACTAATTACTTCTTCTTGTTAACTCTCAACTTTCAATTTATCACAAAATTACAACTTCGGCTGTTATTACTTTTCCAATCTCCTCGTGCGGTTCAAAACCAACTGCCTTGCCTCGATCGCCATCTGTCCTTATATAGCAGCATTTCTGATAGCCAGAAACTTCTAGCAAATTCTTCGACCACTGGAAACAAGAAAAATTCTGATGTAATAATTTCAAGACGACAATAATTTCTTGCGGTTATAATTCTCTCCAAATTCCGTGACGTTGTCTTAGATATTATCCGTCTCTTATCGTGGACACGAACTGTGGACACTAACTGCAGACACGAACCTCGAATGAAAAGACATTTCGGAACAAAATTATGCCAGAATGAAAAGACACTTCGGAATTTGTTGCCTGTTTGAGGGCGTAGTTATTATGCTACATTATGTTACAATATATTCTTTAGCATTCGATTTGATACGCCATCAACACCTTTAGAGTTCGAATTTTCTAAAGTACCAATACTTTTCAGGAGCTCAAAAGCAGTTATTGGCTCGAAGAAAAAAGAACTTTCATGAAAGATACATCGCTAATACCCAAATGACCACACTTCTGCAAATTGGAAAGTGGTTTTAGTGATTCAGCTACCGTAACAAAGTAGATATTAAATTTGTCGGCTATAACATTTTTATCGGAGACTACAGTATCATCTAGACAAATATTTATGATCCTTTTCGAGAGAGAGGATTTATTAAGGATGATATTCTATCTATCTATTATTTTGGATAATAAATTAAGCTGGAAACCCAATATACAAGGAAGGGTCAGTTCTATTTTTTTTTTTGCAAAAAAGCTATCGGGAATAAATGGGGTCTGCAGCCCCGAATTAACTAACTGGCTCTACATTTCGGTTATAAGACCGATCCTCACGTACGGGGTGTTTGCTTGGTAGACTGCCTTGGATAAAGCTATAAACCTCAGCAAACTAAGTAAAGTCCAAAGATCCCCTTGTCTGTGTATAAGCGGAACACTGAAGTCAACTCTATCTGCAGCACTGGATATTCTATTTCATCTGACACCCCCCGACATTTCTGGTAGAAAAATAGCGGCTAGTGCTGCTATTCGTCTTAAAGCAATCTCACATTGGTCAAATAAAGAATGTGGCCACGCTTGCGTTTTGAATAATTTCAGAATTCTCCCAGCAAACATAAACTACACCATACGCAAGTTAAAAATGAATTCAATTTTAAAGTCACCATCCCTTCCAGGTCTTTCAGGGAGAAAGATGGATTTGTAGAAGATAAGTCCATTCACTTTTACATGGACTATTCAACAACTAACGACGGGATAGGTGGAGGTGTATTTTTTTTATAGGCGTAATCATAGCCTCTCCTTTCGCCTTCCAAATCAGAGTATCGTGTTCCAGGCGAAAATAATGGCAATAAAGGAAGTCCTATCCTGGCTGAAGAAAAATGTCATATTAATGACAGATATACGCATCTTTTCGGATAGCCAGGCAGCAATCAATCGTGATCCCTAAGCTCAATAACAGCCCTAGATTGCCGATCGTCTCTCATAGAGATGGCAGAGCAGTTTAATATTCACCTTTGCTGGGTGCCAAGGCATAGGGATATCACAGAGAACTGTAAGGCTGATAAACTCGCCAGATATGGAACTACCATACCCATCCTACTGGATAATGGTTCCTTGGGTGTACCGATCGCTACATGTAAACTCAAATTAAAGTTCGATGCAATCGAAAGAACGAATCTTAGGTGGACGCGTGTTGAAAAGTATCTAGCGACAAAACAAATTTGGCCTAAGCTGGACCTGAAACGTTCTAAGATTCTGATTTCTCTCAATATGATATCCAACAATCATCTATTTATTTCGTCTGACATAAATAAAAAGTCGATCAATTGCGAAAGCTAAGTCAACTCTATTGCGAAGGCATAGCATTGGTAGTAGAGCGGTCATATGGCTAAAAATGCTACTTGATCGTGATGATGACATCAGGAGGACGGAAAAAAATACTGTGAATCATGAGCAACGACAAAAGCAAAAACAAATAAGCTCCCCAGTTATCTGGACGCTACCCTTGGAGTTTACAGAAACTTAATACCATCTAAGTTTCAAACCACTACACTAAATCTTTCTTTCTCTCTCTCTCCTTCACAAACACCCGTGTCCTGTAATAGTATAAGAGTATTCATATCCTCTTTGGCACGCGCAAATTATAAAAAAAAAAAAAAACAGACTGTCTTGGGCAGGGTTGCTTGCAGCCATCACCAAAATGCCTGATTACACGATTATTGAACCTAATGCGCAAAATATCAATTTTTTGACGGCTTATATGGCACGTAGCACCATCTTGCTGGAACCAGAGATCATCTAAGTTCAATCCGTCGGTTTCTGGCCAACAAAAAACTGTTATCATGCCTCTGTAGCGCTCTCCGTTGACCGTAATGTTGTTGCCATCTTCATCTCCGAAGACAAATGGGCCAACAATGCCACTTGGGCAACAGCAGCAATATCAATTGGCAAGCCAATGTCACCAACTTTCTTCACAAACTTACGTATAGCAGGCACGATTGGTGCATTATTTTGACCGAAATTTATTTTTAAAATTCGCACTGTTCGACAGTACAGCACTCACTTTGAAAATAAGTTTTCAATATTTTCCAAAGTTGTTCAAGCGTAAATCGATTCATTTCGTACCGCGGAGCTATGATACTGTGTTTCTGTCAATTTTTCGAGTGCGAAAGAGCTGTCAGTGTCAAAATAACATCTAATTTAAAAAGAAACCGGCAGATGGCTCACCCGTTACAACGTAAAGGGCATAATTGCGAAATTTTTAAATTTTAAGCAGCAAAGCAGCAAATTGAAAAACCTTGAGAAAAAAAGTACTACAAAAGTACGAGTAGCATTGTTGTGTGTCGTGTATTATCCAGAGCTAATGGTGATGTCAGGTCTAATAAGAAAGGTAAGCGATTTCTTCCAACATACAGTTCAGCTAACATTCACTAAAACTGTTTGCTGAAAGTCATATGTATGTATCCCCACCGATTGACGTCGCAAAGGATGATGTCAAACGTGAGAAGTTCCATTCCAATCATCCATTGTGTACAGTAAGCACGTCTCCATTTGAATGGGGGTGTGGGAGTGGAGCACCACAGACGAAACCACACACATTACTCGCATTTATCATGTCATTTGCATTGAGAAAATGTCTTCCTTTCCATTAATTGCCATTAAAATGAGCATCTTAATGGTACTCACGATGGTACTTCGTGATCCGAGTCCTTTTTTGTTGTACTGATGCGCGCAGCCGTGCGTGGTGTTCCTCCATTGTGTGCACCACATTGGTGTGCCTTGACACGAACGAACAGAGGGTTGATGATCGATCGGCTTTCAAAAAAAAAAATTCTTGTTCTTATTTTCAATAATTGAATTCAATATTTTTCATGCTTAGAATATCAAGTGGTCGCAGGAAGATGGGTTCTCGTGGTAGCTTGTCTTTGCAAAGGCAATTACATTTTTTTATTTTCTGGGATGGTTACAATAATTGTATCTACATGTCGAGGTTGATTGTAATCTTGTGTAAACGGCATTGTAATCGATCATCAGATGCATAGACGTGATGCCAGTGTGAGGTAACTAGCTGTATCTATTATTAAATTAGGGGAGCTAAGGTAATGTAGTGAGTTCTACTGGTACCAGTGGGTGGAAAGTTTCTGTTGTAATATGGCGGTGCATCTGACAATTAATTGTACTTCTGTTTGACAAGTGTGATTGATCGGGTTTAGAGATACATATGTAAGTGATTTCTGCAAGTTATTATATTATATGGAAAGTTTTTCGAAAATAATAAACGTACTGGACACAGAAGTGATGCTTATGATAAGCAAGTTTCCATCAGGTGGGCATGATTGATTGAGTTGTACTTCTCAGTGGCTTATTATACCCTAGGCGTTTTAGTCGGCCGCTTAAGACCCCAAAGGGCAGGGGGCCCCCAAAATCCATAACTGTATACATCCTGCGTAATTAAAAAAAAAATTAATTATTAATCACACACATACACACACAGTGAGTAGCTCGAATTATTATGGCATTAGTCAACACATCCTATAATATATACACTCTTTTACTTGAAAAAATTCTTTGACAGAAAAACGTGCTCCTCAAATCCTATCATAACACCAAGAACCGTAGAATTGTTCGAACCCGAGATTGATGTATTTCTAGTATCTACGATATAATAACAAGTCGGAGTCCCAATATCGAAGGAAAATGAGAGTAGTACAGCGTAGCTACATCAGCGACAGTTTACAGAATTACCATAGAGCTGACCGGTGGTCATTGCTCTAGTCAATACATGATGAAAGCCTTAGATGGCTCTCTACTTTCTACGGATGAGAACCATCTCAAACTAGCATTTTGCTACGGTCTTAAACTTTGAATTCGTCAGCGATGTGGTCTCAAATCAGACTGAATTGCCGAAGTAACAACTATTGACACTTCATGCACTTGGTGCTATTCCCGCAAAACTTTTGCGAGCAGCGTCAACATCATCAGCAGAACTTTTGCAATCATTTGTAGAGTGAGTTTGGGACGCAAGAAAATGGAATGGTTGTCAAGCTCCCTAAGAAAGAAAATCTTATGGAGTGGGAAAACTGGAGAAGATCCTGTGTGCACCCTGCAGTTGCTAAAATAAAAGCCAAAGTTATACTGGATCGTATAAAGGAACATCTTGAGGAGACGTTCGAGACGCCCTCCTGTGTCGAACATATTTATACCATCGCATGTTAAACCAATCGTCACTCCACCTGCTTTTCATTTGAAAAAAGGCGTTCAACATTATCAATATGGAATTTATTTGGTTTACTTTGCGCAGGAGAGGTATACCAGAAAAACGTATAACTATTATAAAGGCAGCTTATAATGGGTCAAAGTGTAACGTTTTGTATAGAAGAAGGCGGTCAGAAGAATTCGAGATCGAAAGTGGGATCCGGCAAGGCTGCATTCTTTCGCCTATATTGTTTTTATTCGTAAAAAGTGATGCACTTCGCTCTACTTTGTCACTGGGAAAGGAGGTGATATGAATCTCAGGAGGTCCGTAAGCTCTACATTACCTAAGTCCTCGAATTCCGATAAGAAGTAACTTCCGAGAGTCCTCATTCTTGTAACGGATAGGGCAGGACAATCACACAGCAGGTGATGAAATGATTCAATTTCTTCTTCCACCCTGCAACTTCTACAATAGTCGTTATGCAGCACACCGAGTCGCTCCGTGTTAACGCCAATGGCACAATGACCAGTAATTATTCCACAAACGATCGGTGCGTTATAACGACGAGGTTTCACCAGAGAAGTTTATCTCTTCTTGCTGAATTCCGGCCATAGCCCCCTGGTCGTTACGCATGTTTCCAGATGAACGTCTGTTTGTTTGAAGGCTGATTTCATCTTCTATTTTCTTCCATACGGAACTACAAAAGGGAGGGCCCGCGATAAGTGCAGCGCAGACCATTTCTTTGCAAGGTCGTCGCTCCTTTCGTTTCCTTCGATATCCATATGCCCTAGTACCCAGCCGAAGGTCACCGCATTGGCTCTAGTTATCCCATTTAAGAGTGATTTGCAGGTCCTCACAAGCCTTGATCTAATTACAGCAGAGTCCAGAGCCTTAACGGCTGCCAGGGTGTCTAAATAGACAGTGATCTAAATAGACAGAGCCTGTATGATGGCTGTGATTTCACGCTGCAGTCGTCGCTGATTCTAAAGGAGTTGTTTATTGCTAGGGCCTAACAATAAACTCCGGCTCGATTATTTCGATTATGTCCTATATCCCCTTGAGGGTCCTAGGGCCTCGACTACTCCTACGCGCCATCGTGTACGGTTTCTGGCAATGTGTCTCAGCTCTCCCCAGCTTTTCCCCAACTGCCGTGCTTCCTTCTCGACTGCTCTGCGCCATGTTCTCCTTGGACCACCAGGTCTTCTGCCGTCCTGAGTTAAGGGGTTCCATTGCATAGCATGGTTCGCTATGGAGCTGTCACCCTTCCGGAGCGTGAACGACTTCCGTCGTTGGATGGTTGTGCCTATCGACCCGTTCTCTCGTAAAGATGTTCGTTAGAGATACGATTGGGCCAGAAAATCCTTAAGATGTTGCACAGGCACCTATTAACGAACGTTTGCAGCTTTCTGGTGATAGCGGTGGTCACTCTCCACGTGCTGCATCCATATAACAGCACGGATTCAACGTTGGAGCGGAACAGTCTTAGCTTGGTGTTCAAACTGATTGCATTGCTTCGCCATATTTGGGACAACATCCCGAACGCGGACTTTTCTTTGGCGATTCTGTTGGCTATATCCAGTTCGATTCCACCATCGGTCGAGACAATATTCCCAAGATACTGGAAATCCTCTACTCTCTCTACCGGTTGTCCAGCAATGCATATTTGAGCCGATGAGTTCGTTCCAGCGTAGTCGAGATGTTTAAGTTGGGATGTGAGAGTCCATCGAATTCCTCCGTTTCCCGTCGACAAAGCTGCACGAAGCACATCGCTAATCACCAATAGGAATATTATTGGTGAAAGAATGCAGCCTTGTCTTACCCCACTTTGGATCTCAAATTCCTCAGACAACCTTCCTCTGTGCAGAACGTGACATTTGGACCCTTCGTAAGTAGCTTTGACAATAGCAATTAATTTAAACTCCGGCTCCCGTGCTAACGTCCATCTTAGAACCGTGGGTATAGAATGCATAGAATGTGTAGAACGCCAGTTCCTTTTTTATCCATGGTTCTTCGGTTCTTCCAGTATGTCACTGTGGATGTGTATGCGTGGTGCGAAAACGATCTATGGTTATTCAAATTACTTGCTCGGATGGACGTAAGATGAAAGCGCACGGTAAGTTTCTCAAACTGAACCACGATTTTCGAAATAAATTTGCACAATTTGCAATCGTTGTTCTCGCGGAAGTCTATTCATGGGGAAATGACAAATCAAACTGATCACAAACCAGCTGTCAGCTGTCACATTGGCTATTGCTGGAAAAAGTGTTGCCAATTCGAAAAACAAATCTCGAAAAAAAACATCCTTTATTAGATACTGAAGAGCAAGGGTCATTAAAATACCATTACATGACTGAACTGCTACTATGGTTCTCTAAGAGTAGCAAAGCTTGTCAGATAACTCTTGTTAGGAGAAGACCCCCTGCGGTACTAATCAATTAATTCTTTATTTAAGTTGTTAGAAAAATATTCTATGCGGTTCATCTATCCATCTAAATAAATAACCTCGAACAATAAGCTCTCCCCCAAATTCGAAACGGTAATAGAGTGCAATACACACAAAGTTACAAGCCCACAACAAGTTCTATTATATTTCGTGTTTATATGATTTTAATTTAATGGCTTGTTCTTTGGTCAACACACCACTTGTTTGTCACTTTTATTACTACTTACATGACAAGGTCCCATTGATTCGAATACAATTCATGCCGCGCACCAGCACAACAAAAGATCAATGTCACAATATTGTCCCTCAGATTGCATAAGAAGGAAATCTTGTTCGGTTCTTGATTTTTTTCGGGACTCATGTTAACTTCCCAATTCTTTGTTAGCGGTGTCAGTTTCTTTTTCCCAAAAATTCTTCAGGAGTAAAAAAAAAAACTCACAGAGCCAAAAAAAAAAAAAAACAACTGAGATAGTTTCATGTCCATGTTCACAGCGTAATTTAATTAGATGCCATTAAAATGCGAAACCTGAATTCTTGGGATGCATCTTGGATCTCAACTGGAGAAGAAAATATAAAAGCCATGTCTAGAAGGAAGGCACAACACGCACAGTGACAGACTGTTAGCACTGCTTATCGAAAGACCACAAAAGATGCAGAGGTATTCACTTCAGATACAAAAAAAAAAAAAAACGGAACTTGATGTATGAATGTCCATTCACAGAGAGTGACATTCATTTGATTGGTTTTGGTGTAATGTTACCAATTTCAATCCATTTATGGGGTGGCTACACCTGTTCGAAGAGATATTCTCGTCTTGTTTGGATCTGTTCACTGAATGGGAATGGTACTTGAATGCGCACGCTTACCAGGGCCAATTAGAGAGAATATCTCTGGAAGTACGCGTATGGAATTTAGTTAATGAAAATTGAATGCAACCACCGGAGGTGTAGCAAATGTAGGATAAGAGTTCAGTGGGAGAAGGACTTGAAAGCGATGGCATTTCCAAAGTATTGGCCTAGATTCCAATATAATTGCGATACTGTATTGTTCCTTTAGTGATTTATTTTCTTGGCTTAAATTTATTTTAGATCGCAGTACAGTCCGGAGTAGACGTGAGCCACAAGTAACAAGCCAGCCAGTGATCTGCCTTCAGTAGTCAATCGAGACGCCACAGTAAATGAATCGGCGAGGGATTTAAGTAATCTTTCTGATACTTTTTGCTACTTTTTGCTTAGTAAACGTACAAAAGTCGGAACATGGAACATCCGATCCATGTAGGTGAGGGAAGATTCGAGCAGGTAGAGATGAAATGCTCCTTCTTAAGATCAACATCCTGGGCATAAGTGAAATCAAGTAGAGAAGAAGAGCTGGGTACAGATCAGATACGAGACAAACGAGAATGTTGTATTCCGGTGAGGATGAAAGGGAAGGTGGCCGAAGATTAAATCGTGTGGGCATTATACTAGGAAGCAAGGTGCAATCTCATTTCCTGGGCCCTAATTTCTGCGAGACTAATGTTAGCGAGATTTTGTTCGAAAATCCGTAACATCACCATTATCCAGTGCTATGACCCTACAAATGGAGAGACCGATGATGAGAAAACCGCTTTATATATTGATCTTGCTCGGTGTACAGCAGCGCTCTGAGAGATATCATAATAGTCATGGGTGAGTAATGCGCAAGTCGTATCAGATAACGAGAGCCTGGAACACGTAATGGAAAAATAGGGCTTGGGATCAAGAAATGACAATAGTAACACACATAGGCCTGTGTTGGGTGGGACCTTATTACCACGTAAGACCTGTCATAAAATTACCTGGGTGTCTCCTGGAGATCAAACTGAAAACCAAATTGACCACTTCATGGTGCAACAGCGATGAAGGAAGCACTATGTGATGTTCGTAATGAAAGAAATGAGGAAGTAGGAAGTGATCATCGCTTGTTGCTTAGAAGATGTAGGGAGGATAACTAATTTCAACACGAATGCTGTGAATGACCGACAGAGTATCATCCCTAAATAAAATTGGGGATCCATCCATTGGTGCGATGTGGGGCGAAATAAAAGTGTATTTATGGAAGCTGGATTCGGAACTGCGCCAATGCAGTCTAGAGCTAGAGTCTTCTGGATATTCTAAGAGATCTGGGATTCTAAGACAGCTGGGTTCCTGAAAGCAGATCCCACCACAATGGCTACGAGTAGTATTCTACTTTCGTTAATTTAGGATATTTGGGAAAAGGAAACCTATCCCAGGGCCTGCAAGAACAGTGTTATTGTTAAGATACAAAAAGGCGATTTTAAGAACTGCAATAACTGGCATGGTATTATCATTTTGACCGTTTTTCCAAAACTAATCGCAACTATCACTCTCGAGCAGATAAAGGTTATAATCGAGACTGCACTCAAAAGGTGGACTTTCGCAGTGGTCGATCGTGCATCGACCACATCAACACCTTGGTTATCATTCTCAAGCAATGAGCCGATTTCAAGTAGCCGCTTTATCTTATGTTAGTGGATCCCGAGAAGGCATTTGACAGGGTAAAACGTGAATGCATATATATCTTCTTAGCAGAGGAATACCCTCAAAAATAGTTGCTATTATAAAGGAGTCCTACAATAACGCAAGGTGTTTCGTTCTGCAAAATGGACGACTCTCTGACTGTTTCGAAGTGCAGGGAGTGAGACAAGGGGATATTCGGTTGCTAATTCTCTTTCTACTGGCGATAGACGATGTATTGGCTGCCACCATAGGTGTACCTGGTAGACGAGGCATCCAATGTAGACCGTTTGTATGGCTAAGTCATTTGGACTATGCTGATGATATCTGTTTCCTGGCAACTACCATCAGCGGGCTAGACGATATGTCTCAATAACTGCAGGTGAATGGATGCCCACACGCTTCTCCACACATCAGCGTATTATTCTGAAGTGGACGCCAATTGAAAAGGTTGAACAGTTTAACTATTTACATCTGATGACGGAACGGACCTAGACGGTGAAAGCATAACGAATAAAGCTTGCGCTACCTTTGGTATCCTACCTCCAGTTTGGAAATCCAGTCAAATCTCCTTACTCGGTAAGTTGAGACTCTTCGAATACAACGTTAAATCCATGCAAGTGTATGCCTTTGAAACCTGGAAAGTCGTTTGCGTAGACGTTGATGAGAAAGTTAGATTTCTTTAATCGCTGCCTGCAATTGTGACGTAAAACGAGTCAGAAGCTGTTAGATTTCGAGATAAGGTAGCGAAAATGGCGTTGTATTGGTCACACACTGACAACATCGCGAAACAGTCCTTCAGGGTGCATGGCAGGGTGGAAGACCAAGAACAACGTGGAGATCAACAGTCTTGACAGAAGCAGCGAGCCAGAGGAAAACGTGGCCACTGCTGAAATTTCTGACTACAGACCAAGACAGATGGCTACACCTGTTCGAAGAGATATTCTCGTCTTGTTTGGATCTGTTCACTGAATGGGAATGCTTCACCCTGGTTTAAAGGAAATATAATGATGAGTACGAGTAGTGTGACCGAAATCAAATCTGCGATGTTTTTCAAGCCTCCTGGTTCATTTGTGTGCATACGACTTACAGCAATCGACAATGCTTTAAAGTTTGTACTCGTAGTTGAAGCTTTACCTAGATAGATAGATAGATTACTGGTAACATATAGTGAAAATCTTTGTAACCCCTTTTAATCGGTGAGTAATTTTATTTTCTTAATACTTTCCTTGGGCGCCCGTTAAAAATAGCTAATTAAATTCTTTTTGTGAATTTAAAATCACACAAAGGGTGGTCCATAATTTTTGTCGTTTGGCTCAATTCAAACAGTTTTTTTCAAATTAGATACCATTTTTAGTGATGCACAACTTTACATTTACCACCTAAAAATTTCTATCGCTCCTTCGGACTCAAATTACACTCCTCCGCATAGGCCTCAATCAACTCTTCTGAGGAGGTGTATGCCTAAAAGACTTGTGTATATCTATGGCCTATTTGCTGGTGCATAATCGTGTTGTAGGTACTACAAGCGTAATGTTCTGCCTCACTGCAGATTTGTGAGGACACTCTTCCGTATACCACTTAATAGCGACCGCCCGTATTTAAGCATAACTGCTTTCACCAACCCCGTCTTTTTTTAAAAAAATACGGCCATCATTTCTTTGTTAATGGATCAAGATCTTCGTTGTTGAGTCAGGACATTCTCAACTTCAAAGAGGTCTTGTTTTCTGTTACAATTGAAACGGTGTCCCTGGATTTTCCTTTATTGATTTTTTTTGTTATGTTCGGCGCCCATTTCACTCTTGCAATCCTTTTATTCACAAGAAAAGGCATTAGAATCCAAAATAATACAAAGCTTCCGAATTTTGAGATGATCGGCCACAATTCGATGTACACTGGATGCAAGGTCTCCTCCATCAGCCGATAGGTCCCTTTTCTATCTTTGAGACGTAGTTCCTAGAACCTAGCCACCGGTTCAGGACATGACACCTCATTTCGATGAGTGATATACCATTGCACTAATAATATAATATGTCAGAAGTTTGGTGCAAAAAGCTTTCGCGAAAATATGTCACTGTTTTTCTCACAAAACTCCAATGAACAGTTTGTCTGGGATGAACGGAGGCCTTCTCTAGACGCATTGCTGAAACTCCCTCTTCTTGATATCTATATCATCAGGAGCACAGTAAAAGCTATCTGCCGTCTTAAACAAGGTGGCTTTGGGTATAACTTGCACTGGGGCTTCGATGACCTTGCCACTTATCTTTTAACTCTTATCTTATGGATATGTCATCTGACGCAATGACACCAAAACTGCAAATGCTTAGAAAATTTAAAGTCGACCTTCCTCGCTCTAAGAACTGGATTTGCAAGGTGGACGACAACATTAGGATTCACTTCTCGTAAGGTGAACATGCATTTGTATTTCAAGCGTAATTTAAGCAATCCTAATGGCTATGAACTACATTTTAAAGAATAGGTAGAGGAGACAGGGTATCTGCGTCTTTAATCACTTCCAAAATAGTTAGGAGAATGCAAGAGGTCTCTGAATTCCATCAGAAGGTTGAACATACTGAGTCTTGTTTGGATCTCAGGTCACAGTGGGATTACTGAAAATCAGATTACCTTGCTAGACAAGATTCGGAGGAAGACTTCTCAGGATCTGAATCTGAGTTGGGTCTTCCTGCGTTCTCGGTCAGGGCTTCCATTCACGGTTGAGTTTCCTATAAGTATTATCTTGGATGGCATGACTCTCCAGGAAGTAGACATACTAAACTAATGGTCCCAAACATCTGTAAAAAATCCGCGTCATTCTTACTGTCCCCCAGTAAACTGGAAACAACTTACTGGTGTTCTTAAGAGTCATTTTACTTTTGCCAAACAGCTTAATGTGCTAGGAGTAATAGACAATGCCATCTGCGACGCCTGTGGATATTGCGATGATACTGCGGAATACTTCCCCTGCGATTGTCCTACCTATGCTCGTATCAGACGGCATATCTTTGGAGCTAATGTGGTGAGTGCTGATAAGCTGTTCATCACTGATGCTCTTACTCATCTTTCTACAAAAGACAAACAAATTTCATTGATTAGAGAGATTCTTCCTGGTAGTACAATGGACCACTATCGAGTCTGAGTGCTCCAGTGAAATATTTCCTTCTTCTTCTCATTGGGGAAACATACATCTGTCTTCTAGCCAGAAATATATGCTATCCTAATGGCTGTGAAGAACAGATTTAAAGGGCGAAGTATCTGCGTCTGTAGTGACAGTCAGGCTGCCGTTAAGGCCTTGCTCAATCCTATAACCACTTCTAAAATAGTACGAAAATGCAAAACATCCTTGAATTCGGTTGGAAGGCTGAACTCACTGAATCTTGTTTGGGTCCCAGGACACAAAGGGAGAACAGGAAATGAGAACTCTGACGAGCTTGCTAGACAAGGCTCAGAAGAGAATTTCTCTGGACCTGAACCCACGGGTTTGCCAGCGTCCTCGGTTAGGGCATCCATTGACGATTGGGTATTCAATGAACACAATCGAAGGTGGCAGGACTCTCCAGGATGCAGACAGACTAAGCGAATGGTCCCAGTCGTCTGTAAGAAATTCATGGCTTTCTGATTCCCCAAATATCCTTATTAGGAAAAGGTAGAAGCATGGTACGAAACACTAAAGATAACCGGCTCACACTCTTAAATTTTCCTCAGTCTTCTTTAGAAGGCCACTTGTGGAATATTTTGTAATTCAGTTTATCAGTCTCCTCAGGATGAGGGGATTCACAATTCTCATCTGCCCCGAGCTCTTAAAAAATTACGTAAAAAACAAATTCGATCAATAGGCTAAAATATTATAAGTTGCAAATATAAGAAACTCCAGTACCTTATATAGGTACATAGTCACTAGACCACTGACAGGTGATCTTTATAACTTAGGTCACCGCAGTCTGTGAAGAATTTGAATAATTCTTTCCTGATTTCGGGTGGAGATCAACGTTTCCAACCACTTTGTCAATGCAAGATGCCCTAAAGTTAGGGCGAACTATCCTATGATCCCATATTTGTCTCCAGGGAAATCTTCCCTGACAAATGGATGTAGAGAATGACAGTTAAGCTCCGAAAGAGAGGCAAATTAATAGCGTGCGATGACGAGACAAGTATTTGCGTGTATTTCCCAATCGCCCAGACAATACTTAGCTAAAAAGACTATAGAAATACCTTGAAAGCCTTTCGACAACGAACGGAGAGGTTTTCGTTCGGCACCCTACTGCATTGACCACATTATAGATCAACATTGAATGTCATTTTCGTGTACTGTTTTCTCGGTGCGAAGCGGTGATGAAGTCTAATAGTTTACAGCCCACATGCTTCCTATCGCCCCGAGTTGTGGAGCTCTACACTGGTCTAGTGAGAGAGACAACTCTGATGGGGCCAAACTCGCAATGCAATAATTGTATCTACTAAATCGTAAAGACCCGTAAGAGAGCAACGAGTTTAGTATGTAAGTAGCTACGCTCAAACAGTAGTCCAATACTATTACTAAGATGCTCATGAGTTTATTCATTCGTTCCTACCTAATCTAAGCAAATCTCTCGCATTTAGCTGTTCCTTAAACTTAAGTCCTGTCTAACCTGTTATTTGAACTCATCTTTTGTCTGACCCAATCTGATACAGTTGCTCATGTTGCTTTAGATCTCTCAGCCATTTCTCGATTTTCCACCAAAATGAGATCAAATTTCAAAACACACAGCGTTAAATTGCGTGATCTTCAACAAGTACAAGAAAAACCTAGTACAAATCCTATAATTGTATAAGACGAACGCAACACGCATCGATCCAGCTCCATCATATTCCTCATCAAACTCCACCTGTGACAACTTCACACACTTGTAACCCCATTAAAGCCGACACTGGCGCAACATCGCGCAAGCAAACATCCTCTTCACGAATCATCATCAACAACTGGCAACAAACAAGATCCCATTAATACCATTATGCTCGCACGATCCTCAGTTCTGTAACAAACTCTGTCCAGATCTTTACCAGTGATTTCGCAGACAGCATTCTTTGACTAGCGGCGCGCCGGCTGTAGCACACGATCCAAGACAACCACCGTACACCCAACGGTAGGCCAAGTTCAATTTTTCACTTCAGCTATACACGGATCCGTCCGAAGAAATCACCGCGCACTGATAAGCCAGCTTTTGAAAAATTGCTACCCTCGCGGTCTATGGGGGGCGGGCGCAGACAACACGCTACCACCACACCCAGCTACTTAAACCGTTCACTGGAACAGAGATAAACTTAAGCACCACTACCACATTCCTTGCGCTGTTCGATTTGATTATCCTCACACCTCAGCCCATTTGTCATTCCAGATTTGAGATTTGCAAACGAAAATAGATCCAGCAAAAGCATTAAAAAAAAAAGTATCTAAAACTGCGTAGCCCAGATATCCGTCACACCTTTGCTTTGCCATCCTCCGATGACAGCGGGTGAGCAAGCGGCTTCCTCTTCAATCGAACACCTGAATGGCAGCACCTCTAGCTCATGCTCAATAATACCCAGTTCCATTGACTGGCTATTTATTACCGGCTCTGATAATGTAATCTTTTTGGTGCTGAGATACTTTTGAATAGGCCCGCTGCTGTTACAACGCGAGATGGCGTGTCTTCTAGCGGCGCACAAAATAATATTCCAGTGATGAGTGCATGTCTAACACTAAGTGGAATCATAACACGCATTGCATTTTGCTTTAAGATACTTTTGTATCTCGAAAAATAGAGGAAGTATCGGTTCATAAAAATTTAACTAATCGCTACCTATTACTTTGGTTGCACTATTGAGGGCAGTTTAAAATTTGCACATTTACGCAGAAGTTGTTTATAGCTAGACCGATAGATTGCAGGGCGGTACTTAAATTGCAAAAATAAATAAGGAAATGCTAAAGCGAATACTTTGTACTTAAATTGCTTTTAGCATAAATTTGGTTCCCTTCAAGCTAAAGTTCTATGCCAATTTATTCAACGTGGAATTATTAGAAATATGTCGTATTTGCGCAGTAGGGCACTGGATACTCATGTCGACCGCCAAAAAGAGAACAGCAAACGTATCATGACAGCAATTAATGGTGGGATGGATGGGACGCAAATATTCTATTGAAACGTATCAGGAACCGATATAGTTATGTATTTGGGAGCGAGATTGTTGTCAGAGCAACAACACTAAAGGGCTGCAATCGCAAGGTACTGTCAGAGTATTAACTCAATTTTGACTTAAGTCTACCTAAGATCTTGTGTCTTACGGCCAGAAATATATTTCCCACTTACTGAATTAATGAATAGTTGCAATCATTCAGTTACTAACTAACGTTAGTGGAATTCATTTGACATTGCTCAACACTAGCTAGCAGAAAAGAAGGGACGTAAAATAAGTGCTCAGAGAAAACAAAAAGCATGAGTATGGAGAGTCTGCAATGGCGATGTTCAAAATTTTGACATACTATTTCTGTGGACTATTGACCAAAGAAAAAATTTAGTCAACTATTATCGTCTCACTCTCAATCTGCATGACTAATATTTAAAACTGCCTGACAGTAGTACCACAACAGTACGACAGTAAAACAAAGCCCGAACAGAGGCCTGCAGGGATGAAGAAGGAAATCTATAAGGTGACCAGATAAGAACTATAGGAAAAGAAATTTAAATAAAACAACAACGGTGTGAGATTGTTGGAACCACAGCTCGGATATATCGATGTTGTCGAGCTCTGGTCATAGAAAGTCGGTTAACATCGCTCTATAGGTATACCGAGGACCATTGACGGGAACGGTGTCTCCTTCCTCATTTCGAAAGAAATAAGGTCCAGCGATGTCGCCGTACCATAAACCGCACCAAATAGTCAATCTTTGTGGATGCATTGATGCTTGGTCGAACACTTGTGGATTGTGGTCGCTCCAATAATGGCAATTTTGCTTCTGGGCCTCGTCTGAGAAGATGATTTTTTTGCCAAAATCCGGATCACCGGTCAACATTTCCAGCGCCCAATTAGTGAACTCACGGCATTGTCTATGGTCGTCCGGCTTCAATTCTTGCGTCAGCATAATCTTAAACGGATATAAGCCCAAATCCAACCACAAAATAAGCCTGGTTGACTCTCTGGCGATGCCGAATTCAGCTTATCGGCGCCGAATCGACATTTTTGGGTCTTCTTCGATACTGGCTGCTACGGCGGCTATGTTTTCTTCACTTTGCACCGATTTGTCTGGTTGGTGGCTTAAGGTCTAAAAGAGTGTACTCACGCTCAAAGTTGCGACGAATTGCCTGCGCACTGAAGCCATGATGACGACCGACCTAACGACGAAATTCACACGTTCGGGAAGTGTCAAACGATGCATGATGAAATGACAAACCTTATTTTGACAGCTGGATGTTATTGGTAACTTTAACAGCTCCTGAAACATAATAATTAGAAAAACTATCATTGCTATCTGGTCACCCTTTAGTATTAGAGTCACAGTCGGTGCTAAGAATTTGGAAAGATCACTTCTACAGACTATTAAATGGCAGTGATAACCAAAACTTCTCTGTTAGGCAGAATGCTCTATTTAATCTGAATGATCAAGAATTCCGTCCACCCGACCAAAGTGAAGTGAAGATAGCAATATCTAGGCTTAAATCCAAGAAAACTGCTGGAGCCGACAGTCTGACTACAGAGCTATTTAAAGCAGTTGGGGATAATTATGTTCGGATCATACATCACCTTATCTGTAAGAAATGGTCGGATGAAAGTATGCCCGTACTCAGTAACAGTGGGATTTCCCCCAACTAAACCCACCTCCTTTCCTACCCCTGGTCCTCTAGGCACTGCCAGCAAGTATTTCATCGCGAGGGGGGCTTCAGACTTACATACTCGGCTCGTTCATGTTGCCAGCCGTCTGCGCGACTGGTCTTCTGTGTTCGTTGTTCATTCATGATCGTAGCCACAGTTTCGCTTACTGCTTCCCAAGCTTCTTACGTGTTCGTCATCTGTCTGGTGGTGTTCTTTGGTGTTAAGTCTACACCCAGTCTGTTCGCCAGCAAGTTACGTTCTTCGTGATATCGTGCACAGTGGAACATGATGTGTTCTACATCCTCGACTGCTTCCGTGCATGTTTGGCAATAAGGGTTGTCTTTTTGTTCAAATCTATGGAGGTAGGCTTTGAGACATCCATGACCAGTAAGCATTTGCGTCAGATAGAAGTTCAGCTCTCCATGCTTCCTACTGATTGAAGGGTCTATATTGGGGATCAATCTCTGTATCCGTCTGCCTTTGTCAGAAAAATTCCATCTCTCTTGCCATTCTTCGAGGCTTGTTCTTGGCGATACTTCGGTGGCACTTCGATTCGTCTCTGTTGACACCACTGTCCTGTTGGCACGATATTTCTGTTCGGCTTCTTTAACGAGGAGGTGTATTGGCATCATTCCAGCAACTACACATGTCGCGTCGTAGGAGGTTGTTCGAAAGCCGCTGCATACTCTCAAGGCGTTGGTTCTGTAGACCGCCTCCGTCTTCCTTCTGTACGATTTCGTCTTCATGGCACTTGCCCATATTTGCGGGCCGTAAAGCAACATCGACGTCGCAACTCTTGCTAAGAGCAGTCTCTTCTTCTGCTTAGGTACTCCAATATTTGGCATTATCCTTGATAGAACAGCCGTTGTTCTTGTCAACCTTGCATCTATAGGAACGCCAAGGGTTGACTCTGTTTGAAAACTACAATGTGATCGCTCACAGTTACTCCTATACTCTCCATAACTTGTCTGCTGCTGATGAGCACTACTTCGATCTTTTCCTGTACTAGTTTTAGGTCCATGCTTACTAGCCTGTCCTGTACCATCCCGATCTCAAGCAATTTGGTTACTACTGCGGTCGCTATTTTCGAGAACCTCGGGGTTCGAAGTCTGAGGACGTCGGCGTACATTAAATTCCACAGTAGTGGACCTAGTACGCAGCCTTGGGGGACACCGCCTTTAACGTTATACTGCCTCTTTCCGTCGTCGGTACAATAGTACAGTTTTAGTCTCCTTGACATCGCGTATAAGATCATATCTGCCATATTACGTGAACGCCTTAAACCTTTTATTAACAATCTGATTAGTCCGGATCAGCATGGTTTAAGGTCAGGAAAGTCCCCCATAAATCAGTTATTCACACAGCCGCAGATCTTGGAAAAGACCTTGGAACTTCAAATCGATACTCACCGTAGTTTAATCGACTTTAAAGTCGCCTATGATAGCGTCTATAGAGACTATCTATTCAGAACCATATCTAATTTTGGCATCCCTGCTAAACTTGTCCACCTGTGCGGGATGACGCTGGAGAATGCACGCTACTCTATCAAGATCGGTAACAAATTATCGATGCTTTTGATGTTGGAAAAGGACAAGGTGACGAGCTGTCATGTGATTTCTTTAATATCATACTTGAACGGATTGTACAAAATTCTCAACCTAACATCAGGGGTACGATCTGTCAAAAGTTTCTACAACTACTCGCATACTCCGACGACATTGACATAATTGGAAGAAAGCAGCGGGCTGTCATTGCTGCTTTCGTGATTATTTTAGCGTTTTAACGAGGATATCATCAAAAAGGACAGTCAACGTCGGCGACTTGGACAGAACGTTACAATAGATAGCTAGAATGTTGAAGTAATTAAGGACTTTGCTGTAAATTCAAACAATGACACCAGCGCAGAGGTCAAGCGAAGAATCACTTTTGCCAACCGTTGTTTAGTGACCTTATATAAGACCCTCATCATCCCTGTCGTGCTATCTGGCACAAAGAAGAAAATACAACCGGTTGTATAGCAACACCAACCTAGTCAAATGGGTTCAAATTCATTGCCTGAGATTGCTAGGACATGCAGAGCGAATGGACATCAACGTTCTTGCCCGAAAGTCTTCGAATCGATCTCGGAGGGACGACGCGGCATAGGAAGATCTCACTTAAAGTGGAAAGCGACCTCAATTAATTCGGGTGCAAAACTGAAGGGAGCTAGCACGGGATCGACTTGGATGAAGACGCTTGATAGTTGAGGCGCAGGTCTATCCCGAACTATAGGGCCATCTAAAGTAAAGTACAGTAAAGTGGAGAATAGTAAGTAATAGCCACGAGCGCAGGCCACTGCCTATCCGCAGATATCTGTCTATCTAAAAAAAGATACGGGTATCATTCGTTTGTGAAAGGAACGAGATCCTAGAGGTAGAGCCAAGTCTCGTTCTTGGGTTTTCCATTATTCAGTTTCTTAATCATGTCCTATCATATGCAGTTCTTATGTTCAGGTGTAAAGGCATAAGCGTACAAGTCTTCTAATTTCGCGATGATCGACCACAATTCTATGTGAACATTAACGTCCAAGGCCTCCTCCATCTTCGGATAGATCACACGTCTATCTTTGAGCATCACCTGGTCACCGTTTATGGAGTGGACACCTTATTTGGACGATCGGCATATGGTTGGTCGTCCATGTCAAACTGTACCACCTCTGGCCGGTCCTACGGGATGGTAAAGTATAGAACAGAAGTCATCTCACCGAAATACCCTTCAGCACGAAGGCTACGTCAAAAATTGTAAAAAATAATTGCTCGTCACCTAGAGCAATCACATAAGAAAAATGGTACAGCTTTTGTGAAGCGAACCTAATAGTCCAAGTTTTCATGTCGATGTTGGTTATGCTATCTACAAATTCAGGAGTAAATGTTCGTCATTGTATGTCCTGTGCGTTAAGCATTTTAGGTTTTCTATCCAAATTTCGAACATTCATACCTATAGAATGTCCGTGTTCTGCTCGTCCGAATTCGGCTACATTTTCAGTTCAACATCATTGACGATGTTCCCGTGATAAGGAAAATGAAACCTTTGCGCTATGGAAGACACTTCATCGACATTTATTACCACATAACAACATTTTATCTTCGAAATCAATGAACCTTACTCCCATTTGCCCTGCAATCACGTAGACGTAGAATTTGTATTTTCCCAGGAAAGAAACACATCCAGTCGATTCATCCAATAGGTGTTACATCCTCCCACAAGAACGACCATCAGATCGTGTGCAAAGTATTTGATGTTAGCACGAATGTATGCTCACCCATCATCGGGCTCACGCCAACATCAACAACAACAGCGAAACATTAACCATTGATGACGTGCTGCGTCTGGAGCAGCAATTGTGGACGCTTGCTCCCTCAAAGGATCACTCGGCGCGTTCAGCTAATATAAATCAAATTCGATTCGCCGGCCGGCGTGTTGTTTATTTGCAAGCGAATTGCCGCACGTCGTCGCTCCAAATAGGTTGGTCTGTTCTGTGTGTGTTGTTCATAAATAAACACAAAACCATGACGTATCGTATAGTGTACACCCTATGAGCACTTCATCGACACTCTATGTACCTAGCCTGGCATTAGAATGAAAATTCGAATAGAAATAGGGAAACGAAGACGTTCTTCCTTGGGCATAGAAAGGGATGCCGGCCGCCAATTGTGTGGGTGTAGGTGTAGGTTCTAGATTTTTACTTCATAAATAATCCCGTCACCCTTTGAAATGAGTTTGTAACTCCCCGCCGCCACAGCCGCGTCGCAACCAGGAATATGCAACCATAAATATGAGTAATAAATGGCCAAACTTCAAGAGCATCTCATCATCATTATCATCGACATCGTCGTCGGACGGGAGAATCACTTAAATGCACACTCACTCGACTCTGATTTTATAAATTATGTCATCGCATTGCGGTGGTAGAATACCAAGGAGAACCGTAAATAGTCGATTTGGAACACATGCTCCTATTGAAACTATGCGTGTGTTCATGATTCCTAGAAACTCCCATCATCTTGTTCCCTAATATCTCTGATGACACTGAGGCATTTGTTCGACAACTGTAAGTACTTATGATTTGAAGAGGAACATTATTCCTGCTCTTGTTCTTCATTATTCCAATCTAAAGGGGGAGAGTGTAACGATTGGAGCACGAATTCTGTCCTATATGTATCCCCCCCTCCCCCCCCCCCGTTCCATTGGAGTCTGTTACAGCTTTGATGGGACGTTGATGCTTCAAATGGGAATCAATTTGTTTCATGGTTAAAGTAGGAGGAGATGGGAAGACTTATGTCCCAGACAACATACAAAAAAAGAATGTGTGAAAGAAATGTGTCAACAAGGTAACACATCTCCTCACTCCATCCATGCACACACAATAGGCTTCATCGTGAAGTGATCTCTTTTGGAGGATTGCATCTTCACAAAACAAAGCAACACGTTACGAGTGCTGCTGCAGATGCATTACTCATTCTCGCACCTTAATTAGGCTTTTGAGTCTGCGATTGATTTACATTGCTTTGCGTCCGATGTTCGTTGGACCTTTTCAATCGAGATCGTCCACTGAGTGCACTTCCATAATTGCCTCCAGATCGTGAGTTTATGTCAAGTGGTAGCTTTTCAGGAAAAAAAAAATTGCTTGGTATCTTCTTTTTTTTTGTGGACGAAATGGTCAAGACATATTGTACTGGAGAATTTTAACCTTTGTTGGCTGCAATATTGGCGACATTAAATTCGCTGACGATAGGGAAGGAGGGCAGTTCGATTAAGTTGGGATATTAATCATTAGGACTGGGTTGGGGCTTTTAGGTATAATAACCTTTGGTGATCGACTTTGAAAAGATACAAATGCGTTCCGGAAAATTTTTCTTTAACTTGATACTTGATGTAATATATAGATGTTGCAAAGGTCTGTCGAAGAAGAAGTGCGTCCAATTTCAAGCAAAAAGTATGAAAGGCCTCTCTATCGGGAGTTGGAGGAAATATCGTCTTCGGCGTCTGATAGGAACCAGGCTATCCAGGAGCTTCGACAAAACAACTTGAATAAGGGAGCAGCTATCTTCAAAATACCCGCCCAGAGAGTTCATTAAACATTTTCAAGGCCAGCTTCTTGTGGAAGACGACAAAATTCTCCCCAGATGGCGATAGTATTGTCCAATATGTTCCAAGAGCCGCTCCTAACATCGGGTCCAGATGGCTCATGATTCTTATCTCCAAACTTATGAGCGGTGCCCCAATGCCTAATCAGTGGAGGGAAAGTTATCTTCTTCCTCTGCACAAAGGAAAAGGCGATACGCGAAACTTCGGTAACTACCGTTCTGTCAAGCTGATGTCACACACTATGAAGATCGTTGAACGAGTATTAGATGGCCGACTGCGGAAAATAATACGGCTATCTGCTGACCAGTGCGGGTTTGTCTCGGGTAAATCAATAACAGATGCAATCCAAAGTATAAGGATCATAATGGAAAAACATCGTGATTCCTTAAAGGACTTGCATATGGTGTTGGTGAATTTGAAAAAGCCTTTAATGGGCAACCAAGAGATCTCTTATGGGTGGCGCTAAGACAACGGGGAGTTCCAGAAACGTGCGGAGGAGTCACCGAAGAGTTCCCAATCAAAGTCGGTGTACACCAGGGAAGCGTCCTCAGTCCTTTGCTATTTATTGCAGTCCTTGATTATTTGCTTGAAGGAAAAGTGACGGACCCCAAAGTGCATCAGTTATTCTTTGCTGACGTTGGAGCTATCACAAGTGAAGATCAAACGTCCCTGCAACGAGCACTTGATGTATGGGTGGATGTTTCGGAGGGAAATGGGTACCATATAAGTTCAAAAAAGACAGAAATCTGTGCTGCCCCTTTTCTGATCCACACCGGCTTATTCCAGACATTTACTTGAATGGAAAAGTGCTTCCCAAGTACGAAAAGTTTAAATATCTGGGATCTATGATCAACAGCGAAGCAACTTGTGATGATGACATCAATCATCGCGTAAGCGTAGGGTAGATAGAGTGGCGGGAAATGTCATCACAAGCAAGATACAGCACGACCGGCTCAGTTGGTATTGTTAAGTTCAAATGCGAAAACACCAGCATTTCATTGATCGGTACTTCCTGTGGTCAAACCTGCAAACCCCACAGGCGGACCAGTAGAGATGCAGTAAAGTGGGAGGGTTGTGATCCTTCTACTCCGGATCATAACTACGCCTTAAGGAGAAGAAGAAAAAGAACTGGGCTGCGGCTTTTAGGTATAATACCTAAAAGCCACCTCACCTTTGGTGATCAACTTTGAAAAGTTATAAATGCGTTTCGCATAATTTTTCTTTAACTTGACATTTAAGGAAGAACTACTTTTAACTCTTTAAACTTATATCTCATGTCCGCTTTTCGTATTTTTTAGAACTCTTTAGGTTTATTTATTCAGAATTTGTATATCAAAATGCAGCTTACCCTTATCATGCATATCGCAAAAGTCCGGGATAGAACAGGGTATCAACCAAAAATTCCTAGATACAGTTCTGCACACCACGTTGGTTGAAATTGTACCAATACGAGTATAGCTGAAGTTCGGATCTAGGAATGGTTTACAGGGGGTCACATTAAATAATTTCGTCGAGGTTTCTAGTTGGCCACTGTCGGTCAGTGTTTTTTTTTTTTTTTAATATTCTGCATCACTTAGGATTTTGTCCTTTAAAGTTTATTAAGCCAGTCACGGAGACAGGGGAAGCGGTATAGGATAGAGAGTGAGGTGACGATGTGCGTTAATTTTAAATCTTTGCAGATTATGAGTATCGGGAAATATTGAGGAAGGCAAGTTATTCCACATTCGTGTGGAGTGGTTAAAAAAGGATCTTCGGAATTTCACAGTGCGCCCGAAAGTAGAGTTTAATGTGTAAGGTTGTGCGGAAGTTGCCTCACGTGTATTGCATTTGAACGGTCGAACTGGTGGGACATGACTATAGATTTCATCCGAACACTTGTGATGGAGCGCTAAGCATCCAACATTTCGGCGGTGTTCGATCGAGGAAATTCGATTGCAAATGGACTGATCACCAATCAGCCTACATGCTTGTCACTGAACACGATCGTGTAAACTCAGGCATGTGCTGGGAGCACTCTCCCAAATATGCGAGTTGTATTCAAGTCTCGGACGAATGTAAGCTTTATAGATTGTAGCCAAGTCTATGGGAATGAAAAATCGTTTACATTTTTTGAGGAATCCAAGGCATCTAGCTCCAGCTTTAGCAGCATCTGCTATCTGCTGATTCCAATGAAGGTCTGAGCTAACATGTATGCCAAACATTGACAAACTCTGCTCATTTTGAGTTTGGCTACGTTAGTAACCCGATTGAGAGACAGGAGACAGCACTGAGTTTTTGACGCGTTGAACTCACACCGCAATTAATGATTTAATCAATATCAGAGTTGAGTTCGGTAGACATTCGCTGTAGCTCAGATTCGACAACTTGGGGCCTTAGTCGTGGAGTCGATAAAGAATAAGCGAAGTCAAGGATGCTGTCATCCGTGAAAGAATGGATTGGATTGCGAGTAAGAGAGAGAAGGTCGTTGATAAATATTAGAAACAGGGTAGGAGAGAGGACTGAACCCTGGGGTACACCAGCATTAGTTGAGAAGGGGGTAGAAGTACATCCATTTAATACAACCTGTATTGATCGACTACTTATAAAGCTCGCAATCCATTTTGAGAAGATACCACCAATACCATAAGATTGAAGCTTATTTATGAGAGCGCTCTGCCACACTCTATCAAAGGCTTTAGATATATCAAGAGCAACTACTTTACATTTACCATGTTGATGAATGCATTGGTTCCATTTTTCGGTCAGGTATACCATTAGGTCTCCTGTGGAACGTTGTTGCAGGAAACCAGAAACAGAATTAGTTCTCCAAACCCCCTTTTAGAGGCTATCTATCTGAAATCGTCAAAGAAAGGTTTACCTAAAGTGCATTGTTTGGTCCTTGCTAGGGCAGGACAGCTGCAAAGAAAGCGAAAAATAGTTTGCCTCTCATTGCGGTCTTTGCAGCTGCGACAGAAAGTGTTGTGAGGAATGCCCAGCTTGGCCGCGTGGTCTCCTATCGGTCAGTAGCCTGTAATAATGGCTACAATTCTTGCAATATCAGGCCTTGATCTGCCTAGTAGCTCTTTTGATTTAGGTCTGTTGAAGTTGGGCTATGTCTTTCTTGATATTGCACAACTGGTAAGGTTTTTCCACCCGAGAATGGCTAGCTGGAGGAAGTCAAAATGTAAATTGCCCTTAGCGGCTCCTATCGGAATATTGATTGACCCTCGCCTGACCAGCTCCTCTACTTGCTCTGCATTACTGTGTCCTGAGAACCAAATGAGGGTAATTCCAGAATGGACGCTTTGTGCATTTATTTCAAACCGGCATTGCTGCACCAGTTTTGATGGTAAATATGGCCTTGATTGCGGCTTGGCTATCAGAAAAGATACCCTTAGGCAGAACGTTGGGAGATTTTTTAGCATGCACCAAGCCTCCCGAATTGCGAGAAGCTCCGCTTGAAAGTTGGTCCGAGAAAATGCCTGCGCCAACTCCGCAATCCATTTTCGAACCATCCGTATATACATTTATAGATATCAAAGTCATTGATTAATATTAAGGTTTGCTGAAGTCGTGGGAGTCATGTAATCGGTCGAAGATGTCACCAGTTCACTTGGTATCGTCTCCAGAAACTTACATAGGCCACATGGCTTTGCTGTTAGCACCCAGTTTCCCTGAGCCGGACGGCGCTGCATATAGCTGAAAAATTAATATGGAGTTCAACGGGGATCAGATGCAGGATCACACTGAGAGCATTTGTTGAGTAAGATCTCAATACTCCAGTGATGCCTACACATGCCGATCTTTCTACTTTTTAATTCTGTTGGTGTTGTATTTCTTATGTAAGGCGGGCCTAGAAAGCCACACTTGCAGGCGTAGAAAGCCACACTTGCTTTCTTTTGTTAAGTTTCCAACAAAGTTTTGGATCTAGAATTGTGCCTAAGTTTTTTTTTTTTTTTTTATTAAATTCATTATTCTCGTATTACAATTTTAAAACAATTATAATATTTGCAAATTTAACAAACTGCAGCTAAATAATAAGAGAATAGTTAGAGACATTTTGTATTTAATTAAATAAAATAGAGATAAGTGTCACTTTATAATAGATATATTCATTGTGGGGTGAACAAATTAAAGTAAAAGTAAAGAAATCTAAAAAAAAGAGAACAATTTAAAAAGCAAAAGGCAATTACATTACTACAACAAGGCAATATATATGATAGATACTAAGCAATGTAGCGCAGCAAAATTTCGATTTCATTGTGATCAAAGCTAAGAAACCACTGCTTTACCTCTTTCATAAAAGTGAACAAGTTACCAATGATTCGCATACCTACAGGAAGCCTATTAAACAGTTTGCAAGAAGTAACGGGGTAAGAATTTCTATAGCATGTTGTACGAAAGGCAGGAATGGTAACTAGAGATTGTTGATTGCTTCTCAGGCTATAGGAATCAGATATCGGACTTTGCAGGTAACCACCTCTAATAAAAAATATCTTCAGAACCTTGAAATAAAAGAGGTGTCTAACTGGCAGGATTTTCATACGGCGAAAAAGTTCCATAGAGTGGGCTAAACGGGAAGAATTACAAATCTTCCTAATTGCGCATTTCTGTAAGACAATAAACGGCTGAATTTTATTTAGACAAGCACTTCCCCAACAGCTTATTCCGTATTGCAATTTTGAATGAAATATCCCATAATAGATTGTTTTTAAAGTATTGTTGGGACAAAACTTTCTAAGACGGTAGAAACAACGAATGGTTGAGAGCAGATATTGTTTTAAACCTAAAATTTGATTAGACCAACTCAAATTCCGGTAAATTGTAACGCCTAGATATTTAAAATGGTTTACGTTTTCGATTTTGATGCAATTGTCATCACAAGGAACATTCCTATCGAAGGAGACATAAGAACATTGGTCAGTAGGCATACAGTGACACAAGTTGCACCTTCCACAATTAGATGCATGAAATATGATCTCGATATCTTGAGCATCATGATTAATTAGGCTGAAAAACATAAGTTTCGTTTTATTGCTAACTACTAGCTTATGTTTCGCAAACCAAATTCTTAGTAATTCAACGTCTTTATTTATACCAGTTACTAGGTTTAAGGGATTGACTGAACCATATGCGATACAAAGATCATCAGCAAAAGCTCTAACTTTTCCTACAAATGTTTGGACAAACAGAGAATTTATATAAGTGAGAAACAGTATAGGACCAAGCACAGAGCCTTGAGGAACACCAAGGTTAATAATCTTAGAGTTACTTAAACTAGTTTCAACCTTCACTTTTTGTTTTCTGTTTTTAAGATAGGACATAAACTAACTATACATAAAACCACGAAAACCCGCATTATATAGCTTTTTCAAAAGAATGTTATGATCCACCATGTCAAAAGCCTTTGTTATATCGACAAAAAGTCCAGCACAACATTTTTTGTTGTCCAAACCTTTCTGTATAAAGGAACAGAAATCTAAGAGAGCATCTTCAGTAGATAGCCCAGCTCTAAACCCAAACTGCATGGGGCTGAAAAAATTAGTTTTTTGTTTAAGAATTCCAGAACCCTTTTTTTAACACATTTCTCAAATACTTTGGAGATTGAAGACAATAACGTGATTGGTCTATAGTTATTTTTTTTTTTTCTGTTACCCCTTTTGAAAAGAGGAATAACAATGGCACATTTTAGTTCTTCAGGGAAGAGTCCAGACACGATGCTCAAATTGAAAAGATGTGCCAAAATATCAGCAATATTAAAGGCAACGTTCTTCAGTATAATGTTAGAAATACCATCACTACCACAGGAATATGAATTGCTTAAGGAATGAATAGTATTTAGAATTTTAAGCCCAGAAATTGGATCAAAAAAGAAGCTATTTCTTTGGAAAGTACTATTTACAATTTCGGATCCGGTACAGTAACAATTGGAATAACTTGAACAAAATCTTTGAAACGGCTGTTGTCCAACCGATTAAAAATGGTCATTGTATTCATTAGCTATTGCTGTAGGTTCCGAAATAGTAACACTTCCGTTTTTTAAATAAAGAGCATTATTTTGGTTAGTAGCATTACGATTGATTATGCTATTAATCACTTTCCACTCCTTTTTGAGATTTCCTTGTGAAGCCCTTATCTGATTTTGGTAGTAACTATCTCGACACTTACGTATTTCTTTGTTAATTTTTTGGCTCATACGGTTATAACGACTCTGTAAACTAGAGTTTTGTGGATGTTTGTGGCAATTTATCCGCAATTTGTGTTTTTGTCTAATTTTCCTAAGAAGTGAACCGTTTATCCAATTCTTAAGCCTTAGAGCAGATTTTCTAGGGACAATGACGTAGCTTGCAAAGTTAACATAGTTTTTTAATAAATTTAATAAAATATCATAATCCGTAGAAACAGTTTTCAAAACGCAGTACAGTATTAAGCTGCTCAAAGTTAATTTTGAACAACATCTTAGGAAAATTATGCTTTTTGTTTTCTTTACTATCCAAACCATTTAAAACTAAGCCAGTCATACAATGATCAGAGACCTGAAGTTCAAAATTAATACCAGAATATAGATTTAGTGGAACTTTCAAGAAACGAACGAACACGTGGTTAAGGCATGTACCTGCAATTGGTCTGGTGATCTCATTTACTAAAGAAGCTAACCCATGTTCGGCCACAAATGCAAGATATGAATCTGACATTGGACTAGTATTTAGTAGGTCCAAGTTGAAGTCACCTAAAATAACAAGGTTATTAGATTTTTCATCGCGTAAAAATGTTTTGAATTCATCCAAAAACACATGAAACGATTGCGGATTAAATCTGTATGCACAAACAAAAGTTAAATCTTCATTGCATATGACAAAAGACCTCAACCTTTCTTAACAAAATATTATTATTCCTGAGCCATAAATACTTGTATTTTTTATCTGTTTTAAGCTTTTTAGATGCCATAAATAATGCACGGGTGTATTTAGTTAAACAATCATTAATAAATATATGCTTCTTAGTACCATCGGCAAATAGCGCGGTGTTCAGCTTCTTTTTAGCATGTTGCTTGCTCTTCATAATTTTCTGCTTAACTTCCAGCAACGAGAGATGGACACTTATAATTTTGCTGTGTGCCTGCATAGATACACTCGATGATTTCGTTTTCGGAAAACTTTTTACGTAGCATTTTTTATTTCATCAGATGTGACCGAAATGTTCAAAGCTTCACCGAAGATTTTTTGCACATATTCTACAGCATTATTGTTGTTAGCCTCAGGCACACCAACAATTTCAATAACGTTCTCCACAAGCTTTTGTTCTCTCCAGTTCAATCTGCCCTCAAGACTATTGACCTTTAGTCTGAGAGTTTCATTTTCTTCTCTTAGCTTCTCGCTGTCGCTGAATTCATAGCTTCAATGGTGCAATTATCACATCTATATTTTACTTTGTTTGTGTTCATATATTGAATGTCTGTATCGTTTAAATTAACACAGGAGGAATGAAAAAAAACCAATGCAATCAGAGCAAGAAATTTTTCCTCCAACACTGCGTTCTATTTTTTCATTGCAAATAAGACACTTTATTTTAGATATGAATAGAGAAGTATTTCTTTAAAAACTTTAGGAAGAGCGCGCACCCCACGACACTGCAATTGACCAAGTCTACTTAGTATTTTGCAAGATCGTACAAAGGTAGTGGATTAAGGAAGGAAACGAGAAGATTGCAACTACTTCGTCAACCATTGTATTGAACTTGACTCAGGAAACTCTTGACCTGAGCATCAACGTCCACGTCTTCTGGTGGAAGAATTGGTGACAGCTGGACTGATTTGCACTTCAAGATACTGGGCACTGTATAGTGCATCCACTTTCTTTGCTGCATACGAGTAAAGCGTCCGAGGATAGTCCAGCTAGCACACATTTTGTAACGCAGGTGAATTCTCGAAAGACACTTGGTGGTTCTCGCCACTATCCTTGGGGATCCCAGCATCTTCAGTCTTAATTTCGCTGTTGCAGGGTAGCGGCAGAGGAATGTTCTATATCTTCCTCCACCTCCTCACAGTTTGCACAGATTGTTGTGTCAGCTAACCCGAGTCTGAACGAGTGTTTATTGAGATTAATATGCCCTATTAAAAGTCCCACCATCGCTCTTAATTGTGTTGTACTTGAGTTGAAAGTTCTTTTAGCTGTGTTGTTACTCAGTTCTGTTACCACTGATCTGGCCACTTTACACTTGTCTAGATTCGTCCAGTAGCTATTGAACTCCTGTCTTCTCATTGATTATCATTTTAATAGTTATAAGAGGGACCCCCATAGTCTTAACGGGATTCAGTTCTGTGTCACTCGCTCCTTTCCTTGCTAGTTCATCTGACTTTTACCCGGTACACCTTCGTGACCCAGTACCCATATAAGGCGGACTCTATTACGCCTGGCAAGTACTCGTAGGTTCAATTTAATTTTGCACTCCTTTGTTAGTCGTGATTTTGACACAGTGATTGTGATCGCGCTAATTGCTGCTTTGCTGTCCGAGCAGATGTCTATTTGTCTCTCTTCGCTGGTGTCTTCTGCGAGTATTTCTGTTGCTTTCATAATTGCAAGGACTTCTGCTTGGAACACGGTTACAAATGATTCTAGGTGAATGGTAAGTTCAATCGGTTGGTTAGTGCAGAAGATCCCATCCCCTGATTCCCCTGATATTTTAGAGCCGTCTGTATATACCGATGACTCGTTGAAGTTTCTTGTCGTCCTTTCGTTCGTCCAAGATTCTCTTGTGGTGGAAATTGTTTCGAAGTTGTTAGTGAACTTATAAGATTTTTCAACAACATCACATCACTTCTCTTATCATTTCGGTAATTCTTCGATGTCACATGTTAGCGCCTTCGTTGAATAGGCCGATGATTCTTAGCTTTGAGGCTGAAAGAGCGGCAATCTGCTTCGGTTCGAGGTGCACTGGATGTTTAAGATCTCTTCTATGGCCGGTGTTGGTGTTGAGGATTGTGCTCTTGCAAGGCCCAAGCAGGCCATACGCTGCACCTTTGTTAACAAGTCTCTTGCGTACTTTTTATTTGTCACTGTCCACCATACAAATACTCCGTAGAAGATGATTGGTTTTATTACGCATGCGTATATCCAGTGGACCTGTTCCGGTTTCAGACCCCATGACTTTCCGATGGCCCTCCTCCAATATGCCCTTCTAGCTTTGGTAACTCTTTCTTCCAGGTTCTTTCTCCAGGTCAGTTTCCTGTCCAATATCCAGAGAGGGTGAATGCTGTTTCCGCAATAAGTATTGTCAGATCACTCTGCGTCACAGTCTGTACTAAGGACATGCAAGGAATCAATTTACTAAATACGATTTTCCTTAAAATCTCCAAGATCTGCGACAAATTTTTAGATAATAGATACAAAAGACAAAAAAAAAAAAAAAAAACAATGTATAGGTACATCAAGGCCATTATATTTCAAGCCCTGAATTCATCTTAATCAGTTTTTAATGAGTGCCTTCTTATCGTCATTCAACCTGTTAACTGTTAACTTTCTAAAGATCTTGAGTTTCACTACTTAAAATTATGTCTTCATTAGAATTTAACCAGTTGATTTGTGTATTTTCCCAAGCTCTACAAACGAGAAAACAAACATTTACATGTGTTCCGCAATAAACATCGATACCACTCTCTAAAGACTCCTTGAATCACCTAATAAAATGCCCTTAACCCTTAACAAACCACTTCTCACAGTCTAATCCCTGTGATATGTTAAACAAAAACCCAACTTATACGGCAGACGAACAAAAGCCGATCATGTCCTTAACTGCCCCATTAAACTGAACTGACT
Organism: Pocota personata; assembly: GCA_963082735.1. NCBI lineage: Eukaryota > Metazoa > Arthropoda > Insecta > Diptera > Syrphidae > Pocota > Pocota personata. The sequence goes on along the minus strand of OY720429.1, from coordinate 27,094,397 downwards.
CTGGAAGAATCCCATTTAGAATTTGGTAAATCACCTTCGCTTTGGTATGCCGCTCGCTCCACAGTCCGTACGGTGTCACATAAATTACTAAAGAAATTTTCATTAGCGTCTATTAACGTCAGACCGCGACATTCAAATGCAAGCCACACCGGTCATCCTTGTCTACGTGACAACAATCCAAGTTATGATCTGGGGTTCCACTTCCAATCCACCTTGATGCAGGAGACGGAAAAAAAAAGGAGGAACAAACAATAGTGGTTAACAAACAAACCCTGCTGCCTGGTAATCTCCGACGAAACCGATCACGATGATGACACACGATGGCCAAAAAACGAGGCGCACGATGAATTCCTCATCAACTTGCGCTCAAACTGAATCGATTGGATAATAAATCTCTTGAAATTCTTTATCTAGATACTCTATCAAATTTATTGTTATTAGAAGTGTCATTGTTCTCTGCGGCGCTCTGCGATGTGTATCGGTGATTCTAGGAGAACGTCTCCTTATGTAGGAGTAGGAGTCCACCACTAGTCCACTACAATTTGATAATTTTTTTTTATAGTTTCTCTACGAAGAAGGATACGCGTTGTATTTCGTCGTTTGACAGATACAGAAAGATGAACATGGTCCGGTTTTTCCTCCATCCGAAACATATCGGTTATCGGTTGATTTGATTTTAATGTGATGACTGCATCGATAGGGGGATGGATGTTAGTTTTCTCTCTTCTATGTTAACAATAACTTTAAGGGCGCTAATAAAATGGGGATATATTTTCTAGTGAGGATACAACACTAATGGATCATGTATGAAGTTGTGGATGACCAGGACCCGCCTGGATTCGCTGATATGAAGTAGTTTGTCAGATTGATAATTTATTGAAGGGCTTTGACTTTGAGAACGTTAACGACGACACGGATTGACCGTGAATTTGATGCATGGATGCTAAATATGCTGGTCGGTTGTTGTGTTAAAGATGCATAACACCCGCACAGAAAAACCATGAAATTAAGGAGAAAAAGGGATCTTATGTGTGAGACAATCATCTGTGACGGAATTTCAATGTCAGGGTATTATTGCTTTGTGTGTAAACATTAGTTATATAGTTTATCGTCGATTTCATTGCTTATACACATATTATCGTTAGGAGTTTCTTAGAGAAATAAATCAGGATCAAAGGCCTTTTGATAAAAAAAAAAAAAGACGAGGGGACAAACTGAAACTAAAGTAGTTGCCTCCATGATGTGGTAGTCGTATTTTTTGTGTACTCGTAGTTTGAACAGTGCTTAATCTATCCGTGCCATAATAGCAGTTCTTTCTAGGATTACTTCTTAGCTTTGCAAAATGTTTCTACTTCTTCACGAATGACAAAAAAAAGGATCTGTTGGCAAATCCTACTCCCGAAGTGGCTTCGGTGTAGTGGGCAGTGCGTTTGTTTGTTGCCCGAACTGTGCAGCGGGGAACACCAATTACATCCATCCGAGCACAAGTGGTGTAATACGATCTGGGAATTTAGGCGAATGCCGAGATTCGTGGGTTAAATAAAAGGGAAAGTTTTGTTTGGCACCATGTGATGCCAATAATATTTTTATCATTTGGTCAAGATTGGATTTAAATTTGGGTACCGAACTAGAATTACAAGCATACATTACATGCATATTTCTTTCTATTTCAGGTATGGACGGTTTTGCTTAAATTTTCAATCTGAGCAATTTTACAAACGAGTAAAGTACTGGCTCTGCATTTACATCACATCATGCTCCAGGCCGATGTTTTCTTTGACCAGCAACAATTATGTTTGGAATATTATGTCGGTCAATTGGCCTCTCCTAGCAGCGGTGCAGATGCGTGCTCTCTCAACCGAATTTTACATAACATTTTGGCACATTTCGGGTGTTACTTCATCAATTTCTTGTGATTGGCTTCTCACCGTAGACCTTTACCTTCAAGTACCCCCAAAGGAATAAGTCAGGAGCGATCAAATCAGGAGATCGAGGGGGCCAATCGATATCCCTTCTGTTTGACATTATGCGACTGGGAAAAATTGTTCTCAAAATATTCATCGTGTAGTTAGCTGTGTGTGATGTGGCATCGCCCTCTTAGAACCACATATGTTGTAGGTCCTATCGGTACAATTCGGACACCAAAAAGTTTTGCAATGTATCACGGCAGCGATCACCAGTAATTGTTACACAATTGTCTGTTGCGTCTTCAATAAAATGCAACCCTATGAGGGTGTAAAGGTTGTTGGTGTATCAATTGAGGATTTTCAGTGCCCCAGTAGTAAATAAAGGGTCTCTTATTAAGCGCTTCCTATCTTTAAATTTAAGTAAAATAAAGTGTGTGTGAGATATCATCGAAATTTTTTATTCGTTTGAAAGGCGTATCGATGCCATTATGTATGGAATATAAAGACGTTCAAATTTCCACCGCGGCTTCTCTGGGTGGCGCGCATCCGAAATGTCCAGTTTTCCATGACTCTGGCGCATAAATCAGGCTGAATTTGACCGATGGCATGGGTTATGTTGGCTCTGAGGGCCGCTGCAACCAGAAAACCCCACAAGAAAAAGTCTAACGGGGTCAAATCGCACGATCTCGGTGGCCAGTTCACATCACCTCCACGTAGATGACCATGCGCTCGAATCACTCGTCAAGAATTTCCAATGTAACGTGAGCTGTGTGGCATGTAGTGCCGTCCTGTTGAAACCAGAGCGCTCGCCGTTGACGGTGATGGCCTGGCCAACGTCGTTCTCAAAGAAATATGGACCGATGACGCCGCCAGCCCAAAATCCACACCAAACAGTGACTTTTTCGGGATGCCTTCTTGGATCTCATGTATCGTCCCAAATTTGACAATTTTGTTTGTTGACGTACCCATTCATCCAGAAATGGGGCTCATCGCTGAAGGTGATTTTTCGATGAAAATTATGGTCAGTTTCCAACTGCTCCAGAGCCCATTCAGAGAACACACGCCGTTGTCTATGGTCGTTTACCTTCAGCTCCTTGGTCAGTTGAATTTGGTATGGGTGCAGGCCCAAGTCACGATGCAAAGTTCGCCAAGTTGTGGTTTGCGAAAAGCCGAGTTCTTGTGAGCGACGTGAAATCGACTGTCTCGGATTCTCCTTCACACTGTTACGGACAGCGGCTATGTTTTCGGCAGATCTTGCGTTTCATCGACGTACGAGTGTTGGCTGATCGTTTACTGAACCAGTGGACTCAAAGTTATCCACCACCAGTTCTCTCGGAAGGACGATTATGGCGACCGTCAAATGGGCGAAGCGCGCGGAATGTTGCCCGAATAGAACACCTATTTTGTTAAAACAATTTTATTATTTGCACGTGTTGTTGAACGCTATATCAATCCATAGTGATTTGGCAAAACAGACTGAATAACCAATTTGACAGATGTAGCTTCAACAATATGGCCGCTATCAACTGTCAAACAACAACGCGACTTTTGACAGCATGTGTAGCTCCGCCAGAAATCACGGTGTAGAAGAATCACTAGTGTTGTGGATCAAAGCAACATTGACTGATGCAGATTGTGCCCGGTGTGTTATGGCAGGTGTAGACATAGGCTGCCTGCAAGGCAGTGCTCTGTCTCCTGCTTTGGTGTATGCTGGTTGACTCTCTGTTGAACACACTCAATAGTTCTAACGTCTACTCTCAAGCTTATGCATAGATGTCGCTGTTCTGTCTGTCGGACCATGTCTAGCGACTCTCTGCTCTAAGGTGCAGATGGCCCTAGACGTAATCGATTACTGCGCTAGGAATTGGCTTTCAGCTAATCCTTTCAAAGCCGAAGTGGTTCTCTTTACGAAAAGGAGGAAATTGACTGGTCTGACTCAGCCAGTGCTAAAAGACGTCACTCATCAACTCTCCAAAGAAGGCAAATATTGAGGAGTAATCTTAGGTAGCAAACTTCTTTGGACGAAACATGTCGAGCTGAAGACTTTCAAAGCTCTTCAGTCTTCAGACAATACAAAGGTGTTTTCGATAGTCTTTTGGATCTACACGGCAATGACATCTCATATGCGTCAGTTGTTTGAAGAAATAAGCTCTCACGTAAATACGTTACTGCTGCTTTCGCCAAACTACAAAGAACGGTCTGCTTGGGAGCTTTTCCCAGTCCGCCTGGCTCTGCTCTGGATTCTTTGATGAATCTCCACTACACTTGATATTTATATCATGGGGTGTACACTCAGAGCCATCTTCCGTTTAAAAAGAAGTGGGCTCTGACACGACTCGTACTGGAGTTTTGAAGACGTTGCGCAACGATTATCCTTCAATCCCTGTCTCATGGATATGCCGTTTGATGCAATGACACCCGAATTACGGCTGCGGTGCAAATTTGAAGTCAGTATTCCTCGTGTTTAGCATTGGCTTTGGCCAGAGTCTGAGCCAGAAAAGAAATGTAGTCGTATTTCCACGGACGGAAACATACATCTGTCTTCCAGGCAGAAATATATGCTATCCTACTGGCTGCGGACTATATTGTGAAGAATAGGTGGAAGGGGTGAAGTATCTACATCTGTAGTGACAGTCATGCTGCGCTTAAGGACTTGCTCAATCCTTTAACCACTTCTAAAATAGTTCGAAAACTCAGTGAATCTTGTTTGGGTCCCAGGACACAAAGGGATAACAGGAAATGAGATCTCTGACGAGCTTACTAGACAAGGCTCAGAAGAGAATTTTTCTGGACCTGAACCCATGTTGGATTTGCCAGCGTCCTCGGTTAAGGCTTCCATTGACTATTGGGTTTTCAATGAACACAATTGAAGGTGGCATGACCCTTCAGGATGCAGGCAAACTATACGAATGGTCTCCGTCGTCTATAAGAAACCCGCGGCTTTATTGTTTTATAGCAGGAAAGACTGCAGGCAAGTTACTGGCGTTCTCGCCTTTGCCAAGCACCGCCATGTGCCAAGTTTGAGCGCTACTCCTTCCTATGTGATTGTCCTACCTTTACTCGGATCAGGTGGCAGATCTTCGGTGCTGATGACTCCGCCAGAACTGGCTCTTCATCACGGAAGCGTCTACTCGTCTTTTTACAAAAGTCGGAAAAAAAAACACATTAAAATGGGGTTCTCTGCCTGGTTGTACCTGTGCAGGTACTGTGTCTTTGAACCTCTCACGAAGTATAATACTGCCAACCTTAAGGGCAGATGAGCAATAGCATTATTATCAGCAAGAAATCAAGAACACCGCCTCTGATGTTCTGGGTTTCTCGCATTTACATTTTACCAGAAGTTAAAAAGAGTATGCCAGGGCTACAAAGTCAGAAGCCTTTTGGAATGGAAAAGGAATTCTAGTAGTAGAGTTACAGTTGGTATTGAAAATTTGGAAAGATCACTCCTGCAGAATGTTAAACGGCGGTTACGACCAAATATTCGTTCCCAGGCGTCAATCTGGAAGATTAACAATTCCGTGCACCTGACCAAAGTGAAGTGAAGAAGCTTATGCTCGACGAATTGAACCCTGCCAAACTCATCCGCTGCATCAAGGATGGTAACAATATTACCGAGGCTTCATGTGATTTCACAGTCTTTATAACTACTCGAGTAAGCCGACGACATTAACAGTCAACATAGGCTACTTGGAGTTAGTTAAGTTAGTTATCTACCTCTCCGCTGTAAATTCAAAAAATGATACCAACGCAGAGATCTAGAGAGGAATTACTCCTGCCAATCGCTGTTTTTTTTTTGGTTAAGATGGCAATTGACTGGCAAAGCCATCTCACGAACAACTAAGGTGACCTTATATAAGGCTCTCATGATTCCAGTTCTGTTATACGGCGAAGCAGCATAGACGTTAGCAAACCCGGATGTAAGTACTCTTCGTCGTTTTGAAAGAAAAATTCTTCGAGTCCTTTTTAGTCCCGCTTGTATCGACGGGGAAAAGAGGCGCTTGAACAGCGCCTTCGAGATAGCTAGGACATTTAGAGTGAATAAATGCTCCCGCCAGGAAAGTCGTCGAATACATCCCGGAGGGACGATGTGGTAAAGGAAGGTCTCGTCATGTCAACCAATTACGTTTGTAGAACTGGCTAGCGCTCTTTCTTTCTTTTTGACTCTGTCTATCCCAGACTACAATTAAGTTGAACCACACGAATGCGAAATATTAACTTTCCCACACAAGTAGCAAATGACATCTGCTGCGAAACGGATGCTCAACTGTAGTGGGTTCGTTTTGAATATTTCTCTGCGAATTCACAATAAATGCTGACATTTTGAAAAAAACACAGTGGTTGGATTTTCCCTGATAGGGAATAAAAAATATATTTGGGGATAACAAAGAGGTGAAAAAAATGAATTATAAATTTGACAAACAGTTTATCACATTTCTCAGCTACAATATCAAACTGAAAGTTACCTATCCCAGGGGCTTCGCCAAGGGATTAGGCTCATCTTTCGTAATAGGCTTTTCCGCTGCACTGCTCCTACGTCCTTATTTTTCTTCATTTTCCCGCTTCCTATTTTTTGTTCACTATGCACTTATTTTGAATACTATTTCTGCTTAATATTCTTCTCTTGCTATGGTGAACTGCACATACCATAGCACACATCAGGAAGTGAGATTTTTAGCTGACAGCTGTGATTAACATCCACTCACACATACAAGCATGCACACGGCATTCTTCTTCTTTTCAAGAGTTCTGGCAGCTTCCTCTACTGTTTGACACATAAAGCATTCATGTACTGTTCACAATAGTGGCACATTGGAAAAAGTTAATTTATCGTTCTATGAGTGTTGTTGGTTTAGTGACGGCTTAGGTTAGCATTTATTGCCCCAACTAAAAATCAATGAAAATAAAAATTCTTGAAAACTGTCAACCTTAAGGTGAAAAGAAAAACTCTACCCATTGAGTAAACCTTCTATCAGACAACTTTGGGGGAATCTACGGAATCGGAAGCCATCCAAATAATAAGAAAATAGGGTGGGCTCGCAGCCTTCGGGGTTCGATAACAATATTGCACACTCCGTCCGTTTCTGTGATCTATCTCACCTTTTCCAGACGTTTCGTCTGGCTCTTGGATTTGAAGTACCTTCTTCGTTATCTGCTCAGAACACATGGGCTAACCCACGGTTTCAGGCGGACAACTAAAAGCGACGGGCAGGTCAAAAATGGTGAATAAGGTACATAGGGAGTGGATGGAGAGGACCGAGATATTTAGTGCATCATTTGCACGTAACAAGCTATCCGAACACCCGACTTTGCACCGGTTCGTGATACTAGAAATGCATTTAGGAAAAGGACCTTAACACTTGCCACTCAGACAAAAGGTCAAAATACACGGCTACAATTTTGAGGTGAAATCTTTTTACCTGATAAAAAAAATTGTAGGCTCTGTAGAACATACTCTGAAGCGGGTAGATCCCAATATAAGGAGTGCCTCTTTCTAAATTGGAAAGATATCTACATTCTGTAATGTAATACATTTAGACAGAAAAATACTCAATAGATTTATTTATATGAGGATGAACAAAAGGGCGTTTTTAAAAAATTAAGCGAGAGAAATGTAATTGATTACACTTGTAAAGCTAAGCTGAAAAGCTTTGCGTTATTACCTGAGATTGATTTGTCGCTCTTGGACTCTAATCCAATTCAACAACACAGAATACTTCCGCATATAATACTCGTTCCATCGTTTAAAGCAACTTACCTGAAATAACAAACAGTGACACATTTACCCTTCAGAGCCTCAAATGTACGTTGGCGAAACAACAATGTTTTCCAACTATTTGAACTTCCCAACGCCTACTCAAACCGATGAGCATAATTCAAAACCAAACAACTCAATTATGAACACAATACTAAACGAAATAATTTATGGCACAACAGACATAAAAATAAAATGCGTTTACCTACTTCCCTCATTACAAGTAATCCTATCCGCAAACATTCCCATTGCGTTTCTCTTATACCACCCACAGGCTATTTCATTATCATTTACTCAAGCCTTTTGGCATTTCCATTACAATAAATTGGAATAGATTTCCCTTTAACGGTACATAGCACAATAATTCACATTCACACTTTAAGCAAATACAAATAGTTTTCCTCGCTCACATCTGGCGAACTTGTTTCGACAGCGGCAACATACAATTTACGCACTCTCTTACATTGACTTAATTGAGCTACTTTTTGATGAATCAGACCGCTTTGATATCCAATCCATATTCGAACAGGAGTCCAAATACCATCTATACACTGTAGATTCTGTAAGTATTTCCTGGTTATATGTATGTAACGGTAGCCCACCGCCTCTGAATGAAAAGACAAACAATTAATTAAAAATGTTCTTCAAGAAGAGAAGGGGGCCAACAACGACGCCTTGAGGCACCTCATTACCCACTTAGAGTACGAAGTACGCAAATACTTTAGCACATTGTCGGCGGCAATTGCGTGACTGTTTACGCATGGCAAGAGCATGGAACTGGTAGTTCCAAGTAATTTGGGAATCGGATATCCACTTACATTATTTGCAGTAAACAACATGATGTTGGACGCCGCACTGCCTTCTGGATTCGGTTATTGGGAGCTCTAATGATATGTTTCGTGTGCTGGGTTATTACGTGCGTGTGGTACAATGCTGGAGGTTTAGTTTTTTTTTTTGTTGTTTGCGTATTACTTTTTGGAAAATCACCCAAAATTGCAGGTACTGACAGAGTGAACAAGTGTGCTAAGCATAAATTAAAAAAATTAACAAAAGCGAAAGTCATCAATGGCGGTGGACGGTGATGCTGTCTGTGTCAGACATCTGAGAGGGATTCTTTGTCTCCACTTAAAAAAAAAACTAATTTTTGATAATAAGCAGACCACCCAGCAGCAGGACTGTGTTGCTTAGTCATTAATCCTCTTTGTACTCTTATGTGTTGCAGGATCCACTCAAAACGTAACAAATTCGAATTCCAAAGCACTAGATACAATGATAACCATTCAGCACTAGTCCACCGGTCGTCTAATCCTAAACTCAGACAAATATGATACAGCATATAAGAGCAGATCATATCGAGCTCCTGTTTCGAAAAAAGGATCAAATTTCATTTTTGTGTTCCACAAACCCAGATTTTTCAAAGATGATTGGCTCCGTCAATTGCCGACGACGACCGTGGCATGTCCCAATATTTAGCAGGCAGGATGTTCATTGCTTATTGCTTGATGCACCCTTTTACCTCTTAAGTGGACGATGATATATCGTTGCATGTACGCGAGTGTATTGCATCTCATAACTCATGGGGCACGAGTGATGCTGGATGGAATGGCCGCCAGCGGATGTAAGGTGTCAGCCAGACGAATCCCTTGATTGATCCAGATAGGGTTAGTTGGTTGAGGCTCTTTTCTCTCTCTCTTTCTGCCTATCGATGATGATATTGGATGGAAAGTATAGGTACTCCCAAAGGACTTTTCGGTTCTTGTTAGTCATACGATGTGCTGCGGCATGACCGGCTGCGGGGATAATAAATTTATATGTTCGATCGACCGGTCGCATCGTTTCGGTGGTGCGATGATGAGGTGAGCGTGTCCGCGCATTCATAATTGGCCCGGGTGAAGGGATACTTCGGTGTGCTCCTTCTTGATGGATGCACACCATTGTAGTAAATCATCCATGAGTTGGTTAGTTAAGGGGGTCTTGGTTACAGATTAAGTTGTTTCCCTGTTTTAATTACCACAGCGAAAGTGGATGGTAATTTATTAGTGCCGCTTTGCGTGTCGAGTCAAAAATTGATTGGAAAATTTTTGGAAAGTTAATGAAGATGTAAAGGTGGTAAGTAATTCATTAGGTAATTGGTAAGGCAATTAGGTGATTGCGAGTTAATTGAGTTGACATGTGGCACATTTATATAATATCTATATTTTAGAACGCACATTTTGTGGTTGTCCGCTATAGAAAGTAAGTAAGTTATGTCATGAAGAGAAGAAGCTAACAGAAGCTAATTCTAAATCCTTTCGTTTTACGATTTGAATATAATTTAATTTTCTGGTTAGTGCGTATGATGAATTGATGGTTACTAGAACCCAAGCGGTAAGCACAGATGTAAGCTTTTTGTCACTGCCATCAATAGTGCACCAGTGGATGAATGTATGCATGCTTATGTTCATTTATCAGAACTATTTTCCTTGCTTTCTTTCTTCTTTTAAAATAATATTGCGATCTATAAATTTTTAAAACAGGCTACAATTTTCAAACAGAAAGGCCACGTGAGAGTGCACGATAATTTTTTGGCCCGGGCGAAGTTATGAAGACACGTGGATCAGAACAGAATCAATTCAAAGATACATAGATCGACGCATGTTAAAAGAAGAGAAAATATTGCACTGAAGATTAATTTATCTAGTTCAACGATTAGCGCCTTTTTTTCTCTGGAAAGAAGATTCTGATCACAAACTATCCAACCCACCGTCTTAAAAAAAAATCATGACTTCTGGGTAGACGTTAGTTTTCAGATGCAGATCGATATTTGAAACATGATGGCCACTCTCACGTAAGATTAGCTGACCGAATGTATAATTTGGGAATTAAACGCGTTAGACATATAGTACGCGCCCCATGGTTAAGTTTTCAACATGTAGCATGGGCTAACGATTCTCTTCTTCCTGTATTGGCTTAGATAAGATCGATTTAAAAATTCATATTTTTCACTTACAAAAGCTACCAGGAAGTATAGGGGTGAATATCATTAAGGTATGCTAAAGCTAAAGTTATAAACGTTCGTGAATATCCTGTCATGTCACTGTTTATCTACAGAAGAACGGCCCGACCGGCCATCCACACACCAAAATAAAAATCTACTCACAAATATAAGTCATTACAACCACCGATATACAGGGGGGCTGACATGAACTATTACCAACTTCACGTCGCTGTGTCTGTCAAACTACGAATAACAGCGCTGAAAATTTGACAGTTGTTAATTCACTTCAATGTTGACAAGCGTGTGTAAGGTTTTTTTTTTATCGCGTGTTTAGTTTTTATTCTATCGACAATGGAATTCAAACGTAATAGTGTTATTGCCGTTTTTGGGCTGGAAAAACACAACCAGCTATTGTTCGTGAGCTGAAATATTTGAAAGAGAACAAAATATTTGTGTATTGCACCATATCGCGTTACAACGAAACCGGCAGCATTGCAAAACGCTATGGAGGTGGTCCGAAAAAGACAGCAACATCGGCAACAGTGATTCGGAGTGTGAAAGCTAGAATCCAACGAAATCCTCGGCGTAGAGGAAGAAAATTGGCTTCTGATCTAAATATACCCAGAGAAAGTTCCAAAAAGTGCACGATCTCACACCTGACCAAACAAAATTTAGAGTGCAAAGAGCAAAGGAGTTGATCAGCTTGCGTGCAAGTGGCCAATTGCCAAACATCGTCTTCTCTGATGAAGCACCATTTCCAATTGAGCAGCTTGCCAACAAGCAAAATGATCGAGTTTACCTGCCAAAGAAGACATATGATAATTTCGACCAAAGAATGGCCACCAGGGAGCAAGCGCCACCGTTTTTGATGGTTTGGACCGCAATGATTGCCGACGGTCGATCTCCGCTCTTATTTTTGGACCGTAGCGTTAACATAAACGCGATGGTCTATCGAAAAACTGTTTTGGGAGCTGTGTTGAAGCCATGGGCATGTAAACATTTTGGCCAAAGACCTTGGATATTCCAACAGGACTCTGCACCTTCCCACAAAACCCGAGCAAATCAAGAATGACGTTCTGCACTTCATTTACTTGACACAATGGCTATCTAATTCTCCCTTTACGAATCCATTAGACCTTTCTATCTGGGTCACTAAAAAATACCGAACAACGAAGGCGCTCAAGTTAGCGCTTCGCCGGGAAAGGAAGCACATTCCACAGACACACTTGCGTGCAGCGTGCTTTGCATTTAGTAACCGTCTAAAGGAAATTGCTCGTGCCAAAGGTGGCCATATCGAAAATATTAATTAAATCCTTGAATTTCAATAAATTTCTAACATTTCTTTCTTTGGATTCAATAGAAAATATTCACAATTAAAAAAAATACAGCTATTTGAATTAGTAGCACTTCATGTCATCCACCCTGTATGTTCACTGTAGGCTTATCATCCTACTTCGGTTTATTATAAAAAAATTTAAATTATCACCTACTTCTATGACTAAAATTACTAAATATTTTGCCTTTAATATATTTTTGTATTTTCTATAATAAAAAAAAAATGGAAAGACAAGAGTACTCACTGTTTTTCAGGTTCCCGTGGCCAGCGCCAAAATTGCAGCAGAGGCCTGAACCCGAATGATGCACATTCAGGTTCACGAGTATCTACAGTGGATGTCACTTAAAATCGTACAGATTTCTGTATGAACGTTGATCTGAGAAAATGTTGCCATTCTTGTTAATAGTTGTATATCTTTAATATTCAGTATTTTCCTTGGTGGAATTGGCGAGTGCGAGGTAGATTTTCGATAAAAACCGATTTCATCTAGTAATACTAGATGTCTCTTAAAATTATACAGGACCGAAGTTCTTGGTTCCTGGAAAAACATTAAATTGCTTGACGTTTCGGGTAACGGTAAAGTCACAATTTGTATTTTCTAGTTATTCGAAGGTGGTTTTGTGCGTTTTTAGTTGAAATTTGGGAAAAACTGTGCAACAAATCCATTAAAATGAAACAAACTACAGTGACCGTAAGCTTACTATTCATAACCATAAAAAAGGCAAAAGTTATGCCGAAATTGGAAAAATTATTAATTATAGTAGGAGTACAGTTCAATATATTCAATTCGATTAAAATTTTTTTTATTCTTCAATTCATTAACAATGTATACAAAGTATGATTTAAAATCTACAAAAATAATCAAATAATAAGCAAAGATTTATTAGTATAATTTACATAGAGAGAAGATTTTAAAGTGCTTACCATTGAAACTTGAAGAATAAATAGATACATTCTATAGCTATTAGGAAAACTAGTGACGAATGTATCGAACTGAACAAAGTCAAATAACAAGCAATAAGAAAAAAAACAATTTATAAAAAGTGATTGAGAGGTGTTATAGTTAAAAAGCCACTTCTTAATCTCGCGATTGAATGAAAAAGAATTATTTGAACACTTTAGCTGCAGCGGCAACAGTAGCCAAAAATCGTTCGCTACTGCGAAGTCGATGAGCCATAGGATTACGGTTTAGAGAATACCCACTCCTTATAAAAAAAGTGTTTAGTACCTGTTAGAAATACAAGTGTTTTAGAGGAATTATTTTCGAGTTACTGAAAAGTGGGAAGCTGTGTTTCATACGCCTTTTTCTCCAGATTCTTAATATATGCTTTTGAGCAACGAGTAAAGGTTGGATTTTAATATTGTAAATAGCTCCCCAGCAACTTAGCCCATACTGTAATTTAGATTGCACCAGCCCATATTATACGGTTCTCAGGTGATACATAAAGCTTGTCGCTTTCATTAGATACTTTCTTATTAAGGAAGTATTGGCGCTCCAAACCATTATACTATCAAATTCAAGACCAAGGTACTTGAAAACAGTAACTCTTTCAATAGCAAAACATTTAGGGGAACAGCTAGTATCGAGATTACTCGTATGACGAGTACAGTGACTACTACATGTATCAACACTTACTGATAAATGGTTGCAGTAGGTGCTATTGTCGATCAAGATAGGACATTGACGTTCCATTGCCGATAGATGAAAGAACATAATTTTGATTTTATTACTTATAACCAGTTTGTGAATGAAAAACCAATGTCTCCAAATTTCTAAATCATAGTTAATATCGGCAATTAGATCTAAAGGATTTGAAGTCGAATACGAACAGGCTATGTCTTCCACAAAGCCAGTTTGAATTCCTTTCAAGTTTTGGTAAAAAATGGAATTGGTAAAAATAAGAAATTGAAATGGTGCAAGTACCGAACCCTGTGGAATACCTATACGAATATCATGACTTGCACTAAGTTTATCGTCTATCTTCAACAATTGGTTCCTACCACTGAGATAGGATTCAAACCATTTAAGCACAAACCCTCTAAAGCCCGCTTTCTCTAGTTTAAACAACAGCAGAGTGTGGTCCACGGTATCAAACGCCTTCGTAATGTTAATAAAAAGAGCTGCGAATGATTTTTTACTATTAAGACTGTTATAGATATAGATGGAAAAGTTTAACAGCGCATCCTCAGTTGATTTACCAGCTCTAAATCCAAACTGATTTTTACTAAAGAACGAACATTTTTCCAAAAACATGACAATTCTAGTTTAGACCACTTTTTCAAATATTTTAGAAAAAACGGAAAGTAATGAGATGGGTCTATAATAATTAAAATTGTTGCTGTCGCCTTTTTTAAAAATAGGTATGACTTTCGCAATTTTTAGACTGTCGGGAAATATTCCAGCGTAGATATTTTGATTAAAAATTTGGGCTAAAACATCAACAATATTTATCATTAGAAGATATAAAAATGAAAAGCAGGTTTAAAATAAAATAAAAATACGATCTGATAAGAAGCTGACCACCGCTGATGAACGTTGGATTCTAAGGAAAGTTAAGGAAGGCCCTACGATTTCTGCACCTAAGATCGCTGTAGAAATACAAAAAATATTTACAAAAGGATGTTAGTGATTCTACAGTCAGACGAGTGATAAGAAAGAATGACTATCACGGTCGAATAGCACGAAACAAACCTTTCATAAATGATCGCAATAGGAAGAAAAGATTAGAGTTTGCAAGAAAACAGTTTTGGGAAGATGTCGTTTTTACAGATGACTCAAAGTTTAACATTTTTTTATCTGATGGAAAAATATCTGAGTGGAGAAAACCCAACGAGGAGATGAAAGTTAAGAATTTGCGGCCGACTGTAAAACCTCTTGGTGTCGTAAATCTCAAATTTATTGTTGGGACAATGAACAAGTGGGGATATTTAGATGTCCTTGAACAAAATCTTGTACAGCGTGCAACAAATTGGGCATCAAAAACACCTTTAAGCTATACGCTGACAACGATGTCAAGCACATTACCCTTGTTGCAAGAACCTGGACCCTGTATAACTGTTCAAATGCAATACAAACCCCTTCCCAGTATCCTGATATTAATGTTATCGAGAATATCTGGAATGAATCCAATTGAAAAATAAGCTCGCATCATATCGCTAACAAGACTGACCTTATAAACGCATTAATTGAAGAATGGTCAAAAATTCCATCAATCTTTTGCAAAAAAATGGTCGATTTCGTACAAAACAAATAAAAAATACTTTTTTTGAGAACTCTTTTTCTGTACGATTTTAAATGACGCACTAATTTTGGGTTTTACAGATTTGATGTTAATTTTTTTTTGTTACTTTGAATTAATTTGTTATATTTTTATTTTTTATAAATCCTGAATTAACTGTAACACATGTTTGTTTTTAATTTATTCATTGATTATTGAAGTAATGAGGCAACCGTTCTCTTCTGGTATTTGCTGTACGATTTTAGTGACACTGACTGTAACTCTAAAAGTTCTAATCAGCTCTTAATTTGTATGCTACCTTCTGCCAAACTCACCTCCTCCTCCTTTTATGTAAAAAAAAAACCACATAACTTCCCCAAGATGTGTCTTACACCTCACTGTATATGTGCAGGGTGGCGCATAACTAGCCTTATGGTTTAATTAATCGATAACTTTGTTCTTTCTGATTTTATTTAACTTTTGCATTTATTAACCTTAAGCTTATAGTTTGGAAATATGTTTACATTATGTTTTGAATATAACAACTCTCAAATGGTGCCCATTGTTAGCTCCTACCTGACGTGCCCTTTCCAGAGAATTTTCCATAACTCTTGTTAGAATTGTAGGTCTCAGCACCCTCGCTTCTTCTCGAATATTTTCTTTAAGCTGTTGTTTGGTTCTTGGCTTATTTACATACCCCTTATCCTTTAGGTAGCCCCAAAGAAAAAAATCTGGTGCCGTTAAATCGTGCAAACGCGGTAGCCAGTTGAAATTTGAAAATCGCAATATTAATCGATCGCCAAAAATCTCCCTCAGGAGAGCCATAGTTTGACGGGCTGTTTGAGCTGTGGTTCCATCTTGTTGGAACCACAATTCTGGATTGTTCTCCAGCTTTGGTGTTAAAAAATGTTCAATCATTGTGCGGTATTGAATGCCATCCACATTAACCGCAACTTCTTCTTTGTTTTCGAAAAAGTATGGTACAATGATTCTTTCCGAGGTTTCCCTATGTTCTGCAGTTTTGTTTATTCACGTGACCATTTAGGTGAAAATGGGCCTCATCATTATGAGGTTGTGAATAAACTCGTTGTTCTCTCGGAAAACGCCGAGCATATTGAATGTGTAACTGCCGTAAAATTATTTGTAAAGACCGCCTATACATCACCAATTGCCGAGAACGTCGCCTGGTGCAAGTTTCGGGGTTTTCCTCAGTACTTGCTCACACCCGAGCAATGTTTACCTCATTTCGAACTGCACGAGGTCTTCCGGCACGCGGAAGATCACAGACAGACCCTTGTTGCTGAAAACGCTGAACCAATCGATAAATTGTTGAAGCACTAGGCGCATTTCGAGAAATTACGATATGATCTTTGTGCCAGAATAATTGAATGCTGCCTCTCAAAATAAAATTGAACAACATTTGTTTTTTGCTCTGTGGTGAGTTTCTCCATCATAAGTTTCCCAAGTTTTTTAAAGCCAATTCTGAAAAAATAAAAAAAAAAAACTTAAATAAAAATAAATGTAGTAGCTAAACCATAACGCTAATTATGCGCCACCCTGTACAATATCAAATAAAAAAATTCGCAACTTTTAAGGGCACCGACCAGCTGTTTCAAGATGAACCTTGATAATGAAGTTTTATGGGGTAGATGCTCTTTTCCATTATTCTCTATCTGGGATTTTTGTCTTTCGTTGTCCTATTTTTATCTCCTTTTGTTTCATTTATTTCAAATCGTTTTCTCTTTGTTGGCTCTATTTTCCTTTACCTCTCTCATTTGTTGCCTTTGTTAGCTATGTATAGGTTAGGTTAGGTTGAAGTGGCTGTCAGCAAAAAGAAGCCACCACACTTAATAATAGGTCCATTGTGATACCACGCGGCCTCTAGCCTACTCGTTGAACCATTTAGAGCTTCTGATGAAGCGTATAATGTACCTAACGGCAATATTATTCAGATCATTTAGGTCATTGAAACAGAAGGCTCATAAGTGGAGTTGCCTTCTTTGAGAGAGAGCTGGGCAGGTGCAAAGAAGGTAAAGAATAGTCTCTTCCTCCTCCTCGTCTATGCAGCTTCTGCAGAAATCGTTAGAGAAGACGCCAAGCCTTGTTGCATGCTTGCCTATTAGACAGTGTCCAGTTACACCTATAACAGCGCTAATATGCTTTCTATTTAGAGAAATGAAATTCCTAGAGCGTTCCAGGCCAAATCTGCTTTGTCACTAGTCAAGTTGTACCCCTTGTCCACCCAGAATTTGTCTTTATGATAGCAACCAGCTTTAATTAAAGTTTAAACTTTTGCCTGCAAGGATGGGTATTATTGTTCCATGTCTGGCACGTTTGTCAGCCTTACAATTCCCTGGAATATCCTCATGCCCCGGCACCCAAATTAGGTGAATATTAAACTGCTCCGCCATCTCTATAAGAGACGATCGAGCTGTTAAAGAATTTATTGAGGATGATTCCAAGGATTTAGTTGCGGCTTCGCTGTCTGAAAAGATGCGGATATCAATGGACCTTTTTCTTTAGCCAAGACAGGACTTCCGCTATGGTCATTATCTCGGCCTGAAACACGCTACAATGATCTGTGGAGACGAAAAGAGGGGTTTAAATTACGCCTATCAGAGAAGACGCCACCCACCCTGTCGTTAGTTTTTGAACTGTCGGTATAGAAATGTACCGACTTATCTTCCGTAAAACCGTCTTCTTCCCAGAATGCTTTGAAAGGGATGGTAACTTGGAAGTTTTTGTCAAAAATTTAAGTTGGGTATGGTGTAGTCAATATCTTCAGGGAAGATATTTAATTTATTTAAGATGGAGGCGTGGCAATGTATTTTTTTAGACCACTTTGAAGTAGCTTTAAGGCGAATAGCTGAGTTGGCTGCCATTTGCCTGCAATAAATATCAAGGGGTGCTAAATGAAAAAGAATGTCCATAGCTGCGGAAGGTGTCGTCCGCAGTGCTCCGCTAATGAACAGACAAGCTTAATGTTGGACTTTGCTTAATAACTTCTGGTTTATGGCCTTATCCAAGGCAATCCACCAGATAACTACCCCGTACATAAGGATCGGTCTAATGACCAGGATATAGAGTTAATCTGGGTTGAAAGCCCCATTTGTATCCAATGGTTTTTTTGCAAGAGAAGAGTATGGTGGCTTTCTTAACTCTTTCCTGTATATTAGGTTTCCAGATTAGTTTCCTGTCCAAAATAAGACCCAGATATTTTGCTGCGTTGGAGAAAGTTAAGCTTGCTCCATTAAGAAATGGAGGGTCAATAGGTGGGATTTTATATATCCTTGAGAAGAGGACTAGTTCGGTTTTGTGGGGATTCACTCCTAGACCACACCGAGCTGTCCATCTAGATAGCTTATTCAAAGCGTTTTGTAGGAGCTCTTTTATGGTAGTGAGGTGTTTACCGGAGACTGCTATAGCAACATTGCCCACATAGGCGATTATTTCGCAACCCTCAGCTTTCAGGATTTCGTTCTGCAGAAAATATTGCTGCTGTTCGCGATAGTGTGGCTGAAGAGCCGTCCACCTCAACTCGTCGTCGTGCCCAACAATTGCACCTCTCACGCTCGTCGTTGATGAACATTATGCATAAAGACTTGCATTTACGCGCTTACAAGGTGCAATTGACTCAAGAACTAAAGCCTCTTGACCATTTCAAGCGTCGTCAATGGTCACAATGGTGGCAAGAAATGGCAACAGTGGATGATCAATTTTCGAAGAAAATCATCTTCAGTCATGAGGCACATTTTCACCTCAGTGGATTCGTCAATAAGCAGAATTGCCGCATTTGGGCGAATGATAATCCAAGAATGATTGTCGAAAAACCAATGCACCCACAAAGAGTGACTGTTTGGTGCGGTTTATGGGCTGGCGGCATCATCGGGCCGTATTTTTTCCAAAATGAGGCCGGTCAGGCAGTTACTGTGAATGGTGTTCGCTATCGTGAGATGATAACGAACTTTTTATGGCTCGAATTGGAAGATATGGATGTGGACGATATATGGTTTCAACAGGATGGTGCCACTTGCCACACAGCTAACGAAACAATGGCTCTTTTGCACGACAAATTCAATGGCCGTGTTATCTCACGTGGTGGCGATGTCAATTGGCCGCCAAGATCATGTGATTCGACACCGTTGGACTTCTTTCTTTGGGGTTATTTGAAAGAAAAGGTGTACGTCGATAAGCCAGCAACAATTCAAGAGCTAACAATTCAAGAGCAACAATTCGGCACATTAACGGCATAGAACCTCAATTATGCCTCAGCGTCATCGAAAATTTGGACCATCGGATGGAGGTGTGCCGCCGAGGTCGCGGCGGCCATTTGGCCGATATTTTGTTCCATACATAATTGAACCATACCAATATTATCATAATAAAAAGAAATGACAGTAATTTCCTAAATAATTTGTGTTTTATTCAAAATCAACATCGGCCCTTAAAACTTAACCACCCTTTAGATCTATTAAAAAAGAGAAAATCACATCAGATACAAATAAGCCGACTATTGCAAGTAAAAAGATAAATTTTAGTACAGTAGAATCTCGATAATGTGAACTGGAAAAATGATGCACTACTTACTCTAAAATGTGAAATCGTCATTGGTACATATGTACATACTCGTAGTGCACAGAATTGCATGCCTGCATTAATGCCCATTTCTGTATCTACTTGTCTTTGAATTTCAGTGCTCATTTCTGTTGATATTTTCTAGTTGAAAAGTTTATTTTTTGTTTGTTTAAGTTTGTGTATCGCCTTCTAAAAAATCTAAAGTTATGGCTCCTACGAAGCAAAAACAAAAAAAAAATTCCTTCCAATCAGGGAAAAGTAACGAGTATATTAGGTGCGCAACTGAGTTCTCGCTTTTTGTCAATAGATGGCTCCAGCAGTAAGTGCTGGTCGATTTTGACATACCCAAAACGTCATGAACCGAGCTTAAACATATGGTAAACAAACACATTAGTGAATTTGTCTTGGCGTCTATACTCTTACTTTTGGTTGTGTGAAAATGTCTGATTTTGTGCCAAATAATCGTATTTGCGGAAAGTGTTGATCTTCTTCTTTCATTCGAAGAAAACGGCGGCTGAAGCGCATCGAGAGCTCCAAAAAGTTTACGGAGATGCTGCTCTAAGTGAAACAACGTGCCGTGATTGGTTCTGTCGCTTCAAAGATGGTGATTTCGATGTTGACGACCGTCCGCATGAAGGAAGGCCATAATCCTCCGAAGACGCTGAATTGGAGGCATTGCTCGATGAGGATCCGTGCCAAAAGCAAGAACAGCTTGCTTCAGCATTAGGAGTTACCCGTCAAGCCATATCCAAGCGATTGCATGCGTTTGGAATGATTCAAAATCAAGGAACTTGGGTTCCTTATGATTTCAAGCCAAGGTGGTTTTCTTCATCGCATCGTGACGGGCGATGATAAATGGATTCATTACAGCAACCCAAAGAAATGAAAGTCATGGGGACTGTCCGGTCATGCTTCTAGGTCGTCGGCTCTGCAGAATATTCACGCTGCGAAGTTTATGCTGTGTATTTGGTGGGACCAGGTCGGTGTCGTCATTTATTATGAACTGTTGAAACCCAACGAAACCATCACTGGGGAACGGTATCGATTTCAATTGATGCGATTAAGCCGAGCACTGCGCGAAAAATGGCCACAATAGCAGAGGCATGAAAAAGTGACTCTACAGCATGTCAACGCTCAGACTCACGTTGCCAAACCCGTTGAAACCTACCTGGAAACGCTCAAATGGGAAGTCCTACCCCACCCGCTATATTCCCCAGATATTGCGCCATCCGATTATTACTTGTTCCGTTGGATGGCACATGGTCTGGCTAATCTGCCTTACGCCCTAAGGCAATTTTGGCAATATTGCCCTGTATATAAATATTGGTGCAAATTCACAACAGAAATGAGACAGCTGATGAACTTGCAACAAAAGTATCTGCAATAGGCCACAATCAAGCACTCCAATGGATTAAGCCTCCACTCTGTAAACTCAGAGAGCGAATCGTAATGACAGACCACAATAGATGGAACTCGCTAACCACCTGTGATATATAAAAGAAGCTTTGGCCAAAATACGACAAAGCCAGAACCAATAAATTTTTTAAAAAATACAGAAAATCGCTGTCAATGTTGATAGGTGCCACAGCATTCTAAGAAACCACACAATGAAACTTAAACTCAACGATGACAATATATGTAGAGGCTGCGGTGACGAAGAGGCTCACGAGGATATACCACACTTCCTCTGGCACTACCCAAGCCTATGCACTTGAGAAACAAAACTTTAGGAAAACATTACTCCCAGGACATACAAGAACTATCTGACGTTTCACTAAACAATCTTTCCCGGTTTCTGAGGGCGTGACCAACGAGTAGTAAGGTAGGAACCCAGTACAGAATGGGTCCCCAAGGACATAAGTCGAGTATTTTCTCCCCTCATCAACCTAACCTATATATACATCGACAGCGCAAACAAACAATTTTCAAATCTTGCCTAAAATTATGTGGAACAAAAATTGTATTGTACACTACAGGATAAAACTGCAAGACAAAGCAGGACTATGAAGAAAATAATAAAACATTTCTCGTGCTACAATGATAGAGTAGAATCATTTAAACTACTAAATTTATGGAGAAGAACAAATGATAATAATTTGTTTGTATATATAACATGGTTCAAAGATACAAGCTAAAATGCAGACGTAAACAGGAAGAATATTTTGCTGGTGGATTCAAAGAGCTGGTGGAAGTTCGCGCGAAAACAAATGCAAATGAACTACAAAATAGGGCTGGATGCTAAAAAGTACAGACAGTACTTTGAAAAATTATTAAACTCTCTACTTCACGCTGAACAATTGCAATGGGCCGATACTGATCTTGACAATGATATTACGGATTGCGAGATCCTTGAAATAGTGAAAATGAGGTTTTTATAAATGCATCCGATAATTATACAAAACTGCTAGCCAGAGCATTGACAACTCTCTACTTCTATGGGTGTACATCAGGGCTGCTAACTTAGTCCTCTGCTGTTTACTTTGTACTGTAAAATTTGACGAGTCAAAAATAATGGTTTTTAATAAAAGTTATGGAAGAGCTAATGATGAAAAGTGGTTTTATAATGGCACGGAAATAGAAATAGTTAACAAATATAAATACTTGTACCTAACAAGACTTTCTCTAGTGGATCAACTGAAAGAAAGTGAAATCGAAGTAAAAACTAGCATAAGCAGTACCTGGAAAGTGTTTATGGGGAAAAGGAAGTAAAGTTCTCAGCAAAATATAAAATGTTTAATGCAGTTTCAAGAGCAATTTATTGCTACATACATCTCAATATCTTAAAGCTACATATGGAGTATGTGCATAGAACTTTGTTTAAATATGGAGTTAATCATTTGTCACACATACTAACGAAAGAAATTATGGAAAAGAAAATATTTTGGTATGAGGTCTGGTGGAGGATGGGGGATAACGCTAGCATTCGATGGACAGAGCAGCCTTTACATCAGGATATCTGGAAGAGAAGAAACATTTGAGAAGCTCAAAAATAACTAAATCCAACAAAACGTGCAAGATGCTCAATTAAGCTCGTATGGAATTTACGCAAAATTGAATCACTCCGCAGTCTATTCATATTTCGATGATGTAAATAGCAAAAGGTTGATTGTATGGGCGTTTAAAGCACGTCCTGGATTAATAGGACTCAGTGCACACCATTTTAGGATAGGTCTCAGAATCTGCACTCTATGTACATAATATGCATGAGGTAGAAATTATTGTCCATTTCATAGGAAAATGCCCAGTTTAAAACCGCAGTCGACAACGATTTTTAGGAAAATTACTTTTGGAGGACGACGAATTAATGACTTTACTCAAAGGGCAAGCTGAAAGCAAATGCGAAACACTTCATAAATTTATGTCAGAAGCATTTTGGTACCACAAAACTTTGATATAACTCATAAATACTTACAATATTACAGTAATAGTCTCTCTCTCCAACAGACGACATTATGTCATTGTTGTAATATTTTGTAAACTTTTTTTGAAAAAGATAAACGAAATAAACTACTCAAAATAAAAAGGGCTCACTTAGTTTTTGGCTATCATTTGAAAATAAATTAGTGATTATATATTTTTTTTTTTACGCGTTTATGAGCTCTGATTCTGTGGATCTGATTCTTTCTGATCCAGGTCTCCTTGCTACACTCCCGGTTTCCTGGAAGCGTTCCCACATGTTTCGGATAACTCGCCTCGACACACCGATACGACTTGCAACAGCCCTTTGAGACTCTCCTTGCTTGAGTATATTTACCGCTCTTATTGCGTTTTCAGTATCCATATGACGAGAACCGGGCATGGTAATCACGATTAATCACGAAGAAATAAAGAAAAACAATTAAAGAAAGTAACACTTAGCAACAACGCTTAGAACCGAACTTAGAAAACAAGTGCAGGAATTTTTGCATTGATTGATATTTCGATCGATGGGCTTTTTTGCCTACTCACTTGGAGGTAACGGTCAAATTGTTATTCAAAGCATTGATAAGGACTCATACAAATGCAAACTCTACAATAAAATGCTTCATTTCGACAATGTTTACCAATTAAGTAATTTTTAGACAAAATTCAAAATAAATCTTGGGTGGACCCTATTTTGTTTTAAGTAGTTTATGTAAAGGTAGATACCCATACCTTTGAAAAACTGAACTATGCACTTGCAAAAATATTGTACATCACACAACTTTCGCACACTATTTACGTCAATGACGATTTGTCTTTTCTGTCAAAGTTATGTCATAAATACACGTTTAAATGCACTCATCATGAAACTGGTATTGAACGCATCCATTCTATTTATTTTGACAAGTATTCAATAAGTGACATTTGTACTACGTTAACGCGCAATAAAATTTAAGCAAAAGTAGTTTGTAAATATGGAGAAGGACGATATTGAAAACCGTATTGTGGTAATTGGCCTTCACAAGTGTAATATATGATAGGAGGCGATATTTTCCAGAGCTTGTAACCGCTTGGGATCACCCGAAATTGTGTGTATCGAACTATTAAATTGTTTGAGGACAATGGTTGAATAACTGGCTCCGGCTCCGCATACCCTCGCTAACAAACCATAACTCCACAAGCGATCAAATCTGTTAAAGGTAGGATTTATTGGAAACTGTTGCGAAAGCAAAAAATTTGGTCACGAGAAATGACGATATCGCAGAAATTCGTGCCTCGTATTATCATATACGATTTGGGACTCAACGCATATAAAAGACATACCGGCCACTTATTCACAGTCCAATTATAGTAAAAACGGAACGAGAGATCGAAAGCTCTACGCCGCCGATACGTGCAAAACGATCATATAAATGGTCACGAATGACAAAATGTTTACTATTGAGGAATCGTTCAATAATGCAATGTCCGGTCTTATAAAGAATCATCAGAACTTATTCCGTGAGTCGAACGATCATCTCACATCTGTGGTGGTTTGGTGGGGGGGAGTCAGCTACGAAGGCGTTACGGACCTTAATTTTTGCGAGCAGGGAGTAAAAACATCGGCAAAAATTTACTAAATGGTTGTTCAGGACGGCGTTGGGAAGGGACTTAACCATCAATTGTTTTCAAGTAACCAGTTGACTTTCTAACAAGGCTCCGCGACAGCTCATAAGCTAAGAACAACATAAGGGAGGCTCCAAAACGATGTGCCGGACTCCATACCAGCAGACTATTGGCCGTCAGGTAGTCCAAACCTCAATCCTTTGGATTATAAGCTGTGGTCTATCTTAGAGCCGATGGCTTGACACCCAAATATTGAGTTCATGAAGCGCGCACTTATCCGTGCAGTGGACAATTTTCCAATGGATGAGGTGCGTGCTGCACCGTGTAGAATTTCCTATTTTTATTCTCACTTTAGAATGGTTTATTACAGTTCAAAATACAATCGTACGAGTATTTCTTGTGAATTTGTAAAAAAAAAAACATTCAAGTTGAAAGTACCAATAAAAAATACACCCCGACATCAAAACAGGTAATTGGACAATATACGTCAACTGGTTTCCGTAGTGTAGTGGTTATCACGTGTGCTTCACACGCACAAGGTCCCCGGTTCGAACCCGGGCGGAAACAGATGCCTGACAAGCAAGTTTTTATTTTCTTCATTATTATTTTTTTTTTTTTTAATTTCCCATAGGCTCCTGATTTATACACCATATCGGCTATCCCATAGGTGTCACTTCTTCATACACAAAATAAGGACCAACAAAAAGTTTGGCGCTTTATTATTACATTGACAATCTAGTGTAAGATGGTTTGCTTCTGCTAGCGAAAAAAAAACCTATAAAAGAGTCACGCTACTATTAGTAATAGTGTCCAAACAATTTAGTATTTGACATTTTAGGAATACACTAACTGTCAGCTTCCTGCCCTAATATGTATATGCGATGAATCTTATTCAATTGGAGGTTACAATTTAAATTTGAAATAAAATTAACAAATACAAAAATTGATAAACTGCTGATATCTACATACAGGGTGGCTGATGAAAGCCGCTACCAAACAAAAATTTAATAACTTTTTTTCTATTTAATGAATCTGGTTAATTTTTTTTTTTTATTTTGCAGATTGATTTTTAGATTTAACAAAAATGGATAACTGGGACACTGAAACAAGAATTTGGATTGTCCGCCGCTATCAAGCACTGGAGTCCGTAGTTTCGGTTCAAAGAGAGTATAGGCGCACGTTTGGCGTCAATCCTCCGAGCAGATGGACCATAATGAGACTTGTTAACAATTTTGCCGAGCATGGGACAGTCGAAAGAAGACCTTACCATCGAAACCCTTCAGTTCGGACGAAGGAAACAATCGCTGCTGTAGCTGCTGCCATACAAAACAATCCAAGAGTTTCGACAAGAAGCTTATCTGCTCAAATGGGTATAAGCAGACAGTCATTGCAGTCAATTATGCACAATGATTTGGACTTATTCCCATATAAAATTCAAATGGCAAACAAACTGAACGCAGCAGACTTGCCGATTCGCTTGGAATTTTGCCAGAAGATGCTTCAAATGATGGAAGAGGACGGAAACATGTTGAACTGTCTTTTTATGTCTGACGAGGCCCATTTCAATTTAAACGGCAACATAAACAAACAAAATTGTCGAATATGGAGTGCTTCCAACCCACAGATACTCCATGAGACGGAATTGCATCCACTTCGTGTCACAGTGTGGTGTGCAGTTTCATCACGCTGCATTGTCGGGCCCTACTTCTTCGAAGAAAACGGTCACACCGTTACGGTTACTGGAGACCGTTACTTGAGCATTTTGAGAGAGTTTTTCTATCCAGAATTACGCCGAATGAGAATTTCTTTCAACTCTGTGTGGTTTCAGCAAGATGGTGCAACTCCTCACATAGCCCGGCCTGTTATGACAGAATTGCGACGAAAATTTCCCAATAAGCTGATATCCAGAAACTCCACATTCCGTTGGCCCCCCAGGTCGCCTGACCTTACTGCACCTGACTTTTTCTTGTGGGGTTATTGCAAACAGGAAGTCTACAAAGCAAAATCAACAAATTTGAATAAACTAAAGCAATCCATTCGAGAAACAATTGCGGCTATTCCTGTCTCAATTTTCCAAGCAGTAATGAACAACTTTTTGGTAAGATGCCGCACATGCATCAACGAGCAGGGGGGGCATTTAAATTCCATTATTTTTAAAACTAATTAAGCTATATTTAATAAAATTGAATGAGCTTTAACATGAATAAAAGAAAAATGAATTCCATACACTGAAAAAAAAGTTATTTGAGTTTCTTAATGTAGCAATATTCATCAGCCACCCTGTATATTGCGACACTGACATTACACGTAAAAAATTATATTGGACAAATGGGCTACCCTTGTAGACTTCTGCCATTTATAAATCTTGCGGTAGTTCATAAATAACGCATCGAATCTGGTCCTTCAGCTGTGGAATCGTTTAGGGGTTATTGGCTTACACCTCCTGCTTCACATAACCCCAAAGAAAAAAACCCAACGGCGTGATATCGTACGATAACAAATTTTGACCGCCAAATGGGCCGTGGATTTTCATGACCCCAATTGCGACAATTTTGTCTTTTTTACGTAGCCACTCAGTTGAAAGTGAGCCTCATCGCTGAAGATCATTTCGTTCGAAAAATCGCAATCAATTTGGTAGTCTTCTAACACCAGATCAACGAAGTCACGACGCTATCTGCTGGCTTCAATTTCTGAGTGAATTGAATCTTGTAGGAATGCAGATGCTGATCTTTTTTTTTCAAATGCTCTGCGTGGAGTTGTAGGGAAGATTCAATTATTGGGAACGATGGCAAATTGATTTTGACGGATTATCACGAACACTGTCACTCAATGTTGTGATATTTTCGCGTGACATCTAACTCTGACCCGGTTCGATCAAATTGTTCCATTAATTTCATGCACGAGATGGATGGTTATGTATACCGACATTATTTCGCAATGCGCGAATCGTGTTAGTTAAATTTACCCTAATTCTGAGATGGATTTAAACAGAATATTGAAAGCTATTCCTTAAATAATAAAATAATAAAAATACTGCAAAATTGATTGGCAGGGCGGACTACTGCCAAGCCTGTCGCGGCAGCCATTTAAACGAAGTTATTTTTTTATTATTATTTTTCACCAGCTAAAAACGCGACGGAATATGCCTTTAAAAAAAATTTCTTGGCAAGACACACAAATAATTTTGTAAAGAGGTTGAGTTGATTGCCAAATAAGCTCATGGGTAACATTTTTGTGAATTGGACCGAGTTTTTTAAGTGGTCGATCATTTTAGGTTGTGTTGAATGAATGTACTTCTACACCGTTCTCTACCAATCCCGGTATTCCCCAGGTGTCAGTTCTCTCTCTGTCTCTATTTTTGAGCTACTTCAATGACCTCCTTCTTGTTACCTTTAATCCAACTTATTTTTTCGAGGTTGACAGTATTCTTGACTTCGCCTATTCGCTAATGACACCACAGTAAGGGCCCGAAATCGTTAAGTCTTAGCTTCAGCGATTATCTACCAAACTTAGCCCGGTGTATCCTCAACTGGGGTGTAAACAACCGATTTGTTCAATGCTATAAAAACCCTGAGCATACGAATCATAGGAATTTGTAATATTTTGAATTAATTCATTTCGAACTGTTCATCGCCTGGATATTTTAAAACAGCCCTTCCATTGTCCTCTGCGTTATTGCTGGTTTCCGTACAGATTTGGCGGAGACGGACCAAGTTTGTGAGCCATACATAATGGTGGGCAGTATCGTTGTATTAAAGATATATTTCCTTGAGTGTGTGCTAAGTTTCGAATCAAAGATATTTGTATGCTTCCAAAATTGCTTCCTATTGTTTGAAATTCTTCTCTATTACTTTTTCTTCTTTATTTTCCAGCAAAATTTGTAGTATTCTATAGACTTATTTTTTACGTTAGTCTCTTCTTTTTCGAATGGACTTCGTTTTGTCTGTGTTCGTTGTAATGCATCCCTCTTCTAAATCCTGTACCATTTTCTTCATGTCTTCTGTTGTTATTGTTACAAGCACGATATCATCTGAAAATCTCAGATTATTAACATACTCGCCATATATTTTTAATCATAACTAATCCCATTTCACTGATCTAAAAATGTCTTCTAAAACTGCAGAGAAATTCTCATGGAAAAATGGATCACCTTGTTTAACTCCTCGCTTTAAATTGAATATTTTTCCCATGCTTTCCAAAGATACTCTAGCAGTTGCATTTGTGTAAATATTTTTGATTATTCTGATTATCTTGTTACACATGAGTTGATTTTAGAAATGCATTATTAAAATCGACGAATCAAAACCTTACTTGACTGTTTATAGGTGGTCTGTAGTGCTTAAATCTTGGCGAAAGTCAGCCTGCTTTCTTGGTTGTTCTTCGTGTATCAGGATGATGGGTCGGTAGTTGATTATATTTGCTATGTCTATCTTTTTTATGTAACAGGTTATAGTGGGCTCTTTCCATTGTGTTGGAATTTGTTCAATATTTAAGACCCAGTTAAATAGGTTGGTGAGACCAACTCGCCAAAGCATTTCAGCTTTTATTCTATCATTTCCGCAGCATTTTCCATTTCTTGCATTTTTGTTTTATTGATTCTTAATTTTCGGTGCCATAAATGTCGGTATATCTTCTCCGTCGTCGTCTATATCAACTGCTTCATTTTGCGTTTGAGTCAATCTTAGTTTTGAAGTGTAAAGTGATTCAAAAAATTCAGTGTCTGCTTTGCTTGCTTTTTTTGATTTTTTTTTTTTAACATTGACATTCACTCCTTTCCAATATTCAGCTGTTTATGCGCGTTTTTTTTATTGATTTGCTAATCGCTTATTATAAATCTGAATATCTTTTTTGTCACTTGCTTCCAATATTTTGAAGTTAACCTGTTTTTTTTAAACTTCTATTCTTTGCCGTAAGGTTTCTCTTTCTTCATTGTTTCCGTGCGTTTGTCTAATTTTTATTTTCCAGAGCAACTAATTGTCAATAACTATTGGAATATAGAATATACTAATAGTAAACTTAAATGTAATTATCGGTTTTTCTCATTTCGCATTGCATTCCAGTGTTACATTCCATCATTAAAAATTAAATTGAACGAATTCACTTTCTGAACACATCCCTTACATTACACCACGTGAAAATGGCGGGATTTTCTTCGTTGAAGGGAAACAGGGTGTACGATTTTTATTTCTCTATAAACTGACCAGCAACACTAGTCCACTGTAATATTGTAACTTTAGTAAAGTTTTATATATTATCAACTATTACCGAGATTTGTATTCATTTTTTCTTTCTTTAAATTCAGATGTACAACTCAAAATTGTAAATAATAGATTTGACAACTAAGTTATCAAGTTTCCGTAGTGTAGTGGTTATCACGTGTGCTTCACACGCACAAGGTCCCCGGTTCGAACCCGGGCGGAAACATACGCAAGTGTGTATCTTTTTTTTTTGTTTTTTTTTTTTTTCTAGGGTGCACGTTTATGTGTAATCGGTAGATTCATCTAATTCTTGCAGTAAAGTAGTTTTATATGAGAAAGCACACATGGACGATGGCAGAACAGGACAATTTTGAAATCTAGGCCAGTGATTAATCTCTGTTCACTCCATGTGCTTTATATCTGCTTTATTGTCCATGTAATATGGATATTTGGCATCACCTGACCCCTTTTTGCTTAAGTGACTTAGCGTGCTGAAGAGCTATTGCCACTTGTTTTGTGTACTGACGTTTTTATACTCAGACTGAGATTGCAGAATAGATTTAGTTCTTCAGAAAAGACAGGTACGTCTTTTCCATCCATAAAGGAAGGTGCCTGCTGTTGCACGTCCATAGTCTGAACTTTTCAATGTGAGGTGCATTTCTTTTGAAAGTTAGGTTTAGTACTATGGCATCCACTCTTGTACTTTGAAACCGAAGTTTAGTCTTAACTTGAATTTGTGGGCTGAAATTTGAAGTTCTTCTTAGCAGTAAAATGTTCGACAATTTACTTGATTTGTCCTGACAGATTTTCTTCATCCAATAAAAGTGATCAAAAAAATGTTTTGTATTGATTTGATTTATATATTTTTGTTGTTCACAGAAAAATAATAAAAGTTTTGTATTACATCGAATTTATTATATAATACATAAAATCGTTAAGGATAATTGTGGAACATACTTAACTATCCTCGTGTATGTAATTAATAAAAGTTGTTTTTTTAGAGGTTTGTTTTTCGATTTGGCAATACTTTTTCCAGTGACAGCCAATTTGACAGCTGAGATTTGTACTCAGTTTGGTTTGTCATTTCACCATGAATAGGCTTACGCCAGAACAACACTTGCAACACTTACTGCGACACTTACCGTGCGCTACGTCCATTTTACGGCCGACATAATCGTCCATCCGAGCCAGTGATTCGAATAACCATGGATCATTTTCGCACCACGCATACTCTAATTGATAATACGTATCCGCAGAGATGTCGTACAGTGCTCGGCGAAGAAGCTGTTGCTGCTGTTCAGCGTAGTATTGAGGAGGACCCGAATGAGTCGATTCGCTATGGTGCACAGCAATTAGAGCTGTATCTACCCACTTTATGGACAATTTTGCGGAAAGATCTTGGTTCAAGAGCTTACAGGATCTAGCTCGTTCCAGAATTGAAGCCGCTTGACCATCGTGTGCATCGTACGTTCGGTGAATGGGCCGAAAACGAGATTGCTCTTGATCCTCATTTTCACCACAAAATTTTGTTCAGCGGTGAGGCTCATTTTTGGTTGAATGGCTATGTCAACAAATAAAATTGTCACATTTGGAGTGAAGAAAATCTACAAGCAAGGTTATTATTGAGATGCTGTTATGCATATCCACAAAAAGTCATTGGTCCATATTTCTTCAAAACTGATGCGGGTCAGAATGTTACAGCCAATGGAGAGCGCTATAGATCCATGGTTAATGCGGAAGAGCTGTGGTTTCAACAAGATGGCGCAAAATGCGACACAGCACGCGCCACAATGAATTTATTGAAGAAAACATTCTATGAGCGCATAATTTCGCTTAATGGAGCTGTGAATTGGCCTCCAAGATCGTGTGATTTAACACCCTTGAATTATTTTCTGTGGGGATATGTGAAGTTGTTAGACTACGCTGATAAACCAGAGATGATGGGTGACTTGAAAGCCAATATTCGCAGCGTTACATATGGCATCTGTCATCCATAGTCCCAGGTAGTTAGTTTTTGCCTTGCTTTTAGAGAAATTGGAAGGTTGGAAGGTATCAAGGATAGTTAGACTATCGCGTATCATACTAGCTAATTGAAATGGATGATATTCAAGCGGTGATATAGCAGGAGTAGGAACAAGTTGTTATTCACTGGCTCAATCAAGATTATCATAGGATAGATTCCTAAAGATTTGCAAATTTTGTATGTTTTTTTTTCTAAAGCTGGGAAAGCTAATCGCGTTACCTCAACCACAGACTCTGAAACTTTTGATAGACATGTATGTTCATACATATGTATGCCACAAAAGTAATTGGAGGCAACTATTTATCTGCTTCACAGCCTGCGTACATGAAAGGTAGATCATACTGCTTTACTCTTGAAAAGTGTGCACACACACATGCTACTCCCTGGGATCATCCCCTAGGATCATTTCTCGATATTCAAGGAGCTTTCAGTAATGCTATGACCAATACTATTCGATTGGAGTGGACTTATGCTTCGGTCGTGTGTGATCGACAGGAAATTGAGCGACGTGAATGGGAGGAGGTAGCTAGGTCAGTGGACAAACGCCTCGGGATGGTGAGGTATTCTCTTGCCACTCATATGTATATGTATGTACAAGGTCTCGTATGAGAAATGACTTTATGTGAATTGTCTGTGATTTTTTTAAATGTTTCGGTATAAAACTCAGATAGTGCATCAGTCATAAGTGGCGAAGCCAACAAGCAGAATACTCGCTGTTGGGAAACTGAAAACCCTGAGAGGGTGATTGGGCCCTAATTTTTCGAAGACGTTTCTGACAGAATTGGATTGATTTGCGATTGGAACAAATGTGGTTTCAATAATATGGTATACAGCGATGGACACAATGGCATTTTTGAAGGATGCTTTTCCAGACTATGTTATCTCTAGTTTTGACGATTTGCATTGGTCCGCAAGATCACTTGATTTGACCATTTCAGACTTCTTTGTTGGGGGTTATTTGAAGTAATTGGTCTATGTAAACAAGCTACAGAGTCTCGCAGCCCAGAAAGACAACATTAGACAAGAAATAGAGAATTTACTGGCGGAAGTACTGAGAAAAGTGATGGAAAATGTCATAAAAGGGCTCAAATAAACGCTGGAGGCCAACATTTGAATGACATCGTCTTCAATATATAGTAGAAACAAATTCAAGGTCCAAATAAAAATAATAAATAATGAAATCATCGTCTTTTAATTCAGAAAAAAAGTTATAGATAAATCAAATTTGATGATTACTTGTGCTCCACCTTGTACTCGAAAGTACCTATATATGGTTTCTAGTTATTCACGAGATTATAAAAATGGTTCAGCGTGCGCTAATATTTTCATCCAACTCTCACTTCCGTTTGGAAATTGTTGCGACAGTCGGTGAGCTTTGGGTAGTATATGCCATTTTGCCCTTAACTCAATTGCAAACAATTTTCCATAACCCATATATCATATATGTACTAGGTGGGGTGAAAAGTAACCTCCTTGACCGCCAGAATGCGCTGCTACTACAAAAAAGGTTATGGTGCCTTGAAGTCCATTCATATTTAGGCAGACATGCCAAATTTCAGTGCGATACTGTCTTTAGTTTTGTTTTGACAGCTGATAGTTGTTGACGTGTTTGGCATCATGTTGAGTATGGACAACAACGATTTTCGTTCTCTCATAAAACATTATTTTTTGAGAGGCAAATCGGCGAAGGAAACAAAAGAAAAGTTGGATAAATATTATGGGGCTAATGCTCCGTCAGATTATACCGTCAAATATTGGTTTCGAGAGTTTCGTGGTGGCCGCAACTCCACTACCGATCAAGTTTGCAGCGGCAGGCCCTCCGATGCGGTTACAGAGGACAATGTCAAAAAAACATGAAATGGTGTTGGCTGACCGGAAAGTGAAGGTGCGCGAGCTAGCAGATATCACAAAGATTAGTACTGAGCGCACACGCCATATTTTGGGCAAAATTCTGCATATGAAAAAGTTATCCTGCCGCTGAGTGCCGCGCATGCTCACTCCTGACCAAAAACACGAACGCGAGAGCACTTCGAAAGTGTTTTTGGACTTGCTGATGCGGAATCGGGCGGACTTTTGGCGTCGATTGGTAACTGTTGATGAAACCTGGATCCACTATTACACACCAGAGAACAGAATGAGTGCCCGGCAATGGACTGAAGCCGGCACGAGTGCTCCGGAAAGGTTATGGCGTCGGTTTTCTGGGATTGTCATGGCATACTCTTCGTGGACTGCCTCGAAACAGGAAAAACCATCAACAGCGAGTATTACTGTGCATTATTGGAGCGATTGAAGGCCGAAATCGCTGCAAAACGGCCTCACATAAAGCGAAAAAAAATTTCGTTTTTGCAAGACAATGCGCCGGCGCACAAGATCATTGCAACCACGGCTAAAATCAATGACTTACGGCTCCAATTGTTGTCGCATCCACCGTATTCGCCCGATTTGGCTCCCTCGGACTATTATCTCTTCCCAAACCTCAAAAGATGGCTCATCAATAAAAAATTCAGCTCACGCGAGGAAATCATCGACGCCACGGAGGAGTATTTTGCAGACCTTCCGGAAAATTACTTTTCGGACGGGATCAAGAAGTTGGAAAATCGCTGGAATAAGTGCATCAAGCTAAAAGGGGACTATATTGAATAAAATAAAAAAACATTTAAAAAAAAATTTTTTTTTCATTCCCAAGTAGGTTAGTTTTCACCCCACCTAGTATGCATCAAAATGAAAATAATGTTTTTGTAATTTCTGGAAGGTGGACAATTCTCGGTTCAGTAGTTTTCGAGATAAAGGGTGAGGTCATACCTTTTTTTGAATTTTTTTTTTTAGATTTTTCTCGAAAATTAAAAATAACAGAATTTTTATTTTTTTTTTTACTTTTCTTGATCTTGCTCTTGAGTTAACAAACCTCAAAACTCTGGTCCAAATTTCAATCTTCTAAGTCAAACAGTTCAAAAGTTATGAGGCTGTGACAGAAAAACGGACAAACAACTGACTCTCTAACAATAAGGGTTCCTTTCTTACTTTTTGTTACCTTGTAAGTGTACCTAAACCTTGGAAAGAGGAAGAGAAAAGAGTAATAGACACTGTCAGTGAAACCTGGGAATCATTGTGCTTTTATTCCAATTGTTCTTTAAGCATTTTAAATGACCTTGCATCAAATAAATCCTACCACTTAGTCGATCAGCCGTGACGTGTTTTTTGACCAGCAAAATCAAATTATTTGATCAGCAATTTAATTGTTTGTTGATCATCAGGAAATAAATTTTTAATCTGCAGAAATTAAAAAAAACAAAATAACAAAAAGAATAAATGATGAGCGGACTAAAGGTTCTCCCAGCAAAATATAATTATTTGATCATTATCCACATAAGCTCCGTGTAGTAAGAGATCACTTTTGTTTTTATAGTCCAAGTTTTAACCACACTAAAGCTGAACAATGGAAGACGCCGTAAAATCGCAAAGAGCTATAATTTCTTCCTTATGGAAAGAGTGAGTAAAATACACCGATATTGTTATACGTTTGCAAGGAGTATTTGGTGATCCTGCAGAATCGAAAAGTACAGTTTACCTTTGGGTTGATCGCTTTAAGGCTGGAAGGACATCGCTCGAAGACGATCCCAGTAGGGGCCACCCAAGCAGCTCTGTTACCGAAACAAATATCGCTTCTGTGGAAAACCTGTTGATGGAGGACAGACGAATAACCACTCGAGAGATTAGTGCTAAACTTGGCGTTTGTGTGCGACAAGTTCCTGAAATTCTGCACAATCATTTGGGAGTGAATAAGGTTTCCACGAATTGGGTGCCCCGTCTGTTGGGCCCAGAACAAATACTGAACCGAATCGAAACTTGCCGTCACCTTCAGGAGTTATTGGTCGTTTATGGGGACTGTTTTTTGCATCGGTTAAGAACAACGGATGAAACCTGGGTTCCTTTCTTTAATCCGGGAACAAAAAATCAATCGAAAGAGTGGCGAAAGTCCGTAGAAGGGCCACCAGTTAAGGCGCGTGTAGTTCCGTCGGTCGGTAAGGTAATGATAACGGTTTTTGGGACTGTGAAGGGATAATATGACTACCTGGCAACAATAAATGCAGAATATTATTCCAATCTTTTAAAAGGTCCATTACGCCAAGCTTTGATAAAAAAACGGCCGGGAAAACTGCACGCGCAAACATTGCTGCAACAGAACAATACAAGACCCCACACTGATCGCAAAACAAAGGGTGTTCTGATCGATTTGCGGTGCGAATTGCTGTCATATCAACCCCATTCGCCTGATCTTGAAGAAACCTTTATGTGGCGTTCGTTTTGAGGACTTAAATGAGGTGAAAGCCAGCATAAACTAGTGGATAAAGGACACTTCCCAAACATTCTTTGAAGATGGGTTAAAGAAGCTTGTACACCGTTGGGAAAAATGCATTCAGTTGAATGGAAAATGAGTAAAATAAAGCTTTTATACTCATAAATGAATTCCTAGAGCTTTGGAAACACCCTTCGTATTAATTTAATCCTAAAAGTGACGAAGTGATCCCCGTTTATTTTAAAAGGCTTTGGAAGCAAAAACCACTCATAGGTATATGGTCTACCTACTCCGGTTTCTAAACGTCTCAGCAATCTCCATAACCAATCGTGGCCATGACTTGGAAAGTAGAATTGATTGCACCTAGAAGATATTCAATAAAAACATTCATAAAGATCACCTATACCCTGCAAGCCGAGAAGCATATTTCCAGTCAGAATCTCCACCAAATCGATATTAGATATAATATTTCACTCACTTTATAATCATTACCACGGGCTGAGTGAGGCATTAAGATATCTTGCGATTTGCTAAGCTGTCTGTGACACTAATTGAGGATTTGCTATGCCGAAACGATATCGATAAAACGGAGCAATTTCTCAGCTGCACATCCTATTCTCCGATGTATCCTAAACGCGATGATAAACTTCCTCTTCAAAGTGGAGAAAAGTGGAACAAATTGGTGTAATACCCGCAGCATTAGGCGTTCTAAGCCGATTACATTTGTTAAACGATAGAGATTTTCTCACTTTTCTCAGTTTCCTTTACGGATTTTCCTTCCATCGATCGATAGAGAACCAGCAGCAAAACAAGATAGAAAGAATTGTAATACTAACGCCAAGATCAGTGCTGGAGTGTGGTAATCAAATCATAGGGTTCAATGCGGGCTGTGATCTGTGAGGGAAATTTGTTGCAACGACTTATCAGTGTTTTGAAAAGTTTGTTTTTTTTTTTTTTCTTTTAAATGCGTAAAATTTATTGCATTATTCTGAGTGAGTGGCGATAATTAAAACAATAATCGTTATAAATTAAATACATTGTGTGCGCTCGAACCGGAAGAATGAGGCGCTAGTCATAGCGAGCACTGGTCAGACGCTTATCATGAATCTTTGATTGAACTGACGAACGGGTTTTGATGGTTTTGATGGGTGTTGATTGTTGGAAACAATGAAATTGTAACTGACACAACGACGAGTGGGTTGTTGTGATTGAGAAAAAAGAAGAAAAAAAAAAAAAAAAAATTATGTCTAACGTTGCGCAGCGTGGAGTTTTATTGTTTGCTGGACATAGAATAGAATTTGAAATTTTATTGCGGCGCCAGTTCATAACTTTGACACCCGCGCACGTGTTTCAGCAAAATGGGTGGGAAGATAAAATTCCATTGGAGTTTAATTTTTATTGCACAATACCAAAGGAAATATTTATGCATTTATTTTTAATTAAATCACGCATTGTATATGGCATGGTGGATAGTTTATGTCATGCTGGCTGTTACTGACAAAACGTTCAAGGTTTTGTAGATTAAATGGGAAGTTTGCTCCAGGAACCTCTGGGGGCGTATAAAATGTTGCTGATTTTGTCTAAGTGCTCCTGGAGCATTTGAATGTTGTGTGGTTGGTTACACTACTTTTTGAAGTCGTAACACTTTTTAAAATTATTTTCTATGGTATCTAGTGAGGCTATTGATTGATCTGAACTGAATGACCTTGTGTTGCACAATTGGCTTACCTCCCAGTCTCAGGATAAGTCTTCGAATTCGTCTTTGAGTGAAACAACATTTGCATGATCAAAGGCCTCGTAGAAATACCATCTCCCGATATATAGTAGTTCACAATCCGGCGAGAATTGAACGGAGAATAGACGCTGACTCTAGAGGCATGCAGGAGCTTCATATTTGGGAAAGATTTTAGTGACTGAATATTAAACAGGACACGTTTTATAGTCAATTGGGCGGCACCAGTCTGGGATCAGAATGACAGTGGTGAATGGTTTGCGGTTTTCTTCGATGTCAACCATTTCTGAATTAAAGGCCAGCTCTTTGAGCATAAAATGTATGAGAAGGTATGGAACCTCCCTCAGACTGACTAATTAGCTATCAGCTGGTGCATTAGGAAGAATTTAGGAATAATCTCGACGAAGGAGACTAAACAATCAGCAGTTCACAGCAATGGAGATAAATTGAGAAGTAAATAGTTGTGAATAGCATTTTGATAGTATTCTGTTTGTACAAAGAAAAAACACTGCATTTGTTTGGAAAAGGATTTAAGTGAAGATTTTGGGGGTATGGCTCCAAACTCGAAATGAATTAAGAGAGACAACAACTGAAATCAACTGTCGATATTTATCGACGTCCAGAAGATCCAATGAATTGTGAAGAAAGATCTCATTTGGTTAACCTTGCGCAGGAAGGGTGTCCTGGAAAGTGGCTTACTAATGAGGTTTATTAACTAAGTACATAAGGTGTAACTTTTATATGTATGTACTCGTATGTTGGTTTAGCCGCTATTGAAAAAACGTAGTTGGCATTTCGTTGTTGTGTATTTGATGATCTGGCGGATTTTCGTGCAAACGTATTTAATTTAAGCACAAGAAATCAGCACAATATTCACAATCAGTGTTGCCATTTTGCTACACTTTGAAACAAATACACTGATTTGCTACTTTGCTATCCATTTTCACCAAAATTATGAGTTTTACTACATTTTGTACATTTACAATTTCTAACTATCAAAATAAATGTACCTGCAACCGCCGCAGAAAAATAAATAGAGAAGTGAACTCTTTAAAATATCGACAGTAATTGTTGGTGCTAATGGATTTCATTATACATGGCGTCCAACGAATGCCTTGTGGGTAGTGCGTTTTATGTGCCCGAGTGTCCTATGAGTAGAACATAAGGAAACGCCTTTGGCTGATAGGTTTTTATTTTAAAACGAAGTTTGAGATAAAATGGTCGCATTTTGTATATCTCGGGATCAGAATATTAAGGGAATCGGAAATAACCTGATATCGCATGGTGGGCTACACTTCAATGATAGATTTCATTTCTACTGATAAGAGCCTCTGCAGTAGTAAAAGTTAAACAGCATTGAGGCAGTCCTAAGTTTGATCAGATTTCCTTAAAACTTTGTTTAAGCCATTTTTTAATCAACACACCATGGGTGGCCATGGTGTAGTGGCAACATCATTGCTTGTCACGCTGTAGGTTCGCGGTTCGAATCCTGATGTCAAGAATCATCTATTTATTTTGCATGAAATAAATAAAAAATCTATCAATTGCGAAAGCTTATGTCAATTCTACTGCGAAGGCATAACACTGACAGTGTCATATGGCTAAGATGCAACTTGATCGTGATGATGACATCAGGAGGATGGAAAAAAATACTGTGAATCATAAGCAACGACAATAACAGCAAAACAAAAATACTCCCCAGTTATTTGGACGCCACCCTTGGAGTTCACTGAAACTTAATATCACCTGGGTTTCAAACCAACTACACCAATCGGTCGTTCTCTCTGTCTCTTCTCCTTTCCACAAAACGCCCGTGTCCTAAAATTAGTATAACGGTTTTAATATACCCTTTGACCTTTTGACATGTGCAAATTATAAAAATAAATAAATAAAGATAACAATATCAGAAGTTAGATCTAAAAGCTGTAGAATTTCGAAGAGAAAAGTAACAAGCAAAACTTACCGCCCCTCATTTAGGATTTATTGTTGTACACAGGCAATGCAAAATAAAGATACGACGAAAGCAAAAATACGTTTAAAAACTTCTTGCTGACAACTACGACTACGATCGCTGACGTCCGTAATAAGGCTAATGACAAAGATATTGTTGTTAAACGATAGCTCCTTTCCCTTTCTAAATCTGAATTTTAATAGAGAAAGACACTATCGTTCATCAGCAATATCTTGTCCATTAACTGCCCGTCCTCATCTACCTATATTTAGCAAGTCATAGAAACACTGGAAAGCCAGCCCTTATAGATTATATAGGTTGTAATAGATAAGTTTTGAGACTCCAACCAGAAGATGGCGTTAAAACTATTCTAGTACTACAATTTTACATACTTTAAAAGACAGCCATCTTGAATGCTCAGTTGTTGATTGATAGTCGTTTACGTCAGTGTTTTTGTAAAAAAAAGAAAAAAATCGAATATCGAATATCGAGACGTAATTAAATTCTTGCGTTTAAAAGCCAGCATGCCTGCGTAAATTAAAGCCCAGTAGGACGCTGTTTACGGGGTCTCTGCTCCAGTATTTGCCAGTGAAAATATGGGCATCTGAATTTAAACGTGATCGTATTAGATTGGTTGATGATGACCTAGGCTAACGACTGCGACCACCACTGATAGCATTTGAAAAATTCACCAAATGATACTGGATGATCGTTGAATCATAGTTAGAAAGATGGCAGAAGCTTTCTGCACATCGAAGGAATGCATTCATCATATTTAATATGAAGAATGGAGCATGACAACGTAGCCTGCACGTTATGTCCCGCTTGTTCTCACTTTGAACCAAAAATTCTTTCGCATTTCACCTCACACTTCGGCGGTCACCATAGCCAAGATTTACGAATTGCAGTTTTGATAGAGCAGCAGAATTGGTCCCCTGCGAATTTTTCTGTTTCCTAAGTTCAAGTTTGGTTCGGAGAATAGAGATAGAGACGCCAACTACTATTTGGACAGGTTTAAGAGTTTGAAGCATCGCTCGACAAAGTATATCAACTAATAGAAGATTAAGTCGATAAATTGAACTTAAACAAAAAAGAAATGTTTCTTTTTTAGGCTAAACGTGTGTAAAAAATTTCTTAGAGTCCTTAGGATTCGAAGATACTGCAAACTTTAATGGATTTCCGATTTCCAACGAAGAAAGAATCAATGCTATATTTAGTTGAAATACAAATGCTGGTTGTAGCAATCACAAATGTTTTTGACAAAACTGACGGAAGTTGTACATTGCTGAGTTATTTTTGATCGTTGATTAAAAAGCGCCAGTAAATACTTGATTATGTCAATTGATTCCGCATTTGTTTCAATCCAATCATTTGACAGTTTCTTCGCCTACGTCATCAATTTATTTGAAATTACTTTAAATCAAGTTGAAAATAACTACGTTGATTTGTAGCGAACTTCAATTTAGGCGCCACTTGACAGACACGTCTAGATAGATCAAGCAATTGAATGCCATTTTCTCCAATCGAAAGAGATTTTCTCCTTATGTCAAAGCTTCCACTTCAAATCCTAACAAATAATCCATCACTCAAATATTATTATCGCCATATGACGTTTGCACGTCATACCGACAAAAAATACTTGCAATTTATTTTTTGACTGATTGATGACAGTTGATTTGACAGGCACAGTCTTAGATTTGTTTAAATTTTTTGCAATTCTATTCCACTTCCTACCCTACTGCTAGATCGAAAGACACTTGGAGACATTCAACTTATGACAGTGCATACAACTTCCTTGTACGCAGCATTTGATGTCACTCCAAAGAAAGACATCACTGTCACTTCGAGCACTGCCGTCACGTCAGTTGGGCAAAATTCCCACTCAATTCAAGAGTTAGCAGCGCACATGCATCACTCACTCTCGCCAAGAGTGAAGGAACAGGGTCAGAATCAAGTTACTGGCCATCATGCCATTCATTGTGTGGATTTTATTAAAAACTCGGATTTGGCCAGAGCAGTAGTTGAAGTTGAAGCGCCGCCACCGCTCGTCGGCATACTTTAAAATAGCAACTGCAACTGCAGTGATCTACAAAAGGAAGAGTACTATAACACTGATGACGACGTCATTTCATCTTCTACTCTGTGAATCAGCCAGAGGAGTGCGCACTGCATCGTTACTCATTAATGATTACTTTATTATGGCGGAGGACTTAAATGGATCGCTTGAATAATTGAAATGTCAATCGGCATTTGATAGACGATATTGCCATCTACCGTTGAATGAACCTACATATGTCGCTGCGTCACGTCACAGAGGATCTTCTGTTTTTTTTTTTTTTTTTTGCTTGTCTTCCACTACTCTCCATCTGT
The DNA here is from genome assembly GCA_963082735.1 of Pocota personata. NCBI lineage: Eukaryota > Metazoa > Arthropoda > Insecta > Diptera > Syrphidae > Pocota > Pocota personata. The sequence goes on along the minus strand of OY720429.1, from coordinate 27,052,054 downwards.
TTAAGTCTTTCTTTGCGGAGATGAAGATATTTATGACTTCGGGGAGGAAAGTCAGTCAGGTTAATTGAGAGATTCATGTGTCTTGGGTGATGGAGATGTAATCCTCTGGCAAGAGCGTTGAAGTCTTCATTTGCGCTTTGACGAGTCTTTTTTTGTATCAAAGTGTAGGGGAATATAACTCAGACAACTTAAGTACCGCTAGATAGTTGAGTGGCACGATGGAGATTTGCATGCCGACCGACAACATAAAGTAAACTCAAATGAAGATAAAGCGGAGCTAGGGCAAATTATTATTCATTACGGCAGCCCGGCGTGGTTGTTGTGGTAGGCTTGCCATAGGTTTAGAATCCGGGAACTTGGCATTTTGATGTATGGTTCCAAAAGGAATGGAATGATGTCGTACCTACAAATTTCAGTTCAATAGATATCTGTTCTGAAAAGTAGGAAATGCATCAAGTCTCTCTGATAAATTGGTATTAGCTGAGACGCCAACAACAAAACAAAAGATTCACTCCAATATGTTCTTGAATTCCTTAGAGGTGGATTTAACTATAGTTATCTAGTTGTCTGTAACATAATCTCCAATTGGCACACCTTTAACAAAGCCTCGCTAACAAATCAAAGGCTTAGCGTCGCCAACAATCTGACATTGGGGGCACCAAGCCACACAAAATAAGTCTCTGGACTGAGTTGCTTAGATTTGCACTGAACCATCTAACCCCAGTTTTTGACACTACCACTAATAGGTAAGCTTGGAGGGGTGGCATTATAGCTGAATGCCCATACTACGTTAATTGTCTTATTCCAAGAGCATCTGAAGACTACTTTATTTCAATTACACAGGATAAGGGTGAACGTCTACAATCACTTGATTGAAGACACTGCTTGAGTTTGCTTTTAAATGTTTGATAAATGTCATTGTCTAGAGAAAAAAATAATTTAAAATTAAGTAATAGTTAAGCCACTACCTATATATCATCTAAATTTGGAGTATCTTCTAAAGGACTTAACACGTTCCTTTTAGGCCGTTCACACTCGAAGCTACACAAAAGAGAGACACACCTTACATCAAGGCATCAGCTTGTAGCTTGCGTATCATCGCCAAAACAAATACAAATGCACATGAGCTTGCCGTTTGCTGACGCTTGTGCATGAGACGTCTGTCATAAATTCTTGGAGTCTGAACATGCTGTATGCCGAGGTATTTCGGTTTCAAGTTCTTACCCACATCCTACAGCAACATATTATTGCACTTCGATGCTTTGACGTCCGCAGTGTTCGACATTCTCATTACCCTAAGTTTGTTCATAATTTGTTACAAAATGAAAATACTTATTTAAAAAAAAAAAATATGTCATAAAATTGTACCTTAAAAAGTAAGATAACTACTAAAAATCAAAGGAGGCAGGATGGCATTCATAGAGGTCGAAATTCGAAAAACCGCAGCGATGTATCAGCGGGATAGCTGCCGAAACCGTAGCCATCAAAGTCAATTGAAGCGGCTTCCCAGCCTACATTATCACATGCGCACGTCTCTCAACCATCTATATCGTCTTTCCATGTCTAGAGCCAGTATCCAAGATAGCAGCACAACTGGGTGACCAAGAAATACTTGCAGTGACAATATACCCATGGACAAGATACCTGCATTATTCAATTCAAGCAGCTTCGTAGAATCAATCCTGATGACTTGACTTGGGCATACAAGCTCAGTGACACAGTGCTGAATGCGACCTTATCAACAGGAAATGGAGGAATTCGATGGACTCTCACATCTAAACTCAAACACCTCGACTACGCCGACGATATATGCCTACTGTCTCACAGAATAATGGACCTTCACCAAATGACAGCAAATGTGGAGAGGGAAGCAGACGTCGTTGGGCTGAAAATTAACTCGGCAAAAACAAAAATGATCAGCCTAGGACCAAACTCATCAACTCATATATGCATTGCTGGACAAACCGATGACGGAACCGAACTGGATATAGCCAGCCGAATAGGTAAAGCAAAATCTGCGTTTGGGATGCTATCCATAGTTTGGCGAAGTAATGCAATTAGCTTAAACACCAAGCTACGACTGTTCCGTTCCAATATTGAATCCGTGCTGCTATATGGATGTGGTACCTGGAGAGTGACCGTCACTATTACGAGGAAGCTGCAAACGTTTGTCAATAGGTGTCTACGCTACATCTTAAGGATATTCTGGCCAAACCGTATCTCAAACGAACAGCTTTATCAGAGAACGGGCCATGAACCTATAGGCACAACCATACGACGACGAAAGTGGCAGTGGATCGGTCACACTCTCCGAAAGGGTGACAGGTCCATAGCTAACCAAGCGATGCAATGGAACCCGCTTACCCATGATGGCAGGATTCGCGGGGGTCCTAGGAGTACGTGGAGCAGAACAGTTGAAAAGGAAGCACGACAACTAGGAAAGAGTTGGGGAGAGTTGAGGCACATTTCCAGAAATCGCACACGATGGCGCGTAGGCGTTGTAGAGGCCCTAGGACCCACAAGGGGATACAGGACATAAGCAAGCAAATGACACATTCAAAATCATTGAGGAATAAAAACTACATGAGGTGCTCGTCCTGCTCACCGATGACCTCAACCTAACTATCCGCTCTGCCAAGAATAACGACTAGTTCATCGAATTAATTAAATAAGAAGTCGGTCTAGAAATATTGAGCTGAGAAGGTCCGTAATCTTCCAAAATGTCCGACTATATCCCGACGCTAATAGTAGAAATGTTTTTTGAATGCGAATATCAAAGACGATGCGTTGTAAGAAAAAAATAGTTTTTCTAGTCAATTTGATTATTTTTAATTAATTGATTCTTGATTAATTGATTTCCTTGGTTTGTTTTTGTTTCATCAAAACCAGATTTAGTAGTTTTTGCTCTAAACAACTGTTCTTGAATTTAATACGCCATCTAGTGACCAAATATATTTCCGACTTATGTAGCTACCCTCTTCGAATTGCCTTAAATACAGTAAGTTATGTTATCATTGCGCCATCTGTTTACCTACGTTTGTCTTTGTTTCATCGAAATGGCTTCAGTATTTATTATAACACTCTTGAGACTCCAAGGAATACGAAAGGTTTTGTTTCATCAAAATTGGTTCAGAAGATTTTGTTTAAGGTGGTAATGTACATATATACCATCATGCTCTTCTATTGAGAGACGCGTACTTGGCCGAGCTGCTTAATGAATATTTAAGACAAATTAGACGTTACTGAGACATACACGCTACTTGTACAAAAAACTGAGTATAACAACCAAGATGGCGAGTATAACATGGCTGTCGCAAACTTTTTAAGAATAAATATTTATTATTTCGAAAAGTTTGACACAAAATAAAAATCTTAGAGACAAGGGGTTTCACTTGCGGGTGGTACAGGAAATATCAGAAACTTTTTTTTTTTTTTTTTTGTTTTTCAGTTTCAATTAAATATTATTCAATTTTTAATTATTTACAGCAGAAATTTCCGAAGCCCTTAGGAGGCTTTTCTGCAGAACGTTGATTTTTAAATATACATACATACGAGTACATTGCAATATATTACAATGTATTCTTGACAACTGGCTACGATACTCGATGATGTATTCTTGGTAACATTTTTTGAAAATATAAAAAATTTTCTTTTATAACTTTTTTTCGACGGCCCTCTGATGAAACGTTGTGTAACTCCCTGGGTAGTCTGTTGAAAACGTCAGGAATTGTAACTGATAATTGTTGTCTACTGTATGAATTGTCTTATCTCGGTGTTTGTAGGAAACCTTGTGCGGTGCGAAGTGTCTGGAAGGTCGTAGGTGTATATGTTAAAAAGTGTTGGGGTGAGCACCGACCCTTGCGGAAGACCGTTGTTGAGCTTCCTAGTTTTGCTCAGCTTGTCATTGAGGAAGACGTTGAATAAACTGTCGCTCAGAATCGTGTGTAATAGGTTGCAGATTTTTATGCAAGGGATGATCTGGAGAAGCTTGTACATGAGGCCCTTTTTCCACACGTTGTCGTAGGCTGCTGTTAGGTCCACGAATCATACACTGGTTTTCATTTTCCGTTGGAAACCGTTTTCAATAAAGTTTGTTAGGGCCAAGACTTGGTCGGTGCAGCTTCTAGATTTCCTGAAACCTGCCTGCTCGTCCGGGATAGCTTTATCAATATCAGTTCCTATTCGGTTCAGGATCATGTGTTCAAGGAGTTTTAGGCCGAGAGGTAGGAGCGCAATTGAGCGGCAGCTTTCTGGGGTATCTGCAGATTTGCTTGGCTTAAGGAGCGCGATGACCTTTGATTTTTTAAAGGACGTAGGAATCTCTGCAGATAATAGCATTTTGGAATATGTTCGGGCGAGCCACCTTCTTACCTTTGGCCAGCTGTGTTTCAAAAGTTCCGGATAAACTCCGTCTGCGCCGGCTGCGGTTCCGGATTTTATGGAAGAGAGGGCAATGTCAACAACGGCTGTAGAGAATGGAGCTGAGTAGGTGGCATGTGAAACTGTGTTTCTTCGTAAATTTTTGTACTCTTTATTGATGTGCGTTGTGAAAGATTTATCTGGTTAAGCTTTCGATAGTTTGACTATATGGCTAGCTACAAGATTGGGGTCGATGGTTGGTTTTGTAGCAGACGGCTTTTAATAAGCTCGTTCGCTAAATTGGAGTCTCCATTTAACCCTGCAGTCGTCGCGCGGATTACTATTGTAATCCACCAAAGTTCCTTTTTTTATAACAAGAAATCCGAAATTTTTATTTTTTTAATTTATTTCTTTTTTTTTGTATTATGAAGTAATAATTTATGTTTTTTATCTTTAAGTAATATGTAATTGCATTGTGCAGCAAAATAAATTTGAAAAAATTAAAGCATACGGGTTTTACTTTAATTTTAAAATGGATTACATATGTAATCCGCGCGACTACTGGTGTGACTTTTTGGTGCGCGACGACTGCAGGGTTAAACGGAATTCTGCGTACAATTTATCGCTTTCTTCATTCCAGCAGGGGATGCATTTACTGCGGAAACCCCTCGGGATACACAGCTTCGCCGGAGATATAAAGAGGCCACTAAGTCGGTCGAAATTAGATGGTGTTGGATGAATGAATCGAATGGCGTCGTCGACTTTCCTAGAGAATTTTTCCCAGTCTGCCTTCTGAAAATTCCACCTTGCCTTTGGGGTCGAGTTTACTATCGGGTGTTAGTTATTTGGGAAGTCACCTTTGATTTTTCGAGATGCGTTTAAGGGGCCATTTTCTGATCTGCTTACAAAGCAGAGGTCTGGGTTGTAGTCTCTACCCCATCTTGCTGAATGGAAGGTACCCTTGCCTTTGGCATCGAACACCAAGTGAAGACCATATGTGTCCGCCCACTCCATTAGCTTTTCTCCATTTTCGTCATCTTCTTGGTAGCGCCAGAGGCTGTGATGGCTATTGAAATCTCCGGTGTAGATGCATGGGTGGGGGTAGAAGTGGAGAATTTGGTCCGGCCACGGCACATTTGGGGGTTTGTAGACGTTGACAATGTGGGTGTCACTGACCTTTATAGCGATTGAGAAATCTTTGAAGGGGTCTCTGCACTCGACTACCTCCACGTCGTTTATGTTGCATCTGGCGTAGGTGGGTGGTTTATTGACGCAATTAATTTGAATCCGTGGATTTTCAAGGCAAGTGCGTCCTCTGTTGGAGTAAGGGTTTCCTGGATCACTGCTACATCTATATTTTCTTATGCCAAAAATCGAGACAGGTAGTCTGACTTAGATCTACTTATGCTTTCTACATTAATTTGACGAATACGAAGTGACTGTCCGATAGTCCTAGATCGCATCTGATCCATTTGGTGTTTGTGAAGTATAGTAAGGAAACTTACTGTTTGGGGTTTATGGTCTTTCTTCGAGTTTTGGTATCCTTTCGTTGTGGTAGCTAGGAGATAATTTTGATAGAATTTTTGACATGATTGTTTGGCTTCCATTAGTCGTAGTTCATTTTGCATTACCCAGGATGCACCGCGAGAAGCCGAACTACTTTGCATCCCAAAGTGTAGTTGCTTAGGCGATGTATAGCTTTTCGAAGTCATTTGCACAGTTGCTCTAAGTGTAGATCCCATTTGAAGAAACAGTCCAGTTCTATTTCAAGGTATTTGTAGCTTCTTACTTTTTCAATGATGTTTGCGCAACCATCATTCGGATTCAGATGTTCTTGTTCTGCGTTGTGGTGCAGACAATGTGTTCGTTAACATTTTATTAAAATTTTCGTTTTGAGTACTTTTTTTTTGAATTGATGATAAGTTCTAAATTGTGGTAGCAACGCTATTTTTTATCGCTTTATTCCTATAGGTGAAACTTGTTTCAGGAGCACTTTCCATCAAAAAATCAATCTCCAGCCAATGTTTGGTTAATTATAAATTGTGAGCCGGCCATTGCTGCCAAGAACAGAGTCTACAATGGAGCTCCAATCCAACTGAGCAAACGAAATCTAGCTTCGTCAGTCTAAGAAACACTTCTAATATAACAGTCGATTCCGCAAAGAAGAACTACAGTGAGAAAGTCACTAACAAGTTCCTAGATTGTCCCAGAGGCTCACGTCCTTGCTGGTCAATGGCAAAAGTGGCATCAATTTCAGTTACTCTTCAATCCCACCTCTGGTGAAAGACGACGGGTCACTAGGCACTAGTTCACTACTATATTCTCCGGCAGTTCGATACTAGATCCGGCACAAGCAGAGCCACCAAATATCATTGAAGTCCAGTCATCGATGCCAGATGTGACGTTTCGCCTTGTGTAACCCGCCACATCCTTAATTATCTGGTTTGCACAAAGGCAACAGGACCTGATGAAATACCACACATAGCCCTTAAAAACTGTGCATCAGAATTAACAACTCTTTTTCGTACACTTTTTCAGGAAAATTGCCCGCATTCAATCGATTCCCAAGAAAAGAAAGAAATGCTTGTCGCAAAACTACCGGCTCATAGCATTGTTGTCCATGATATCTAAAGTGATGGAAAAAGCCAATGCTGAAATAATCCAATATTAAACAGGCTAACCACCTATATACTACCAAAACAGCTCGAGGTTGAATGGAAAATTGTTTCCATAACCGATCAATTCAAGTTGTGGTCGATGTTTTGTCTTCCAGTATATATGCATTTGCTGTAAACGCTGGAGTGCCTCAGGGTTGCGTAGTTTCACCAACTCTGTTTCTAATCGATATTAACGACCTTCTAAAGCCAACAAACAACAAGATTTTTAGTTTTGCCGATGACAGCACCCTAATTTCATCTTGTTCAAACAGCATGCCCGTGAATGTAAATACATCACATCGTCGGAGATGCGACCAGATCAACTCACTAAATTAAGTCCTGCAGAAAATCTTGCAATGGTGAAACCAGTTTATCGCATTTTCTAGAAAAAAAAAGTTTCTACTGTACCACAGCCTTCAAATGAACGACCAAATTATCTACCCTAAGGAAACCATGCATATTCTCGGCGTCACAGTCAACTCTGGTGTAACATAGCACGATCACATATACACCATGAAGTTGGGCTACCTATTTAGAGCAAAGGGATACTTAACAGCGCAACAGCTTCTTCGCTTATACAAAGCACAAGTTAGATCAGGACTTGAGTATTGTTCTAGTGTTTCAAAATTGCCCCTAAGCATTCTCCTCATCTGTTCGACAATATAGAGCAGCCCGCTTAATACATGATCCCACACTAATACCCATTCTCCAACCTTGGGTTCATCGAATACTGGTAACAGACCTATGCCTACTATAGATACTATCATGGCAGATGTTACGAAGACCTATACTAGGCAAGCCACTAGGGTCCATCACCTCTATGTCCACTTAGCAATGGCGCGGACATCAGTTTATAAAAATTCCTTCTAGTACAGCACTAGTAAACTTTGGAATATACTCCCAGGAGACATATTTCCAGAAATCTTTAATCTCCAACAAACATCTCAACTCAGAATTATAGGTTCGCCTCTTCTGAGAGAAGATTATAAAAAGAAACTTTACTTTAGCAATGGTGCGGACATCAGTTTATAAAAATTCCTTCTGGTACAGGACTAGTAAACTTTGGAATATACTCCCAGGAGACATATTTCCAGAAATCTTTAATCTCCAACAAACATCTCAACTCAGAATTATAGGTTCGCCCCTTCTGAGAGAAGATTATAAAAAGAAACTTTACTTTACTATGGATAGCTCTACTGGCTGGGCCTGGACTCAACCAAAAACAACAGTGTCACTGTTACCCCCCTCGATTACGGAAGTTTAAGGAATTCACCCGAGTCGATAAATTTCTTTCAAGTTATCGATAATTAGAAAAACCCCTAACATATATCAGAGATATGGCAACCCTTCCGTGCCTCCACATGTTCGATCAGTGAGTGACCCAATTTTCTTCTTCTCCCACAGATTCTATCGTCAATTGGATGAAATACAAAATCAATTGACACCCTATCATTTAAATATACACGATCTGCATGACCACATAAAACAACACGATCTCGATATGACGACACTCCCTGAACTGGTAGACTCTTATCAGTAGATTGATCTCAAGCTGGTTTCACATGCTCGTTGTGTGACGAATGCCTTGCGATAAGGCGAAAACACAATCGAAGACTCATAAACGAGCAATTAATTCGTCGTACTTATCTAAATAGCAGTCCGCAATGCAAATGCATTTGCTATGTTCGACAATGTGCAATCGGAATAAATCATTTCTTCGCACGGCACACACACAAACACTTTGCCTGGACTGGACAGGAGGCCATGACGCAGCAGTGGGACTAACTTGCTAAGTTGGTTGCAGTTGCAGCTGAGCTGAGCTGAGCTGATTGATTTACACAACGACTAAGTTGGTGCTACAACTTCCATTACCAATATTTATCCGCATATAATGATATTATTAACTCTGGCCTGAAAGCAGGCGCAAAATGCCAAACGGTGAGACAAATTGTCATCGGGTGGTGCCATGAATGCATTGAAAAGTGGTGGTGTCCACTGCCTCTAGTAAAGTTGTCCTTGTACAATGCAATTGTTTATTATTTATCACCTGGGCTAAAATGTGGAGCCACTGTCCCAAGAGTGCGGCTGGATTAAGTAGTACAAGTGCAGGATGCATTTGCATTGTTATCGCTACACTCTCGGATACCAATGCTATGGGTGATTTGCTGGTTCCTCAGGCGCAAGCGGGCGCATGTCAAAGCGCATTGACGCAAACAACTAGAAGTCGAAGCCGATACATAAATTACGGCGGTAGAATTTTTTATTTTTTATTTAAATTTAAGGTCATCTGAGATCATCTATACATTCTAATTTAATTCACCCCCGATGCATAATGTTCAGTGAGTGGATACGAGGACATAAATTACTATCGACTAGTGGTGTTTAATGTCAGAGCAAAAGCTAAGTAATTTGATCAGAATGCCATTAAGGAAAGGTTTGTGTCATAGATTGACGTATTGCTGCAAATTGCTGCATATTCCAATAAATTTATGAGCGAGAATAAATAAATAAATTAGGGTAAGCCTACGCTCTTCTATCCAATTAGCCTGACATCTGGTAAGCATAATTTGTTGAGAGGAGTTAATCAATGTATGTCAAGACAACTTAACCAGGGACCAGCATGTGCAGTGCAAAGAAGGTCGATGTGCGGGAAGATACCATCCGGTCAGATACATTTTCTAGTTTGTCTGAATGTAACAAAGGGTTTCTGGATAGATAAATGCTGCATAGATCATTGAAATCATAGAGCAAAGTAATGTGACAATAGTTGTAGGATCTCGTAGACACACTTAGAACCTGTTTGGAAACTGACATGTGAAAACAACCAAGACAAACAATTCTCAGAAGTTATTTAGTTCGATGTTGCTCATCAAAGAAGCGACTACCAAGAGTCTTCATCCTACTATCCTACTGCTACCAGAAGCATAATGTCCTCAAAACAAGCGACGAACAGATTTAATTCCATCCTCTCATCGACAGTTATTGCACAAGTTACTGTGGGCCAGAAGACCAACCATCTCTAGCTATCTGAAGAAGTCGGACGATTCTTGGACTTCTTCTAGTGAAGAATCACTCGAACTGTTGCTGAATGCTCACTTCCTCGGTTGTTCTAAAGTTGCACTCAATACGTCATTCACTACAACCGTATTCATTCCCATGCAATTCAAACAGACTTTATAAAGACTTTCTGGATTTAGTCCACATTCTCAGGTTATGGACGAAAGTAAAAATTGTATTCATACCTAAACCGGGAAAAAGTTCTCACGTCTGTCTCAAAGATCTTAGATCCACAAGTCTATCATCTTTCCTTCTAAAAACCTTAGAGAGATTGATCGATAGTCATCTTCGTTGCAGTATTGCTCATAATCTTTTGTGAGCGTCCCAGCATGCGTATTACAAGGTTATGTCGGTGGAAACTCTCTCTACACTCACTGGTATGCACTATTGAAAAATCATTAGAGTGCAAGGAGTATATCAAGGTTCCCTCCCTTGATATTGAGGGTGGTTTTAACAACGGCGATTGAACGTGTGTTGACAAACTCTAAGATAGAGACTTCGCTTGGCGTACGGAAGTGGGCCCTGCTTCTGCTAATACACCTTATTCTCCTTCTCTAGAATCATGTGGTGAACCAGCTACTACTTACCTTGGAAGGGGAGGACTGCCTGGTGATCGCCTATGCAGACGAAATTAGTAAAGCTGTCTCGGGGAAGCATCTTACTACTCTAAGGAGTTAATGCAGAATGTCCTGCTAAACTCTCCAACTGGGCTGAAAAACACGGACTGGAGGTAAACCTTCACAAATCTGAATTAGTGCTTTTCACCAGTAAATATAAAATTTCTTACTTAGCTCCTCCTAAACTGAATGGAATCAGCCTCGTTTCTATAGACAAAGCAAAATACCTGGGTCTTATTTTGGATATGGAACTTAGCTGGAAGCCAAACATCCAAGAACGCAATAAGAAAGCTACCATAGCTCTTAACTCTTGCAAGAAGACCATTGGTAAGAAGTAGGAAATGCAACCTCGTATAAGTTGTTGGCTCTATGTATCAACTAGCAGGCCCATGCTTTGACCAACGTCCAGCTTTCTCCAAATCTATACACCACAGCTTTCTCCAAAACTTTACACCGCAACCAGATAGTGGAAGCACCCCTTCGGATGCACTAGACCTTCCATCTGATAACCCTAGACCTCTTTGGCAAGTAAATGGAAGCTTGAGCGGCCATCCGACTCAATGCCACCTCACAGTGGTCCAGCATATCCGCAGGCTACTCCACAATTCTTCATAACCTAGAATTCATTCCAGAAAACAACGACAACACCCTACCTAAGTTCTCTTGCAACAAAAACTTCCAGGCCAGGTTACCGCATCTAGACAAGACTAAAAGGGAGACGTAGCCCTGGACAATAACCCTGCCGTACCCCACTTTGGACTTCGAAATCTTCTGACACTTTACCATTGTGTGAAAAGTAACACTTTCCACCTTCATACGTAGCCTTTATAACATTTGTGAGTTTTTCTGGGATGCCTTTCTTGCTCAAGGCCAAACAGATAGCATCTCGATTCAAGTTATCGAAAGCCTTCTTGAACTCGATAAACCATAGCTGCAAGGGAGACCTATACTCGACGCAAAGCTCTTTAATAATCCTTAAGCTGTTAATATGATCTACGCAGGAGGACCGGTGCGAAATGCTCTTTTATTTGGTCCAAAACTATCCTAGCTATTATCTTAACTACGGCTGGAAGGACAGATGTACTTCTCTAGTCTCCGCACTCCATTAGGTTACCCTATTTCGCAATCCCGATAATCATCCCTTTCTTCCATTTATCCCGGTTACTATCTCTAAACTATTGGAAGGTCCGGCACGTGTCGCCTAAATGGTTGAGCTCTGTCGCAAAATCTTCTCTCCATCTTTCGAGTTGATCCTCACTCGAGAACAGTAGGTTGCCAACTAAGCTCTTCATGGAGTGTTGCTTGAGCTCCGACTACTTGTAAGCTCCTTGGTGATGGTGTATAGGGCCCTGCTTGCTGCTTTCTCAGCCTTAGAGGGAAGCACGTTGATGTACCGTGTGTATCACGTCTCACGTTATGCTGCACTTTCATTTTCTTTCCATGATACTGGCTGCTGCAATCCATCACCTTGAGTCTGCTGAAAGGCATGTGTTGTGGTTTTTCTGCCTCTTCCTGACAAAGCTGTCTGCCACATTTGCGAAAACCATTTTTCGCAGCGGTCCAATGGACATCCACGTTCTCCTATGCTGCGCTGTTGATTGCCTCTGTTTCTACGGCAAGGTGATCCCTGAATTGTTGCCGCACTATTGGAGTACCGAAGCCTGTCGTTATCTTGATGACCTGCAAAAGCCAATTCGAACGCTTTTGGATTGGGATGAACCTCTGGATTCAAATCTCTTTCTAGTTTCCGTAGAAATCTTTGGATTCATTTAGATTTCCCCGGTTGTGATCTACCGTCTAATTCTGATTTTCTAATCGCCATCTTCTTAGCGGTCATCTTGTGCGCCAGTTTTCTGGAGCAGCGAGTTCATTGTATTCGTTCATGAGTTTCTTTAACTAGAACAATATCTCGGTTTTAAGATTGGTCGAATTGCTCAGAGAGTTGGAGTAGATTTCAGCATCGTCAAACTGTGTTGCATTCAATAAAAAGGTCATCCATGTGCTTTCACTGGCCGCTGGCTGGTCTCTGCCCTACCATAAATTGGATAGTATGCCTAGTCTGACTAGTTCTGGCATTTGTCCTTTCTGTTGCTTTTTAGCACCCATCCCGGCACAGCTAATATTCTAGAATAAGGTAAAAAATACGGCATACCTTGAGTATGTGCCTGATGGAGCTCGTTAGCTACTGGTTAACTTCCAGCTATGCATTTTTGGACAGTGCCTGACGTCCATTAAGTGATTTGATATACCTACTCCAAACCGACGATCAATGTACACTGAACGTTACAGAATATAATTTAATATCACAAATGACTCAACAATGCAGCCTAACCTTTGATAGTCATTACCTTGACAGCGTACAATACCACTGTAGTGACTATTAATAGTCGGCATGTAGATAGTCGGGCACTACATCAAATTACCCAGCCATTCGCAACATATTCGCATTGCATTCTTCGCACCACATTTGTTGTGACATGCAAGCAATTCCAATTTCATTTGCTCAGCTGGAATCACATCTGGTAGCCACTGGTGTCCTTCCTGTTTCAAGCAATCATTTCTGTCAGTTCACTGTCCTGACCATACCCCACAAATATAATTAATCGTAACTGCACCGAATGTGGTAATTAGAAGTCCATACGCACAGCATGTGCTTCCATTAAAACTTCTGCAATCATTTGGGTAATTAAGTTTCACATTAAATTGCAGCCAAGGTGCGAAAATTTCTCCAAGAAGCATCACATTCATCCTACAAATATTTACCCTCCCACCATGGTCAGCTCGTTGGGTCCAGACTTTCTTCTCTGTTTATGTTGCGCCAAAGAATCTCAAGGAATTTATCACCTTCTGCCAATCGCTTGGTATACAGTGATTCACTTTTTGTATCTTTTTGTTAAAGCCGCCAAGCATCCGTAATCGTATACCGATTGTGCGACCAAAAGATACTCGTAGTATTGTCTTTAAAAGGGCCGATATAGCTGAAGGTAACCAAAGACCGCTGGCGAATGTTGTTAGTATTTGACACCCCCTCAGGCAGCAATGTGTGTGCTGTGCGCGCGCGCCTTCGGTAATGAAAGCCAAACAAAGTGAGGCGCCTTCAAAATGATGAAACGGCTTTCAAATTCATCTGTACTCCACAAACAGATGCGAAGCACTCGATACACACCATATGCGATGGTGAAGATGCTGGCGAAGGTGTGCTTTATATGATGCGTGAAGGAGGGTGGCAGTTTTTCGGTGTACACATACGCACGGGGGCATCTGTTTAAAGCAGTCGTCGACTAAGTCTCCCCTTCGATCACTTTGATCGAAGCGCGATGTGTTGTCTGATGTATCTGATGGGTTCTGGTTGTGCAGAGTTTGATTGACATTGAATGGTTTTTAACGCAACACCAGCGGCATTGGCCTATGTCTTTGGATGAATAACTAACACTATTCGTGGATCAAAGTGAGATCATCTGGAACGTATTCAATTTTAGGACTTGACGAACTGAATTATGGTGATTAGCTCTTCCGTTGGCGATGAAAGTGTTTTGGCTCTAGGGATGTTTGGGATAATAAAAAATAAACTTAAGCCCAGTGCACGTGATTTAAGATTTCTCAATGCGATCTGAATGAGTGTGGGGTACCAACAGGCAAGTGGAATGCGCTTTCATGATTAGTTTTTCGTTCTCACTTTATATTAGGATTAGCCCACACTTATTTAAGAATTACGACCATTGTGTATCAGTATACTCGTATGCTCGTATCTCTTCTGTTTTTATTTTAATTTTCCCTCTACGCACGTTTCAAGCATAAGAAATGTACAAAATCATTTGAGCGCAGAAACACTATTTAAAAAAAAAAAAAGTAATTTGGAGATGCGGGGCATCGATCCCCGTACCTCTCACATGCTAAGCGAGCGCTCTACCATCTGAGCTACATCCCCGACGTGCGAAATGATGACCAAAGCGTAACACACCAAATGACCAAAAGGTGAAAAGCACTTAAATAGCCAAATGTTAAAACATTGTGGAATAGTTTTTTAGCCACGAGTATTGCCGGTGTAAATTCCGTCGTGAAAAGCTTTTATCAAGTTTTGCTTTGGTTTAGTTCCAAAAATAGGTTCCAGTGTAAAGCTTTTATTGGCTTTAATTAGCTTCCGTTTGACGGGTATTACTCGTATTGCGGGGAATTTGTCACCAAGCAAATGCAGATTTTTTGGTAAATAAATTCAAACGTTTGGGTTGATAGACCTTTTATGCCAGAATAAAAATCGTGCACCTCTAATGTACACTCATCCACATTTCGTTTATTGACTTTTAGTCCAAATCGAGGGTATGTTTGGCAAGATATAGGAAAACTATCTGTCACAAGTCTGAATGCCTGGGAATTCCGTAATTTTTACGACGATCATTGTCCGAACGATACTAGTGAACGCTATCGTCATTAAATTGCTTCGCATAACTCTATTACTATCGTGTCGTCTATCGTCCAAAGTTTGAGAACTTTTAGTAGATTTCACTGATTGCCAAACTTTAGTTGAAACGTCATGTTGATTGTCATCAATTACATTTGTGTCAAAAATATTGTTTTGTTTTTTCTGTGTTTACACACAAAAAGAAGAAAATCACAAAATATAATTGCACTTGACTGCCCCAGTAAAGTGTTTCCGCTTGGAGGAAGGCAATTCCAGTCAACCACTGACGCCTCCTCCACTTACGTAGCCGCAAGTCTTATTGTTGCAGGAATATAAGTTGAACGGTAACCATCTGACAGATTTATTGTTTGTAATACCAATACGAACCCTTCTATTTTTTTTTTATAATTTGCACGTGTTAAAGGGGATATGAATACCCTTATACTAATTTTTAGGACACGGGCATTTTTTTTTTTGGAAAGGGGAAGAGACAGAGAGAAAGATAGATTGGTGCAGTTGGTTTGAAACTCAAGTGGTAGTTAAGTTCACGATCAGGTTGCATTTTAGCCATATGACCACCCTACTGCCAGTGTTATGCCTTCACAGTAGAGTTGACTTAGCTTTCGCAAGCGATCGACTTTTTTATTTATTTCATGCGAAATAAATATGTAGATGATTCTTGACATCAGGATTCGAACCGTGAACCAACATGACACTGACACTGCAAGTATTCGCTTTAAAATTCGAAAAGAAAGCTTAATTTGTTTGCAAAATATACAAACAAATGCAAGACGATGTCGTCTTGACGACAGTGTTTGACAGTTTTTGTGGTTAAGTGAAGTAAAAGTTGAATCGTCAAAACGATATAATCTGGACCAGTGGTTCCCAATCTTTTTCAGCCCGCGGCGCACATACAAGATTAGTATTTTGTCACGACGCCCTACCCTAGCTATTTGAAAAAGAAACAGTCGAATGAAATAATAGATAGATAGGCACAACAATTAAAACATCCACAATATGAGACTGAAGAGAGACTTAAGAAAAACAAAAATAAAATACAATAGCTACTCAGTCAAATCAATGTGACGGGTGAGCCTGGTTATCTCCACACAGTTTTTCAAAGCGGGGAATAAGGCTTGACACTGCTACTCTCATTTCTTGCTCTACATTGATCCTTGAGCGGTATTTGCTCTTGATTACAGCTACAGCTTCACACAAATATGATGTTGCAAACGGAATGAAAATTCTTAAAGCTTTTGAAGTTAAATTTGGATATTTATTTTGAATCGATAACCAAAACTCCACCAAACCTGAACTGGTGAATCTAGTTTTAAGACTGCTGTCGCAAGAGAGTTCAATGAGACTCTCTTCCTCTTGTGATGTGAATTCTGTGGAGCTTGTACATGAAATGGATCTTGGATCCACGCAAATTTTTGACATCATCATCTGCAAAGTATTTTGAAAACCATTCGATGAGTTTCGAAAGGTGTTCCGTGAAAAGGGCCGTCAGGTTTGTGAGACAACCAGTTCATTAGATGCCGCATATTTATACAATTGCGGGAAGCAATCTTGACCGCCACCTTCATTCATCTTTTTTATCCACAACTGCAATTTCTTTCTAAACGCGCAATCTTCTCCAATAGTTTCAGAATGTGCGTGTTGTTGCCTTGTAAAGATAGATTCAATTTATTAAGTTTCTCAAATATATCGCACAAATATGCTAGTTTTAGCAAAAAATCTGGTTCAGCAAAGTATATGGCGTTTTCATGACGTTCTTGTTGTAAAAAGTGCGAATTTCTTCATGTAATTCGAACACACGAAAAAAGACATTTCCACGTAAAAGCCATCGTGAATTGCAATAATAGAGCAGGGCCGTATGTTAAGCTCCCATATCTGTGCATAGTTTTTTGAAAAGTCTGGCCTTTAGCGGCCTAGTTTTTATGTAGTTTACTGCACCAATGACACATTCTAGTACTTGGTTCAATTCAGAGCTCATTGACTTTGATGCAAGAGCTTCCCTATGGATGATGCAATGAGTCCAGATAGCATTCAGAGTTTTTTTTACGAATAAGCGCTTGTATACCTCCATACCTGCCAGACATGGATCGAGCACCATCAGTACATATTGTCAAGAATGTTAAACAAGTCTTGGGACTTCGCACTTTCGGTAATGCTTTCGCAGAATAAAAATTCTTCGACAATAATATTATGAGCCAGAAAGCGTACGTAACAAATAAGATGTGCATCATTATTACTGTCAGTAGCCTCATCAAGTTGCAAACCAAAATCCTTGCCTTTCATTTTTTCTATTAATTAATATGATTATTATCTTTTAATCTATCTAACTCACGGCGCGGCGCCCCTCTTTACTTTCTACGGTGCACCAGGGCGCCGCGGCGCACACTTTGGGAACCCCTGATCTAGACGATATTGATTTTTAATGTTACATGAAGCAAAATGATCGTCAAAACGATATCGTCTGACGATAATCGTCTTACGGAATGAGTGACCAGGGTTATTAATTTTGTGCTTTTGGATTTTAACTTAAATAAAATAAAAAGTACAGCACCACAAAAAGAAATCCAAAGGGGTCAGATCACAAGATCTTGGTGGCCAATTGTTGTCGCGAAATCTGGAAATTAAACGGGGTTGGGAGAACAAATTCGCCGTCCTGTTCACATCAATGTCTTCAATCCCAGGCCAAAAGTCGGTTATCATTTGATCATAACGCAGAGAATTCACGCCGCCAGTTCACAGCGCGCATCAAACTGTTACCCGCGGTGGATGCAGTAGCCTTTGGATTTTCAGGATTTCAAATTCTGCAATTTTGTTTGTTCACGTAGCCGCCGATCGAAAACTTTGACTGAAGAAGATAAAAAAATCGGCGTCAACTTGTTGATCCATATTGTAAAATGGCAAGCCAGGAACGAACTATCTGTCTCTGTGGATGACAGATGCCATATGGCAGGGATGTGAAATCCCACCCTCAAAATTAATAACTAATAAGCGACATGCAGACAGCATCGAATACGTGGAAAGTTTTGTGTACAGAGCAAGGCTTAATCATCAACTAGGCGACAAAAAATATTTAGTTGATAAGAAGAGGCTTTTTTAATAAGGACATAACAATTTTGTATTTAAATAAAACACAGAACAATTGAGATATCGGGCTGAAATTATTCCAGGTGTAGTACACGTATTAAATTTAAGTATGGAATTCAATTTCGAACATATGACCACCGCGAGCGAGTTTGCAGCGATCGTTTCTTTGGAGCCAATTTGCCACCACTCTTCCACACATATCGGCCGGAACGTTGGCAATTTCGCTTTCGATATTGTTCCCGAGCTCCTCTAACATTCTTGGCTTGTTGGCATAAACCAACGACTTAACTTAACTCCATAAAAAGAAATCCATCGGCGTTAAATCGCATGAGCGAGTTAGCCATTTCTCGAGATTACACGATAACCGAACTTCCCCTTCAATAGATCAATTGTTTGACCAGCTGTATGGTATGTGATACCATATTGTTGGTGCCTCACTGATCTCAAGTCCATCTAATTCTGGCCAAAAATAGTCTTCCAACATGGCACGATAGCGAACTCCATTGACCGTAACATGGCGATCATTTTCAACGACGGAAAAATACGGTCCAATCACACCTCCGGCATAAAATCAACACCACACGGTTACTTTTTGTAGATGCAATGGAATCTCTTGAAGCACATGAGGGTTCGTTGCTGTCCAATAATGCATATTTTGCTTATTGACAAAACCATTAAGCCAAAAATGAGTTTCATCGCTGAAGACGATTTTTCTATGAAATTCAGGATTTTCTTTAAACTTTTACAGAGCCCAATCTAGGAAGTGTCAGCACTTCAAATGGTCAAGAGGCTTGAGTTTAACTTATAAAGGTGTAGGCCAAAATCTTTACACAAAATTCGCCACAGTGTGGACTGAGAGATTCCCAATTCCTCTGAACGTCGTAGGTGCTGATGGATCACCTTTGGAGTTTCTTTGCTCCAAATCCGACAGTTTTCCTTATTAACAAAGCCACTAAGACAGTAGTGAACCTCATCACTGAACTCATGACGTAAACGGTGATTGTTCGCCTTCAGTTCTTGCACCAATTGAATCTTGTAAAGGTGTGAACCAAGATTCTTGCGCAAAATCTTCCACAAAGTCGACGGATACAGGCCAAGTTCTTGCACACGATGACGAATCGATGAATTAGGGATCTTCCTCAACACTGGCTTCAACGGCGTCTATATTTTCATCTGTGCACACTCTATGCATTCTTGTCGGTGGCTTGGAGTCCAAAAGAGTAAATGTAGTGCGAAATTTTGTCCGTGAAATTGGCGTAGCGCTGATTTTGAAATAAATTTCAACAATTTGTCAACGCTGCTAGGAAGTAAGCCTTTGCATAATAATTTGCCAAATAATACGGAATAAAAAAAATGGTGTCAGCTGTCAGATTAACTATCGGTTGTCTGAGTGTTGCCATATTGAAAAAATGACTGTTCTACTGACATTAGGATCACAGGAGTATGATCTGAGGACAGGACCTCACTGTTTTTAACTTCAAATTCGTTCCCATTAATTCCTTTCGTTATGAAGAAGTCAATCACATCAGGTGCTCTATTTGGATAAGATAAAGAAAGATATTCGCAGTTAAAATTTCTTCCTGCTTTGTAAAGCTTTATGCCTTTTGACGTTATTAATCGTGACCCCCAGAAGGTACACGACCTTCATTTTGCATTATAATCACTTCCAATGAAGAAGTTACTCCTGAAATTTTTAAACAGGTCAGTGGGATCTTCATCTGAAGGTGAATACCTGGGTGGGCAGTCCTTTGGTTTCTATGTTTATTGTCGCTATTTGCATGGATTGTTTTGCTATTTTAAGCAATTCATAATGTTCGAATATTCACTTTACAATAACAGCTGGAAACAGTTGGAGAAAACCATTTGTATTCCAGCTTGCAATTTTTAGGGATTTAATCATTGTTCATTTGTTTTTTCCCGCGGTGTTTCCTTAACTAAGTAATTTAATTATTTTATCATGGTTATTCAATCTTTGGATAATGGTAGCAAGCATTTCTTTACGTGTGTTCTTTACAATTTGGGAATACGATTTACTGTTTGCAATTAATATGTTTTTTTTTAATGGCAGATGCTGTTTGGTCTAATGGTTTACTTACAGCAGTTACTTGTTGCATGTTTTTGGATAGCGTTTCCTGGTCATTACTATCAGCTCTACTTCTCCTTGGTTGGTATTTGTTGCAATCGGACAACCTCTATAATTTTTAGGGTGATCGCCATTGTTATTAATACATTTAGCTTTCTGGTGCTCCTTTAGCGGACAGCTATTCGTTTGATGTTTGCCTTCACATTTAATGAAAGCAAAATTTCTTCTGCAATATGTTTGGGTATATCCAAAAGCTTGGCATCTTTTGCTTGGCGGGATCATGATTGGTGGTGGTAAGCGCTGTATTTCCACACCAGTTCACTATTATGATTCCTTGTAGAAGTTTCAGGGCATTCTTCTGCTTTTCGTTGTTTCGCAGGTCTTTTGTTTTTCTTCAGTTGACTATTTATTTCCAGTGCGAGCTCATTTTCATCAGTCTGGTAGTATTCCATATCTTTATTGTCCTGCGTTGGTTAGAGAGGATTGCCATTAGCATTGTCCAGCAAGGTAACTCTCTTTTCCAGCTCCTTAATGTGGTTTTGAAAGCCGTGTATCGGCAATAACGCGGCAAATGTTGGCTTAGAAGTCGTCCATCATCTCTGGTTTATCGGCGTAGACTAGCGACTTCACATATCCCCACAGGAAATAATTCAAAGGTATTAAATCACACGATCTTGGAGGCCAATTCACAGATCCATTAAGAGATATTATGCGCTGATCGAAAGTTTTCTTTAATATGTGGCGCCCACTGTGTGGCATGTTGCGCCGTTTTGTTAGAATGACAGCTCTTCCACATTAATGCCATCTTATTGGGGAACGAAACATTAAATAATCATGGATCTGTAGCGCTCTCCATTGACTGCAACATTCTGGCCGCCATCACTTTTGAAGAAATATGGACCAATGATTCCACCAGCCCATAAAACACTCCAAACAGTGACTTTTCGGCGATGTAACGGCGTCTCAATAATGACTTGTGGATTTCCTTCACTCCAAATGTGGCAATTTTGCTTGTTGACCATTCAACCAAATATGAGCCTCATCGCTAAACAAAATTTTGTGGTGAAAATGAGAATCAAGAACGTATGACACGATGGTCAGGCGTCTACAATCAATTCTTGCACGTGCTGGATCTTGCAAGCTCCTAAACCAAGATCTTTCCGGAAAATCTTCCATAAAGTGGATAGACACACGATGTCGAATCGACTCATTCAGATCATCCTCAATACTACGCTCCACAGCAGCAAGAGTTTCTTCGGTGCGCACTGTACGATATCTCTACAGATGCGTATTATCAATAGAGTATGCGTGGTGTTAAAACAATCCATGGTTATTCGAATTACTTGTTCGGATGGACGATTATGTCGACAGTACGAGTAACATGGACGTAAAGCACAGTAATTTTTGCCAACAAAACTATGATTTTCGAAATAAATTTGCACAATTTCCAAGCGTTGTTCTGGCATAAGTCTATTCATGGTGAAATGACAAACCAAACTGAGTACAAATCAGCTGTCAGCTGTCAAATTGACTATCGGTGGATAAAGTATTGCCAATTCCGAAAACAAATCTCTAAAAAAAACATTATTTAGTTCTTCAAGATTTTGTCTTGCTTTAAGTTCAGCTTGTCATTCTTTGTAGTAGTCAACTACTTCAGTTTTGCTTGTGAATCTTTATGTTTGGCTGGTTATCATTTTGCAGCTTTCTTTGGCTATTATGCTTCTTAGCGCAGTAGTTTTTGGAGAACTGCTCTTCATAAGATAACCCCTTTTGGAGTTTTGTTGGTTTAGCAATAAGTGGTCCCCACCACAATCCATGGGACCGACCTCCGAAAAGGTGGATTTACCAGTTTACCTATTTTACCACCTGGGGTATTTAAATCTTTTGTTTTGTTCATTGCTATTTTTTTTGCTAATGAATTTGATATCTCTACATGCAAGCCCCCTACCAGGATACAATTTTTTTTTTAAGAATTTTTCGTCTCCGCTTTGTGGATTTTAATCGCCTCGTACTATAGGCATGACTTACCTCAGGGCTATTCTTCTTCCCCATCCCTGAAGGGGCAGTATTTTTAATATGCATATTTTCCAACACTTGACACGTTAATTCAAGAGGCATATGATCAGAGAATGTCTGATCATATGCCTACCCTTTAAGCGTATAAAAAAAGAAGAAGATGGTTAGCATAGAAAACGTAGATGACAGACGCCTTTTGCACAGTATCTGAGAAAATCAGTTGTAGTAACAAATATAAAAAATAGACCATATGTTGGTATCCCATGGACGAAGAAACAAGTTCAATTGACGCCACTTTTCATTATCAGAAAAACAATTTATAGCTTTGCTTGTTGAATTCACATTTTTATTTTCCTTACTTTTGACGTTAAAATAGTACAACTTCCTAGCACCTGCCTGTTGTGCATAGTTAACGTCTAGACACCCTCGTCGAATTACAAGTTAAGCATTCAGTAGTACGGCGCCGTTGTCACATACCTACTGGCAAATCATAAGACGGGACAACATGCCGCTGATTCTAATTAATCTGGTTTTGATTATAATAAAATACGATACAATTTAATGTTATTAATTAACAGGTAATAATATTTACATTCAGTATAATTAATTGCTTAGTATGTAATGAGCTTATTACTTTTATTATCGCAATCAATGGTCTTGCATCTGATAATTAAAAAAGGAAAAAAGAACTCTGATAAATGATCTACACATACTTCGGCGCCCGTGTCTTTATGGAAATTTATTCATAAAAAAATGCTTTATATCTAATTGAATTGCTATTCAAATGGTAGCCACAAGCAATTTGTTTTAATTTATCATTATGAATAATATGACACATGAAAATGATTGATCAATTGTCATAACATAACTAACAACCAAGAATATAAACTAAAGCCCTAAAGTTCATCAAACTCGTCAAAGTGTGACTGTCGCACTGTAAAAGTAATACCCTTGGCTCATCTTTTCTGATATCCGTATATCATTTGAAATGTTTTTTTTTTTTCTTTTCTTAATTTCAATATCGTAAAAGACATAATTTGACCGTAAATATGTCAATTGGACGTCAGTTTTACAGCTGAGTGTGAGTCATAAACAGTTTTATTACCCTGTCACATCATTTTAAGGAAAATTTACGATGTTAGGGGTTTTTTTTTGACAGTCGGAGTCTTATGGCTGGACTTGATGCCATGTGAGGATAATAAATATATCAGTGATTCTGCATCCTGCTACAGGGATTTGGGGCTTAACTCAGAGGTTGTTGCCTGCTTTGGAGAACAAGGATATTTTGCTGGCAGTGCGCGTTACGGGCAGTGATCGTGCCGACCATTTTCTTTTTCCGTTTTGGACCAACATTTCTTATCTGCAATAATAAAATACATTTTATGCACAAAATCCTTGCAAACATAGATATGAGATAAATCCTCCCAATAGTCTTGTTGTATTGGTCTTGGAAGGTGTGTGCATCATAAACGTCTATTGGTGAAGAGTTTCGATGATCGTTTAAAACTTGGATTGAACCAGTACAGTGACAATGGTGTTTGTGTTGAAGTGCTTGCTTTACCTTCCCGTGGTGGTCCCTGGAAACTACATGTGCAAACCCTTGTACAAGTAGGCCAAAATTGTGAGTGCGAACGGTCTACAGTTCTTTACTCTAGGTAACGTGGGTTAGCATTCTGCGATATCGAAATTCAATTACTAACGAAACCGACACCACCCCTCAGATAAGGACTGATTCAACGATGACCACTTTTGGCTGTTGTACCCGGACAAAAATTGGTTTCTGGAATGTCTGCACCCTTCTCAACCCAAGTAGCATTCCGTCTGGGGAAGACTACTGCGACAATTTCAGATACCGCCAAATGTGAGTGAGTGAGATGAGGTGTTTAGGTGCCGACCAATTCGAGACTCCAGAAAGTAGCACTGTCATACTCAACTCCGGAAAATCCCTTGAAGGCAACTACGAGCACGATTATGGAGTGGGACTGTTGTTGTCAAAAAAGGCTACTGTCTTGGTAGCTCCATGGCGAAAGAATTCTTTCAGCCAGATGTCTCCACAAATCTTACGACTGAGGACGAAAAAGATAACCATCTGAGCGCGCGCCGTCAATAACAACATCATTATCTAGATGGGAGACCTCAATGCCCAGGTAGGCATCGACAACCAAGGGCTCAAACATGTTATGGGCAAACAAGGCCTCGGAAAGCGGAATGACAATGACGAATGATTTGTTTACTTCAAATCACAAAATCAGCTGGGATTCACCTGACGGGTACATGGAAAACCTGATAGATCATTTTGCTATTAGTCACCGTTTTAGAAGCTGAAAATGGGGAGGAGACATGGGGACCACAACCTTATGTTAGTCACTCTCAATTTACGCACTGCATCAGCTAAAAGACTTCGTAACATCACAAGGATGCCCACGTACAACGTCGACCGACTAAAGAACCCCTCAGTTCGTCAACATCTCTCGCAAGAAGTGGAAGCAATCAGTAGTCTAGCGCCACCAACCATCCAAGAACATCTGAATGCTGTGAAAAATGATTTCTGAAGATACCTGTAGACTGATCAGGAGCGAAAAGAGCTCGCATTGCAGCAACCCCAGCTGTATAGAGGAATGAGCGAATGTTTGAATACCGAATAAAAATGAGGGAAGTTCATCGTATCGTTAGATGCGACAAGCGTAGTTATTTTTGGCTGCAGAAGCAAAAGAAACAGCAAATAAGTGCGATAGCAAAACCGTCTACAGAATCACCAAAGAGCTGACCGGAGCTTTACACAACACCCGCTGAAAGAGTTACACGGCTCTCTGCTCAGTTCGGATGGAGACTAACTCAGGTGATGGAAGGAATAATCCGCTTTGGTTCTGAACCCAGTATTCACCCGTGATGTGCAACCAACTCAGAGCTATCTGAAGCAACAATTGCTCGTACCTGTAACTCAACTCCCAGCAAAGATGAGATCACTGCCTCGATTAAAGCACTCAAGAACTGCAAAGCGGTGGAACTTGATGGCATTCCCGTGGGGCTATTGAAAGCAGCACTTAGTAACTCCGTTTTTTTTCCCGAAGAGTGGAAAAAAGGAATAATCGTCAAGCGTCCAAAAAAAGGAAGTCTCATATAGTGCGAGAACTGGAGGGGGGTTTGGGTTACCTGCAGTTGAAAAAATAATGGTAAAGGCTATACTTGAGCAAGTAAAACACCTCAGAGCAGGCAGGTTTCCGCTCAGAGTCCTTTTGTATCGACCACATTAACACCCTACGGATCATCATCGAGCAGTGCGTTGAATATAGATCATCGGTTCACCTGCTGTTTATCGATTTTGAAAAGGCTTTTGACAGTATCAACAGAAAGTTTAATTGACAAGTCTTTCGCAAGAGGGACATACCAGACAAACTTATAGCTATTATTAAGGCAACGTACGATGGATCCAAATATCACGTTTTGCATAGATGAAGGCTGTCAGAGGAATTTTAAGTCGGATGTGGAGAGGAAAGTAACGACTTTAGGTTGAAGGTTAACACCGAAAAAACTAAAGTAATCTGCATTGGAACTACCACATTCTCATAAATTAGCATTGCAGGACAACCGGTAGAGATGGCAGAGTGTTGTCAATATCTGTGGAGCATCGCCTCGACCAGATGCGCGACCAAACAAGATATAGTAAACCGAATAAATAAGGCTACATCTGCATTTGGCATGTTGTCTAAAATATGAAGAAGCAATGTTATTAACTTAAATACCAAGCTGTTCCAATCCA
Source organism: Pocota personata (assembly GCA_963082735.1). NCBI lineage: Eukaryota > Metazoa > Arthropoda > Insecta > Diptera > Syrphidae > Pocota > Pocota personata. The sequence goes on along the minus strand of OY720429.1, from coordinate 27,026,004 downwards.
ATATTCGCTATATGGGTGCAGCACCTGGAAAATGTCCGGCACTAACATAAGAAACTTGCAAACGGTCTTCAATCTGTGACTACGAAACATTGCGGATTTTCTGGTCTAGACGCATTTCTAATGCGGAGCTCCGTAAGATATCGAGTCAAGATACATACATTTCGAAAAGGCGACACTTTTATTGCTTGCCAAGCGATGCAATGGATCCCGCTAAACCCGGATAGAAGAAGAGCGGATCTACCGAGACATACATGGTGCAGGACAGTCGAAGAGGAGTCACGGTAGCTAGGACAAAGTTGAGCAGAGCAGCGATAAATTTCCAGAAACCAAACGTAAAAGATTAGGCATGTTCACATAGCCACCGTAATAATTTATTGACAAAAATACGTAGAACATAGATAGGCCATAGCCAGATCACACTTCAGGTTCGAATCTTTTTTAGAACCAAACCTATTTCCATTATGAAAGGTCTTATATATGGAAGGTTTGTTAATAATAACTGTTAAACTACGTGTCCAATTGAAATGAGATATGTGATTATTGAATCTGCTTCCCAATGCCTTAAATTCTCGTACTTTGAGCACTCAGTTAAAGAAAAGACTCCTAAGGGAAAAGTATGGCAATATCAGAAAGCCAACTGGGGCAGCCTTAATAGCTTTTTAAGGAATTTTGCCTGGTGGATATGCTTCGTCGATAGCGACGTGGATGCCGCTGCTGCTATGATCACTATCCTCTTATGCATGAATGACTTTATTCCTAATAGAATGAGAGGATAAAAAACCTAAGGCAAACTCATGGTTCTGCAATGTCCGCATTCGACTTGTAAAATTCTTACATGACCAAAAATTGAGGCAACGATATACCAGCTGTCAGCTCCTTAGACAAACTCAATCTGCTTGCTACTCACTTTGCAGCGAACTCCAGATATTTCTGGCTACCAGATAGTGCTTTGTCTTCGCTTCTACTTGAGAGCATTAAGTTTTCCATGGGACAAGTCCATTTTCGCACTCGTACAGTTGCAGGAGTACCCCAAAGTCTTAACATACACAATTCGTAAAGATGGTATCTCCCCCATAGTTCTGAAGAGATGTTCTTCTCTCCAAAGTCATGGAAACGCTGACAAATCGTTAGTTTATGAAGAATCTTGATTCACGAAAACTTCTTAATGACCAGCAGTATGGTTTTCGACTTGATAGACTTGATAGAATATCTCACCGAGAAGTGGAACCAATCTCTCCATCACTTCGGCGAAACTAAGATGGTTGCGCTTGATATTTCAAAGGTTTTTTTTGTTAAATATGCGTGCATATGGCATCGATGAGTCTCTTCTGCAATGGATTAGAAATTACCTTTCGCCCCGAAAGTACTAGTTGTCTTGGATGGCTTTAAGTCTGCAATTCACCCTATAAATGCTGGTGTTCCCCAAGGTCCTGTTTTGTCTCCTATTGTCTTTCTTATTATTATAATTTGCAACTTCTAATCTGATTCATTCCTTCGTTCATGACAGTATCCTCAGTTTTTCATAATCGTTCCCCAACTCACGTCCTTGCTCTTCGGCCATAGTAGAGGAACGGCAATGTATGTTAAACACATTAAATTCCGACTTGGACAGTGTAACCAAATGGGGTTCAACCGACAGAGGGGAATTTAATGCTGTTTTTTGTCGCTCAAGTGAAACCAAAAGCCTCAACCATTATCCATGGGTAGTACTAGCATCGCTGAAACCGAAAGACCTTAAGCGGTGCAGAAAATATTCTACCCGTCTGATCTGGCCTCAATTTATAAGGCATTCATCCGCCCAAAGCTAGAATATAACGCCCACATCTGGTCTGGTGTACCCAGATCGTTCTGTACATTCTAGAAAGGGTACAGAAACGCGCGTTGAAACTTATAATTGATAGAGACATTGTGAACTCCATAGACTCAGTCGAACATCGTATAAATGTCTCGTGTCTTTTCCTATTTTACCTCTTTTTTTTATAAAAAATGCTCAACGAAATAGCCAGTAGCATTCCTCCCCTTCAAAATTTTACCCGCAATACACGTTATGCTTCGAATGTACATCAGTTCACCCTTAGGTCCAACTTCGGCCGTACTGTCAAATATAGGGATTTGTTTATAAGCGAAACGACACGAATGTGGAACGTTCTACCAGGTTCTGTATTTCCTCATCATTAAAACTACTGTAAAGCCAATGTGCACAGGCATCTCCTTTGTTTCTCTTCCTCCTTTTCGCAAACGTGAGTACCCTGAAAAAATATAAGGGTATTCATATCCTCTTTGGCGAGCGTAAATTATAAAAATAAAATAAAAAGTTATATGCAGCACCGATTAACATATGACCCCGCCCCCCGCCCATTTTCAGGAAAAATCCAATTCAAAGTTTTGTATCTCAGGAATCTCTTAAGCTAAAAACTTCAGACTTGGTATGATTGCTGGTATGTCTCATCTCAATATGGTGTAGAACTATGTTCTTATCATTATTGGAAGTCGAATTAATTGGGGATAAAAGTACTTTTAGCTGTTCCAAGGTGGTGGTGCACAAATTTACGGTGCACCTTGGCGTACCCTAAATTTTGTAAGAAATTTGAGATAGAGGCTAGATTGTCCCATGTTTTTGTACTACTTTAATGGAAGCCTACGATGGACGTAATAAACACGGTCAGTAGGGAAATGGAGTCGAATTATTACATTGACGAAGCTCTCTAAACCAGGAACAACGCTGGTTACAGTTGTAATTATAATCGATACCTCCTTGTTATAGCTGTCTAGCACCCAATGCACTATACCCATCCTTCCCTCCACTTCACTCAAATAAAAAAACAAATTACGCATTCATAACATATAAGTCACAAAACACAAGTAGTTACCTATTTGTTCCACCAGTTCCACCACATTTATCAATCATTTAACAACAAGTAACCAACAATTTGCAACAAATTGTTTCCCATTACAATTGTCCATCGGTTTCGCTAGCACTACCATATTCAATTGAATGCACTCCACTTATAGCCGCACTTGAATTGCATCAAAACATACGCAGACGAGGTGCAGCATATAGTGACACACTCATAATTGCACACTTTTGCTTTCGAACTTACCTCGAACTAAACAGCGGCTACGTGACCGTCTTGGCATAAATTTCCTTCTGGGAAACTCTCATCCGCACGTTTTAGGCTGAGTACACATCGGTATTATACGATATTGTAGGTACTATTGCTTGACATTGACCATAAACAGAGTTATGATCAACAGTGTAGGGTTTAGTGACTAATCGCATGTGAAATGGTGTAGATCGTCATGCGTACTGGTAGTTTGGCGACTATCATGAGTTGAATGCTAAGTCGGATACGGATGAAGATGTGGATGACTGAAATGTAGTGGTTACGAAAAGACCTGTTGCGGTTGTTTAGTTGTCAATTTATGCCGGTAGAAATACAGTGGAATGATATGTAGGCGCCAAAGGTGTGATGTTTCTATTTCAGTGCTTCAATTTACACTTCCGGCGATCGTTTAGCTTCCCATGATCGTTTCTTAATTTATGCTGCATGATCTATAAAAGAAATAAACGAATGGAAAATTATGGTTGATCATTGGTGGATTATGCTATACCCTATCACTATTACTTACCAATAATACTTTCATTATCTTCTATTTTAGTTCTACCACTTCCATAAAAAGATTAACAAATTCCATCAATGAAAGGTACTAACTCAAGGACCATGATCCTTGAGGTAGTAGCCTCCTCATTCTCCTTCATGAGACATATTACAAAATCTATGACGAGCGTCATTAGACGCATGACACACATTACCCAATCTATACAGCACGTCACAAGATTCATGATGCGCATCACAAGATCCACGATTCGCATCACCAGATTTGGACGCAGAGGCGTCACCAGATCAATAATGAGTAACATAAGATACATAACGCGATTAATGTACGCGTCACAAGTTAAATGATGCTGGTCACCAGATTCAAGATTCGTGTTACAAAATCCATGACACGCGTCTCCAGATCCATAAGGAACATCACAAGCTTCACGTTTCGCGTCTAGAGATTTGGACGCGGACCACCAGACCCATAAAGCATCACCAGATCAATAACGTACGAGTATGTCACCAGATTCACAACAAGATCGATGACACGCGAAATTAGATCCAAGATGCGCGTCACAAGAGTCATCAAGCGCGTCACAAGAATAATTTGCCGGTCTACGAAGAGCGTCACCAGATGTTACTTGTCCCATGAACTGCGTCACCCTATATATGGCACGGATCACAAGGCTATAATGCGTGTAGGTTTACGAACAGAGGAGCGCATTTGAAATCTTGCTTCAGGTACTCTTCTCGAGTTCGTCCATTTGTGAGTACCACTCAGTATAGCTAGTAAAGTTAAATGTTTATCGGGCAGAATTTTTTGCTCGGATAAAGTTGAATGGGCAATAGGCTCCATCAAACCATTCTAAGCTCCTTTGGGAGACTGTAACTTCCCCAAACATCTTAAATAGGGGCCAGATTCGATACTACCTGCAATAGTCGTTTTATTTAAAGCAAGATATAACTGGATGGATATATAACAGAGGACGGCTTTAGCTGTCTACCCCTCTGCACTTACGTCAGTCCGCATACACTAAAGTTAAATCCACCTGGTCAAAGACAGAAGGGGCTTACGGCAACAAAGAAATTGCAGTTTGTACCTTTCTCGTTATTGAGGGAGATAACGCTATAGCAATCAGTGTTAGAGGGATCAAAGATTCGACGAACAGATGGGCCATGTTGAAAAGTTGGATAATTACTTCGGTGACGGTGTCGTTAATTTCAGTCGAAGGCTGCGCTCAAGAGGTCTTTAGTAATCGACAATCTACTAATAAACTTCAAAGTTTAAGGTTTATTGCTGTCGGTTATGCTGATGACTGGAAAGCATTACTTGACCATGCAACGCTCTATAAATCATATTTAAGAATGGTGCAAACAGAGGAACACTCTTCATCAATCCTTGTAAGACTGTTGTATTACCTTTCACCAAAAGAAGAAATGTCAATCTTGTAAATATCGTCCATAGTGGCACAACGTTAGCTTATTCCAGTGAGGTAAATACTCGTACCTTAGAGTTGTCATAGACAAGCGACTTATTTGCAATTCTCATACAAAGATCGTTACAGAGCGCGCTACTAGAGTATTGTGGGTGAGTCGACGCCTGTGCTGTAGAACTTGGGGTCTTAGTCCAAAAATGATACACTGGTTGAACATTATGATGGTTAGACCTATTACCATGTTCATTTTCGGCCACTAAATGCACGAGCAGACTACGGCAATGAAGCTAGAGAAACTTCAAAGAATTGCCTGTCCTGGTATAAAAGGTGCTATGTTTACTTGCCATACGACAGCATGAGCTTTGTTGAGCTTTCGCCGTTATAAGTCTTCATAAAGAAGACAGCTGTCAGATGGGCTATTAAATTGCAGTTAGAACATAAGTACAAGCCAGGCAACCTGAGAATACTTAACTCAACTTCCAAAAAGGACATGTTTTGCACCGTCCCTGACTTAATGGTCAGAGAACACTTCTTTGGTAGGTTACCTGAGGTAAAAATATTAGACTGCAGCCTAATGCTCGCTAGATGGTCAATTCAGGATAATCCTGATTTGGGTTCCAGGGCATAGTAACGTTCTTGGGAACGAACAAGCCAACGGACTGGCTAGGCAAGGCTCACCCCTTCACTGTTCACTCGCAAAACTAGTTCACGTTCCGCTGGGAGCAGTCAAGGCAAAAATCTTCCATAGAAAAGCCAACCTCTGATGGGCTGGGCTAACAAACTGTGTCAAAGATGTGGCCAAACTACAACAAAGCAAAGACAGATGACTTCCTAAACAGAAGGCGTAAAGATATCGCCAGAATAACAGCGATCATCACGGGACACTGGCCGATAGGAGACCACGCAGCCAGATTAGGTATCCCAAATAATACACACTGCCGTAGTTGCATGGTCGCAACCGAAAAAGAAACCTTCACCTACTATAGACGCGCCTGTCCGGCTCTAGCTAGGGTCAGACAACGAGCATTACACTCGAGGAGATCTCAGGGAAAAATTTTGAAGAACTAATAACTTTCTTAAATTCTAAAGGTTGGATTTAGAGACTTCTCATCAACACACCTTAATAGCCAGCTTTACATGAGTTGTGGTATCAAACGGCACCTAGTGCTAATTAGGTTCTTAGAATCACCACTCCTACCTACCTAACTAGCCTAATTGTGGACCGTCGCTGGACCCTAGGATAAGGATAAACCTTGAAAAGGGCTTTAGGGGCGCTAAAATACACTGAGTTGATCAAGTTCAGCTGTGATGATATAGAAGGTAATGAGACTGCGGATTAATCATACACACATCTATAACATTATTAGGCCTAGAAGCCATTTATGTACAGCCAATTGAGAGGTTACCACAGATTTGATTTTGATTGATTTTTCTGATTTGATGGACTGTTGAGTAGTTTTGATGTCAATACTGAAGTGATCCGAAAAGAACACATCTTTAGATACATTTTATGCTTAACACTTCTTGCATTTTTTTAGAAATGAAAATGGGAACAGATCCCCCTTGACTTATCGCTAGGTTCGATTACACAACACGATTATTAGTATTGACGCTGTTCCATATCGTATGGTGAGTGTCAGTATCACCAAACATAACCAAAAGAGGGTTTTCCATCTTGCGTATAATTTCTAGATCAGTGTTTTCGGTTAACATAAGCCTTTCACATTCAAGAACGTAAAGTCATTTGAACTGCTACTGAGTTGTTACTGGTAACCCAATGCACTTTCTTTCCTTCATGCGAATCAGAGGATGAGATGGAACTGCTTCTCTGAAATCTCCGAGAGAGAAAAGATGTTCGGCCAGAGTTCAGTTTCTTTTCCTTCTCGTACAGTTAGAGGTAGACATCCTCCGTCCCATAGAAAGTCTTTAATTTCCTCTTACTGAGAGACTTAATTAACTTCGAGTTCAGGAGTAGAGAAACAAGTCTACCGGCTTCAATTGGGTTCTCAGTAGATTCTGGATCTCCATGAGATTGAGCACGTTTTTCATGTCTCTGAAATCTGAAGGAATCTAAACTATGACCTTAGGACGGACTGGGATGTCCCTTACGGTCGACGGTTAAATTGATATCTGCCGTCAAACTTAAGGAAGTCTACTGAGGCCTAATTGCTGCCTTCGTGATGATTGGCCGTCATTTTGCCAGATGAAAAATTTGAATTTATTAGCCACAAAAATTCGGAAGACAATCACCTACGTGGGTGGCCGCCCTTATTTTCTTTATAGCAATAGCACTTGGGCAACTAGTCTTTTTATAAGAATTTCGCCGCCCGCTCTAGCAGGGGTGTAGTAGCCGTGGCTTTTAGAGTCGGCTCTTCTGAGGCCCGTCAAATCGAAGCCTCTGTCTCTTAAAAGGATGGAGCTGTAGGTGCGAAAATCATCATCTGTCTTTCAGGACTAGACCTACGTGCTAGTCTTTTTTATTTTCTGTATTGTTTGCAGTTCAGTAAATGCTCTGAAAAAATGGTCCTAAGAATAAGCCGGTAGGAGAAAGGTCCATCGCTATACAGCGTATGTAACCTGATGTTAGGTCTGGTTATCTGCTACCTTATTTTCATAGACTGTTGGATGGGTTCACAGTCACATATGAACCGTAAAAGCTCGATAGCAATAGTACGTAATCCAAGTGATCTATGTGTTAAAAAGTAAGACTCTAAGTCATCATACCCTACCTAGATAGGGAATAGAACCTTCCCCATTACGACAAACTTCTCCAAACATCTGCCTTCTCAGGCCCAAAAGGACTATATTCTTTGCACATTGCCAAACGTTCTACACCAAACTACATCAATAAAATAAAATTTATATGCAAATTCTAATCTAATTAAAATTCACTCACATTCTGCGACGACAACGTGTCACCTCGGATCCACATTGCACACGCAGACGCGATCGCACCGTGTCTAGGACAGGCCCTTATGTTGCATTACTACCACTCAATTGTGGGCTATGAAATGTTTGGCAGATGTGACAGGTTTCTCATGGCGCAACATTTCGCCTATTCCCCTGAAGTTCCCGTCATTAATTAACCGAATCGTCTCTAACACGATTTCAAAGTCCAGTGCGCCGCCGCCACGTCGATGTTGTGCAGTGCCATGTCCTCTCTTTCATCGTAGCATCTGTCGCTTTGTGGCAATAACACCTCCTGGGCGGAGATCCATGTTCAAATCCTTGTACAGGCCACTTTGGAAAAATTGCACACGTTAACACGTTATTAGACGGCATCATCTACGTTACAGGGCCGGCCATCGAACGTTATGCCAGAGATCGCATTAATTTACTCCGACAATTGATCGATTTAATGGTCACGGGATTGGGACTACGAGTATTCCGCGGGCTCCTTTAATTAGAAGCGAAATTGAAATTGAATTGATTCCAGAACACAGAGCTGTGCGACAGAATGTCACGATCGGCCAAATGAGACCGTGCATGCAGACGATGTCATAATATCGTAAATTTAATGCTTTACGAGCGAACCAACCGCTTTTTATTCGTTGGGTGTGCTGCGAATATTTGTTGATGTTTAATGGAGGAAAACAGTGGGAACATTTTTCATGGAAGATGTGGTGTTGTTAAGAAGATACTTTCACGGGGATTATGGTTGAAATAATTTCAGATTTTGAGGACTCGAGTGTGAGGTTTAAGTGTCAGTGGTCCTATTTCATGGCGTTTTTATAATATAGTCTTATGCGGCAGGATCTATTTATTGACATCGTTTGCATGGATAACCTATTCGGGGAAGAAGATGGGTGCTACCTAGTATCATATATTGATAGGAATGGATGAAGGGAGTTTTATGAAAACCATGAGTGTCGTTTGCGTATAGCCATCAAGTGTGTTAGTTGACCGATCAAGATCTGTGATATTACAATGGCTTGCTATACTTAAAATTGAGACATCGAATTTATCTTTCTTGTCGTCTTATTGAAGTGAAACAAGATCCCAGCATAAACCTTGTTGTTAAGCTAATGAGCTATGGCCTTGCACTGCTATCGATCGGGATACTATTGATTGCTCAAAACTCGGATTGATCTAGTAGCACAACAATTGAGTGCGTGACGAAGTACTTGTTTTACCTCCTCCTGTTGGTCTCTGGGCAGCTACATGTCATACATGCAAGCTAAAATTTCAAGTGCGAATGGTCTAGCGCAGGGGTTCTCAACCGGTGAGCAATTTCTCCCCAGGGGGGAATTTTATGATTTCTTGAGAAATATTATTGACACTTTGCTTTTAGATTAAATAAAATTCAGTATTGCTTTGTTGGTGTGGCAAAATACCAAACAAGGTGTGGGACGCATAAAAAGCTAAATATAAGAATTATGCAATAGAGTAACAGTTGGCGCAAAATTCGAAAATTTATCTAGTGGCAATAACTGAGAGATAACTTAGAAACACTACTCCATCTGGTGGAAAATATTTGCGTAAGTACTCCAGGCGTAGTACGTTTCTCATAGACTGGTGTGGTTGCGTGCTGCTGGAATTATGATGCGTATACTCAATAAGAATTCATGTCATCACCAATGAGAAGAGAGGCCGCAATATGGTATTTGTGGCAAAACTTTCTAAAATGATTCTATGAGACAAACGAAATTGAAACAATATTTGCAAAATGTTCATTCAGAATATAAAGACACGAACGACACCTGTTTCTTTTTTGCTGAAGTAATGCGGTTGGTAGTTTATGTCTTAAGCTCTCCCTTATCCTGAAATATGTGAAAATCTTTTTTGCAGCTGTCATGGAAGTACTTTATTCCTCCTAGGTCATGCTGATGAATCCGATAAGTTTTTGTTTTGCCATATCTGAGAAATTCCGGAACATAGAAGCTTTAATTGTTAGTAGCAGTAGTAGTAGTAGTATTTAGGATTTCATAATGTCGTACTCCCATCCATTAGCGGAACATTATGCCTTGTCTATTCGCTGAAGAACTTTAGATATCGGGGTAGTAGGTGTCTTAAAGCGATGTTGGGAAGCCGGTTGCAAGGTGGTGCCATTACCTTCGTTTTTAGATATAATTGAAGTGCGGCAGCCCCGTTTCAAGATGTATCATGTAGGTGCGAGTGTTTTCAGGTAGTATAACATTTTTTTTTTTATTTTGTAGATAATATTCCAGATAAGACCTTATACGCAAAGTTGAGGAGACTAATACCTCTATAGTTGGCGCAGTTCAGTGGGTCTCCTTCCTGACGCAGTTCAGTGGGTCAAAAAGCCTTTATTTTGGATCGACTCTGTCATGGTTTTTTGGGTCTTGGCTCGTCTGAGAAGCGCTATTCCGATGTTTGTTGTTTAGTTTCTATGTTATATTCATAGACCCATGTCTCGTCACCAGTAATGATGACATCGATAACATTTTGGCCCAAAAAAGGAAGCATTTCTTTTGCGACATCAATGCGATGCTGTTTCTGCAACAAATTCAACAAATTCGCAGAACACAACAAACAATGACTTGTTTACAAAGCTATCACTCACAAACTCCCGACACATGGCACTCAAACAGATATTTGAGCACCAGATGATAGATGTACCAACCTAAAAAAAAAACTTTTGACAATATCTCAAGCGCGGTTTGATTGAATGGGAGACTTTTTGATCAGAACCGGAATTTATGCTCCGTACCAAATCATCTAGTTAAACCAGTCGTTGGCTCCAGCAGTCGTATTGAATTTATTCTAACATATTGCTATCTTCACGCCACTTTGGTTGGGCGGACGCAATCACCGTCATCATCCGGGTTGATCGGAGTATTCTACCTGACAGCAAAGTTTTGGTCACCACCGCCGTTTTACAGTCTGCAGACGTGATCTATCCAAATTCTTACTACAGACTGTGACTCTATTACTAGATTTCCTTCTTCATTCCTACAGGCTTCTGTTCGGGCTTAAAGCTATTAAGATATGCTCTTCTTACCTTTTGGTAGAACTTTCGAACATCATTCCTGCAATAGCACATCTCTATTGACTCGATCTCGCGTTTTTCATATTCTTTCTAAGAAGCTGGTGTTCTTCCATTCTCTTCTGCTTTCCGAGTCTTAAGCTCCTCTCATCATCCTATGCAGCATCGTTTTATAAGCCTCTTGCTTTGCTGCGTGCGCTTGGCGGCACCTTTCATCAAACAAGGTGTTTCTTTGTAGTGGATTCAAGAAATCCCGCACATCAGAGGCGGCATTCTTGATAACTTACTGACTATAGTACCTCTACTCATCTGTGCTTAACGCTGGTGACATTGAACTTGTTGAGAGGTTCAGGGACACTCGATCGGTAAAGGCTTTGGCAGTGTCTTGCGATTGTAGTCGTTGGATGTTAAATTTTCTCGCAGTACTTCCTTGGTATGGTGGTGCTTGAAATATCCTTGACAGCAACAAGGTAGTAATCCGAGTCAATGTTAGCTGCTCGGCAACTGATCTGAAATACTATAGCAGTGCCCTGCATCAATCGGAACATGATCAATCTGGTTGACAGTTAGTTGATCCGGAGAGCGCTGGGTTCACTTATGAATATTAAGGTGCGGGAATCTTATGCTAGCAATAGTGATGTTTCGCGCCACCGCAAAGACGATTTGCCTAGGTCCTTTAACGGAGTATTCACCGTGCAAGCTGTATTTTGCTGTATTTCCCCAACAGACCCCTTAACTGAGGATGAAAAGGACAACTTCTATGTACGCTCGGCTAAGCGCTGTACACAACGCATTGCCGAACCGAGATATCGTCATTATGATGAGTAACTTGAATGCAAAGGTATGCAACTACACGAATGACTCAGACATGTGATCAATGACAATGGTGAAAGATTTGTGGATTTCTGCAACACCAACCGGCTTCAGGCATCATGTTTGACCACAAAGTCAGCTGGTCGTCAACAAACAGGCAATCAACGTCCAACCAAATTGATCATTTAGCAATTGGTCGAAATTTTAGAAGCAGTCTCTTGGACGTCCGAGACAGACAAGGAGCAACACATGGGGATAGCACGTCATGAAAATCTTATGGTAGCCACAGTCCAGTTACGTACCGCATCTGTTCGAAGACCTCGCAATATCACCAGAATGCCCAGGTATAACATGGGCCAGCTAAAAGAATCCCACAGTGCGCCAACAATTAAGGGGACATCTTTCGTTAGGATTGGAAGCAATCAGCATCTTATTACCGCCAACCATTCAACAACATTGGAACACTGTGAAAAATGTTTTTTTGGCTCTGCAGCGGAAGATTTTGCTAATAGATGGCAGGGAAAACATAGCACGTGGCTTTTCGAATATACCTGGAGGCGGACCGATGAACAAAAGTTACGTATTACAGCAACCCCAGCAGTAGCGGGGAAAGATCTGGAGACCCAATATCGAACGAAGATGAGACAGGAATAGAGTAGGATATGACGTAGTAAGCCTAACCACATTAAGAAGCACAGATAACAGTGCGACAGTGGAACTGTTTATAAAATCAATAAAGAGCTGAAAGATCGCCATCGCTCTATGTAACACCCGGTGAAAGACTTTGATGGTTCTCTGCTTGTTTAGGATAACGACCAGCTGAAACAATGAGGGGAACAGTTAAACCGTATATTGACCAGCTATGTGTACCCAAATCAGACTGAGCTACCCGAATTCGCATCTTAACTCCCGGTAAGGACGAGCTCACTACAGCGATTAAAACACTGAAGAAAAACAAGGCGGTAGGACCCCATGAGTTTACAAAAGAAATGATAACCAAGCTCCCTAAGAAATAAAGTCTTATGGAGGGCAAAAACAAAAGAGGTAATATCTATGTGTTCTCCGCAGTCTTTCTTTTTTAAATATTCACTTAGAACTGAGTTCTTTGAAGTTTGTAGAACCATGTGACGAAGTGAAAGGAAAAGGTATAGGGAAGTGTTAAAGGGTGGATAAATAAAGAGTGACAGAGAGTGAGATAACGATGCACGTTCATTTTAAGTCTTTGCAAATTGTAGGTTTCTAAAAATACTAAGGAAGGCAAGTTACTCTACATTCGAAAAACGATCTCTTACGGTGACCGGTGCGAGCAAATCTAAGCTCTAAAGTGTATACATACATGTACAGACAACTATGTATTTCTTCGCAACATTTGTGGTGGAAATACTGGTACAGAAGCGCTAAGTATCCAACATTTCAGCGGTGTTCGAGCAAAGGAATAAACTCATCACCGATCATTCAACAAACTTGTCGCTAAACATGTTCAAGTAAATTCAACCATGTGACGGGAGTTCCCGTCCAAGCATGCGTCTTATGTGTATTCAAATTTCGAATGAGCAAAAGCTTTGTACATTGTGGCTACGTCCACAAGAGTGAAAGACGTTTACAGCTTTAAAGGAATCCTAGGCATCCAGCAGCACTATTTGTATCAGTAATCTGCAGGTTTCATCGGAGGTCAACCTGCAATGATCGACCACTTATAAAACTCGAGATCCATTTCACGAAAATGTTGGTAACGAGAGCACTATGGCACATGCAAAAGCTTTGGAGATATCAAGGGCTACAACCATAATAACATAAAAATAACAATGCTCTCCATAACTGGATAGCACTGATGTTAAAGCTATTAGTCAGTAGTTAGATGGGGGAAGTTGTATCGCCCTTTTCGGAATTGGCTGTACGTTTGCAAGACGCCATCTATCTGGGATACAGCCTGTGGAATACGGTAAGTCAAAGGGAAGGCAAGGGGAGAAATTCCATCTAGCTCTGAAAACTTGTTACTATTTAGACAAACAAACAAAGTTCCATATCTTCGTACCTCATCACCCATAAATCTCACAATCACAACGTCAATATGTGTTATCAGCACCTTTGCCTCTTTAACTTACTCAGGTTGCCATAGTGTGCTACCATGCATACCTACCTATCTATATCATCTTTTAAAAGCTTCACGAAAGCACGTTGACTCATTTTATTAGATTGCAACAACCAGTACTATGTTCACGTATCTGCTGTCTTAGCTATATTCCCGTTATGAGGCTCAATGGTCTAGGGGTATGATTCTCGCTTTGGGTGCGAGAGGTCCCGGGTTCAAATCCCGGTTGAGCCCGCTTTTTTTCTTTTTTCTTTTTATTTTAACTATCTACTACAATATGAATAAATGTTCTCATAAGATAAATTATTTTTAATCACAGCAATCAATGTCAAAGCATTTGAAATCTTTTAATTAATCCATCAATCATTAACAGAGATTTAATCGAGCAATAATATTCCTCTCCTAATGATACAATTTCTTTGCCAAGATCTGTGCTAGAGAACTTGAAACAAACTGCTGTCAGAGTCTAGCCGGGTAATTAGCAACTTCATTGGGAACATGCTGTTCGTCGCAACAAAGGTCACTGCCTAGACAAACTCCCTCCTAGCATAAACACTGTCAAGATCGATTAGCATCATTTCTGCTTGCCCTTAATGAGAAGCGCATTTATCAATTGACTATACGCATCCCATCCCAATTCGAGGCATAGATGGACTCAGAATTGACCACAGACCAAGGAGGCAATACACAAATCAAAAGATTTTAATTAATCATGATCAATGGACAGCAGCAGCTACTCGTATCTTCACTTCTTCTCCCCAAACCATGGCAAGGAGAATACAACAATTCGACGCATCTGCAAGATACAATACATCAGTGTATAGCAAATTCACTCTCATTATTCGTTCTTCCGCATGCCAGAACTTTGGCAGTGTAGTCCTCTCCTCAATTCCAAAACTAATAACTCCCGGTTGTAACGACGGCAACGGCACACACATCTGAAACACGAAACCAATGCAGGATAGGAGCAGCAGACGCAACAGATACCACACAACAACAACGGCAACAGTCAGTCCATGTCCAATTCCAATTGAGTTGGTGGTGCGCTTCATTCATTCTGGAACGCGAACTGCATACCCTGTTTCGGGGGCGTGTGGGTGCTACTCTCGGCTTCCGTAGGCTTCTGCAGCTAGCTTCAGCATCGCTGCTGTCTAATTTGAGACCATTTAATCGGTATTGAATGCGACTCTGTATTAATTTATTAGGACGTCCGTGTGTGCCAAATGAGAACACAAATCTTTTGGTGTAAATTTGAGGGGGCACCACATAGGCAGGGATGTGGTACGTGTACGTGTTGTCGTGTAATTTGTAGGGAGACGGGCGTGTGCCCTGATTTCGGTGCTGGGCCTAACGAGAATCTAATGTTTTGTGTTTGCTCGTTAAACTGTGCATGTTCGTTTAATTGTTAAGGGCGGGCGAGTACTCGAGACAGATCCTCAAAGGACGACATGACGACGAGGAAGTTAATCGTTGTGACATGGAATTCATTTGTCGCAGGAGGGGTGGAATTTTGTGACATTTTGTGGACTTTATTTCGAGCAAGTGTTGATTTTATAGTCTTGGAATAGTCGTGTGGTTTAAGTAATTGCTTTGGGGGAGGATGAGAATGATTCTAGCTGGATGGAGGATGTAAATTACAATTTGGAAGGAATTAGAAGATGTTCATGTTGTAGAGATTACGACAAATGGGTGTCATAGGAAGATCATCAGTTATACAAGTGACAACAAGAGACTATTTTTTAAAGGCAAATTTGTATTTAGGCATCAATTTAAGGAAACTAAGAGCCATGTTAATCATCGAGCTGTACAGGACAGGGGCACTAGAGAGGAACTTAAAAAAACACTTTAGTTGCGGCTAACGTCTTTCAGTTTTCATATGAAGTTGGGTGAGGTCTCTTGTATTTGCCACCTTAGGTGAGGTCTCCCTTTACCTCGTCGTTCCTCCGGGATCGATTCGAAGACTTTCTGGGCCAAAGCGTTGATGTCCAGTCGCTCTACATGTCCCAGCCATCTCAGGCGATGAATTCGAACCCTTCTCATGAGGTCGATGTTGCTGTATAACCGGTACAGTTCGTTGCTGTATCTTCTCCGTAGATACAAATGGGACCAAAAATCACTCGAAGAATTTCAAAACAGTATGGGTAGATTCAGCTTTGGACAAAGTCCATGCTTCTGCGCCGTGTAGGATGAGTGTTTTATATAAAGTAACTTAAGTTGTCAGTGACTGTCCCTTTTTGATGGCAGCATACATATATTTTCTTTTGCCCTCGTTAACCGCTAATGTAAGCGAGCACGATTTTCGAACGATTAGTAAAAAAATACGTGTGATCGGTAGTTTTGAAAAGAAAGCCTCAATCAGCAGTCTCGCAATATGATTTTAAAGACTGAAGATTTATCAATTTAAATCGGTTCTCATAAGGAGGAAGGCTATTTCGGTTCTCCCTGTCTAAGCCCCTCAAGACAAAATGGAGGAATCTGCGTTGAACAGCTTCTAATCTCTGCATGTAGAAGTCATACTTAATAAGATGTCTTACAAAGGTCATGTAGAGGAATTTTGTAACATAGGGGTTTGGAAATTATTTGAACGGCATTTAACAAAGTCAATTGCAGAGCCAACTGTGCTAATTGTGTTGTCAATATGAGCATGGAAGTTACGAGTAGATCTCGATCATAGAGAACGTAAATAGACGTCACTGAGGAGAAGGGAAGTCGCTTACGAGAATGAGCTCAAAAAAATTGTGTTGGCACTAAGTGGAGAATTTATATAAATCTTCCTGAAGTGCATGAGAATTAGGAGAAGACATAATCTGTCTTGAGATTCTCATATCGTCTGAATACACCATGGGTTAGTTTCGATAAAGATAGACTGAATAGCATTAATGGTCAATATGAATATCAGGGGCCCTAAGTGGCTACGCTGTGGGACTCCTGAAGTAGCACTTATTGGGTTCAATGCTGAAGATCTAAAAACGACAAAGTACTGACGATAAGATTTTAAGTCCACATTAATGTTTGGGTCCAAAATAAAGTCAAAGAATTTGAACGTTTTTTTACGAGTTAACAGTAATGTTATTATTTTCGTAAGAAAAAGGTTAAGGACAGCGGAGGGCGATAATGGTCCAGTTTGGAAATAAGGTGAGAACTCTGAATGGCTGTGCAGTTATAGGAATCTGTCGACATTAATATATTCAACTGTTAATGCAGAATGTTCTTAATGCCGCTCAACTGGTTTAGGCCAGAAACTGATAGTCGATTAGTAAAATTCGGACTCAGTTCAATGCAGGCGAAGTAGATTAAAATTATCCACAAAAATAACAAAAAACCGACTGCGTCAATGAGAAGCTGATATTCTTTAACAGATTGTGAGTGGTGTGCGGAACAACACTAGACGTAAAGCAACGCTTTGTGATGTTAATTTTAATTTCCAGATTGGCAATGTTAGAGAAATTGGTTATATCTCATTTTCTCTGACTTATGGTAATCAATAAAATCCAGAGACGGAATTAGGATGTATCTGAGATGTTTCCGTCAGTGATTGGCGAAGTCATGAAAAGTGCCTTGGACAAGATAAGCACATGGGCTACTAGTTGTGGATTCAGCGTCAATCCAAGCAAAACTGAACTGATGCTCTCTAAAACTAAAACCACTTCACGACTCTACGGCTAAGCAACCAATTACTCTCTTTATCCTCTAGCTCTAGGTGTGGTACTTGTTCCTAAGCTAAGCTGGAATCTTAACATAGATCAGCGGGTAAAGAAAACCTGTGTGGCTTTCTACGCTTACAGCAAAACCTTCGACAAAAAGTGGGGACTTCACACGAAGATAGTCTTATGGATGTATACACATTGGTATATCCTATACTTTCCTAGGGGTCACTAGTCTAGTGGGCCGCACTAAGAAAAGACTACAACATCAAGTTAATCATCAAAGTGAAGAGAAAGGCGGCTATAGGCACAAAGCTCTGAATGTAATACTGCACCTTTTACCTCTTGACCTTCATATTCTATATATATCAGCATGTAGTGCAGTCAGACTGAATATAATGCTAGGGGATCTGTCAGCAATTCCAACCCACTACACAACACCCAAAGTAAACTTTAGTAACTTCGTCATGGTCAGTTTCCTATCCAGAGTAGACTGGGAAAAAGGCGAAGTGACTAAAGACTACGAAATCAAAATCTTCGCCAGGGGCGAGGATTTTCTCCGACACCCTCAATATATCAAAATCATACCGGCTACAGGATTCATGCAGCGTCTTCCAGGGGGGAGTTCCTGCTTCGAAGCTGGTGGAACTATGCAAAAAGGAAATCGGGAGGGGAACGAGCGAGCTGATGAATTAGCGAGGCGGCGATCTGTTCTTGACAGATCGCTTGCGGAAGTGGTTCACGTACCTGGAGGCTCACAAGGGCAGTAACCTCGCGCACTTCCTTTCATAGGTCAGTGTAACGGAATTGCGTCATAACTAGGGAGACGTGACCCATCTACAATTCGCGGAAAACAAAAGATCTACGAAACAGAAACCAATCAGATATTGCTAGAAATGTGGCGTTTAGTACATGCCGCTGGCTGAGATTCATATATTTATCCGGGTGGTTTAGCCTAGCGGTCGATGATTGAAATTTTTAGGTTTCCAGGTTTCTAAATATTGGGCACAATGGATTCTTAGAGCTGTTGTCAATCCTGTCAACAAGGACACCCAGTTACCTAACCTAACCTAACAAGCCAATGGCCCATTGTTCACGCGGTAAGACTAGGCATTACATCCAATGCATATTGTCGCAGCTGTAATACTGCAAGCGAGATAGAAACTATCTACCATTTCCCTTGCAAATTCCTGGCTCAATGTAGGGCCAGACAGCAACCTAGAGGAGATTGCGAAGAAAGGCATTGGGGAATTTATCAGCAACAGTTTATCATCCGAACAATACCCGATAGGTCACATGAGTTATGGCATTAAAAAGGCGCTAAAGCGTTAATTAGGTTTCAGATTGGGATGCTGTTATAGCCACTCCTACAAGTATCTAAAGGGTGGTTAAATTTTAAGGGCCGATGTTGAATGTGAACCACACCTAAACGTCAAGTTTTTTTCTGCATTTCATTTGATATTTCTCAATTTCAGACTAACTCAATTTGAACCATGGAAAGATACACAATCGAGCAACGCGTTAAAGTTATTCAGGCTTATTATGAAAATGGGCGTTCAAATCAAAATGCATATCGTGCATTTCGTGATTCTTTCGGTCAATTTAATCGTCCAAATGTGCGTACAATCGGAAAACTCGTGCAAAAATTTGTGCAAACCAGGTCTGTAGGAGATGTGAATACACCAGTGCATGCTCGTACAGCTCGTACTGCAGAAAATATTGTTGCTGTTCGCGATAGTGGGCTGAAGAGCCGTCCACCTCAACTCGTCGTCGTGCCCAACAATTGCACCTCTCACGCTCGTCGTTGATGAACATTATGCATAAAGACTTGCATTTACGCGCTTACAAGGTGCAATTGACTCAAGAACTAAAGCCTCTTGACCATTTCAAGCGTCGTCAATGGTCACAATGGTGGCAAGAAATGGCAACAGTGGATGATCAATTTTCGAAGAAAATCATCTTCAGTGATGAGGCACATTTTCACCTCAGTGGATTCGTCAATAAGCAGAATTGCCGCATTTGGGCGAATGATAATCCAAGAGTGATTGTCGAAAAACCAATGCACCCACAAAGAGTGACTGTTTGGTGCGGTTTATGGGCTGGCATTTTTTCCAAAATGAGGCCGGTCAGGCAGTTACTGTGAATGGTGTTCGCTATCGTGAGATGATAATGAACTTTTTATGGCCCGAATTGGAAGATATGGATGTGGACGATATGTGGTTTCAACAGGATGGTGCCACTTGCCACACAGCTAACGAAACAATGGCTCTTTTGCGCGACAAATTCAATGGCCGTGTTATCTCACGTGGTGGCGATGTCAATTGGCCGCCAAGATCATGTGATTTGACACCGTTGTACTTCTTTCTTTGGGGTTATTTGAAAGAAAAGGTGTACGTCGATAAGCCAGCAACAATTCAAGAGCTAAAGGATGAGATAATTCGGCACATTAACGGCATAGAACCTCAATTATGCCTCAGCGTCATCGAAAATTTGGACCATTGGATGGAGGTGTGCCGCCGAGGTCGCGGCGGCCATTTGGCCGATATTTTGTTCCATACATAATTGAACCATACCAATATTATCATAATAAAAATAAATGACAGTAATTTCCTAAATAATTTGTGTTTTATTCAAAATCAACATCGGCCCTTTAAACTTAACCACCCTTTATAACCTAGAGCGTTGCATTGTAGCAAGTGTGTAGTGCCAAGAGGAAGCTTTTTGAGACGATTTTCCCATTCAGACTGAGCACACAAAGTTCCAAATTTAATTATTCGTTGGTCTCCAGATTTGTGAATGGACAAGAGTAGAATACCCATATTATTTCAGGACACGGGCGTTTTTTGTGCAAAGAGGGAAGAGACAGAGAAACAAAAAAAAAAATTGGTGTGGTGGTTTAGAACTCAGGTGGTATTAAGTTTCAGTAAACTCCAAGGGTGGTGTCCAGATAACTGAAGAGCATTTTTGTTTTGCTGTTATTGTCGTTGCTTATGATTCACAGTATTTTTTTCTGTCTTCTTGATATCACGATCAAGTTGCATTTCAGCCATAGCACCACTCTACTGCCAGTATTATGACTTCGCAGTAGAGTTGACATAAGCTTTTGCAAGCTTTATTTTTATTCTTGGGGTAGACAAATTATGCCTCCAAATCCTATACAAATACTCGTATGCAAGTGATTCATAAAAAGGCACGTAGCACCATCCTGTTGAAACCACATATTATGCGGATCAATGTCATCTATATTTTGAAAGAAATATTCGTTGAGCATGATTCGGTAACGATTTCCAGCTTCATTTTTGTACATATGGACCGATGATGCCACTAGCGTGTAAATTGCACCAAAAAATGGGCGAATGGTTATATAAGTTTGGCGAACAGAACACAAATTTTGGAAATAAATTTCCATGACATATATAGGTCCATTCACAGCTCAGCGACGACTGGGCAAACTGTGAACAAACCATTGTAAGTATATTTAAAAGCACGCAATAGACAATTTTACTATTCCAAAAGAACAGAGCTCAATTTATCTATCGAATAATAGGAAAAAAGTTAAATTTTAATTAGTTTCTAGGAAAAAATTAACAACTAGTGGTTTTTTCCGCGAATAGGCGAATACTGCTTGCAAACTGTCAAATTGTATTCACATTCCACAGATGTAGAACGCAAACCACATTAGCGCGACCAAAGCATTCGCGAGAGTTTAACCTCACTATTCTTTTTTTCTATTCTTGGTGGTAACGAATGAGATGTGAAATTCACAGATTGCTGCGACTAGAAAAAAAGTTGTAATGAATGAAATGTTAAAACTTGCAAAAATTTGATCGATCGTATTCACAGGTCGCTGAGCTGTGAATATACCTTAAGCGTTGTTGAGGCGTGAGTTTTTCCATAATAATTTGCCAAAGTATACTAAATAATAAAATATACGCTAGCCAAATGTGACAGCTGGTTTAACAGTTATCCCTACTGAAAGGTCTATCACTCAAAAAAAAAACACCCTTTATTGCATTGAACTAAAGCTTCAAGGAGGGCGCTGTCACTGAGTGGAAGATTCAAAGTTTTACTCCCAGAAAACACGGAAAAAAAGAAAGTTTTCTCACGGTCCCATTTCTTGCGAATGTCTGACAAACATCCGTGGCCAAAATTGTCGTGAGAAACTTCTCTCAATCGGAAATAAATTGGCCATTTGTGCGGCTTACAGGAAAAAATAGTCCATCAAACTTACTAAACTAACTAACTAGTTATATTGCGATCTGCTTATCTCGCAAGGTGCAACAAAACAAAAAATGCAATGCAAACTTAAAAGCTCAAGATCGATTGGCATCTACATTGATTTCGACAATGAGATTTGTCTTGCAATTACTACACACCACCAGTCCTACAAACTAAAACGGGTTTCTCTTTTTCTGGTTTTTCTTACTCCTCTGCTTATCTGTCCCAGGCTACTAAGGGCTAAGAGAATATCACAACCATTTTGGCGCCCTCTGCTTTTCGCGCCCAAGGCGACTGCACCGATATCCCCTGCCCAAAGCCGGCTCTGGCTGTTTGCCATACATTCGCGAGAAGCGGGACCGTGAAAATTTTGTTTGGTGTTTTCTGGGACGCAGTTAACCACTGAGCATCGCCCACAAAAAAAATAAAAAAAACCTGAAAAAGCCCGACATCTTGATGTAAAGTGACATGAATGACACTAGAGACCGTAACGTCAAATCAAATAAGAGGTACGAATTGAATTCAATCTAAAATGCTAGGCATGCTGTAATATTTAAGGTAAGAATGTATTCGTCCTCAATTCTAGATGTAATAGCGAATGCCCCGAAACACGTTCTCTGCACTTACCCCAAATTATTTAGTCTCTTCACTGTTGCCTTGTCTCTTAACAAGCAGACAGCAAAAAAAAAATAAATAAATGTACAATATCCGAGTAAAACCCAAACAAAACATTCGCATAGGCCTCAACAAAAAATACTTCGTGATCTGGGCGTCGTTGAACTTTTCAACACCTCAATCAATTGGTTTGTTCTCCCCTCCTGGCTCGCGGTTTCATGATGCCGAAAGTGATCAAAGGCGTCTGTCTCACTGAGTAAATTAAATTTTCTGTCACCCGAAGAAGTGTGATGCTGGCGTCTTGCCCGTCCACTAACACCTTCCCAAAACTAATAATAACAAATATTTGTGTAGATCACTTTCACCTAATGCGATGCTAGATCAGAAGACCTGAACAAATTAGCACACAACACCTTCTTCCAGTAGAATGCTGCTGTGCTATTGTTGCTGATCACCATAGACCGGATTATGTTAGATTAATGGTGTCCATTTATTTGGCGAATCAAATCGTCAAGATATTATGTCCACAGATGACAGAGAAGATCGCAAAAAAAAAAAGCAACACACGATCAAGTGATCTTTTGATCTTCAAATTGACAATTTGTCGCTGTTGATAGATCCAAAAGAATGATATGAAAAAGCGCACGTACGTAGTTTGTTTGTTGTTTTTGAAGCCTGGAATGGGGTGGCTTCTGCTTCTGGTATTGTCTCGCACGTAGACTTCTGGTGAATGAGTCGGATGACATAATCCCAGATGGGGGGGAAGTCCAAATGGAATGTGTTGTGTGTACGTGTAATGTGACATAATTTTTGATCTTGACGTAGGCGTTGGAATGATGTTGTTTTCGTTATTGGCCACTTAGGTTTGATTAAAGTGAAATCCAACCGCAAATCAATAATTTCAGTGTAATAAAACTTAATAGTACTAGACCTTTGCGGGGAATCCTGCGTCAATGCGGAAATGACAAGAATTTACTAACATATCTGTGGTTATACTGTTTACCATGAATGTTATACTTTCGTCATTGCCTAAGAAACTTTGCATGATCATTTCACGTAGGATGTCCTATGACGTGGAATTCTCTTATAGAACTTGATCCTCTGTTACATCTGCTGCCAACAGTTGCATTTAAGGTTTGTGGTCGCCTTCCATCATGCGTCGCCATAGAAGTCTGTCCCTTTGCGTAGTTATTTAGAGTGGATTCAAAGACTTTCCAGAACACTAGTGCTTATTTTCTCTCTAAACCTAGCATTGACGTACTTTCTGTAATTTGTCACTGGCTGAAACAATTTCTAAAAACACTGTCGACGCATATAGCAAGAAGCTATGCACGCTTCTAGATCATACAGTTTTTCTGCAAAGAAGAGTCTGAGGAGCACTCAGACTCAATACTGGCCTTATGATGTGATTAGGTGGTCAGTTCTTTCCACATCAGCTAACCAAAAATCGACCATATCATACGAGCAAAGGTAGAACAATCCCATAGGAAGTCTTCAATCCTTCCCCTGTTCAAATTCTGGCCCTAGTCAGTTTGGAACGCAAGGAAATTTGTCTTTGATTTTGTGCAGCAGTTGTTCTGGTGTCATTGCGCTGCTTTAGGCGACATATCTGTTCAATTCTTTCAAAATATGCACCGAGTTCTGAATAAGAGCAGTTTCCCAAGAACAATTGCGCAAGATAGTGAGTTGCCTAGACTAATACTTTTTGATAGATTGACGTAGCTTTGAATGCATCATTCACTTGACGAAGAGGGTCGTTTTTACTTTGGTAGAGATATGTAGACCTGGTCCTCAACCAATGAGTATCTTCAACAAGCACAAGTCAATTGCTTTCAGTTGCATACGCCCATTTGGTTGAGGTTTTTACTTGCGCACTCCACCGAAGTTAACGTCTGCCTCTCCTGTGTAGTCCCTCTGGCATAGATTCGAAGACTCTACAGGCCGGATTGTTAATGTTCATCCAATCCACATGCTTCATAAGACGTTCTTACATGCGCAAATTCAGTGGTGTTAATAGGCGACGAGAATACGAGTCCCAAAAAACACCAAAGCATCCGAGAATGATATTGTCATTAGGCTCCTCAATTGAAAAATATATCCTTCAGATACGACGGTAGGTCCACTCCATATGTGTTGTAAACTAGGTCCCCTAAACCCATATTTCCATTTTCACCAATTTTATTCATTAGATTTCTTTAGACAAGTTACTATCAATGATTTGAATAACTCACTGAAAACGAGTTAAATTTGAACATAAAAATAGGTTCGGCCGTTTTGACAGCAGTCGTAGGAACACACAGACAGATAGAATTGAGAGACCCACTTTATAAAGCTCCTCTATCATAGTAACGTCCAGTTTGGTCGAAATGTCGAGATCGAAAATTTTAAGGAAATCAATACTCGTACGTGCATAAGTGGGGTAAAAAACCCGTCAAAAGCGAGTCGGGCCTCACGTAGTTAGTGTTCCGTACCGTTATGTCGAAGCGTCTATCGTTTTTTTAGACTTACAAATGGCTTCAGTTTTCTTCAAGCCAAGGTAGACGCAATAAAGAAACCCGTGGAAATGATTATAGAGGTTGACGTTGACAGCGAAGCAGCCATTAAGGCGTTGCAATCAACTTGGGTAAGATTCAAGCTCGTAAAATAAAATTGAATGCGGTATCAGCAATCAACACGGTAACCCTATGCTGGGAGCCGGATCATATTGGTTTTTCCGGTAAAGGAAAGGCGAGTGAACTAGCCAGAATCGGATCCAGCCTGAATTTTTCACAGACTCTGATCGAGGCTAGCACACCACTTAGCATATTATACAGGAAAATAGACATAGAATCTATCGAGAAGGCTAGTAGATGTTGGTGTCAATTAGACTCATGTGCTACAGCTAGATCGTTACGGGCGGTCTTCGATAAAGTAAGTAAAGCTTAGTATTAATGAAATTCGAACAGTTCATGGCATTCTTTCTGGGCACTGCTAGATAGGTAATCATGCAGTATGGCTGGGTCTGCTATACATCGACTACTGTAGAAGCTGTAGGGATGAAGAATAAACAGAGGGTATACGCTATCTACAGCACAGAAGCACAGCTCTTGGCAGCACCCTCTTCTCAGGACCAGAGGACCTACGAAATATCGAGTCTAACAAACTCTTGAGATTCAATTGTTCCTCTGGGTGGTGTACGTCAGCTGTTGACAATCTCTTTGAGATCAAGCTACAACTGGGGCTTTTAAGTATACTCTGTCGATTGACATTTTCCAATTTTCAATATCGTTTACCTTTTTCGAGTGCGAGGATGTAAGGGTCAGAGTCTCATCTTTAAATCGTCATTTTTTACCCATCTAACTCAAGAACATCGGAACGGAATTTGATGAAATTTATTTTTTTCTGTCTGTCCATCAACATAGGATGAAGACGGGGTAAGTTATGGTGGGGTGGTTTTTTGTGCCACTTAACCCAATATTTGCTATAACTTTCACCTTACCTCCTCATAAATTTACATGGCCTAAATTTGTTTTAAAAAAAGTTCGCATTAATAATTTTTGGAAATAGGGGCGGGGGACACTGTTTGTTGGGAAGTTCGGCTTTAATTTGATACGTCGCATGATGGGATGTAATTTTTGTTTTCACAATTTTTGTCTCTGATTATTTTTGCTCCAGCATGTACTATATTTGTACAGCTCTCTATATTAAACGATTGGGCGGACAAACGTGTTGAATTCATTAGTCCTTCGTTTATACCATTATGGCACGGAAAACTAAAAAAAAACGAATAAGTTCAAGAGAAAAGATAAGCGAATTCATAACTTAACTTTTTGGTATACCTTTGTTCAGCTTTGGTTAGACCATGATCGTTTTCGATTGATGTTGTTGTAGATGATACATTTTTCATCATCAGTTATGATTCGTTTAAAAAAAGGATCAATTTCATTGCATTTGAGATGCATATCGTAAATATTGATTCGTTGTGTTAAGTGAATCTCTTTCAATTCATGTGGAACCCAGATATCGAGCTTTTTGACGAGTCCAAGATGTTTTAAGTGATCCCTCTCTATGCAATCTCTCACACAGTCATATGGCGATCTAATTCAATCATGACTTTGATTTGGTCATCATCAACTTCAGTTGGTATTCCAGAATGTTGATTATCTTTGAGTGAAAAATCACCAGAACGAAATTGCGTTAAGCAGTCAACATCGTAAACTTCACATATCGCTTTGTGAACCTCAGTAGCTTTCTTGCCTTTACGGAAATAAAAAAGCACAATATGTCAAAAATGGTCGTTTTTGGACACCATGAGAAAATTGACACTGTACAAGCAGGTGTAAACAAAATTAAACTCGATTTGCTTCTTAAGTAAGCTTAAAGTCACAGTCTCGAATATAGGGCAAGAAATAGCGAGACCAACCAAATTATTTTGGCCTCTTGCTATCTCCCCTATGACTCCCCGCAACCTCCACCTAGATGAGTGAATGAGGGCTGTACACCAACCTTCATAAATAAAATTAGAAGGGAGGTATTAGATATAACCTTATGCGACGTTAGGTCTATACACTTGGTGTCGAACTGGAGGATCAGTAATGAGATATCCTTTTCGGACCACAGGTGGTTGAGTTTTGATATTGGAATTGATCACAAATCCAAAATAATGATTAGGAATCCTAAGAAAACTGACTGGTCCATCTTTGTAAGTAATCTTCAGGGAAAGCTGACACCAACTCAGGATAACAGCTACACTGAGATTAACCAATTAAACAATGAAGTCCTCAAAGTACAGAAGTGTATTATAGAATCTTTTGAGGCCGCCTGTCCTCTAAAACCGGTACCTAGAAGTGCAAAGCAAAAATGGTGGAACGACGACCTCCACGAAATAAGGAAGGTTGCTAGACAACGCCTAAATAAAGCTTTAAGAACCAACGAAGAAGCAGACTGGGAATCCTATAAAGAAAGTAAAAGAGGCTTCAAGAAGCTCACCAGGGCTGCCTAAAAGGGAATCATGGAAAGCTTTCTGCACCAACATATGCGATAATAATGGAGCAGCGCGATTAAAGAAGATCCTGTCCAAGGAACCACCAAGTTATCAACTTCTACAGGCGGGCAATAACTTGGCAACCGCACCCTGATACCTTGGAGACGCTGATGTGTGTGCACTTCCCAAACTGTTTCAGTGAGGCAGCTACACCTTCCAAGCATGGGGTCACTCGAACTGATACAAAATGGGAAGACACTGAGAACCTAGTTGATGCAGATAAAGTGACCTGGGCTATTAACTCATTTGCGCCGTACAAATCACCGGGCTTGGACGGAATACTTCCCATCTTCTTGCAAAAAGGGATAGAATTAGACACCCTAAAGGAAACCCTGGTCAATATCTTCAGGGGATGTCTATATCATGGATACACACCAACACAATGGCAAGAGGTGAGGGTGGTGTTCCTACCGAAACCCGGGAAAGATTTGTCGACAGCAAAGGGCTACAGACCTATTAGCCTAACGTCCTTTTTACTAAAATCAATGGAGAGAATCTGTGATAACTACATCAGAACACAGATTACAATTCCGCGGCTGTCTCCTAACCAACATGCATATCTCAAAGGAAAATCAGGTGAGACGGCACTACACCAGGTTGTATCCACAATAGAAGATGCTTTTGAAACCAAGGAATCAGTCGCAGGCGTTTTTCTAGATATCGAAGGGGCATTTAACAATGTGAAAACTCAAAAAATTGTGGAGGCACTCTCGATATACTGTAATAACCAAATAATAAACAATTGGCTAGAACACATGCTTACAAACCGCATCATCACAGCTTCACTGGGAGACGACACAAGAAGGGGAACAGTCCGTACGGGAACACCACAGGGGGGGATAATATCTCCTTTCCTGTGGGTGCTCACAATGGACAACCTTTTAAAAGCACTGGGTGGAACCTGTGCGAAATGTGTAGCGTACGCAGATGACCTAGCCGTTCTGATAAGAGGTAAGCACCCGAACATCATAGGAGAGCTTATGCAAAACACCCTTCGAATCATAAAAGAATGGGCGGAGGAGAGTGGATTAGAAATAAAACCAAATAAAACGGAAATGGTTCTCTTTACAAAGAAAACCAGAACTAGTGACTTTCACATTCCACAACTCGGAGGAGTATCACTACAACTCCGCGACAGCGTCAAGTATCTGGGCATTATATTAGACAGGAAACTGACCTGGAGAAAGAACCTGGAAGAAAGAGTCACCAAAGCAAAGAGAGCATATTGGATATGCAGGAGGGCCATCGGGAAGTCATGGGGCTTGAAACCGAAACAGGTCCACTGGATATACGAATGCGTAATAAAACCCATCATCTTCTACGGAGTAGTTGTATGGTGGCCAGTGATGAGCAAAAAGTATGCAAGAGACTTGCTAACTAAGGTGCAGCGTATGGTCTGCCTGGGTATTACAGGAGCACAATCCTCAACACCAACCGCGGCCATGGAAGCGATACTTAACATTCTACCAGTGCACCTCTAAGCGAAAAAGATTGCCGGTATTTCAGCCTCACGGCTTAAAACTATCGGCCATTTCACCAGTGGTGCAAATACGGGACATCGAAAAATCACCGAAATGATAAGAGTAATGACACCACTCATCGATTGCCCAATGATGTTGTTGGGAAATCGTACACATTCTCCAACAACTTCGAAACAATTTTTCCCGCAAGAGAATATTGGACGTATGAAAGAACGACAAGAAACTCCAATGGGATATCGGTTTATACAGATGGCTCTAACATATCAGGGGAATCAGGGGCTGGCATCTTTAGTGCTAACCCACCGATTGAACTTGCTATTCACCTAGAACCATTTGTATCGGTGTTCCAAGCAGAAGTCTATGCAATTATGAAGGCAACCGAAATACTCGCAGAAGACACCAGCGAAGAAAGGCAAATTGACATCTGCTCGGACAGCAAAGCAGCAATTAGCGCGATCACAAACCCCATGTCGAAATCACTACTAGTAAGGGAGTGCAAAACTAAATTGAACTTACTTGCCAGACGCAATAGAGTCCGTCTCACATGGGTACCGGGGCACGAGGGTATACCGGGCAACGAAAAGGCAGACGAACTAGCAAGGAAAGGAGCAGGCAATACAGAACTGAACCCGGATAGTACAATAGGGGTCCCTCTGACAACTATTAAAACAATAATCAATGATAAGATACGACAGGAGTTCAATAACTACTGGACGAATCTAGACACGTGCAAAGTGGCTAGATCTGTAATAACCAAACCGAGTAACAACACAGCAAAAAGAGCTCTCAACTCAAGCAGAACACAATTGAGATTGATTGTGGGACTTTTAACAGGGCACATCAATCTCAACAAACATTCGTTCAGACTCGGGATAGCTGATACAGCAATCTGTGCCAACTGTGAAGAGGAGGAGGAAGATATAGAACACTTCCTCTGTCACTGCCCCGCTACAGCGAGGCTAAGGCTGAAAATTCCGGGATCTCCAAGGATTCCGGATATTACACACCTCAATAAGAAAGGAATCGGGGATATACTGGAGTTCGCCAGACGAACACTACGATTCCCCGATCACTATACGATATAGTTGATACTACCCATGATCCCTAGACCTAAATAATCTCCTTACAGTTACGCAGATGAGGGGAACACAACGGGCCCAATGGAGGCCTAAGTGAAGAGCATAAGCTCACCCTCTCAAACCAACCAACCAACCAAGCTTAAAGTGACATTGACCAAAACCAAGAAACAACAAACATAACGCCATCTACTTGTAAAAACCGAAATTACTTTCTTGCCAACCCAATACATTATTTCGGCCTTAAATTTTTTTTTTCTTAGGACGCAACCTTTTGAGATATTCACACTCAATTGAGGATGATATTTCGGAAAAATTTTAAAAACCCGGCATTCATCTTCTAGACATTTTCGACCGAAATAATATGTTTTCGTGGGATATTTGTACTCAGAGACGATTTTTATTAACTTTACACTTAAAGTCGAACATTTTGAAAGATTGCTTACATTCAATTTTCGAAATTTCCACTGCTTCCTCGCCATTCGGAGAACTCGGGAAGATATGTGAACATTTATGAAAGCAAAAATTTGGTGGGTCTTCAAATTAAAATTTTTCAGTCGATGTTCCCATTTCAAAACACTTTTAGTTCCATGTTTGTTCGTCAGTCATTTGTTCCTTTCGCTCCTTTCTCACACTCCCAGTTCAAGAACCATCAAACAGATTTCAATGAAATTTGATTTCTTAAAATCCAAATCAGACTGAAAAAGGGTAAGATAAAGAGGGTGAGTGCTAAAGCTACCAGATATTGTGATTGCCAATTAATTATTTTTTATACGACTTTCTCTGGAACTACAGTATGCATTTTAATAAAATTTGGCTTTTAGATTTCATCTTGCGTGCAGATAATGATGACTAAAAATCATCGATATTTATCAAAGTGGTCAGCGTCGCAAAAACTTCCTAGTAACGTCCAGAATAGCTGTTTCCAAACAGCACGCTGCATTGCGTTTCCTCCAGCATTACGCGACACATCTGGATAACTTTTAGAGGGATCTCGGGCATATGCCTGCCAATTTCATGATAGCAATGGAGATGTTTTTCTTGATCAGCTTCAGAATTTGCTTCTGAATATGTAAATGAAAAACTTAGTTTTTCTAGGTGATATTAATATTGATCTTTTTTTTATAATTTGCATGTGTTAAAGGGGATATGAATACCCTTATACTAGTTTTTAGAACACGTGCGTTTTGTGGAAAGGGGAAGAGACTGAGAGAAAGACAGAGTGGTGTAGTTTGAAACTCAGGTGGTATTAAGTTTCTGTAAACTCCAAAGGTGGCTGTCCAGATAACTGGGGAGTACTTTGTTTGTTTTTCGCTATTATTGTCGTTGCTTATGATTCACAGTATTTTTTTCCATCCTCCTGATGTCATCATCACGATCAAGTTGCATTTTAGCCATATGACCACTCTACTGCAAGTGTTATGCCTTCATAGTAGAGTTGACTTAGCTTTTCGCAAGTGATCGACTTTTTTATTTATTTCATGGGAAATAAATAGATGATTCTTGACATCAGGATTCGAACCGTGAATCAACAGCGTGACAAGCGATGATGTTACCACTACACCACGGCCACCCTTAACCTACTTTTTATAACAAACTTCGTGAATAACTATTTGAGGTTGTTAACTGCTAATGGTTTGGATTGTTGTGTTAGTGAACCTACGCACTTAATTGATAATTCCATGACATGTATTGATCATTTATTTGCCAGAAGTAGCAGATCTCGTAATTGTAGTATAGAATTTCTTATCATTGCATGACTAGCCTTCATTATTTAGATATTGTCAACATAAAGTTACAGCTTATGATAATTTTATAACAAAATTCGGTACTTTTCTTGAAAGCTGTACTTCCAGCTCAGTCAAAATTTACAGTACTCGTAGAATTAAAGTGCTGAAAGTATGAATGACAGGATCTCTTTTGCGTAAAGTTAAACTGTATCTGAAATGTAAGAAACACCCAAACAACGTACAACTTAAACCTTTTTATAAAACGTTCTGTAATAAAATTTCTTTTGAAATTAATGTGTGTAAAGGAAGTTTTTATTTAGCTGAGCTCGAAAGAAATGAAGGAAATGTTAAAGGTGAATGGAAAGTAGTAAACAAAATACTGAATCGTAACATAATAATTGACAAGATCCAACTGAGGTAGCTAACCGATTTAATGGGTTTTTTGTTTTTATAACTAACAACCTAGCCATGAATGATTCCTGTACCGACAATCTTCGTTTTGTTGGAGAGGGATTGAGAAGTGATGGTTTTCTAAAGGTAGTTTATTTTTTGATCCCATCACTTCATCAGAATTACTAACCATTATTAGGTCGCTTAAAAATTCTAACTCTGTAACAGATGATGGTAGTTCTAGTTCTATCCTTAAAAGAACTGCTCTTAATATAATCGATGTTCCTGCCCACATTTTTAATAAAAGTGTTTATGGTGGAGTTTTTCTTAATACGCTAAAAATTGCTGATGTCCTCCCTCTGCATAAGAAGTCGAACCCTAAAGATATGAACAACTATAGGCCGATATCTCTTTTACCAGCGTGCTCTAAAATTGTTGGCGATGAAATCGAGAATTTTGAGCTTTTGAGTTGATCACAACATTCTATTAAGTAAATTATTTAATGCAGGAATGCGTGGTATTATTTATAATTGGTTAGCTTCCTACTTATCTTTGGTGTACCTAAAGGGTCGGTCTTAGGCCCCATACTTTTTTTTGATTTGTATTAATTGCATCTTTGAACAATATTTTAAAGGTAACTTACGGCTTTTTCGGATGATGTAGTCCTGCTCCTATGGTAGCAAATCAATTCTGACATGGATATTTTAAGACACTGGTTTGCTGTTCATAAAATGATTTTGAGCAATAAAACGAAACTGTTGTACTTCAGTTTAACTGGGTCATCTGTTTTACGTGATTGTAATATTGTTTATCATTCTTCAAATCGCACTACATTCTCCTCTACTGAAACTTTCTCTAATCATTGTTTCCATATTGATTCTGTTCAGTTTTTTAAGTATCTAGGAGTACTTATAGATAGTAAATTGAACCGGGGCCCTACTCTGTATTTCGTTCCGAAAGTCAATCCTATTCGAAATTGTTTTTCGTTTCGCTTTTGAATTGGTACTCTGTAACACTTTCGGAATGTAAAAAATAGTACTAGACGCTTTTTCCACTTAAGGATTTTTCTTTGTCGAGTCTCGAATTATTTCTTTCGAGATCTGTCAAATAAACCAAAACAAATACAAGTATAGGTAGGTGAAAGTCGGAAAAGAAAAAATTGCGATTTTTAAAGAAAGAATTTAATATTGCAAAAGAAAATGAATTCTGTTGCACTTTGGATGGACGATGAAACTAGTGAAGAACGGATTGAGCGGAAATTATACGGGAAAAATCAAATATTATGGAAATAAGTGATAAAAGGTAAAACTCGATTGGTAGCAAGGATTCATATCACCGTTAACTAATATTATTATTTTAGTTTTGTTCAGAACTTTCGCCTGTCGAAGGATGCTTTTTTGTATGTTTTAAATTGCATACAAGATGAACTTGATGCTCCTTTGAGATCAACTCTAGTTCCTGTAATTTTAAAAGTAGCTGTTACTCTAAAGTTTTTAGCACAAGGAGGCTATCAGCACCAAATATTACATGATTACTACATTGGCATGGCACAACCAACAGCATCAAGCCCTTCTACATTCAAATCGGCTGCAAGCCTTTTCCACAAATTAAGTTTGCATCAGCGGTTTTTATTTGTACTTTGGCCAAATCTGGATGTGCACACATGAACTCCACCAAAATCTCAAATTGTTCTTGTTTCGTATTCAAACTTTTGTTTCGAAGATTCCCTGTAAATTAAAATTTGTTTGCTTAAATTGTTATTATCACTAAGATTTTCTTAAAAAAAACTTACATTTTAAGATATTTTTAAATCGTTCCGTTATCGCATTTGTTGTAGAAACAAATTTTCCGTATTTCAATGCTTTTGACATTTGGAAACGAGTTGCCAAGTACCAAAATTCCACTTTCGGAATTGTAAATCCGAAAGTAGTAGATTTCATTCCGCTTTCGAAATAGAGAGTAGAAAATATTCGTTTTCGGAAAATTTCACTTTCGAAACGAAATACAGAGTAGGGCCCCTGGTCTGATTATACTAATTCACTAAAAAAAGTACTTATTGAGTTGTACAAGACAGTTTTATAATCTTAGTTCATACTGTTCACAAAATTATTACTTTTGATCAATTACGGTCTAGTTTACTCGAAGGTTCAGTATGGTATAACTTGTTGGGGAGGGACATACTCGTATCTTAATAAAGCAAACCCACTGCCAGTTGCGGAAAAAGATGTAATCATACAGATAATACATCTGTAAGAAAAATCGGCTTCATAATAGTTTTGTAATTGTTTCAGGAACTCAAAGTTCTTCCTTTAAGACATCTATATTACTATTATTAGGTTCTAAAACTATTTTTCATAAGGAGTAGTTATCTTACTGTTAGAAGTAATGCTGTTCATAATTTACGTATTAACTCCAATGACAATGCTAATATCCCTTCTTATAAAAAAAAAAAAATATTTTAGAAAATTCTTTACAATAGTAGCTCCTATGATTTTCAACAAACTACCTGATTAAATCAAACGTTGAGCATTGTCAATTACTATCTCAAGATGATGCCCATTTAGCAGCTTTTGGAAATACAGCTCAAACACATCTGCAATTCCCTGTGCATTGGTGATTAGGTTCCCTTCACTATTTCGAAGAGTCTTCCTTCCGTACCTTCCCTTTTGCACTGCAGCATCTTAGGTTAGGTTAGTTAGTTAGGTTAGTTTGATGGGTTGACGTAGAGTGTGAAACAAACTACGCCACACTTAGATCAGTATAGATCCATTGTGATGCCCAAGGAGTGAAGCTTCCCCACTCGTGAACTCTATGGGTTCTTAAACCAACCCGATGCATTTATAAATTTGGTAATCTTATTTACAGATACATTTGATAGTTCTTCTAAGTCTTGGAAGAAATATTTCCGTAGTATTTTGAATTTAAGGTGGTAGAGTCCTGGACAATGGCACAGGAAGTGAGTTGTATCTTCGTGTAAGTCCTCATAGCCTCTACATATATCTTCTTCGCTAATTCTCAATTTCTTTGTGTGATAACGTAACAAGTTGTGTCCAGTTATCATACCCACTAAACCAGATAAGATATACATATCTGTTGAAGTGTAGGATTTGCTCTGTACGATTTTTATCGTAGAGCGGCCAGAGTTTTCTTGTAATTATACAGGATTCTAGTGATCTCCATCTACTATTTGCTATTGCAATCATTTCATTTATAAATTTTGGGTTCAGGTTGCAGGGTGGTGTCTTAATTGATGGGTCAGCTCGTTCAGGATTTAGAGCTGAATCCTCCCTTGCCAGCTCGTCAACTTTCTCATTTCCTGAAACGCCATTATGTCCGGGTACCCAGCAAAGCATTACATTGTGTTGCGTACCAAGAACCCGCAGCTCATCGCGACAGCAGCGCACATGCTTCGATTTTATTTGTGTGGCGGAAATCGCTCTTATCGTTGCCTGGCTGTCAATGAAAAATGTGATATCATCTGGTGGTATAGCTTTCATTGCAGCGTCCCGGGCAGCTGTTGCCACCGCCAAGACCTCCGCTTGACAAATACTGCTATAGTCTGAAAGCCGAATTGACTGGTTCAAATTGAGTTTTCCAGAAAAAATCCCACGTCCATCTTGGATTCATCAGTGTAGATAGAGATGGAGTTGTCATATTAGTTTCCCATTCCTCTCGACTCGGAAATGAACTGGAAAACGGCTTATGAATGTCTAAATAGGGCACTATGTAGTCTGTGCTAACATGTCCGCCCATGTATTTGCGTAAAATCTGTGCATGCCCAGTCAGGCTTAACCTCCAACCTTCAGATTGGCTTAATCTTAGAGCACTTCTAGCTGCAGATTAGTGTGCAAATAGATCTAAAGGTAAAAGATTGAGTATGGTCTCTAATCCTGCAGTTGGTGTGGTTCTCATAGCTCCTGTGACACCAATGCACGCCATTCTTTGTACTCTGGTTAGTATCTTGAGGTTTGTGCCCTTACTTGCGGCTGGCCACCATACTAGGCTGCCGTATGTCAATATAGGTCTCACAACTGCTGTGTAGAGCCAGAAAATGACTTTTGGTTTGGGCCCCCAAGTTTTTCCAAATATTCTGCTGCAAGTACAGAGAGCTATCATAGCTTTCCTTGCTCTCTCCCTTGTGTTTAGTCCCCAGTTTAGTTTCGGGTCTAGTATTAACCCTAGATATTTAGCTCTATCAGAAATTTTAAGAGGAGTGCCTTCAATGGATGGAATTTTGAATTCCGATATTTTCCTCTTGTTAGTAAATATTGTCAGCTGCGTTTTTAGTGGATTTATTGCGAGTCCACTTCTTTTAGTCCAGTTGCTGACTACCTTAAGGGCGCCTTCCATTTGGTCGCTTAGGGTTCGAATAAATTTACCATTGGCCAGTAATGCCACATCGTCTGCGTACACTACGGTCTTAACCCCACTGAATCTAAGTTTCATTAGTACTTTATTTAGCACAATAACCCAGAGTATAGGAGAGAGAACACCTCCTTGCGGAGTGCCTCTACCAGCTGATACTCTTAGTCTCGCATCACCTAGTTCTGAGTTTATGTACCTATTTCTTAGCATGAAAACTATCCATCTGATTAGAGTGTCCTCAATATTCAGGTTTTTTAAGGCACATTATTAAAGGCCCCTTCAATGTCTAAGAATGCAGCCAGGGTGTACTCTTTATCATTCAATGATTTTAGCTTTACCTGCTTTGGGGATGAAAACAACCTTAGCTTCCCGCCACTCCTTTAGTACATGACCCCATTCAATGCTACCAAGGAACAGTCTCTTTAGAAACGGCGTTATGTCTTTTTTGGCTGTTTGTAGTATCATCGGGAAAATTCCGTCCTTGCCTGGGGATTTGAACGGTAAGAAGGACCATATTGCCCACTAAATTTTTTCTTCCGTAACGAATTCAGACGGCGCTATTTCGTGTCTACTACTGCTGCTGCCAGGGATGTCATCTCTGTCTACTATACATCCTGGAAAATGAGCACCCAGTAGAGTTTCTAATATCCTTTCAATGGAGTCAGTCCAATTGCCAGACGTGTCTTTTAGGGAGCTTAACGCTACCGGCTCTTTGGAAAGAACCCTTCTGGGTCTTTCTATTTCGCTACTGAAAGCTTGCTAAGAATTGCGCTTAGAGCGCTGTGTCTCTGTTTTGAATTTTCTTTGACTGAATTTATAAATTTCCCAGTCTTCATCTAATCTTGTTCTTTTAGCCATATTGAAAAGTTTCCTAGTTTCTTTCCTAATGTTAGACAGTTCTTTAGACCACCATGGAGGTGTGTTCTTTTGTTTCTTTGTCCGCAGCGGACAGGCGTTTTGATAGGCTTTACCCAATATTTTTGATAATATTGACGTTGCCTCGTCAATTTCTGTAGGTCCATTAAAAGCGTGGTCCTGTAGATTCCCTTTTATTCTATTAACCTCCCTACTAAAAAGATCCCAGTTAGTCTTCCTAGGGTTTCTATATAGTTTAGGCAATTCTTTCCTGATTTTTAGGGTGAATTCTATCATCCTATGGTCGGAGAAGGTTTCTTCTTTCAGAACCTTCCATTCCTCTATTTCTACACTTTTGGAGTTACTAATGACTGTCACGTCAATAACCTCTTGTCTATTTCTAACTACAAACGTTGGTTCATTACCTTTGTTACCTAGGTAGGTAGGTAGGTAGGTGTGGTTGTGACAGCATG
Source organism: Pocota personata (assembly GCA_963082735.1). NCBI lineage: Eukaryota > Metazoa > Arthropoda > Insecta > Diptera > Syrphidae > Pocota > Pocota personata. The sequence goes on along the minus strand of OY720429.1, from coordinate 26,988,244 downwards.
CTATGCTGAAACATAATTAGCGCAGAGGCGCCGTTTTAATACCACAACTCAAGTGACCTAAATTGTTGTAGAAACTGACGTTGGACTTGTGGGAAAGGAGAGAAAAGATTATTTAAAGCCACTCCGTGTCATTGAGGAAACTGATGATGTCCCCGATGCTTGTCTCCGCTAACTCACTAATATTATCAAAAAGGTGTCTGCCAAGTATATGGTGTCTCACCCTACTAAGGGCCGGACACTTACAAAGAAAGTGAAGGATTGTTTCAGGCTTGTTGGCCACATCGCAGCTACGACAATGTGCATTAAAATTAATGCCCAGTCTGGCTGCGTGGACCCCTATGGGTCAATGGCCAGTGCTAATTGCCAGAACTCTAGCAATATCTGCCTGGTTTCTATTTAATAGCTCTTGTGTTCTGCGCCAGTTATACTTGGGCCACATCTGCCTGGATATGACACAGTTCTGTAATCCTCGCCATCTATTGCCAGCATCTGCAAGGAAATGAGCAACGATTCTACCATTAAGGGCCCCTAACGGAATGTTGACATCCTCCGTACGGGAGCAGTCAAGGGCAGATCCCTGCCTCGCCAATTCATCAGTCCTTTCGTTTCCGTCAATGTTACTTTGACCAGGCACCCAGATGAGGCTGATCCTAGACCGATGACCGAGTGCGGCAAGCTCCTCCTTGCATTGTTCAACAAGTTTGGAGGAGGAAGCCGCAGATACGATGGCTTTGATAGCGGCCTGGCTATCAATGAAAATGGCTATAGTGTTAAGTTGTATCGATGTATGTTTGAGGAGACGGCACGCCTCTCGTACAGCGAGAACTTCCGCCTGGAATACGCTGCATGAATTGGGAAGACGGAATGAACTAGAGATATTGAGGGATTCAGAAAAGATTCCCGCCCCTACCCCGCAGTCCATTTTCGACCCGTCAGTGAAAATGGTTGTTTTGAACTCGTTAGTCACCGTGCCACATTTCCATTCCGCCCTGGAAGGGAATCTCACAGTGATATCATTTCGAAAGTTTACCCAGGGAATTATGTAGTCGGTTGGATTTGCCGCCAACTCCCGAGGTAGCAGATTAAGGATGCTGTTGTGGCCGTAGAGACTATCGCACCAGCTACCTGTTTCTCTTAATCTAACCGCACTACATGCTGATATGTACTTTATATGAAGGTCGAGTGGTATAAGGTGAAGGATTACGTTCAAGGCTTCAGTTGGGCATGTTGTCATCGCCCCTGTAGCACCTAGAGCCGTAGTCCTTTGTACTTTGTTGATGAGTTTTGTAATGTATGCTAAAGTGGTAAAGGTAATACTACCTTTGTTGCCTACTAACAGGTTATGTTCGATTAAAAATTCGAAAAACAACTCACCTCGTTTGTTGATGTTTTTACTGCCCCATTGGAAGTGATGGGAGTTTGCGTTGCATCCCATCAGTATATCCCACTTTTCCTGCTCTATTTTTCTGTCGAGTGATACAGTAAGTTCAGGGGGTGGTCCCTCTGACGCATTAAATGGCATGCACACAGATGAGACAATCAGTGGAGGAAAGCCTTTCCTTTCATATTTAATTACTGTATTGTCAAAATCGCTGTACGCAGATAGAAAGAAAAGTTTTATTTGTTTTCTAGCTACGATACATCTTCTATATTTTTTATTAGAGTTTACCTCTGCATCTTAAGAAGTGCATCTTCTGTCACCTACATCCTGTATTGGCATTATCACACCATAGATACCTTTTCGGGGGTGGCTGGTATCCCAAGGTGGATTCTCTTTGATGATGTTGCGATACTGGATACTTGTCCACTGTATGTTGTCGTCAGTGGAGGGCGAAAGCACCACAGAGCGTCTCTCACTTAGCTGTTCTTCGTAGTCTCTGGCGTCCAACAGCAAGTCTCTTTTTCTGGGTCATTCGCAGCTTCATCTCATTGGACTGTCGAGCACTGAGTTTAACTGAGATAAAAAAAAACGGTCATTTAGTTTGTAGGTCTGTGTTTATCCATCACACACTCTTCCGTAGATCTAACCCCAACCTATCCACGTGAAGCAAACGATTCGGTTTATTCACCCGGGACCTGGAGCAAATTATTGCTATAACATGAATAGTATTATTGTGTTGAATTAATACTAAATATTTTAATCTAGATACACAATGGAATCTTTATGTTGAATTTAAATTTATAAAGCTACATGGAGAATCTTCACAATTCGGCATCTCTTTAACAGTTTTCTTTTCATTTCTTCTGCTTTCTGTTCTAAATTGCTTACTTTTTCCGAGTAAATTTATTTACTCACCATATGAATTGATCGACACTTTAAAAGAGATCCGCACATCCCTCTTTGCTATCGATGTCAATTGCTAATGAATTAAAGCAGATGTCCTAAACACAATGAGATACTAGTATTTCAACAAATTTAATTCTTTGCAAAAATAAACAACCAGAGAATCTATTTCAAAGTGATCTGCTTAGTTTATCATGAGATCTTTATTAAAAAGTTCCTTGACCCGCATTACACTGGGCGGGAAATATTCGCACTTTGGACGAAAAATTCACTAAACTAAAATACACAAAAATAGAGATAGAGATACCGTGTATCTAAGCTGCTGTTGTTATTTTTGTTAGACTACTCAGAGATAAAATATGAAAAACAAATAACACCCCCACTGGAAAAGAGCATCCGAGCGTTATCATTGTTTACAATAGTTTGTATTGGGGGATGGTTAGTCGGCTACTGTATCTTTAATACGTATGGCGCTGGTATTGCGTGAGCCACGAGTACCATACGTGGATATTAGATTCATTAAACTTGCTCATTTAATATGAAAATTGATAACAATTTCGGCGTAGATACTCCTACTCGTATGTACAATAAAACTAATTGAAAAAACTGTGAGGGCCCTCGATAAAATTGCTTCCGAAGTTTTAGCTGTGTCATCAATTGGTAGATGTTTTTTTTTGTGCATGGTATTTGTCCCCTTTTTTGAGTTGAGAGGGGTTGTTTTTGTTATGTCCGAGGCTACCCAGTGAGGACTAGAAAATGTTCCCTTTGATTTATTTATAGCTCTATAAATTGTTGCCTTTATAGGGTTTGCCTACCGAGATTCACGGAGAAGTTTGATTTCCTATTTAGAACCGACCAAAGTCACCAGCGTTGTCCAAGGAGTTAGGTTTTCCCCATTTTGCTGCCCACAACAAGTTTGGCGGTATCACCATAGGTCGAGACATGGTCAGATAACGAGTTTACTGGCTAGTAGTGAGGGTAAATGTCCAGCCTCACAGCATGTACTTAACCAGGAATTCTGCTCGGGGAGCCCATACAAATTTCTGGCATTTTGTTATTTGCGTGGTTAGGGAGTAAAGTTTTTTTGTGAATTTTTTCTGAAATACTACCCAGTACATAAAGGGTGACCAGATAGCAATGATAGTTTTTCCAATTATTATGTTTCAGCAGCTGTCAAAGTCACCAATGACATCCAGCTGTCAAAATATTTAGTAAGGTTTGCCATTTCATCATACATTGTTCGACGCTTCCCGAACGTGTGGAAATTGTTAAAAAATATTATCGAAATTCCGGCTCAGTTGTAAATACGCAACGTGAATTTCGTGGTGGGGTCGATCATCATCATGGCTTCAGTGCGCAGGCAATTCGTCGCACCATAGAAAAGTTTGAGCGTGAGTACACTTTTTTGGACATTAAGCCAGCAACCAGACAGAGATCGGTGCGAAGCCGTAGCGACCAATATCGAAGAAGACCCAGAAATATCGATCACCTGAATTGGGCATCGCCAGAGAGTCAACCAGGCTTATTTTGCGGTTGGATTTAGGCCTAAGATTGTGCTGACGCAAGAATTGAAGTCGGACGACCATGAGTTCGCTAATTGGGCGCTGGAAAAGTTGGCCGGAGATCCGGATTTCGGCCCATTTTCGGCTCAGCAGCTATGTCAACAAGCAAAATTGCCATTATTGGAGCGACCACAATCAACAAGTGTTCGACCAGGCATCAGTGCATCCACAAAGATTGATTGTTTGGTGCAGTTTATGGCACGGCGGCATCATCGGACCTTATTTCTTTCGAAATGAGGAAGGAGACACCGTTACCGTCAATGGCCCTCAGTATAGAGCGATGTTAACCGACTTTCTGTAGCGAGAGCTCAACAACATCGATACATCGAGCTGTGGTACCAATAAGATGGCGCTAGATGCCATACAAGCGACGCAACGTTCGAAGTGGTGAAGGAGAAATTTGGCGACTGGGTCACCTCACGGCGAGCGTTCATCAATTGGCCGCCGCGATCATGCGACTTGACACCCCTCGATTATTTTCTCTGGAGCTACGTCAAGTTCTTAATCTACGCTAACAAGCCAACCTCTTCCATTTAAATCATGTGCTATTCCATACATAATGACATGAACGTAGTTTCAAAATAAAGCTAGAATCAATTTGATATCTCACACTGTTGTTGTTTTATTTAAATTTCTTTTTCTATCGTTCTTATCTGGTTACCCTATATGTTGGAGGTTCTGTTGATAATCCCAATGGATTTTACCATTCTTTTTTTTTTTACTGAAGCGTCGCCTAGTTTGCGAGAAACTAGGTGTGACCACTGGATGACATCACGACCAAGACCTTCTAAAAAACCAAGATCGTGGTTGATGTCGTTGTACAAAGTTTTGAATTTGGAAGAAGATTCGCGAATTACAGCTTTGGCACAACAAGTACTCTTTTGTTGTCGTAATACGATACCAAGACGTCCCACGCTACTTAGAAATTTGTTACGGTGGTCGAAAAGTTGTGTATCCGCTATTGTGCCTTATCCACGAGACATCCCTTTAGGTAAAGAAGTTTTGTAACACATGTTAGTGATGGGTCCTCACCTATAACTGTCAAAAATGTGTCTTTGAATGAAATCCGTTCAGAGCATTCTCCAATAAATGTTGGTAACTGTGGCTGCGGGAGACGAACATATGATGCGTTGGCTGATATTCTGGTAAGGTGTTTGCCATCGGCGGTGGACTTTGATTCTAGTTCATCCAGTCGCATAGACATCTGCTCCATTGCTTCCAAATAGTTCCTCATACTCATGATACATTTTGGCACTGAAATACTTTTTCTCTTCGAACTCCTGACGTACGCCACTCTTTAAGGCTGCTTTGATAGAGATTATTGATTGATGATTCTTTAAAAAAAAAAACTAAAATTTTCACAGAGGGCACTTTTTCTATACTGGTTTTTTGCTCGGGGATTTTTGATACAGTTCCTAGTTTTTTGACAAAATCGCTGATCAGCTCGAAAAGCTCAAGTTGCTGTTTCAGAATTGTGGAAATTTGCTTCTGTATCTTCGATATGTTGTATTCTCATAGAAAAACAATTATACAATAATTAAATTGGATAAATAGAAGGATCCGGCTCGAAGGACCATTAATGTTTGAACTGTTCGCGTGTAGAGAAGAGAAAAAAAGAAAGATTAGAAAAAGAAGAGGTCTTAGAGTTTATCACTTTGACAGCTTAGATGGTCTTCTTTAAGAATTGTTCGATTGAACATTTTTACTGAACATTGAACTCTAAACACGTAGTTTTTGCAGACCTGTGCTCCACCAGGAAACTGGAGGCATTGGTTTTGTATTACTGGACACGTCAGTTCAAAACATCTGGTAAGGGCACCATTCAGGTTTTGAATAGCATTCTTCACTTGTTTTCTCATTCTGAGTTTGGCTGGAGTTTTGAGGGATTTGTCTAGCTCCTCCCTAAAGCGTATCCAGTTCGTTTCCATCGGATTAATCCTTTGGCTATGTATGGCTTCACATTCGATTTGCAACTCAATGTCCTCGTATCTATGGTCTAAGAGAGACACAACCTCTATAGTTCAGTTTTACTTACCTTACTAAAGAGTCTTTGATTAAGCGCTTCCTATCTATAAATTTAAATAAAACAAAGTGTGTATGAGAATATAATATCGTTCAAATGTCCACCGCAGCTTCTCAGGGTGGCGCGCATCCGAAATGTCCAATTTTCCATGACTCTGGCGCATAAATCAGGCTGAATTTGACCGATGGCATGGGTTATGTTGGCTTTGAGGGCCGCTGTGGTTTGTGGCTTATTCGCATAGACCTACAACTTCAGAAAGTCCCACAAGAAAAAGTCTTACGGGTCAAATCGCACGATCTCGGTGGCCAGTTCACATCACCTCCACGTGATATGACCATGCCCTCGAATCACTCGTGCAGAATTTCCAATGTGGCGTGAGCTGTGTGGCACGTAGCGCCATCCTGTTGAAACCATATGGCGTTGGTGTCCATGTGATCCAATTTAGACCAAAAGAAGTTGGTAATCATCGACTTATAGTGCTGGCCGTTGACGGTGATGGCCTGGCCATTGTCGTTCTCAAAGAAATATGGACCGATGACAGCCCAAAATTCACACCAAACAGTGACTTTTTCGGGATGCATTGGACAGTCTTGGATCTCATGTGGATTAATGTTGTCCCAAATTCGACAATGGCGACCGTAAAATGGGCGAAGCGCGCGGAACGTTGCCCGAACAGAACACCCATTTTGATAAAACAATTTTATTATTTGCACGTGTGATTTGGCAAAACAGACTGAATAAATGACAGCCTATTTGACAGATGTAGCTTCAACAATATGGCCGCTATCAACTGTCAAATTTCGGAAGTCCCTATTGAAAGACCCTGTATTAGGTAAGTAGGGCATTTTGGGTGAAGTTTTGCTTTTAATGGTTACTCTAAATGGGGCTACAGCCCAGGGTGGATCTGGTCTTTTGATATTTAGCATCATTAATTCCAGATCTTGTAGTTACATATAATGTTTATTTATTCATTCAAAATTAATACACAACGACCCTTAACCCAAAACAACCAACAAGCTATTCCGCAAGGACTGCATATTGCATTAACCTGCTGTAAAATAATGCATCGTTCTACTCCACTTCGTGGTGCCTCATATTGAAGTCAACCATCAATTTTATGGGTAAGTATTCCATCTGCCATTCACTTTTGAAATCTATACCAAAACAGAGATCGAAACCAGGACAACACTGCGAAGCTCCAAAGTATCTAAGTAACACATTGTAATCATGTAACTTTAAACATTGTAATACTGATACTTCTGATGAAGTGCATCCTTCTCTTCCAATTAATTCGCCCATCTACAATTGAAACATCTTTCTTCGAAGATGGAAATGCCTTGCAATCCCATGACACTACACGTACACACCGAATGACATTTCCGACAGCGAATTTTTGATTGAAATGTGGTAAATTGAACTACATGTCAACTTTGCAGGCATTCCACGCCCATAATCCATCGATCTCGATTCGTTGTCCCAACAGAATCGAACTTTCTGATTGACAATCGGTCGTTCAATGTGTAAACGCAAAGGTGGCGCAGTGATCAGTTTGCGAAGAGATCGCGATAACCACGAACACCACCACCACCATCGCCATCATTACCAACCATCATAGCCTTTGACACATTAGAAGACACCCGCAGTTGGGTAACCCAATCCGGTCGGTACTAGTTGATACTAGTTGTTCCTGACAACAACCGATCAACAGCACAGCTTCACCATCTGGATCGTTCGAGGAGAAAAAGCAGAAGACCGTTATAAATATCTCGTATACGGGATGAAAGTGTAACGACAACTCTTGAGAAAGAGCCACACAAACACAAGCGCAGCCCTCCGATTAGATTTGACAATTTGTAGCCAACCGATTGGCAATGTACCCGTGTGCCTGTAATGGCTGTGCCCTATGCGGTATGACGTTGGAGGCTCTTTTTTTGTCACGCATACGATGAGTGTCACCCCGTACAGTATCGGATGATAGCTTTCAGTGGAAACCATTGAAGTGTCACCATGGATTTTCCTAATTTTTCTCTTACGGATTTGTCTTGGTAGCATGTGGCAGCGGCGGTAGCATTGCGGTGGATCAGTTTCGGTGGAATTTCCCCTGAAGATTTATCGAATCGCTACTAATCGATTTGAAAGTGCAGGGGAACTACAGCTCTATCTAGTCAATTCGGTAGCTAATGCTTGTCATGGAAGGAGACCAATTCTGGAGCAATTTTGTTGCCACATTTTGCAGCAAGGTTGCACGGTGACGGTATCACACTGCACGGAATATTGGGCTAACCACAGGTTTTACTGTCGATATGAGATTCGATACACGATTTCATCGATTAAAATTGAGTTGCCGGCTTCTTGGCGTCAAATGTGTTAGGTTTGTGGTATATTGTTGGACACATTGACAGTTGGACAGAGGTGACTGTTTATTATTGTCTGCAATTTAACGTGGTCACAACAATTAAATTGTAGCGTTCATGTTACAGTTTCTGTGCATACGGGACCAATTACAGAAAGAACCTCAAGGCAAGATAGGCTCCTTCGACAGTTTTTTGTTCTGTGCAATTTCAGCGAATTGAATTTGTTTTAATAGGTTCGTTAGTTATGTGTCTTTCTCTCCTTACTACACGTTTGGCCATTGATACCTTTCATCACTTTACCCATTTCTTTGCCACGCCATAGTGTTATCGTAGAAAGCTTTTGTTTCTGGTGATGGATCGGAGCTACACCCAGCACTGTAAAGTTAGAGCAACCTAGCAAAGAATCTGAAGTTCAAGTGTTAAACCTCTTGTCAGCAACTTGTGCCGAAGTCGGATACCCACCCTTTTCCGAGGTTCCTGGGTAAGGATGTGCTCAGTTTCTCGACGACATTTCTTGTCAATAACAATCCTGCCGACGCTTGTTCCAGGTTTGATTTACATCTTCAAATATTGTCAAATACTCATCTCTTTCGCAGTTTAGCTTGTAATCTACTATTGCACTCTAATACCTTGTTGCTGTCGAAATTCGTTAAAGAGAACGCAACCCTGACGTATTGGATTGAGACCTGTTAAGACTGTTAAGAATAATAGATACTGATTTCCTCAGAGCAATGTCCACAAAGGTAAGTCAGCTTCGTGCTCACGTCAAGTGTAGAATGACAAGTCAAAGCCGATAAACTCTGCTCAGCCTGCTCCTTAGTACAAGAGTCAGTGTTTTGATTAATTCAATGAATTTGCAGAAGTATCTATAGGGTGCGGAGGCTATTTGAAGACATGTCTTTGTTCAGTCGTAGTGTTGATCGCGTTGATAGCAGACGTTTAAATTTTTCCCGGGTACAATATGAGGTAAAAAAGAGAAGTTATTGCCATATCTGCAGACCACAGTGATCTATAAACATCGCGCGTATTGAAAGTCACCAGATCTTTCTTTCACAAGATTAGCGTCGAACCTTCTGGCGACGGTGTTTTCCTTTTCGAAACGTAGAAAGCATTCAACACGTTCGGACAACAAGAAAAGTTCGGAACGTTCATCAGGACCCTGGAACGTCGAAGAGGTTAATTTGCAAGGGATTTTCAAGTGTCTGACCGACTAATTCGCGGCGTGCTTTATGAAAATTTCCAATATAAGTCTTATGCCATGAGAAGTTGCAGTTTATGTCAAAGGAAATGAAAAACAAGCTGAGAAGAAGGCGGCTCCTCCACAAGTTGAAGTATCCAGAAGATCCAGGCCTTCTTTTGTTTTCTTCCCATGAAAACAATTTCGACCATGACCAAAAGGTCAATAGAAGGAACAACAGATGGCTGGGTGCAGAGCTTTCAGATGTTCCACGTATGAAGCGCACCAAGTTTCCTGTCAGTCTGATGGTGCTTGGAGGAGTGAGCAGTGAATGTCATGTTATGCCTCCCTACTTTTTCCCACAAGTTCTTCTAGTGAATGCTGCCTGCCACATCGAGGTGCTAGATGCAGTTGTTAAGCTCTGGATAGATAGTGTAAGTGAGAAAGACCATACCTTTTCCAGCAGGATTCTCCGTCAGCTGCTCAGGAATGGATTTCGATAAATTTCTTTGATCACATAACACCAAACTTATAGCCACCTAACTCATCAGATCTTAAGCCGTTGGATTACTTTGTGTGGTGCGTAGTTCAATATAAAAACATCAAACATAACCACAATACCATCCCAGCTGATGGCCAATATCAACAAGGACCATTTAATTCCGATATGCTCACGTTTCCGGTCACGAATTGAGAATGTTTACGATGCTGAAGGTAGTTTAATTGGATAAATATGGGCTACAGACATATGTATATGTACTTATGTTCCAAGTTTATTTCGCATAAGTTATAAACATTTCCACCCTGTATTTACACTAGTTCTACTTGGGAAGTCATATTTCTACCTTGAAGATTTGTACGCCCTCTTTGCATGTAATCCGATCAACAATCCGCTTCTTAGAGAGGCTTTATAGGTTCCAATCTCACAGTTCGCTAAATATACACCACAATCTTTGCGTTCCATCACCTCTCCAGGGTGTTTTCTTAGTTAATACTATCACACCATACGCGAAGAATTCAGGAAGATGGAGAAAGAAAACAGGATGAGAACTCAATACTCCAGGTCTGAGACAATACTCCAGGTCTGAGACAATACTCCAGGTCTGAGACAAGCTAAGAAACTTCTGGGACACTACAACTGGAAGAAATTCGAAGCGTGGATTTGCCTTAACAAGAATAATCTACGTATCCTAACAGACTTTCCAACGGGGCACTGTAAACCCGGGGAGCATTTAAGGAAACTTGTTATAAGAAACGAAGGCCTTTGCAGATTCTGCAATGAGTCCAATGAGACTCCAAAACATCTTCTGGATTCTTGCGGGGCACTGACCCACAAAAGATTGAAATGCATGGGCAAGTACCAGCTATCAGATAAGGATATACCAACCATAGACCCACTTCTCATTCTCAGATTCCTATTAGAAACCGGATTAGAGAGGGTGCTCTAGGGCGAACTATCCTTGCCAAGGCAAAGACAGAGTGTTTGACCCTCGATAACAATTCTGAAGGAATTATATTCTGAGGGAAACTCTAATGAGGGAATAAACCTCTCCTAGGTATTAGCAGGGGGCACAATAGATTAATAGGTCGTAGAGCAAGATAACCCTACACAAATAATAATATGTTGTTCTAGAGCTATGAAGTACTTAACTATTATAGGACTTAAGTCTTTTCAAGTACAATTACTTGGTATTGGTATTAGTACTGCAGTACTTGGTACTTTTTAAACACATCGGCTCAAGTACAAAGATCACGTACTTAAGTGCCATGAACTCACGTAAATCTAAAACAACTTAGATATGAATTTTGAATAAGATAGTCTAAGCCGTAACTGAGTTATGTCGAATTTACGGCAGTCCGCTTAAGTAAAGTACCATTATTTCGATTTAGTTCCGAACTTTGACCTCATAGGCCCCAGATATGAAGTTTGAAGTAAATTCATCCGACCGTTATGCTCTAGTCAGTGGTACAGACGGGCAAACCGACTGTCAGGATTGTGGGACCAACTTTTTTGAGTCTATCTATTATGAGATTGATATGAAAGGGTCGCACGTATTTGCTTGGTATGTGTTGCTCATATATTCATATACGTATATTTTTCAGATAAATACAATCAATTTGTTCCATGTTTAAAGACTTTTTCTGAAAATCGGATGAAATGGGGGTAAGATATGGGGAGTGTTCAGGTGTTCACGGGAGTCTAACCAGAACACGTCATCGTTACTTAAGTAAATTCTACCTTGAAGTAGAAGACATATCTGCTAGCTTACTCAAGAATATAGTCGATTTCATCACCAACTCTGGCATCTTGAATGAGCTTTAGGATTAGAGGAAATCACAATAAGCCTAATAGTGGGCGCAGTGATAAGGTGACCAAATCCCACCTCAAACAACAATCTATGGGTTTGTCTCTCAATTCTATAGGTCTGTCGTATGCACGCTCGATTACAACCTAAACTGTTGCACATTTTCTTCATATCTGGGGTGGTATGGGGTCAAAATTCTAACCCCAAAGTTAACGGTATTTTACTAATGGTCGATTTTGAAGAAAAAGTAGATTCTTTCGAAATCTGCTCTAAAGATTTTGTTTGAATTTCATGTTTAAGGTGGGTTTAAGGTGGGGATACGAATACATCCACATATATACCAATAGATGACGTACCAAGTTTCAGGCAAAAATCATATAGCTGTGCATTATTAGGTTCCACTTACGAAAACTTAGAAACCTCAGCGCTGAATATTTGTCCAGTGGAACACGAATTCTCCGTTGAAGAGGAAATTACATGTCAAAAACATATGTTTTCGCTCTCCGACAGTCTTTTGATTTTTTTCTAATAAAACTAAATAAAAGGCGGCCCCGACCCATAGAATCCTCGTCGTTTCATTAAAGGTTGACGGTGACGTTCACGTATTACCGGAAAGAACAGTCCCATCCAATCCGTCGCGTACCTTCGTTGACAGATTGAAATGTCAACCTTTTGTCAACGGAGATGACAGTTTCTCTTCTATCTCAATGCTTCCACCAATCAAAGTGCTTACTCTTAATTTGCCGACTATCAACGGATCAACGGACTAAAAAAGTAGAAAGTAAACTTACTTTATCCATCGAAATTCATACATGCGTCGGTTATAGGCCACCATAAGAATACGTGTATTATGTCTACATATGTGTCAGTTAAAAACAACGCAGCAACGGATCAACAGATTCTATGGGTCGGGGCCTGTAATCCGCTGCATGCTGTGCATTTGTTGTAGCAAAAAAAAAAAAAAAAAAATATTTCTGAGGTATGGGTAATTGCAAAAATCCCTTCCACCATCAAACGCAATGGCTCTCATTTGTCATTTGTTAACGTGTAAAGGCCGCTCTCTGTATTCGAGTGAGAGAATGAGCGATGTAAATCCGAAAAATTTTGTCTCAGAAAATTGAAAAAAAACCGATTCCCCGCTGAGAAATTAAGTGGATGGATAGCCGCCATTTTGGTTTGGTAGGCATTTGTCAGTTTCCATTTGACGGTCGTGAAGAACAGTCGATAACAATATATTATGGAGCATCTAATGCCTCAACAACGTGTTGAAGTTATTATAACATTTTATTCTTTCATAATTTTCTAGTCAACCACTCATAGAATAACGAACAACTTTGAAACTCATTTACCCTGGCAGGTAAATTGAAGTCCAGCCGAGTTTGTAGCGTACTAACGGCACAAAATATTGCTGGAATGACAGACGATATTGATGACACCTCCGATAGACACCGTGTACAAGGCTTTGGAATGGAGACCAAGACAAGACCTCAGAAACAGAGGGAGACCACTATCGCGATGGAGTCACGATAAAAAGAGAGTAGGAACAGAAAATTGTCTCCGTACAGCACAAGACAGGACAGAATGGAAAAATTTAGAAGAGGCCTACGTCCGACTTTGGACATAACAGGCTACATGATGATGAGGCAATGCTGTAACAATTGCTGGTGATAGCTACCGTGCCATGTTGCTAAACTTCTTGGTGCTCCAATTGGATGGATTGAGTCTACAACTCATATAGGTTCAACATAACGATAGGATGCATATTTTGAGAGAAATTGTTCCCGGCCGCATAATGTCAAACAGAGGTGATATCGATTGGCCAACTCGATCCTTTGATTTGACCGCCCCTGACTTCTTCCTTTGGGGGTACTTCAAAAAGCAACAATCCCTATGCAAAATCACAACATTATTCAAGAAATTGGGGAAATAATATCATAAATGTGTTAAAATGTTATGCAAAATATACTTGAAAGAGCACGCATCTGCACCATTTGGCTGATATTATATTCCATACATACGAGTAATTGTTATAAACCAAATAATATTGGGAAGAACAGGTGGAAGGGGCGAAGTATCTGCGTCTGTAGGCCTTGCTCAATCATTTAACCACTTCCAAAATAGTTCGAGAATGCAAAACATCCTTGAATTCGGTCGGAAGGCTGAACTCACTGAATCTTGTTTGGGTCCCAGGACACAAAGGGATAACAGGAAATGAGATCTCCGACGAGCTTGCTAGACAAAGTTCAGAAGAGAATTTCTCTGGACCTCAACCCATGTTGGGTCTGCCAGCGTCCTCGATTAGGACTTCCATTGACGACTGGGTTTTCAGTGAACACAATCGAAGGTGGCATGACTCTCCAGGATGCAGGCAGACTAAATGAATGGTCCCCGTCGTCTCTAAGAAATCAGCAGCTTTCTTACTATCTCTTAGCAGAAAAGACTGCAGACAACTTACTGGCGTACTTACGGGCCACTTCGCCCTTGCCAAGCACTTTCATGTGCTAGGTTTGAGCGCTACCTCCGTCTGCGACTCCTGTGGAGAGGGCGATGACACTGCGGAACACTTCTGATGTGGTGAGTGCTGATGACCTAAGCTCTTCATCACTGAAGCGTCTACTCGTCTTTTTACAAAAGACAAAAAAAAACACATTAAAATGGGGTTCTCTGCCTTGTTGTAAAATGGACCACAAAAAAAAAAAAAAATAATAATCGGTCGAATAAAGACAAATTAAGAAAAAAAACAAAAAAATACTTCAATTGCAGTACTTTTGGCAGCACTGATGCACAGTTTCAAAAGGCGTATTTTTCAGAGAATCTACATGGCTTAACCTTGGCAAAGATATTTCGATCTATAGCGACCTCGCAGGCTGTTGGTTACTGTTGTACGCTTGATTGTCAGTATAAACGATGGAAAAAGGCAGGCTTAAGAGAAGAGTACTGCCAAGGCCTCGAAATCGGTAGGTGCTTGACTTAACGAAGCAAATTCCTGTTTAAGATCGGAAATGATATCAATCATTTGTCACTATAAGCAATGCAGTGACTATGGACCTCAACGGGTCGACTAAGTACCCAAAATTTATAAAACAGAATCTCAGCTATTCAAGCTTCTAAGTAGATTCAAATACGAGTACATTCAAATAACTGTACCGAACAAATCTTCATGTTCTTCTACAAGATCGGGCCTCTTTGGTTATTCTCGCCAATTATCGTAAAATTTCACAATTTTTTTTTTTTTTTACAAACACGCTACGAGTATCAACAAAAAAAAATCTTCATCATCATCACTCTCAGATGCTTAATTGTGAAAGCGAAAGCCCATTAATGTCATTATCTTCATTTGATTTAAGGAATACCGACGAATATTCTGAGTTCATAAACTACAGGGAAAAAAAATCCGAAAATGTGCCAAGGAAAACTATTAAAAATGCGTACTTTTCCGCAAACACTTTACTGACGAAAGAAGAAACCAAACACACTCCATATACCTAGAAGCTGTCTCGTAAACATTAACAAAAAAACAACAAATTTCTGTTAACAGTCTAAATTTATAGCAAGAAAAATTTGCGAACACAAAAAAAAAAAATATTTATGGCAAAGAAAGTTCACAAAAAAAAAAAATGCGTCATTAGATAAGCAATCAGTTGGTGGGGAGGGTTGAGGCAAACACGCGTAATTGCGTCTGCTTCGACTCCCATTCGAGTTCATTGACTTGTGCCGCCCGCCAGCGGCCCTACCCCGTCTCATGTTTACCAAATTACGCTCCTCTAATCAAACAAATTAGTTCTCTATAATTAGCGCCAACTAACACCGATGTTGAATGCCCGCCTTTTGAAATCGATTGTCGTAAACAACTTTGATGTTCTGAGCCCTAGCCGATTTGTTTCAATTTTGTTTTTGGTTTTCCAGTGACACCTTTTTTTGGGTTATCTTATCTTATGGGGCGCCGAGCTTGGCTACTGGATACAAAATAAAAAAAACAGAAAAATTCGGACAAATTTTCTCACGATCGTTTCAAGTAGTACGAGTAGGCTCCAAACGCTTATGCGGTAATTCTCATTCCATTCACCATTCAGGTGTGACACTGAACAGAGTCTCCAGTTGTGTGTCTCATTTTAGATGGGACCAAGCACGCTAGCCCAAAAGCTTTGCTTTTTTTTTTGCTCTTTCCTATTTCAAAAGCTATAAACACCCACTTACTGTGGCGGCCCACTCAGACTAGATGGATGACTTTGAACTTGAAAAATAATCTAAAACAAACTGGAAAACTTCTAGAGGGTGTCATTTGCATGAGTCATACCCTATTATGGAACTTTTAAGAAGCCAGTGTTTTCATTTTGATGGACACGAATCGTGTTGATCAATGTTTTTTTCTTTGTAGCCCTGTAACCATCTACTCCCTTTGATGAAGTAATTGATTTTGGCAGTGTAGGTTCGGTGAAGAGAGAAGGCAAGGGAAGAACATAAGCAGAGGAAGATAACTATAGTTTCCTCCTTCTCTTTATCATGTTTGTTGTTCTGTTTGGATTTTTGATTTTGTCGTATTTTTGTGCGAATAAGCTGTTATAAGTACTTCCACGAGTATGTTCAGTTTCGACCGAAACAGACGTTAACAAACGGACGCGTAGATCTAGCGCATATTTGACTTGGGTCAAGCTGGACCGTCCACATTAATGCTTTAGTAGACAACACTTATAGTAATTTTCGAAAGCTTCTTCTTACTATTATGAATTTCCAAATCGTCGGTGAAGCAGGAATATAATGTGCCCCACCTCTGGCGAACGTCTGACAAAACAAATTGTCAAGCACTGACAAATTTCTCTTCCACAGATTTTGTTATAAAACATAACAACCAAATCCTTGGCTGTATCTGGGAGTGATAATAAAGGACGTAGATATTGATATAGTGTACTGTTGTTTAATATGGTATTTCTAGTATTACAAAGTATGGAACACCAAATAGTTGAGGCTCACGCAAATTTCTGATGTTGAGGAATTTTTTATAGCAGAAATAGCATAGGAAAATAAGAACTAAAAACTGCAAATACTTCCATGCAATTTCCGTAACAAAAAATGGACGATCAAATATGAACAGGAGTTCCCGAGCAATTACAGTAAAAGTATTACCATATAAAGGATTACTCATTTCGAGGTTGAGATTTCATATCCCTACAATATGGCATCTGTCAAATCCATCTGTGAAATCCGTCAAATTCCATTTGAGACGGATTGTTGGCAACGAGTTATTCACGTTTGAGGAGCTCGCCATGTTTCTAACGCAAGTGGAAGCGTGTTTAAATTCGAGACCGCTCTGCCCGATGACCAACAACCCAGATGACTTCACACCACTAACACCTGGACACTTCCTAATAGGCGACCCTCTAAATAGCATACCTCACCCAGACCGGAGTGAAACCAAGGTTAGCTCCCTCGATCGGTGGTAATGGATCCAGAAACTGCATCAAACATTCTGGAAACATTGGAGTTCCGAGTATTTGGCGCGACTTCAGCAGCGACCCAAATAGCTGAAGGTCGAACATCAGCCACAGATTGGTGATCTCGTCCTGGTGAAGGATGAATGATTGCCACTGTCAAAATGGAACTTAGCCCGCATCATCAAAACTCATCCAGGAGCAGACAATCTTACACGCGTCGTTATTCTAAAGACACAAAACGGGAAATTTATGATTTGTGTTTACACGGGGAGTCTAGACCACGTTTAGACGTGGCCTCAACACCATCTGTCATCCATAGTGACAGGTAGTTAGTTATTGCCTTGTTATTTTATAATATGGATCGTTTAACCACTGCTCAAGTAATTCAAATTGTTGCATCTTACTACAATAATAACTGTTCTGCAATATCTGTGTATCGCGATTTAATGACAGGTTATGTGCGTCATAATTGCCCAATTGGCCTGTGTATCATCGTAATGCTCGATCAATTGAAAACATAGCCGCTGTGGCCTCAGTGACTGAAAACCTGGAATTGTCAATTCCACACTGCTCTCAGCAATTGAGCATTTCCTATATCTCCGCTTGGCATATTTTGTGCTTAGATTTGCATCTTCATTCATACCTTAGGTCCAGCGTACACAACAACTAAAGCCTGTTGACCATAGAATGCGCAGAACGTACGTCGATTGGGTGCTGGAAAATTGATAAGCTGACGCCAATTTTTCGAACAAAGTCTTCTTCAGCGATGAGGACTATTTTCTCGCTCAGAGGATACGTAAACAAACAAAATTGTAAAATTTGGAGTTCTTAGAATCCAAATGTGATCGTTGAGAGGCCATTGCTTCCACCACGGGTGGCAGTTTGATACGCCCTGTGGATCGGCGGTGTTATCGGGACGTATTTTTTTTTTTGAAAACGATGAAGAGGTGCCACGGTTATGGTGAATTCTCTGCGCTATAATCAACTGAGATTGATGTGAGCGACATGCGGTTCCAACAGGATGGGGTACTTGCCACACAAGCAAATTTGGTTCTATTGCACGAGAAGTTCCCCGGCTGTTTGATTTCGAGATTTGGCGACATTAATTTTTTTTTGTGGTGCTTTGCTAAAGATTGTGTCTATGCAGACAATCCCCTAACTTTGGAGTACTTAAAAAACAACATCCGTGAAGTTATGTCCGCAATACAGGCAGAAATGTGCCGAACAGTCATCGTAAATTACCTCACAAGTATCCAAAATCTCCCGTGGTCGGCCTCAATTTTTTATATTATACTCAATGGCATAGTCCAACATTTAAAACAGTAAATGAATTTCATTGAAATATTTAATATTTTTTATTTTATTTAGAATTATAATGGTAAAGCACCAAATGAATGACCCTTTAAATAAGTACATACGTCGTACTTTATACTTTAAACTATGCGCACCATTAGGACCGTTCTCAATTTTTACTTGCACGTACGGATACTTATTGGTTTCCTGAAAACTTGAGTATAGCTTTTTGATAAAATTTGACATAGCTTTTTCCGCTAAACTGTCAAAAACATTTTGATAGAATAGAAAATGGCCTAATCCAAGAATTACAACCAAGACCGTTAGGTTCACCAAAACGGTATGAAAAGGCCTACTCGCTTCCGTCATGAAACTACCTTGGGTTTGGACCAAAAGTTCCTGATCAACCACTGTCGCAAGGGTAATCTGACGGCCGCTGAGCCAAAGAAAGCGTTTTGAGGAACGTATTGCTGCTCATGCCGGCAAACCTATTACTTTCAAGCCAACAAAATTTCCATGTGTTTCACGTGTTTGCATGTCTTACTTCCCAATGCCTAAATGGTTCGGCCGATTTTTACAAAAAAGGGTATCAAACGATTCGTCTTATTAGCTCGAGTGACAATGAATAAAAAGCTGTTAAAAAAAAAAAAAAAACAAGAAGGTTGCTGACGTAGATAGTTAGGTTCGAGCAAATTCAGCTCGCATACGCCTGAAAAGAGAGAATCAAATTTATGTTCTAGGAATATTTGATATTTTTCCGACTGCCTCTAGTAGGAACTTTTCCCATTCCGTCTTGGCGCAAAACTTTAGGATTACTTTCAGAAGTATGTTTGCTAGCTCGTGTAGGTCTCTAAAGAAGGAATTCCCTAGAAAATCTCTTCTTAGGCTGGGGCATTGGCATAGGAAGTGGAAGGTGTTCTCTACTACCACGGTATCCCCGCGGCCTCTGCAGATATGATATATATTTGTTATTCTCATTCGCCCTGAGTGTTTTCCTAGGAGGTTATATCCCGTTATCACCCTTGACGCTAGAGCAATCGATGATTTGTTTAGAGATATAAAGCGTCTTGATTTGTTTTTATCTATTTTGGGCCACAGGGCATTTATGTTACTGCAGGTATGAATGTTCTCGCACCTACTTTCTACTATGGATAGGTAGTTTTTCGCTATTAATGATATAATGTGTGAGATTGCTGAATGGACTATTGTATCGGCTAGCGATACACATCGGTCGGACTCCGATCTGGTCAATTCATCTGCTTTTTCGTTATCGATGTAGTCACTATGGCCTCGCACCGAAATATTCGGACATTGTTCTGCCTGCACGGAGCCCTAACTTCTGCACGGCAGAGCTCGACTATTTTCGATTTGATTTTGACCGCTGCTATCGCTTTATTGGCTGCTTGGCTGTAAACTTAGATGGAGATATCCTCTTGTGATATGTCCAATACTCTCACCCTTTGGGTGGCCTCTAGGATGGCTAAAATTGTTGCTTGGAAAAATGCTGCATTCGTCTGAGTTTCTCAGAGAAGACGCCTGCACCTGCATCATTGTCCATCTGTGACCAACCCATGTAGATTGCAACTTCTTGAGCTTGAGGCGACAGAATTTGATTTCCATTCTTGCCTGTTGGGTATTCGAATCGAATAGTTCTGATTGAAGTTTATATATGGGGTCATGTAACCAATTTGAATATTATAATCCACACCTGATCTGAGTATAGAGCTATGACCGGATGGTAGACACTATTTTGTCTATCGCTCACATTTAAGCACTTTTCTGATTTAGATCATTTTCGGGTGAGACTAAGGCGCCATTTGGCTGAATTTCATCAAAATCTGTTCGGACATTCTTTATTTAATTATTTACATTTACAACCTACGTCTTACCTACCTCCATCCGATTTTGATAATTTGTTGACGAAACTAAAAGTACCTACAAACATACAATCAAATTTCATAAAAATTTCTTCAGTTGTTCTCGAGCGAGCCATGCGAGAACGAGGAAACAGGTAGACATGGAACAAAAAGTGTTTGTTTTGATCTGTCCCTTACAAAGATGAAACCAAAACTTTGCCGAAACCTAACATTCGGTGCCAATGATGGCAATACTTACATTAGGAGGTCACGCTTGTCACGCTGCAGGGTCACGGTTCGAATCCTGATGTGTAGTTATTTCGTATGAAATAAATAAAAAAGTCGATCAATTGCAAAAGCTTATGTCAACTCTACCGCGAAGGCATAATGTGAATTATAAGCAACGAAAATAACAGCAAAACAAAAATACTCCCCCAGTTATCTGAACGCCGCCCTTGGAGTTCACTGAAACTTAATACCACCTGAGTTTCAAACCAACTACACCACTGTGTCTTTCCCTCTATCTCTTCCCCTTTCGAAGCTTGTTGAGTGCTGTCGCGGGAAGTTCAAGGAGTTTTGGTCACAGTAGAGGCTAAAACTTTTCTGGCTCCCTGACCACAGGCTGACTAACTGGTAAAAATGGATCTTCAAAAGATAGTGAACAGTCAATCAGAACTCCACTCTTTAACTTTAGTGAGAAAGTGGATCCAATATATCTATTTGACAACAAATCAAAATCACTCTCTACCTGTAAAATATCTAGAAACTATGGCTACAGCAAAACAAAACGAAAACCGGCAAGATATGGTTTTCTTCTTCATCAACCCACATACCTAACCTAACCCTGCTTAATACCAAAGCCTTTTCTGCTTTTTTTTTTGAAATCCTTTCCCACGCAAAATATAGTCGCTTTCACTTTTTGTTCTATTGGCAAATTCTCTGCGTCAAAACTGTCCGAAAATGAATAGCACCCTAAAGAACAAAGTTTACTCCAAAACAACGCCAAAAAGTCTTTCATTTACTACCACTTTAAGCTGTGACATACCCACAGACATATCATATACTATCATAGCTACGTCATTAGGCACACCACAGGCCCCTCGAATACGAAAAAAAAGCTCTACCGTTTCAAATTGACATTCTCGTACGCCAACATTTCGCGTACTTGCTTGCTATGGGAAAATGACGCGCGACGATCATGTGAACCGCACCAGTCACAGTCGTTCGCTGTACGTAGATGGAAATAGAGCTTTCTTGCTTCGCGTTTTCCACTAATAAAAAAAAAAAAAAATCGCGAAATTAGAGCAATTCCTCGGCCTACCTGCTACGAGTCACGTAGACCTTGTGCACAATTTGACGCAAACTATCAAATGAACGCTCATGACGCTAACATTTTGCTTTTTCAGCATAAAAATAATTTATGCAAACCCTATGCACGCGACATGACAGCGAAAATTTCGCTGATAAGCCAATATCAGCTGTGAGCCATGGGTACCGGCCGGCCGGCTGATCGTGCGATTGACTTTCAAATACCCGATCGCCTCGAGATCGAATATCTGTCAACCGGCACGCGAAAGAGAGAGGCGTTTTTATTTTTGGCAAAGCTATGCCGCAGAACTGGTTCTAACAAATTTCAAGCTTTGGCATAGATTCGCCGAGGGAATATGGTTTTTAGATCTCCATACTCTTGACGAGCGATCAATTTTCCTCTGAGTTATAGGCCTACACCGGTTATTGTTCTCTCTTTCTATAAAGACTTTTACGAGGCTCAAAATTTATGTAAATTATGCATTACGGCATTCGAAATATGTAATAGAGACATTTTTTATGATTTGTTGTATCATTTGTATGCTCGTTTATGATGAGAGAAAGGCCTATTATATGGATTTAGGATTTTTATTGATGCGGGCAATGGCTATATGAGTTTCTGTTCTGGATGGTTAGAATTTTTATTATTTTTTATCGTGGAAAATCTTAAGCCACTACCGGACTCATTGAGATGTTTATTTTAATTTTCATTATATCTTAATTAAGTAACATAAACTAATCGTAGTATTGGATATTAGATACTTTTATTTGGGATAAAAACGGTTTTGCTGTGGAACATAACCTTTTATGGTGGTCTTTATTATCACAGAGGACAAGAGTTAATTAAGGATGGGTTTTCAATTGGGCTGAGCGGTGTGAACATTTAGCTTAAGCGGATTTGTAGATAAATATTATGGAAGATAGTATTACAAGTTGCTGTGGAATTTTATTGATTTGATTTTATTTGATCGAAGTTTTGCTTTATTTGGTTTGAAGTTCATCAAAGGCTTGTGTGTTGCAACATGTAGCAAGGTAAAGATACACGAATATACAAATAAAGTATCGATACTTTGGTAGAGTATTGGAAAAAACGTATTGATGACAACCAGAGCTTGGTATCGAACCAAAAGTATTGGTTACTTACATACTTACTTAAGATGGCGCTACAGTACGGGGTTCAAGCGCCTCCAGTCAGCTGGGCCTTTACGCTTGTGTGTCCTTTATCGCGTTGTCCCCCCGAGATTGATTTGAATGCTTTCGGGGACGAAGAGTTGATGTTCATGCGCTCCATATCTTCATCTAAGGTGATGAATTCGAACACTGCTAACTAGATAGATATCGCTGTACAACCGATATAGTTTGTAATTGTATCTTCTTCTCCATTTCCCGTCGAATGGGACAACAAATTACTCGAATAATTTTGCTTTCAAAACAACTAAGCTTTTTTCATCCGCCTTTAATAACGTCCATGCCTCTGCGCCGTATAGCAGAACTGGAATGATGAGGGTCTTAAACAGAGTGTTTTTTGAGACTGCAGCCGATTTGAAATTGGGGCGGCCATTTCTCACAAAGATGGTTTTATTATGTAAAAGTTGGCAGTAGTGTTCAGCTGTCAATGCCATTTTAGTTTGCAGAACTTGACTAAAATATTTTATTAAAATGTTTCATCAATTATTGCAAGACAGCGTAGATTACGTGATTTTTTGGTCGGCGTGGAGTGCCTATTCAACAAATTAACCACAATTTCGAGAACCTTTACACAGTAAGTGTTTTACTGAAGCCTGAACCACGTCACACATCGCGTACACAATAAAATATTGATGCAGTGAGGGACAATGTGAGTGAAAGTCTGGTAACTTCGTAACAAATTGGGATTTCTCCAACGTCTATGTGGAATATTATGCATTGCAACCTGCATTTCTTTTCGTATCAAATTCAAGTGATTCATGGAAATTACCACCAGGAACGACGGCACTGGAATGCAAAAATTTATCAATTGAATAGAGATGACCCTGGTTTTTTTTTTCCAAAATTGATTATGAGTGACGAGGCGCATTTTGACTTGAGTGGAGCTGTAAACAAACAGAATAGACGAATATGGGGAGCAGAAAACCCATAAGCAATCATGAACGACCATTTCACCTTCGTAGAGTCACTGTTTGATCGCATACCACATCGCAATTTAGGTTGGTGGAATTTTTCGAAAATAACCATAGTGCGGTTTCGTCTTCAAAAAATGTGATTTCAACAAGATGGCGCCACCTGCCATACAGCCAGATTAAGAATGAACATTGTGAAACAGACATTTCCAGGTAGGGTCACGTCGAAATTTAGGAAGATCAATCCCGCGACTTCTCTCTCTTGGGTTACTTGAAGGACTGGATGTACGCTACCAAACAAACAACATTGCAGCAATTGAAAGACAATATACGCAACGCAATTGCAGATATTCCGGATGACATGCTGCAGAATGTGATGACATTTCGACGACATT
The DNA here is from genome assembly GCA_963082735.1 of Pocota personata. NCBI lineage: Eukaryota > Metazoa > Arthropoda > Insecta > Diptera > Syrphidae > Pocota > Pocota personata. Next base: position 26,964,155 of record OY720429.1, on the reverse strand, counting down.
ATTTTTCATCATTAATAGCACTGAATTATTATGTATTCATTTATAACAAAACACAAAGATTTATGTGTTTGTTTTCTAAATGAGTCCTACAAAAACAACCTGAATAAAGTCGCCTTAGTTGTCCCTATGAGCGGTTTACTCAGTGGCCTTCCTGGCACATAGAAACAATGGTTGGCAGTGTTGATAGTTGTCTCATTGTTTGAATTTACAGCGCAGTCTAAGTAGACAAAGTACTCAACTAACCCAAAATAGTAGCTGAATATTGTGATTTTTTTGATGACAGCATATAATTTGTTTTGCCCTCGTCAACCGCTAAACGCATTTTCGCCGCTTCTATTCAATACTCACGAAAGCACTACTGACAGCCCTCTGCGGTCTTCCAATTATGTCAATGTCATCGGCGTGCAGGAGCAGTTGTTCACACTTTTGAAATGCCATACCCCTGATGTTAGTAGTTTTTTTCTGACATCAAAAGCCGCGCTGATGGTGCTATCGACTTTGACGGAGCAGCATGCACAGACGCACGAGTTTGACTGGGATACCAAAACTAGACATGGCGCTGTTTAGCTTGTCTCTATAGAGGTATCATGGGCGACTTTAAATTGAATGAAAAATTGGTGAGTATCGATTTGGAGTTCCTGGGTTTTTTTCGTGGGCTTTCCTGGCCTAAAATCACACTGACATGGTCTAATAAAATTGCTGACAAGAGGTTTAAGGCGTGCACTTAACAGGAGAGATGTGATCTTATATGCTATGTTTAGGAGACTGATACTCGTACCTGTGTAGTTGGTGCAATTCAAAGGGTCTCCTTTCTTGAGGATCGGGCAAACGATGCTGAATTCAACACGTTGGGCATACCATCTTGCGACCACATCTTACAAATGAATTGATGTATGCTCCGTACCAAATCGTCTACAGCTGCTTTTAATAGCACGGTGGTTAGACCGTCGCGTCGACTTCAGCAGCCTTGCTAGATTTAAGTTTAGGTCTTGCTATCTTCACTTCACTTTGAAGGAAGAAATTGTTGATCGTCATTATCCGGGTTTAAATTCAAATTCTGCATTGTGATAGAACCTCACAGATTCAAGAAGATATGAAGTCATAGTCTACGCGTTAAGTCTTTTCTCCTTGAGGACAATATGATTATATGGATGCGATTTGCTCAAATACACCTTAAGCGTAGATATTGTACAAAGGTGCAGTATCGATTATTGCCTTGCAAGTCTTCTTCTTTTCCTTACGGCGAAGTTATGATCCGGAGTAGAAGGATCAAAGCCCTCCCACTTTACTGCATCCCTACTGGTCCGCCAAAGGAGTTTGCTGGTTTGACCTCAGGAAGTACCGGCAGACTTCCCGGTTTCGGATCACTTCGTCACTGAGGCCAATCAAATGCTGGTGTATTCGCATTTGTGTGATCCAGTTGTTTTTTGGCCTGCCTTTTTTGGGCGATTGTGTAGGAACGTTGACTGACATTGCCTTTCTGAAGGGGTTCGAAGGATCTCTCCTTTGAACATAACAATACCAACTGAGCAGGTCGTTCTTTTACATGAAGGCTTCCTTGAATCTTTGAACTTCTTATTCTATCCAGCTTTGGAGTAACAAAACTGTCATGCGAAGCATCTTCATCTCAGCTGCCGTTAATTTGCCCTTATTCTTTTTGTACATTGTCCAGCATTGTGAACCGTATGTGAGCGTCGGCGGTACAACTGCGGTATAGAGTCTTCCTTTCAGCTTAGGGGGCATTTTTCGATCACAGAAGATAGCGGAGTTTCCCGCCACTTCATCCACCCGACGCTTACGCGATGATTGATGTCATCATCACAAGTTGCTTTGCAATTGATCATAGATCCTAGATATTTAACCTTTTCGCACTTGGGAAGCACTTTTCAATTCAAGTAAATGTCTGGAATAGGCCGGTGTGGATCAGAGAACTGGCAGCACAGATACTCTGTCTTTTTTGAACTAATAAGGTACCCATTTCCCTCTAAAATATCCAGCCATACATCAAGTACTCGTTGCAGGGATGTTTGTTCTTCACTTATGATAACTCCATCGTCAGCAAAGAATAACTGCTGCACTTTGGGGTCCGTCACTTTACCTTCAAGCAGATAATCAAGGACTGCAAGAAATAGCAAAGGACTGAGGACGCTTCCCTGGTGTACACCGACTTTGATTGGGTACTCTTCGGTGATATCTTATTTTTTTATTATTATTACCGGCTTGCAAGTATCCGCTAAAAAGAGTTCTTTGTGGATTTCTAAATTAACAAAATATGTAGGTCATATGTAGAAAATTTCGGGGTAAATTACTTATATATTTATTTCTAACACACGTCCTATTACATAACTTTTATTTTTGTATTTTCAATTTTAATCTTAACAATAACACATGATGTAGGTTTTTTTTTCAACAACTTCGTTCTGGATTATCTAAGTTTGATATATGGCAAATGACCAACAATTATGCATGCGACATGCAGGAATAGTATTCGTTGGCAGCACACTTGTAAGACATTACATTGTATCATTTTGAAAAGTTTATTGTTTGGATTTTTTCGACAATTTCGGTTTTTAGAGAGTGAAATTGTGAAATCTAGGAAATTTTAGGTTTATTTTTAGTTGTCAACAAAGTTGCAGGGAATTATAAATAATTATTTATAATTCATTTTGAAATTCTCTAAATTTCTGACAAGACTGTGGATATATTTTTTTTTTTCGATTGATGATGATTATTCTATTTGTATGCAGTACGCAATGGCCTAGTTTCTATATTTCTTGAATATTGCATCTGATTTAATTATTTCGTGTGATGAGTTTATAAAAATATAAAATGGAGCTACAAATACGCCTTAAGAATCTCCACCTTACTCGTAAAACAATTTCGTCGAACTTTATTGGAAATGCAAGCTTACCCCCGTCCGACTTAGGCTTTAATTCCGGGACAAAGTGTTAAAAATTCAGGATTTTAGACATTCCGTCTGGGCATACAAAATATTTCCCAAGTGGTGGTACAACGCTTCCTCGTAAAACATTTTGCAAACATTCAAAAAATCTTTTTTGAAGAACATCCCAAATCCTACAACCGATTTTGAGGATAAACTTAGTGGTCAAGATTTGTGAAACTCAAAGAGACCTTGCCCTCATTCCATTTAAATTGTACGACTTGTAGATCTTACAAAAGTAGGAAACGATATAAGGCTGGTTGAAATTTATAAAATTAAAGTTCCTTGAGAGAAACACAAAAAGCACAACGGTGTGAGATATCAAATTGCTCCTCGCTTTATTTTGAAGCTACTCGTACATTCATGCCATTATGTATGGAATAGCACATAATTTAAATGGCTGCCTTGTCGTCGCTGGTAGTGATCGAAGCGGTCGGTCCAATTTTTGATGACTCGGTCGAATATGTGCGGCGTTATTCCGGCAATAGCGTCTCGAATGTTGCCCTCGAGTTCGTACAAAGTGGTTGGTTTGTTAGCAAGGACTTCACGTAGCCCCAGAGAAAATAATAGAAGGGTGTCAAGTCGCATGATCGCGCCGCCCAATTGATGAACGCTCGCCGTGAGATGACCCAGTCGCCAAATCTCTTCTTCACTACTTCGAGCGTTGCGTCGCTTGCATATAGCGCCATCTTGTTGGAACCACAGCTCCGATATATCGATGTTGTCATGCTCTGGTCACAGAAAGTCAGTTAACATCGCTCTGTACCGAGGACCATTGACGGTAAAGGTGTTTCCTTCCTCATCTCGAAAGAAGTAAGGTCCGATGATGTCGCCGTGCCATAAACCGCACCAAACAGTCAGTCTACAAATATGCATTGATGCTTGGTCGAACACTTGTGGATTGCGGTCGCTCCAATAATATCAATTTTGCTTTTTGACATAGCCGCTGAGCCAAAAATGGACCTTGTCCGAGAAGATGATTTTTTGGCCAAAATCCGGATCTCTGGCTAACATTTCCAGCGTCCAATTAGCAAACTCACGGCGTTGTCTATGGTTGTCCGACTTCAATTCTTAAGTCAGCACAATCTTATATGGATGCTTCTCTGGCGATGCCCAATTCAGCTGATCGACGCTGAATCGACATTTATGGGTCTTCTTCGATACTGGCCGCTACGTTTTCTTCACTTCGCACCGATCTCTGTCTGGTTGGTGGCTTAAGGTCCAAGAGAGTGTACTCACGCTTAAACTTTTCGATGGTGCGACGAATTGCCTGCGAACTGAAGCCATGATGACGACAGACCTCACAACGAAATTCACGTTGCGTATTTACAATTGAGCCGGAATTTTGATAATATTTTTTAATAATTTTCACACGTTCACACACGGGAAGTGTCAAACGATGCATGATGAAATGGCAAACCTTACTGAATATTTTGACAGTTGGATGTCATTGGTAACAATTGGTAGTATTGATAGGTTAGGTTATTTAGGAGGGAAGTGCCCTTTTGTTAGGTGGAACCTATATTTAAAACATTTGTCTTGCGGTCGGTTCTGTTACAAACCAGCGTTATGTTCCTAAGTGGAACTCGTACGAGATCCCCTAGTTCGTCAAAAAGCCTGTTTCCCATATGACGGAGGTGGCGGTTTTGAAGATTTGGGCAATCACATAGCAAATGTTTGATGGTTTCTGTCTCTTCTATATCTTGACAGCTCCTGCACAGTGGTCGGATGTGCTGATGAGTAGTCTAGTAGCCATTTCCCCTATCGCGCAGTGTCCTGTTAGCGCGTCTATCAAGACACGAATTTTTTTTTATTCATCGCCAATAGGCTTTTTGTTCTGTTTTCATCCACTGTCGGCCATAAGCTGCGAGATATGACACAGTCGCTTCTGGCGGACCATTGCTTTTAGGTCTATTTTCCTTTTTAGTTCACGTATTGGAGCTTCTACTGAGTATGTTGAAGATTCAATGCTGATCCTTTTTTAGCTAGTTTATCTGTTGTCTCATTTCCTTCTATATTGCTACGTCCAAGAACCCAGCAGAGAGTTACGTCATGGGTGTTGCATATTCTGTTCAACGTATTGCGCCATCTGGAAACTGTTTTGGATCTGACTTCCTCACTGTCTAGTGTTTTGATTGCAGCTTGATTATCCACGAAAATTGTAATCTTTGAAGGATTTAGGTTTTTGCTATGTATAGTCTGTGCAGCCCTTTCAATGGCGAAGACCTCAGCTTGAAAGGTGCTACAGTTGTCCTTGAGTTTGTATAAGTGGTTCATTTTAAGTGTTTCTAATCTTACGATCATTCTCACCGAAAGACTTTTTCGTGTTAAGCACGGAAATGATTACTCTGACTTCAAGGAGATTGCGGACGGAGTCCCACAAGGAAGTGTCCTTAGCCCGCTTCTATATGTACTCTGCACGCATGATATCCCGCAGGAACTACTACTCTATAATATATTATAAACAAGCAACATCTATTATATGATCGCTACGTTTGCTGATGACACGATACTGATCTACTTTAAGAACTGCCTAGACACAGTAATCGTCCAGGTACAAAAATTATTGAACGATACATTAAAATGGGATGATAATTGGCGCATAAAAATGAATGAAAATAAAACTGCCCTACTTATATTCACAACAAAAACAAATTACACACATGAACCCCGAAAGATAAGCAATTAAGATATTTGCATAGAATAGGAGTGAACATACACGTACAAGGTGCGGAAAAGTAATGTCATAATGTGACATTAAGTTAAAGAATGATATCTGTCAAATGACCACATCTTGAAGAGATGCACATCTGTGCTCTTTTTATGGCATTTTGAATTGTTGCTCATACTGGCTTTCAAAACTTGCAAGGTTTGTGGTTTGTTATGGTAAACGCGAGATTTCAAAAAGCCCCAAAGGAAGAAGTCTGGCACCATCAGATCTGGCTAACTGGGCGGCCAGTTCAAATAGCCAAAACGTAAGATCACAAGGCCCGGAAATTGGTGATTCAAAATCTCCATCGTGTGAGCTGTTGCTCCGTCCTGCTGGAACCAACAATGTTCGAGACCGAATTCAGCAACTTGCGGTTACGGTAGTGCCGTCGGTGTCCTCAAACAAATAAGGGCCAACTACTTTTTCACTGCAAATGACGCACCAAACAGTCACTTTGAGGGGATACAATGGCTCTTCTAACCACTTAAGTGGAAATGGGCTTCGTTGATCATTATGATTTTGGATACGAAATCATCCTGTTCTTACACCAGGTTTAACCGAGCATGGGAGTAAGTTAACCTCAATTGACGGTCAGCAGGCAGCAATTGGTGAACGGTTTGCACTTTATAAGGGAACATCTTCAGGTACGTACGCCTGCTGATGCCAAATTTTGTGCATCGTTGTCTCGTCGATGTTTGTAGACTCTCTCGGATGTCCTCGGCCACAGTAGTGATATTCTCAGCCGAACGAGCAATACGGAGCTGGTCACTTCTTGCAACATCTCTAATGGACCCAGTTTGCATGACACGCTCAGCCAAACGCTTAATTGTTCGAGCACATGGTGCAGGACGACGGGGAAAACGACGACGAAATTTACGCCGCGTTAAATCAACCGACCAGAAATTGGACAAATAAGCAGTAACAATAATTCCGCGTTCTTCATGTGTATATCGCCCTATTGCTTGTTGTCAACTAATTCTCTATCTGTCTACAACATAAATGTCAAGGCACAATAACATTTGAGGTCATTTGCAAAAATTATTGCATATTCACATTATGACATTTCTTTTTGTACATAGACAGCAAACTCATCATCATATTCGGAATAAAATTAAGGACAAATACAGACAACCCTACTGGTTACTACACAAGGACTCGCCATTTCCACCTATATCAGAATCCTACTATATGAAACCATTATTAAACTAATTTGGCCATATGGGTCTCAACTTTGAAGCACAGCCGAAAACTTAAACATAAATATAATTCAAAGACAACAATCAAATATACTCCGAACAATAGTTAATGCGGACTATCATATAACAAACTACGACATACATAATGACCTCCAAATTCTCATGGTTGATGAAGAAATAACTCAGGTAAGCAACCGGCATCTGATAGGTCTCATTTCTTACAGCAACTACGATGTCCCTACCGGGTCAAGAATGTTAACCAGACGGCCGCTAAATCGAAGAAGACGTATTGATCTGACTAATTGAAAATAATAATAATAATAATAAAAGTGCAGTATGATAGTTATAATACCGAGTTGACCGACACAACCATGTGTATGCATCAAATTCAATTTAAAATTAAAATTGAGTCAAATTGAATGTTAAATGTCCTTGTGAACTGTTATTTCAACGAATTGAATGTCAGTGGTCACAGTTGTTTTCTTAATGCTTTTTTTTCATCTATAAACTATTTTCACGTCACGTGTTTTTATTCCACGGTACGTAATTTTATTTCACGGCACGTCTTTTTATGTCTCCGTCTCGTAGCATGATTGCGGACATTTAAATAAAATCAGATCTATGACCCAAAAAAGCACATGTGCCTCAGAAAGTATTGCAAACGAACAGACTGATCTGTTTCAAACAATTTCGCTTCTGATGCTGATCTTATACATACATGTACATATCTACATATATACATAGACATCACCTTTGCGAGCAACTCCATCCTGAAAACCATAAAGTGGAGGGTCAGTGAGGAATATTCACACAGCGACCATCAGGTGATAATACTGGAAATAAAAGGGAAAAAACCAGTCCAGCTCCCAAAACTTACTGGCCCAAAATGGAATGACAGATCTTTCGATAAGGATGCATTCGAAGAGATGTTGAACGGTGATCAAGCTCCAAGCGGAACAGCGGAGACCCTCGCTCACCACCTCACAGGCACCATCACCACAGCGTGCGACGCATCAATGCCTAGGAGAGCAAACACCAGGAACGCATCACCGTGTTACTGGTGGAACGAGGAAATAGGCGAACTCCGGGCAAAATGTCTGCAAGCCCGGCGTAAAGTTCAACGACCAAGAAGGAGGGCGGATTTCCAACAATGCCTGGACACCCTTAGACTGGCGAGACGTAGCTTAAATAGAGCCATTAAGGAAAGCAAAACTGCATGCTTTAAACGTCTCTGTCAAGAAGCCGACATCAACCCATGGGGCTCGGCATACAGAATGGTGATGACGAAATTAAAGGGCTATAGGACTCCTCAAATAACATGTCCGATAATGCTGAGATCCATAATAGAGCACCTCTTCCCTCAAAGGCCTACTGTTATGTGCAATATTATACGAGAAGTCAATCCAGAAGATATTCCTTTAATTACTCGCGAGGAACTGCTAAGGGCATGCAGCAAGATAGGTGACAACAAGGCTCCGGGACCTGACGGCATCCCGAACAAGGCAGTAAAGGCAGCTGTAACAAAAAGACCAGACCTCTTCATAACAACAATGAAGCAGTGCCTTGAAGAAGGAACCTTTCCCGAAAAATGGAAAACGGAGCATTTGGTCCTACTGCCAAAAGGAAAGAAGCCCCCAGGAGAACCATCATCCTATAGCCCAATATGCCTATTAGACACCATGGGAAAGATCCTCGAGAAGATAATCTATAAGAGATTACTCGCAGTAGTAGAAGAGAAAGGAGCCCTCTCAGATCACCAATTTGGCTTCAGAAGAGCACGATCTACTGTTGATGCCATAAGAGCGGTAGTCGATATCGCCAAAGGTGCCATCGAAGGAGAAAGATGGCTCTACGGCACAAAGGAGTATTGTGCAGTAGTAACGCTGGACATTAAAAACGCATTTAACTCTGCGAACTGGTCGTTTATTAGAAGGTCACTTGCCAGGATGGATACGCCATATTACCTGCTACGGATAGTGACGAACTACTTCAACAACAGAAAGCTGAGGTACAATACCGATGAAGGCGTAAAATACTACAACGTAACTGCGGGAGTTCCACAGGGATCGGTTTTAGGGCCACTATTGTGGAACATCATGTACGACGGAGTACTACGATTAGCGTTACCTGGGGGAGTAACGATAATTGGATTCGCCGATGACATTGCAGTCGAGACAGTAGCTAAACAGATCCGTGCAGTAGAATCAGCTACAAATGAAGCAATTGCCCGGATAAAAGATTGGCTAGTATCCGCCGGACTAGAACTAGCTGACCATAAAACAGAAGCTGTTCTTATAACCAGCCGAAAAACTGTCGAATTTGCCAACTTTCAGGTTGGTAACCAAACCATCAGGTCGAAAGAGGCAGTTAAATACCTTGGAGTAATGCTGGACAACAGGCTACGGTTTAAAACGCATGTTGATTTTGTTACCAAAAAAGCATCGCAAATGCAGGGAGCTCTCTCGCGTATCATGCCTAACATCGGTGGACCTGGATACGCTAGAAGGATTCTACTCTCTAGAGTTATCACCTCAGTTCTGTTATATGCCGCCCCAGTCTGGGCGGAGGCACTGAGGACGAAGGAGACCAAAAGGAAACTATCGTCATCATACAGACTCTGTGCGCTACGGACAATCAGCGGCTTTCGAACCATCTCTGACGAAGCTGCATTTGTCATAGCTGGAATGGTCCCCACTGATATTCTCGCAGATAAAATGCTGAGGATATATAACAGAAGAGCATTGAGTCATCACGACGCCACTGGTATCAAGGTGATAAAAATTGAAGTAAGGGCAGCTTCAGCAGCTATGTGGCAAGCTCGTTGGGCTAATACAACAAAAGGCAGATGGACATACAAACTTATACCGACAATCCAAGATTGGATAAGTCGAAAGCATGGAGACTGCAACTACCATCTAACGCAGTTCCTGTCCGGCCACGGTGGCTACCGCAAATATCTACACCGATTCGGACACGACAACTCACCATCCTGCCCGGAATGCCCAGGTGAAGATGAGGATACGGAGCACGCAGTGTTTTACTGCACACGTTTCACGGCATGGAGAATTACTCTGCCAAGTCCGTCATTACTCCTCGACCATATGTTACGGTTGGAAGAAAATTGGATGGCAATATGTGACTAATATGTAGTACGTAGGCGTATTCCTGGCATCGAGTACTCAGGTTTGCGAATCGTGCATGCTAGTAGCACTCGGGCTACTAGTATCTATGAAGATTACACATCCCTGGCGCAATCCAAAAAAAAAGAAACATATACTTTAGAAGTGTATATTATTTCTCTATGTTTTAAACTATGGAATAAGATTAGTAACACTACTCTCAAAAGTTTTATCAATATTAGTTCATAATAGCCACCAATCAAACAAAAACTGAATTCTTTGAACTCACTAAAAATATATTCGTCTTTCATTTCCGCCATATTTCAACCTCAAAGAAATTGATGTAGGAAAAGAGAATGAAAAAAAAAAGAAAAATCAACGCGGCCTTGTATGTATTTTGAGCGCATACAACCGAACCAGACTACCCACTGCTGCACCGATGGTGGCGATGGTATCCACTTACTGCCAATTAATGATGATAATTTGATGGAAAAAATAAATTGAACTTATTTTGCTTATTGCTCAGCTTCAGTTCAGTTAAGTTCAGTTGACTAAAACTGAGGCCCCAATGGTATCCCTATCTCATAGTCGACTTTATGTATTTTTTTAAATTCAGAAAAATACTCAAAAACTTTCTTGCCAACTTTTGCATAACCCTGGCAGGCGCCTTTCAATATTCATAAGAATTTCCTAGATCTAAAACCATCACCGGTCATTGATGCCTGTCCACATGGCACGTTTTCAATTCTATTGACGTTTCATCGACGCATTTATCTTGCTGGATTGCAAACTATAATAGGATACGATGATGATTCAATAAGCAACGATTTTTGTTTTTATTTTTAAATTCAAAAATAGCTATTCATGCTATTTATAGAAGACCTGAATCGATAGTCTCAAAACATTAAAAGATTGAAAAAGTCCCGAAACACTGTCTCAATATCCCACAGGCTTAGTAAAAAGTTATCTAACAGTAGTTCAAAATATTTCCGGATCATATTAAAACAAAAAAAGCTTATCAACATTAAAAAAAAAAAAAAATTAAATTAATAAACAAAGTAATAAAAATTTCAAGTTCAATAAACAGATGTACGAGTAGGTAGAAGCACCTACGCTACGAGAACTCATTCATTTTGTATTTGTTTATTTCGTGTACGTATTGAGTATCGTAACCACCCCCAACCCCTTGTACTGCACTTGTGATCACCTTTATTATACGCGACAGATAAGATGTAAATAAAAGCTTTAAATTCCCGCCTTCACAATATGAAAACACCCCGTCGGCAGTTATAGTCGCCGGCATTATGATGTCTTCTGATGATGAAATCTAAATCATTTTGCTAGGAAATTCTAAACGCTTCTTGATTTGAGTCACGTAGGCCATGGCCAGCTATAGTGTGGCGAAGGCATCACGCGAATTTTGTTGTTTTGCACTATCAAACCACCTATCCTATAATATGCAATGCCACGTGCGAGAATCCAAGCGGAACTTATTGAATGATGACATGTGTACACATGCATTAGTGCTATTTTACACGCAATCACTTGTGAGGAGGGGTGTTGTACTCGATTTGAATGGGAAAAATGTACGTCACACGCGTCAGCAGCTAAATGTTGAATAATTCTAATACGAGTAGACTTTGTATTCGACAGAAAGAAAAACATTTAAATATTGATGAGATTTTGAAGACCGGATGGGTCAATTTATGTGACACATTGGACCTGAACTTTTGTGATATCAAACAAACATCTGATGGTATGTAGTATTCTTTGGCTGCAGTGCACCAGTTAAGATTTCAATTTCAAGTGCTCGGAAGTACTTTTATGCATTGCGGATGCGAAAGAATTTGGCAGCTGCCTAGCAACTGAGTCTGAATAAATGAAATATTTTGCTCTGCTGTGATGGTGATATCATAAGATACTGCAGATGATGTGTGAGATCAGGCAAATTGAGTTGTTTGCAGAGTGTTGATATGGTACTCGTAAGTGGGGGGATTGGCTCTCAATTTGGCAAATGATAAAAGATTATGGTTGGCATGGCAACTATACAAAAGATCACTTTTGATGGTAGTTTTTTACCCAGTTCGTGGGTTGGACGGATCAAGTTTCGTATTGAGTTCAACTGAATGCTTCCCTGAAGATTCCGTTTTCTTTGCGTAAATATGCAACACTATACATTGTACGACGTTCTAAATCTGTGAGCATTTGCTTAGTTAACTCGTTGAGCAGTGGTTGAACGATCCATATTGTACGAGTAAAATGGTAAGGCAAGAACTAACTATCTGTCACTATGGATGAGCATTGAATCCAATTGATTTCTGCTCTGAAGATCCCGTTTTCTTTGTGCAAATATGTAACATTTTACATTGTACGACGTTCTAAATCTGTGAGCATTTGCTTAGTTAAACTCGTTGAGCAGTGGTTGAACGAACCGTATTATACGTGTAAAATGATAAGGCAAGTACTAACTATCTGCCACTATGGATGAGCACTGAATCCAATTGATTGCTGCTCTGAAGATCCCGTTTTCTTTGCGCAAATATGTAACACTACACATGGTACGAAGCTCTAAACCTGTGAGCATTTGCTTAGTTAAACTCGTTGAGCAGTGGTTGAACGAACCATATTATACGAGTAAAATGGTAAGGCAAGAACTAAATATCTGCCACTATGGATGAGTATTGAATCCAATTGATTTCTACTCTGAAGATCCCGATTTCTTTGCGCAAATATGTAACAACATACTCGTACATGTTACGCAGCTCTAAATCTGTGAGCATTTGCTTAGTTAAACTCGGGTAAAGTGCGACAAATTTTGTATTACATGGTACTACACTGCGGTCGGATGCAGTATGTGAAACCTGCCTTCCTGAAACAGCGGTCCCAAATGTTTGCAGTATTTGCTTGTTGGTTCTGCTCTTTAATAGCTGAGAGAAGGAGTTTTAATAAAAGGAAGTCTGTGCGGTTCCTAGGTGGACATTTAGATGATGCGTATTGGTGGCTTGCCTAGTAGAACGCTCAAATGCCGCATTTCTTCATATCATTTCATTGAGGTCTACGGAACATCTGCCGAAGTAGTATCTATGGAACAGACATAGGTCTGCTACCAGTCTTCGATGAGCTAACGGCTTTAAATTGAATATTATGGCGGGGCCATCAATAAAGCGAACTGCTCGTCACTGTATGCTGTCAAGTTTGTGAAAAGAATATTGAGGGGCTGAACTCATGATAACAATACTCAAGTCGCGGTCTAACTTGTGTCGTGTACTGAAGGACCTGTTTCGCTGTGAAGCATATCTTTACGCTAAACTGATAGCCGAGCTTCATAAAGGCCGATTTTGCGATGTTAGATGTGTGGTCGCCTTAGGGGTTGAATGATTTGTTCGTTTATTTGAAGCTCTGGTATATAGTAAAAGTGTTCTTTTTGGAAAAGTCGGTGAATTATGTTTTACTCGCATTGAAGTTAGCTCTTCCTCCCAAGATTTTCTGTAGGTCTTCGTTTAATAAGATGACTTGATTGTATCTTTGACGATGAAATGTATGTAATTACATTCTCCGGCATGTTGTTCGAGCAAGATGATATTAGGATTCTGTCATCAGCAAAACTCTTGATATTGTTGCTTGATGACTCTAAGAGGTCGTTAATATAGAGTAGAAACAGAGTTGGTAAATGTATGGAACCCTGAGGCACACCATCAACCACAACCTGAATTGTTCTATTATAAAACAAATTACCCACCCTGCTTTGAGGTAGTCCATAGGATGCTAGCTTCTTAATAGAGTTCTATGCCAGACTCTATCTAACGCTTTTAAGATGTCCAAGGCAACGGCTCCTGATTCCTCTATAGCTGAGGCCTACACATGGGTTACATATGTAGTTCAGTTGCGTGGTGGCTCCGGAAACCACACTATCTGCCACTTATTAGTTCTTATCCTCCAGGTTTTTGGAGAGCATATACAAGGTTATTCATTTTATGCTTTAGGTTTCTTATTTAACATAAAATGAAAGACTTCAATGAAATTTGTTTACTGTGTGTACAATTTTACATTTTAGACTAAGTCATTGCGTATGGAATACAACATCGGTTCAATGACCGCCATGGGAGTTTTTGAAAACTTCTATTCTTGTGAGGTAATTTTCGATTACTTTTCGGCACGTAACTTCACGATTGTTGGTTTGTAAGTGCTATAAAGTTTGGGAATTTTCTGCAGAGATACGATCTTTAGCATAGCCCTACAAAAATAAATCCCACAGAGTCAGATCACACGATCTAGGTGGTCAATTGATGTCGTCAAATCTTGGAATTAAACGGCCGAGGAACTTTCCGTGCAATAGAGTCAAATTTGGCTGATCTTGTATGGCACATAGCCCCGTCCTACTGGAACCACATGTCACTCATATCAATGTCTTCAATCTCAGGCCAAAAGTTATCATTTGACCATAGTAACAGTGGCGCCTTTGTCGTTTTCGAAAACAAAAAAAATTCGGCCCGATCACGCCGCCGGTCCACAGCGTGCACCAAATGGCCTCTCAACAGGCTATAGTTGTTGTATATGGAGCCAAAGGGAGCTGTAGGAAATGCCCGATTGCTGATCGCGGCGTGGAATTGACAATCACAGCGGCTATATTTTCAGTTGATCAAGCATTACGATGATGCACAGGCTTTACGACATCACAAACACTACCGATTTGTTTGCTCAGTTGGGAGATTATAATTACCATAATCTGTCCTATATCGCGATGTACAAATTCAATACAGTTTTAATGTGGCAAGGTAATAACTCACTACCTGTCACTATGAATGACAGATGGATTTGACAGATGCCATATGGCAGAACTGTGAAGTCTCAACGTCAAAATGAATAACTCTTTATTTATTAGTGTGTAGGTGCAGGTAAGTGCGACCTAGTCGTGTACTTTATTTTTTAAACAATACCTAACCTAATCCTGAATACGATTTCATAAAAAAAAAAAACTGATTCCTTCAATTTTGTGTTACGAATGTGCCGATATGGCCTGCTCTATTAGTATGTATCTGATACCAAAATCAAACATTTTTCCTGAGATACGAGTAATCCCCTGCAACTGCACAAGATAAAGAATGGTAATTTAACTCCCTCATAACTACCTAATCACTTGCATTTGTTTTCGATAGCAAGTTAATTAAGTTACTCCAAGCAGTTTATCTATATGTCCACCTGTAGAACACTACAAATACGATTAAACCTCTTTGGAATATTCTTGACCGCAAAGAGCATGTGATACGGAATGTTTTTTTGGAATTGTTTTCCCCTCATTCTTTTTTCTCTAACAAGTGTTGGGTTAGGTAAGTTCACTTGGGTGAGAGAATTAAAATTAAATTGCTGATTTGCGAGTATTTCAGTTTTTTTTTTTTTTTTGATAAACTTGTATTTGTCTGAAGTTGTTATTGTTTTATTAGTTTATGACGATGATTGCTGGTTTCTAGACTTGGAGATAAGATTGTGAATTTTTTGGATACGTTTTTATTTTTTATTTCGCTGATTTCAGACGAAAATTATGCGGCTAGTGAACTTTGTAGACAATTTATTGTGTTTAAAAATATGCATGGTTAATGTTAATTGGAATCGGTTATCAGTTTCATTCATGCGATGTTGCACTTGTCATTCATGATTACATTCGCATTAGTCGTTATTGTCGGTTAGTCTGCGATGAGAAGGAGTGAGTGTGTGAGTCATAAACTGACCTTGGCAAGTTATGTTAGTATGTAGTGTTCAAATGTTGATGGATAAAACTTCTAATGGTGAAAGAATTTCAGAGTTAAAAATAAATTCATAAGGTGAATGATTGTTGCAGAGTAATGAGTGGTTAGCTATGAATAAATATGATTTATACTTGAGGAAGGGAAAGAGGGTAAAAGTTAAAGGTGAAGAAGCAATCACCATCATGTTCATAATGGTGACCGTTGGGTAACTATTTTAAAGTTAATGGTGTTGATGAGTGTGTACTTGTCGGTGAGATATCCGGGAGAAATTCTCAGAACGGGAGCAAAAAATGGTCAATTACATACTTCATAAGTTGGTCATAAAATTTTCTAACGAAAGAATGAGCCAATAATCTCCGGCGACAAAATTAGGAGAGCTTAATTATTTTTAGAGGGTTATGTTGTTTTTATTTTGTTGGGGTCGGGATAAATTTGTAGTTAAGGTGGCACACCTTGAAAACTTAAATAAAGTGCTACATATGTCTAAAGTGTCCACCAAGAAAAAGCTACAATCAACGGGAGGGTAGAGGTGGCGTAAACCAACGGAAACCTTATGACTTCCGGGTGAACTACTCTGATATTTTCAACCAATAAATGGTGATTCACTGTAGGTTGCAATTTAAATCTGGCACTACTGTGGTCCTGTCAAAGATGCTCAGCTGATATTTGACATCTGTGAATACTAAGCATTGCCATTTACAATTATGGAGTGGGATACCAGAGAACAATGCATCTTAATTGTCACAACCGAAATGGAGAAAATTAAACCAACACGATTCGAATATTGCTAAATAATGCCGGTATACTTACCCGTTCATCTCGAACCGGGCTTAAGAAATTAATGGACAAAATTCTGTTGAACCGGGTTAGCGTTGGATGTGCAAAGACCAGTGCTTCCTCATAGTGGTCGGCCACGCAAATATGTATATCGCCGCAGTTAGTGACAGTGTGGCAAATCGTCAAAATCCATTCGCCATCGTTCCCATCAATTAAACATTGCAGCTCATTTTATCAAAAGTTCAGCATCCGCATTCCTACAAGATCCAATTGACTCAGGAATTGAAGACAGCAGACTATGACAGCGTCGTGACTTCGTTGATTGAGTGTCAGCAAACCACCAAGTTTAACGATGAGGCTCACTTTCAACTGAATGGCTACGTAAATAAACAAAATTGTCGCATTTAGGGTCATGAATATCCACGGGCCATTTACGTACAATTCATCTACAAAAAGGCACTGTTTGGAGCGGATTTTGGGCCGTACTTTTTCGAAAATTCTTATGATGCTGCTGTAACTGCTGTTAATGGTGAACCATTTGGACGAAATTGATGTGAAAGATATGTAGTTTCAACATGAGCTTCCACACGGCGCGAGAAACAATGCATTTATTGCACACAAAGTCCTCTCGTTTCGGCGACCAGAATTGGTCACCAATATAGAGCGAAATCAGACACGATTCTTTAGGGTTATGTGAAGCGGAAGTTTATGACCTCCGAACTACTCCAGACCATCGACGCGTTATTTATGAACTACCGCAGGATTTATGCGGAAAACTAATGGAAAATTATATCAAAAGGGCTAAAGTCTGCAAGGCCAGCCGTGGCACTCATTTGGCTGATATCATTTCCCATGTTTACACGAGCCACGAGCCCACGAGCAAGTACTTATCTACTAAAGGATGTAGAGGTTAAATTTTAACGCACAAATTTGAAAGGAGGGCATCTTTGGAAACACCGTTGGAAAATACAGCTTCCACGACAACACCTCCGGAAACGGACTCAGGCTAATAGACTTTGTGGCGGCGCGAAACATGATTGTAACTAGCACACAATTCCCGGACGTCAATATTAATAAGGGTACCTGGTGCACTCCGAATTGATTGTCAAGCAGATTGATGAGACATTCCTCCAGTATTTTAAACGTCCGCGCCTTCCGAGCAGTTATTTTTTGACTAGGATCACTACCTTGTTGCTGCCAAGGTATATTGTATATGGAAATCACAAACACCAAATCACAAAGAGGTACTGTGAGAAAATTTAACATCTAACGGCTACGGTCGGAAGACATTGCTAGAGCCTTCGCCGTTAGAGTGTCCTTAAACTTCGCAAAAAATCAAATGCCGCCATCATTAAATACAGATAAGCAATGGCATCATTGTCAACAAGCCAATAAGAACACTGCCTCTGATGTGCTGGTTTTCCGACATTCACAACAAAAAAAAAAAAAACCCCTGGTTTAATGAAGAATGCCGTCAAGCGCACGCAGCAAACTAAAGGACTTATAAAGCGACGCTGACGAAAGGAGCTTACGAAATGTATAGGAAAGAACAACCAAATCGAGTCAAGAGAGAAAGGTGTTGTAGTAGGAATGATGTTGGAAAGTTTTATCAGAAGGTAAAAAAGAGCTCGAACAGTAGCGTGTAGAGATGAAGAAGAAAATCTAATAGTAGGAGCACAGTTGGCACTGAGAATTTGGAAATATCACTTCTGCAGGTTGTTAAATGACGGCGACGATCAAAACTCCGGTGTCAGGAAGAATGAAAGAAAGACGATGACCATCAGGAATTCCGTTCACTCGACAAAAGTGGCGTGAAGATACCAAAAGCTAAGCTCATATCCAACAAGGCTGCTGGAGCCAATGGTCTAACTGTAGAGATATTTAAAGCAGCTGGATATGACTATGTACGGAGCATACATTAACTAATCTGTAAGATATGGTCATCAGCATCATTTGCCCGATCCTCAATAAAAAAGACCCTCTAAACTGTGCCAACTACAGAGGTATCAGTCTCCTCAACATCGATCCTTTCTGCCATATTATGTGAATACAGACAGGATCTTATACGTGATGTTGAGGAGACTGAGCAATCTAATTAGTCCGATCAATGTGGTTTTAAGAAGTCTACCATAGATCAAATATTGACACTGCGGCAGATCTTAGAAGAAAAAACAGGAGCTCCAAATCTATACTCACAACCTTTCAGCGATTTAAGTCACCTATGATAGCATCTATAGAGACTAGCTATACAGAGCTATGCCTAGTTTTGGCTGCCCTGTCTACACGCTGCTCCATCAAGTTCGGTAACAACATCAGGGAGGCTTTTGATGTAAGAAAAGGACTACGACAAGGTGACACGGGGTACTTGAAACAAAATTCTCAAAAAAAAATTTTACAAAAGTCTGAACAGTTACTCGCATACGTTCACATAATTGAAAGAAAGCAGGGCGGTGATAGTGGTGCTTTCGTGAGTATTGAAACAAAAGCGGGGATAATGAGTTTAGCGGCTAACGAGGGGAAAAACAAATTATATGCTGTCACCAAAAAGGGACAGTCAACATCGGCGACTTGGAAAGAACGTTCCAATAGTCAGCTACAATTTTGAGATAATTAAGAACTGTCTCTACCTAAGCTCCGCTATAGATCCAAATAATAACACCAGCGCAGACAACAAAATCACTCTTGCCAACCACTGTTTCTTCGAGGAAAGAAGACAATCATCATCATCCCAGTTCTAAAGGGTGACCAGATAGCAATGATAGTTTTTCCTATTACTATGTTCCAGCAGCTGTCAAAGTTACCAATGACATCCAGCTGTCAAAATATTCAGTAAGGTTTGTCATTTTGTCATGCATCGTTTGACACTTCCCGAACGTGTGGAAATTATTAAAAAATATTATCGAAATTCGCCAAGAAGAGCGAATGGATACCAACACTCCGGCTCAGAAAGTCTTCGAATTGGCGGTAAAGGAAGACTTCTCCTAAGGTGGCGCACATAAGTAGAAAAGGACCTCAACCAACCTCGTGTGCAAAAGTGGAGGCGGCTAGCGCAAGAGCTGACTGGTGACGCTTGTTGTTAGAGGCCAAGTCCACTCCCGACTGTAGCGCTATCTTAAGTTTCTTACTTAAGTGAGTAAACTCCAGATTCCATTTTCGATTTGTTGTTAAACTAAACCAGACTTCTAGGATCTAGTGACGGTCCACCGTTAGACCAGTTACTGCGGTCTAATTTGTCTTCCTCAAATAAACTACCAAAGAAGAGTGCGAGTCCTATTTGGGAATTGAGGTAAGCATTTCCAGGTGTTCCATAAGATTACATATGTTCTAGCACCAGTTTAATAGCATATCTGGCAGCCGTCTTCTTTATGGAAACTTGTAGCACAATAGGCTCTCATGCTGTCGTAAAGCAGGTACGAATAGCACCTAGGGCATTAAAATGTATCTACATACTCACACATATTTCTCAATTAAATGTAAAATAATAGTACTTACGTGACTTTCTTGCAATTACTTACCCAAACCACGTGAACCTAAATAAAACATGATGTATTGCATACAATACAATTTCCGGTATTACTCAAAAAGTATCTTCTCATCTGAATGTCCAATTCAGCTCACTAAAGAAAAAAAAAAAAAAAAAGCTGGAAAGCACTTGGCAATTCTGTGAATAGTATTCCACACAAAAATAAGCATCTTCCCCTTAAATTAGGTCACAAATACATTTCTTTATTTATTTGTTATTTTTTCCTATAGAAAAGCACACTTTAGTCAATTTTTCTTTCCTAAGAAATGATCTATAGTGCATTAACAGAAAATTTTGACACACGATTCTTTGTGTCAAAGATCCCTAACAGCATGACGTAATAAAAACGAAAAAAAAAATTTTCACTTTTCATAAATCACTTTAGAATTTATATTTTAGGAAATTAGTCGACCGGATCAATGTGCTTGTAGTCAAAACAGATACAAAAGTTGGCCGTTTCTTTGAACTAAAAAAGGGGACACCTTAGTATCTGTAAATATTGCGTCTAACCATCTACTAATGTACGATAAAACCTTAATAGTAGATGATGGTGGATTATGTGGATGAACAAATTATTAAAAGATGATGATTTTCAGTCTTAAACATTTTTTTTTATTTATTTCTTTTGATTGAAAATTAAATAGTCCTAACTAAAAATAAATTAAATACTAATTTCGATAAAGAAGAAAATACGTATAATAATACAAACAATTTTAAATGATTGGCATAGGTCATAGGATTTACATGCGATGAAAACAAGAAGGGACTTATTAGATTGTCAACATTTTTAGTTTGATTTTTTTTTTTTTTTTTTTCTACAAAGCATCTATAGGTAAAATTTATTATTTTTTTTTTGGTAAAAAATTTAAGGTACCATTTTAAGTAGCTCTAGGTTCACTGATTGTCCTGGGTTTGATTGGTTTTTTATTTATTTTTTTTATTTTTTAGGGGGGTTTTTGTGCAATCAGAACTCGAATGAAATTCATAAAAGAGAATTTATTGAACGCATCCGAATTAGATGAACCATTTTGTTATCCATATTGCTAGGAATACCTTCCATAGGCCAAGGTTTAAGCTAAAAAGAAAATTGGGGGAATAATTTGATCAATTTTAAGTTACTTTTAATTTTTTTTTTTAAATTTTGAATTTCTTTTTATATACATTTTTCTTTTATTAATGCAATCAATCCGAATTAAGTCAAAAATTGACATGAAATAAAAGTAAAAAAAAAAAAATAAATAAATAAATATTGATCAATCTATAAACACAGGCAAAATTGTTAACTACTGGAGAAAGGGCATGCAGCAAAATATTTAAATTAATTAAATTAATCATGCTAATAGATGCGTAGACCATGCAAGCTGAAATAAATCTGATGAAATGTTAAAGGAATTTGATGATTTTTTATATTAGGCCGCCCTATACGTAGGGTTATTGATAATAAAAATGTGAAAGCTTTTAATGTCCGTCAAACATATGTCAATTTAATTGCTTAAATGCGGGTCATGACTAAAATATTTTAAGGTTTTTTCATTGACGAAAGTGCTAAAATAAAAAAGGGCTTTATGGCCACCATAAAGTACACATTTCATGAATAAATTGCTTGTTTCCGTTGACATTTTTCTTCAACAATGACTAATATTATTTTCTGATACTTTTGATCCATAGCATTGCCGGCTGAATTTAAACCTTTTGCTAATCAATTTAAACCTTTTGCGAATCAATTTAAACCTTATGCGAATCAATTTAAACCTTTTGCGAATCAATTTAATCATTTTGCGGATCAATTTAATCATTTTGCGGATCAATAATAATTTTAGGATGTTTAGGAAAATCGTGGAGTTAGAGAGAGTGGGTCTCTCTATTGCATCTGTCAGTCCATTTTTGGATTTCTTTTTCTGCATATTTCATTCACGATAACTTCATCTAAAAAGGACCGATTTGGGGAATTGTTTATGCAATGCTTGGTCATTGGTCGTTGTTGGCGTATTTTTCACATATCTTGGAAACAAGATTTCCCTCTTCATGCATACAGACTTCTGATCTTTTTGTTCATGCCATATAGTGGTATTCGCACCTTTAAACTTTCGTGACAAAAAAAAAAAAAAAAAAACCCCTGCTTGCACAGTAGCACCTCATAATGTGCAGCACAATAAAAACAATCTTTCGTCTTAAACGAGGTGTCTTTCGGCGCGAAACTAATCGTTCGACTCCTTTCTTATGGGTATGTCGCCTGATGAAATGGCACCAGTTCTCGAGCTCGGGGTTGAATTTGGCCGGAATCTGAGCCAGGTTCTAGTAGTTGAATTTGAATTTTCACGACGGGCTCCAAAACCAGTCAAGTGTCTGTTGCTGGTGTCCTCTTTCAAGACGATTTGAAACAGACTTCACTTCCCTTTAGGCAAACATGCATCTGTCCTTCAAGTGGAGATCTATACAATTCTATGCAAGGTGGCGCAAAAATAATGTTTCTATATGAATTGTCTATGATTTTTGCAAATTGCATCTCCTGTCATCATAAAATTGAAAATAATGTAGTAAACAAATGCGGAAAACACGACGATGAACAACGGAACGCTATACCTTCTGATCAAAAAGTGCCCGGAATTTCCCATTCAAACAAACCGCGCTTGAGATATCGTCCAAAGTTTTTTTTTTTAGGCTGGTACATCTGTCGCTTAAATATCTCTTTAAGCGCCATTTGTCGGGAGTTTGTGCGTGATATCTTTGTAAACAAGCCAGTATTCGTTGTGTTCTGCGAATTGTTCTGAATTTGTTGCAGAAACAGCATAGCTGTGATGTCGCTAAAGCAATGCTTTCTTTGGGCCGAAATGTTATCGATGTTATCATTACCGGTGACCAGACATGGGTCTATGAATGTGACATCGAAACTAACTAACAATCATCGGAATGGCGTTTCTCAGACGAGCCAAAGCCCAAAGAACCACGACAGAGTCGATCCAAAATCAAGACTTTGTTGGCCGTTTTCTTTGATTGTCGTGATGTGGTCCACTCCGAATTTCTTCCGCCAAGCCAGGCAGTAAATAAGGAGTATTACATGAGCATTTTTTTTTTATTTTTATAATTTGCGCGCGCCAAAGAGGATATGAATACTTTTATACTATTACAGGACACGGGCGTTTGTGAAGGAGAGAGAGAAAAAGAAAGATTTAGTGTAGTGATTTGAAACTTAGATGGTATTAAGTTTCTGTAAACTCCGAGGGTAGCGTCCAGATAACTGACGAGCTTATTTGTTTTGCTTTTGTCGTTGCTCATGATTTACAGAATTTTTTTTCCGTCCTCCTGATGTCACTGTCAAACAAGAGGTCAGAATTGTGGAGAAGCAACAATGCACCACGACAACGCACCAGCACACGAATCCATCTTGTACGCGTCTATTTGATCAAAAACAACATTCATATCGTTCTGCAAGTCCCGTATTCATCTGGCATGGCTCCTGGTTACTTTTTTCCTATTCCCACGACTCAAGTTACCGCTTCGCGGAAAACATTTTGAGACGATTGTGGCGATAAAGGAGAATTCGTAGAAGGAGCTGAAGGCGATTCCAAAATCGGCCTATAAAGTCTTTTGAAGATTGAAGGAAGCGTTGAAATACGTGTATTGCTTGCAATGGAGATTACTTTGAAGGGAATAAAATGAATATCGATGCACAATTGAACCGTTTTCGTTTTATTGAAGAATTCTGGGTACTTTTTGATCAGAAGGTAATACTCAAGAATGTGGAATAATTGTGTCGGTTTTTTTTTAGAAGATTTTGCCACATTCCGGCACCGACTGGTCGCACAATTTAACGCCTCGAAAAAATTGGCTCAACACGAGATACAGCAAGGGCTGGTAGACCAATAACAGTACGCGATGATGTACAGATGATGAAGAGTGTCCAGAAACATCAACGAGGGGATGGGTGACAAATTGTGCATTTCTGTCCTTTAATCAGTCTCTGCAGTGTATTTTGACGAACGACTTGAAGATGTTTCTGTACAAAATACAGATGGTGCATCAGCTGCTGCTCGCGGACCACCAAGACTCAATCATGAAGAAGTCGAGTTTCCTACGAAATTTCCATCTCTCCGGATATGTCAACAAAGTGAATACTCGCTTTTGAGGCCATGGAAACCCTCATATTATTCAAGAATCGCATTTACATCCATTTCAGTGGATTACTGTGTCGTGGGACGTCTGTGCTGAAAGAGTGATTGAGTCCTACTCTTTCGAAGTAGTTGGAGGAGACGGAGTATCTGTGCCTGCTCTTAAGGCCTTCATCAGCCCTTTAATCACTGCCAAACGAATTCAAGATTGCAAGAGCATTTTCAGAATTCGGTCGCAAGGTTGGGCACACTGAGTCTTATTTAGATCACAGGTCACAATGGGATTACTGGAAATGAAACCTCTGATGAACTTGCTTGACAAGGTTTAGAGGAGAACGACTTTTTCTCTCTACGTTTACCTAATCTTGGATATAGGAAGGCTCTCCAGGATGTAGGAAGGCTAAGCGAAAGCTTCCGATTGTCTATAAAAAAAAATCCGCCCCTTGCTGAACATCAGTTGAAAAGACTGCAGACAACTTACTGGTATACTTGCGAGTCATTTCACTTTTGCCAAACATCTTAATGTACTAGGCTCAAGCGACACCACAATCTGCCTATGGAGAGGGCTACGATACTGCGGAAAACTTCCCCTGCGATTGTCCTGCCTTTGGTTGCGTCAGGTGATAGATTTTTGCAGCCAATGTGGTGCAACATTCAATGGACCAGTATCTAGTCTGAACGCTCCAGTGGAGTTTTCTTACAAGGCCAACAACAAATTATTTCCAGTCAGGAGAAGCCGAATCATAGCCATCAGATACACAATATTACCTGTTATTCAAATAGTAAAGGGTTATTTTTTCGAGGTTGGGATTTCACATTCCTGCCATATGGCATCTGTCAAATCCATCTCTCATCCATAGTGACATGTCGTTAATCACTGTCTTGGCATCTTACTACAAAAATAACAGTGTTGTAATATTTGTGTATCGCGATTCCACAATCAACCAATTTTTCGAACAAAACCTTCTTCAGCGATGAGGACCTTTAATAATTTTTATTTTATTTAAATTAACATCCCAAAGCATAAAATGAATAACCCTTTATATAGATGAATCCTTGAAACATCATGTATACGAAACGTGACCATTTGCAATTCATTTTACAGGAAGCAATCCTTGCATTTCAAGGAGTAATCCTGTACAACCTGTAAACCAGTAAATACCTTGTTTTCTAAAAATGGACCATAAAAACCTGAATTTCTTTTTGATCGTCGAATATATAGTATTTTGTCTTTGTCGGGGACGTCGTTAGCTTAGAAAATATTTTCCCACCTGTAAGATGGACCGTTGCTAACATTAGCCGTGTAATTTGTTTGTGCAAATTATACTCAGTCCAGTTAAAGTTTGTATGGAAAACTGCAACAACGCTAACTGAGTACAGCACATTTTTGGCAGACAAGAAGAAAGCGCTATTTCATATCTTTAGTAATATCACTAATTTCCTCTGAACCCCAATCCATGGCTAAATCTTTGCTGCCAAATTTCAAAATATACCTAGTCATGCCATAAATATTGGTACACGTTTAAACGCACTGAGAGAACTCCATGACAGTGCGGTCAGCGGTCAAAGCTGTTAAAGCTAGGATTAATCGGACACCGCTGCGAAAGAGGGATATATTGAGAAATGAAGATATCGCAGAAATCCATGTCAAGTGTTGCTCCAAAACAATGTGCCAGGCTTCGTAGCAGCAGACGGTTGGCCGTCAGGCAGTCCAGACCTCAATCTTTTGGATTATAAGCTCTGATCTATTTTAGAGGCGATTGTTCTACTCGATATCGAAATATTGAGTCCATGATGCGTGAACCTTTCCGTGCAGTGGACAATTTTCCAATGGGTGAGGTGCATGCGGTGATCGATGAGTGGCCAGAGTGACTCAAGGCCTGCGTAAATGCTATTTCGAATAAATTTTTGAAATACTGTTTCCTAATTATTTTATCACCAAAAATGCGTGTACCACTATTTATGACATGACTAGGTAGATAAATAAGACATCGTTTTATTGTGAAACTTAACTGAACTTTATATATAGTTACAAAGAAACACGGCTATTCGTGAATGGCAATGTAATGGGCTTATACCTATATTTCTTCATTTATCTTCATATCGGAGCCCGCAAATCGATGCTAATAATATAATGCACAGTACTCGTCAAGGGCGGATCCAGGGGGGTGGCACATGGGCACGGGCCCCCCCAGACACGATTCAGATTAAACAGGCCAGTCGAAAAAACACTAGCAATTAGAATACTATGGGGTACACTCTTTACCTATCTGGCCTTTGTGCCCCTCCCAGAAATAAATCCTGGATCCGCCCTTGGTACTCGTAAATAGGCTTTTATAGTCGTCTCAAAACAGCTCTGAAAAATTAAAACATATATGTATCTTTTATAGATTTACGATGTACTCGTACACTCCGGGCAAAATGATAAGACACCCCCACAGATTCTTAAGGAAAAAAAATACGAAGTAGACTGGAATAAAATTTGCTAGTGGCAGAATTAACAGCACCAGATATATTGAACTTATTAACGAACAAATTGAGAGGTTTGCTTCAATTATTGCCGAGGAAAACTTAATTTTTCAACCGGATAAGGCTGCAATCTATACTTCCCGCCAAGTCAAGGAGTAGTTTAACCTCTTTTCTTTTTTAAAGGAGATGAAGAAAATGGAAAGGGTATGGAGGAGAATTAAAAATTGGAGGGGAAAGGATGAGGTGACGATGCGCGTTATTTTTGAAACTTTACGTTCGTGTTGAGTGGTTTAAAAACGATCTTCTGAATTTCACGGTGCACTCGAAAGCTGGCTCTAGGATGTGCAGAAGATACCGCACGTGTACCACAATTAAACTGACGGACAGGCGGGTCACAACTATATATTTCTACCGAACACTTGCGATGGAGTACCGGTACAGGAGTGCTAAGTATCCAACGTTTCGGCATTGCTCGAGCTAAGGAATATGAATGCAGATAGACTTATCACCGATCAATCGACATGCTTTGCGCGGAACACGATCGAGTAATCTCAATCATGTGGTGGGAGTTCCCGTCCAAAAATGCTAGTTATATTCAAGTCTCGGACGAATATAAGCTTTATAGATCGTAGCCAAGTCTGTGGGAGTGAAAAATCGTTAGCATCTTTTTCCAAGGCATCTTGCACCAGCATTAGCAACATCTGTGATCTGCTGATTCCAGCGAACGTCTGGGCTAACATGTATGCCAAGCGTTCACAATCTATTAGAATTCTCAACATCAAACTTTAAGTTTGGCTACGTTAGTATCCCGCTACAAAGACAGCTCTGAGTATTTGACAATTGATGATAGCATCACTGTTAGAGTTGAGTTCGATTGACATTCACTCTCGCTCGGCTTTGACAACTTGGGGCTCTTGTCGTAGAGTTGATAATATATAAGCGAAGTTAAGAGTTCTATCATCCGCGAAGGAATGGATTAGATTACGAGTAATAGAGGGAAGGTTTTTGATACTAAAAACAGGATCGGAGAGAGAACTGAGCCCTGGGGTACACCACCATTAGTTGAGAAGGGGGTGGAAGTAGATGCATTTAATGCTACCAGTATTGATCGATTACTTTGATCCATTGTGAAAAAATGCTACCAACACCATATGATGAAAGCTTTGGATATATCAAGAGCAACTACTATGTATTCACCGTGTTGATGAATGCACTGACTCTTTTTTCTCGGACATGTATACCATTACGTCTCCTATGGAATGCTGCTGCCAGAAACCATACTGTCGGTCATTAAGGAGATTTTTTCTCTCTAGACCTCTCATAAGGTGGAAATTGACAATGCTCTCCATTACCTTGGAAAGTAATGACGTTAATGCAATGAGTCGGTAGCTAGAAGGGGAGGTTTTATCGCCATTTTTGGCAATTGGTTTCCACCTATCCGGAAAAGTGCCTATGGAGTATGATAGACTGGGTTCAGTACAGGTGGAGAGAGAGAGCGCTGTCAGATAAGGTGGAATTTGCTGCGTATAATGCAACTAGCAGATTGGCTTTCTCCTTAGAGTCCGTCATAGTCTTGTAAATGTTGGATTAGCGATGCTGCGGAGCCTTTAATTATTTTTTACAAAAGATCAAAAGGATTTTGCAGTATTTTATTCATAACTTTCTGGTCTCATGTAAATTTAGCACGTCTTAGAATGTCATTACAGTCTCTCTCTTCAGAATGCTCGTTTTCCTCAGTAGGTGTTTGACGCCATAACGCGAAAGTATCTACCTTTTTTCGGACAGACTCCGCACATGTCGGATTAATCCACAGTTCTTGTTTTGGTTTGAGACTACCTGATTTACTTGGAATAAAGGAGCGCATTTCAAGTAAAATGAGGCCTGTAACCATGACAGCAGCGGCATTTACGTCTCTATTGAGGAAGCATACAGAATGAATGTCACCTAACAATGCCTTAAGAATTTAAGGGTTGTCTAATCATTTTGTCCCGGAATGTGTTTTACCTCCGATACACTATATACACTTCATCCAACGTTTCTCCAATTTGTTGGTGCCCTCAAAATAATACGGTTTCTCGAGCCCCTCAAAATAAGCGTTTGTTTCAGCGATGACCTCTTCATTCGACCCAAATCTCTTACCTCCGAGCCATTTCTTCATGTTTGGATATAAGAAATAGTCGTATGGGGCTAAATCTGGGGAATATGCTGGATGAGGGAGGAGTTCGTAGCCTAACTCATGCAATTTTGCCATTGCGACTGCGGACTTGTGCGCCGGTGCGTTGTCTTGGTGAAATTTTCTTCGCTAAATGCGGCCATTTTTGCTTCAAATCGGCTTGGAATCGATCCAGCAGCTCTGCGTAATATGCGCCGGTGATCGTTTTACCCTTTTCAAGGTAATCGATGTGAATAACATCGCACGCATCCCACCTTGGCGTTCTTCGGCTTCGATTCACCAGGAGAAGTCCATTGTTTTGACTATTTCTTGGTTTCTGGTGTGTTGTGGGGAATCCACGGTTATGAAACGGCGCAAAAATTCAGCCGAATTTGTCTGGAACATCGCCAAACACACCTTTGAAGTTGTCAAACGAATGTGTTTGTTGTCGATTGTGAGTAAACGCGGCACCCATCTCGCGGAAAGTTTTTTCATGTCCAAATATTTGTGTAAAATCGAAATCACTGAGCCATGTGATAAGCCTGTGGCCTCTTCAAGCTCACGCACTTTCACTCGCCGATCGTTCATTATCAAACCATGGATTTTGTCGACCATTTCTGGTGTGGTGACCTCAATTGCGCGACCAGAACGTTCGGCGTCACTTGTGCTTGAACGACCGCACCGAAATTGAGTAAACCAGTGGTGAATGGTTCCAATCGATGGTGAAGAGTCCCCATTATATTTGTCAAGCTTTTGTTTGGTTTGCATGATAGTTTTTTCTCGCAAAAAAATGTGTTTAATGAGCACTCGAAATTCACTTTTTTCCATTTTAACGAAAATGCTATATAAAATGGCTGCCACAACAAAACTATTTGACAGATCTGTCTGAAAATTTGTGTGCTTTCTTTTGAAAGATGATTCTTGACAAAAAAAATATAAATTTAAGCTGACGACACAATTTGTGTTAATTTTCAGGGACTTATTTACCCACCCTCGTAAACGTATATATATTAATTTTAAATTATTTGTTAAATATTTATTATTTTATATATAATGTAACTGAATGTTTCCATCATGCTGTTAGGGATTTTTAAATTATAATCGATGCTTTCCTACAACTTCCGTTTACCAAACCAAAAAATAAAAAAATAAAAAAAAAAACAAAATAAAAAAACTAAACAAAATATTGTATTTTCATTAATTTTTAATGTTTATATATTTTCTTTTTCTTTTTCTTTTTTTTTTTAATTTATATTGTTTGCACAGAAAAAAAAAAAATTATATTTTGTTATGCAAAAAAATGAAAGAAAATCATTTCAGTGTACTTGCTCTTATTATTAATATTTTATTAAACTTATCTGGTATCATACTGTTAGTTTACCGTTTTTTTTTTTTTCTCCATAAATTTCTTTTCTTTAAGGATTATACATACATACTCTAATAATGACTATTTTGACGTTTGTTCTTGAATTTAATTTATTTTGTTTGTCTCTTTTTACATTACAATTGTTTACTAGTAGTGCTTCAGCTTCATGTACTCTCCATTTGCTTGGGGATGTAATTGTGGATGTGAGTGGTTTATTGATGGGGGTGGTTATACATTTTAAATAAATTTTCTTTCGTTTTTTTTTTGTTTTTAATTTAAAAAATAAATTCTTAAAAAGGCGAAATTAATCTCTATTTATATGTATAAAGATTTTTTTTTTTTTTTTTAGTTTTTATGTACTTTGTTAATTAATATAAATATTTTTTTTTTAAACTTCCTTCTTAAGATTTCTCATAGTATAATCGTAGTTGTTTCTTTTTGTAATTATTATTATTTACTGAGAGGCAGCGAGGTTTCTTAAATGTTATTCATAAATATTTACAATATTACATTAAAAAATAGAAAAGAAGAGAAATTATACACAAATTTATTCTGTTTTTAGACATTTTTATTAAATGTCGGTTTTTTTTTTATATATATATAGTATGTGTATATATAAATTATGTTTGATATAATGTTACATTACATGTGATATGTATACGTAGTGTGTGAATAGCATTGCGTTGATTTGATTTTTTTTTTTTTTGTTTGCTTAGCTGCCAGTAATTTGTATTTTTTTAATATTTACCTAAGTTTTTATTTTTGTATAAATTAAAATAATATTTTGTGTTTCTGAATGGTGTGTGTGTGTGTGGTGTTTGATATCCGTGTGTGTGATTAGATACAAGTGAATTAAAATGCCGTGGATGAAAGGTGAGCAAATATTACAGGTGATGCGTCGCGTCTGGTGGTTGTCAAAGAATTCATATAGTCGTGTTGGATGTTTTGAAGGTGTTTACAAAGCAGGTAGACAGTTTTTGTATGCAGGCTTTTCTTAAGCTTAAATATGTATATCTAATTATAACTAGTTGACTGTCATGCAGAATGTGGTAAGAAGTTGCTGTATGACAGTCAACATTATAAGATGCAAATACAAGCAAATTGCTGTGCTAACAATTTTTTTTTTTAATTTATGAATTTAATATTTTATTTAGTTTTAATGTAAAATTTAATATCTACCCAAAAAAAAAAGAACTACACCAAAGATAATATTACCAATCCTCTTGCCAAATATAAGAAAAACCCAAAATTTAACACAAAAAATAAATAAATTTATGTACAAAAATGGAATACACTTTGAATTTAATTCGATGAAAGCCAGGGACTCTGATGATCAAAACTACTCTGCAGAGTCTAAAAATAGTGATTTCTGAAAGCTGAATCTAGATCTGGATACAGGAGGTTTTGTTTCTGGTTAGGACGCTTAGAGACTCCAAACGTTAGAAGCCAAAAAATGAATAAGCATGTCACTGTCAATGGTTCTAATTTTGTTGTTATTGTTACTTTTAAATTCATTCGTATTTTACAATTTTATTGAATGTTATCATTTTTCAAATTCACTTTGTTTAAATTGTTATGAAATAACATTAAAAGTAGGTGCAACTAGTTGGTAAATATTTGCTTTCATTTGCAAACAGTGCAGCGTTGGTAAATATTTTTGTGGTAACTTTTAGTACCAGTGCTGCAGAAATTGCTACTATTTTTTTTTTTTTTATAATTTGCAAGTATTAAAGGGGATATGAATAGCCTTATACTAATTTTTAGAACACGTGCGTTTTGTGGAAAGGGAAAGAGACAGAGAGAAAGACAGAGTGGTGTAGTTTGAAACTCAGGTGGTATTAAGTTTCTGTAAACTCCAAGGGTTTAACTGGGGAGTATTTTGTTTGTTTTCACTTTATTTTTGTTGCTTATGATTCACAGTATTTTTTTCTATCCTCCTGATGTTATCATCACGATCAAGTTGCATTTTATATGACCACCTTACTGCCAGTGTTATGCCTTCACAGTAGTGTTGACTTAGTTTTCGCAAGTGATCGACTTTTTTATTTATTTCACTGGTACTGGTCGGTAAGTATTCGATTTTTTTTAAATTTCTGGATGTATCGGAATTAAATTGTTTTTTAAGGTAAGGTTTCATTACCAGTTAACTTAGTAAGACACGCGAGTTCGCAATAACGTATAAAACTAAATAAATCTTTTTGCTTCATAACGGTACCCACAAATTACAAATTATGCTACTCTTCAAAACTGAAAATGACAGTACTGTTTGGTATCATTCAACAATTACAGTGCGGCCAAATTTTACTACTACAAGCTGGCGGGAAAACCTCAATCTCTTCTATGCGAACCTAAGTTGCCTTTTAATGTTCAACTATAT
The DNA here is from genome assembly GCA_963082735.1 of Pocota personata. Taxonomy (NCBI): domain Eukaryota; kingdom Metazoa; phylum Arthropoda; class Insecta; order Diptera; family Syrphidae; genus Pocota; species Pocota personata. Next base: position 26,931,672 of record OY720429.1, on the reverse strand, counting down.
GATTTGCTATTGTTAAACAATTATCAAGTAAATCCACAATAGCTGTGTTCCATTTGGCCTGGACAAGTAATCTCATGTACAGTATGTAGGTACCTACATATGTAGATTTGCCACCAGCTACACATGCTTTCAGCAGCGGGTAGTTGCGGTTAAGTTGTTCACTAGATGGCGATCAATAGGTAGGCAGATTTTCCTCTTAAAGCAAATGAATAGGTATATGACTTCGCTAAGTAAGTACAACAAGGTTCTTCCATTCACTGAAATAAAACGAATGCCTGTCAATGAAATAAAAATAAACTATAAAATGCGTTCAATTCAAGCATCTATGAGTACTCGCAAGTATTTGTATGTACTCCAATGACCCATATAAAAACCTAAAGGCGCTTACATCTACAAATTCGATAAGGTCAGTAGGTTTTGTCAGAGGATCTTATAGTTATAGGGTCTATGAGTTCTTAAAATAAACATGGGCTCAACCAGCTGACCGATTAGAAATGTGCTAACTGCGTCATCTTGGCAAAATAATGAATGAAGTAGTAACTTTCTTCAGCTCTTCGATGTATTATTGAAAAGTGTTGGCCTCAGGTAAAAAAAAAATAAAGAAGATAAAATAGAAGGAGCATAAAACTTCCTACCTGATAGCTTTCTAAGTTTCCCTTGGTACTCGTATTTCGTTGAAAATGTAGATCAAATACTGCTGGCATAGGCGAACTCACTGTAAAGAGCAGGACGGATATTCTTCCAATTTCATATCTGGCGTCTGTGGGATCGTAATTCTAATCGAAAAATTAATGGTACTTTACTAATGACCGATTTTGTGGTGGCCACGGTGTAGTGGGTAGTGTGTTCGCTTGTGACCCGAACTGTGCAGGTTCGAGCCCGGACGGGGGACAGCAATCATCACACCCGAACATAAAAGAAAAACGAATAAAATCTAAGTTTCTCCAACCACTACACCAAAAATGAGTTTCTGCCTGGTAGTACAATGGACACAGCAAAATGGATTCTGAGTGCTCCGGGATTTGGAAATTTCCTTAGAAAAAAAAATGACCGATTTTGTTTTGATTCGAAAATCGATTCGAATTTTGGCAACCAGCCTAGGACCAAGACCAGAAATTAAGACTTCGGTTGGTCTTGCATTTGAACTTCATTAGTCACATCCAGTCATACATAGATGCCATTCTGAATTGATGATGTCCACATATTAATTGGTTATACAAATTGCCCATGCACAGTCATTTATGATTTCATGAAGTTGATTTTAATATGATGAGACATAATTTGAAAAATGCATGTCTTTGGTTTTGGTTTGGTTTTTGAATAAAAATATTGTGCTAACAATAATTAATTAGTTTTACAAGTTCTGCACAGTGCACATACTCTTGAGATCACATTTGAGGACAATTCGTGTCACCAACCGTTTTATCCCTAAATTCTCCATAACTTTGGTGATACATATATGCTTTTCTCACAAGTAGATATGTCTTTAACTAAGTGAACTTTTTAATAAATTCATCCTTTGAATGAATTCAACTATCAATAGTTAGCAACTGAATTATTTCGCTATCAGTATTCATTCAGAAAGCAGAGAATATATGCAAAGAACAAATTGTGCGCAGACCTGTGACGTATGAGGTTGGGAGTTCAAATTACGTATGACGCATAGTTTTCGAGATATTCACACTGAAAAATGTTTTACACTATTAATGTGGAAGTAGAGTCTGACTAACCTAAAATTTGGGTCGAAATTATCTTTTTCGTACGACACACCCTTTTTCGAGATATTTGCATTTAAAAGCGATTTTCATTAGCTTCGGGGTAAAGTCGGACATTTTAGAGGATTAATAATTTACGATTCGCACGTACGAGTTTGGTTACAATCACACTTTTGAAATCGCTCTACAACGTTAACGCTTTATCGTGAATTTAAAACTGTGATGTGAAAGGAAAACTCCCCATTCACGCTTTAACCATTAACAGTTTATTTTTAAGTCGTTAACTGGTAGCGAATGTGAATTTTCATTCTCTGTGAGTAGTTCGTATTGTAGCATAATAATAACTACGCGCCTATGTCTATGCAGCAAATTCCGAAGTGACTTTCCATTCTGGCAGAATTTTGGTTCAAACTGTCCTTCATTCGAGGTTCGTGTCGGGGACGAAGTCTCCACAGCTCATGTCAACGAAAGAGACGAATAATATTAGGGATAAAAGGGAATTATAACTGCAAGAATTATTTCTCTTGTTCCAGTGGTCGAAGAATTTGCTAGAAGTTTCTGGCTATCAGAAACTTCTGCTATATAAGGACAGATGGCGATCAAAAAAAAGACAGTTGGTTTAGAACCGTGGCGAAGAGATTGGAAAAGTGATAATGGGCGAAGTTGTAATTTGGTGATAAATTGAAAGTTGAGAGTAAACAAGAAAAAGTAATTAGTTTGGATTTGTGAATTAAGTAATTGAAAGGAGATAAAGTGATTTAAGAGGAAAGAGACCTTGTAAGAAAAGAATTTGCAAAGAATAGTATAGTGTGAACTTGAATTGTTCTATAGACTAGAAAATAAAGAAATAAATTTCACAGAATATCGTTTTATCTACTCGAGCCGTAGCCAGCATATTACAGTATAGTATAGGATAGGAGTATAATTTGTATTAGGGGAGTATAGTAAATGAAATAGGAGCTAAATCTCCGATTGTAGTACCAGCACTGACTGAAACCCTGACTTCAGATTCCAGGTAGGCAATGATATGACGTGCCATAAACTTTTTTAAGTCGTTAACTGGTAGCGAATGTGAATTCTCATTCTCTGTGAGTAGTTCGCAGGCAGTGACTCTCTAATAAAAACTAATTTATAGGATAGGAGTGTAATTTGTATTAGGGGAGTGAAATAGGAGTTAAATCTCCGATTGTAGTATCAGCACTGACTGCAACCCTGACTTCAGATTCCAGGTAGGCAATGATATGACGTGCCATAAACTCTACTTCAACCTTTGCGATACTTCCTAAAACTAAAGAGACCATATGACAGGAAATTAATTTGTTCTTAAAATATTCTGCACCTCTTAGGACTGTATCCTTTAAAGTTCAAAAAGCCTGTGAAAACTGGAATTTTACCGATAAAAGTGTATTCCATTTTGCTCCTTATTACCAAAAAATACATACAAAAATGTCTACCTGTCAAAATTGTTTAACTACTGTCAAAGCCATTACATGATTCTATTGATATTTTTTTATTTATGGATGTGTATTATTATTTTTTTTTTTTAAATGAATATACAGTAATGAGTATTTGATTTGAATAATAATACTAGTCAACCTTCTCAAAAAAAAAAAATTAAAATGAGTTATGAAAAAAAGTATGTATCTGTGTTTGGTGAGTGTAACTTAAAATATTAGTGAGACTGATGAGATAAGAATTTTTTTTTTTTGTTTTTTGTTTTTTGTTTTTTAAAGAAATAATTATTTTTAATTTAAAAATAAGAAAATAATATAAAAAATAAAGTGGAGGCGAACGTAAAGTTTTTGTTTTATATAGTTAACCGCATTTTAAATGTTGTTAAATGTAAAAAAATCCCATGCGGTTATAGTTAAATTTTTGTTTTCTTTTTTTTTTGATAAATGTGAAACAGTCAAAAGTGTTTGTTTTCTTTGCGTGTTATTTGTTTTTTTTTTTAAAATATATATATAATGATAACAGCAGTCTGAATGTGAGATTGTAAGTGAGTTAAATTTATGTATAACATAAAAAAAAAATTATAGTTCACTCAGAACTAATGCGAATGTAATTCATGTATCCAATCCATGTTTTGTATGCGCATTTGGGTTAAAAAAAAACTGAATTGTTAAATGTATTTTTAAAATGTGTGAAATTTAGTGTATAAAAAAAAAAAAAATCATCTTAAATGCTTTTTAAAAAAAATGTTGTCTTTCCGGTTTTCTTTAGATATCATGTTCACTTTTTTACAATTTTTCTTGTTACTTAAAAAAAAAAATTTTTTTATACATACAACGGAAAGAAAATGCACAAAAATTATAAAAAAAATAAAAATAATATTCATACACAACAAAACATGAAAAAAAAAAAAAAAAAAATAATTAAATCAAATTTAAGTTTCTGATATCTTTTTTTTTTGTTTTACTTGGAATAAGGAAAAGACTCACAAATCAAGGTCGTCGTCGTACAGGAAGTCATCAGCGCCGCCAACCAGCTGTGTATGTTCACCAATAAATGGCAAATGGCTGCTGGTGTCGTCGTCCTCGTTGGCTGCATCATCATCCTCTGCTTCGGCTTCGCCTGCCTCCTCTTCGGCGGATGTATCTTCGCCGTCGGATTCATCGATTTCGCCTGATGTTTGATTTAAACCCTGCATGACTTGACTACTGCTAACAAGCGTTGCTTGCCGATTGTTGGCAGCGGATAGTACTGCTGACACTGTTGTTGTTGCTGCCGTAGTTGTTGTGGTTGTTGTTGTTGATGTTGTCGTTGGTCGCGATCTTGGAGTTCGCGCCATTTTGTTATTTGTTATGGGATGTACCGTTGTTGTTGGGGTGGTTCGTCCGCCTCCACCCAAGCCGTTTTTTGGCTGCTTACTATTAATTTTCTTATTACTATTGTTGTTACCTCCTTGCTGCTGTCGTCCATTTTGATTGAGTTTTTTACCTCCTCGGCGTCCATCAGCACTTGCCGGGCCACCGCCATTTTGTTTTGCTCCGCTATGCTTTGGACCGCCATTGTGTTGTTTTTTGCCACCCTTTTTGGGTCGTTTCTGATTTGCACATTCGACGGCCATATCTGGCGCTGCATCTTTGCATTTGGCCTTATTGTTATTATTATTGGCCGGCCGTTTTTTCATCGCCTGTGGACCACCGCGCTGGCAATTGTGCTCGTCTTCGTTTTCGCCTGGCCGACATCGCCGTTTTTTCTTTTTCTTTTTGATTACATGGTTATTGTTGCTATTACTGCTAGTATGGCCATTACTACTACTATTACTATTACTACTACTCGTACTACTACTACTACTACTACTACTATTACTATTTGTTATTAGATTACTATTGCTATTGCTAAGTCTAGATTTATCATTGGCAGCAGGAACGTTCAATTGGCCATTCTTATTACTATTGCTATTACTATTACTATTGCTATTAGTTGCAGTGCATTGGGGGCGTGCTTTTAAAATTTTGTCGGTCAATTCGACGAGCGGTTTGCCAGTATCACAGAGTTGACGGATTCCGTGCTTAACACGATTGGCGCCAAATTTTTTCGCTATAAGCGTTTCAACACGATCTTGTGGTACCGTTTCGGTGATGGCTTTTGTATAGGTGGCCAATTTACCCAACGATCGGCTGGGTGGTATTTGTAATTTACGCGGTTCACCGTGCCGATTCAGTGCCAGATAATAGATGCGACGTGAATTGGAATTATATGTGGATGAATATGTGTTGTAGTTGTGCTGTTCCATGGATTCGTTGAAGACGCAGTCGTCGGTGAATTCTTTCTGCAACAAAACAACTAGAATAAGTTATTTCGGTTATTTTTTCAAAAAAAAAAAAAAAATTTATAGTATACAAAATAAGATAAGAGGTGGGGAAATGTTGGGAGGATTTTCTTTGTTTTTATCGTCATAGATAAGATGTATCTAGGTATAACAAAGATTTGAGATGACAACAGAGAGCAATGACTCTATGTTGCCGTTGCGACAATTAAAATCATAATCTACGACAAGACGATAGTTTGAGACGATAAATGTTGAAATTTTAATTCATAAGATTAAGTTCTAAATAAACATTTAAATGGAAGATTTTTAGACTAATGTTTTCTTAAGATATGGAATGTAGATATGCGTCAGGTAAGTGTACATCGTATAAATACATTTTGAATCATAGATTTTTCTACTGACATTCCGACTGCATTACAGCAGCACAAATGCCATGATTCATTTCAAAATATAAGATATTTTGCACCCACATCTACACATCTACACATTTTAAATAAATTTTCTCTTCAAAATGAAGGCATTTAAAACAAATTGCAAAGATCAACGGTCAAATCGCTTTTGGCGGCAATTTCTTTACAAAAGTAATCTTGTCCCAGAAGATGCGAACCTATAACGAGATACCTGCAGCAGATACAAGCAGCTCGTGAACAACTGGGGATTGGAATCTTCTAGAAATGTGTCCCCTGGCTAGGTAAGAAAGGCTAGCAAAAAAAATCTGGAACGGTCCTTGGACGGGTGTCGACACAGTTTCGTAAGGCAACGAGCTCATCGCTGAAAATCTTTAGCCATTTTTTTTATTAAAGGAATCAGCGAAGAGGTTGAAACCAATGGAGATTATTTTTTACTTAGAAGCGAACTAGACAGGTGGAAATAAAAATAAGCTATCAGCTCATACAGGGTCTGGCGTAGTGCTGTCGTTTTGGCACTATTTTCACTCAAAAGGAATTAAGCAAGCAAAAGAAAACATAACCCGTGTTTTTTTTAGTTCTAGCGACTAGCAATACCTTAGATGACTCTAAAGTTCAAGGTGGACCTAGATCTACCCTACTATATAAGGTAAAGCTTTTAGCAGAAATATGCCTATACCATAGACACTACCATGGCAGATGCTCCGAAGACGTGAGGGGAACGAACTCTAGAAACAAGTCATTTGAGAGTTCTTCTAGGCAAGCCGCTAGGGCTCGTCACCATTCTCAGAAGTCATTAATCGGCAGCGGCGACTTTGACAGAAAGTCACAATAGACAGCTACAATTTTGAAGTAGTTAAGAACTGCGTCTACCTAGGATCCAGTTCTAATAATGGCACAGCGCAGAGATTTTTTAACCGCTGTTTCTTTGGGCTAAGAAGGTAATTGAGTAGCAAAGCCCGTTCACGGACTTTATATAAGACCCTCATCAGCCCAGTCCTACTAAAGGCGGCTGAAAACACCCTTGGTTGTTTTGAAAGAACAATTCTTTGGGTATCCACAATCCGTATCGACGGCGTGTGGAGGAGAAGATACATATAACAACGAATTATACTGGTTGTACAACAATCTAGTCAGAAGTTTTTGAATTCGACCTAAGGTGGCACACACAATTGGAAAGGGACCTAAGGCAACTTCGTGTATAAAACTGGAGGCGGCTAGTACAAGATGCTGGATACGCTTGGACGAGGCCTCAGACCGTAGCGCCATCTAACGCAGAAAAAAATCGATTGATACGGGTACACAGCAAGGGACAAACATACGGTTGGCCACGAAAGAAGACGTAAACGGATAACTCAGTTGGTAGTGCATTGGTGGCTAAAACCAAGTTTGCCACAGGTTCGGTGCCTGCTTGTGTATCCATGTATTTTTCTTTCTGCAATTTTTCAATAGATACTTAATTTTGTCATTCGAGAACAAACTCAATTGAAGAAGCTTGTATGGGTCATTTGTCAATAAATTAATAACACAGCAGCGACCTCTCACCTCTACACCTAGAACAAAAAGCAGCTAAGCTCATATAAAATCATCTCTTAGATTGTATAGGAATGCCTAGAGCTAAAATAAACTAAGACAAACTTTCCTAGGAAACTACAATCGTAGTTGATCTACGGCCTGCATGAATCTAAGTAAAAACAAGCTCGAAATACTTATAAGCATCCTCAGTGGATATTGTACACTCCATGAACACCTCAAGGAAGCAATGCAACATCTTAAAAGCAAAGAAACATGCAGATTCTGAGAAAAAAAAACATCCTCAGGAACTATAGGGCACGAACTCGAAGTAAAGTAAATTGTCTGGGAACGTAGCAGATAGAGGAGAAAGACCTCCCATTCCTGGATTCGTTCCAAAGGAAAACCAAAGGAAAACCAAGTTAAACGAGATGCTTTAGAGTGAGGACAACCTTGGTCGGCATCAGAAGGAGACACAATAGTTCTTTTTTGGCGCAGAGCATCTCACCCCTGTCTATAGCACTGAAACCATAAATATCCAAAAATCTATAATACAGACTTCTGAGTTTTTGTTTCCCAAGATTTGCTTCCCCGATTCAAATACTGGACACACGAATATCTGTAAAAATTCCAAACAAATTTTCTCGCACATTTTACCTAAAATAGTTCAACATACTTCTTGTTCATCTAACTGACTGTCACGCGGCCAAGCTTCATCAGTTTCCTAAGCATCCGAAAAAGTATCTCGTTCAGTAGTACCATCTCACATAATTAAAATTACATTAATTACGTAAAATTCATCTCCGCCCAAATCATGTTTCTGAATTACTGCCCGAGTTCGCCCGCCAACGAAGCGAATTGACATTCCTTTTTGTTGTAACCCGTCTGTTGCCGAAAAAGAATTTTCAAATTATTGCCGAAGATAATAATAGAAGTATCTGCGCGTTCTCGAGAGGTCTAAAAATATCAGTCACTCTCAATTCCGTTGCAATGATGATGGTGACGGATCCGCCACCTCATAGGGAACTTTTAATGCGTTTCTCGCGGTGCGATTGGTTTAATGCGTGGAAAATTACATTCGTACCTGAACGCGCGGCGAGACTACATAATTGCACTACACCGCAACGCACTAGTTCTAGTATAAGCCAGCCAGTAGCGATATGTGGCCAGTTGTTGTTGAAGATGAGGAGATGATACTTCTTCCGCCTTTGACACTTGGGGTTCTTTTTTATTTTTTTATCGCCTGCGTTTTAAAACATATCACTCAGAGCATCCTCGTTTAGAATTCAAAACAAAATAAAAAAAAAAAAAAAATTCTAAAAAAAGGGAAAGCAAAGCGATTCTGTATAAACTGGGAGAGAAATTCGATTGAGGTATCTGCAACATAGACGACGACGTCTGTTGACGTTATCAAAGCTAAAGGATGCCAATTCGATTGCGTGTTAGGCAATTCGAATCGATTTTTGTATTTTATTTTTAACGAAGATACAAATTAAGTGTAAATTGGGATCAAATTTGTGAATTAGGCTGAAGTTCACATTAGACGTAAACAAAAAAAATAAAAATAGATACACAAAATGCTTAAGTCTTTTGTGAATCGAGCTAAATTTGTTAAGAAGCATTGAAATGCTAAACAACTGATTACACAAAAGCAAACAAGGTGCAAAAGACAAGGAATAGTATAAGGTCATTTCTGGGAACAGATTGCCTCAATTACGGACATGTGACCATCACCTTTGGGGTGACCTGTGGTAACTAGAATCAAGTGAGTTCTCCATCAGGTAAATCGTTCAATGGATTTCTGCAAATTATAGTAAGCTATCGCACGGTAATATTGCATCGATTTACCTGCGATATAATGATGTTCTGTAATCAGCCATTTGTTCACAATTATTTCATTTGAATGCGAAGGAAAAGTATTGCTCTTGACTTCCTCATCTCTGTGGCCAAAATGACTAGCGAGCTGCGTCAAGGTTAAGAATACATTTGTTTTTTGATCGGTTGATCTGTGATCGAATTCCTTCGGGGGAAAGTAATATTTGCCAGTGACATGCATATGCAAGACAGTCTCTGCACTTTCTCGAGTTTTTTCTTCAAAACCAAAACCAGAGAACCATATGTAATGATTGGTCCCACGTGCATCCCCAGGTACTACTATATGCTGGTCATTTGCAAACCATGAGTGCTCGTGTGGCATTTCTCACTATTTGTCTTCGTGTTCATTCCATAGCAATTTTCCGTAAAGGTTGAGTTCAACTGGACGGAGTAGCATAATATTTGTCATTATGTAGATCACATTGGAGAAAGATATATTTGGTAGCATTTGGGATAAAAGGACATCACCGATGCATCCAAAGGATATGCGGGGTAAAACAAGGTACAGGTATATCGGTAGATAAAAGATGTCGAAATGAATGGGTAAATGAAAGCAGCATTAGAATTTGGAAATCCTCACATTCACTATCGGAATATTTGGAATAATCCTTTGAAGAAATAGGACCCGCAGTTAATCAGATTCTAATTACAGAAAAAAAAGGACATGTTTCGGTAACCGTTTCTTTGAATCCTTATTTTTTTACGAGAAGTCGCTTTGAGAAGGGCGTGTTGAATGTCTTGACATTCTTAGTCCTATTCTCCTCATCGGAGGTTATGTCGACCTATGTAATCATATTTTTATAAATTGAGGTTGGCATTGCGTCTTTTCATTCATTGTACTCATCGTCACTAATAATTGGAATAATTGAAAAAAAAAAATTAGTCAAACAACTTGAGCGATTGCAAACTTTCGTAAAAAATTCGAGCGAACTTTGCAATGCAACGTCCAGAAAACAAGTTAAGCTTAGTAGCAAACTTTCATTCCTCCTGTAAAGTAGTTGATTTTGTTGTTAGGCCGACGATATGAATTCAATATTTTTGCTGATCATGCGACTAATCAAAGAAAACAAAATGTTTTGCTGATCAAATAATTTATTTCTGCTGAAAGTACAATTTTGCATATCATCTATGAATATATTTGCTGATCTTTGACTTTTTCTGCTCATGAAAAACTATATTCTGCTGATCAAATAATTAATTTGTCAGCTCATCATTTCTTTGTTTGACTAATCATTTACTTTTCTGCTGATAATTCCTCGATGATTAAAAAGCTATTAAATTGCTAATTAAATAATTTTATGTTGCTGGTAAAAAAAACGTTTACTGCTGATCGATTATATGCTAGCCTTTACAAAATATGTATGTTTGTAGATATCGAATTCCTCCATAGTTTACTTATACATTACATGTCCATATTTTGGCGACGTTTTCTTAACAAAATAAAATTTCGCTCTCTGATGAATTATGCGAACCCTATTATGCAGCTGGTAAATGATGATGGTGAAATGGACGTTCAGTTTCTTAATACAAAATTCTAAAAACATTTCTTTTTATCGAATTGACGGATTGTAACTTTTCTTTGTGTTGTCTTTTAGGAATTATGGTACGAAAATTTTATCTTATAAAATCTCTTAAAAATAGAGGAAATCTCTATATCTATAGGTATATCTTAGAACGCTTATTTCACTCTAGAAACTACGTAGGTTGACGATACTCCAACACATTACATATCAATCGTAATGAAGAGCAGAAGTTTACAGGAATAAATTTCAGAACCCAGTCTTTGGCTTTTATGTGCTTTAAAACACATTTCGTTTTACTTTAAACGCATCTAAGTACAAAATGGCTACACCGATTTGAATATAATTTTATTTTCTTATTAGTGCGTTAACTGGCTAAGAGTTTGCTAGAACTGGAATATTAAGCATAAATGTAAGTTTCTGCAAACAAAAAAAAAAAACAAAATCACAAGCAATGTGTCACTGCGATCAATAGCATATCAGTGGATGAGTATGTGCGTGTGTGTGTTCATTTAATGGAACAGTTTTTTTCCTCTTTTTTTTGGAACTATTGTGATCTATAAATTTCTAGAACAGGCTGCAGTTTGTAAACAGGAAGACCACGGGAGAGAACAAAATGTAGTTAATTACACCTATTCCAATTCAAAATTTAAGAACGCCACGTCTACGTTCTTAAGGCTGGATGTTACTGTCCTGTATATTTTATATTGAATTTGACACATTTAGTCATTAAATTACGCGAGTTTCAAACATTCATATCAGGTTTACTGATACACCCTTAAGGGCAATCAAGTATTCACATCATTGTGGTGGCTATATTTGTAGGAAAAAATATCAAGTGCATGCCTTGACTGATAAATAGCATAATACAAATCTAGTTACGAAGAATCCTACATTATCAAAAAACAATGTGCGTTGCCTTTAACATCGTATCCTGAGATTGGTTACTGGAACGTAAGAACTCTTCTCAAATGGAGACACGGTCACTATGAAGTAGGGCCCGAGGGTGAGAGTTTTTAAATTTAAATGGCATTCAAAAGAGATACAAAATTTAGCTACTCATATTCCGAATTTGAAAGTTTTGACTTCGGATTTTTGAATTCATCGACTCCGAAAACCCATGAGTGGAATAGCCGATAAAAATTTCCGAAATTTCCTGAACCTCATTATGAATCCGCCATTTTGATTGTAAAATTTTGTCTTCGGATTCAGATTCAGAGACCCCCAGAATATTTTTACTTACACTATCTTCTTGGATTGTTTCTATTTTAAATTTTTGTGCACCATTTTGTATCTTGAAATTCTAACTCCGACTCAGAAGATGCTTTTGCTCCATTAAAATTTATTCATTTACTTCCAAATTGAATTGAATATACAAGATGGCGCAAGTTATCACCCTATCAGAAGATGATCTCATTTTCGTAAATGGCGTCTTATGTCATCGCGATTTTGACATTTGTGAAGTAAACAGAAGCAGAATACACGTAAACAAGCCATGGATTGCTATACTCTTCAAAAACGCGGAATAATTGTGTCAATATTTTTGACAAATAATGGTTGTGGTTCAACGTGAATTTCGTCGTCGATTCCCTGGTCGTGTGGCACCAACTGGGCAAACACAGCGGCGTTCAACCGCTCGCCTCGAGGAGACTGGCTCAACACGGGACAGTAGAGTTTCATCGAGAATACCGCTGCAGACATTAACCGGGGGTCCTTCAAACATCAACCGGGCGACGGGTCTCACAGTTGGGTATCAATAGACGGTGAAAGACTTGAAGATGTACCCGTACAAAATGTAAACAGTGCATCAGCTATTGCCTGTAGACCGTCAATCGCGTGCAAATTACAGCCAAGTCCTCCTCCCTCCTCCTGGCAGCTTAATCCCTCGTTTTGTAAATTTGCACTGGCTCGCAAGATCACCCGATTTGACTGTTCCAGACTTCTTTCCTTGGGCTTTTTTGAAGCCACGGATCTAAACGAACAAGCCGCAGACCTTGGCGGTCCTGAAGAAGAAAATCCGACAGAAAGTGGAGAATTTGTCGCCAGAAGTATTCAAAAGAGTCAAATGATGTTCAACAAGCCCGAATGTCCATCAACTCTGGCCACGTCCACTTGACCGATATTATCTTCGCGATTTAATGAACAAAATTGGAACGTCTAAATAACAAACACAACCAACTCCTTTTATTTACAAACAAAGTTATTACCTTAGGAAATCGAGTGAGGACGTTATATATAATTTGCTAGGAAATTACATCCTAAATTCTGTCTTTCCGAGTAGTACAGAGTCGCTCTGATGATCTACAGAGCTGAAACTTCGCACATTTATAGTACGACCTGGGAGAAGATCACTACCGATCCGGTTTTTTGAAATATGATTAAAAGTCTCTGGAATCTCACTACTTTCAAGCACCACAGAAGTGCGCATCTTAGCTTACGGAAAAATTACGAGTTACGACGGAATTATTGATTAACTTTTGAAGAAATATGGACCAATGATTCCACCATAATGATTCGCCCATAAAGCTTGTTGACGTAACCATTCAATCATAAATGAACCTCATCGATGAACACAATTTTGAAGTGGATCAAGAGTAATCTCGTTTTCGTCCCATTCACCGAACGTACGACACACACAATGGTCAAGCGGCTTCAATTCTTGCACGACCTAGATCTTGTAAGCTCGCAAATCGAGATCTTTCCTCAAAATCTTCCATAAAGTGGGTAGGCACAGCTACAATTACTGTGCCCGATAGCAAATCGACTCATTCGGGTCCTCCTCAATACTACGCTCTGCAGCAGCACCAGCTTCTTCGGTGTGCATTGTAAGACGTGTCTGCGGATGTGTATAACCAATTAGAGTATAAGTGGTGTGAAAACGATCCATGGTTATTCGAATTACTTGCTCGGATGGACGATTATGTCGACCGTAAAATGGACGTAGAGCACGTTAAGTTTCGCGAACTGTACCACGATTTTCTAAATAAGTTTGCACAATTTGCAAGCGTTGTACTGGCGTAAGTCTATTCATGGTGAAATGGCAGGCTTAAAGGAGCACTAATCAGCTGTTAGCTGTCAAATTGGCTGTCGCTGTTGGAACTCCGCCTTATGGCGTACGTTTTCACAACCAGTCTAAACATTTAATATGTTGGCATCATCAATGCACACATTTAGTGTTGGCATCACCGACACAAATAAGTTTCATTAAAGAGTCCGCCATCATTTTGGATGGATGGCTTTCGTCAAAAAAGAAAGAAATTGTGAAAACGGGACACATCGATCCTCCCTTGTGACAAGAGAAGATTCTAGAATAAAAAGTCGTACCAGAAGAAAGACACAACATTTTTTAATTTCTAAAATAATCTTGAGCCCCACAAGATTGAATATCCTGGTCGGAAACGTATGAACGCTCTCCTTGACTTCTATTAATTTCGTGTCGGATATCCGAAGCCGGATATGTGAGTCTACCTCTAACATTACCACTAAGTCTTCGATGAACTTCAAAGTGAGCAACATGGAGTCAAAGACTACAACGCGACGCACCCTTTTCATGAAGCTCTTATTAACCTTATTTATTTGAATTCTGAAAATATTTCTTCAGAGTAAAAATATTGACCTCGAATGACCCCTGTTCTAGCACTAGTCTCATAAAAGAAAAACATAACTTTACATGTTTCATCTAAAACACGTTGAAATACATTTTTAAATTTTAAAAGATACGTGACAAAAGTCTGATTTTTTTTAAAAAGAAAACAAAAACAGAAGAACAAAGGTCTAAAAATCGAGTATTTTACGTTCCAATAAAAGAGAAAAGAAAGCAAAAATGATCTACACTTCATAAATATCCTTAAATATTGGTTGTAAATTTAAAATTGTACATATAATTTTATTATTTTGACGTTGGAAAACAGAAAGAAAAACATTAATTTAATGAGGCAAAGAAAATAAATATTAAATGATTGAATTATTGCATGTTAGTTCTAAATATATGGAGACCATTTAGTAAATTTCAGTTTTATTGTATTCACTTTTGAATTTATTTTTTTTTAAAAATAGACATGTTCGCGATATAATGCTGCCAAATAATCTGCCCTGAATGTATCTTCGTATGGGGGGCGTTGTAATACTTAAGAATAGAAGACAAAATTCCTCTACATCTCTATTTAGCAGCAGACGAGTCTAAGACCGTTTTTTTGTTTTTCTATTATTCACATAAAATTAACATTTGATAGTATATGTTGTGAAATATATTGCAGGACTAGAAAATGTGCCCAATGTAGTGCGTAATGTTGCGTAATTGATGAGTGATATACAGAGAAAATGGTGTGGGAGTGGAAGAGTACTGTGAAATTCTTTCTCATAATTAACATGGTCTCGTTAACGAATTTGAAGTTATTATGGTGACAACAAGAGATTAAAATGTTAATGATGTTGCGTGATGCCAAAATATGCACATCAACATTAAATCATATGAAAGGCAATAAATTTATGTCCTAAATGCTTCCGGATTGTGTGGAAGGAAATGGGTCAAGGTCGTGTCGGATTTACACATTCAATTATTGAAAATATGGCAAAGAGTAGATATCTGTATACTGAAAAATGTCGCTTCAACTGATTTGGCTATAAAACATAACAACTAAGGATATGGCTGCATCTGTGGAGGGTTAACGTGGACGTAGCTGTTTATATATTGTTCTTCTGTTCTTTGATGTTTCAAGTATTGCAGAGCACTAAGAATCAAATAGCTAAGGTTTACACAAAAATTCGGACATTGCGCAATTTCTATTATAACAAGAACAGTGTAAGAAAATGGTAATTAAGAGCTGCAATTGCTGCCCACCACATTGAATCATTTTACATACCAGCACATAATAAAAAGGATATGAATACGGTATGAGCCATTTAAGCATTGTATCTACTTCAGCGTACCTTCACAGCAATGGTACTTGCATCGCTGAAACCAAAAGACACTAATGTGTATTAACAACCATCTTCGATAGAACGATCATATATTCGAGGTCGATGCAAAATGTCTAGGTTTCCTTAAACGATGGAAGAAATATTTTACCCCATCTGATCTGGCTTCAATTTATAAGGCATTCATCCGCCCAAAACAGGAATATAACGCCCACATCTGGTCTGGTGCACCCAAGACTATTCTGCGCATTCTAGACAGAGCACAGAAATGAGCGTTAAACCTTATAGGTGACAGAGACGTCATAAATTCACTCGAACATCGTAAAAATATCTTTTCCTATTTTATCGTTTCTTTTTTTTTTTACAAAAAATGCTCCAGCGAAATAGCCAGTTGCAATCCTCCCTTCAAGATTTCACCCGCAATACGCGTCATGCTTCGAATGCACTTCAGTTCATCCTTAAGCCCCATTTCGGTTGTACTGTTAAATATAGGGATTCGGTTATAGGTCGAACAAAACGAATGTGGAATGATCTACCAGGCTCTGTATTTGAAATCTCCTCTCCTCTGTTCCTCTTCCTTCCTTCCCAAACGCCTGTGTCTTGAAACAATACAAGGGTATTCATATCCCCTTTGGCGTGTGCAAATTATAAAAAAATAAATTTAGCAATAACAATAACCATTTTTTTTCATAATAAATTCTCCTATTTTCATTTCACATCAATAGCAGTAGGGGCTATTTTTGATAGCTCATTCTGCTATTTGTGTACATCTCAGCTGCTATTTTAAAAAGTGGCAGTAGAAGTCATTTAAGCATAGCAATTGCAACTATTAAGGTAACTACGCAGTGGAAAAAAAATGTATTATCGGACTTCTTGATTGTTACTGCATTGTGGAGCTGTAGCTCAGTGGTTTATGCTTCGGACTACAAAGTGGAGACTTCTGACGAAATGGTTGCGAGGCTTTGCGTCAACACCTCGATAGTAGTAAGTTCGTCTCGTCGCGACGAATTGAGTCTTTTTCTGGCATTAATATGCTGAGAAAATGACTAAAACAGCTATTTACAAATAGCAGTAATGGCTACTTTGCATAGCTAATTCAATCAATTACTTTATTCCAATCCCTATTTCTTGTATTAGATGCCGTTTCATTCCTGGGTGGACATGACCCTCAACTAGCTGCTCTAGTTTTGCACACGAAGTTGGCTGAGGTCATTTTCCAATTGTGTCCGACACCTTACGAATGTGTGAGGTCTTTCATTACTGCCTCGTTCCCAGGGGATGGATTCAAAGTCTTTCCGACACAGAGCGTTGATGTCCATTCGCTCTATACGTCCCAACGATCTAGGGCGGTGAATTCTAACCCTTCTGACTAGGTCGATGTCGTTGTACAACTTAACTGGTATAGTTCGTTGCTGTATTTTCTCCGTCAATAGAAACGGGACCAAAAACAACTCAAAGAATTTTCCTTTCAAAACTACTAAGGTTGTTTTCATCAGAACAGTATAACCTCCATGCTTCTGTGCTATATAGTAGGACTAGACATGGCTCTGTATTTGGTGAGTATCGATTTGGAGTTCCAGGGTATTTTCCAAGATCTAACGCAATGTGAATATCTTATTTATGGTGGAATTTCCTTGCCTAAAACCGCATTCATACGAATCAATCAAATTGTTGGCAAAAGGTTTATATGGCAGATACTCGTATGATCTTATACGCGATGTTGAGGAGACTGATAACCCTGCAATTGGCGTAGTTCAGAGGGTCTCCTTTCTAAGGATCGGGCAAACGTGGTTCCCATTTATAATATAATAATACTTTTGACGCTAACAGCCCAATGCAAGGCCTGGCCTAGCTTCTCGCAGCCACTCGTATTGTGCACCTCACGAATGGTTGGAACCTACAGTTTCATGACAGTTTTACTCTCGGTTGTTTGTCAGATGTTCGCGAGAGGTGGGACCATGAGAAACCGTGAACCTCTCACTCAGTGATCGCGCACTTAACCACTGAGCCACGGCGCCCACTGGTTCCCATTTACAATGAACAAAAATAGCAACATTGGCTAATAGCTAAATAAATAAAAGCTAAAATAGCTTTGGGTGATATTCTTCTCTACAACTTATACTGCTAGTCTAGTCATTTTGTTACATTGCTGCTATAAGAATAGAAATCTGTAGTATAAAGACTTGCAGTTCTTACCAGATGTTAGTAATACAAGAAATAGCTCATACGGCTTTTTATAGTACATACTGCAATGAAAAAGTAGCTGGTGGTGCTGTTAATTTGTTCAGTGTAGATACAGGAGTTCTTGAAGTCATCTTTTAGATATTCCACCGAGAGTCAACTCTGACACTTACTTCACAATTCTACCTTCTATGGTTTATTCCATAGAAAATTCCTTCAGCACTACTCACCGACAAAAAAGACATCCCCACATCATAAATTCATCACTCTACAAGCCGAAAGTCTAGACGCATCTGACTGCAAGTGTCATACCAGTGTCATTTGACGCCACAATTACAAGACAACTCAACCGATTCCAAATAATTCTGCATCCATCCGAGAAAAAAAATAACATCCGTCAAAAAAAAAAAAAAAAATCAAGGACAACTTCTTGTATTACCACACCAATGCACAGGCAGACCCAATGCCATTGGCCCATAAATAAAATACCAAACATTGACTATCAACAGTGCAATGTTAATTACCCAATTGTATTGCAATCAAAATGATAAAACGACATTAGAATCGGCAATGACTTTGCCCGCAGATAAATTCCCCACCGCTTCTGGCTAATTAATCTCCTCAAAGACAAGTGTTGGGCACGAGCCGAGTAGATCTGCATTCCAATTTTATCGGTACGACACTGGAGAGCGAGCACGACAGAGCTCCTCGTATACTTCAGTACATGCGATGGAAATTGTCGTCCGATTGAACAGGCGCGCTTTGTGTCGCGCCGCCCCAAAAAGGGATCCCCTTTTTGGCGTGTGTGACAGGCGAAATTAGTTCATAGTTGTTAATTAAATTTGAAAGGAGTCGACGTTGTGTCGTCGCCATTGCGGACAAGCCTGCATTCGACGAGTACATAGATGAATCTAAGAAAAACTAAGATTTTGAACTATAAATATAGCACGGGTTGTACTTGTCGCCACGGACATACTTCTTGCAATCGTCATCTCGAAAGAAGATAGGACTGAATAGAGGACGCGCTAGATGGATGCACTGCAGATGGTGTGTATACACACCAGCCAGACAAGGTATCAAAGACATTATTGGGATGCGCAAAGAAATGTTTGTAGTTTTAGTGAACGTTTTGTTGCTTGTTCTCAACTGTGCAACAAATTAAAATTTTGTTTTCTCTTTGGTTGTATTTTGGTTAGATTCTCGTAGGGTATTGCTTTGTGGTTTCAGCAATTTGTGCACGTAGAGTAAAGAGATATTCTTAGGCTAGGTCGTAAAGTGTGGCATTTCACTGAAAATATCCTTTTTTTTAGAGTTTCCACGTACGTCTTTGGCAAGGATACTTGAGAAAATACCATACTAGCTGACCCACCCGACTTCGCCTGTTCCATTCAAATACAAAAAAAACCCCATCCACGGATTGTAAATTTTGACATGTTATAGATGTCCACCTTGAACATCAGATCAAGAAAAGTATCACTTACTGTTTTTTTTCATCTCGCTTCCCCAAATACCCAGAAAAATCCTCAAACCAACAAAATACGGTTCATAATAGAACGTACGAGTATTATGTGCATTTGTGAATCTTTCCTGACAGATTTTCCAACAAACGAAGCACACACGACGTGGGAATCGGTTCATGTGTTACCGCGTTACAAGTTACAACGTGTAAAACTGAAAAGATATTCGAGATTTCTTCACACTGAATACATCTTTGGAAGACTCTCCACATTTGAGATCAGCTGTAACACCACTAATGTTACTTTTTTTCTGAGTTTCAAATCATAGTAGCATAGAAGGGAATGAACGGGCTGACGATCTGGCCAGTCAGCTCTTCACAGATCTCTTGAGGAGGAAGTCCACGTTATGGGAACTGTCAACAAAGAAAAACGTCTTTCATAACTGTATGGAAGATATGGCCCAACTATAATTGAGCTACACAAAAACTTCAAATCGTGACTCGTTCAGCACAGACCATAGACCCAGTAGGGACATACTCGTACAGCTAGGCTGGGCATCCCACTTAAGACACACTGCCGGAGCTGCGGGAACGCAAGCGATAAAGCGACTCTTTTTCC
Source organism: Pocota personata (assembly GCA_963082735.1). NCBI lineage: Eukaryota > Metazoa > Arthropoda > Insecta > Diptera > Syrphidae > Pocota > Pocota personata. The sequence goes on along the minus strand of OY720429.1, from coordinate 26,911,692 downwards.
ACGTCCTCTATGGAGAACCGGCGCTAGGTAGACGCAGCTATCGCACACTAGGTAAACCATTCTTCAAAGGAATGTTTAGTTTCTTGAACTTTACAGAATGGAGAGTAATTCCGTGCAGTAACAGGGATTCTCATCTGTTTCTATTTCCCAATAACCTAAATGCCCGTGTTCTGAAACAATATAAGGGTATTCATATTTAGTTTGGGGCGCAAATTATAAAAGAAAAAATTCAATACAGGATGATACTTAGATTTGATTGTTTTATGTTGTTGTGTCTGCCGCAAACAAGGATTTCGTCCATCCAGACTTGTCGAAGCTCCTCACAATGGATGGGATATGCATGTCCGAAGACATGCTCAAAGAAGAGTCTTCCTGTAAGAGGTTCCGAAGTAGACTGCTGATGCCTGGGCAATAACACAAGAAATGTGAGGTGATCTCAATCAATAGCCATACTCTTGCGGATATTGAAGGCCTGTTTAAGACTTGCAATTTTTTAGATTTGCCTATACCTAGCCTCGGCCTGCCTGGCTAGTTCGTCAGCCTTTTAATTTCCATGGCTTGGCACACAAATAATTGGGACGTTGTTCTGCCTGCTTAGAACATGGAGCTCTGAGCTACAGAGTCCGACTATTCTAGAAGTTATATTTCAAACTATCGGATTGAAGGACCGTGCACGAGTTCGGTAGATTATTATATTACGGACATCTAGTAAGAACTGCAGGAATTCTTACTACAGACTTCTATTCTTGGCTAGCAACATAAATTGTAGAGAAAAATTAGCTATGAGAAGTAGCCAATATTGCTATTCCTGTGGAATGTAAATGTGTGAATTAGCTGTGAAAAATAGCCATTATTGCTCTCGGAAATAGCTGTTTTTGTCGTTTTTTATTAAAATTACGCCAAAAATAGCCTAAGTGCCTCATCAGGAGTCGAACTTATGACTATCGATGTCTGGCTTTAAAAATCACGGCGTAGCTCTACTACTTGTGCATTCGTTCGTGATGAGATGTACTATATTTTCCGCGTATACCTACGGTTTTTATTCCCGTTTCCTAGCGGCATTGGGAAGCTCCGTAATGACACAATTATAATCTTGGAGGCTTGTCAGATATTCTGTGATAAACCTTGAACAACTTTTGGAACCTGCCTCCAGTGCATTAATCACTGAGCCACAGCCCCACTATGTATTGTAGTTAGAATGACAAAAAATCGGATCGTACACTTCATTTTCACCACTCAGTTACATAGTCATCTACATAGATGGAATTACTATGCTTGAATGTAACTAGAATTAGTTATGAAAACCAGCCATGTGAAAGAAAAATGTGAGAATTTGCTATGAAAAATAGCCATTACTGCTATTCCCAAATAGCTATTTTAGCGATATTTATTGGGTAAATTGTAGCAAATATAGTTGCAATTGATATTAATACTGTGCTTAAATGGTTTACACCGAAATATTCTAAAACAGCAGGTGTGTTCATGTATAGTATTCATATCCCTTTCATGATATGATGATGCATAAAATAATTCACTGTAGTTCTTAATTCTCATTTTCATTTACTTATGCTGTTTTTGCTATAAAAAATTGCCCATAACCAGACTTCTTCTGTGAGCGTCGGCTATTTGATTCTTAATACTTTGCAATACTAGAAATATCATATTAAACAACAGAGATACTACATAAATAGCTAAGTCCTTTATTAATACTCACAGATGCAGCCAAGGTATGGTTGTTAGGTTTTATAACAAAATTAGTTGAAGCGAAATCGTTCAGCGTATTCCTAGACGTCCTACTCATTGCCACAATGGTTAGGCATCAAGACTGATTGCAGAATATAAAAAGGGTGGCAAATTTAGTAGGACCAATCGACAAGCAAGTCCTTTTTGACCGCAATTCTCTAACGAACTTCAACGACATTTCAACCACCTTACTACCACCATTTGCAGCCACCTAACTGAGTGCTGATTAACCATTAGTACCACCACCCTACACAGCATCTGTGTGGTCTCTTCTCAAAACGAAAATCCAAATCCCACCACACCTTCCATTCCATTCCAGCAGTTCAGTCATTCTATATCGTAGTCAACCAATTCATTAGACCACCATTCTTATCAACGATTAGTGGATAATCAAGTGAGTTGCGTTCATTAGGCTCAATGACTGTGGTTTATAAAAAAAAAAAGACTCCGACAAGTCGTGTTGACATTATAAAGTAAAATACACTCCTCGTATCTCACCAACGAAAAAAAAAAAAAACGTCCCCCTGCGGTGAATATATTTTAATTATTTCAGTTGTCCTGTGCCGCGCTCAACCAGCCGCTCCGATAAGACAAATCCCATAAAGGGTCTTGCGTGTTAAATTGAAAACTATGTCGAACAGACAGATACACAATGTAAATTTGGTTAATAGATGGACCAAGGGAGTCAAAATGATGATGCAAGACCAGTTTGGTAAACTCACTGAGTTATGTAGATCAGCAACTGCATAGGACGAGTATAAAAGAAGAGAAATATGCGATCAAACAATTCATAAAGTGGGCGCCACAGGAGGCAAACTAATTGATTCCTAATCGTAACGAATTAGTTTTTCAACTTGTTATTGACTTTTGTGGTTAGTTATGATCAGGGTTCAAGCACTGTCAACGCTTTAGATACCTATTTGGGATTCGAAATTTTAATTTTTCGTTGTAAATTCGTTTTCGTTTTTGACAGATTCCCAGAGGGGTATTTCGACGGTTTCTCACGATGATTGGGTTTTTTGTGCCATTTTCTACCATACGGCTATTTGAAGTTACCAAACGTTCAAAGTCACTTTTCTAGTATTTTTACTTAAGTATGGAATGCAGCTATCCTTATCTTATCGTAGTGAGGGAAAACGTTCTTCCATACGACTCTGTCAGTCCTCCTCCATCGAGAGATCTGATCGAAATTATGAAATATGCAGAATCTAAGAATTTCAGGCTGATTATGGGCCGTGATGCTAATACCCAGCACAACCTTTGGGGTAGCAGTAAGTGTAACTCCAGGGGTCAGAAGTTGCTGGAATTCATTCCGTCCTCTCATGGTGATACTCATAAGAAGACGTTTTTAAAGAAAGGATGTGCGACTCGATCACAAAATGGCAAGTTCTGGAAAAATCTCGAATTCGAATTTAAATACCTTTAGGTCGAACTCCAAGAAAGGCCTCCAATCAGCTGATATCGAAAGCTAAGCGATCGAAAGGAAAGTTAAAAAACTGTACCGAACTCTGACTGTGACCTATGGGAATGTCTGTCCAGGCAGTTCGAGCAGAAGAAGTCCAGTTCAACCGGTAAAAATTGTCCAGAAAACTTTTGAACAGAGCATTTAAAACTCTAAAAGAAGATGACTGGAATTGCTATCAGTCTGTGCAGAAAGAGTGATTAAAGGCAAACTGGCCTCCTATAGGAAATGCTGTGAAGAGTTGACGGTAATACCGGAAACGGCCAACCTTTGTAAAGTCTTTCAAAAAGACAACATAGCCAAGCAGTACTCACCTCGAAAGTCTAACGGTTCCTACACTAGTTCCATGCAAGAGCCCAATGATGTTCTACTCGCGACACACTCCCAAGTTGCAAAGTAATGCCGCTTAAGTGGAACGAGTTGACTGAAACCCCTGGTTCTAGCACTACAAGACTTAACTGGAACATTAATTCCCGGTTATTGACCGAAGAGACGTTTAGGTTTCCTTCTTCATCCTTTGAGAACTATAAATCATCATGTCCTGATGGCATATACCCAGTAATGCTAAAAAGAGGTGGTGTCAGCCTTACTTAGGTTCTGAAATGAGATTTTAGAGCTTACTAATGGATATGTACCACCTGTTTGATGAGATGGCAAAGTCATCTTTATTCTTAAGACAGGGAATGAAGATTATATTTTGGCGAAAAGTTTTAAACTTATCAGCCTTGCCTGATTTCAACTACAAAGTTTAGAACACATAGTAAAAAAATACGTAAGATCGGTAGTTTTGCAAAGAAAGCATGTAAGTAGCACGCCTATCAGAGTGGTGGATCCTGTGAGTCTGCCCTTTATGACTTAGCCTATAGAAGTCTTAGTCGACATTGATTCCATGTGTTATTCTCCCAGAAGGCACGGAGTAGATGAAACCATCATCAGATACTTTGCAGTTACTAGTGTTATGAGCATCACTCCTGGCGATGTTCTAAACGTTTTGCTTAATTCACTACCACTGCGGAAAAACGAAGCCTGGCAGGACGGACGTGACTTTCGACTTGGATCACTATTTCGTAAGATTTCGAAACAGTGATCGTTGTTCATTACGCCTATCGATGAGCCCTGTCACCATGTTCGGTAGGTGATGTGAAGTGTATTTCCCCGGAAAATCCAAATTATCTTCAGGATTTCACTAATATCTTCTACACAGGCGGCTCTGGCAGCTCTTGCGGAACTGGAGGAAGTTGGTATTTGGACAATTAGACGGAATTCTATCGCGCCCTGGCCAAATTGGCGACTGTGTTTCAGACTGAAGTTTTTGTCATGGTCGAAGCGTTTCTGGTAACCGTGATACACTCTTTTTCCTTTGGATATTTGTGGAGGACATTGGTGCCCGAATAGCTTAGTACACTCTGACTCTCTCTCAGGAGAAGTACAAAGCCAAGAAAATAGCAGCAAGTACACAAAACGGTATCCTGTCACAATAAGGATGACCAGTCTAATCGTATGGTAACGAAGATAGGATTCACCTGACAAATGCAGACGAACACACCAAATTATACCCAACTTCGAGACGTGGATAAACCGTAAACATGGACAGCTTAACTTTTACATAAGCCAGATGTTAACCGGTCATGTGTGCTTTAGCATTTACACAAGTTTGGGCACAAAAATAAAATGTGGAGCATGTCATATTTCATTGCCTATGCTATAGAACTGAAAGGCATCAACTGTGGGAGATATTGGAAATGTTATCATACCGGAAAACATAACCAGACAGATGATAGTCTCAGGAAAGCTGGAATGTAATGAGAACAGAGACGAAGAGCAGAGCAGCAGCAGAATGAGAATGTCACCGAGCCGATGACCTTAGGCTGGAAACTACACTATACATGTGATTTATAGCTCATTCCTCCTCCCCGTCTTAACAGCTTCTACAGGAACCATTAAAGGGGACACCCATTCCAATAGCATGCCTACCTATCAAGCAGTGCCCCTTGAGGGCTTCTTATATAGAGCTTGGGCATTTTCAGAAATCGTTTCGTTCTCTTTAAATCCAGGTTAGGCTAAATCAGCTGTTAGTCGTTTTTCTGTCTTTAGTATCTTTTTAGTATCCGTACTTTCCTTTGCCAGATACTCTGCCCTACAGTTACCCGGAACGTTTCTATGTACCTGAACCCAGCACAGGGAAACGTCGCATCTGTCGGCAATTATTCAGAGATTACCAAATTGAATCGTATTGTCAGTGATTCCAAGGCTTTTATCACTTCCTAACTATCTATGTGTAGTACAATAGTGCCGCCTTCTACCGCAATAATTGGAAGCCAAACCGCAGCTTCTCAAACTGTTGTAATTTCTGTCTGATATACACCACAGTCTGATAATGTTTACACCAGGTGCACTGGAGAAAACTTCTGCCCTCACACCATACGTTGTTTTAGATCCACCTAAAATTCTAGGAGAACACATTCAGTGCACTTATTTTGGCCCCTGCTGGATATATGCCGCTTACGCAGTCTTTGGGTGAACGAGGCCAACACTCTTCTTGATTCGTGTGAGCCGGCATACACTCAGCTGCCTCTTCCGCTCCGACAATCTGTCGCTCATATCTATTGTTTAAATGTTACGATCTAGCAAATATCCCATTCTGAAATCCAAACCATTCTCTTCGACTGATCAATTTCATTTCCACCTGCGTAATTAACACCTGCCATCAGATCACACCAACACTTCTAAGGAATACAACAAACGGCGTCCTGCAAAGAATGTCCTCGCCTGTGTACCCGTTTCTCCTCATCTAAGACACGCAGCCAGTGCATACTCGTACACGCATATCTCAATTAAACCTGACTAATTACAACGTTGAACGTCGAAATTGTATATTTACAATTGAACCACCATAATTCAATCGTCAGCATCTTTAGAATGAATTCCACTGCTCTGTACTCTCACGTGCAGAGGATGTATCTTATACCATGTATCCATTCTTGCGGAAGATAATCATTAATATCCGCCACCTCCTCTGTTTAATGCACTCGCAATAGCAACCCCCGATTCCCGCGAGCCAAACATCACAATCCACACAAAAAAAATCTCGAACGCATTAAGATAAATAATTTCTGGGATGTGTTGACAGATGGACGGGTGCACGTTTTGGTGTATTTTTAGCCATGCCGTCGATTGTGCAACTGAAATAGAATTAGTAACATGGCATAGATAAGATTTAATGGATTTTTTTTTAGTCGTGAAAATCGATACGAAAAGGGTTTGGATGTTGCCGAGAACATATTTGACATTTTAAAGAAAGCAATTTTGACATTTCTATTCATTTGTCATTCTGACATAAATGACACTTTTTTCTAAGTTTTTTCACACACAAACTTAAAAATAGATTGCAATTAACTTTCTCTTAATGGACGGGAACTTGTATTCGTTGTCGCCGCCAAAGATACATTGTATGTGCTATACACGTCATGGGTGATTTTGAAGAAGTAGTACGGAGGTGGGTGACTGATTTGCTTCGATACGCTTCAGATTTTTCAACGTGAGTGGGAACTATATAGCAGATGAATACATTTTATGAAATACCCTATCCCAATACGAGTATATATATTATACATCTAGGAGAGTGCCAAGATTTTCAGTGATGGTCCACTGTAAGTTTGTTATTCAGAATGGCACCGTCATTAAAATTTTAATGCATTTTACAACTTTCTTGAACACACCCATAATAGTACGTCACTCGAGTTTACTAACTTGATTCGTAACCTTTCTTTGAAGCTAAGATTAGACATTTTGTCTTGTCGAGTAATTGTTAAAATGATCTGTCAAACGTTTGTTAGTTTGACATTTTGTCAGATTTGACATTTGACATTTTATGATTGAGTCAAACTGATCGTCAAACGTTTGCCAAAAGTAAATTCGCATTCACTGGAAATGGTTGGATACGAATGAGAAGCGTCTCCACGTGGTTAAGACTTTTATTTTCAGGGTAAAAGTCTCGTCGTGAACCCCCAAAGCAAGGAAAGAGTAAATAGGTTTGAACTCTGAGTGCAGTAAAATTGATACCGGGAATCTTTCCATTAGCTCGTGAACGGTCAAAGCAATAGATGTACAGGTCCAAACCTAAGCCACTGTAAATACTGAAAGGTTTCAGTAAAAGCTCACTACCCCCTGAAGTAAAAAGCCTGTCTTCGGATGGGGTATCATGGAAGGCACGGCAATAACGGCCATGATAACTCTAGCTGAGAACCAGTACGAATGTCGGTTCGTCTACTAGACACCAAATCCAATAAACGGTCATGAGCCGATCGCAAGTCATATAAGTGTCAGTAAGCAGCTGATTATGTCTTGTATTTTTGAAGGAAAGACTGTTGCACTACGGGCACTCTTCTGATCACACTGGCCGAACTTGCTCAAGGATTATCATAGCCTTGAGCCATAAGGAGTTTATTTGGGGTGAAAAGTTTGTCGACAACTCAGTATGAACTCTGCGGTTACGGCACAATTCGGTTGCGTATGCATTGATGGAATTTTCTATCACACCGTCGCTTTGTTTTGTTTCCTTACAAGTGGCACTCAACATGGGGCCTACAGTCTCGGAAATGACGTTGCAAATATTTCTATAATTTAGTACAGAAGTGGCATCCAACGTGTTGTCTCTCGTTCCCGAATGTCGCTAGCCAAATGAGTTAACATTTCCGTTGCAGATGATGCCCGACATGCGACCAAAAATTTTCAAAGTTCCATTTACGGATCACAAGAGAACGCCAGAAAGAAAATATTAACAGGTTACAAGCACTCGAAGCGAATTTTTATAGTGTTGTTGTTCCAGTTTCTGCACCAACTCCAATTCTATCATTGGAGTTAGCTCAGATTGCCGAGGGAACTTATTTACCATCTGACTCTAAATCAATTCTACTGAGGGTTCCGTCCCAACAGTCTGCTTGCTGGACCTCAGACGTCTTGTTCAGTGTCTTTGTTTAGATTAGATTATAGAGTTGCGAGTAGATTGGGGTCTACAGAAGCCCTGAAACCTCCCTAAGGCTATAGGTAAAGTTTGGTTTTATAGAAAATCTAGGTCATGAAGGAACCTGAGATCGCTCTAATAGATAAGTGGTCAATTTTATGTTAAAAACTAATACTTCCGTCAAGTTTGTCAGAGCTTAGAAGAAGCTGCAGCTACGACTCTGACAGTAGCGAATATGGAAACAAATTTCACGACACTTGATGTGTAAAGTTCAAGTGTACCTTGTGAAACTAGGTCGAAAAATACGTTCCAGTTTAGAGGATTGATTGGCTGTCCTGAAACGGATCAAAAAGTTGCAATTTTCGGATAGTCAGACAGTCAGCTAATACAACGATCTGGATTCAAGGGAAACCTGTTAAATGCCAAAAAGTCAAGTCATCCAAAAAATATTACAGGACATATCAACTCTTCGTCACACAAATCTCGCAGTCAATAACACCACGAAAAAACCATCCTTCTGACGTTTCTCCACAGGGTCTATGAACTAAGCGGGTTATGTGGCAAAAATAGTTCTAACGTTTTGTCAAACACTCCAATCTTTATTTAAGATTCATCATTGTTAGATTTTGAAAATACTGAACACAATGCGCATCTGAGTCTTTGGCTGAGGCAAACATGTTTGGGTTGATGTGTACGGGTTTTGACAATTCGAGACAGTCATTTGATTCAACCTTATTAGTAAACTTTGATAAGAAAAAACGTTTAGATGCTTTGGAAGCCATTGACACTAAGAACCCTTAAGGCTCATCCATAATCAACATTGGGACAAATTAGCTAATGTCAAAACTGAACTAAATTCTTCCCTATGTTCTGTCAATTCCAACCAATGACTTTTGTCTGCATACCTATCTGCCAAATTAATTTTTGCACATTTCTTTTGAAACTTCATCCCAAACCCTTTCCTTTTTCATTTTATTAAAATAAAAGGCATCTCTTTTATCGAAAAGGCACCTATTTTTGCAAACACTTTCTATTAATATGTGCACAAATTCGTAGTCCGAAATTTTTTTTTTTAAATTTTCATAACAAACATGACAACTGTCAGATACACATATGCAATGAGTGACTGACATCGCTCTCAAGAGAACATAAGAATGTTCGCTCATGTTTGCAAAAGTGAACGAACATTTAACGAATCGACGCTGGGCTTATTACGAGTATGCGTTGGATGATCAGATTGTGAGTATTCGTGGGTTTACATATGCGTACATATGCAGGTGAATGTTGATTATGTTTCTCACTTTATTCTTATAGTCGACGCAACCAGTTGTCACCTCACTTTATTTTAGAATTGTTCTCGTTGCATGCAAGTTCGTTCAAAATCTTGTGTGCAGTCCCAGCTGCTCAAGGTGTCACTTTAATGAACTTATGTAATACGAAATTTGTAAATGTCACCGTATTTTAGGTTAACGTGACTAGTTTGGATAGTCTGATGTTTAGTTAGGTAGGTGGATTGCTTTAAATCTTCAAAATATCCAGTAAAATGGGAAACTGTTCGTATTTCTGTAGGATCCACTCCATGTGTAGGAAAAAATGCATTTTCCACCAAAGAAGAAAAATCTCCACCTCAACCCCAATCAATAAAAATCAATTTTCGATGACTTTTATTAGGGTCGATCCCTGTCAACCGAATAGCGGCGCCTTAAAGAAATTTACAAATAAAAAACGGACCTGCTATGCGCCAGTCACCCTCTAAAGAACAACCTGTCACATATATTAATACGTTAACACAACAATTGTTCCTAAAAAATCAAAAAGGATCAACAATTACACTAAAATGATAGATAAAGATAGGCGCGCTAACACCACAGGATATCTGATCGAACTCTAATGAGATCCTTTTGCTCTTTGTACGTTGACGACAACCAAAATCACTTATCACCTTTTTTTCTTTCTGATTCTTAAATTCTCCAACCATCCACATGACTGTGGTGTTTCTTTCTCTGTTTTTCTCTTCTTTTTTTTTGTTTTATTTATGTGAATGAACATCCTTTTTGTTTTCTTTAATTTTTTCGGTTTCGTGTTAGCGCCTTAGAAATGGTCATACACACTCTAGTGTCTCTTATTTTGACATCTTCACGATATACGGAGTATCTGAGAGCATTTACAAAGGATTTTCTTTTTGGAGGGAAATGTGAAAAGGACGATGAAAAGGACAGAAAAAAAAGAAGGAATAACCAATGAAATAATACTACTTACCGAACCATAGACCGCACCACATTGATCCATGCATAGGTATAGGCATGTGGCTACTCCTTGGATTTTTATTCGCCCAACATCAACAGTCGTTCGTTGTAGTATTGCTGAAAAGAAAATAAGGTAAACAAATGATAAATAAAATTTTGAAATACACACAAGTTATGTAAAACTTCTGTAATTTAAAATTCATCGAATTATTCACCGAAATTACAAATTGACTTAACCCATTGTTCCCAAACATTTCACTTTGTTTCTGCGTAGAAACGTAAGCGTAAGGCGTAACTAAATGTCATATAGTTACGCTCTGATAAGACTCATAAACGACCGGCTTATTATGCTTGTAATGTCACTGAACCCGAATCTGCAAGTTGGATATTAGTATGGAACGAGGGCCTTCTGCAGATTCGGTGCTGTTGAGTAATTGTGGTTTAAGTTGGTTTAAGTTGGATGGATGTGCACGGTTGTAGGGTCATTTAATAAGAGCTTAAGTGACTAATATGATCAATGGAAAACGATGTGATAGAGAGAGAACTGGTTGAACAAGCAAAGAGCTGACAGGTCGTCACAGCTTGCGTCAAAAAAAAAAGGAAAGATTTTTGTTGATTTCGGATAAGGATCAGCCAAGAAGAAGGAGCAAGCATATTCCCACAGAAACCACATTGAGGATTAAAAAAGCATACGTGGTAACACCTGGGGTTTCAAACCATGCTACATTGGTCGTGAATGGCGATTGTGGAACCCATTTTAACTTATGACATTACGGTCTGGTGGAAAACTCTTGAGATGAAGTGCCACTTCTATAGTTTAAACAAGATCCTAAGGGCAGTCTGCATTGGGATAAGTGGATGTCTAAGACCGACTAGCACAACAGTATTGGAGACAACACTTAATCTTCACCACTAGAATTCCTGTCAGAAATGGCTGGTCACCAACTGACGAATCCAAAATGGATGTTGGTACAAGAGCCGGAATAAAAATAATTGCACTTTATTTTTAGCCGAGGTCACGACCATCCTTTAAGCAGCTAAAGACAGCAAAGCTAGTAAAAGTCATCTAAATGAAATATAACGAACCAGTACGGGACATATAGACACCCCGGATAAAGAAAGAGCCTGCAAGAAAAGGTTCGGAATTGGACCTTTCCTATACTTTTCCCTTTGAAGATATCCCATTAAGCAATATCCATCGATGATGCAGTCATAAAAGGAGCAAACACGAGCTGGACCAACTTAAACATTTGCGAAATAGCGGGTACACCATGACCAGTTTTTGATAACAAGTCGCAAAGACTCACGAGTCGTCTCTGGTAATCAGGCATAGCGCCTAGGGATAGTCCACAATGACTACTGCAGGAGCGAAGAAGAAATAGTATCTATTCGACATCTGTCACTTGAATCTCCTGGGATTCATATCTCTACCCGGGTGGTTCTTTACTTTTGGGGTGCACAGGGCACCTATCTATCTAACCTAATATATGCGAAAACCAAAATTCTAGGATCAGCATTGCACCTCGCAGTCAAAATAAAATCATTACCACTATCATAGCACTCAAAACAGTAAGGCGACAAGGCTTGACAGCATTCCCGTTGAACTCTACATAGATCCATCAATAACAGCAGACCTTACCCGCTCGTAGAATGGGCTTGACAGACCAGAACATTGCCTTGTGAATCAAAGAAGAAAATAATTGTCAAGCAGAGTGTCGGAGTTGGCGAATCACCTGCAAGCTTTCTGGGTTCTCATGGGTTGACCACATCAATACAGCTCATCATCGAGTATACGACTCAATATCTGCACTTGCTTTTTATTAATTACGAGAAAGCGTTCGATAGACTAGATATAGTTCCTATAGCATGCCTCACGCAATAGGGGGATTCCAGACAACCAGCGACCATTATAAAGACAAGCTAAAAAGGCGAAATATCACTTGCTGCTCACATACTGGCTGTTGGAGAAATTCAAATTCGAAGCGGATTTCGACAAGGCTGTATACTATCGAAACTGCTTTTTTCTGGTGGTGATCAATAGCTTTCTAGAGACACGACATCGGGTAATATTCTGATAATGTCATGCTATTGCAGCCACTCAATGTTGAACTATCTCACAGTAATGCTGGAAGACGATTAGTACACAAGTAGTTCAAAAAGTTTCGAACCTCAACCTGAAGATGGCTTTACTCATCAAAACTATTCTACTACTACAATTGTATATGATTCGTAACACACCTCTGAAAATGTCAGACATTTTGGACACTCAGTTGTTGTTTGACAGTCGTTTGTATCAGTCTATGTCAGTGTTTTTTGTGAAAACGGAAAAAATCGTAATAGGCCTGTGCAAATTAAAGCTTAGTTGGACGCTGTTTATACGGACTATGCTCCATCATTTGCCACCTTGAAAAGATGGGCTACTGGATTTAAACGTGGTTGATGATGATTGTTGGGGACCGCAAACGTCTGCGACCAGCATGGATAACATCGAAAAAGTTCACCAAACTTTGTATGACCGTCGAATTAAGGCTAGGGAACTGACATAGGCTTTGGGCATATCAAAGAAATGCATTCATCATATTTTACATGAAGAATTGAACGATCTCCTACAGTGATCGGTGCGAGCAAAAAAAAGGCTCTAAGGTACATGCATGAATGGACGGCATGTGCATTCCAATTAAACAGACGGATAGGCGAGACACAACTATATATTAAAATACAACATTCCGTTGATGTTCGAACGAAGAAATTTGGCAGCATATAGATCGAACACCGGTCAATCTACATGATTAAGTAAACTCAAGCATGTGACAGGAGCTTCCGCCCAAACTTTTGAGGAATCTTTTACAATGCCTTTTACAGCGTCAGTAATCTGTTGGTTCCATCGGGCTAATACATATGCCATTCATTCTGAGTTTGACGACATTAGGATCCCGCTTCAGAGATAGGAAATAGCTCTGGGTTTTTGACAACTCGGTTGTTTGCACCCCAATAGATGATTGCATCAATATTCGCTGCAGCTGAGACTCAACAATTTAGGGTTCTTGCCGTGGTGTCGCTACTGAACAAGCGATTACCGATCGGCCATGCCCAAAAATCACGAATTGTAGTTCAAAATGATAGACCTCCTACCGCGTTCACCAGTTCCTGTTAGGCTCAAAATATTTTTAACGACGCTCATAATCAACGCGCAGCATACGTTTGTAAATCGGAATTTTCAAACATCTAGTACAAGAAAGTCTTCCGTCTATTGTACCGGTGACTATGACAGATTGCAGTATGTCTGTACAGGGAAAGGGAAATGGAAACATACCAACTGTTTCCAAAGTTAAAGGTGTTTAGAATAAGTAGCTTCCCTCTAAAAATAAGCAGTCTTCTATTTAACGGATCGATTTCGACACTAAAACCAAGCTGCAGAACAAAGTGAAAGAAAATTGTAGTAGACCAACATAACTGCAAAGAAAACCATTCGTAAAAGCCGACATAAGAAAGCAAACTCGCCGCCTCGAGCTGAAAGCTGTCAACAACTCATAAATTTATCGTCACGTATCTTTATGGTATAAAATCAATGTTACTATCACTTTTAAACAGTTTTTTTCTGGAATTTCCTCCACTGACCTCGAAAAAATCGAAAGACCTGTCGATGTGACCATGCAATGTCATTAATAAATCTGCACGCGGGTCCATAAAGCGCAAAACGTTTTACTCGAATATTCGTGACTGTCTTGAATAAATTTTACAGCAACTATCTCTGCAGTAAGGACTACTGTGATCTCATATATTCCGCACTAACACGCAAGAATGTTGGCAATTTCTAATTAGTAAAAGATGTGCGAAATAATCGTACAGATTTCTCGAGAAAGGCAAGTGATCCTCTTGAGAAATTGTCAAACATTTTATTGCGATATCACACTATAATACCTACAGCAACCTGTCATTTAGAAGCGTCTTAACTAACACGAATAGCGGATGCTTCTGTCGCTATGTATTTTTCAAATGTCATTGTGCGAGTCACGCACCAAAGGCATTAAAAGTCCACAGATCTGTCAAGATCTATCGACAACCAGCTGCAGTTAGCGTGCTCATAATTCAACAGACAGTTCGTGCTTTTAGGTCACCTTTTGTCAATGTTGCTGTGCAGTCATTGTGCAAGTACCAAGCCACCTGTCACAACTTTTGTAATACAGATACGAGTAAATTATTTTCGAGTGATCATGTACTGATCCTCATAAGAAAAGAACATGACAGTAGATACGCACCCAAGTATCAAACGCAGTCATTTATGATTATGATAAATAGGAGGTCATCAATATGGCTTTAGAAAGATAAACATATCACGGCCCTTAGAGAATGCTCCCGAACAATTGCATCTAGACACCACCCACATGTCATATACACAACTGTTACCCCCGCTGTTCCATTATCACCCATTTGAGCTATTCAGCTTGGATTGCGATTAGCATTTGAATAGAAAAAAATAAAATCTCCCATTCGTCTATCTAAGTGACATTGCTGGCTATCTGTCAAGTTGTCTGGCAACTGGCCACACCACAACCTAACATTAATCCTTAAATTCGTCTCTAAATCCGAACAAAAGAAAGACATGTATCTGTGTGCAAGATCTCCTGCTGATTCCAAAAAAAAAAAAGGTTGCTCACCCCTCCTGGGCTTGATTGCAATTTCTCACCGGGTAGACGTCATAAATCGAGTGTGGTGACCCACTGGTGGACAGGCCGGTCCCGCTTTTCAAAATGTTTACTCGTAGTAATTATCTTTAGATAATTTGTGTAGCTATGTTCATTATGTATCTGGTGCCATTCACCGAATTGCATCTGGCTTATGGAGGAGACACGAAGAGGGGGAGTTATCATAAATCTGTAATTGCAGTTTGTATGTTTTTCTCTAGTCTGAGTGGGTTTTCATGTGGTTTTGGCATGGACTAATCCTGTAATCGTGTTGATTCATGATTTTTCCTCGAACTTGAAAAAATCCATGCAAAAAGCATCTATGAGATACTTTTTTTTCTATGCAACTTGCCCGGTCACATCTAATGATAGAGCTAATAGCTATTTTTGCGATAGACAGGATGGATTTGCATACTTAAAAGCGACTAAACCGCGCGCACGACTCTTTTTTTTTACGAGGCACGGTAATGGGATTCTTCTTGGGCCGGGACGTCCGAGCTGTTTTGCATTTATTTTCTTTTATTTTTGGTAATTTTTATGATTTCTGGAGTTGGAATGTTGGTTGGATTTTGCTGTGTGGTGATTCGTGTTCAGAAACAGGAAGTCTTTGGGTTTGGTTTAGTTGATTGGTTGTGGTGGCGATTTTTTTGTTGTTATTGTGGAGCTGAGAGATCTTGAGGTGTCGTGTATGTTGTGTGTGTTTGTGATGTGCAAATCGTTTACACATGGTGCCGGCGCGTTTATGGTTGACTTTGTGAGTTAATATTTCGTGAATTTATTAATTGTGACGGCTACAGTGGCAGGAGCAGAAGAAGTTGAGTGACTTTCATTTTTGTATCTTTTTTTTTCAGTTTAATAATTCGAACTGGTTCGCTCTCCTTCGAATGGAGGCTGGTTACTTGAGGCTTAGTGGATTTTTATCATATGAGGAGGGAAGACGGGAGGAAATAGCTTGAAGGAGGTCCACATGGTAAGTGATTGGTTTAACAAGTCTGGTATTTTTTTTTTTTTTTTAATTTTAGGTTGCATTATTTTTGGATGCTTTAAGGTGTTTAAGCAGCCACCTTTTTTTTTGGCGGGAAAATGTCGAAGATTAAAATTTAACCGTATTAATTGCTTAATAAATTTTACAGACACATTTAGACCAAAGGATGTTCATTGTGATACCATGGGATTTATCGCTATTTATGTTCACCAAGTCGAGGAGGTCAGATATAGAGGAAATGGAGGACCGTTTCTTTTTTTCCCCTCGGACCTACGGCTCCTGCAGACGTCGGGTGAAAAGAGGCCTAGCCTTTAAGGGTGCAGACCGATAAGACATTGTCACGTGAAGACACATATGACGATGCTGATCTGCGATCGTTTTAGTAAAACCAATCTATTAAAACGTATTGCCACGTCGCAAGAGTCTTCTATCTGTAGTTGGCTTTGCTAATTGAATCCAGCATGAGTAAGCGTTTACATGTGTAAGAGGCAAGCCTAAATTTCGCCTTTCCGGCAAAATACTGAGGGTAGCGCCTTTTCTGACGAGATCGCCAGCCTTGCAATTTCCCAGAATGTATCTGTGTAGTCAGAGGAACATTATATTTCCGAGTGAAAAGGACAACTTCGGTTTTATTGGGATTTACTCCCAATCCCGACTTGTCGCCCATTTGAAGGTCAAGAATAGAAAGTGTTGAAGAAGCTCTCTTAAGAGAATTTGGATGCTTTCCCGACAGCAACATCATCTGCATCAACTTTGCATCTCGTCCTTTCCAGGCCAACCAGTATCTTATTAATCAACAGACTCAAAAAAAAAAAAAAAAAATAGAAGGGACAAGACGCCACCTTGAGGTATGCCGCAGCTTACAAGTCTTCGAGTAGAAGCTCCACCCAGTTGTGTGTTAATAATCCTGCCTGTAAGTAATTTGATTAGCACTCTGAGCGAAGCTTCGACGTTTAGACTTGCAAGTTGAAAGCTGCCTCAATGTCAAGAAAAACAATCTTTCAATGGTAAGCACGAACGAATGTAAGGCCATCTCAACTGAAATGCCTTTGGGGTACGCATAAAACGCAAGTATATAATTATCAGTCTCTCATTTCACTACCAGAAAACTAAGAGCATCTTGGCTGTCTTCGACTCAACATGTTTTGGCCAAAAAGTTTACTACCCAGCATAAATACTTAGCTTGATTTGTCAATGAGGACGCAAGGAAAAATGGAGGCCAACCTGACTGGTTGACGTACACTGGTATCCTTACGAAGAAATAGCGTGAGATGAACTTGGCAAGTTATCTGTAAGATCCACAATGCTAATGTAACAGTATACCATAATGCGGGGAGTAAGACTTGTTTATCCCAAGCAGTTTCCTTTAGATATAGCCCAGAAAGTAGACCTCAGCCTCAATGATAAAATCTGTTCAAGCAGCTTTGTACTTAAGTAGCTATACTTAGTTTATGTCAAGAAATATGTAATGCATTCAAAATATCTCATGGAGACCGGCAATTTCCAGACATGCTTTGTGTTTAGATATGCATGTCTGCATTTATATCTTGTTCTCTGCAGACATAAGTCCTGACATAATTTTGACACTCGAGGTTTCCTTTAGATGGCTTTACAGTTCATAGTGTACCTCAGCCTCAATGAAAAAAATATCTTCACACAGCTCTACATTCTAGGTGCCTCCACGAGATTTAATTTATATCAAGAAATATGTTATGCATTCAAAATATCTCGTGGAAACCGACAATTTCTTGACATGCTTTGTGTTTAGACATGTACATGAGATTTAACGTTTACGTTTCGCTATTTTTCGTAAACTTTGGAACGCTAAATATGAAAGACTGGCAAATCACAATCGTGCTTATGGAATTATCGCAGACATCTGCATGTTATGTCTTGACATAATTTTCTCAGCCAACAAATTCAAAAAATTTCAAGGCAAACGGATAGACACTGACATAAAGTCTGACATAAATATGTCTCGTGTAGACATAGTGGTAGGCGATGTCTTGCTTTGTGAATTTCCCGCTGTGGCTGAAAGAAGTTGGTTATGAAACATCGTCATCCCGATATTTTTATCTCTATAATTCGGCAGTATCTTTATAGGTTCCCAGGGTATTCCATTTGAGCTGATGACAGAAGTTTCAGGACACTCATTTTGAATGGGAATATCTCAAAAAACGTACGTCAAATGAGATAAATTATTTCGGTCAAAATGTTCGGTCTTCAAATTATCTTCCGGGATGGATGCCGAGTTTTTATTTTAAAAATTTCGAAGATTATGGGTACGCAATCTTTCAAAAAATGTTGGACTTTATGCCAAATTTAATGGAAATCGTTTTTGGTTGCAAAATCTAGGGAATTTTGTTGGTAATGTAAATGTAAACCTCCCAAATATCATGAACCGCCACCGTTCTACTTACGGAGATTTTATTTTATCTATTTCTTGCTTTCTGCGTGAGTGAATGATATTATTCGATATTTAGTTAGTTACTAACTATCAATAGTCGAATTCATTCTAAGTGCCTAAGCACTCAGCTTTGCCATCGTGACATAATTTATTGGTGACATAATTTCAGAATCGAATTATGCTGATACAATAAGTGACATATTTTAATATTTTCTGAATAACTGACATAATTTTAATCAAAAATGCGAATCTAACACAATTCGTTTCGATCAATTGTTATAACTTTTCTCGTAAAACCTAGATGAAGTCTCTACTAACAGCAGTAGTTTCGTTATATATAAGAAATATATTTCGTATCGAAAATATTGTGCATCTGTTCTTTTTTTTCGTCATTGAGGCTAAATTATATCAAGGTGACATATTTTTTTTTTTTTTTTTGTTAGATGAAGCAAAAAAGGTATAAGACAGAGATAGAGTTTGACTTTTTTTTGTGTCCAAGTTTTGTGGAGGATTATGCCATGTGACATAATTCTGTCAACTAGGTGACTTTTTTTTTTCAAGACGATCATCATTGAACACTACTCTACAAAGTATATTGGATATAGTATTACCGAAGACACGCTCAAAATGTGGCACTGGACCATACTACTCGGAACGGAACTTCTCCAGAAAGGTTCCTTAAAAATTGTTTAATAATATTTTCAACACAGTAGGAACTTAAATTGTATTGATAAAGAATTGTACGTCCCTATTTACTAGTTAAAATCTCTTTTTGTTTTCTTGATTATATGGATACGATGCTTTCTTGATTTACTGAGACAGTAACTTTATTTATAAATTAAAATAATCGATTCTGTTCGTTGATTATGTTTATTTAGACGTTATCTTTCAAGTGGCAGCCGCCAGAGTTAATGCACATTCGGGCTCGTTGCACAGCATTTTCCATGACTTTTCTCAAAACTTTAAGCGATAAATTCTCTATTTCTTGTCGGATGTTCTCATTCAGGGCTGCCAAGGTCTGTGGCTTGTTCGTATAGACCCGAGACATCAAAATAACTCCAAAGAAAGAAGTCTGGAACTGTCAAATCGGACGATCTTGCGGGCCAGTGTAAATCGCCAAAACGAAAGATTAAGCGGCCGGGAAATGCTTGCTGCAAAATGTTCACTGTAGCTCGTGCTGTGTGTGCGGTTGCAACGTCCAGTAGGCTCCAAACCTAATTCATCAATTTACGGCTGCAAGAAGTTGTTGATCATAGTTTTGTAGCACTCACCAGTTACAGTAACAGTGTTGCCGACACCGTCCACAAAAAAAAAATGGGCCAATCACCTTTCTTCCATAAACGCCGCATCAAAAGAGTGACTTTGAGAGGATTTTACACGTGGATTTTCAGTGCCCCAGAAGCTATCATTTTGTTTTAATTATTTTCAATGGAATCATCCTCATAGAGGTAGAGGTTTAGAAAGTCTTGGCTCTAATTTGCATGCGATTGGCGGTCTGCAGGTAATAGCTGGTGCACTTTCTACGTATACATCTTCAAGTACTTCACCAAAATTCGCTGTAAAGACCATGTGTTGATGCCCAATTGCGCGGCCCATCGCCTGGTTGATGTTTGAGTGTCCTCGTGGACATCTGCAGCCACAGCAGCGATATTTTTGATCGAATGGCTGCTCCCGGAAAGGCGATGACACTGATACTGTCCCGCATTGAGCCAGTTTCCTCGACGAGATAGGCTAAACACCGCAGTGTTTGACCAGTTGGCGCCACACGACCAGTGAATCGACGACGAAATTCACGTTGATCCAAAACCACCGACCAATTATTTGTAAAAAACAATCTTGAAGAGTATAGCAATCCATGGTTCGTCACATGCCAAAGTCGCGATGACATAAGACGCTATATGCAAAAATGAGAACATCTCCCGATAGGGTAAAGCCTTTTGCTCCACCTTGTATATATGTAATATGTACTTTTAAAACTCAACGTCTACACCTTAAAGTGTTCTCTTTAAATAGAGAATTCGATATCAAAAAATCACCTAAGCATTACACAATTGTGTAATGGGAAATTTTTCAAGTTGTAGCTTCATTGATCACAAACTTTTCTCCCCCGGTAAAAATCTAATCTTTATTGCTCTTTTCGCAGTCATTCACATATTTCATGCCCTGTTGCGTGCCACAAATTTCCTCTTACCCGGTAGATGCCTATATTTTTTTTTTACGGAAAGGGTCCCCTGTCTAACTTTGGTTAACCCACTTTCAGGATGTAATGTGGAAAATGCCAACGAAATGAGATACACGATTTTACAAAAGAAACACTCAAGCCATATACAGCCCCGAAAATAAAGGAAGAGGGTGTTAATATTTCAGATGAAGTGTATTTTTTTTTTTTTTTTGCAGATTATTACGGTTGAATTGGCTTTCTATTTCTACTCGTATGTTGACATTTAGATGGGTATCATGCTGTTTTATTTGGAAGGGAAAGTGTACACCACTTGAAACTGTGTCAATTTGTAGTTGTTTGGATCTACTTTGACGAAAATTTATGTCCACTTATTTCTTTTTTTGCGGATGAAAATAATGACAGGAAGAATGTCTGAGGGTTGTATGCTAGTAATAAATAACTCATTGAAAAGATATTAAAGACATGAATAGAGGTACATTTTTGTGGTTCTCTGTAAAGGAAGGGATGATGGTGTTCACTTTTTCGAATTTCCTGTTGCTGGGGTAAAAAATTGCCATGATATACTCGCAACCGAAAAAGGGTCAATCAACTTTAGAATCGATAAGGATTTCTCTATTCAAAATTTATTGCGATAATGTTGATGTATATTTTTGAAAGATTTTTGATAAACCAAATATTCCAAATCCGTACCTTATAGCAACGCTTGGAATATGTATTATCATAATTTAATTTTTTTATTACCAATATAGCTTTCATGTCAGCAGTTTTACGAGTTTGAGTTTTTATGACAATGATGACCTGGATGGCGTTAAGCTTGACTCGCAATAATTGCTAAATGTGGAGATAGAATATTTTTGATAATTTTTGTCAATGAATGTTATCGCAGAAATGAATAAATTTATATTAATTTACCACTTTATGGATTTTCTTTTTGACTAAATGTTTTATGCGTGCATAATCATCGAGATTTAATAAAAAGAAATTGGTCAATAGTCGTGACAAATTGGCGCCATAAATGCTCAATTTGAAGTCATTTGAGTAAGTGATATACCCTTCCATATGTCAAATGGAGACTGACATTTTTAATATGTCCGTTGTCTAGGCTTTTTTATTTGTACAATTTGAGTCTAAAAATAAGTCAATAAAAAAATATAAAATTTGTCAGAAACAGAAATTTAATTAAGTGTAAGCGATAACTCCCTTCTATTCACACCAGCTGTTGAAACGACAACGTTATTGCAAAAATTGGTATATCTAAAGTGACGAAGGGACATTTAGTGTATGAACATTGCATTGTTTATCGGTAATTAAACATAGAGAACATTTAAAACCCTACAAGGACGGGAGCTCGATTGAAGTGTGCTCTGCTTTCTGTTCGTATTGTTTCTATTGTTTAAAATGTGCAATGTATCGAGAGTGAACACCGCTTTCCTAAGAGGTTTCCTTAAGGAATATATCCCAGACTGGAATACGGAAAGTGAACAACTTTACCAAGAATTTGTGAGAAGTGGTAATGAAGAAATTGAGAATAATATCCTAAAGTCCGACGCGAATAATATCCACGCGACACGATTAGAGAAATGGACGGAAGCGGTAGGAAATATGAATTCTATACATTCAAATGGAAAGGCTTGGGTACTTTTACGTAAACTGGGTAGATACACCCCATTGTCAATAAAAATATCAACAATTGATCCTGAATTCATTGCCAAACACATTGCGGAGATGTCAAAAGTAAAATCAGGTGAAAAAAGCAGACTAAGATGATGACAACAGAGCATACCATTCTAAAAGCATCAACATATGAGTCACTCGAATGCTCGAGGAATTTCTCCATCACAGAGTTAGACACAGGTATTCAAAAATTAAAACTGGGTAAAGCAGCTGGTTTCGATGGAATACATCTAGAATTTCTAAGAAACTGTGGGAAAAACACCAAACAACAAACAACACCATGCAAACTAGAATCTTATCAAAAGAATTTAAAAGAACAAAAATAATCCGTGTTCTTAAGCCGAAAAATCTGAAAGCTATCATCCAATAACACTGCTAAGCATTACTTATAAACTTTTTGAGAGGCTCATCTACAAATGGATAGATGCAAAGGTGAACTCAGAGCAAGCTGACTTTCGTTCAGGTCGGAACTGCGTCGACCAAATACTATCCCTAGACAAGCTTAAGACATCAGCAGTCTTCATAGATCTTCCTGCCGCACATCATATCCCATGGCGAACTGGAGTAATCTTTAAACTACTCAAAGTAATACCAAAAAGATAGCAAATCTAAAAAACAACATGGAAAGCAAACCAACAAAGCAAAACAACGGTCTTCCACAAGGAACAGTATTGTCACCCCTGTTGTTTAATCTCTATAAGTATGATATGCACGAACCAAAATGCAGAAAGTACCATTATGCT
Organism: Pocota personata; assembly: GCA_963082735.1. Taxonomy (NCBI): domain Eukaryota; kingdom Metazoa; phylum Arthropoda; class Insecta; order Diptera; family Syrphidae; genus Pocota; species Pocota personata. The sequence goes on along the minus strand of OY720429.1, from coordinate 26,888,602 downwards.
GATGTCATAGCTTTAACAACGCAGGTCAGAAATATGCACGACACAGTAGAAATACATTAAGAGGATCTCAAGAGGTTACGCAAATATTTCGTAGATTGGATTCCTATACACCAAGACCTAAATGACTGCCTTAATCGACGTCCGCAGCACAAATCAAGAATACCTCCAATGAAGAGTTCCGTAATGCTTAAAGATTCGAGATTTCAACTGAAGAGATATTGGAGAAGCTTTGTATCATCACGCACCAACCATGTGCCGACTTTAGAAGTGGGATGAAAATTTTTTGAGCGCTTGTGTCTGCGATGTCCCAAGTCAGACAATACGAGCACAACACATCACATCTAACTGCCCGCGAAGACTATTTGGAGGCACTACTACCGACTGCCACAACACTGAACTTGCCGCTGTTAATTGGTTAACAAATTTTGACTTGAAAATATGATAAATCTATTTAAGTGCCATACGCTAAATAAGTAAAGGCTTTGACGTCTGCCTTTCCGTTTGCAAGATCTTAATGTTTTCAAATCCAATCTAAGGGTGTTTTCAATGTTGTGGCTTACAAGTTTCGTTCTCATTTCCAGGGAAGATTACATTTGTGCATATATTTTTCTCTGTATTCCCTGTAATACAAGGGATACGAGCATTTCGTAAGAATTGTACGCTAGATAAACTGGTTGTTGACTAGTATCCAGGTGTATTCAGGTGTTTTCTGTTGGAGGAGTTGAATTTTTCGTCACTCAACACGAAGGCTAAACAAAGATATACATCTCAGGAGAACCCTCAGCACAACGTCGCATAATCACTATTTATCAGTCAATAGTGGAACAACATCTCGTATTAGAGCAGACAGATAGTGCAGATAGTGCGCAGGGCAGGTATCAACACGGAAGGCACTATCTTCAACAGATCCGTCCAGCTACTGGGGTATGCAGACGATATCGACATCATCGGTCGCTCCCAGCGTGCCGTGAGAGAGGCTTTTACGGCGATTGAAGAACAGGCGAAATTTGTTGGCCTTGTAGTAAATGAGGATAAGACTAAGTACATGCTATCAACAAACAAACAAGCATCTGTCCACTACCTAGGACAGAACGTCACTATTGATAGAAACAATTTCGAGGTAGTTTAGGAGTTTATCTACCTCGGAGTAAACATGAACTCCACAAATGACATCCTAGTGGAGATCCGGCGAAGAATTACCCTAGGAAACCGCTGCAAAACAATTGGGTTCAAAACTCCTAACTCGAAGGACAAAATGTATACTCTACAGAACCCTTATCCTGCCAGTTCTGCTTTATGGCGCCGAGTGCTGGACGATAAGCAGGAAGGGAGAGCTGATACTGGGCTCCTTCGAAAGAAAAATTCTTCGGCGGATTTTTGGTCCTGTGTGCGAGGAGGGCGAATGGAGGAGAAGATACAACCGCGAACTCTATGAGCTGTACCAAGATGTGGACGTAGTCCAAAAGGCCAAAATACGTCGACTACATTGGCTCGGCCACATCGAGCGAATGGACAATAATGCTCCAGCTAAGAGGATCTTCGAATCCCAGCCGCCAGGTTCGAGACGACAAGGAAGACCGAACCTCCGTTTCAAAGACCAAGCCATCGCGGATGCCAGAGGGCTTGGTCTGGATAACTGGAAGCAACGTGCCCGAGATCGCAGAGGATGGAAGGCTACAGTGTCTGAGGCAGAGACTCTTCACGGGTCGGGAGCCCGTTAAGTAAGTAGTGGAACAACAGCAAAGTAAATGACGAACAGATTTAATTCCTTTGAACTCCTGCAATTGCCATTGTAGACTACACCGAGACGCTTCGCATGTATACCAATGGTGCCTAGTGAATGTAATAGAGTTCCCGATGACACTCTTCAAAATATTTCTGAATCTGTGGCTCTATCCAGTGTTTTCGTTAGACAATTTTTGCAGAATGTTTGCCTGAACTATTAGATGAATCTCGTACTGGAGCAATAAGCAACTGGCAACTAGCAACAACTAATATTATCTTGAGCATCTTAAACACTGAAGCAACAGAAAATGATAAACTTTGCTCTGTTCGGAGCGATTATATTCATAATATGAACACAAAACTCATACAAACTTGATATTGAAAGAAGAAGAGCCTTTAGACATTCTGCAATTTTGTTTGTTTATGTAGCTGCTGAATGGAAAATGGGCCTCACCGCTGAAGAAGATTTCGTTGGAAAAATCAGCGTCAACTTGTTGATTTTCCAGCACCCAATCGGCGTATGTTATGCGCATTCCATGGTCAGCAGGCTTTAGCTGTTATGTAAGCTCGACCTTATAAGAATGAAGATGCAAATCCAAGCGCAAAATACACCAAACATCCTTAAATCGCAATACACAGATATTACAGATCTGTTATTTTTGTTGTACATAAGATGCAACAATTTTAGTGCGTTGAGCAGTGGTTAAATGTCAAGGCAAGAACTAACTACCTGTCACTATTGATGACAGATGGATTTGACAGATGCCATCTAAATGATTAACCGTTTACAAATTCGCTCAGTGAGTTTTCTAGCAAAGAAACGAGCAGAAAAGCTACTTCTCACTTTTTTTTTTTTTTTTTTTTTTATAATTTGCGCGCGCCAAATGGGATATGAATACCATTAAATTATTTCAGGGAAATTGAGAGAGAGAGAAAGGAAGATTGGTGTAGTGGGTTTGAAACTTAGGTGGTATTAAGTTTCAGTAAACTCCAAGGGTGGCATCCAGATAACTGGGGAGCTTGTTTGTTTTGCTTTTTGTCGTTGCTCATGATTCACAGTATTTTTTTCCCTCCACCTGATGTCATCATCACGATCAAGTTGCATTTAAGCCATATGACCACTCTACTGCCAGTGTTATGCCTTCGCAGTAGAGTTGACTAAGCTTTCGCAATTGATCGACTTTTTTATTTATTTCAAACGAAATAAATAGATGATTGTTGAGATCAGGATTTGAACCGTGAACCAAGAGCGTGACAAGCGTTGATGTTACCACTACACCACGGCCACCCACTAAAAAATAAGTAAACTCGTTTCTTTGGACTAAAGAGGGGTAAACCTGGAGTGCCGAGCATTGTTCAGACAATTTGGATGCACTCGTGAAGAGTGAAACATTTTGACTCGATGGAACTGTCAACGTAAAGGAGTATACGAGGACATCAAATCTAATGTCAAGATGATTCAGCGCCATCGAGCAAAAACAGTGAGTAATTAATTTTTTTTTTTTTGCAAATTAAAGCTATAAAGGAATAATTAGGGATAGAATAACTAAATTGGCCGAGGTACAGTCCAGAACTATAGTCCATCGAATACGTTTGGGATGTTATGGGAAACAAGATCCCAGCAAAACACCAAAAAAGTCACACACGATCTTAAGAACTGTATTGAAGAAGTTCGGGTCAATGCCATCGATTACGTTAACATCGGTAACCTTTATTTTTTATCTGGGCTAAATAATAGCTTAAATATTAAATAAGAAAACTAAAAAAATAATTACATAGCGGCAGTGTTATTTATTGGTATTCTTGCGTTTTGTCATACGAGTAAAATACGACACCCGTAGTGTATATGATATCGTGAATTACCAGCCCCGCCTTACATGTGACCTATTGATCGTGATGTCAATCGGACTAGCGGTTTCATTACATACTGCTAATTTTGTGGATTAGTTGAATTTGTATTTTCTGATGAATTAATGCATACGTATGCGAAGAACAAAAAAAAAACCTCCGTGGCCGAGATGGCTGGTAGGCTGCGCCAACGACCCGAAAACATTCTGCTGATCTGTGATGACGTCCAACAATTATTATATAGATAAAACAGCCAATTTCTATTGAGAAAAATTCCACAAAGAAGAAAACATAGGTACGCAGGCAGGGACCGAACCTGCGATAGACTTGGTTTTAGTCACAAATGATATAAAAACTGAGCTATCCGCGTACGTCCCTTTCATGATCAATACTTCAACATCACTATTTGTTGTCATGTGTTTGTCCCTTGCTATTGATTGTAGCTGATTAAGAACATTGATTCACATAGCTAAGTGAATTTCATTGCCGAAGCAAGCACATGAACTGATATTATACACGAACGATGAATTAATGCATACGTATGCGAAGAACAAGTATTTTGAACGAGCACTAAAAGTATTATTTGCGAAAATTAACAAATTTTAATGACTACTTTTGCATAGTATATAGTATATTTGCTTTAATGAATACTCAAGCCATATTGTTTTAGTTTCAATTGGATTAATGGTTTTGAGTATATATCACAGCACCAATTTGAATGATTTTCAATTCAATTTTCCTCACAGCAAACTCTCAGCTATTTAGGTCATCCATGATTCTAGACATCGGACAGAGGAACTTATACAGAGTGGGCTAAGTTTATCTGATCAGACAAAAGTATATTTTTTTGAGATAAATTACATCAGATAATATAACTTTTGAACGCAATCACTTATTGAATACATTTTTGTTTTTTTAAAAATCAAACAGCATGCACCACAGATTCAAAGTAAAATTTATCGAAAAAGTTCCCACATTTTATAGAATTCCTCAAAATTTCCAGTACCAACACAATTATACCAAATTTGAACCAATTGCTGAAGCTTCTTAGCTCAGATCATATCACAATATCACACTGTAATGGGCCCCGAAACATGTAGGTGCCTCCATAACGACAAGACTGAGGAACTATCTAGAAGAGGTTCGACACAATATTGATCGACAATTCAATCCTCCTTCTAAAATCTTACAACCAGCCTGTATTTCCAAAAGTTTGCAACTAAGCACTAGCACTATAACATGCCACAAACTGCTGGCGACCTACCTATAGGGTGACCAGATAAAAACGAAAGTAAAAGAAATTTAAATAAAACAACAAATTGATTCTGGCTTTATTTTTAAGCTACATTCATGCCATTATGTATGGAATAGTACATCATTTAACTGGGCGCCTCGGCTTCACTGGCAGTACTTCAAGGGGTTGGTCCAATTTTTGATGACTCGGTCCAATATGTGCGGCAATAGCGTCCCGAATGTTGGCCTCGAGCTCGTCCAAAGTGATTGGCTTGTTAGCGTAGACTAAGGACGTAGACTAGACTAGAGAAAATAATCGAGGAGTGTGAACGCTCGCCGTGAGATGACCAAGTCGCCAAATTTCTCCTTCACCACTTAGAGCTTTGCGTCGCCTGTATGGCATGTAGCGCCATCTTGTTGGAACCACAGCTCGGATATATCGATGTTGACGAGCTCTGGCCACAGAAAGTCGGTTAACATCGCTCCATTCCGAAAACATTGACGGTAACGGTGTCTCCTTTCTCATTTCGAAATAAGGTCCGATGATGCCGCCGTGCCATAAACCGTACCAAATAATCAATATCTTTGTGGATGCATTGATGCTTTGTCGAACAATTGTGGATTGTGATCGCTCCAATAATGGCAATTTTGCTTCTTGACTATCTGGCGATGCCCAATTCAGTTGATCGGCGCCGAATCGACATTTTTGGGTCTTCTTCGATACTGACCGCTACGGCGGCTATGTTTTCTTCACTTCGCACCGAACTCTATCTAGTTGCTGGCTTAACGTCCAAAAGAGGGTGCTCACGCTCAAACATTTTCACGGTGCGACGAATTGCCTGCGCACTGAAGCCATGATGAAATTCACGTTGCGTATTTACAACTGAGCCGGAATTTCTGTAATATTTTTTAACAATTTCTACACGTTCGAGAAGTGTCAGCTGGATGTCATTGGTAGCTTTGACAGCTGCTGAAAAATGACAATTGGACAAACTATCATTGCTATCTGGTCACCCTTTAATAGAGAAGGCAGAATAAGTCTACACATTATCAAGGTTAAAGTTTGACAGTTCTATTTTGGAGCCGACAATTAGGCATCTATCCGGCCTTTGTCTGTCAAATACTGTAAGCGTGCGTCAACCTTTTTGTAGATTGATGTACGCAGGTTTGTCACCGGTTTGGACGCAGTTTGAACTTGAGTGTTTAGGGAAATTGATTGCAGATATCGACCTACATATTCCATCCATTTCTAACTTAAATTTTTGTGGGAATTTGTTTAAGTAGATTTCGACAAGTCTTAACTAAAATGTCAATCAAGAGACTTTCAGCATTTCTCACAATCTCTTAAGTATGCCTAGATACCTGAGTACGTCTTAGAAACCTCTTGACCATATTCTTTTCTCGATCACGTGAGTACATTCCAATTTGCCATGTGCAGATATTTTTAATCAATCAGTTGATCACCACAAAACTCGACTCCATAAACGGCAGATCTGCAATTGAAATCTAATTTCAACTTCTAAACTGAAAACAGAGCAGTCAGTATAGCCCATTTCGATCATACATCATCAGAATCTGCTAATAAATCTACATTTACCACCAAATGTATGTTAATACCAAGTTAGATCGCCTTTAATTTATGCTAATTAGCCTAAAGTATTCCTTCTGTTCTAAGGCAAAAAAAAAGGTCTGACAAATCTTTTAATTAGTAGTAAATCTTCGTAACCATGATGTTTGATGACTCCTCTTTCTTTTAGATTCTTCACAAAAAAAAAAAAATAATAATAATTCACTTCACGTTCGAAAAGTGTCGATTTTGTTATTTTTTAACCCACAGAGAGAAACTCCTTGCTGCGGTCAGGTATCCAAAGTGTCCATTGTATGCAAATCCCCGAAAAAAAATCCAATGCGCATTGTTGAAATTTTTTTTGAGAGCCAAAGATTTATTACTTTCGACCATTGGTTTTGACACAAATGTGTGCATTAAATGTAATTGTGTCTTGATTTCGACTCCGACGATTGGGTGATGACTGTGTCATGAAACGTTTCGAGATCGTTATCATTTTGCCAAAGTGTGGCCACAAAGTTTTTACCTTTTTTTTTTAGCATTCTAAGGTTATCGCACGCGGATTTGTATACATATGAGTGGGTTTGGTTTAGATGATACAAAGATTGGTATATAGATTAGCATTTTATTTTCCATTAGTTGGAAGTTAATAAAATATCTTTTCATCCTAAGTGATCATAAAAAATCAATTTAAAGGAAAGTATCTATTTAATTTATTGCTATTAGGTTTAATTTACAGGGTGCTTCAGGTAAAATGTGAGCTTGGATGTGCATGTCTTGTTAAAACGACTATCTAAAAGAAATAACTTTGCAGTAGAACGTGAGGATGCACATCCTTTTTATGAGTTTCTTTGCAGGTGATCCATATGAGTCACAGAAACTGGATGAAACCTCAATGCTGAATTCGCTGACGCACATTTTTACCAGAAGAAAGACTTCCAGCAATCTTCAACTCGCAGATACAGCAAAAAAAGATTTGTGTGAAAAAATAGATTCTTTTACTTGTAGGTTATGTGCTTTGATTCAGATATAAAATTGAAGATGAATGCTCAGAATGCTTGACTTGAAAACCCTTACTTAACCTAGTAACTTTCACTAATATTTTTTTAAAAGAGAGTCGAATCAACATTAAAATTGTATGCCCGGCTTAAGAATTAATGTCTTACTTAAGAACAGTGCTGCCAAATCCAAAAAAAATCACGATACTATACAAATTTGAACAGCCTTGCATTCTACGATCAGCTTGAAACAATTCGCGAGAGCGACGCATGGATAGTATACAATGCGATCGTGCAATACTATGCATAGCACTAAAAGAAGTTAAAGACTTTAGACAGAATGATCAAGTGCAACTTTGGTGACACAATAGTTCAAAATAGAACATTAAGAATGTATGACATGCACAAACTTTGGGTAGAAAAAGAACTTTCCTTCAACTAATTTTTACTAAAAAAAAAAACAACAAGTAGTGTGCCTTAGTCGGACGCCAATTATTTTGCATAACCCGTGAACAATAAGAGTTCGCCGAATTTTATTATTATTTTGAGATGAGAATAGGAAAATGCATTTACTTAGTGGAGTGGTAAAATATATGAAAGATTCGAGTTTAACTCATTTTAAAAATATGAAAGTCATTGAGTTCATAGAACACTACTCAACTTTGTGTTCATTTATACTGCAATCCTGTTGCTCTGATAGAGCACAGGGTATCAACGATGCTCCATTTCAGGCTTCCCTTAGACGTCATTTCATAAATATTGTGGTCTTTGTAATTCGTCGTCGATAGTTCTGTGCCAAATTTTATCAAGAGCGGTCTTCGGCTACCTTGCGGGTTCCAACGAAGGGCTTGATTTACATTTCCACGTTTCACGTATAATACAGAATGGACCTGACATTGGGGTTAAAGATGCGTATCTTTGTTTTCATTATTATTTGATTCGACTTCCAAATGTTATTTAAGTAATTAGCCACTTTTATTAAGTTACTTTGCTGATTCGTTGTATCTACCTCTAGATCACCACCGCTACGTCTAGTTACTAACCTTCCTAGATACGTTAATTTATAAGGAGAACATAACGATCGACGAGTGATTGATTATGTTTTGATCAACAACTGAACTACATATATGTACTCTAAAATATATTTTCAGTCTCTTAACATGCTAGCTGTGTTGCAAGTTTCGCCCGAGTGACAATTCCAGAGATGCAGACATAAGAAAGGACAACAAAACTGTTCTGAGTACACACAAAATCATCCACTGGTGCATCGCTGTTGGCAGTGGTACCCACACATTTGAAATGAATTGATTAAGAAATTAAATTTATTTTACTTATTAATCCGCTCCAGGATAATATACAGTGGTGACTTACATCTGCGAATGTTCGTTGATTAATAGTCAAATCGATAACAAGAAATTTATTCAAATTTGAAACCTAAGTTTTTGCGAGCGTTTTCACTGTATGACTTTAAAATGTTTGCCTCCACAGCAGGACTCAAAGTTCATGTCTTCAAATGTGGACTGGAATCAGAGAAAAAAGGAGGAAATTCCCGAACATGACAGTATTTGAATCTAATGATTTTTATAGCATGCAACAAATGGACACAATTTTCAAGCTTTGTATTCGAAAAGTGTAGATTTTGGTTAGAACTTCGCTGAAATATAAAAGGGCTAGATTTAAGTTGCCCGAGCTAGAAGGTTAGAAATGTGATTTTTTAATTTTTCCGGGCTAGATTTGCCCCACTAAAGAGTTTTTCAATAAGAGCGCTCGATTTTTAAAATTTAATAAAAAGCGTAGTATGTATGTGAGGTATGGCTGAAAGCTTTATTGCAGATTAAGGTACATTCAATGGTATTACGAGTATGTTTTAAAAATAACATCATTCAAATGGCCTCAATGGCTACGAAAGACCCAATTTTGGATGTCTTTCACATAAATAGGGCCGGATATCAGTCAAGCCATTACTGATATAATAATGACGTTGTTCTCAACTTCGTGAATTGTCATTAGTTTACTTGCTTTGCCACAGACTTAACGTACATAGCACCAAATAGAAAAGTTTAAGGGCGTTAAATCACACGATTGTGGTGACCAGTTGATACCACCTCTTCTCGAAATAACTCGACCTGCAAAGTTTTCCCTCAATAACGTCATTGTTTCATTCGCTGTGCGGAACGTACCACCGTGTGGCTAGAATCACATGTTGCCTATGTCCATATCATCTAATTCGTCAATGACAGTTACAGCCTCGTCTATCTCATTTCGGAAGACATATACCCTAACGACATCGCCTGACAAAAATTCACATCAAACAGTGAGTTTTTCTGGATGCAATGGAAGGTTCTGGACAATTTTGTTTATTTACAAAGCTATTCATCTAAAAATGGCAGAACGACATCGTGTAGTGAACAGACCCCGAATTTGTATAATAAATTTTCACAATTTCGACGCGTTGTTGATGCATGTAATGCTCCATGAATGAACACAACCATCACAAAATGACTAAAGTGTTAACGTTTCCACTTGAAATGCATCAATATCGGATGCAATCGGGACAAAATACGAGGCGACGATTCAAAACTCATCAAATCGTATATCCGACACCTTTATCGTATATCAGATGCCAGTTACACCTCGAGTGGGATAACCGACGTCTGATACATATGAAATCTATTAGAAATAGTGTATCTAAAGTCGGATATCCGATACCGGATACGATTTCATTGAGTTCAATACACTTCGAGTCGGATATCCGACGTCGTATGTTCGATATTGAACACTGAACACGTGTAAAATGAGGCTTACTATGACTATGGATATGAGATCTTTTCGGCCATTCTCACCATGCACTTAAACTAAGTGCTAAGTAGAGTAGAACAAACTATCCGATGTGATTATGTCTTTATTCTGGGTGGAGAATGAAAGTTGAGTAAGTCACTTTATAGTCATTGTTCAGAAAAAAAAAACTAGGTTGTGTATAATTGTGCGGGCAGTTTAACTCTGATTTTATTGGATTTGATCCCATTTTGTTTTGTTTTTGAGGACTGTAACAAAGTTCATCACTCTACATGCTAGAAAAAGTATCCTTTTGAGATTTCAATAGTAAAGTCAAGACATAAAAATGCTAAAAAAGCTGGTGTCTGGTAGCAATATATGCGATGCTAGCAAGTGTACAGCACCACGATATTTTGCGAACATTTCGTCCGGCGAAGAATGTAAATCTCTTTAATAGGCTGGAGCCCCATCACTTTCGAATCACCCTGTATGAAAGTCTTAATAAAACTAAAGCAAATCTTTAAAAAACATCATGATTGACTTAAGCAGATCTTTATGAGTTAAGTGTTAAGTGACTACTTTTGTCAACTTTTCCCAAATCCATCTTATGTTACACTTGCTTCAACATCTAAGCCAGATAAGATACATTTTTATGATTGTTTCTGTTTATCTACATTTACATAAATAAATTTAAGTGAAATTCCTCAAGGTGTTTGTCATGTTGCTAAATCTAATAGTAGTTCCATTAAGAGCTCTGTTTTTATCTCTTTTGCATCAGTAGCGTGTGTTTGAGTCTCGAATTACCATTAACTAAAACTGACAACTTTGCCCCTCAGATACATTATGTCATGTCGCACATAGAAGATGCAAATGGTATGACCTCTGTCAATGATGAGGGTCTAAACATAATATTTCATGTGGAGCACGAAATGTGTCAAAATCTGTTTAAACAAATGACGAGATATGATAAAATAGTTTACGATTTGTTTGTGTCATTAGGCAAACATAAGAAGTTGTATGGTTAATGGCTGGTAGAGTGTCATTATTATCTATGAATTGACAGGGTGCATCGTTCGTTATGTAATTTATGAGCCGACAATTTCTTTGGGTGGTCTAAAATATCTAGAATGATTGAACAGGAGCAAATATCTTATAGATATTTCAAGAACTGTTCCTCAATAAAGTTAAGAAGTACTACCACTTGGGCTCGTTCCCATGTGACAACATCCTATATGGAGCCACCATTACCACGCTGCCCTTGAAAGTGGTACCTGTGGCAACGAACTTTAAGGGTCACACACAAACGTGTCATTGCATAAAATATGCAAAATATTTCGCCCTACTTATGCAATATTTATGCCTCCCAATGAGAGGGACCATCGCGTTCTACGTCTCTCTACCATCAGTAGGTCATCAAGTTGCTGGTTCATAACCGAATCCGGCAAAATCGGGCCAACTGGTTGTCGAATTTGAATTTTAGATATATTTTTTCGACTGAAATTCACATCTGTAAGATGCCGAGCGTGTGTGTGAATTTCACCAGAGAGAGATGAAGGAGTTGTTCTCCCAGGTGGAAGCAATCAAATGATTTATGGTCAACGAGTTTTTGCTCCATGAGTTATACTCCAACGATCATTAAACAGCAGGAAGCCACGTAATAGTCCCAATTTTGTGCGATTAATGTCTCAATTTTTTCCAGATTCCACGAAATACCTCCCCGTTATGTTTTACATTTTAAAAGGAAAAGGTCGGTATTTGGAAGACGATGATTTTTAATCCCTTCAAGTTGAATAACCGATTTTGTTGAGTGAAAGAATGGAGTAACATAAATTCACGTTGCGGCTTCTTTATTTCAATATCACGTTATTTGGTGTGTGCGTTGCGTACGAGTATGCCTTTCCGACACTTTGTCGAAGAGTCCTGCATAGAATATCAATTTGAATCTCGGTAGCACCCGGCCAAGTTGAAAAGCTATTCACCGACCATTTATGCTTAATTATCATGTTCACAATGGTTAAATTGGCAAACTAGACACAGACAGACAGAACACATGGCATACACAGTGCAACGCGAGCGTGAAGAGAACACCCCATGCACGGCGCGTCACGTTCTGCATTTTAAACGAGAACAAACGTCAAAGTCGACAACAATTATGAAAGATACAGAGCATAGAGTGCGGGCTCTTGAGCTATTAACATGTTAAATGGGTTAAGTAGATGTGTGTATGTGTGAGTCTGTGTGCAGTTCGTTTGATTGATCGATTGGCGTTTAAATATCTCGTTAGTCATCTTGGTGCATCTATGCGATTCGATTAATTGTGAAAGGAAACCGAATGGATATTCAATTCAATTGTTTGTCCACCGATGGGTCTTGACAACTAGAGCACAACAACCTGACGCTGCTGGTTCGGAACTTTGTTGAAATTTTCTATTAGATGTATCTTGTATGACCTTCGTGCCAACGAATTTGGGGGCAATTTGTCTGAGGGTCATTATTTATCTAAGGTTAAGGTGCCAACATATGCTCATACTCATACAATGCAAAACCGAAATTCCAAAAAGCATGTCAGGGTTTATGCCTACAAATAAATATACATAAACCAGACCGATAAAAATAGATAACCTTGCGACATATTTCTTGAAATGAATTTATGTCTTTTGGAGACTTTGTGTGCCTGAAAATAATTGACTTAACCCTTCGTTCATAAAGCGAGGTTAAACCTCTTCACTTAGAAGTCTGGAAGTTAAGAGAGCACCCAAACATGTTACAGAATTAGAGTGTCTTGAGAGAGCTAAGGATTATAATATGAAGATTCTATAACTAAACCCCAACCACCGCGCACGATGTTTTTAACACATCTCGTACGAGAAGAAAAAACTGATGTTGTAGAAAAGCATGGACATTATTGTGTAGACAAGTGACTCTACACAGAAAGTGCCGATATATACCTACGGGAAGTGTGCCTTCCAGGTATGATGACACCTGCGAAAAAGAGAAGTTCGATTGCAAACATGTATTGTAGTTGCTACGCGCTACTAAGTTTAAGGATAGAGGGATTCGAAGATCATCTGGATAGGACTTTAACGCATGGACGGTCGAAGGATGCCACCGAATAGACGAGGTAGAGCCCTACAAATAAGCCTTTATTCTGCAGAGGAAACGCGAGATCCATTTTCAACATCACCTACATCACCGACTACCTAGTTCAAAGGACAACTTAGAAGGTATGTAGAGCAATCATCAGGCGATTATATTCCACGTACTTCCAGAGAAAACAAATCGTGGAAGAGAAGAAGTAAAACTAACGCTAGAGCTAAAACTACATCTTCGGTAGTGACGTGCCATTGATGGGCTCTGCAAGTACCAAGTCAGTGCAAGCCATGAGTGAGATTAAAGCACGTGGTGCAACTATGGTGAGGAGAAAAGCTGTTAAGAACCGCCCTCAGTCTACTGGTGGAATGCGGAAACACAACGGCTGCGCACCAAACGTCACAGAACAAGGTGGTTATATACACGCTCTAGACCAAATGCTTCTTCAAACGAACTCAAACAGCGTTTCAAGGCTGCAAGTAAGGAGCTTAAAGCAGACATTCAGAAAAGCAAACAAAATCCCCTGGGGGATAGCATGCCAGATAGTAATGACAAAACTCAAGACATGATAACCGTTGGTCTCCACTTACCAAGAGTATCCTAAAAATATCTTTGCTGGATTATTCCCAGATCAACAACCCAATATCAACATAGTCACCGCAGAGGAACTAATCGAGATATGTAAAAACTTTGGAGAAAAAAAAAAACTCGTCGTGTCGACCTCTGTAGAATGTTATGTAGGATGGGGTATTACGGCTTCCAATATCTGAGCAAAAACTATTGATGATATTGCCGTCGTTGTTACTGCCAAACTGCTGCAAGAGGTATAGAAAAATTGGCAACCAAACAATAAGGATCGTCTGCTGATGGGATTAGCCTAACCCTAGCTTAGAATAAAACGTAGGAGGTGCTCTTAACAGGTAGAAGAATGATAGAAACAAGCACCTTTATAGTTGGCGGTCATGAAATTAAATACTGGCTTTTAAGGAACATATTACTGCACTTGCGTACATCTTGCCAAATACTGGAGGACAAAGGCACAGTCGACGAACGACTGATATTAGTCAAGTAGAAGATGTTGTCCTTTATATGGGTGTGTTAATAAAAAAATACAGGTATATATATAAATATGTACCTTGAATAAAACTAAGAAACATTGTATACCCATTACTGCCTGAGTTTTCTAGAACATGTCCCTGAAGAGAACGAACTAATATTCTAAACTCCTTTATACAAATATTGTATCAACATTTAGCACCCAAAAGTATATCACTGAATGTGTTTAAATCAAATATCATTGCATATCCCCTGGTGTCAGGCATTTCTATCCCCTTGAACAGGGCTACCGAGGCAAGATTTTAACGTGCTCTTGCAGGAAAAAAGATGACTAAAGTTAGAACACAATTCAGGTAGTCATATGTAGTATAAATGAGGAGTCTAGAAGCGAACCTGGCAATGTGCACTCGATACAATCGAAACGAGATAACTTAATGGTTTGAAAAATATTCTAGCCAGATTTGTAGGCAAACAAGTTAAGAATTAATATCTCTACTTGAACTCCATTTCTAATTTCTAAAAAGTTCAATTTTTCTTTAATTTTTACCGCTGCATTCTATGTTTCTTTTCGTCGATGTCTTTTCTTACTTAAACTTTATGCATATTTTTAGTACACCATTTTAATATAAATTAATTGGACTTTCTAAAAATGTATAATAACTGCACAATTAGCAACACCTTTCATTGCGTAAAGTTGTTCAAATGTTCAAAAAGGTGTGCATGCGGTCAGCTGAAAGAGGTCGAATTGGAAATCAAATATCTTGCAAGTATAAAAGCTACGATAATATATTTTACACAGTCTTTTCTGTCCATTGCCGCCAAACACATCGACTGAACTGCTACACCCGTTCATACGGAGAGCTTGGGAAGATCGTCAACCTTCAAAAAAAGGGAAATCTGATTAATTGTGGAAACTGGAGAGGTATATGCGTTATACCAGCCGTAGCCAAGATAATAGCTAGAATCATATTAGAATGAATTAAGGAACTGCTGTAAACTGTGTAAAATATATAACTCTCGATGTCGAGCAGGCGGCTTTCGTGCTGGATCGTCCTGCATTGACCAAATAAATACCTTACGGATCATAATAGAGCAATGCTACTATCTTCGAGAAGGCTTTCGACAGTTGGCTGGCCTTGCGCAGGAGAGTCATCCTAGAAAAACTCATAGCTATTATCAAGGCTACATATGAGGGAAGTAAGTGTCACGTCTTACACAATGGTAAGGTGTCTGAGGATTTTGAAGTCCAAAGTGGAGTTCGTCAGGGGTGCCTACTGTCACCGCTGTTGTTCTTTGTGGTCATCAGTGATGTACTCCGTGCAGCATTGATGGAAGGTAACAATGTAATTAAATGGACTATGACAACTTATCTTAAACACCTCGACTAAGCTGATGATGTTTGTCTACTTTCACATCGGATAATGGACCTTCATCTGATGGCCCAAAATCTAGAAGCTGAGGCAAATAAAGTGGGGCTTAAGATAAACACAGCCAACACAAAAGTCCTGAGTACTTCTAGCACCCGCACTCAGCTCAACATTGCAGGACAGGTAGTCGCGAGAGTAGACAACTTTCCATACTTAGGAAGTATGGTCTCGGCTGATCGCGGTGGTACCAAACTGGATGTGTGTAGTAGAATTGGGAAGGCAAAAGCTGCCTTCGGAAAGCCTAGAGAAGCAATGTTCCCAGCTTAAGAACCAAGCTGCGAGTGTTCCGCTCCAACGTGGAATCAATACTGCTGTATGGGCGCTGTACTTGTAAGGTGGACACTACAATCACACGCAAGCTGCAAACCTTCATGAACAGATGTCTTAAGAAACATCTTGAGGATCTTTTGGCCCAATCGTATCTCCAACGAACAACTTCATCTGAGAATAGGCCAAGTACCTATAGACATTACTCTGCGAACGAGAAAATGGCAGTGGATTGGACACACTCTACGGCGCGACGAAGAGTGAGTTCTACCGGGCAGGCAGAACAGCGGGACGCCCTAGGAAAAAGTGGAGCAGGACAGTCGAGGACGGATCAAGCTCTTTATGAATGAGTTGGAGGCAGCTCAAACGCGTTGCAAAACTCCGAACAAGATGGTGCGCAGGCGTTGTTGATGCCCTATGCCCCTCGATGGGTTCAAGGATTTAAGTAAGTAAGTAAGAAAACCGAACCATAGTATTATACCTACCTCAAGACCCACACATATTTTCATCACTGAATTTTTCCAAGGCTCACACCGAAAGTTTTAGTATATCTAAACGTATCTACCTTGTTTAGTATGCCCTTTTTAACCCCCTTAAGCAAATGTTAATATTAAAAATACACGTATTGTTCTGAATGCAAAGAATGCTGAAAATGCATACCCTAAAGGATTTTATGTCTTATGTCCAACAATTAAAACAACTTTTGAATAATTAAAATATTTATTCAAGGGCTTATTTAACATTCGTTCCCACGGGGCTTCCAATTAAGGAAAAAAGTTAAATTTAACGCGTTCGCTCACGAATTAACGTTCTAACACACAAAATGCCAAATAAAATTCCAAAATCCCCACTGGGATAAGCTTTATAACTCAATTAAGTTCCAAAAAAAATTTCATGAGAAATGCACATCCGAAAACGATGCGTTCAAGTTTCTGGGTCAAAAAATGCATCATCCTCCTCTTTGGAGCCGAAGCAAACATCACTCACAATCACATCATAGTGGAATCAACCGAGTGGAATCGGCTATAAATTTTATTGGCAGCTAATAAACGAAAAGAAAAATTCTCCGAATTTCATTGAGTGTAATTATTGTGGTGTCTCCACAACGGGATAAATATAAATTAAGCAATGCAATTAAAATAACTGGGAGGCTTTATAGTTGTTGATGTTGAGGGTGCATTGATTTATTATGTGGGACATGGATGAATCGAAATCGTTGGTTATGCGCGGTTTTTTTTTTCTGATTAG
This sequence comes from Pocota personata, assembly GCA_963082735.1. Taxonomy (NCBI): domain Eukaryota; kingdom Metazoa; phylum Arthropoda; class Insecta; order Diptera; family Syrphidae; genus Pocota; species Pocota personata. Next base: position 26,871,368 of record OY720429.1, on the reverse strand, counting down.
AAATTTTAATTCGGCACTTAATCTATTTTTATGTAGTAGAGTGAAAGACAAATATAGATACACGGAAAGAAAGTTTTTTTTTTTTTTTTTTTTGATAAAGGGCCACTTTACTGCGGGGGAGATTGGGTACCTATGGAGTTGAGTGCATGCCATATAAGCCTCTTAATCTTGATTGGACGAGTGTGTGGGAATTTATGATGTGAAAAAGACATATCCATTTCAAAGAGGGCGATTTAAAGAGCGATCGATCAAAACAAACATAAAAAGCTTAAATGGTGGATATATTTCAATGTCAAGACGATCATGGTCGGTGGTGTGGGCACTCTTTAAGGCACTCTCTGCCTGACACCTACATATGTAGTTCTAGAAAATTGATTAGTTTTGAAGAGTCAAACAAGTGTAGTTGCAATTAATAGTGGAAAACTGGGGGAGAACTGGTTGGGGTAAGCTGATCTGTAGGAGTTTTTGATGGAAAATTTATTTAGGTTTTGAAGTACGAAATTTATGGCAAAATTAAAATTACGATTTCACTTAACTGTCAGGAAAGGCAGTCAACTGCTGCCTATTTTTAATACTACTAGAGTAATGACATCGAATTAAATATATCTGACAAAATTGGTGGAGGTAAGATCTTGAAAATAAGCAATGAACAAATAAATGAGATCTCTTCAAATTATTATCATCAATTGTCAATCATCGGGTGACATTCCCAACAGCGGGGCACCAGTGGATGGATGGAAGATTAGTTTTGCGTTGGTTAGACTTATTTTTATGTTTTCTTTTCTCCTCTGTTCGACCATTTCTATGTTATAGCGAATATTATAGCTTGAGTAGTTTTGAATGTAAACAAATTTTATGTAGTTTAAGTATTGTTCCGTGCACTTGGGAAAATCGTCCACATATACTCGTACAAACAAACAACTGGATCACACAAATGCAAAAACACCAGCATCTGATTTGCCTCAGTGATGAAGTGATTCAAAACCGGGAAGACTGCCGGCAAACCAGTAGGGATGCAGTAAAGTGAAAGGGTTGTGATCCTTCTACTCCGGATCATAACCGTGCCATAAGGAAAAGAAGAAGAAGAAGAATACTCGTACAATAATTCATTTGATTATCCCCTTCTCAATTCTCATCTCCCTGCTATCTTCACGATCAATTCAGATTATTAGGATTAGTTTGCTTGTATTTAAATCTCACCAATGCCATCGACTGAAACTTGTACGAGTATAAACTTGGACATAGCAGAAGCTTGACATTTGCTACCTCTTCATATATTTTTATTATCTCACTGATCAGTCCAAGCCATCAATATCATATTCAAGATCAGTGGACTTTAGACCTAATTCTTTTTGTAATACACCAGATTGAATGCGTTTTTAATAGTAGACTTGCTTTAAATTACCTTAAGTCTCCCGTTCAGTTCATTGAAAATATCACCCTTAAAGAGCAAGATTACGATTTTTCGCATTAATGCACGATCTGTTCGTCGGTCGACCGGATAAAAACTAAACCATGCCATTGTTCTACGATCGCATGTAGTCTGCGCCATTTCTGAATAATTTTCAGTTCAAATTTTAATACGATCTGTTGGACAACAACTATCGCATAGTGCATCCCACTGTAGAATGAAAATCGAACTGTGTTTCAATATTTTTAGTCGCAATCGAACTGCCGTACTACCGATCTCATCTGTCCGACTTTTATGAGTTCAAAAGGAAAACAACAGCCACTAAGCAGCAATAAGAGTGAAAAATTAGAGATCAGATAGAACTTGCCGTACAGCCGATTGCATTGCCTATTTATTCTTTTAGTATGGTTTCTATGAATGGTTACGACGAACCTTAATTACTAGATAACTTCTAAATAGTTTGCAATAACACTATCAGCTTAGTTTGCTTAAGATTATTCTTCATGATACCACCACAAACAACTCGTATGATTCTTATACAAAGTACTAGATGGCCTGTGGATGGGCCTGTCTCGCAAATTTAAGAAGGTCCTTCAATTGAAATTTCAAGTTGCGGAAATACAAATGATAAATCAATAAGTGAACCGATCTATCCACCTATGATCACTGATCTTATTCCTCTCGATACGATTTTCTCAGTAGTAACTCGAACGATCGTGGAAAATCAGTAAGAACCGATCTATCCACTACGATCACTGATCTTATTCGTCTCGATACGATTTTCTCGGTAGTAACTCGAACGATCATGGAAAATCAGTAAGAACAGATCTATCCACTACGATCACTGATCTTATTCCTCTCGGTACGATTTTCTCGGTAGTAACTCGAGCGATCGTGCAAAATCAGTAAGAACCGATTTATCCACTACGATCACTGATCTTATTCGTCTCGATACTATTTTCTCGGTAGTAACTCGAGCGATCGTGCAAAATCAGTAAGAACCGATCTATCCACTACGATCACTGATCTTATTCCTCTCGATTCGATTTTCTCGGTAGTAACTCGAGCGATCGTGCAAAATCAGTAAGAACCGATCTATCCACTACGATCACTGATCTTATTCCTCTCGATACGACTTTCTCGTTAGTAACTCGAGCGATCGTGCAAAATCAATAAGAACCGATCTATCCACTACGATCACTGATTTTATTCCTCTCGATACGACTTTCTCGTTAGTAACTCGAGCTATTGTTCCGTTTCATTACTTAAAACTATTTAGTGACAAACTCCTTTGTCTTTGAGGACTTTCAGTGTACATATACAATTCTTTTTAAAGTTACTAGATACCGATCGTGGTGAAGATCTGATAGCTGAGAGAGTCACTTCAAGAGTACACAATGAGTTCATTCATCTTTTTCCATTTGTCAGAAACGTGTTAAATTTTCGTAAATTATTAAAGCGATTTAATGCCCAGCTACCGGTTAAGAACGGTTCTTCAGGATCCCGGTAAATTTAATGACTTCCGGAAAGAACAGCACACACCGGTCTTAAAATAACACAGTCAATTTAAAAAGTACTTCCTTTGTCAAGAAATCATTCCCAGCAACTTAACGCCACATCAAAAACCTCTTTGTGACCTCCCACAAAACCTTGCTTTATGCAAAATTTACGACCCAAACCTTTTAGCATGCGCAAATCTTCACTTTTACCGAAAAAAAAAAGAAATCCCAAATCCACCTCACGTCCAGCAATCACGGATTATATGCTCATAATTCACATTAGCACATTATAAATATGACTGACTGGCATTGTGCACCCAACAATGCTCGCTGCCCAGCAGAGGACTCATAAATATGCATCCCCCACAAAAAAAAAAATTAAACCGAATCATTTAATTTATTTTAATATCTTTTTTTGTCTTTCACGAATATTTGAAATCGATGCGCCCATTTGCATTTAAAGACAAGTAGGTTCCAGATACATTATGGGCTTTTAATGGAGAACCACCAGAGAAAGATATAACTTTTCCGGAAAACAGAGTACTATCTGCATCGCCAGCCTCGAAAACAGGTTCCAAATGCAAATATCCAAAATAAACTTTCGTTTTGAACCAAAAGCATAGTAGAGATATACAAGAACCGTAAAAGATAAACAAGACGGGGCCCTTTGATCCGACGATGCATGTCAACCATTCGCCAGCCGCTGCGGCTGACTGGAGACAAATATGTGACACACATCTGTTTAATCGAAACAATTTCCATATGGAAAAACAGAAGAAAATGCGTGTGCTCCTAGGCTCTTTGACGGCAAAACTTGACAGGTTGACGTATAAGTGACACTCATGTTTAGACTACGTCTTACTACCTGCAACTACTGTCGTCTGGCAAACAGAAAAATAGGCAGGTGACTACTTCTAGTAGTCGTTTTATTTTATTTTATTTTTCTTAATCTTTTCTTTAAAACGCAAAAGTGCCACAAATCATTGACAGCAACAATTACTCGTTTTAATTGACTTAATTGAGCGCGCAATGAAATTTAACTATTCTGTGCCACCGAGCCATGTTTAATTAACATTTTGATTGTTCAGCGTTTAGCTTCTTGTCACGATTGAGAACCCAGATGGTTTTGTTTTGCTCGTGTTTGTTGTTACAACGCCTACATTTCATTTAAAACATTTTGTTCAAAAATCTTGGTCAAACTAATTAAGAGTACACTTGGGTGGACATTTTTTTTTCAAGGCGGCTCCCTTCTGGCGACCTTAATGAGAGTTGTACATTGAAAGTGATCTTGGGCGAATGTTAACTGAAATGGGTGGGTAATTAATTTATATTGATTTCCGAATTTTACAGAGAATAATTGTTTCGATTTTCGCCAAAAATTAAGAGTTTTAAGTAGGTTAATTGGTTCAGGGATAAGTAGGCCAATCTGATGGTTTCGTTTTAAATTACAAGTCATTTTGACACTGACAGCTCTTTCGCGATCAAAAAATTGACAGAACATAGTATCACACCTCCGCGGTATTAAATGAATCGATTCAAGCTTAAACAAAATTGGAAAATGTTGAAAACTTATTTCCAAAGTAAGTGCTATGTTGCCGAAACAGTGCGAATTTTGAAAATAATTTTCGGTCGAAATAATGCACCAACCGTGCCTGATGTAAGCAAGTTCATAACATTGGTGTGCTAATTGGCTACGAGTATCTCCGTGTGCGTTCTGTGTGATCAGCCGAGATTATTGCCGCTGTTACCAAAAGTGTGTGCCTAAACCCGAGAACCTCAACTCGCCACTTTTCTTCAGAGATGAAGATGGCAACAACGTTACGATCAACGGAGAGTGCTACAGAGGCATGAAAAGATGGCGATATGCGCCATACAAACCGTCCAACAATCGATCTTTTGCGCACTAAGTACAATAATCTTGTAATCAGCCGTTTTGGTGATCTTGCTTGGCCTCTACGGAGACAGATGGCCCACTCTTTACGTATCTATACAATACCATGAGCGCAAAAGTTGCGTAGCATTAATTTTATACTTGGACGAGGAGGAAGGGAATATGCGAAAAGCTTGAGACCAAGAAAAATCAAGCCTATACACCGGAAGGGGAGGTGTCGCGCCAAAGAAATCATCTCTAAGAGGTTCAGGCCGCAGAATAATCCCACATTGCCACATCGATAACTAGGCCCCTTAACAAGGTATTAGAGAAACATCTGCTTGCAAGCAAACATTTTCGTAGACCACACTGCCCAGCTAATCCAAACGTAGCGCTATTTCCTGGTAGCGGAATGTGTGGAATTCTGCGAAAGTCGACTTGCAGGCTACAGGAGGGATCAACGGGTTATAAATTGTGAAACGGCCTTTAGATATAAAGATTAGCTGTGAAGAAGTATTTATTTACGAATAAACGGTCCCGAATAAGCCATGAATATTGGATAGGTGTGAAAGAATTTACAGTTTAGCTCTGCAATTTTTAAAAGGAAATTCACATATGTAGGTATACCTGGGTTTAATATCGGAAAGGCCTGCAAATAGCATCAAGCCATGATCCCCTCCGCAGCGTGGATGGTGGCAAACATCGTTTGTTTCTCCAGATTAGGAGCAGTTGAAATTATAAACTTGCAAACACGCAGGTCTAGCACTGCGATTTTAATCTGGAAAAAATCTATCGCTTCCTTTTTAATCTTCTATCTCTACACCCTTTCCTCTCTCTCTCTCTATCACCAGGTTAATCAACTTTAAACAACATAGTCTTAAGTACTGTAAAATTATGTAAAAAAAAAAAACTTTTTAGACAGTAGCTAAGCCAGTCGTTTACACCAGCTAAGATGCAGCTCCCCAAGAAATATACTCTCACAGGAGGAGTGCCACAGGGTTCAGTATTGGGTCCACTTCTGTGGAATTTTATGTATGATTGCATAATCAATTTGCCTATACCAGATAACGCGATAGTTCTGATCGCTAAGCTACTTGAAGAAGTAGTCCAAATAAGCAACGATACAATCGGGATTCGTCTTGAATCTATGGGTTTAAAACTAGCAGAGAATCAAACGGAAGCGGTATAAATCAGTAGCAGAAAGCAGAGAAAACAATCACTCTTAGGGTAAGGGGAGCACAAGATTATATCGAAGCAAGTCATGATTGACACAATGCTCTTATTTAATGAACATCTAGAGTATGTTAGTGCCAAAGGCTCACGACTGAATAATGTACTCATACGTATCATGACAAATCATGGAGGACCGAAATACGAGTACATTCGAAGGCGGCTTTTGGCCAGAATCATCATGGGCCAGAACCATGAAAATTAAGTCTCATAGACGTGGAATTGAATCGGCATGCCGCCTCTGCGCAATTAAATGCAGTGCACTCCGCACAATATCAGAAGATGCAGTCTGTGTAATTGCAGGATTGCTCCCGGTTGGCATATTGACCGAGGAGTTTCAAAAATTGCATATATGAAATTAGGAACGCGGAACCTGTGTTAACTGAAAGTAAAGCGAACTCACCGGAGAGAACAAAAAGCGTGGCGAAATGGCAGCAACGATAGAACGCGTCAAGTAAAGGCCAATCGTCTCATCCTGCTGACAGACCGCAAGCACGGTGAAATGGACATAACACAACTCTTAAGTGGACGTGGATGCTGTCAGACATATCTCCACAGATTTAAGCATGACAACTCTCCCTATTGTCCGTATTGCATCCCAGATTCCCACCTCCAGAATCCAGAATCAGACTTCGAATACCCCTAAGCCCTAATGATCCGAAGAATATGCTACGACTTAAAATTCAGACAATTGGAGGATCAAAAAAGCTGATGAGCCAATAAGCCGCAATCTCTTGAGCACCTCAAGAAAATAAATTTTAGGAACTTCTATATCAGACCTATTGTTTTGCGCCAACCTAGCTGAGGCCACGTCTGTCTAGCATGATTCCACGTATCGAATTTATGCCATCTCTCATTAGCATGTTTATTGAAATTTTGTATCTCGCCGTTTCTATTGGTAGATGGGGCTACCCTTCTTCAGTTAAGGGCTCGAGTTCAGTGTCATTTTTAGCCTGTAACTCTCCCAGCACAGAATCAGAGTGCAACTGTTCGATTCAGGGATGCACGGCAGTGCGTTACCAATTTTGATTTTATTATTGGTGATTCGAGTGCTTTTATAGCTGGTTGACTATATCGATGTAAATGATGATTTTCGAGTTCGATATCGACCTCATCCGACAGACGTCAGCGGTCTCACAAATAACTATAACCTCCTCTTGGAATACACTACAATAATTCGGTAGTTTAAGAGACTGGTCAATACCAGGTGTACCGAGAAAATACCATCCCCGACACCATCACTTGTGTTAGCCCCGTCAATGTAAATTTTCATTGTACAATTATTAAGGATAGAGTTCTCTACCCATTGCTGTCGGCTGGAGATACTAGTGCTATATTTAACCATAATGCCTAGAAACGGCGGTAACTAGTCCGTGACTTCTATGTGACTCCTACTTGAGCTTTGAATTTTGGCATGCCCCGTATCATTACTACTCCACTGTGATATTTCATTCACTCTCAACACCGATTTCATTGTTGTCGCTATCTCTTGCAGTGGGAGCGGTCAGCAATCATCTGGAGACACAGCCACATTCACACATCTTATTGCAAATAGAGACGTAACTAACTTTGTCCAGTACTGTCCACCAGACTATGATTCCATGCATGAGAATCGGACTAACTACCGCAGTATAAAACCAATGCATTATATGCGGACGGACACCCCATCTACAGCCTTTATTCGTTCAAGTACGTTAATTTTCCAGCACGGTTTCTTGTCCAATATAAGACCCAAATATTTCGAGTGGTCCGAGAAACTGAGCTGCATTCCACTCATACTTAGTGATGTGATATACGGAATTCTGTGCTTCCTTGTGAAGAGCACTAGTTCTGTATTCATCAGGTTAGTACTCTAGCTCTTTGCCAGAGTGTAGTGGTAACATCATCGCTTGTCAAGCTACAGGTTCACGGTTTGAATCCTGATGTGCTGATACATCTATTTATTTCGCATGAAATAAATAAAAAGTCGATCAATTGCGAAAGCTTATGTCAACTCTACTGCGAAGGCACAACACTGGCAGTAGGGCGGTCATATGGCTAAAATGCAACTTGATCGTGATGATGACATCAGGAGGATGGAAAAAAATACTGTGAATCATAAGCAACGACAATAATAGCGAAAACACACAAAATACTCCCCAGTTATCTGACAGCCACCCTTGGAGTTTACAGAAACTTAATACCACCTGAGTTTCAAACTACACCAATCTGTCTTTCTCTCCGTCTCTTCCCCTTTCCTCAAAAACGCCCGTGTCCTAAAATTAGTATAAGGGTATTCATAACCCCTTTCACACGTGCAAATTATAAAAAAAATAAGAGAGGTGCTTACTACTTGTCATAGCGATGTCATCAGCACACGCTATAGCTTTACATCCTTCCTATTCCAAGTAGGGATCGTTAAGATTTCCTGATACTAAGGAGATTTTTTCATTTCCTCTATATTTATGCCATAAACCATTGCAATAAGTTGTATGTAATCATAATACCCGCTTTTACTTATTTTACAAGCAAACACACCTAAAGGGCTGAATGCATTCATTTTTGTATGCCTGCATCCATTGACCCCATAGAAAATTGTTGAAAATTTAGTGCATCACGCAGGAACTCAATCGAATAAGACCGTACTCGTAAGACCCAATTCACAATCAATTTGGACCACGTGCATGCCTCATAAGTAAAGAAATGGAAAATTGTTACATCACCTCTCATATTTACCATCACCTCATCTATTAGAACCTCTTCTAACATTTGTCCATCCGTCAAAATGAAAAGTACTCAAACTCGTAATAAGTAAATATATTTACATTGAGAATATCTACTCCCACCCCACATCCACAATAAGCGAAGACATTCTTTCGAGAACATCTTCATTCATCGCCGAGTCTGCCACTTTAATATTTTCCCAGTTTGTTGGCTTTACGCTTTCTTGACAGGATTGAGGAAGACCTCAAATCGGTTGAAGGAATGCAATGCGTTAGGTCATTTGCGTATCCGTCATACTATTCGAAGAGGTGATAACAACTGCATCCACACGACGACTACAATGTCGTTCACAGGCCATGTCAACAAGTGGTGTCGTAATGAAGTCATCTACAGTCCATCAAGCAGGCCAAGCCTCTTCTTTATTGACCCAAGCAATTTAAGTGGGCATAAAGTGCGGCATACCGCTGTAATCCTCACTAATTCCGTGTACACGCTGAGAATGTTGCCTCCTCTCTTGTTGACGTGTCAAAGGTTGGCATTTTGTTTACTCTCACAACATACACTTGATCGGGATCAAGAGCTCTACATATATATATTTTTTTTTTTTTTGGTGCAGGGTCATCTGAAACGTCCATGGTGGCATAGGATACGTTCCGAAAATAATTATACTGTCTCTTCAAAATGATGCAACGTAAACTCTAACGGTGTAATTAATAAAGATACAATTTTCATGTGGGGGGTTCTACTCATTTAAATGATAAATGGAAGAGGTTTAAGCTTTTATCTTTATCCGATCGAATGCGATAGCGCGCACGCGTGCCCATTCGGAGCAATGTATGCAAATGAGACTTTGAGAAATGACAGACGCATCGGTCTATAATTAGAAGGAATGCCTACTCTAACCAAATCGGACAGTCCCTCTCAACCCGCAATGAGAGTATTTATTTCAGCCCTACCGCATGAGGATGTGAACTCCCCAAAACGTCAATTGTCGACATTAGTGGCATCGTCGCTGGTGGCGGCTATCGATGACATATGGCGGTCTGACCGAAAAAAAAAGCTTCGTCATAATATCATCGTGGAGGTCATAATTGATAAAAATCTGCATACGGTTGTGTGCTGTGTGGTTTTGGGAGCTCAATTTCAACTGCATGCTGGTGGATTAAGTTACCCTCCCACTCAGGAAGGGAATTATGGAAAATTGACTGGATAATGATGGAGTGTGTTCGGCAATAAGTGGGACCTATGGTAAGTGAGACAAATGGGTCAACTGCATGCTTTGAATGTGGGTTTTAAATGAGAGGGCACGTCGATTACTTAAAAGGTCGATGACATAGGAAATTGGGTGTTTATTTGACGAGAACAGATGGACGAGCGTTGGATTTTATTGGATTTATTTTCGATAGTTCAGGGCGTGTTAACACATTAACCAGTGATTTATTACAATTTACTTGTGAGTGTATTGGATTTTGATTTTGGTTGAAAGGATCAAGGGACACGAAACTGTTTTTACATTTTTTTATTTTGCTTTTAATGTTGTCGGTCAAATTACATCATCATCTATATGCGGTCCCTGCTAGATAGCTATATAATAGTGTACTAACTATGTGTATTTAAACACTCGGACGTGTGCAAGTACAGCTAGGTGAACTTTGGCATATATGTATCAAATCGGATGAGGTATCTCTGAAATCTGCGTCTCAGAAGTTCTTCAGAAGGACGACGTCCGGCAGAATAATTCTCCTGATGGAATCAACGGTGGCGTCAACAGTCAGCTTAGTCATTAGCTTATATGAGCTACTTCGACATATTCGGAGCTCTGGTCAATAAGGGCTTTCAAAACTTCGTCACTGTGTTGAAAAAGAGATGGCGAAGGTTGAACATTTAATGGGCCAACGGCAGCGCTCGTAGTGGGTTACTGGCATCAGAATATCCGGCCCCAAGTTCTAGGAGTTTTAACGAAGTATTTGCCCCTAATGGTTGAGGGTTGTGCGTCCGGGTAACTGCCCTTTCATGGAAAAAGCTTCTAGACGAAGCAACAACAACAATTAGCGGAGGTCCTAAACTGCTATAAAGCAGATATCACCGTCATCGTAGAAGTTCGGTGGGATGGGCCGAGCAAAAAGTGGATGAACAACTGTGACATCTAATACGGTGACATGCAAAGGGAGCAGAAACAGCGTTTACTCGTATTTGGCTGCACATTTGTCATCAGAGGCAGACTTAGGCAATAAGTCTTTAGCTTTAGGCATGTGAGCGAACGCCTGATGATAATCCGCAGTAAAGCCAAATTCAAAAACAAATATGCGCTCACACCTCCACACAGGATAAGCACCTTTTGAAACATCATCGAAAAATACAGTCTATACGACAACACCTCCGCCCACTCGACCAAAGTGAAGTGAAGATAGCAATATCTAAACTTTAATCCAATAAGGCTGCTGGAGCTCCCTATGATAGCGTTTATAGAAAGAGCTACACATTGCCATGTTTAGTTTTGTGATTCCTGCCAAGCTCGTCCGTCTATGCAGAGTGACGATGGAGAATGCATGCTGCTCCATCAAGGTCGGCAACAACATCACCGGGGCTTTTGCTGTGACGCGCGATACTTGAAAGCATTGTACAAAATTCTCAAGCTAACATCAGGGGTACGATCTTTCAAAAGTCTATACAACTACTCTCGTATGCCGCTGACATTGACATAATTGGAGGAATACAAATGGTTGTCAGTGGTGGTGTGAATGCAGAAATAGAAGTGGCGGAAATAGGTTTAGCATTTAACGAGGGAAAAATAAGGATGCAATAAGTAGCTACAATTTTGAGGTAGTTAACGACTTTGTCTATCTACGGTCTACTTTAAATTTAAACACCCGCGCAGAGATTAAGCGAAGAATCACTCTTGTTAACCGCTGTTTCTTTAGGCTGATAGTAGCAAATCCCTCTCACGGACACCTTTAGTTGTTTGGAAAGCTAAATTCTTTGAGGAATTTTTGGCCCGCAAAGTCTTTGAATCCATCCCACAGGAAGCTGTCACCGCGCACACAAGTGGAGACGGACTCAACCAACTTTGTGTTTTGAACTGAACGCGGTTAGCACAAGATCGAGCTAGCTAGAGAGTCTTGTTGCTTGAGGCCCAGGTCTACCTCTGACTAAGTAAAGACGTTGCTTTATGATTTACACAGTATTTCTGTCCATTCTCTTGATGTCATCACGACAACCAACTTGCATTTGCAGCCATATGACCGTCCTATTGCCAGTGCTAGGCCTTCGCAGTAGAGTTGACATAAGCTTTCGCAATTGATCCTTGACTTGCTTTAAGAGAATTCACAAAAACGCCCATAGGAAACGATATTATTTCATGACGTTTTACTCTTTAGATATCCTAGGACTAGACGTTGACACCTTTTGGCTATCGTACTCGGACTAAGAATGGTTTCTGGAATATGAGGACTCTCTTTGACTCTTGATAAAAGAGTCCACATAATGCCAAATTCCTCCAACTTGAGCGTGAGTTCATTCTACGAGTATGTATGTGTAACAGGCGATAGCCTCGTATTCTGAAAACCTCACGGCACAATAGGATATTGACGGCCAGGTCTCGGACTACAAGTAGAAAAGTCACCATGATAAAGTATTATGCATGATATGTGAGTTTCCCTAACGCCAACACCAATGGGCTAGGCATAATCATGTTGAAGCATAGAACCTACCACACAGTCAGTTGGGTGTAAATTGATAGGCAAAGAACCAAATTTACAACTTAGAAGTTTTTTCTTTTATTTTTGATTTATTATTTTAGAAGTTCTCTTTTGGACATTCAAATTAGGTTAGAGAGGCCGACATAGGAACGGTATGTGATCACTATCTTACTACAGCTTGTAGATACCGACACCGTGATCACCCGAAAGTCCAGGTATAACATCGACATTGGAATGCTGTAAACGATATCTCACCAAAAATATCACCGTAGAAAGGGGCATTGGAACAAGTTCAACTTGGCACACTTTTATACTCGTATCTCTCTCCTTCTCGTCGCTGAATTGTTACAGGATTTCTGTACTAGAGATCTTGGCCCATTTTTAGGGTAATATTTCTGGTGGGATATCAATTCGTTCTGCAAAGATTAGGCATTCCTATGTAAAGTAACAATTTAGTGGCATAAAGAAACCATAGATAAGACCTCAGGTTCTTCAGCATTTTTTTTACTGGAAATCTATCCTGCATTACAAAAAGGTTTTGAACTATTTGTCCAATTTAAATAAAGTCAACGATTTCAGAATATAACATATATGGTCACGCCCACCTCCCGTTTTTTGGAAAAGTCAAATTTTCGAACTTTGTCCTTTTCAGGATTCTACGTCAACTAGATATACCCTATGATCTTAGAGCATACTGAAACACCCCCTTTCGAAATTTTACTCATGTTATCCTTTGTCTATACCCCAAGCCATACCCCTGTACCAATTTGAAAGGTTCCATGCTGACTAGAAATACCCTACATGTTCTGATACCGATACTGTCACGCCATTGTCCGGTCCATTTTTCGGAAGTCATGTTAAAAAGATCAACTTTATCAGTTAAGGGCAAGTATTGGTTTCCTGAAAATTCTAGACTTTGAGGTTTTGATCAAACTTTGACATTAAACTCAATAAAGTGGGTCTCTCTATTCTGTCTGTCTGATGGTGGCAGAGGAGTTCTTAACGGACCAATGACAGCGCTCGCATCTCCGTAGTGGGTTACTAGCAAACAAAAACTGACCCTCTAGGAGAGAAGCACGAAACCTTATAGTAGAATCAAAGTCGGCACTACTTCTGTAGACTGTATAACGGCGACGAACATCAACATCCGTCCACCTGATCAAAACGTAGTGAGAATAGCAATATCCAATCTAAAATCTAACTGCCGTCTATCTGCCGGACCTGACGGCATACCGGCGGAGTTATTTAAAGCAGCTGAAGATGAGTTGGTAGAGAGCAACTTATTTCTACTATTTGGTCAGACGAGTGTACCTCAGTATCGATTGTTCAATCCACTAGAAATGAGACCCCTCAACTGCGTCAATTACAGATGCATAAGTCTCCTCAGCATCGGGTACAAGACCCTATCTGTCAAATTGTGTGAACGCCTGAAACCAAATTTTCACAATTCGACAGATCCTGGATATACTTAAGAAGTCCACATCGATGCTCACCATCTTTTAATCGATTTTAAGGTCGCTATACAGAGGCTATACAGAGCTATGTCCAGTTTTGATATCCCTGCCAAACTCGTCTATCAGTGCAGAATGACGATGAAGAATGCTCGTCGCTCCATCAAGGTTCGTAACGACCTCACCGAGACGTTTGATGTCAAAAAAAGATTCAAGCAAGGTGACAAGCTGTCATGTGACTTCTTAAACATCAAACTTGAAAGGCTTCTGCGAAAGTCAAAAGCCAACCCAGGAGACACAATCTTTCAAAAGTATGTGCAACTACTTGCGTTCGTCACCGGTGCGTTCGTGAGTATTGAGATAGAAGCAGCCAATCTGGGTTTAGTGGTGAAAGAGGGCAAAAGAAAGTATATGCTGTCAAAAAGAAGGGACACCCAACATCGACGAATCAGACAGAACGTCACAGTGGTAAGCTATAACTTCGAGGTTTCTAGGGACTTTGTATACCTGGGCTCTGCTATCACATCAGGGAACAACATCAGCGCAGAAATTAAACGAAAAATAACTCTTCCCAATCGCTGTTTCTTTGAGCTGAGAAGGCAATTGAGTAGTAAGGACCTACTCGAAGAACTTTGAGAAAAAATAAGAAACATTTTTCATAAAATATTCGGTCCCGTTTTCGTAGACGGGCTGTCAAAAAGTCAAAAAAAAAAAAAAAAAAAAAACTGGACACCAAAGCTCCGACCCGCAGTCTTCGAATCTAACCAGGAGGGACGCCACAGTAGAGAAAGACCTCGCCTTAGGTGGTGCGCACAAGTAGAAAGGGACCTCAACTAACTTGGAGTGCGCAACTAAAGCAGTTGGCTAAGGAGAGGTTTTTTGATTCAGGCCCAAGTTCATCCTGAACAGTAGCGCCACCTAGGTAAGAAAGTCTGTCCATACTGCAGCCTAAAAGGCTGTACGAATTTTCTTTAAACTTAATATCTGGAGTCTGTGGGCTCACAATTCAAGACAAAATCGGAATTTTCATTCTAACCCCAAAATTAAAAAAAAAATGATTTTCTCGAAACTGCTTTAACGATCTTGATAAAATTTTATATCTGAGTTACGGTGGACATATGCCATCTGATGGCGTACCAGATTTTTATCAAAAAAATACATGTAACGGTACTTAATTTATTAAACGGTTCTTAAAAATGTCCTATTTCTCGGCTGTGGCACGACCGATTTTGTTCAAAATTAATATCTAAACAATATTTTGTATATGCAAGGTCATGGCATACCAAGTTTTGGGGAATTGTCAACAATTTTGTTTTTTTTTTTTTTAATTTTAACGGATTTATAAAATAAAAATGCAAATCTGAGTTTTTGCGAAGTGTACGTACGGCCCAGTCGTGAACTTTATTTCTTTTGTCTACACAACCTTTGTACCAAACTTAAAGATTTTACGTCCACGGGAAGTACCCAAAATAAGCGTTCCTTGTATACGGGAACCGCTTAAGTTACAAACTTTGATAGGGATACTCATATCTAATATGGCCCACCTCAACACGGTGTATAATTTGTATGTGCCTGTCGTTATTCGAAGCCGAATTGAATGGGGGATAACAATGCTCTCTAAGTTGTTTCATGTGGTAGTGGTAGTGAGCAAATTGCTGGAGAACTTTGCGGTACACTACCGTGCTCCTTGGTAATTCTTCCCGGACTGTAGCGTCATCTCAAGTAAATAAATAAAGTCCTCTTCTCTCTGCAATAACTAACCTGTTATTATTTATATTGTCTATAAGTTTATATGCATAATCAATCTCCGCCTTCAAGAGTCTTATCACAACTTGTAGCTACCACAAGCACATATTTTAATTTTAGAAATAGAAACCATTCACATAACCAATGATGAATTCATTAGGATCCTCGCACTTCCATAAATTCATGACTATCTGCGAAATGAATTTATTTTATTGTTCCGTTGACAGATAGTGTCTTCTTGTCTTCCAATCGACGTTGCAAGTAAGTAATTTTGTATAAACAATTGCGATGCACTTTTATTTGTTAGCTTTTCTTGCATCTCTTATGATCTTCCTTATTTTGCTTAAATAGATACTCGTACTGTATCAACTACCGACGATCGAACTTATGCAATCCACCTGATTTCCTCACAATGTTTGTTAAATGTTTATTTATAAAATTCGGTTTGTCTTAATAAAGCATATCCATCCGCACACGTAAAGGTAAATTCAAGTGAAGATAAATTTTCACGACTTTTTTATTTAACCTGTGCGGATGCATGCCGCCTTTAAGCTGCTGAAGAAGAAAAGAAATCGTTACTCGTTGTGGTGTACTTCCTCGAATAAACAAAACCGCGTGCGCATGCCTTGTTGCGAGGATCACGAAAACTTTTTTTTTTTTTTTCCTTCTGTTCCGCCAAACTTTTCCTTCAGTTTTAATTATGTGAAAAGTGCTTCTCTCATTATAATATAACGGTGTGTTGCATAAATCTATAGATATAGATACAGATACTATGCGCAACTTTATCTCGGTGTTCTTTGGCGGAGAAATTTATTTGTTCTTCGCTTCCAAGAAAATTAAGAAATAAAAAAAAATATGAAGGAAACCGGAAAATTTAAAGAACCGCTAAAGAAGCTTGCTTGCAAACGAAAAACGTTTTTCAGCATCATAAAATCCGTAAAAAAAAAAAACGTCACCTGTTTAAGATACTGAGTGAAAGATTTACACAAGAAACCTTAAAAGTTAAAACTATCTGAAGAGCGCATCAACAAAAGTGCAATTAATTTGATTATGACACCTTGTTCTGGAGATAAGAATTGAAATAATGAGAAAAGCGGATTTTGTTGTTTTGATGCTTGTCAGATATACAGTGCCGATGAAGTGGTGTTATAAGTCCCGAAAGAGATTAAATCGAAGAAGATACCATATACTTTCGGGTTTTGAGTTGCATTACATTGCGCACAGACCTTGATAACTTGTTTGAATTTTTTTTTTTTTTTTTGTTGTTGTGGAATTCCATTGGCATTTTTATTATTTTCTTAATGCATTATGACCCACTTTCGAAATGATATGCAGTTGAAAAGAAATTACACAAAAAAAAATAAGATGGACATAGAGAAGACGTCGTCGCTTTGTCGACGAGATGAATGATAAAACTTGCTAATAAGACAAAGTCACGGTTATTGAGAGATCACATCCTCTGTGTGTGTTCCATTGAAGAATTTTTTTTTTATTTATTTAAAACACGTGAGAGTGTCATCAATTTACAAAAAAAAAATATAATTAACACTTCAAATTAATAAGAGAGAAAAAAAAAAACAGAACTAAGCAATAGCTTGAGAAATGGATAAAACTTGTTGACGGTTTTGTTTACGGATTATACCAAAGTTATTTCACAAGATAAGATTTAACTACATACGTCATTTGAGATACTAGTTGGAAGTTGTCCACTCGTTTGTTTCTAGACTCCGGACTTTGTTACGTGAAGAAGTTAGATCAAATGATTTATTTCAAAGTATCTGGAAAATATCGACTTGTTTCATTCATTCATTACTATTTCCATTCACTCATCTTTTCTTTCATTCAGTTATTTTCCATTCGACTTCAAAAAGGTCCGACTTTACCCAAAGGTTAAAGGTGGAAATTGTTTTTGAGTGCGCATATCTGAAAAACGGTGCGTCCTAGTCTTAGTCTTTGATGACCAAAGTATTAGGTTTTAAAATTCTCTACCAAATAGATGTCGAATTTTTGAAAATTTTCGGAAATCGTAGACACGCAATCTTTTAAAAAATCCGACTTCACAGCGAAGTAAATGGTGGAAATATAATAGTTTTTGAGTACAAATATCTTAAAAACGAAGCATCCTCCGAGGAAAAAATTCTATACAAGATGGATGATGAATATCAAAAATTCTGAAAATTCTATATCTGCAAATATAATATATGTGGGTACCGTGGCTCAGTGGTTAAGTGCGTGACCTCTGAGCGAGAGGTTCGAGGTTCGAATCCAAGAAAAACACAAAAATAAAAAATAAGTTTTCTCACGGTACCGCCTCCCGCGAACGTCTGACAAACATCCGAGAGTAAAACTGTTATGAGAAACTTCTCTCAATTCAAAAAATTGCTCTTCGGAAACGGCATAAAACTGTTGGTCCCAACCATTCGTGGGGAGCACAGCACGAGTGGCTTTGAGAAACTACGCCAGGCCTTGCATTGGGCTGTTAGCGCCAAAATATTGTATTATTATTGTAATATGCGAGCTACGGCTCGAGTAGATAAAACGGTATTCTGTGAAATTTATTTCTTTATTTTCCAGTCTATAAAACAATTCAAGTTCACACTATACTATTCTTCGCAAATTCTTTTCTTACAAGGTCTCTTTCCTCTCAAATCACTTTATCTCATTTCAATTACTTAATTCACAAATCCAAACTAATTACTTCTTCTTGTTAACTCTCAACTTTCAATTTATCACAAAATTACAACTTCGCCCATTATCACTTTTCCAATCTCTTCGCCACGGTTCTAAACCAACTGCCTCCTTTCGATCGCCATCTGTCCTTATATAGCAGAAGTTTCTGATAGCCAGAAACTTCTAGCAAATTCTTCGACCACTGGAACAAGAAAAATTCTGATGTAATAATTCTAAGATGACAATCATTTCTTGCAGTTATAATTCTTTCTTATCCGTGATATTATCCGTCTCTTTCGTAGACATGAACTGTGGAGACTTAACCGCAGACACGAACCTCGAATGAAAGGACACTTCGGACCAAAATTCTGCCAGAATGAAAAGACACTTCGGAATTTATTGCGTTATACTTTTAGGGAGCGTAGTTATTATTATGTTACATTATTATTATGTCTGCAAATATACATCTATTAAGCGATCTCGAGTGCGAATATGCATCTTTTGTTTTGTTAATTCCCCGCTTTTTGAATGAATAAATTGAACGAAACCATTTAGCTACTAACTATTGATAGTCGAATCCATCCGACATGGCACAACAGTGTTGTCGTTTGTGTAGTTTTGAAAGTAGAACAATATCCCGAAAATAGTAGAATTTTCAAAGAACCTCTGGTTTTAAAAGCAGTGTCCTCGGATACTAGAATGTGCGCTAAGAATTCCAAATCCAGTTAAAAAATATAGCAACATGAACCTTTAATGTGTTTGCCCGACTAATGCTGTTGCAATTGTGAAAATTTTAAGATCCTTAAGATTGACACCCGTCACAAATCAAAGTCGAAATGCGGAATTAAGTACATGGATTGCACAGAAATGAGGTACTCTATCGTTCACCAGCTTAATATCAAAACTATTTCCTTGACTCTACCCATTTTTTTTTTCCAAACCATTTGCAGTTAGGAAATTATTTTTTACTCAGGTCGTTGTGGTAATATCTAGTAACCTTAGCCCCAATTGCATTATATGTACGTTTACCTACATCTTTTACTTGCATGTAGACGCATGAAGCCTTCGGGTTAATCAGTTTTCAGAATAAAAATTTGCATAATTTTGCCGATAAATTTTTTACTTGACTACCAGTTTTCAAAGTGAAAGGTTAACAAACAAGAAAAAATTAAAATAAATATAATAATGGGTCGTTTGAAGCAAATGTTCATTAAGAATAGGTACAGGAATTTAATATTTCTAAATCCATTACACCATCAAGCGATTTCATGAAACCATAAGCATTGATCCCAGACCAAGCAGCGGACGTCTAAGAAAAACCACTAAGCGGGAAGATGACTTGATTTTAATTACTAGCAAGCGTAATGGAAGGTTTACGGCACCAGAAATCTACAGAGAGATCAATCAACAATAGAGAAATCCCAGTCTCTGTTACAACAATCAAAAGGCGTCTTTGGGAGGCAAATATGTTTGGACGTGTTACCATTGCTTCGGTGGCAAAATAAGAAGAATCGATTAGACCGTGTCAATTTTGGAATTGGAGATGGGCTTTTTCGACTGATGAACCCAAGTTCGAATTGTTTGGCATGAAGAAAAGGGTTTCTTTCGACGTTCCGCTTTGTACCCACCTTAAAGTATAAAGGTGGATCGATAAGGAACCGAGGTCCCGCACAGCACTGCTGATAGCATCGCAGTTTGGAGAACCCTCTATTATAGAACTAAGTCTAGATGATGATACAGAAATGGATGAAATTTCAGCTGCAATTCGTCGATCAAAAAATGGAAAAAAATGTGTGCTTGATTAAATTGCAAAAATTCTTCTCATCGAATAACCAAATGAGTAAATGAAAAGCAGAACTTGACAAAATACAATGTAACGGGTGGGCCGTCGGCTGGTTTATTTTTTAATTACGTTATCTTGACACTGACAGCTCTTTCGTGATCAAAAAATTTACAGAAACACAGTATCATATCTCCGCGGTATGAAATGAATCGATTTACGCTTGAACAACGTTGGGAAATAGTGAAACCTTAATTCCAAAGTGAGTACGTACTGTGTTGCCGAAACAGTGGGAATTTTGAAAAGATATGAGAAATCTAATTGAGATTGGCATGCTAATTGAAAACACAAGTTATTCTTGTGTCCGTCATGTGCCGCTGTGTCGAGAATACTTCTGCTGTTGCCGAAAGTGTGCGCCTAAACCCGAGAACCTCACCTCGCCATTTTTCTTCAAGATGAAGATGAGAACAACGTTACGATCAACGGAGAGTGCTACAGAGGCATGATAACCGATTTTTTTTTTGGTCAGAAACTGAGGAAATGAAATTGGATAATCTATGACTTCAACAAGATGGCACTACGTGCCATACAAGCGGTCCAACAATCAATCTTTTGCGCACTAAGTTCAAGAATCGTGTAATCAGCCGTTTTGACGATGAGATCGATGTTATGCTAACAATCCAGAAACTATTCAGGCACTTAAGCACAATATCGATTGAGTTACTTGTGAAATAGAGCGCCGAAAATATACTGCAAAATTGAGTTGAGAGACTAGGGTTATTTCCAAGCCAGCTATTTGCCATAAATAATCGGAAAGTGTACGCTCTTCAATAGAGCAAAACATTTTAAAAAATACTAAATAGATTTTTATTATAGCAATCTTAAAAAGAAACCAACATATGGCCGACCCTTTATGTAAAGCGGTGCTTCGATCGATAATGTGTTATGGAGCTCAAGTGCGTGGCTCAGGAATACGAGAAAGTAGAACAACTACAACGATTTTTCATCAATAAAGTGTTTCAACTGCCTCAGAATACTCTTACATAACTACATGATACATTTGGAAACTGGCTTGCCCACACTACGTTGACTACATCCTAAGAACCCTATCGCATAGTCACAATAGACTACAGTACATTCTGAACGTATACGCAATACGAAAGAAACTTAACTTTGCACGAAAATGAAAACTACTAGCAGGGGAATATTATTTCCATATCGGTTTTTGGGTAATACGAGTATTAAGGGAAACGGATACAGCTCACAGAAACGGTTACATCCAAAAAGCCATCAATTCAGAAAATCGCATAATTTATCCCAATTTGGAATACAACTTAAATGAGGATAGCAACATATCTTTTATATTCAAAAGGAGAGGACAATTATTAAACCTAATTCTAAAATGATCCTGCGATAGATACCATCGATGCCGACGGCATTTGAACTTGCGACTCTCTGTGCAGGTTTGAATAGTCTATACAAGCGTTAGATAAATCGGCTACTCCGGTGTTGTCCATAGCATGCTCAAAAGCTATACTAATCATTCTAGCACTAACTGCACTTAATAAGTCAAATAATCATAAATAATAATCATATGTATGTGATTATCTATAAATAGGTATAGTGTCAATCTGGCAGACGGCTTAGTCATTGTCAATATAACTCATTTATCTGTTTATATTTCTCTAATCTTTTTACGTTAATATTTATACTCAATAAATGAACCTAATCTAATCGACTGAATTTGAGCAAAATCGTTCGGCCTATTTTCTGAGAAAAAATAAACTTTTCAAAATTCAATAATCGCTAACTCTACCATTAATTTGTATTTTCCTTTTGTCTAATGACTTCTTGGTATTTAACGCTAATAAAATTGTAAAACGAAACAAAAACTCCCACATAAAATTATAAATGACATTTGTTCATCATGAATTCATCTTTTGACGGACTACTGAACCACAGCCAGCTTCAGAAAATTCGTGGAATGAATGAAATGTATTTTAAACTTCACGAACATAGTCGCTATTTCGGCAAATACTTTGACAGTTGACAGCTAATGTCATTATGACTACAGGCAGAAGTACCAATCTTCAAATACAAAAAAAAATATTAGAATTTCGGCTAACTAGGAATCCTTTTAATGAACCACTGGCTAGCTATGTTTGAAAAACAAAAACACGTCATATGTATATCCAATAGTATATTATGTCCATTAATGTATTACACCTACTAAGCTCATATGTAAACACCTAAAAAGTTAACAAATCTTTCTGCTGACAGAGTACTCCCAAAACTAAGGCAAACTATGACGCTTCTCGGGAACTTTAATCGAAAAAAGTCAACTTTATGCATAATCCTTAACAAAAGAAGACCAATAATGTTTACCTTAACAGGGTGGTCCCGGCATTCCGATGAATATTTAAAATTTTGTTGGTCCACTGATTCACAAAAGAATGAATTGTCTGGAGAAGATTCTTTAATTTGAAAATAACCTCAGAAGATGTTTTCAAGTCGCAATGCATTTCAACTATGTTTGAATTGAACTCGCCAATGATTTCCAAGACAATAAATTCAATCATCAATATCTTCTGTTCAGCCAACTGATTTAAATGCCACCAACGATCTCTATGGTACCAGTGGTTACATACCGATGCATAGCAAAGGAGCTTCTAATTGTACACCCTTGGCGTTAAAAGTGAATACCAGAAGAGTCGCGAAGAGTTTTATCATGCTATGCTGGCTATACCTATAGGTTATGGGAAATTAACGATAACAACTATAGTTCGTGATCCACCTACTGCCATTCACGATATCTTACAATTTTATAGGTATTCTCCCTACACCCACATGGATTATAACAGCTTAAACTTGTGCTGCGTGCCCTTTCAAAAAGAGTCAAACTTTGCATCCCAAATCGACAATAAACTTCCTTCTTCATCCAGTAGCACCTCCATTCAAACAGACACACAATAGAAATGAGGAAGCTTCCTACCAAATCATATCTAACCATTCTTCATGTTTTATTCATTTTAGATTGCGCACACATAATTGCAGTCTCTCTCCTGACCATAAAGACCCATGTTTGCTTTGTCGTAATCACTATTCCCAGCGCACTGATATGACCATAAGAGTTTATGGCGCCGATAAAATTCGATGTCAGGACAATAAATTAATTTTTGTTTTCCCCTCTCACACTTTCATAAAACAATTTACGAGTTGTATGCGTTTTTTTGTTTTAATATTTAAAAAACTTTATTACATGCGTGATTTTTTTTTTTATTATAATTCTATTCATATGCGCCTGCATTGGTGTTGATTAGCTGTGACGTGATTTGGTTCCCTTGCAGTTGAGATTGTTTTTTTTTTATACAGTTTTATAGATACTTCTCGTGGCGTTTATTGCTAAGTTTTTTTTTTTTTAATATTTTTTTAAATGTTTTTCATACATAAATTCCCCACTGATATAATTAGTTGAGTGTGGTTTGGAGAAAAACTATAAAGTTGTGATATTCTTCTTATTTTTTTTTTTATAGTACTAACGGTTCAACAGAGGGTTCCCATCATCGGTATGTTAAATTAGTTTGTTTGGACTCAATAAAAAAAAAAAAAAAAAAAAAACGTTTTGATTGCGTGTTAAATTGGAGTGTGTATTCCAGGAATGTTTGGCGCTAAGCAGTGATCAGGGAAATCTCTTGGCGTTTTAATTTCTTAATTAAAAAAAAAAAGAAAAATATATATTTTAGTGATAATCATCGAAAAGATAGAGGTTCCTTTGAGATAGCATTCTCTTATCTTGAAACTACTTTGGATTGTATCTGCAAGCACAGCACAAAATACCTTTTCCAACTCATTGTCTACACTCATATATTCATTTGGACAGCCGATACGTAAGAGGCGCCGTGGCTTAGTTGGTTAAAGCGCCTGTCTAGTAAACAGGAGATCGTGAGTTCGAATCTCGCCGGGGCCTTCAAGATGTGCAGATTTTTTTTTTTTTTTTTATTACATGAATATTTTACTTTTCATTTGAAATCGATTCTGAGAATTACATGTTTTTGATGGCCATTCTAACAAGATTTGCATTGGCCATATCTTCATCCAGATACATACAAATAATAGGACTGTGCTCATTTATGTGGGAGACAGACTGCTTGATACCATGGTATAGCAATACCACGTTCTATACCACATGTCTGTCACTGCAATACTACGTAAAAAGCTAGTATACCATGAAACATACTTGGTATTGAGATCGGCAAATTTTTGCTGGTATACCACCATCTTATTGATTTCTCTCTATTGGCTAGTCTTCGCAGTTTCTTTGACAATTGTTAGGTATGCACTTTCGCTTTCAAGTATTTGAATTTTCTTTATATTCATCATTTGGCACAAAATTAAATCATTTTTATTCATCCTATCTTGAATTTTCTAATTTTATTTGTTATGACAGACAACACAAACGTCAAAGTATACTACTTAACGCCAAAGTCATCGAATACTACGAAATGCAGTCTGTCAGGGGTCGTAGTATTCACTACACCATGGTATTCGTACCATGGTATCAATACCAGCAGTATGTCTCCACTATTAGTTGCATTAATTATTATTAATAGTAATGATACCAAGCAATCTCTGCCGAAAAAAATATTCAAATAAACGACCCTTAAAGAAGCAGTTCCACTACGACGGTTTTGAACAAAAAGAAGAGCATACAGCAAAGTTACAATCTGTCTTGAACGAATCGTATGATATCCTTGCAAATTTGTTAAAACAGTTTCCTTCTTTACAGAGAATACTTCTGCGATTTTTAAGAAATTTTATCACTAAACTGTTCCCACAACTTTTTCTTAGCAGAAAGTGGGCGAGGCTCCCAAAATTTGTAACCGAAGTTCACCGATTCTAATGAGATATTCACAATAAGACTTAACAAATACCGTAAATAGCTTTGAAAAAGAAATATATGTTTTTTTTTTTAAGAAAACGCCCCCAAAAAGTGGGCGTGGTTATGTATAATGTACGGATGGAATGTGGAGAATATAATAAGGAGGCTGAATGGTGTTGGATGCATTAACGGTTTGAACTTAGATTAGATTAGTTTGAAGAACGAGGCGGGAGCTAGTCCCTTATCACTGCGACCACAGGTGGGCCTATTGTGATATTCTCTAATTAAAGCTCATCCATGACGCCGAATTTAATGATGAATTCGGCTATGTCTTTGGGTGTGCTGGCAGGTACTTCTTCTGCTTTACGGTAGAAGTTACCTAGGAAACGATGAGGTATTTTGATAAGACAGTCACAGTGGCAAACTAAGTGTTCTGCTGATTCTTCGTCTTCATGGCCATGAGGTTTTCTCTGCAGTGTCCCGTTAAGAAACCTGTGACCAAGCAAATCTGACTCTTACTTACGAGGGCAAGGTTAAAAGTTCTCGACCTGACGCAGAGATGGCGTTCCAATCAGCAAAAAATTATGTTTCCTGCCTGGGTGCACTTCTCATTAGTTCGTATGACAAGTTTCAACTTGTTCTCTCAAGTAGATTCTTTACACGAATTTTGCAGTAGACGTCTTTTAGTTAAAATCGATAAACTTGAATATCATGCGGTGAGAAAATTCTTCGTTTTGGATGGGTTAACCCCTAAGGAAATTCATCCAAAGTTGATAAAAGTTTACGGGAACAATGCTCCTTCCATGTCAACCGTTAAAAAGTGGGCAGCTGAATTTAAACGTGGTCGCACGTCCCTCGAAGATGACCCACGTGAAGAACGGTCAAAAACCACAACCACACCCGAAACCATCGAAAAAGTGCATGATATCGTGTGTGTATATCGGAAGAGAGGGTGCGAAACATCTTGCACAAAAACTTTGGTATGCGAAAGCTCTGCGCAAGATGGGTGCCGCATTTGCTGAATGCCGATCAAAAGCAAATGCGCAAACGAGTTTGCGGCCATCTTTGGTCCGATTCAATAGGGATCCGACCGATTTTGTGCAGCGATTTGTCTCCATGGATGAGACATGGGCCCACCACTACACGCCAGAAATGAAACAGCAGTCGAAGCAGTGGGTGGAAGCCGGTGGTTCAGCGCCAAAGAAAGCGAAGTCGACCGCATCTGCCGGAAAGGTCATGGCCAGTGTGTTTTGGGGGATCCTTTTAATTGATTACCTTAAGAAAGGCAGAACAATTACAGGCGAATATTACTCCAACCTTCTTGACCAGCTGGATGCCAAAAGACCTGGCTTGAAGAAGGAAAAAATAATCTTTCCAGGACAATGCACCTGTACACAAGTGTGCGTTGGCGATGGGAAAACTGCGGGATTTGGGGTACGATTTGCTCGGCCATCCCCCCTATTCACCTGATTTGGCACCCCCAGACTTCCATCTGTTCCCAATCTTGAAGAAATTTGATTCTAGGAAGCGCTTCGCATCCAATGCAGAAGTTGAGAGGGCCGTAGATGAATATTTTCACAGCCTTCCAGACTCTCACTTCCGAGAAGGAATACTGATGTTGGAGAAATGCTGGACCCAGTGTGTTGAAGTCAAGGAAGATTATGTAGGAAAATAAAATCATTTTTTAACTGAAAATCGCAGTCTTTCATTGGCAGGACAAGAACTTTTCATAATGTCCGCAGAATGGTCTTGGCATCATGAAGTTTGATGCGGAACCTTTTCTAGCTACAAGTAGTTCATCAGCTTTTTCATTACATTCATAACCGCTGCGGCCAAATGAGATGAACTATGTTTGTGCTGGTCAATGTTATGAGCAGTTGAAAACAATTCCATACTAATTTTGAGGTAATTTCATATGCCTTAATTGCAAGCAACGCGGCTTTGCCATCTGAGAGAATATAAATGTTATCGTTGGTTATAGATCTGTTTATGTTCTCCCGGATACACAGCATGTATTTCGGATTGAAATACTGAGCGACTTTTATCCATGCTTGCGTATAGGAGAGTATTTATGCTCAGTCCATATACTCCGGCCCCGAGTCCTTCATCTGTGGACCCATCTGTGTACCATACATGAGAATCTTTAGTAAATGTAGGTTTATTCAGTTACTTCTACCTGGAAATGTTATCTGGAAATGTAGTTCATTCTTTTTTATTTCTTGTACAAGGTCAGAATGAATAGATCTTGTATTCTTTGCATCTGTGATGAACGTATATAGGCATTATCCATGATATAAAGATGAAGTGATGGTAGATTTAGGATGACTTCTAGCGCTGCCGTGGGAGTAGTTCTCATGGCTCCTGTAGCACACACGCAAGCTAGTCCTTGTAATTTATTGCGCCTGTCTTGTTTGGTTTCTTGCCATCATACAAATGCTGCGTATGTGACAATAGGTCTCGCTATGGCTGTATACATCAATAGAGTCATTTTCGGATTTAGTCCCCAGTTCTTGCCAAGAAGACTTCTGCTGGTCCCCAGGGCTTTGTCTATGGCTTTATTAAGATGAGAATTCCATGTGAGTTTTTCATCCAGGGTTACCCCAAGGAATTTGATTTCTTTTGAGAATTTTATTGTTTCACCGAAGAGTGTGGGTTTTCTGAGCATATCGAACTTTCTTCTCTTAGTGAAAGCAATTATGGTACTTTTCTTGGGACTGACATTTAAGCCAACTTTCCTGCACCAGCCGACAATTAGATTTAATGCCCTCTAGAGGCGGTCCGAGATTGTTTCTTCGAATTTACCTCTGATTAGGATAGCAATGTCATCTGCGTATCCTTGGACATAAGAGCCATCGTTGTCGAGTATTGTCAGCAGTTCATTGACTACGATGGACCATATTAAAGGGGAGTGAACTCCTCCTTGAGGGCATCCTTTCGCAGCAGTGATGCTGAGTTTATGGCTGACTAGTGTGGTTTTTGTTTTCTTGTCTTCTAGCATACCTTTTATCCATTTTCATGTACAATAGTATTGCCTACTCCTATGTTTTGGATACATCTGTATATCTGGGCGTGTTCGGTGTTGTCAAAAGCACCCTAGATATCGAGAAAACAACCTACCGTTATCTTTTTGTCTCCAAGGGATTTATCAATTCTTGCTGTGAGCTTCTGAAGAGTATGGGTAGTTGATTTCCCAGGTTGATAGGCATGTTGATTTTTATGAAGGGGATTCATACGAAGGGCCCCATCTCTGATATGTCTATCCAGAATTTTCTCCATCGTCTTGAGGAAGAAGGAGGTAGGCGTTATCGGTCGATATGATTTTGGTAGATCTGTTGGTCTGTGACCTACCTTAGGTGATTTGTGACCCCACGCATAACTAGTTCTGAAGGTTTGAACTTAGATGCTAATACTTTAGCAGCCCATTTCCAAAGTCTGCTGAATGCAAATAACTTCACAACGATGCACCAGTATGCTTTGCCATGGATATCGGTAGAATCAATGGATCTGCTGAAGTACAAAAGGCAATCGCTAGAAGTAAAAACAATAAAGCTCCAGGGAAGGACAGAATTACCTTCGACTGCACCAACTAGTTTTATACACCTGTTCACGGAGGGATTTAACATGTTTTTAACGCAAATACGGTTCCAGAAAGCTTCGATAGGTAGGTAGGAGTGGCGGTTCTAAGAACTCAATTAGCACTAGGTGCCGTTTTGATACTACAACTCATGTAAAGCTGGCTATTAAGGTGTGTTGATGAAAAGTCTCTAAATCCAACCTTTGGAGTTTAAGAAAGTTATTAGTTCTTTAATACTTTTCCCTGAGATCTCCTCGAGTGAATTGAAAAATGGTTTGCCTTATGCTAGTTGTCTGGCCCTAGCTAGAGCCGGACGTGCGCATATTTAGTGGGTGAGGGTTTCTTTTTCGGTTGTGACCTTGCAACTGCGGCAGTGATTATTATGTGGGATGCCTAATCTAGCTGCGTGGTCTCCTATCGGCCAGTGTCCTGTGGTGACCGCTGTTATTCTGGCAACGTTTTTACGCATTCCGTTTTGGCCACATCTTTCTAGATATGACGCCGTTTGTTAGCTAAATCCATCTGAGGTTGGCTTTTCTAAGGAAGATTGAGGACATTTTTGCCTTAACTGCTCCCAGCGGAATGTGAACTGATTCTGCGAGTGAACAGTGAAGGGCTGAGTCACGATATCAGAATGATTTTCTACAAATACAGGAGTCAAACAAGGCGGCATGCTAAGTCCTCTATTGTTTAGTATGTGCTTAGATGATCTAGTATCCAGTTCGAGAACTATATCATCAAAGTACTCTGCCTCAGGAAGATACACCAGAAAGGAGAAATTGTCATTTTCACATGACCAGCTGAAAGTAGTTTAACAATATCGCTGCTTAGGGGTAACACTTACACTAAAACTATCGTACGCAAGCCACCTAAAAGAGAAGCTGACGGAATCCAAAAGATCCATAAGCAGCACTTAGAAAAGGGTTTTTGGAAGAAATGATGTTATCAACGAAAGTAAAATATAAACTCTTTGAAGCCATAGCATCATTTATGTACTACGCCAGCCAAGTGTGTGGTTATAAGAACTATGTCAAACTGGAGGTGGTCACGGTGTAGTGGGTATTGTGTTCGCTTGTGACCCGAACTGTGCAGGTTCGAGCCCGGACGGGGAACAGCAATCACAGCCACCCGAACATAAAAGAGAAACGAATAAATTCCAAGTTTCTCCAACCACTACACTAAAAAGGATTTTCTGCCTGGTAGTGCAATGGACACAGAAAAATGGAGCTCCGGGATTTGGAAATTTCTTTTTTTTTTTTTAAACAAAAAAAAACCTCTTCAAACTTCTGGCAAACACTCCCAATTGTATGTTGTCTATAGAGACAGGACTGCCTATGATGAGCCTTTACGCCTTGGGATTGCACTTCAAGTAGATCCAAACATAAAAACATACAGGAAAGTAACAATCCGCCTGGAAGTAATCGTAGGGTACCTTATCCCTCATCTTCCAACCCATCCTTAATAATGTGGGTGTGGCACTTTTAAATTTTCAATTTCAATTCAATGCTATGCTTATCTTTTTATTCAGAGTATACTGCCGCGACTTTGAAGAGATTTTATTAGAAATTATGGTTTCGTCTTATAAGAAAGTGGGCGTGTCTGTAACTATTTGATACCGAAGTTCATGGATTCTGATGAGATCTTGAAAATAAAGCTTATCCATCAACGTTAGTAGCTTTAAAAAGAGCAATATCAGGTTTATGGAAGAAAGCGCCCCAAAAAAGTAGGCGTGGCATTATATAGAGTGATTTAATTGGAGGTTACAGTTACATAAACTGCTGATATTTGTATTTCAATATACTCGTAATACTGAGACATTGATATTAAACATGAAGAATGATATCGGCAAAATACCCTGGTAGACTTCCGCTGTTTCGATGACATTTTTGATTACTTTTCGGCAAAAATCCTGCGGTAGTTCATAAATGTGCATCGAATTCCGTTCATTAGCTCTGGAATCATTTGAGGGTCACGGGCATATACTTTCTGCTTCACATAACCCCAAAGAAAAGAAGCCAACGCCGTGAAATCGCACGATCTTGGTGGCCAGAAAATTATGTGGAATAACTGCATCATTTCTCTCACTGTGTGACAGGTGGCACCGTCTTTTTGAAACCACATATCTTCCACATCAATATCGTTCAATTGGTGTGACTGTGGTAATCTCTCACAAAGTATACACCCATACTCATCTCGCGATGCTCATAAAACGCATCTTACCAGGGCTATGTCGTAATTTGAAATCAAATCTATGTTATGTTCATTGTATTAACTAACTGACCGTGGGTGTATCTTAAATCAATTTCTTGTAGAAATCTACACGAAGAAACATCCTCCTACTCACATGTACGAGTACATCCCATATCCTACAATCTGACTAAATGACGATAGAGGACAACTACTTCAACTCAACACCATTACTCAGACTTGATACCCCAAAAGGATGGAGAAATCTGAAATGCGAACCAAAGAACATCTGTGGAGAACTTTTAACTATTCCGACACGTCTCACATTACAATTCGAGCTATGAATATTGTATTTGGATGAAAGAACATAAGAAGGCTTATAGATGGATCATAAAAAGATGATGAAGAGCATGTTTATTATTGAGTTATTGAGAACGCAGACTACTTCATAGCATTACTCCACGGGTGAACACATAAGGCTAGTGGTACAAGGAATGTACTCGTATCCTACATGACGGTCAAATGATATTAGCCTCAATTCCTATTATCTGCATATTTAACACGAATGTTAAAAGTGTGTAAAGTATGAAACGTGATTTGTTGCAAGAGTTTGTCTTCTAGTAATAATTTTTGCAGGTGTTCATTGGCAGAGATTCATTTGCAAAATCTGGTGACCAAATATGGTGAGCATCTAATGGAAATATAGTATCTAATGGATGATTCAAGATCCAATTTGACATGAAACATGTAAAAGAAAGTGGTTTTGGGTTAGTCAGTTGTCGCCAGTAAATTAAGTCTGCACCGCAACCGCAAGCCTAACGATGATCTATTGATAGAGTTCATGCACAAACATAATTTCAAAAGATCATTGAGAAGATTTAGACTGTTGTCTTGATTTTCCCTATGGATCAAATGCTTTCGGTTCTATATAAGAGTTTTTACTTAGGTACACTCCGTTTACTGACTGTTTTTCTAACAACAAAAATTCATACAAACGCCAAGTGAAATCATACAGATTGTTATACTACAATCCCTAAAATAGTTTGATCATACTTATGTCTTATGATAGACAGACGATAAATGTACATGAGTGCAAATGAGACCAAACTTTTGCATTGACATGACAGTGAATACTTTTTTGATGATAAAACAGTTCGCACACGAAGCTACACAAAAGGGAGAAAAATCGAATTTCAAGTCACCAGCTTGTAGCTTGTGTAGCATCGCCTATGTATGTATGTATTCCAATGGCGGTCTGCTCATGCGATTACATTTTCCGGTCCTTAATCATATGCATATGCTGCAAAATTATTATATGCGTATACGTACAGTTATGTGCGTGGAAACGCATACTAAATACAAACCGAAGTCAGACTTTTGTAGCATCGTATGCGAAACATGAGCAGAAATCAGTTGCGAATTTGTGACTTCAATCACCTATCAGTATGATCACTTGTGGGTATCTCCATGTGCGAGCATAAGTTAAAGTAAAGATCTTACTGACTGCAGATACTTCTTCGTTAAGACCCAATTCCACTTCGAATTTTAGCGTCACCTAAAGAAGGTGAGGACACTTGAACGCAGAAAGTGGACCAAACCATTAGAAATACAAAAATTGCAGCTGAAGGCTACTACAACTACACAATATAGATGGATTTTCTTAGCTTGCAATTGGTTTTTGGTCATTTTTCTCCGATTTGGTTGTTTCTTGGCACCAAAATGGTATCCAAATTTTCTACTAGATGGCAACCCTAATCATAGTATCTTTAAGACACCATTTAATATAAATAGAATAGATTAGAGTAATCCCAATGGATATGTGAAAGGTCCCCGAAATACGATCTCTCAGATTACACACAAAGCGATCATTTATTCGAACAACAATTCGTCAATTTGTAGGAAAATGACGAGTGTTTTGAAGACAGTTCGGTCAAAAGATATGTCAAATTTGGTGGTTCAATTTGAGGAATTACTGACGCACAATAAGATCCCAAACGAGT
Organism: Pocota personata; assembly: GCA_963082735.1. Lineage (NCBI taxonomy): Eukaryota > Metazoa > Arthropoda > Insecta > Diptera > Syrphidae > Pocota > Pocota personata. The sequence continues at coordinate 26,838,670 of OY720429.1, read as the reverse complement.
CAGTCTGTGGAAAATAATGATGAAAAAGTGAGAGAAGCCTAAGAAAACAGTTCTTCGACGGATATCTTTTCCACGCTGCGAGGATCATTTGAGTACCTTCCAATTTGTGTGCCCTTAAGCACAAACCTTTCTCTCAAGAATGAACCATACAGAATATTCCATGGGATTGACATCATGGAAGTATGGAGGCCAATCCCCAGCTGAAAAGACCATTTCAGGGACCATTTTTCCAACATCGAGTCTGGTTTAATTTTGGCAGAGTCCTGATGAAACCACCAATTTCTATCGGTAAAATGTCTTTTAGATCACTGGAAGCATTGAAGGTTCCAAGATGTTGTTTCTGTAGCATGCCATACCGATTTTGACCCCAGTATCCAAACAAAAAAAAAAAACATTGGAGTTTTACCATGCCCGCCCAAACCATGGTCTATAGAAGTTTTTGAGAACGGTAGCAGTTGATCCTGGATGTTGAACAGATCAAATTCAATGGCGAACTGCTTCTTATCGTAGAACAGGATCGACTGCCAATTACCGCTGTCGTGATGACGTAACAATTCATCGCATGCCTGCACATTATTCGCATAAGGTCGAAAATTAAGATCGTCTTTCACCATACGTCCAACAGATCGATCGCTTATTCCGATCTGTGAAGCAACTTTCCTCATGGATTAACGCGGATTTCGCTGAATCAGCTGATGGTTTTTCGATTTCCAGGAGTGCAAACAGATGGTCCTTGTCACTTGAATGAGCAAGCTCCAAGCTTGCTTAGCAACCTCAAGTGTCTGAACGATGTCGCATTGCGTACCAATAATTCTCCTTTTTTGCCTTTGAAGTCTAATTATTTAGCCTTAATAAGATCTGAAAATGCCGAAAGTTTAATGAGAAATTACCGAATAAAAGCTGTTTGGGATTTATTGCCGCACACTAATAGACATTTTAAACAAAATTTTCCCACATCGCATACGCGTAACACCCATCACGATGGCGCGCAGGTGTTGTTGACGCCCTATGCCCCACGAGTGGTCAGAGGATATAAGTAAGTAAGTAAGTATGTCAACAACAAAACAATAAGTTTTGCAAAGCCTCAACGATAATATTAGCGATGAAATAACTGCTATACCCGCTAGAACAGCCTCTAGCTGGACTTTGACTCTAGGTTCCCGGACAAACGAGACTGCGGATGAGATTGTCAGCCAAGTAACCTAAAACTAGAGTGAAATAATTGAGAATTCTAAGAAACGCTCCTAATAAAGAGCACAAGGGCTACTTTAAGATAATAAGATAGACCTGAACCGATAAGATACGAAGGAAAACGGAGCGGAATGGAGCGGAGCGATCATGCAATTTACATGTCTTGGTGGCATTTTTGAGCAGGTTACGTGTGTTCACAAATTTCTTTTACATTATGGCACTCAAATTATTGGAGTTCTGCTATCGCGTATCAATCCTGATAAATTTTTTGAAATCAGTTGTTGAGGATATATATTTCATAGGAATATTTCAAACAGGCAGTATTTTCCTCTCGAATTCGTAAGAATTTTCAAGCAAAGTCTATGTAAGTCACTTAATAATATTTCATACCACACATCTATTAATTCAGGCTTCATGTAACCAAAAAATCCATGGCAACTTACCTGCAAAGAAACAGAAAAAAAAGATATTAGATACAACTAAATTTAAAAAGGATTACAAAATATTGTGCAGCTTTCAAAAATACGAAACATTCCCACAATCCCGCGATACCAGACGAATGTCACGCATTTCCTCCTACTGGCTTAACAGACACATCAGTGCCCAATTAATTTATGTTACAATGCAGATACATCTAACAAATAGTGTACCTCGGAACTACATAGTAATTTCCATACCATCGCAGCCAAGAGAAAGTTCAAAGTTACAATTTATGATAAAATCAGTGATGCCAGTCATACAGAGCATAGATTTTCATTGACCGCAGCCAGTAGTATACAGCAACAAATAACAAAACATCACAGCAACATGCTGTTGAGATGATGATTATAGATCTTTTCCCCCCCTAAAATGAATTGGTACCAGATACAAACGAACAAGCGTATCCATTTAGTATATGCTGGTTTGGCGGCTAATGGTGGGCGGTGGCATGCATGTTAATCCAATTTGTATCTTGTTGACTTTTCAACAAGCAGCAACAGTTGTGGTAGCAGCTAGTTCGGGCATTTAGATCTACCAACCACTACTCTTCAAACAATCTAATAAGACTTAATGATAAGTGATGGGACAGTGATGGCCCAGCAGTGTGTCCATTCCATGTTTGTGTGTACAGAAATTATTAATTAAAAGATGAAGGTGGGACCGTTGGAATGAATTTTGAAACGGCCCAGACACATTCTGATTAGAAATACAAATTTATAATCTATATGTGTATCTATAACAAGTATAGTGTATCTATTGTTGGTTATTTGTATATTTTTCCATTTGTCAGTTAAATAAATGCATTTCCCATGACCGCATTTTTAGCGGAATAATACGAGAGAGAAAAAAAAAATCACTATTTCATTGAGATAAACAAATAAACGTAAAAAAAGGGTTTTGTAGGTCAACAGACTGCATAGCATATCGGTTGCGGTTAAAAACATTTACAATCTTTTTTTCCAATTTCCAAATAAACTGCTAATTACGAAACGTATCGATATGGTGCTGGAGTCTTGGGTTACAATAATTTTGAAAGAAAATTCGGTGACGCGAAAATAATCGCCGTAAATGGGACAGAATTGCATGTGGTTTCCGAAGTTTTGTTTGGAAAATAGATAGTTTGCTTGATTTGCTGACAGCATAACCGCAACTTTAGCAGTTAATTATTTTTTAGATTTTTTTATTGCTTAATTAAGAACTTGAAATCTCCAGTTTAGCAGTTACAGATGGAACCTAACCTCGCGTGGGCCCTAAGCACAGACACACCTAGACCAGAGTAGATCGATTGTGATACCACAGGGTCAGGGGATTTCTCCCGTCCTATCTTACAACCAATTGGAGGTTCTAATGAATCGATAGAGGTTCCTAATATTCGTGTTAACCAGTTCATAGAGACTGTCGTAGAAGTAAGCTCCCAAGTGAAGAGTTCTTCTGACAAAGAGAGCCGGACAAGTGCAGAGGAGATGGATAGTTGTCTCCTCCTCCTCCTCGTCTATACAGACATAAAAAAAGTCGTTTAAGAAAAGGTTAAGTCTTTGACGTGCCTTACAATACGATAGTGTCCCGCAATGACACCAACTGTGGTGCTGATATGCTTCCTGCTAAGGGAGACCAACCTCTTCGAGCGTTTCTGATCCACCTGAGGCCAAATCTGCCTAGTAACATGACACTTATGGCAGTCTCCCACCTGAGAATATCCCTATGACCCAGCACCCAGCACAGGTGAATGTTGCCATCTTGTTAAGAGACAAGCGGCAATATAGACCGACCTTTGATGCATAAGAGATCAATTCCAGAGATTTTAAAGCGGCTTGACTGTCAGTGAAGATGACCTTTGATAGCCATTATCTCCGCCTGGAAAACGCTACAATGATCTGGAAGGCGGAAAGAAATTTTAAAGTTTAGCCTGTCGGAGAAAACCCCGCCATCCACCCCATAGATTGTCTTCGAACCATCCGTGTAGAAATGTAATGATTCTTTGTCCGGGGTCACGTCTCCCTCCCAATTGTGGAATGGCATGTGGATATCCTGGACTACTGTCAGGTGGCATTGAGTCGAATGGCTACAATGGCTACACTGGTATCAGATGAAATAGAATGTCTAGTGAATCCATAGAAATGGTTCTATGTATACCACTAATGCACAGACAAGCTGATCTCTGTATTTTCACTGATTGGTTGAGGTGTATAGCTTTGGATAGATAAGTATGGTACTGATAGCGAATACATACAGGGTGTGTCATCTTTTATGTCGGTATGTAAACATTGAATAACTTTGACATTTATCAACCGATTGACTTGAGTAGACAAGTCTTTGAAAAGTCAATTCAGTACAATTTTAACCGTAAATCGCTTCGCACCGAAACAATGCGCTTAAATAGTGACGCTTTACATTGAAAATAGTCGTTCAGTTGTGTTAACTCAATGTGTATATAGTCGAAAATATCGTGGCCAACAAGCACCGTCTGGCAACACTATTCGTCGTTTGGTGTCGAATTATGTTGAGCACGGGACAGTGGAAGATCGTCGACATGCCGTTCATCAACACCCAAGACTTTCCAATGAACTGGTTGAAGCGGTAAGAGAGAGTGTCGCCGAGAACCCACATGTGACGTATCGTCACCGCGCTCAGCATTTTGGCGTCAGTAGAACCATCTTGCGACACATTTTGAAGGATGATTTGCGTTTGTTTCTGTATAAAGTGTAATTGACTCAAAGAATATTGCCAACAGACCGTCCACGTCGCTTGGAATACGGCCAAACAGTCGCTCGAATGGTTGACACTGAACCTGATTTTTGGAAGCAAATTTTGATGACCGACGAGGCTCATTTCGCACTCTCTGGCGCCGTTAACAAGCAAAATTGGAGCATTTGGGGAACGGAGAATCAACACGAGATCCATGGAATACACATTGCGTGACCAAAAAGTGACTGTGTGCCACCGTTTGCGTCAAAACCATCATTGAGCCATTTTTCTTCAGAGAAGGCGAAACAGTCGGTGGGAATCGATATCGGTGGATGTTGGCTCATTATGTCTACCCACAAATGTGTGAAAAAGGTTTGGACGGTTACTGGTTTCAAAAAGACGGTGCGCTATGCCACACTATAAATCAAACAATGCAGTTTCTGCAACGAAAATTCCATTGACGTGTGCTGCCAAAAAATGGAGACATTGACTAGGCCATCCAGATCTCCAGATTTAACCCATCCGGCCTTGTTTTTGTGGGGTTTTTTGAAAAGCAAAATGTACGCCAGCAAGCCTCAGACTATTGACAAGCACAAGGCGTTCTTGCACGACTATAAAGCTAAGGCAACCGTCTTAACGCCTCGCTGAATGTTGGACTTCCAGCTAAATTTCTTATCTAAAATAAAACCCAAGTATTTTGCTTCGTCTTTAATAACGAGGATGGTTCCTACAATTCCTACAATTCCTCTTGGCTCGGTATCTAAATAAGACAAACCAGGTTCCATTTGAAAAGCTTGTTTGGTCTATTCTTACATTCTAGAACAATCCTTGAGTGGCTGTCACTGTAAATGCCGTCTCCCTACAATTATCTAGTTTACTACTGAAAGACAGTCGCCATTTGCCCAGATGCAAGGGAATACAGCCTCATTGTCCGAATACCAACCTGCTGCAGTTCCACTAGAGGTGCTAGGGCCGTCTGTGTACAAGACATTAGTGAAATCCTGAAGAAGATCATTCGGATTTTCCCATTTGACTCTCTCGGGGAAATACACTTCATACCTGCTACCGAACATAGCGACAGGCTCTATGTGTTGTGGCAGACATCGTTGTTCCTAAGCCGACACGTTGCTTTCATTACCTTCTTCTGAATGTTTAAGTCCAGTGGTACATTTAGCAAAGCGTTTAGGGCAACAGGCAGATGCAACTACCGTCTTTGGTTACCATACTACAGACGCATAGATATGTGTAGCGAGTCTCAGACACTACATCTTACCGACAGCTCTGAGGCATTGGCAGAGCGTTCTGAGAGCCCGAGTTTAAGTGTTTGTTATCATCAAATTGATACCTAGGATTACTCTTAAATATTTAATCTCTGTGACCAGTTGAACAGTTACACCGTTTTCTCTAAAGAGTAAATAAAATTAGTGTTGTTTTATTCGGATTGAGGGACAACCCATGCCTTGTGCACCGATCATCGATTTTATCCAAGACGACTTGCATTAGATTACAGACCACTCTTTCCTAATGCACAAACATGGATGTATAGCCCCAATTTTGCACTTCAACGAAAAGTGAATCGACAGCAAAGAACTATAGTTGAGGCGAAGGAACTTCACCTTTGCGGACAACTTCTCGCAACTTCAAGCATTATCCTATCACTCCCAGTTAACAGGCATTGGAACAGCTTTGGGCATCTGCTACGTGCTTTCTAGCAGATTCACACATGGAATCAAAGGTAACATTATCAAAAGTACCCCCTACAACAACGAACACTCCATGAGTATACCTATAGTTCCCCTTATCCATCATTCTCAGTCCTATAGATAAGGTCGTGAAGGGCAGACTGACAGGATCTACCACTCTGATAGACGCGCTGATGTCTACTCAGAGCATTTCTTACCAAAACTACCGACCTCACATAGCACAATTAAAAAAAAGCTGATAGCTGCCTTGGGAATAAAGATGGCTTGAAAATCGAACCAAAGAGATGGTACATACCCATGAGCTAAGAAAGCTCTAAGAACACTTTTTAGAGACTTAATAAGGCTGACAGGCTGACACCACTATTTTTTACGATTACTGGGTATATGCCATCAGCATTGGGTGATTTATAGTACTCACTATCCGGGAGGCAATTTAAAGTTGGGTCTTGTAGCTTGCAACCAGAGGTTTCAGTCAACGCGTTCCGCTCAAGCCGTACTGCTTTGGAACCTGAAAAGTGCATCATGAGCTGAACATTGTTGACATCCTGCATGGAACTAGTATCGATAGTGTTAACAGGGAGTTTATTTGGCGTGTCTTACGCAGGAGAGGTATTTCTGATAAATTAATTGCTATTGTCAAAGCTACTTACGAAGGGTCCAAATGTCACGTTCTGCACAGAGGAAGGTTGTCTGAGGAATTTGAGATCCAAACTGGGAGGAATTCGATGGACTATCACATCCCAACTTAAACATCTTGACTACGCTGACGACGTATGCTTACTCTCTCATAGAATTATGGACCTCCACCAAATGACACTAGATGTGGAGAGGGAGGCTGGCGTCGTCGGGCTGAAAATTAATACCGCAAAAACTAAAATTATCAGTCTTGGAACGAACTCATCGGCTCAAATATGCATTGCTGGACAACCGGTAGAGAAAGTAGAGGATTTCCAGTATCTTGGGAGTATTGTCTCGATCGATGGTGGAATCGAACTGGATATAGCCAACAGAATCGCCAAAGCAAAGTCCGCGTTCGTGATGTTGTCTAAAATATGGCGAAGCAATGCAATCAGTTTGAACACCAAGCTAAGACTGTTCCGCTCCAACGTTGAATCCGTGCTGTTATATGGATGCAGAACGTGGAGAGTGACCACCGCTATCACCAGAAAGCTGTAAACGTTCGTTAATAGGTGCCTGCGGAACATCTTAAGGATTTTCTGGCCCAATCGTATCTCTAACGAACACCTTTACGAGAGTACGGGTCAGGAACCAATAGGCACAACCATCCAACGACGGAAGTGGCAGTGGATTGGTCACACGCTCCGAAAGGGTGACAGCTCCATAGCGAACCATGCTATGCAATGGAACCCCTTAACTCAGGACGACAGAAGACCTGGTGGTCCAATGAGAACATGGCGCAGAGCAGTCGAGAAGGAAGCACGGCAGTTGGGGAAAAGCTGGGGAGAGCTGAGACACATTGCCAGAAACTGTACACGATGGCGCGTAGGCGTAGTCGAGGCCCTAGGACCCCCAAGGGGATATAGGACATAAGTAAGTAAGTAAGTATGGTACTAGTGTAGGAACCATAAGACTTTCGAAGTGAATCCAGCTTTGCTGTGTTGTCTCTTTGAAAATCTTTACATAGAATGGCGATTTCCTTCACTTTCGTCAAATCTCCGTAGAATTTCCTATACGAATCCGGTTTGGCTTTCTTTATTTCCATCTTATATTATTTCTGCAAAGGCTGACAGCAAGTCCAGTCATCGCCTTTTCGAGTTTTAAGTGCTCTATTCAAAAGTTTCCGGAATAATTTCAGTATTCTACCAAGAAACACTTTCACTTGTAGGTCTCAATCAGAGTTCAGCACACTTTCGATCGTGTTTGACCCTAAGCTTCGGTATGTGAGATATTTTTTGATCAAGTATCTCCCGATACTTATTCCAACTACCTATATAAAGTCCTAAACAACTTGAGAGTGAGTATGGACCACACATAGGAATCGCATCAAAGTTCGCAAGTATACAGCTGGACACAGTCGCTTAGTGAAACTAATTTTTATTTAATTTTCCATCAATCTAAAGACCCTTAAAAAATTCCAAATAATCGAAAAATTACATTTCTTATCAGCGCAACGAACAAAACTGTCATACAAATCGATCGTTAAAAAATCTAAAAAAAAAAATGTCAAAGATCGACCCAATTACACAGTGCGTGTGCTCTAAAGAGATTCCACAAAAAGCCATTTCATACAAAGTATACGCAGCTACCAAATGGATGGACATACGTACAAAATCTGTTAACGCAGCCAACAATACCATTCCATTGATTGATTTCAAAGCTGATGAAGAAGAAAATCCAAAACGAAGATGGAAACATTTTTACTCAGATGAGCGTGAAATTTTACGATTTCCCATTTCATGATCGTTATTTACAGTATCTTCCACGCACTTTCATCGAAATGAACGCAACAGCACCACACCACACCACCCCAGCATCGGTTGTAGCATCTCAATCTGGTCAGCCAGCTATGGTACATGCCTGTGCCCTTAATCGTGTAGTGCGTGTACAATGTTTTGTAATGAAGATAAGATGATGTATACGCAGCAGTATGTCTTGAGTTCCAAACAAAGTATTTTTTTTTTTTTTGTGCGGCTTTTTTGGGTGATTCAATCAATCTCAATATAGATGGATATTTTTTGAAGAGTTTTGTATAAAATTGGTGCAAATTAGAATGAAGCAATTTGCAAAAATGTATTTGAATTTATGGGGAAAAGATGTGGGTGAGATAGATAATAGGCAGCTCAGTACAGTGCGGTTGAAAGGTGTGGTGGTCATGACTTAGTAAAGTGAGATACAAGAGCGTCGAACGGATATTGCGTTATGTAAAAGTATGTATTTGGCATAATGCTGTTGTTAGACGTGCACACTTTCAATCCGTTTACGGATGTGTATCTTTGATTTGTCATAAATAGCATCTAACATTGTTGTGGCAACTTTTTTGGTGATTTCCGATCTAGCTGAGAGCTAATCTTTACTCAGTCAGGCTAAAGGCATCATGGCAGGTCTGCACCAGACGACCAAGCAAAAGAAAAGACTTGACGCAACACCTCAACTGGTTTTCATGAACTGTATTGGAACTTACAATTTTATTAACGTATCCATATGCCATTTTTCATGACAATTTTACTTTCGGAAGTTTTTCAGACATTCGCTAGAACTAGACCCATTAAAAAACTATTTGGTGTTTTACTGGGATTCGAACTTGAACCTTCTGAAAACCACTGACGCATTGAGCGCACTGATCTGAGTCTTAACAGTATAGCTACCTATTGCCGAAGAGGCAACTGGCAAGACAACTCCTTGCAGAATCTTTACGAGTGCTTCTCAGCTGGTATATAAGTGTCCTGAAATAACTACCAGGTAGAAATGCGATGAACAGACAAGCTTCTCGTGCTGCACCCTGGGTAATTCTAAAACTCTATTCATATCTGGACGCCGAACATTCAAAGAAGATCTAAATTCCCGGCAAATTGTAACAGGAAACTCCAGATGCCAACCGCACAAATAGCACTTCTCAGAGCCGCTTGTCTAGAGATATAGGACCTTCTGTCCGTAAATGCCAATTGAGTATTTGCATCAGTAGAGCAAAATGCGATCATCTGTGTAGACTTCTGTGACGACGGGGCAATCTTCCTGGCGCGAAGTAAAATTAGTGGATTCTCACTAATCGGAGCTTATTATCATCGTTGTTTATGGAATAGCTACTTACGTGAGATCCACCATCGAAAACGTAAACTTAGTTGAAATTAAGGATAGCGGATAGTCTCCCAAAGGTTTATGGCTCACTGAAGTGCTTCCCGTGTATCCACAGCTCGCAATCTATGTTTCAAAAGTCACCATAATCTTTGGAAATACCAAGTGGATGACGACAACGGAGTTAGCTGTTAGACTGGGCTGGAACAAATGGCCCAGCACTTATATTCGACGTCAAAGATAGATGTACTTTCCACACAAGGACTTCAATATCGACCTGTTTCTTGCCACATCCTATCACGTTAAACGAAAACAACAAATATCCAGACAAGTTCTCAGTGATTCCCCCAGCAGCCAACATTGTCAATAATCCTAGATGTCAGCGAAAAAATTCTGTTTGTGAATTTTATCCCTTTATCGAGGTGAAACTTTAAAAAAAACTTGACTATAGGTCTTGATTCTGTTGGATAGCTATAGCTCCTAAGAACTACGAAAACACACATCCCATGCTGTTTCCGAAGGAGGTGCATGCTTGGATCTAGTGCAAAAAATGACAGACTTTATCAAGAATTATTTGCGGAGTGGTGATCCCGAGCTTGCTGAAGAACTTCTGCAATCTCTTGATAACACACGCATGGGAAATAGAAAGCTTTAATTTCCCTCGGTCCAGTAGAAAAGTATGGAACTTAATGCGGAGATCCGAGAACAATTCTGAGCTTGTCACGAACCTAATCATGTGGAGTCCTACCCAAGGAATTTAAGAAATCAAATATTATAACAATACTGAACCTTGGGAAGGTAGACGAGAGATCTTATAAGATCCTTGAACGACTATTACACAAGAGAATCTAAGGAGCCTTAAACGACGTCCACCCTGTAGAACAAGCTGGTTTTCAATCAAGGCCCAAATGTATGAACCAGCGGCTGGCCTTACCAACATTCATTGAAGATGGCTTTGAAAACAGGTTTAGAACTGGTGCCGTTTTCGAGGATCTTACAACCGCGTACGACACAGTTTGGCATACTGGCATGATCTTTAAACTTCTCATAGTTGTGCGTTGTAGCAAGTCTGCTTAGCAGCTGCCCTTTTAAAGTAAAAAATAAAAAGACACTGTCAGCAAATCTGGACAGCTGAACAATGGATTGCCACAGGGGTAAGTACTAACAACACCATTTCTTAATTTATACATCCACGATATGCCGGATAGATTGTCTAAAAAGGTTCAATATGCAGGCGATATAGCCCTAGCAATACAACACCAACAGATGCGTACAAAAGATCTCGAAACTGGAGGGAAATATTTCAGAAAACGGGAGACTCACGCCTAGTACTCAGCATGCTTCCACCTGAACACCCAAATGGCCCATATTATAGTCCAAGTTGTGCTCAATGATGTTGTACTTTCCTATATTAAGCTCTCCACGTACCTCAGAACAATTTTGGAGGAAGCCCTGACTTTCAAACCACATTGTCAAAACATCGCTGCAGAGCTAAAAATAAGAAACAACCTACAGCAGCTATCGTGCTAAATAGCGCGCTTACGCAAAAGATGCGATAATAAACAAATAAATATTTGGACGCACAGTTCATGTAGGGTCTGGTCTAGCTTCTCACAGCCGCACGATTGATTGGGAGGACAGTTTTTTGCAATTGAGAGAAGCTTCTCATGACAATTTTACTCTCTGACGTCCGCGAGACGTCTGGGATTTGAACAAAAGATATATAGTATAATTTCTGGAACGACCAGGTCCACAACAACTCAATGGTTGCCAGTCTTGGGCCACAGTGCGCCACCATCACTGATCACCAAAAAAAAAATTAGTGACCAACGCTTTACCGAAAAAGATTCATACCTCTTATAGTCACGCAAACATTCACTGAGATTTGCGGTGAGACTGCACGAGTCGAACTTTGACGTAAGTGAGGAGGGGAATCAAGGCTGGATCGATTGGATCTCACTAACTAGCAAAATTATTGCCAATCCCAAGTACCAGGCTTTGATCTACCAAGACATACGAGTACATGGACCGAACTAATAGGTTAAGAACTCAACATGGTCGCTCCGCAGACTTCTTGATCAAATGGGGAGCAACAACATCCAGCGCCTGCGACGGAAACCAGAAAAACCACACGTCAAACTGTATAATCTAGTAAAACTTAAAAAAAAAGGGGGGCGGACCCCGGGGTGACTGCAATTCGACCAATTTCTTCACAAAAATTCTTAAAAAATTAAAGAAATAACCGCAAAGATCCATGTGACTCTTCATTGTTTATTAGCGATTAAGCAGGAAAAAAGAAATAAACAAATTCAAAATGGCGGATTAAACATGGAGCGGAAAAGCCCAAAATAATAAACAAGATCAATTTCTGTGTAAAATAATTGAGTGAATCAAAGTAAAATACAGCCAAAAGGGTTTCCAAGGCTGCTGAATCCATATTCGGGGTTAAAACAGAAAAAAACAATATTCAAAATGGCGCCCAAAAAACGCATGTCGTTCGACGTCTATATTTTCGAGGTCGCTGAATCCAAATCTGAAGTCAACATTTTGAAAAACTTACTCTCGTTATCAAATTGGCCATCCAATTGTTGGTGAAACATATAAAAAAAAAACGGCAGCAATCTTTTTGCTCGTACTGTACAGTGTACATCAACACTTTGTTGCAAAAGTTTAAAAATCAAATTATTTTCTTTTCTGAATTTTTTTTTTTTTTGCTCGTGTTGTTAAGATTGACAGATTGTTTATTTTTTCTTCACCCCCAACTATCTTCAAGTATCTTTATTTTTTGTTCATTGTTTTTTTTTTTTAATCAAATATTTTATTTATGTTACACTGAGCGAAACAAAAATGTTATCAATAATTCACCCTGAACGCTGTGTGGGAGATCTGGTTTTTCTTTTCTGTTTAGATAAACGGTCAATTACTCGGGAAAAAGCTCCACCGGGTGTTGCCCCTAACCCCGGTGGCATACAATTACGTGGGCAATTTTTATACGAAAAATTTTAATCACACCCTGAGACGAAAACATATGTATTCTTGGTAATTCTTTTTTTTTTTTTTTTTTCTTAAATTGTGATGATGTACAAAAAGATTTCACTTTCAGGGAAATGAAATGATGATATAAACCAATTGAGTGGCGTCTACCATAAGGCTGAGCGGGTGTGCAATGATGCCTCACTGTTGGGAAATTAGCATTTATCTTCTTAATCGTCCAATTGGCCTGCTTGTACTTGGACTAGTTTAAATCGGTAAACCGGGCGAAATTACGTATCTTATTGGGTAATGTGTGTTGCTGTTGTGATTCATGCTCGATTTATACGACTACTTTTTCATTTTCATTTATTTTTTTGTTAGTTTTTCATTTTACGAGGAAAGAAAAAAAAATATAACACTTCCGTGGAAATCGAGTTTTATTTTCAGTGTTTTGATTGAACTTTTCCATAGTACTTATCGGGTGGTGTTTATCTTTAAAAATATGTCTGCACACACTGGTTAATGATTATTGATTGGTAAAATTTTCCGGTTTCTTGTGGTGGGTATTACAAATTTGTTGTCTCTCTCTCCATACCGACATACAGATGAAATTGAAAGAAAAAAAAATAGTATCTGTGGCAATGTTCGCAGATGTCGATAATTCGATACGATCAATCTGAAATTGGTTGCGCTTTCGAAAAAATCAATACATATACTGGATACGGCTGGTGAAACCAAGTTGCACTCGTATGTAACGATAAAGCAAATAAGTACTTAGGTACGTACTTTTACATAGAGACGGTGTATTAAATTTAATATTTATACTCCGAATACTCGTACCTGGCGAAATTGCTTCTGTTTTATGTTTACACATAAACCATCATCCCCTGGGAGACATTCATATTTCATGCAAGAAAATGCAGCCAATTTTCATGCTTTTTTATAGTACTATGCAACATCCTTATTAGCAGGGTGGATAATCTGAGTGCAGTATACGAGTAAGAAGTTTTACGACTTTAGCGCCCTACTTTTGAGCAGAGAAGGCAATAAAATCTCTAATATGATGGAATGAATAAGGGAAATCTTCTTTTAGCTTCTTTATTATACCTCAAGAAGTGTAATCCCTACATAAAATCAAAATAAATAACTTTTGTACTAATTTGCCGAAATGATCAAATTTATTATGGTTTCGAGTCACTCTGTCAAATGTGCGCTGAGTTTTGTATTTTTATTATGGCGGCAAGTAATAGAACCGTGTACCAAGTCGTAAAAGAGCTAATGGTCAATTACATTTTGCAAACAGCTTGCACGATTCACTGTTGGTTTCGTTGTAACAGACAGATGAATTATTTTCCTTTCCATAAGGACGACATCTGGATTACGGTCAAAGTACTCAAAGCGAATAAAGCTTCATCGTTTTTGTAAGGTATTTGCATAACTTCTACCTAAAACTCAGTCACATTCAGAAATATCTGAAAAGCAATTCCTTTTTGTGTCGACTACATTAAAGCCTTAGGAGATATCATTGGAACATGCCTTAAAAGCACTCAAAGCGGACAAAGCGTTAGGGCTTAATGGTATTCCTGTCAAGGTTTTCAAAGCTACTCCAACTAAATCAAGGCAGACCTTCGAAATTATTCATCGAGAAGATTTGGGATACTTAGAACTACTCTCAGGAAGGAAAGAAATGAATGCTGCCAAATAAAAAAGGCTTCACACAATCCGAGACTTGAAGGTGAGTCGCCAATGTAGTGGAAAAAATAACCAATGGGGTCCATTTGCTTTAACCGCACAGTAACCTTACGGATTATAATCGAAAAATATATCTAGTATGTATCTACGCTAAATCTTCTCATTGGTTTCGAAAAGGCTTTTCTGTGAAGTGTGAACCGAGAGTTCAAGTCGACTGGGCGTCCCTTACAAAAATAGGTGGCTATTATGAAGAAAAGCTATGAAGGTGGTTTAATTTAAGGTTCAATCGAATCATGGCACAATGCATCACATATACAGGCTCTAGATGAGTACTGCTACCAGACATACTTGCTATGAAGTCATGGAAAAACTTGACGCGGAATAGACAAAGAGAAGTGTCGACACTTGGAGATGAGTAAAAGTCACTTAAAAGTGATTTTCCTTGCTATTATATGCGAATCAATCACAGCGTTAATGGATGATAAAAGTCTATGAAAGACGAGCAAAAAGCACTACTGTCAAACCTAACCAACACACTTACATAAACCGATGGTAATACTTGGATTCTGCAGTACTAGTCGTGTTGGACGTTATTGAACATTCATTTCTGACTGGTTACCACAGTTAACGAAGAGAAAAGCCCCGAATGGAAGATTTCTCCTAATGAAGAGGGCTGTACATTTTTTGGAAAATATGAAAAGTTGACTCCTACTTCCATGATCCTGTTAGCTCCTAAAATTTATTCGATTTCTCTGGTATTCCCAGAAATATTGCTATGCCCCGGTGTCCAGCATTGTACCACCAGGGTGGTATCCAATATTCCACTTCAGTCAAGACAATGCTTTCTAGCTCTGTTAGTTATTTCTATTTTTACCACTGCGGTATGTAATGTGGAAGCTTTATAGAAAAATTGCAAAGAGATTAGAATGAATGATGATGAGGTTTCAGAACTTGAAGACTCATTTTCTCAAAAAAGGTCTCCAAATAGAAAACCGAGTACAAAATGGACATTTAAGAGTCTCTAGCACAAGGCACACTATTCTGTTCTGATCTTGAAAGTCCATATACACTCACTGAATGAAAACTATTAGCCTTTTCTAGATAAAAAAAACACCGAATTTAGGAACGATTATTTAAAAAATTCGCTCGGATTATTTACTATTATTTTTACAAAAATATTTATCCTTGACATGCACCAAATTGCGGACTGCGAATTTTTCCTCCGCACACAGCGAATAATGAGAACCTCGTTGGCCATCATAATGTTAGAGACCACACAATGTGAGATATTGAAAATGCAAGAAGGCAGCATTTTTAACCCACTTTATCCGACTATAAGAACCGCCACAAGACAATGTGGGTGGAAATGGTGTAGCGGTAACATTATCGCTTATCACGTTGTTGGTTCACGGTTTCAAATCCTGATGTCAAGAATCATCTATTTATTTCGCATGAAATAAATAAAAAAGTCGATCAATTGCGAAAGCTAAGTCAACTCTACTGTGAAGGCATAACACTGGCAGTAGGGTGGTCATATGGCTAAAATGCAACTTGATCGTGATGATGACATCAGGTGGACATAAAAAAATACCGTGAATCATGGGCAACGACAAAAGCAAAACAAACAAGCTCCCCAGTTATTTGGACGCTACCCTTGGAGTTTACAGAAACTTAATACTATCTGATTTTCAAACCACTACACTAAATCTTTCTATCTCTCTCCCTCTCTTCTTCACAATGCCCGTGTCCTGTAATAGTATAAGAGTATTAATATCCTCTTTGGCAAATTATATAAAAAAAAGAATGTGAGTCTTGACCAATACTCAGTGAACATCAAACCAGTTTGGCATTTGAAACTACTTCAACAAATTCGGCAACAATTTTTACAACAACTAAGGAGTATCTCTATGAGAACTTATTTTCAACCGATACACGAGTCTTAAAACCAAAGCTCACAGCTATCTTCAGAGCCCTCGAGGCGAATCGAAGACCTTATAGGACCTAAGGCCTACATCGGACTAGTCGACTTTAGTGCTATCTCGCTCCCTAGATGTTTTAACATTATGTAAATAATTTTATACGCTTATAGAGTAGGCCGTGTCTACAAGCTCCTAAAGATTATACCCTGTCCCGAAATAACTCAAGTTGTGAGCAATATGCTGTTAAACCGGAAGTACCAAGTCTTCCTAAATGATGCTAAAAGTCATAGGAAAAAACTAAAAAATGGACTACCGCAAGGATCGGTATTAGCACCAACCCTATTCAACGACATACCACCAATCTTGTCAAGAAAGTTTTCATATGCCGATGACATCGCTTTAATTATCCATCACCAAAATATCACAGTAACCGAAAATATGTTGAACGACAACCTTGAAGTGTTAAATACATAAATTAGAAAATGGAGTGTGCGTCCAATCATGACGAAGACTGAGGTTTGCTCTTTCTATTTAAACACTAAATTGGCATCTTACAAACTAAGAGTTGCACCCTTTTGATTTAAAAACCCACACTCAAAGTGCCTTGGAGTGATGCTAGGTAGAGCATTATGCTACCTAGTTCAGCTCACAAATTAGCTGGAAAACTATGAACAAGAAATAACATCATCCAAAAACTCGGTGGAATGTGTATTCGGCAGCTGTTCCCCGGTGAATAGCTCACATATGTATCTCAAAAGTAGATGTACAACTTAACAACACCATGCGGATCATAGCAGGAACTGTGAAGTCTACACCAACACATTGTAACCAAATATACGTCGTCCTCATGCACTATTCTGAGAATATGCCAAAATAGCAAACAACAACATGCTTTCGGTACACAATGACATCTCGATTATAGATCACCCCTCGAGACTCAAATCTAGAAGATTTACAACTGGATTGTTCCAAATAATAGTGAGCCCTGGTGCGACTCAACCGTGCTGACATGTGCGACATGTGCTGATACACTGCATACTACACTGTGAGGTATTTCAACTTCACCAAGCTATGACTGTGGAGCTGAATGACAAACAATCAGACTCATTGTAACAGAATGTTCACTAAAGTCATATCCCCGAAAACTCTTCGATTTCACAGGCGCAACGCCTAGCTCAATAGTTGAAAAAATTATATCGGTCAAATGACCACCCCTTGATGCACATTTGTGCTCATTTTGCGGCATTTTGAATGGTTGCTCGTCAAACACCTGGCTCCAAATTGGTGATTTCTTCTTCAATGTTGGCTTTTAGGACTTGGAAGGTTTGTGGTTTGTTGTGGTGAACACGAGAAAGGAACAAGATCTGGCGATCTGGCCGACCAGTTCAAATTGGCCCGGAAATTGGTGATTCAAAATCTCCATCGTTGCTCGAGCTGTGTAAGAGGTTGGTCCGTCCTGCTGGAACCAAAAATGCTCGAGGCCCAATTCAGCAAACTGGGACAAAAAAAAAACTCGTTTAACATCTGTCTGTAGCACTCATCATCGTCTTGTCTATGTTTGCGGACTCTCTCGGACGTCCTAGGCCACAGCAGTGATATTCTCAGTCGAACGAGCAATACGGGACCGGCCACTCCTTGCGACATCTCTAGTGGTCCCAGTTTGTACGAGACCCTTAGCCAAATGCTTAATTGTTCGCGCACATGGTGCAGGATAACTAGGAAAACGACGACGAAATTCACGCTGCGTTAAAACAACAGACCGAATATTGGTCAAATAAGCAGTAACAATAATTCCGCGTTCTTCAGGTGTGTATCGTCCCATTGCTTGTTGTCAATTAAATTGACATTTGACGCCATTTGCAAAACTTATGGCGCATTCACATTATGACATTACTTTTGCCACTCCTTATACGATAAATAAAAATCCCTCGTGCCACACGATTATCTAGAAACACCCAAGCACCTTTAACTTTTCTGATTGGCTGAACACACTCTAATTAAAATTTATGTACATATGGGGTTATTCATTTCGAGGTTGGGATTTCACATCCCTGTCATATAGCATCTGTCAAAACCATCTGTCATCCACACTGACAGGTATTTAATTCTTGGCTTGTCATTTTGCAATATGGATCGTTTGCTCACCGCTCAATGCCTTAAAATTGTTCAATCTTACTACAAAAATAACAGTTCTGTAATATCTATCGCGATTGGATGCTGGAAAATCAACAAGTTGACGACGATTTTTCATACAAAATTTTCTTCAGCGATAAGGCCCATTTCTCACTCGGCGGATGCGTAAACAAAAAAAAAATGCAGAATTTGCTTCTGATAATGCAAATGTAATCGTTGAAAGACCATTACTTCCACAACTGGTAACAGTTTGGTGCGTGCTGTGGTCCGGACGGCGCGCGACGTGATCGGCCCGAATTTGTTTTGAAAACAACGAAGGCGCCACTGTTACGATGAATTCTCTGCGCTATGGTCAAATGAAAACCAATTTTTTTCGGCCTAATACGAGCATTGAAAGCATTGATGTGAACGACATGTGGTTCCAACAGGACAGGGCTACCTGGCACAAAACACAGGCAAATTTGGTCGAAAAGTTCCCTGGCCGTTGAATTTCGAGATTTTACGACATCAATTGGCCACCAAGATTATGTGATCTGACTCCTTTGGATGTCTTTTTGTTGGGTAATATATATAAACAATTCCAATACTGTGAAGCACTTAAAAACCCATATCCACGAAGTTATGGCCGCAATAAAGCCAAAACTGTGCCAAAAAGTCATCGAAAATAACCTCACAAGAATCGAAGTTCGCAAAAACTCCCGTGGCGGCCATACATAATGACATAATTTAAAAAATTCTTTATTACCTTTTATTTCATTTAAATTAAAATCCGAAAGCGCGAAATGAATAACTCTGTATATGAACACCTGAACGTCAAATATCCGTTGTCGGATATCTGCAAAGCAATCTTTCGAATAGCAGGATATCTGTCAATTACACGAAGAAAGCGACCTAATATGCAAATACTCGTATTTCATGAATATGAATCCCAAAAAAACCGCTTATTTCTCATGTCGTCCATGCAAGTTAACTCAAAGCTCACCCCAAGCGGTTTTCTATGACTTGAAGCATAACAGCTTGTATCTCTTTAAAATGCAAATACAAACAATATAAACTAATCGTCTGACTAAATATCCATTTAAATATTAATTTGCACTAAATAACCTTGACACACTATACAACAAGATTTGTAATCACCGCACTTAATCTGCTTTTATGTTCCCTAGTGGTAACGTCTCATAATAATCGTCGGATACAATCGCCACACGTTCTCTATGCCATTAATGCAGTGTATACTCGTATGCCATTCGCACTTGTACATTGTCCGTCTGGGTATATCTTTAACGTGTATCTCTACTGTTTATACACCCTGAAGTACCCTTCTTCAATAACCAATTTTTCGCTGAATGATGTTGGCAAAAGGAAACACCATACCGTGTAAACACACTTCTGATACAGAAGTGTGTATAGTAGAACCGAAAAGGTAGAAACATTTTGTTTTTCATTTAAAAAAAAAAAAAAAAGTTCTCAAGTTGAAGAGAGAAAAATGAAAGAAAGACCACGGTTCAGTTTAGGCGTTTATAATCGGTTTTGGTATTTGAATCTGTGATTTACTCACTTGATGGATCTCTATAGAGATTATGTAAATATTTGTGTTAACAGTTTTTTTTTTTTTTTGTTTCCTTCAACTTTTCGTTTCTTTTCTTCTGGCTCATTCTGATTGTAAACAAATACAATCATGAGTTGATCACTTTGTACTTTTGGGGGTAATTTCCATAACATTTTTTTTTTTCGGTTGAGATACACTAATTTTTATCGGTTTCCTTTCTTTTGGGGGGGCCAGGTACATAAGTTTATATAGAAAGAAAACAATTTGATTAACTGAATCATGTTTAGTGCGAGTATCTGTAGCCTGAATATCTGTTTTCTACTATCGTTCGATGAAGTATCTAGACTCTAGGCTCAATGAAGTAGCTAGACTTTGCACACTTTCTTCCATAGAGACACAATTCTTTTATTTTATTTCCTCGAAATGGCGTTTATCTATCGTTTAATAAACATCATCTTTATTTCCTGCCCGTGATGTCTTCGATGACAATTTTAATTGGGTGTGAAGAAAATATTGACTTTCTGTTTTTCTTCTTTTTCATTTATCTCATTTTATTTTCTTCTTTTTTTTTGGGTTCGTTGTATATTTGTTTCACACTTTGTCGTTGTTTTTTAATTTTTTTGGGATTTTTATTGTTTTGCCTTCTCGTTGGCTTTTGAACTTCCAAGATATGCCGATACAAATCAATTTGCTATAGTGTATCTAAATGATTGTTATACACTATTGAACCGAGAATGTTTTCGTGTTTTCGTTTTCAATTTTTTTCGGTGACTCCCCCGGTGTTCTTGTGAGGAACGTGATTAAATGCAAGAAGGCAGGAATAATTGGATTATAGATTATTTCTATTTACGAGGGTAATTTTTTGACTTCGCGGAATAGGATAGAAACAGACGGATATATTTCAATTTTACAATTTTATTTTTCAATATAAACTCTGTGATGTGTTGTCATGAAGTAAGAGCACGCCTTTTGTTAATCTCCCCCTCCCCCTTACTTTCGTTTTCACTGTAATGCCAAGAAGCAAACCCTGTTTTACCCCTTTTAATGAAATTTCCTCGTCTTCCGGAGAAAGTCGAGTAGTCGCTTCAGTGATGAGGAATTTACGGTATCAGCACTCACCACATCAACGTCGAAAATCTGCCACCTGATACGAGCAAATGCATCACAATCACAGAGGAAGTGTTCCGCAGTGTCGTCGCCCTCTCCACAAGCTTCGCACACTGTTGGGGTGTTTAGCAAAAGGAAAAGTTCCTCGTGAGACCGCCGATAAGTTGTCTGTGGTCTTTTCTCTGTCACGTGTATCTTACAGACGTCCGGGAGCATTCGTCTAGCCTGCCCGCATCCTGGAAAACCGTGTCACACGCAATGTTCATAAAAAACTCATTCGTCAATAGAGACCCTGAACGAGGACGCAGGAAGACCCAACGCGAGACGACTCTGGGAAAACCTCCTGTGAGTCTCATCGGAGATCTCACTCCCCATGATTCCAGTGTGGCCTGGGAATCACAGTGTTCGGTCTTGTAACCGAATTCAGAAATTTACTACATTCTAGACCTATCTTGGAAGTGGTTAAAGGGTTGAGTCTTAACCTGACTGTCACTACAGACATAAATACTCTGACCTTTCCACCTATTCCTTACAACATAGTTCATGGCCATTACGATTGCACATGTTTCCGTTTAGAAAACAGACGTACTATATGTGCCTGACGCCAAATGCAGCCTAATGTCGTCCTACATGAAAACACTAGCACCAGACCCCTGACTGGTTTTGAAACCATCCGTGAGGAGGCCTCTGGACTCGTCGAACATCTGAGTGACCTTATAAATAAAGAATTTAATTCCAATAAAGGCTATACAGTTCCATTCCCCAAACGAGAGGATTGGCAACAGGGCAATCCCAGACGGAGGGGGCATAGAAGTGTATATGAATGGATCGCATATTGACGGGGATCGGAGGTGGGTGTGTTTTGTCAATCACCATCGCTTAATCAGGCAATCCATCTGGAAGAATTCGTGACTGTGTACCAGGCGAAAGTGTTTGCTATGCTCAAGGGCGTGGAACTACCCCTTACTTCCGGAACCCAAGGAAATAGCATCTATAGTTACATCTACTCGGACAGTCAAGCTGCCTTAATGGCGCTTGCAAACCCAAAATCCAACTCGGAGTTGGTGAAGGAATGCAAGGAGAAACTCAGCATCCTAGCAACTTCCTCTCATGTTAATCTGCTCTGGGTGCCTGGCCATCATGACACACCGAGGAACGAAAGAGCGGATGAATTGGCTAGAGATGGAGAAGGAATACTGAATACTAATACAGTGACAACCATAGGTACAGCCATTAAGTTCGTGAAGACAACATACAGCACTAGTTTGCTAAACGTCACGAGCTACAATGAAAGAAGCTGCAAAGACCATGATAGAGGATCTCAAGCTACGAAGACACTCAATCTAGGCAGAAGGCAATTGAAATTGATGGTAGACCTATACACCTGACACTTCAACTTGAACAGATTAGGACTGGTTACGTCCTTCACCTGTCCTGGTTCGAAGACGAGGAGGAGAATCTTGAGCACTTCTCTGTGACCGCCCCACTACAGTTCCTATATCCTGCCATGGCTGAGTTCTCTTTGACGTTTTAGTTTCGGGGGAAAGAGGACGCAGGTCTTTAAACCGCACCCGACTTTCCGTCCCCTCGTTATTTACCCTTCTCATACGCCGTTCTTTCCTAAACAGTTTTTCAAAGGAGGATTTAGTCCTCACCCTCCATTAACAACCAACCAACTACACAGGCAGCAAGGCTTCGAAACTACCGATATGAATAATTCTTTCATCGTTGGGAAGATTAATTTTTTCCGATGGGTCTAGGTTAAAAGCTTCCCCTTGAGGAGGGAAGAGGGATCAATGGAAGGAAGCTGTCGACTGACGTTATCTGTAAATAATTTTCTGTGTTATTAAGTTAACCTGAGCAACGCCGGGTGGGACAGCTCGCTAAATATAAAAGTAAATATCAAATGTCTGAACCATGCACGTCTGATTCGATTACATATGCTTATGCAAAATTTGAGTGGTGTATCCATGACTATAACAGAACAAAAATACCCAATTGAATAAGTATCTGAAACCTTCGACAGTTTATATAACTGGATACGTAAAATAAATCCTGCTGCGTGAAGAGTCAAAA
Source organism: Pocota personata (assembly GCA_963082735.1). Taxonomy (NCBI): domain Eukaryota; kingdom Metazoa; phylum Arthropoda; class Insecta; order Diptera; family Syrphidae; genus Pocota; species Pocota personata. Next base: position 26,815,409 of record OY720429.1, on the reverse strand, counting down.
ATCACTTTAAGTAAAACTATTTCATGGCTCCCAACGATTTATAGAGTATCTGCAATTTTTCCTCTCTTTATACCACTGGTGAATGTAGTTTATTCAATTTGTACATCGTAACTTAACAACAGCTAAATGGATCTCATGAGATCTTACCAATTAACAGCGGCGAGTGGCTTAAACCAGTTTCACTTACTTTATTCTACTTCGAGTTCGATTGGAATTGAGCTTTTTATGAGACAACAACATGATTCGTGAATGATATTTATTTATATTTTATTTTTGCATTATTGAAGTCTGGTAGACGCAATACTTTTGTGGTTATAAAATGAAACTCGCTGAGATCATTTTGATGACATCTCTAATACTACCATGGTTAAAGCGTCCAACGACAGAAAAATGTCCCAAAGTTCACTTGCCTAAGCGAGTTAAACTTTTCGAAATCCTCTTCAACGTTCATGGTTGTTAAATAGCTCAGATATGCCTCTTTGCGTTCTCTTGATTATTCGTTTTTTATTGTTAATATAAAGGGACGCGTGAAGTCTGTAAAAGGCCACTTAACTCTACGACATAAAAAATTGTTTGTATTAGCAATAAGCGTAGATGTTCAATTTGTCTGTAGGATTTTGGTTCTAGTAGATGAGTGGGGAAGTTGCTATTGAGAACTTCGATCACTCTTGTTCAATAAGAGAAGTTCTCGATTCTAAGAAATTAATAAATTTATTGGCTTAGCGTAGCTCTTTTTTCAAAAGAGTTTAACTGTGACTTTAGACAATAAAGTGAGATTTACCGTCAAGTTCAAGTGCAATATTATTTCCTTCGATGGTCTGAATTTCAGGCACCCAAGATAGGTTGATCTTGTTGTAAGTACCCAGCTTACGTGAAAAGATACTAATATGAGATTTTCTTACGCCCCCTCTAATCCACCCTATGGTTGAGAGGAACTGCTAGTTTGAAGGTGGGACGAACAACTCTCACACCAATTTCGCTCTCCATTTTAGCCATCACCACACATAAGTTCCAAATATTGGCGGCAGTTCGTTCAGGAACGTTTGTTGTGAACGGGCGACTAAAGTCTATTTCTGTGAGCATTTAGTCCGAGAAACGAAGCATATTTAGAATCTTCAAATGCTTCTATAAATCAAATGATTTCAAGTTGTACAATTTGCCGGCATACAAGATGTAGTAGTTATGTAGTTCGTCTAAGCACAAATGTCACCAGGTTGATAAATGTTTTTTCGAAAGACATACCTCTTCATATTTTGTTAATTATAATGAGGAAGTACAATGCTTATCCTTGGAAAGATCCTTGTTTAGATATATGTGCGCTAACTAGCTTGTGATGAGTGGTCATGGGCTTGTTAGCATAAACCTCAGATTTCAAAAAACCCCAAACCAAAAAGTCCAACGGCGTTAAATCGCATGATCTGGGCGGTCAATTCTGATCACCAAAATGGGAAATTACTCGTACACGACCAGGAAATGATTCATGCAGTAATTGAATTGTTTATCAGGCTGTATGGCATGTTTTTTTTTTATAATTTGCACGTGTTAAAGGGGATATGAATATCCTTATACTAACTTTTTAGAACACGTGCGTTTTGTGGAAAGAGGAAGAGACAGAGCGAAAGACAGAGTGGTGTAGTTTGAAACTGAGGTGGTATTAAGTTTCTGTAAACTCCAAGGGTGGCTGTTCAGATAACTGGGGAGTATTTAGTTTGTTTTCGCTATTATTGTCGTTGCTTATGATTCACAGTATTTTTTTTTTCCGTCCTCCTGATGTCATCATCACGATCAAGTTGCATTTTAGCCATATGACCACCCTGCTACCAGTGTTATGCCTTCACAGTAGAGATGACTTAGCTTTCGCAAGTGATCGACTTTTTTATTTATTTCATGCGAAATAAATAGATGATTCTTGACATCAGGATTCGAACCGTGAATCAACAGAGTGACAAGCGATGATGTTACCACTACACCACGGCACATGTCATCCACATCCATATCTTGCAATTTAGGCACAAAAAACTGGATTATCATGTCGCTGTTATTGCCTGACCAGCCGCATTTTCAAAGAAGAATGGTCCGATGATGCCTTCAGCCCAAAATCCGCACTAAACAGTGACACTCGTGGATTTTCTGAACCTAAAATTCGACAATTTTGACGAATAATAATGCCATCAAGATGAAAATGAGTGTCCTCGCTGAAGAACATCCACTTTTTGTTCCATAATCCATTCTCTTCGCTGTGCGTGATCAGTAGGCTTCATTTCTTAAGTCAATTGCACTTTGTATGCATGAAGATGCAAATCTTTCGTGAGAATACGCTGTAGATTCTTGACCACGGTGCCGAATTGATGTTCCTGGACTCTCAACAACACTCTCACCAACTGCTTCGATATTTTGTGTTGAACGACTTGTTGAAAGACGACCAGAGTGTCTAAGATCACTAATTGATCCAGTTTTCCTGAATTTTTGAATTAATCTCTTCACAGTTAATGAAGTTAAATCACTATTCCGACCAAACCTTCATTATTTTTAAAATATTGCTCAACAATGATAACGTGTTGTTCTTTTGTGTAGCACTCCATTTGTAATAACCCTGAACTGTCAGCTGTCACGCTATTTTTTTTTTTTTTTTTCATTGGCAATACTTTACCGCACAAATGGCGCAAAATTCAAATCTTGCGTGAATTTTGGGACACGCTTTATATATATAATGATGGAAATTTCACAAGTCTGCCGGGACAGTCCTGCTTAAGATGCTCATATCTTTCCATGTTTGTAACATCTAAAAAGTGCCGTCCTAAATTATAAATTGCAGTACCTGCCGAAAAATCGATGTTACTTTGAAATATTTTCGAGATATAGATCGCGTAGATAGAGTACAGACAGTCAGACAACGCCTGCCACATTGCTCTCTCCAATCTATGATATTTGGCCAGAATAGCAAGTCGCTGGTTGTGTAGCGAGACAATCAGAATTGTTTGATAATTTTAGATACAGTATTAAATTGCCCTACAGAAGCCATCCGATGACCTAGAAAGCTAATATTTCCGAATGTAAAGCTCTTGGCACCCACCGTAAGCCAATATCTAGAAAGCTGATGATTTGCACACACTCAGAGTATGATTCATAAAAGGATCAGTTCACAATCTGCCATGGGCAGTTTTTACATTTTCATACTACGGCTGGTACTAAAAAGGAATTCATGTTCATTTATTTATAAAACGGGGAATAAATAAAAAAAAAAAAAAAACCCGCTCAAGAACGATTTTCATTAACTTTGGGGTAAAGTAGAACATTTTAAAAGTACATATACAGTTTTCGAAAATTCGAAAAAAATTCGGCATCCATCTTATAAATAATTTCGAATCCTAAATTTTCGGTCGAAATAATTTTGTTCGTAGGACACACTGCTTACGAGATATTCGCACTCAAAAACGATTTCCGCCATTAAGTTCGATCTAAAGTCGAGTATTTTGGAAAATTGCGAACATAAACTTTTTGAAAATTTCGAAAGAAAATAGGGATCCTTAATTTTCGGCCGTAATATTTTTTTTTTTGTTCGTAAGAAGCATTGTTTTCAAGATGTTTGCATCGTTAACTTGGAGTAAAGTCAAACATTTTGGAAGATTGCAAACCTACATAGCTGGAATAATCGACTTCATTCGATTAATGAATGAATTTTTTGACACTATCGATAGTTTTTATTCGATAGTTCCCATCACAAATGATTATCCTCATTTCGGACTTGGGTATCGACAGTAGTAATTTTGATTTGCGTATCAAAATTTTAATGTTTTCTCTTTTTGAATCGATACTTTGTTTTCGATACAGAGTACATTTTCCGATATTATCGATAGGATTTGGTTTTAATGGTATCGACTAAAAAAACATCGGTTCTCGAATAGAAAGTATCTATACTTTTTGTCTACGAATATGTTTAACTTATTTCAAAGATTCTCTTTCTTCTAAGAAATCGCTAATTCCAACAATTGCTAGTCTTTCTGATAATTTAAATGAAAACCCACTACTTTCCTACACTCACTGGCGCCAATAACATTGAACTGCGAAACCCTACCTAGACAGACATTTGAAATACATAACTAAGCTAACCTCAGTGAATCATTTAAAAAAAACATGAAATAAAAATAAACACTAACCGAATGAAATTAGATAACTATACCTATACTCGTACATCGTCCACCTTAATTGCAATATTTTTTTTTTTTTTTTTAAACCACAAAGAACAAAAAACTGGCGCCATATGGTAGCAACTGGCAGACCCCGTTTGACCACCAATGTTACATCCCACTTCTAGCGGCCAGCAACAACAAATAATTTTCCCACAAAACATATCGTTGTCCACTATGGTTCGATAAATAATTGAAACAATTGTTTCGACTCATTTTACGATATTTTCTCTAATCAGCTCTACTGTGTCGGGCGCCACTTCGATTACGTATACTGTGGAGGGTATCATACAATTGACAATCAAAACGCATTGATTTCATTCAATAATTTCACCGCCACGCCCTCATCCGCCACTCATCCACCCTCAATTACAACTGCGAGTCGTTTGTCGCTAAAACACACAATCGATAACAATATTGCGATGACATAAGCCTGGGTGACTGTCGTTGTCGATTGCACACGTATAAGCTCTGTTATAAAACAATTAGGGGTGAAATGGGGGTGTGGGCGAGGTATAGTGCAACATATTCTATTATGTCTATCATGCTCTACTTGTTGCTAAACAGCCACGTGACTTTAAATAAACACAATCGGTTTTAGATACTTTTTTTTTTTGTTCTATCACTTTTGTTGTTGTTTTGTTTGAAACGCAAGCACATCCAATGCGATCACAGTTGGGGTAGGTCAGTGCCTCTCTGGCTTAGTATTATTTACTCGGTTCTTCTTCTACTGGTTTAATTTTTTTTTTTTTTTGCTTCATTTTACACACAGATAACAGATAAACAAATATGGTATATGAGGGAAGGTGGCAAAGAGTTGTGTGCAAATATTTTCTGCCTCAATGCATCCTCCTCCGTGCAAATTATATCATCGGATGTACTTGCTTGAGCGAAAATATTTTGACAACAGGTTGTCTTGGCATGTTATCGCTGAATAAGACAGGCAAACATCAAATTGTGGTACCAATCGATTCGTCATCGCGACTTTTGTAGGAGAACTCGAGCGAATTCAAAATTACCCATGTATCCGTACATTTTTACTCTTAAATTTTGTTGACTTGAAAGGAGGCTGCGGAGTAGATGCATGTGTTAATTAATTTATTTCACCATAATACATCAGATGAGTTGCTGGCCAGTCATGAGACGGTCAATAAACGTTTTGCAAACGTGATTTTATCGTTTCGTCTAAAAAAAAATCGAATTGTTTACTCTCGGAGAATCGATATCTCTGTTTTTTTTTTTTTTTGTAAAATTGTTTATGCAAATCTTTTTTTTTCTTTCTGTGTAAATTGGCGGTTGTTTTTGATTGTTATGATGTGTATTTTATTTGTTTAATAGTTGGCCTTATTTTTACCGAACAGGTTTTGTAATTAATGCGAACGTAAAAATTTTGTGATTAGTATCTGTAAGCACTTCGGTGATTGGGCTTCTTAGAAGTCAGTAGACTGACGACAGCAAAATCGTAAACAAGTCTACTGTTATTAAGCTGAAAAGAAGTAACCAATGTGCTACACTCTTCTCTTACACAGAAGTGAATAAATTCATTGTAGGGTAGTGAACGCATCTTTAATGTGCTGAAGAAATTAAAAGCACCACAAGCTATTTTTTTTCTTCTAAATATGTGCTACTAAAGTCTGTAAACAGATCAAACCTAAGCTAGACGGAACACTGCCATATAGGTTTACATGCTAAAATGGTAGACTTCTTTTTCAATGACTCTGCAAGAGCTGCAGGATTGAAGAGGAGGACGAAACGATCATCCATTTCCTCTATATGTGTCCAGCTTCTATATGTGTCCAGCCCTTTCCAAAAGACGGGGTTCTTCTCTTTGACGATCTCCGCGACCTGGCGAATATTGACGTCAGAAGTATCCTCTACTTAATAAGAAGCTCCGACTGGTTCAATTAGCCCTTTAAATAGCGGTAGATACCATGGTATCACAATGGACCTCCTTCGGGTGTCTGTACACAGGTGCAAATAGCCACCCTAACTTGACTTAACCATGTGCTATTTTTTTCCAAATCCCGGAGCACTCAGGCTCCATTTATCTGTGTCCATTGTACTACCAGGCAGAAACTCCTTTTTGGTGTAGTGGTTGGAGAAACTGTGATTGCTGTCCCCCGTCCGGGCTCGAACTTGCATAGTTCGGGTCACAAGCGAACACACTACCCACTACACCGTGGCCACATCTAACCATGTGCTATAAGAATAGCTGAAAATGGGATAATGAAATATTATAGCCGTAAATTCTACCTATTATATTACAAACATCTGGTAAGAACTGCATCAATTTATACTACAGACTTCTATTTCTTAAAGTAACAGCAGCAATGTAGTCACCAACAAAATGACTAAGCTGGCAATATAAATTGTAGAGAAGAATATCGCGCGTATTTATAGGTGAATTAGCTACGAAAAATAGCCATTATTGCTATTCTTAAATAGCTGTTTTACCCATTTCTTTTGAGATCGAATTTACGACCATAGAGGTGTTGACATATCGCCTTACTCAGCACGGCGATGCTGAGCAATACCTATATTCGGTCGTGATGTAACGTGTTATATTTTAAACATTTACCTACGGTTTTTATTGCCGGGATTGAGAAGCTTCGTAATTACATGATGTTCGTGTCGGAAGCTTGTCAGATAACTTACAGTAGGTGAAAAACCATACAAACTACTAACCAACTAATCACAACGCTAATATGCAGTAGCAATAAAAAAGTCAGAATATGAATTTCGTTTTCACTGAGTTATCACATAGTTACCAACATAGTTGCATCTTCGGATATTTCTTAAGACAACAGCTGTAATGTAAATAGCAGAAATAGCTATTAAAAATAGCCATTATTGTTGTTCCTAGCCGAGGTACTTTAGCTATTTTTATTGTTGAAATTGCAACAAACATAATGTAATTGTTATGTAGGTAAGCTCACTTCAACTTACCTATACTTGAATGACTTATTTTCTAAAATAGCAATGAATGAAATGCTGCTATAAAAAATGATTTAATGTGGTCAGCAAATGGCAGTATTTGCAGTTCTTTGGTTTTATTTTCTTTCGCTTGAACTGCGCAACACCCGGTTTTATGTGTAAGCCTCAGCTATTTGATGCTTATTATTTTGCAATGCTAGAAATGCCATATTAAACAAGAGAAACACTATATAAATAGCTATGTCATTTATTATCACAAATGCAACCATATCCTTTGTTGTTATGTTTCATAGCAAAATGAATTGCAGCGATATTTTTCAGTGTACAGAACACATATCCGAGATCAAGTCTGGCAAAGAGTTCGCCGATGCTGTTCAGCAGTCATCATTACTTTCAACATCGTAGAGAAGACTATCAAAAAATCGACGATGTATCTATCAAATACTGCTCAACTGTGTACTTTTCCGTGAAGATATACGAGAGAAACGAAGAAGACCTGACACTGGTTTTACCCCGCAACAGCTGGAAACTGTTCATATGCAAACATGGATAGTAGCATAATACTAGGTTACTCACAAGGCTGTATACCAAGTATAGCTTCTATTTTTTTTATGGCAATCAATGATGCTCTTCGGAATTTATTGGATTCTCACAACCTATCTCAAACACCTCAACGATGTTTGCATCTCATCGCAAAGTTGTGAGCTTTTTTGGCAATGTTGTCTCAGAAACACATTATGGCTGTTTTGGACATACCTTGGCTGAAACGAAAAGCTTTGTGAGAGTACAGGCCAGGAATGTATATACAGAAGCGTAAAGGGCAATGAAAAGTGGCCACGGTGTAGTGGGTAGTGTTTAAGCTTGTGACTTCAACCACTATACCAAACATACAGGAAAGTTACAATCCATCTGGAATGGATCGTATGATACCCTCCTGCATCTTCTAACTCATCCTGAATAAAATGTGTGTGATTTCCGAAATTTTCAATACAAATTCAAAAATATTGTGTATCTTTCTATTCAAAGTATACTTCCACTAAGTTTAAGAAATTTTACCAGAAAAACTGATTTTATGGTTTTTTCTTATAAAAAAGTGGGCGTGGCTGTAACTATTTGTTACCAAAGTTCATGAAATCTGATAAGATCTTGAAAATAATGCTTATCCGTCAGCGTAAGTAGCTTTAGGAAAGCAATATTAGGTTTTTCAAGAAAACACCCACAAAAAGTAGGCGTAGTATTGCACAACGTACGAACGATTTGTGCGAGAATGCGTGCATCTATATTTTCTTAGTTTATTTTGTAAAGACGATATTTTTTAGTTTTTAGTAAAAATGTTGAAAAAAGTGAATTTTCTTAAAAAGTGGGCGTGTCTGCGGCGATAACATATGCACGGATAGGCAGAATGGTCTTGTCAGGCCATGCAATGCAATGGTAACTGGGTGAATAAAGACTAACATAGTCACCAAAATTAGTAGGATGTGGCGAGTAGTACGTGTCTTCTAGTTGCACCGCCCCCAAACCTGAGTCTCACCTTAGGTCGATCCCCTAAACAAAACTTAATTTATCTTTCAATTCACATAACATCGGTACCTAGTTTTACCTAAGGCAACAGATAATGGTCAATGCAATGCAGGAAGAATAGAAAGGACTAAGAAAATCTCAAACTTCAATCATCGTAAGCTTTGGGATGGTATTAGTCATAGGGCACGTTTTGTAATTGTCGCTTAAAGATGCCAACTTCTCTATGATAGACCATTTTCTTAAAGCCATTATGTAGCTCAAGAAGAGTTGTTCCGAAACCAATTTGGGTCAATTCAAGCAATATATTAGGGAGGAAGTGAGCGGTTAAGAAGAAGAGTTCCACGCTTGCCGGTAGTTTAAAGTCACGCACAATTGTCACACATTTTTCGAAGAAAATGAGAAAAAAGTAATACTTCAACCTGCTTAGGAAATAGTAACCGATGATGCAACGCAGCCTAACCTACAAAAACTAAGGAAAATAAAAGAAAACTTTCTTATTTCCGCTCCAATACGCATATAACCGCCATCATGGCGTCGGAAAGACCAACGACTGGGCCAGATTTTAACAGTTGGTGACAAATCGTCCACAAATCGTATTCAAATCGCACACACAGTTCGCGTACACATGCCGAACGCTGCAATGAACATGGCCTCTAATTTACCCAACCCATAGCTCTTTAAATGGTGCGACTGAACCACGCAGGGTATTAGTTGCTGCTACCATAATTAGATTTAAACAAATTGGGCCAAAAGAAGTTCTTCACGTTCGCTTTCATTGTAAGATTCTGACGTCTACGTCTGGTGAGACGCAAACAGGTGGAACCTTCCTTTTGTTTAATTCGATTAAAAAAAAAAAAAAGACGTCCACCGCACAGCCCTCCACAAGAATCTGTTACACATTTGCATATTACACGTCCAGGTAATTTGCGTGTGTGCAACTTTCGTCACTTACCGCTACAACGAGATGATGATTGCGCTGCAACATTAAAAACATCACAGCCAACATCAGATTGTTGCCACTTGATAAGGTTCTTGTGTAAATTGGACCCGCACCGCCGTTGGCGGTAATTTCCGCCCCGATAGTTTGTTTTTGATAATCCTCGGCGCAAGGTAATTTGAACCGTGTTACCTTCTGCACGAACAACATCCATCGCATCGCAGACAAGGCGAACAGTGTAGTCTCAGGCAGAGATTGTGATGACAGATAATCGGGTGTACGGATGTGTTTGTTGGCAGATAATTGGAAGGCGCCAAATTGAGCGCAGTGCAAAGGAAATCAACTACCGCTCCCGGGTATACAAGGTCGAATCCTTGTATTAACAGATTGATCGCCAAACTAATTGGACATAGGAATGAGACTATGTCGACATTGACCATGGTTCAATGGAGTGGAACTATACGACAACTACGAGTACTCCTACTGCCTCGACAGCATAGAAGACCATATTTGGGTGTAGAATTTTACACCTCGCACAAATGTGGCTAAAATGTAGGTGGCCATAACCGATGATTTATCGTGAAATTTAAATATTAAATGATCGCTACATGGTCGACCTTGTGTCACGCAATCATACAGACACAGTGTACGATGTTGGCTGCACAAGGAGAAACTGGAGCAATAATTAAGGCTAAAAGCATTGGCAAGGCCTCTGCGATGATGCTGTTTGGGTTTTAAGTGAAAATCCTTTCTAAAAATACATAAAGAAGTTCGATTATTTCTGGAAATTAAGTGTAACCCACGGCTTAAGAGAAATCTCGTTGTTTGTTATGATGCGTTGGTTTTTTGTTAAGCGACACACTTCCAGTTGTAGGATTCAATCTGTCGAAAAATATTTCCAGTGAACTTTAAAGTGGGTTCACATCCCTCTATATCTAAGGCGTGGCATCCAGTTCGACTCGAGTAGTATTTTGTTCATTCATTCATTAAAGAAAGTGAGGATGAAATAAAAAAAAGCTTCATACGCAGATCAGTTTTCGGGATATTCGAACTCAAAAACGAATTTCATCATTAACTTTAGGGTATATTCGGACATTTGGGAAGGTTTTGTTAATACAGTTTTCGAAATATTTAAACAAGTCGGCATGCATCTTGTACAGAATTTCAAAATTTTAAATTTCGATCGTTATAATTTTTTTTATAAGACATGCCGTTTTCGAGATAATCGCACTCAAAAACGATTCCTGACATTAACTTGGAATAACTTATGGAGTATTACGTACATACAGTTTTCGAAAAATTTTAAAAATTTAGCATTCATCTTGTAGAGAATTTCGAAACATACATTTACGGTCGTAATAGTTTAATTTTTTTTCGACGTACCGTTTTCGAGAAAGTATTCACACACGAAAACAATTTCCACTACTCAGCTCATTCAGCGAGCAATTAATTAAAATAAACTGAATGAAAGAAAAGTTGAATAAATGAAAATAGAAATGAGTAAAGTAGTATTGAAAGAAAATATTTATAACAATAACTACCGATTAGTTCAATATTTCGATACAATCGAATAAATCGATAGCTTTTGTTCCATCACTATAAATGAGTGCTGCCAATTTGTTTCAAACTTGACATGGTCATCATCATTTAAAATGTTATCGCTTCTTCTGCAGATCCATTCACGTACTTTTCGAACGAAGAAAGGTATAAACTGTCAAATGCACATGATTGATAGAGAAAACTTTCAGAGAGTGGCAAATTGAGGCACATGAATACATTGCGAGTCGAAACTATACCAAACTACCAAAACGTCATTAAACGTTGTTGCTGTTATTTTCTTCTACTGAGGTAGTTGTCAAACTACGATGTTTTGCCTCAGCTCGGGTACGAAAAATAAATGATTCATTGCTCATATTTGGTGTTTGACGAATCGTCACATTTTCTTCTCACCCAGCATCAAAATTAACTCTTAATTTAAAACTGTGCAATTTTTCTTTTTTACTATCAGGTGTTTCTATTTGATGTCCCGGAAATGTTCTGAATGCGTTCAGGCACAGAGGGAGAATACTCGTTACTCGTTATTTCTCCTTTTTTTTCTCACCTTTGACAAATAAATTAATGCACTACGGGCTGTTTGGATCATTTTAGTACATTTGAAGGTGGTTTCGTATGCATTGTGTGATGTGAGCACAAAAAAAAGGAGTAAATATCATCCTCAGTCGTGCCATTAACATTTCAAATAGAAAAAACGTCAGATTCGAGTTGAAGTGTCAATTCCGTGATACATCGTCGTCCCAAAAACGCTGCAGCTCAGGTAGCATAATTTATTTATGAGCAAATAGGTAAAATCCTGATTAAACTATTCCAGCTGTGCCGCGTAATGCTGAAAACGCTGCGGTATACTGTGCAATGTGGAAACAATTCCTTCGAGTTATTCCAAACATACATAACTACAAGGTGGGGCAAAAGTAATGTCATAATGTGAATTGGCTGCCATTTTGTTAGAAATGAAAAAAAAATGGGCTTTGTTTTCAGAAAAACTTTACTTGCAGGTGTAGAATTTATGACATTAAGTTGAAAAAATGATATCGGTATCGTTTTACGGCATTTTGAATTGTTGCCCGCAAAACATCTGGCTCCAAATTGGTGATTTCTTCTTTAATGTTGGCTTCTAGGACTTGGAAGGTTTTTGGTTTGTTGGGGTAAACGCTAGATTTCAAAAAGCCCCAAAGGAAGAAGTCTGGCGCCGTCAGATCGGGCCATCTGGCCGGTCAGTTCAAATCGCTAAAACAGGAGATCACACGGCCCGGAAATTAGTGATTCCAAATCTCCATCGTTGCTCGAGCTGTGTGAGCGGTAGTTTCATCCTGCTGGAACCAACAACAAACAAATCGTTCAACATCTGTCTGAAGCGCTCAACAATGCTCGAGACCCAATTCAGCGCTCACCAGTTACAGTTACGCCAGTTACGGCCACAGCAATACGAGGCCAGCCACTTCTTGCGACATCTCTAGTTTGCAAGAGACGCTCAGTCAAAAGCATAATTGTTCATGCACATTGTGCTGAATAACGAGGAAAACGACGACAAAATTCACGCTGCGTTAAAAGAACAGACCGGGAATTGTTGAAATAAGCAATAACAATAATTCCGCGTTCTTCATGTGTGTATCGCTCCATTGGTTATTGTCAACTAATTCTCTATTTGTCTACAACATAAATGTCAAAGAACAATGACATTTGACGCCATTTGCAAAAATTATGGCACATTCACATTATGACATTACTTTTACCCCACCTAGTAGAATCAATCAATCTTCTACTAGAACAGATAGTGTGCAGAACCGATATCAGCACGAAAAATACTAAGTCAACGAGTATGTGCAGCTGCTGAAATACGCAGAAGCTATTGACATCATCGGGCATTCATAGCGTGCCATTGTAGAGCACTTTACGGTAATTGAAGAACAGGCGAAATCTGTCTTGAGGATAAAGGAAAGAAGCATCCACCTCCAAATAAACATATATTCGAAAAATTACACCATCGTGGCGATCCGACGATGCTTGACTCTAGGAAATCGCTGCTACTTCGGTTTGAAAAAAGATCTGGGTTCAAAACTCATAACTTGGAGGAACAGAACAGAATTGATGATCCTTCCTGTTTTTTATCAAGTGCTGTGCGGGACTATAAGCAGGAAAGTTGAGCGGATATCGGACTTTTTCGAAAGAAACACTCTTCGTCCGATAATTGATTCTATGTTATGTTATGTTCTAAGGTAACCAGATTATGTACCCTCTCACTCTAGACAAAATGTCAAACAATCCGATTGCCGACGATTAAAACTAGACCATCAGTTTCAGTTGTCATCTACCTATGTACATAGATTAAGTAACTTACACGTTTGGATGAACACCTCTTCTTCATCGACTCTGCGGCCGGCAAAGGTCACCAAAGATAGATAAAATAAGTTTTGCAATCAAAAATCCAATGAACTCGGTTTTGACTTCATCAAAAGCCTTAAGTCATAACTAGTATACATGTTGGCTTTGATGATCATGTCCCCTATATTTCTCTTTTTTAAGTATAGGTCTTTGCTTTGATGTGTTTCATTGCACACTGTTGAGTAGGTACATCTTTGCAATACTGAAGTCTTTAAATAGAAATTACCTTAACTTCCTCCAAAGGTATCGGTTGTAGACTAGAACTAAGCATGTCCTTAATATTTTTGCAAGCTTATTCCACCGACTCTGTTTCTATGTGAGATAAACACAGCAAAGCATTCTGAGAGCTGGTTTTTTATCAGCAGTTCTGTTGAGCTGCATTGCTATCGTAGCGCCGTCAACCTTTGCTTGACTTACAAATGTCCCAGTTCACTTATGGACTCCTTCTCATTTCTTTCTACCCCGTTCTAATCCCTTTGCTTCCTATAATGCTGTGCCAGCATGTTTGCAGATGCCTATCGATTCTACTCTTGAATTGTTGGAGATTAAAGATCTCGCAGTACTTCTGGGTCAAAACATATGCAAATATTTCTAAAGAATACCTTAGCCATTAATCTACACACAGTTAAGTTCTTTAGACCGCACCAACAACTTAACACTTTTCAATCATAATCAGGCTCCTAATGTACACATCCTGTTACGGCAATTTTATACTCCTTCTTTAATCATGTTGCCCTTTGGTGAAACTACATTTCCCCATTTCTCTTTGGCCAACACTGAATCCTGCTGTCTACTATAGCAATCATGTTAACAGACCATCTAACGGATTTATTTTTGATACCACACTCTCTCTCTCTTCTTGGCCAGCAGTACTTTTTTTTCAAATTACCTGCCTATGTACTATCTACGGCTTATTAATCAGCTAAGTACACGTTCTGCCGTGGCAATCCGCACAGCTTCTAATGTACAGAAAGGCCTTAGAGCCCATCTAATCAAGATATTATCGTGTCACAGAGTAAGGATCTAACACACTTCCTTGTAGCAGTAGAACGTGTTCGTAGTTCGCCCCAAAGATGAAGACGAGTGAAACCTGTACGAATGCTCGAATTCAATTTGAAAAAAATCTCACGGATTGAAGTACTACTGCATTTGCAACTGCATAGGTTGTTTTTATTTGGTTCTACTGAGACAATGTTTCTGCGATTCGTTTCAATTTTTATTTTATTTTTTCTTAGCAACGCAGTGTCATTGCAATGCGATTAGCAGCTGTCAGACGATACAGCGAAGATACAAATTGCAGATGATGCTCTATGTCACAATGGTACACAGCGTACTGTCTCCTTGGATGGCGCTGTAACTGTGACTTGTGAGTGATTTATATGCTGCTGCGGGATCACATGTAAAGTGCAAGTGTAATTAATCACCAATAAAAAAAAAAAACCAGCAGCGCGCGCGTAAGTGATAAGAAGAATTAATTAATATACACGACTTGTAGTACAGTAATAAAATATGGCAAATTGAATTGCAATTTATGTGATGGGACACTTGGCTTAGAGCCACACCTTCAGAGTATCTAAATTAGCATATCTAATTGATTCAATTACACAAATCCACTATAAAGTGTCAAAATCCCCCCACATACACATGCAACATTTGAGCAATAGAAAGTAAGAGGTGCAACAAATGGTTCATATCCTCTGAATAGAGCCTTAATTAATGCCAATGAAAATCAGGAAACTCAAATACCTTCCTTTGAATGAAGTGTGAAAAGGGCACCAGACAAATCCGTTACCCTCCCTATGCCAGGACTAATCCCCCATTCAGATGACAGTCAGTGTTGTTTATTGAGTCATGTTGCTATGCCTATGCCACCCTTCCTTAGATAAATTAACGAACCAGCCTCGAACCGTATAAAATTAAAGAACAGACAGACATAGAAAAAAAAAAAGTGAAATCAATGTAAACACTAAGATTGTGTCACTTTCACTTAGCGGATTGTAAATTTTCGATTGTCATCATCTCAAGTGAAAGCGTACATGAGACCCAACCGACGTTTATCTATTCCTTGCACTAGTTCTAGTTACTTTATGAGTGCGCACGCAATACATTAATCGCTTAAGGAAAAGAAAAACCCATCAGACTACGATGCAGACGCATTTTAATGGTGACCATATGTTACCATAACTCGAAGGAGGATTTATCTTGTAAGGTGCATTTGTCTTAGATGAAAAATTGTGGCGGGGGGATTCAGGGGATATATCTTTAATTGGAAAGATATTACATGACAAGTGGGATTCCATTCAAAATATAAAGGAGAGCAACAAAAGGGAAAATCTTCTTTTTTTTATAGAAATCAGGGACTACACTAAGTCTTTGAGTTGACATGCAACACGATGTTGGCATTTAGTAGAGGAGAGAGTCTAGATCTGTTTCTGGCGCCGTCATATTCAATGGGGTTATAGTGACAATTAACGGAGCTCAAAGTGACAGAAAAGAAATGGAAATTGGTTTAGATTTTGTACGGGTTACCCTAGGACCACATGGTGTAGAGGATTCGCGACAGCCATCAACAGTAAATTGCAGGAGAAAGTTATTAACGTGGTGGAGATGCTCAATGATACCAGAGGGTGATTGCAGTAGCAACACGCAAGTTTCTGGAGGAAGTTACAAGACAAAGAGAAGTCAACTGGATTCCAGTAGTGTAAACTGTGCCCAGGGATGTAAAGTAGATGATTGAATAAGTTACTAATGAGCTCCTTAAATGATAGACTAAAAATATAGATTCAGACAACAATAACAAAAACTTTGAGGCTAACAAAGATACGACAACTGAGTAGGTATACGCATTACAAAGACGGTATAGAATCATCTGCAGTGCCTAAGTATCGATGGTGATATTGTTACGGACAACTACATGATCCTTACAGATATGGACTCAGACGCAGTGGGTGCAATGGCTTGAGTGGTATCCACTATAATCGCTGACGCTGACTCGTGCTCCAACAGAGCAAGTGGTGGTCAGATTTATACAGTAAGAACTACACCCACAATGCCAGAGTAGAGTACCAACAAATCAGAAGACCTTAATTCATCCTTGATCGCACCTCAAACAGGAGGGAGTGAATTGACACGAAGAAAAAAACCACCTGCTGGGATCACCTGCTCGTCAATTCTTTGAGAGAAGAACAAGAAAAGTCAGTCCGATAGGTGAATGCCATTGACAAAATTGGGACAGCTATATGATATAAAAAGGACCTCCAGTAACAGGCAAAGAAGTTGGCACGATGTGGGAATTCCCTCAACCAGTGCTGAAGCTAGAAAGGATCCACCCTCAAAGAGTCACAGGGCACAGGATCCTTTCCAGAAATAAACCATTTACTGGCATTCACCTATCGTAGCTTCAAATGGACGACCAAATTCTTTAACCCTATGCATTTTGTTGGCCTTATACCTAATTAGAGCAAACATATACTATACAGCTAATCAGCTCCGTCTTCTGTACAGAGCACAAGTTAGACCTCGGCTTAAGTATTGTTCTTATGTACCGAGCTCGGTCCCTAAACATTCTCTTCACGTACTTGACAGCATATAGAGACGAAAAGTGAGCCTTTATATCGGCTTGGCTATCAGAGAAGATGGTTTTGTTACTGGTGTTAGATTACAAATTTCAGCTGCCTGAAAAATGGTTGAGTATGTATGAGTGGTGGGGCAAAAGTAATGTCATAATGTGAATTGGCTGCCATTTTGTTAGAAGTGAAAAAAATTGGGCTCTGTTTTCACGAAAACTTTATTTGAAGGTGTAAAATTTATGTCACTATCTTGAATAAATGATATCGATCAAATGACCATCTCTTGAGGAGATGCACATTTGTGCTCGTTTTACGGCATTTTGAATTGTTGCTCGCAAAACATCTCAAGCTCTAAATTGGTGATTTCTCTTCAATGTCGGCTTTCAAGACTTGAAAGGTTTGTGGTAATCGCGAAATTTCAAAAAGCCCTAAAGGAAGAAGACTGACGCCGTCAGATCTGGCGATGTGGCCGGCCAGTTCAAGTCATTACAGTTACGGTAGTGCAGTCGGCGTCCTCAAAAAAACAAGGGCCAATGCCGGGACCGGTCACTTCTTGCGACATCTCTAGTGGACCTAGTTTGCACGAGACGCTCAGCCAAACGCTTAATTGTTCGACGAAATTCACGCTGCGTTAAAACAACAGACCGGAAATTGATCAAAAAAACAGTTCCGCGTTATTCAGGTGTGTACCGCTCCATTGCTTGTTGTCAGCTAATTCTCTATCTGTCTGCAACATAAATGTCAAAGCACAATGACATTTGACGCCATTTGTAAAAATTATGGAACATTCACATTAAGACATATAGAGCCATCAATATTAAATACTAGGTTGTGTTTCGATGGACAAATTTTGAACCTTTCCCAGTCGTCCCTTGGGGGATTACTACTGATTAATTCCACTTGAAGCAGTAGTTAGACAGTGTGCCAATATTCAATGACTGCTGAATTCGTTGCTTTATAGCAGAGAGCTAAGCAGACTGAGATGACAATCAGGCAGATGTCAAGAACGGAAATTTTTTAGATGGAAGAGCTCTCATTTATATTTGAACTTGTGGAGGTAAGTCCAGAATAGCATTGCGAGATGCAGTGGAGATGGAGCATAGATAGACCGTCATACAAATTTTAGGTAAGCTTTAAGACTGTAGCAACTTCGTTAACCTTTATCCAACAAACTACTGACGCGTAGGTCAAACGACCAAAGTGTACTCTTGAAGCATAATTTTGCGATGCGGCGGCAGATCTATAGTGCTCGATTGGCTTCAGTAAATGTGACAGTTTCAGGACAATTTACTGTCCAGGATGATCGAAAGCTACTTTCCTTTTTGCAAGAATTGGATAGATTCGCCATAGATTGAGGGGCGAATAAGAAGGTTTAAATTTTTTAAAATTTACAACATTTGTCTATTTTGGATTTATAGGGAGGCCTTCCTTGGTGCAACATCTCTGTACTTCAGACGCAGCTTTCATATTTGCCGGCGCAGCCAATGGCCAAATGGTCAAATACGCTCTGAACTAAATTAACTGAGCACTCTGACTTGTTTATAAAACGCATTCAGTCAGTTGTCAAATTTCCATTAATTCATCTTATTCTTAATACGTTCTGAGTCAAAATTAAAAGCAAAATCCGTCATTTTTATTAAATACAAGAATTTACCAATCGACATTTATTTTAATATCAGAAATTCAATATGAAATTTACATTTTTCAAACTATTGCTCAGTTAGCTCAGTTAGTTAATTTGCATCCCCTCAAACTGCGCCCTGATAATGCTCTAAGCAAAAGTTTGGAGTAAACGTCAAAGTTCAACAAACAAAGACCATCATGTTCGAAGTTGATTTGCGTAAGTCAGAATAAACATGATGCCCATCATCTTCCCTGATGTTGAACTTGACAGTTCCCGATTTGACAAAGATGTCAAAAATAATTTTGACATTTTAGTCAGATCAGGAACTGTCAAGTTGAACATGAACATTCAAATAATTCATTTTGATCAGCAATAATCTGTATTTCATTACCAGATTCTTTATCAACTTTACGTTGTCTTTTTATCCCTTGTGCCGATATCTCTTTTGATCGCTGTGCAAACAGAAAGTAGCATGTTTAAAGTGAACGTTCAACAAACAAGGAACACGATGTTGGAAGTTAATTTGCTTAGGTCAGAACAAACTTTAAACCCATCATCTTCCCTGATGTCATCATTTTAGTCCGCGTCGGCAAAAGTACTTTGGCAAACACATTTGATTCACTTGACAGTTTTATTAAACCATACACCACAAACCATTCTGGCAAAATGGGCCTCTGTGAAATAAATGTCAAGGAAGTGCCATTGCCTGTGCATCACCATCACATCCAGGAAGTAACTCACTTCAAATGCATGTCACAGTAAATTTTCTGTTATTCAATTTAGATTTAAATTCATAAATCAATGACGTTCGTGCGTACGAACAAAAACAAACAACACAATGTTAACCAACACAGATCCTACCACCACCGATCATGAAGGTCATTAACTTCACGCACACAATTTAATGCTCGTATGCTGCATCACCATAGCCATCAAACTGACCAAGAGCCTTCCCAATAAATCATAGTCTCCCAGAGAGAGAGCGCTCACATCTATCGAAGACACATCAGCTTCAATTATTAATAACTCCCCGGATGAGTTCTTCTGGGTTGAGTTTCTGCTTAGACAGTCAGACACTTTCAAATGCGCCACCATGTGCATAACGCTCGCACGCTGGGGTGGAAATTTGATGAATCGCAGGGTCCGATCACATCGAACAGGCATTCCCCGAAAGAAGTAGAAGAACATTCTCTCTAATTGAATTGATTATTGATTGAATTTGTTGAATGTTGATTTGTTGCAATAAATGTTGTGTCTTCTAAGCGGCACACTGCCACAAGGAAAAGACACGTCCAAGAAGAACTTATTAATAGATTGTGTGTACCTCTTCCGCGTGTGTTGTACGCGCACACGTAGGACCTCTCTTGAACAGGAGAATCAATTTAAAAGAGATTCATCTTTCCAGCCCGGCAGTTGGTCCTATTGATTTATAGTGTACACTCTGGCATCGTGGAATCCTTTTGACGGTTAAATTATTTGTTTATTTATCTTTGTTTTTTATTTAAGTTATGAAAACTTCGAGCGTACAGTAGTCATGTCATGATTGACTGGATCTACCATGAAGATGGTTTGTTTTTTCTATCCGATTATTCGATTAAGTAGCTGGTGCGGGAGTCACCGTACAAAGGGGTGCATGTAATTTATGTACAATCAATATCCAGGCTACCTCTGCGATTACATTTTAAAAGAAATAAACAAGAATCGAATGATTTAGGGGGCTATTTCGGGGTAAAAGATGGAACATTAAATGGAAAGCTACGCATACTCTAATCAGCAACTAATTATCTTAAATGACACTACAGCTGTCTAGTGGTCGAGGGAACAGAGGTTAATCGAGATATTGTCTGATTAACCCAGGTTATAGAAAGTGATGTGTCATGCATCTAGAGCAGAAGAATAGTAATTATAAGTTATGTCAGAACTGCAATGAGTGTTACTCATGAAACCTGAAATTGCAGCTATTGTGTTCTAGAACCCTTATAGCAAACGAACGGCATTTCAATGTGTCTTTTGTTTAAAAACAAAAAGTTATCAAAGTTCCCCGTATTCTAAGCACAGTAAATGTGAATTTGAAGAAATAATTTAGTTTACTTACGAATATGATGCTTAAGTTACATTATCGGGAGTACTCACCTGGAAGAAAAAAGAAAAGGAAATAAAATTAGAGTGATGTTATTTTCTTGTAAGATAAAACCTAAGGGAAAAGTTAAGGATAAGATAACAGTCAGAATCAGATGAATGTTTAATGTGTGTAAGGTACTGTACGTATGGCCTTTTGTGGACTTATGGTTCACTAGTTTTTAGGAGTTATTTTATTTATTTTGGATAGACCCCTAGACACAGATCTGGTAAAGCCGCCAACTATGGCAATATCGTAGCTTGTATGTATAAGAGAGAAAGGACGATGCAATGGATTGGACTTGGTACTAGTGAAGTGAACTACCGTGGCGTTCAAAAGGCACAAACGTCGACAGTAAGCCTCTGTCTATCAACTCCTACTCTCACCTTTACGCGTTGAACCCCGGGAACCTAGTACCCCGATCCTAGATCGAGTCTCAACCCCTTTAGAAGATCATTGGTGGCAACAAACGAGAGAGGGGGAGAAGAGTATTACACTAAGGCATTCTTCCTTGGATCCTGCAGGCAACAGAAGAATTCTCCATATGAATCAACACTGGCGACTACAGTTCCAGTTAGGCTGGACATTTTAGTGAACACCTTTTATGGGTTACTTCGACATATATGGAGCTCAGGTCTAAAAAGATTTTCAAGACTGAGTCCGGGTTTTGAGAAAGAGATGTTGGACCCTCAATGGACCAACAGCAAAGCTCATTCAATCACTGGCTTGTCGCCTGGGTAGATATGACCACATCTTGCTATAGGTTTCTTGAAGTAGTTGTGATTATATTTCAGAGCTTGACAGTTAGACCGATGCAACCAGGGAGGATCAATAAAAGTCATGATGTCACTTTATGGGATAGAATATCCTGAAGGTAAACTCGCATCGCACTTGGATCTCCGCGGCGGGCTATCTCAGTGGATACAACATGCAAATATTAACCTACAACCCAAATAAGTTTGCAAACACTCTAGACCTCTTTCTCTCTTCAGAGTCAGACAGTTACACCCTCAAAATGCCCGCCCCTATGGAAGGACACGAGCTGATAAGCGACAGACAGCATGGTTCTCGCAGAAACCGTTCAATTGGAGACCTGCTGAGTTATGTAACCTCCCTATGGATCTCAGCCAATGAGCAGCAAGGTGAATCGAGAACTGTTACCGAGGACATCTCAAAAGCATTGGGTAAAACTAGCTTCCAACGGACTACCAGCCATGTGGTTGGATGGAAAATTGTCTTCAGGACAGATTAGTTAAAGTTATGGTCGACGATGTGTCTTCCTTTGCTGTAAATATTGGAGTGCTACAGGGGTCTATACTTTTACAATTTCTGTTTCAACTCCATACCAACGATTTATTCGTACCAGAGTCAACAAACAACAAGATCCTTAGTTTTGACGGTGACAGCTAACAGATAATATTTAGGTGTATTATCTTGCTCGAAAAACATGCCGGTAAATGTAATTACATTACATCATCAAAGATGCGACCAACTCAATTCACTAAAGGAAAACTTGCAGTAGACTTCAATGAAAGAAAAATAAAATTCGCCATCTTTTGCAAAAAGAACACATCTACTGTACCAGAGCTTTAAATGAACGAACAAACCATTCAACCGAATAAACAATGTATCTTCTTGACATTACAGTCAACCCTTGCGTAACAAGGCACGGCCAAATAAACAATATTGCAAAATCGGCGTCATTAAGTTGAGCTTTCTGTTTAGAGCAAAGAGATACTTTACTGCAAAACAGCTCTATCGTCTGCACAAGGCACAAGTTAGACCACGGATTGAGTACTGTCTTCATGTATGTAGCATCCAGAGACTGGCAGTTCGCTCAATTTCACAATAACATTCAATCTCCAATCGTTTCCCATCAAAGACTAGTAGCAGATCTATGTCTGTTCTATAGATACTACAGCAGCAGATGTTTCGGAGACCTCAATGGAATAATACCCAGAGATGGGACATGCCAGTACCCATCCCCACATCCTTTTTGCTACAGGACAAGTAAACTTTGGAATTCACTACCAAGAAGTAGGCTTGTAATCTTTTAGTCTCCATCTATTCAAGAACAGAACCAACAAACACAACAAAATGACATTCCAAGCTCAAGCATGACAACATGTTAGGTGTATAACTTGGGACAACCAGTTGCTACTCCCCTCATAGATGAGTTATCCTTGTATATTTGTAAGTTCGTTCGAAACACAAATTGTCAAAGCTGACAGTTTTAGTGTCTATATATATGCATGAGCTACGAGTAATTATTAAGCAATCCATGGGTGATGGTTTAATCAAAAATGACACGTGCTGATATACGGAACTACCTCCAAACGTCATAATTTTATTTTTATACAGTTTTAAATTCAATAAAAGGTGTGTTTGCCTTGTTGAACTTTATTTTGTACTCATTTGCCATCTCATTTGCTAATAATGAGATGGTTCAGCAAATGAGGAAATACATGGGGAATGAGGTAATTTATCACTTTATTTGCGATTTTTTGCCGTAGGCATCTCCGAAAACATATTTTTTAAACTCAGAGTTGCTTTCATCTTGGAAACTAATTCATGTTAAGGCAGACCCTAAATACCAAACAAATTAACAGCAAATACATCGACTAACAGCATGTAGTAGAATTGGTTAGCTTTCTGAAGTCACGAGAATAGATCGGTATTTAGTAATGATTCTAACCCAAATCTTACCCACATACAGTTCGATGAAACCGGAAAACAAAAAGGTGACAAATCTTTGTCGCCATCTGTTGACATATTCATTGCCAGAGTCTTACTCAAATGTAGCATAAACTTTTATGAACCCATGATAGCCCCACCAAACTTGCCCCATATTACACCGACGCCTGAACCCGATAGCGAACGATCCAATTGATGTTACTACCCATCACTCATACGAATCACTTCCTGATTAGGTACGAAGACGATAAAAATGCAAATTTAATTCCATCTGCGTCGCCGTTCGGAACAACCGTAGATCACTCCGACAGAATCTAGGAAATGGCTCCGCTTAAGATGGAAGCCATCAGCTTTTGAATAGAATTTGCATAACCAAGCGAGTGTACATACATATATCGTTTTGGAAGTGCTTTTCGTCTACCAAACAGTCGTGTGCATAAAATTTGCATTTTTACCAAATAAATGAGATTTGCATACACTGACTGGACTCCGTTCACCTAACACTTTGGTTCGAATGACAAAATACCAACACTCAGAGACCAAAGAGTACAGATACACCAGGTTAACTTCGGTTAACATATTTTCTTAATTTAACCTCTGTACAGTGCTTGACGCGAGGTGTATATAGCCCTGTGTACGTGTACTGGTCATAAAAATTGATCGGCATCGGGACACCCTCGATAGTGAAGACGACCACCAAAAACACGAAAGAAACAAACCATCACATCAACACATACACATTCCACAGATGGTATATGACAATGTACGTAGAGCAAATGAACTGCCTATCTTACGGATGTTCTTCCTGAGTCTGTGCGCCTTCTAACATAGAAAACTAATTCGATTGGGCGTGACCTCAGAGGCCTTTATGCGCGCTGTGCGATGTGAGATATATCTGTGGAAGATGAAAATTTCTAATTTAATTTTGCTCCTTCCGAGGGAGCACTGCGAACGTTGTGCGCTCAGCATACTTCCAATCTAAAGAAGATTGTTAGAACTAAGTATGAATCTCTTGCTCTGGGCTCGGATGGGGGGAGCAGCATCAAGTTACTACCGCATATTTGCTTTGCAATGTTTGCTTGCTTGACCTTTAGTTCAAATTTGAAAGGAAGTACTTCACAGATTGAATGCATAGATGGGGATTCATTTATTCTTGTCAGCGTAATTCTTTTGTGTGGCATTGGATTGGACCCCAGAGCTTGTGAGTAGTACTTTGTTCTAATTAGGAACGACTGAAGCTAGATTAATGTGCTTAGATTGATTTAAAGACTAGATATCTCCAATTAAGGCTGGCCTACTTCGAGGTGACGAAAGATGAGTGTCATCCTTGTGAAAATATGCTTGATTGGGGGCTCAGAGGTTGAATGATGTCGCATTAATTTATTGTGTACTCCTAAGTCAGTGGAGGTAGGCCCAATACACTTTAGCTACTTCTTGAGTACTTTCAAATTTCAATTAATATTAATTATTAAGAAAAGGTACCCTGCCGATAAGATCGATCATACAACAACCTGGTTGGGGTAGGTTAGGTTAAGTGGAGTTTTGAAGCAAGGATGTCTTAAAACACTAGGTACCACCCTGGAGAACCTTCTTAAAAGGCACAGAAACTTCAAAGTACTCAATCTCGCGGCAAAATTTTAGAATTCTATTGTATTCAATGTACCGTACATCCTCCAAGTCATTGAAAAAGTATCTACGTACGAGTACGTATAAGGTGACCAGATAAGAACGATAGGAAAAGAAATTTAAATACATCAACAACGGTGTGAGATATCAAACTGATTCTGACTTTATTTTGAAGCTACATTCATGCCATTATATATGGAATAGCACATGATTTAAAAGGCCACCTTGGCTTCGCTGGCAGTGATTCAAGCGGTCGGTCGAATTTTTAATGACTCGGTCCAATATGTGCGGCGTTATTCCGGCAATAGCGTCTCGAAAGTTGGCCTCGAGCTCGTCCAAAGTGGTTGGCTTGTTAGCGTAGACTAAGGACTTGACGTAGCCCCAGAGAAAATAATCTAGGGTCGTCAAGTCACATGATCGCGGCGGCCAATTGATGAACGCTCGCCGTGAGATGTGTGTTACTTGAATGGCATGTAGCGACGTCTTATTGGAACAACAGCTCGGATATATCGATGTTGTCGAGCTCTGGCCAAAGAAAGTCGGTTAACATCGCTCTATACCGAGAACCATTGACGGTAACGGTGTCTTCTTCTCCATTTCGAAAGAAATAAAGTCCGATGATGCCACCGTGCCATAAACCGCAACAAACAGTCAATCTTTGTGGATGCATTGATGCTTGGTCGAACACTTGTGGATTGTGGTTGCTCCAATAATGACAATTTTGGTTGTTGGCGTAGCCGCTGAGCCAAAAATGGACCTCGTCCGAAAAAATGATTTTTTGGCCAAAATCCGGATCTCCAGCCAACATTTCCAGGGCCCAATTAGAGAACTCACGGCGTTGTCTATGGTCATCCGGGTTCAATTCTTGCGTCAGCACAATCTTATACTGATGTAGGCCCAAATTCAACCGCAAAATAAGACTGGTTGCCTCTCGGGCGATGCCCCTTCAGCTGATCGAATCGACATGTGTGGGTCTTCTTCGATACTGGCCGCTACGGCGGCTATGTTTTATTCACTTCGCACCGATCTCTGTCTGGTTGGTGGCTTAAGATCCAGAAGAGTGTACTCACAATCAAACTTTTCCACGGTGCGACGAATTGCCTGCGCACTGAAGCCATGATGACGACCGACCTCATGACGAAATTCACGTTGCGTATCATTGCTATCATTGCTATCTGGCCACCCTTTAATAGGACAGTCATAGTTGGGATTGCCTATACTAATAGTGCAATGGCCTACACTACTGTTCTTGAAGAAACCCTAAGTTAGTGAGCCATAGCGCATTGTGTTCAGCTTTTAACTTTATCCTTCAATCAGAAGATGTAGAAACGTCTTTTAGCGATGCCGTGGGAGTCCCACGTAGATCACCTGTAATGGCACAGCCGGCCGTTTTTTTTTTTTTTCTTCAGTGTGAATTTCCTTCCATCAGGCAATTGCTCTATATATGTTATCATTCTGTATAGCATCTACTCTCTTCCATATGAAGAGGGCATTTTAGGCGTTCCAGGATGCCTCCCATGAAACGAGAGGGACAGCTCAACCACCCACTAACTTGGGCAGCTTAAAGTGTGATATCTTGTACTTTCTGGTGAAGAGAACCAGTTCCGTTTTATCTGTATCCCCTACTTTCTTTTCGGTTATAATGTAACGAACAGCGAGACGAACAGAGGGTAGGTTGAAAACAATTAGTTCCGATAGCCAGCTCAGAAAATTCAAATACCGACTTTGCAGTCGAGACAGGACTCATCCAGCACGAATGCTAAAGCTATGAATATCGGCAGGGACTCCACTGTGACATAAAAGATTCTTTTGCCAATAAAAACCGATGCTGAATCTAGTCTTTCTTTCGGTGGCTAAATCGTGTTTCAGAGGAGTCCGAGACTCCCCCAGCAAAAACAATTCAATAGTTTTAAATTCTTTAACTACTTTGCCCGAAACTGCGACTAACTCACTAACAATGGGGCTTCGTGGATGCTGGCAAGACTCCCGGCGATGCTGAATTGTCAGCCCAATGTCGTGCTTCGGGCAGTATTATCATGAATCAGGGACAGATTAGGACAGTATCTTCGTGTACGACAACCAGAAGTAATTAGGGTCTCGGGCTCAGGTAAAGCACTGCCTTTGTAAAAAATATCAACATTCTCATCACCCGAGGACGCCGTTCTTCTGGCTACCTTTCTCTAAGAAGCCCCTATTTTGTACTCGTTATCATGCAGGGACAGAAGGTGGTCTCCACACTTTTGCCTTTAGATGTAGGTACATGGATTCGTTTCCAACTGTGCCACCTGCACACACCCTCAAACCTTGACTTCTTTGATATTTTAGGCATCATCCAAAATTTTATGAAATTTTTCGTCTTCTCAGTAGTCGGATGTGTAAGAGTGAGTTCAGGAGCGCATCTCTCTCTCGATCGCCTTTCAAGTAGGCCCTGTAGTTTCTGTATTCCTTCTAAATATGTTTCAGGGCTTTCTTATTTAGTCCCGAACCCTGTAGCAACCTGCCCCATTAAAAAGGTCTAACTTGCGACCAACGAACTGACCAAAACCTAGGGCTATATGTATGTATGTATAACAGTGGAGGTAATAGTGACTGGAAAGCCTGACATTAATCAGGAGTCTAACAATTGTTCATTAAACCCACCTACTAACGACGCAATGGCATTGAGATTTAAGAGATGAAAGCAGCCACATTAAGATACGACCTAGATAAATCAAAGATACAACTTTATCTGCCGACATTCTATACACTCCTCCGTTTTTTTCAAACTCCACTCTTTGCTATTCTTAGAGTAATCCACTTCTGTTATAATCATAGCCCGCCTTCAGTCTTGCCTTTAAAAACGCCCTCTTAATCTGCCGCCTCATACTATCTTTCGAGACAATCAAACGATGATAAACTATTTACCATCGATATTTCAATTAATTCTGGCCGCCCTTCCATGTATCTCACATCAGCCGAGCGGCATAGCTTTGTATTTGCCACAAAAATATACCAAGCATAAGTGAATAAGTCATTCAATGTCCTCCGGCGAGTACAACTGACGCGTTCCAAACAAGAAAATCCAATTTAAATTCCATAAATTAAAGTGCAATTGCTCGTGTTAGATACATAAGAGGGGGCAGCAACAGCACCGAGTTGGTCTTGTAATCCCGATCTGCAAATAGTCGATGAACATCCTAAGAGAACTTGAAATACTCATTTTTTTTTTTTCTTTTTTTTTCTATGTGAAACCCCAAAACGATGGATAATCGAATGCAAGCGAACAACCATTATGTTCTCGTTTACTAGACGCAGGAATGCATCGTTGCTGTAGTATCTGATAAAGATTGCGTGCACACCTGCTGCACCAAACTGAGAGGACGGTCCACAAATCTAGTCTAGCCATCCCCCAACTTATTAATTTTGCGCGGTAAGAATTGTCTATTCTTGGAGCACATCCATTCGTTCAGAGTGTGCCTATGTGTGGGAGACGGTACATTAACTACCGGCGCTGAAAATTGCTCCTTCTGGTGCATGTTCAATGACACCTCCTTCTCACTTTCGCTGTTGTTACGTATGCGAGCACAAGAGTATCGGATGATATCCGATCTGGTATTTATGTGAAACAGTCTCTTCGTCTTCATCTACAGTAATTTCGAGGCTTTCCCTGCCCCATACACCTTCCACACCTTCTCATGCTCATCCCTGATTTATTTTCGTTTCACAATCACACTGCGAGGTAATTATGTTACTTGGGCAATCGATATCGGAACATGGCTTTTGGCGCGTTCGCCTGTCATTTTCATCTTTCAGGCAGGAAAATAAAACAAATAAAATCAACCCAGACGAAGGGCGACGACGTGCTGACTTTAAGTGGTATGCTATTCGGTGTCTGTGTATGACTTGTCAGCTCAGGACAACTGATGACTTTGCTTGTTGGGCTCTAATGAAGGTAGTTAAGCAAAGCAGCAAGAAGTCGGTAGGTGCGCATATTGGGGGCTCAATTCAATCGTGATTGAGAGCCCCCGCCTTCATAGGATTGTTTTTCGATTTGTATTCCTCTTCCATATCCTTTGAGGGATTTCTATTTTTGGAGACTATAGTCTACATTGTCTCAGGTGAAAAGATTAATCACCAGACTTCATGAACATGCAACTAAGAAATGAGTTCACATTCTTCACAGTAGAAGCAGAGAAGGTGCGGAACACTTTGAACGAGTAGACATAACTTGGGTAACGAAAAATACTTTTTTTTTAGAAATAAAAGTTTATATAAAATAGTTTATATAAATATAGACTCAAATCAGAGTTCAAGGCTTAAAGACTAAAAAGACTGAAAATTGCTGCAATGCCAAATGAAGTTGTATGATTGTACTGAAACCAAGAAATCCACTAACTCGTTCGTTTTTTGTTTAGCTTGATCAGTACCTACAACCATAAGATCTTACTGGACATACAAACCCATATTGAATAGACAGACCGTGCTGAATAAGTTGTATGGGAACGAGGAGAAGGACCTCCTATCCCTAGACCTAATAAAGGTTCTTAAGTTCCTAAGGAAAACCAAGTTAATTGATGTGCCTTAGCGCATATTTTAGGGCGCAGTGCATTTAACCCCGACGCAATTAATTCATGATTTTTAGCACACAGCCTGAGAAGGGAAATAATAAATAGAAAAGTTTCTAAGCAATTGTGGGCTACAATGAGAATGAAAAATTGGAATCAAATTTTCAAACGTCTTACTAAGTCCAAGACGCTTACCTCTCCCAAAAAAAACCAATCCGACTCTGAAATTTTGCATTCACATACGCCGCGGTCTCTCTTGTCACTCTTAAATAGCTTTTTGAGTCTTAATATCTGAGTTAAGGCAGAAAGTATAGGCAAAGATAGTTCAAAACTTTTATACGCAAATTCGAAAGGCCTTGTAGGCTTATCTACCTGCGCTAAATCACAGTGATATGATCTATTAGAGTGAAATAAAGCGTAAAAACAAATTTGCATAACTGAAAAAATCATACCTCTTGTCCTTTAAAAGTACCACGTAACCTATACATTTCAATACGGGTGATTGGATTGACTTAAAATTTTGTACAAATGTTTCTTAGAAGATTCTATGAAGACGTACGATGGAGTTTTTTCAATACGGTGGCCAATTTGTGTTAAAAAAAAAAACAACAACAACAAAATTGATGCCACGCAGAACGATGACTCTACGACGTTACCGAATGCTACAAGCTGAGCAGATACACAGATATGCAGATATTAACACAATCCAAAAAGCTAAGACTCAGCGGCTGTAAGTCTTCGAATGTCAGTTGCAAAGTTTGTGACGAAGGATTGCAGGCGAAGGGTTTCCCGTAATACAAGCAGATAAAAGGTTGTGGTGTCTCAGCCAGAAACTTCTTCACTTGATATATGAGACGTTGAAGCTTTTGAGGATAATTGGCGAATAAGACTTGCATTATATATATTATTGCAAAATAAAACTGAGAGGAGAATGTCATGAAAGCCAACTGCAGCTTTATGAAGAAAATGTGCTGTTAAATTGACTTGAAATTTGGTACACATTTTCTTAATGAGATTTTATGAAAGCCTACGATCGAATTTGTTCAGTATGTCTACCAATTTTTCTGTCCATGAATCATCGATCCTGATGAAGATTCTACTAATGTTAGTTGAAAATCTTTCCTAAATTTCATCAGATTATGGTAAACAGAAGGTCCCCGCCATTAGAGAAACTTTTTCAGCCATAATCCCCTTAAATATTTTCTAATTCTGAATTCTAAAACTTAATCCGTATTACCGTATCATTTTCAAATTAACTAATCGCTTCCGCACACGACAAACTAACACCGTCCTAGAAACTTCAAGCCATAACTAATCGCTTAGTCCATGCAAATCCATACTTCCGATCTTAAAACTGATTTAGAAAATAAATTTGCCCATTGTCACTCATGTCACAATGTGGGAAATGACCCAGAAACAGATTCACAGTCAAATCGAAATTTATATTCAATAGTTTCGAAAATGAAGTGTGGAAAAGTAGTGGCATTAGATTTGTATAAATTTCCCATTAATTACTAATTTTTCTTGTTTTTTGTTCATTGGCAGCTATAATTTGTCCAAAATGCAAAAGATCTCCCGCTGAGGAATGATAACTGGAAAGATACGAGAGAATTGAAAACTCAAGAGCGCACACACTATGCACAAGCGACCGCCATCAATCAATTAGCGACGCACACATCAATGTGATCGTGCCAATGATCATGAATTAATTTTCTTAAGTACACACAAGGGAATCAATCGATCTGTCTGTCTGATCTATCCATCAAGTCATTTACATATCTCAACGGGCCTAAGAAAAAAAAAAAAAAAAAACCGAAAAGAAGGATTAATCAAAACACTGAACAAACTGCGTCTGATTTCAAGTGCCGCAGACAATACACATGTTTAACATGATGTCAAGCGATCTTGAGGGAACGTTGTGCGTATTGAAATAACTAATTTCGAAGATTGATGAATATTGATAGGAAGCAGGCGTCGATTGATGGTAATGATCGATGTGCAGAACATCGTGGTTGCATTTTGGAGTGCCACCGGGGAATGCTAGTGTTACTGCTGCTGGTTGTTATCTCAGGGGGGTACTTGTTCATATGTAACTCCTTGAACTTGAGTGAATGGGTATTGTCATTCAATTTGATGTGAATGGTGTACGAGTTGTGTATACAGGGAATTTCAAGAAAGGATAAGTAAATCTGTCTGGGATTGAAGGGTGAAATAGATTCTAGATACTAGATCTATAGGAATGTTGTTGCAATCCATTAAGAAATTTAAGAAATCAAGCAATTTCCAAGAACATTTTCTTGAAATCTCGAGCAAAGAGCATTTGCTAGGCCTCACCATATGAACATACGAGGTAACGTGCATCTCTACTTTCGCAAAGTTTCTAAAGAATCTCAGAAATTTAAATGCCTACGATAATGTTGAACTTACAAATTTTGCTTTCACGAGAAATAGACATTAAATTAGTTCGTACCCATCACGATGTTAATAGCAATATTCATATACAGCACACCCTGATAAAATCACTCACTCAGATATGAATCACTGTTATGGCCTTATGGCCAAGTTAAACCCACAGATGCACACGAATGGAGCCATGAACCTTTGAAATGCAATTTACAACTGAATGTATCGCTCAACTGTTTGCTCTAAAGGACGGTAACATAATTAAATAAAAGAAAATAATAAGTAAGAACGAGATTCTACCAGGCAAAAACTCATCCGTCTTTTTTTTCAGGATATTCACTTAACCTATGTATTTCAATACGGGGTGTTGGATTGACTTGGAATTTGGTGTAAAGTTTCTTTATAAGATTCTATGAAAGCCTACGATGGAATTTTTCCAATATGGTCAGCATTTTTTATTTTATTTTTTTATGCACATACCTACAACAATATGAACGACAGAAATAAAACAATATGCACCAACCCCCGTGGATATGGAGTTGGACTGCTGCTAACGCCAACAGCACGCAGAGGCCTAATTACCTGGCAACCGCACGGTGATAGGATTTTAACGGCCAGATTCCGGACGAGAGTACGTCGCGTCACCATCATACAGTGTTACGCCCCCACGGATGGTTCGTCTGAGGAAGAAAAGGAGAACTTCTACAACCAGTTGGGAGCTGTTCATAAAGCAACACCCAATGGCGGCATTGTCATTGTGATGGGGGACCTGAATGCCAAGGTAGGCTGCGACAACGAAGGGCTCAAACATGTTATGGGACGGCACGGACTAGGCAATCGGAATGACAACGGCGAAAGATTTGTTGACTTTTGCAACGCAAATCGTCTTGTCATAGGTGGCACCATGTTTGAGCACAAAGCCTGCCATAAAATCAGTTGGGTGTCAACTGACAGGCAAGCAACCTCCAACCAAATTGACCATTTTGCCATTAGTCGCCGTTTTAGAAGTAGTCTCGTAGACGTCCGAAACAGGCGAGGTGCCGACATGGGGTTGGTACGAGATCACCATCTTATGATAGCTACTCTCCGACTACGCACTGCTGCCGTTCGTAGATCTAACGACACAAGAATACCTAGGTTCAATGTAGACCGACTGAGAGTTCCCACAGTGCGCCAAGAATTAAGGGACCATCTCTCACGTGGAGTGGAAACAATCAGCAGCTCCCTGCCCGCCACCATCCAAGACCATTGGTGCGCTGTGAAAACTGTTTTCACATCAGGTGCTGAAAGGATTGTCGGTCGATCACATGGAAACCATAGGGCGTAGCTTTCCGAGGATACCTGGAGAAGGATCAACGAACGAAAACAGCTAAGAGCTCAAATTGCAGCAACTCCAGCAGCAGGGAGGATCGAGCTTGAGTCCCTATATCGCATGAAGATGAGAGAAGTACAGCGTAGCGTGAGACGTGACAAGCGCAATTACATCAATGCGCTGGCTACGGAAGCAGAAGAAGCAGCAGCGAGGTGCGACAGCAGAACCGTTTATAGAATCACTAAAGAGCTTATAGGTGGCCGAAGCTCTACTCAACACCCAGTGAAAGGCTTAGACGGTTCGTTGCTAATATCGGATGAGGATCAACTGAAGAGATGGAAGGAGCATTTTGCTTCGGTTCTAAACCGAGTATTCGCCAGCAATATGCACCCAAGTCAGACTGAAGTGTCCGTAGAAAGAAGTTCCCGAATTCGCACCACAACCCCCAGTAAAGAAGAGATTATTACCGCAATCAAAGCACTGAAAACTAATAAGGCGGTAGGACTTGACGGCATACCCGCGGAGCTTTTTCAAGCTGCGCCAACAGCATCGGCAGAGCTACTGTTCCCACTTGTCGGGAGAACATGGGAAGCCGAGAGTTTTCCAGATGAGTGGAAAAAGGGAATGATTGTCAAGCTCCCTAAAAAAGGCAACCTAATGCAGTGCGAAAACTGGAGAGGTGTCTGCGTGCTGCCTGCTGTAGCCAAGATAATAGCTAGAATCATCCTGGAGCGAATCAAAGAACACCTTGAAGACACACTTGACGCCGAACAAGCAGGTTTCCGCTCTGGATCCTCCTGTGTCGACCACATCAACACCCTGCGGATCACCATCGAGCAATGTGTTGAATATCGATCACCACTTCACCTGTTGTTCATCGATTTTGAAAAGGCGTTTGATAGTGTCAATCGGGAATTTATTTGGCGTGCCTTGCGCAGGAGAGGCATTCCGGATAAATTAATAGCAATTATCAAAGCTACATATGATGGGTCCACATGTCACGTTTTGCACAGAGGAAGGCTGTCTGAGGAATTCGAAGTCCAAAGTGGGGTTCGGCAAGGCTGCATACTTTCACCAATATTGTTTTTATTGGTGATTAGCGATGTGCTGAATGCGGCCTTATCAACAGGAAATGGAGGAATTCGATGGACTCTTACATCTGAACTCAAACACCTCGACTACGCCGACGATGTATGCCTACTGTCTCACAGAATAATGGACCTTCACCAAATGACAGCAAATGTGGAGAGGGAAGCAGACGTCGTTGGGCTGAAAATTAACTCGGCAAAAACAAAAATGATCAGCCTAGGACCAAACTCATCAACTCATATATGCATTGCTGGACAAACGGTTGAGAGAGTAGAGAGTTTCCAATACCTTGGGAGTATTGTCTCAACCGATGGCGGAACCGAACTGGATATAGCCAGCCGAATAGGTAAAGCAAAATCTGCGTTTGGGATGCTATCCATAGTTTGGCGAAGTAATGCAATTAGCTTAAACACCAAGCTACGACTGTTCCGTTCCAACGTTGAATCCGTGTTGCTATATGGATGTGGTACCTGGAGAGTGACCGTCACTATCACGAGGAAGCTGCAAACGTTTGTCAATAGGTGTCTACGTTACATCTTAAGGATATTCTGGCCAAACCGTATCTCTAATGAACAGCTTTATCAGAGAACGGGCCATGAACCTATAGGCACAACCATACGACGACGAAAGTGGCAGTGGATCGGTCACACTCTCCGAAAGGGTGACAGGTCCATAGCTAACCAAGCGATGCAATGGAACCCGCTTACCCAGGATGGCAGGATACGCGGCGGTCCTAGGAGTACGTGGCGCAGAACAGTTGAGAAGGAAGCACGGCAACTGGGAAAGAGTTGGGGAGAGCTCAGGCACATTTCCAGAAATCGCACACGATGGCGCGTAGGCGTTGTAGAGGCCCTAGGACCCACAAGGGGATACAGGACATAAGAGAAGAAGAAGAGAGAGAAACAGTTTGGCATCAATCTAAACACCGAACTGATAAGTTGATTAAAGCTAGGCTTAATTGAGGGTGAAACTTAGCCCAAACAAAACTCAACTGAACTCAACCGAGCAAGTCGACGACTATTTTCTCAAGAAGGTCTCGAAAAGTGTATCTATCTAGTAATGTTAAGTTGTTACGTATTGTATCTTAAAGAAGATGTCATGATCGTCGAATCTTTTCAATTTGTCTGGAAGAAGCATCCTATCACAATTTTTTCAGAATATCAGGGCCTACAAGACTGCTAGCATAAAGTTTTTAATAAAGACCTCTTTCTGATAACAGGCTTACGGATAGATTTTAGAATGAAATATCTCATCTAGATCATTCTAGGTTTCTTCAAAAATAGTAGTAGTTAGACACGTGGTAGATTGACATTTTAACCAGAGTTGAATTGCCTAACTCTCAGACAATTTTAAAGTAAAACTTGCTCTAACGCTGTGACAGCGCCTCGAAATGCCTATAATATCGGCACACCTGCCAAACTCCGAAACTTAATCATGACCACTTCACGGAGCATACCACCTGTTATACCCTTATGCATGTTAAATTAATTAACATGCTTAAATTTTCATGATTCGACATGCCGTCGCTTGTTTCCTTTGCATATACAACTTAACCTAGGCACTTTGATACGGATTGTGGGATTTACTTGAAATCGGGTATAAGTTAAAGACAGTTAACAACTTTTACTATGCAACTGAACAATCAAAATATCTTATAGACTATTGTTTATAGCTAATGCGACGTGAGAATGAATACTATGTGGGAATGAATGCAACGTCGATCCAGACGTCAGCAAATTACGGCGAATCTTTTGTTGCGCTATGCAGGTGCACCGAATGATGACATATGTACGTTGTGTAGATCGGTTGACGATGCCCGAGGTAATGACTGGGTTACTGCACGTGTTATTTACTCGTATTGGAGATTTATTTGAGTGTGTTAACTCTTCCCCTCCCAAACCCCACAAGCGGAATAGTAGGGATGCAGTAAAGTGGGAGGGTTGTGATCCTTCTACTCCGGATCATAACTTCGCCATAAGGAAAAGAAGAAGATAACTCTTTGAGTCCTCGTAAAGTTTTAGTAGAATGGTATGTTAAGGATGCTGGGCTGTTTCTTAGGTAGTTCTGGTAGATATTCTTCCTGCTTCGGAGTAGGCATAGTCCCTAGGGGAATGGATTGTGGGATGATGGTTATGTCGGACCATTTTTTGATTTTCAGCTTGAGGAGGAATACTGTAGCTAGTAAGTAGAAAGCTTTAGCAAAAAGATAGTAGTTAATAAATTGATAAGTTTCCTTTTCTAGTTCGGATCCTTCAGAAAATAAGTGCAGTAAAGGTGGTGAGGTTTGTACGTTGAATTTTGAAGGGGAGGTATGCAACTGACTATTTCGCTGGAGCATTTAAAAAAAAGCGACAAAACAGGGAGAAACAGGAGACATTTCTTCGATGTTCAAGTGTGAATTCACAATGTCTCTGTTGCCTATAAGTTTTAACGCGCGATTGTGTACAACATCAAGAATGTTCAGAACGGTCTTGGGTGCACCAGGCCAGATATGGGCGTTATATTCCAGCTTATGGCGGATGAATGCCTTATAAATTTAGGCCAGATCAGACGGGGTAAAATATTTCTTGCAGCATTTAAGGAATCCTAGACATTTTGCAGCCTTTTTTGGCATCGAAGATGGTTATTAATACACATACCGAGAATGGCAAGTCTTTCGGTTTCAACGATGCAAGTACCATCCATGGATAATGGTTGAGGGTTTTGGTTTCGCTTGAGAGACAGAAGACAGCATTGTTTTTTGGAAGCATTAAATTCCACTCTGTTGGTTGAACCCCATTTGATGATGCTTTCCAGGTTGGAATTTAATGTGTTTAATATACGTTGCTGTTCCTCTTCTACGGCCGTAAGTTAGGGAACGAATATGAAAAACTGAGGGTACTGTCATCAGCGAAGGAATGGATTAGATTAGAAGTTGCAGACAAGAGATCATTTATAAAAATAAGAAAGAGAGTAGGAGACAAAACAGAGCCTTGGGGAACACCAACATTTATTTAGTGAATTGCAGACTTGATGCCGTCCAAGACAACTTGTTTTGAACGCCCCGAAAGGTAATTTCTAATCCATTAAAGAAGAGACTCATTGACGCCATATGCACGCATTTTCGACAAAAAAGGCTGATGCCAAACTCTGTCAAATGCCTTTGAAATATCAAGCGCAACCATCTTAGTTTCGCCGAAATGGAGAGATTGGTTCCACTTCTCGGTGAGATATGCCATCAAATCACCAGTGGACCTGTTGCTACGAAAACCATACTGCCGGTTTTCGTGAATCGAGATATTTCATAAGCTGATGATTTATCAGCGTCTCCATGACCTTGGAAAGAAGGGACGTAAGTGCAATGGATCGGTAATTGGATAGGGAGGAAGATTCGCCTGTTTTTAGGCACGGGCTGGGCAAATGCTGTAGGTATATGCTGAATAGTAAAATAGACAGAAAAGCTTACGCAGAGGTTTTGCCAGCGTAGAAGAACACCTCTTCAAAACTATGGGGGGCAACGGATTTGTGTATGTTAAGACCTTTGAGCACTCCTGCAACTGTCCGGTGGAAAATTTGACGCTCTCAAATACAGGCGGAGACAAAGCATTATCTGGCAGCGTGGAGTTCGCTGCAAAATGAGCAGCAAGCAGATTGGCTTTGTCTAAGGAGCTGACAGCTGAAATGTTATTGAAAACGAGCATAGGGATGGTGGACGAGGCAGAATTTTTATTATTTTTGACGAATGACCAATGTAGAATTTTTTGCCTCAATTTTTGGTCGTGTAAGAATTTTACACGTCGAATATGAGCATTGCAGTCTTTTCTGGCTTATTTTAACTTCTTTCGGTTTTCCTCAGATTTGTTGGCTTTATAAGACCGAAAACTTTCTTCTTTCAACCTGATAGCCTCTTTACAGCTCTGGTCAAACCACGAGTTTGCCTTAGGTTTAATGCTCTTTATTCTGTTAGGATTAAAGTCATTCATACCTAAGAGGATAGTGTCACTGATCATATCAGCAGCGGCATCCACATCGCTATCGAGGAAAAATAGCGACCATTTAAAACTCCTAAAGAAGCTATTAAGGCCGCTCTAGTTAGCTTTCTCGTATTGCCATACTTTTCGAGTGGTCGGAATACGAGAATTTAGCTGATATTATGGTCAGACCTACCCAGAGGTTTGTATTTATCAGGGTGCGAAGTAAGAAACAAGTCCAAGGTGTTGGCAGAATGACTTAAAATGTCCGGTATACGTGTAGGCTCATTTACAAGCTGAGCCAAATTGTTTACCTCAGCAAATAGTTCAACATACCTTCGTTCGGGTGTTGTCTGGCCAGAATGTTGAAGCCGATTCGAATTGTGTATATTGAAATCGCGCGCAATGACGATTTCAGTATGAAGATACAAGGACGATTCGAGTGATGGAATCGGACAGCGCATCAAATTCGTCAAAAGTTGAGTTGCTGTCTACACTAAAGCTTCTGTAAAAAAGGAAGTAGTGAATATTATTTGCTTACGGACGGTGAATTTTAGCCATTTCAAATTAAATTCCGGGTTGAAAGCGGCCATACTGTGGTGGAACTCGGTAAGCAATAGCACTACGGACATAAATAGTGAGGCGCCGGTAGGGAAAGAATAATGACACTAAGTTATATCCACGCAAAACGGAAGATTCTTCAACCACCTGCGTTTCGCTTAGTGCCGAAACAGCTGGTTTGTGGGATCTTAATGTTACTAATTAAAGCTTGAACTTGTGTTAGTTTGAGTTTTAAAAGTGGAAATAATGCGAAACGTGAGAGATTTTTTCATATTTCAGATACGAAGAGCTCATACTGTTCTATTTCTAATATGTGGAGGAGTTTCAGATTACTACCATGGAGTCTGGCTGTGCCAGTGTTTAATGCAATTGTTTGGAAATTAGAGTGATCAAGAATCTAGACTTCCGCACATACGATGGTGCAAAATAACTTAATTTAAATACTAGTTTCTTACGCTAGCTAGTATGGTTAGCTGCATTCCTAAGACTGTCAGTCTGTCTGACTCCTTTTCTTCCAATCTTGATGTGCTTGGCTACTAGGGGGCCTCTTTTCCTCAGGGTGATGAGGTAGATGTAGTTCCTTCACTTCTATTTTTTACGATTTATTTTTATTATTTCTTTTTATTACTTAACCAGCACACTGAAATGTTAATTACACTGATCAATACATTAACGATTTCGCGGGTCCCTGCTCGGGCGCCATTTAAAGACATTTAACAACTTTTTCTTTAAAAAAAAAAAACTTTATTCAATTAGTACCACTATACAACTGAACAATCAAAATATTTTGTAGACTGTTATTTAAGCAAATGCTACGTAGGAATGAATGCAACGTCGATCCATCAGATTCGGCAAATTATGCCGAAAGTGGGTGTATCCTCCTTCTAAGATACATCCGGAGTAATTTATAAGCCTATATAACGTAGGAATGTCCTTTCCTTACTGTAACCCACACTGACCACCCTACACAGAGTAAAACATTTTTATCTATAAAACTTTCAAACATAACCCTCTTCCGTAATACTTCAAAGTGATTTTGTGCTCTATTTATGCGTTTACTCGTAAATCTATTGAACTCTCTAGTTGGTGCTAATTAAATTGCCACGAAGTGAACCCTCCCATCAAACAATGCCAACGCTCTTGCCATCTCATACGAGTATGTGCACAATTCATTGGTAGGTAGTTGGTTGTTGTTGTTGTTGTTTTTTTTTGCACTTCGTACACTACTCCACACCTATTACCAAATACGAGATCAATAACATTCCGTACTTCTTTTACCGCATTAGATTCATTCCGTGCCGTCTGCACACCGCTTGCCGATAGATGAACAAACGACTGTTAGATGTGCAATATTCAGATGGTAGCACAACACAACTGGTGAAAGAGAAACCACCGCCGCTCCAGAGTGTTTAGTCGTACGTATTAGAGAAGATATTCAATTTCTTTGAATAATTGCTGTTTGCGGTATTTCTCTGTACAGGCGTAATGGGTGGTAATATATAAGTTTCTCCCTTTGGGTTAGAGATGCACTTACGTACATATACCGCGAGGTAGTAGAAGAGATTTATGATCGCGTTCGGATTGCCTTCGTATGAAATTTAAATGATCGTGCTATTGTGGGGAAACTTTTTTTTAGTTCAAGTATGTTTGGAAGTTTATTTCGGTAGGAATATAAATTTAACGTACAGTTTAAATCAGGGCTGGACACATGGTTGTTGGCGGAACAATGTTTAGGAGATATTGACTTGAGCAATATGGGGCAGAAGGCGTCGCATGTAATGCCCATTAGAGACAAGACCACCTACTATAGGTAAGGTTAGGTAATTGGGTTGAAAAAAAAAGGGATATTCTTCCTTAGATCCCTTGTCATACTCAATGTGGGGATGAAAAACCGCATGCTCGCGGATCTAATCCATTCTATTTAATCCTATTTTTTTCCTTTAAGGTATAAACCATTTCATAGCCCTAATTAAGTCGTACAATTCTTTCTCGGATTTTTCAGTTGCATAGTGGTACTCATTGAAAAGAGTAGTTTTTTTGTTTAACTGGCGCCCGAGCAGGGACCCGCTAAATAGTTAAATAAAAAAATAATTTAAAAAAATCGTTAAAAATAAAAGTGAATCTTGTGTGACACGAGGCCTAGACAGTGACAGAGAAAGTGTGATGTATCCTCCTGAATGTCATCATTGCCGCAGCCTCAGCAATCACTTCTACGAGAATGGACAGATAGCTCTTATTTCTCAGTCCCACTTGCCGTTGGCTGCTATAAGAGTCTTATTTCCTGCTTCCAGCGCTGAGTCTTTTCTTGCAAGTTCATCACTCATTTCTTGGTACACCTCTACGACCAAGTACCCAGTAAAATTTTACTTTATGCTGCATACCACGAACCTTGAGCACTTAATTGCCATGGGCAGGCGTTGTTACTCCCAGAAGCTCTGCCTGGAAAACACTGAAAGTCTGATCGACTTCTATTCATTTTGCAACCATCTGTATAGATGGAAAAGTATTTAGTACCTGACCCATTTCTCATTCATTTCTACTCGAAAATATGGCAGAAAATGGCCTTGCAAAGTCAAGATTTGGCGTAGTATTATGCACGCTTGCTATGCATAAATATAGATACTGAGCATACCCCGTAGCGCTCGACAAGTCTGTACCACAAAAGGGTCAGATCGTAGTTACACAGGATACGTCGC
The DNA here is from genome assembly GCA_963082735.1 of Pocota personata. Lineage (NCBI taxonomy): Eukaryota > Metazoa > Arthropoda > Insecta > Diptera > Syrphidae > Pocota > Pocota personata. Next base: position 26,773,704 of record OY720429.1, on the reverse strand, counting down.
TCTTTTTTATATAACCCAGCACACGAGCTATCCATCTGAAGCTCATAAGTGATATGACTACCGACATATTTCTTGCTGCACTACAACTATCCTTTGCTCAGCCAGGCTATAGCTTCGACATTTACAACGACTGTACGACTGTACCTTTGTCAGCGCCAATGCAGTTCGAAAGAAGATTTTAAAGCGGGTGCTCGATCTGTTGCATGTCATGGACTCATGACTCTTCATCCGAAAACATGAAGCATCACCTTAAGCGGACGATTGGCGAAGCTAAGTAGACTTTCGAGGAGTACTACATTCCAATGAAGCAGATCGAAGTCGTGCTTAACTCTTTCAGACCCCACTGACTTAGCCCCTCTTGCCCCATGGCATTCCTTGGTCCGGACGTCCACTGCAAATCCTGACCTACTAAAACTGATCGACTCCCAAGATTTCTGGAAGCATTGAAGCTGTAAGTATCTACATGAGCTACATGTGAGATATAAATGGCAACAAGGGAATGAGAACCTCCGTATTGGTGTCCTGTGCTCGGTCACGATGAACGTGCATCACCCACTAAATGGGTACTGGGTTGCGTACTTCAAGTACATGTTGGAGACGACGTCCTATTTCGATTTGCAACTGTTCGTACTCATTCCTCTATTATACAAAAGGGCAATTTCCAAGTTAGTTGAACTTGCGTCGACAATGGATGTGGAAATAGACAGGCTTGACACAGCACTTGTTTCGTCGCAGGTGGGTGGAAATGTTAAGAAGTCGTCAATCCTGCCAGAATGAACTTTCTTTAGAGAGATGGAAACCCTGCCAGCATTATCTTTCTATCATCTTCTTTGACTTCTCTCTTGCATCTTCAGGCAGTCTAATAAAACAAGTGGTTTCAATGAAAGGCATTCGTATTTTTCATTTTGCAGTAGCGCCTCCGGTTCAATGCAAAAGGGTCGTGTGGCACGGAGCCTCCTTTTAGCAAATGCATCGCTTGCGATGCCACCGCTGCTTTCACTAAACTGAGAAGAACGGCAACACTTGGTTTAATACGAGTACACCAGGTTCCACTATAGACGCATTGACGAGCTTCGCTCCCATCAACATATACAGGTACATGTATACGTTTATTATGGAAAGTTTTAACAAAACTACTCGTCCTTCTGTCTGAAACGAGGTGACTTTTGGTGCAATACGCACTGGAGTTTGGTGACACTGCGCAGCTCCTGTCTTATGGATATGGCATCTGACGCAATAACATCAGATCCCCTACTGCTACTGCTTCGACTTACCTCGCAGTTACGATTGGCTCCACCCGAAATTTGAGCCGGCAAAGAATTATAGTCGATTTTACCCATCTTAGCCAAAAATGTTTGCATGCTCCTGCATGTTTCTGAATGAATTTAAAATACATTCCACGGCAAATGAGGTCGTTTAGTCTATTGTGGTTATTTGAAATAGAACACCGTGTTTTCCCTCCATCTTTGAACCAAAAAAAAAGTCAAATTCCTCATTTTGAATTACAATGTAAACAAAGAAAATAAAAACTAATTCAGAGCACTATGTAACATCTGTCCAAAGTCTAGAATAACGATTGTCGACCTACATTTTGCGTTAAGCTCTCACTACCGCATGTATATGCTCCATGATCGCTACAAATATACATTAATCAGTAATAAAATCGAAAAAAAAAAAAATTAAAAGTTCAACATCGGTCTCGTACATAATCCAGAAAAGAAAAAAAATAAATAAAACAACAAATTTGTTGATGAAAATAGTGTTTTTGAACTTCCATTCCGCCAAACAGTGTAATGTCAGTCGATGGTAGTGATGGGCCAATGAAAGCTTCAACGTCATCGAAATGCACGCTGTAAACGAATGAAGAACCCTCGTTGAGAGATTCTTGATCCAATGTGACGATAGGGACTCTTCAATTCTACGAGTATCTCAACTCTTCTATGGTGGCTAGCTTCCTCTTCAATCGGTTTTCGTTAGATCTGAAACAGCAAATATATCAGCCACTCACACAGGAAGTATCATTTTGGATCGTGTTAATTGAGTGCTGTGTGAATGATCGGAAAATGCATTTCAAGTAGATTGACTTATTAATAGACTGCGCCCGCGTGTATATGCACTTCGACATTCCATACATCAAAATGGAAGGGTGCAGACTGATGAGTACTTTACTGCTTCTGCTGAATTGCCGCTTATATGGCATTTTGGGTATCAACTATGGAGTGCATGCATCTAATACCAATCGCAATAACTCGCCTCAAACTGGGTCAGCGAAAATATGCAATAAAACTTGAAGAGACATTAAAATGTCATTGCGCCTCTATTTTCCGGCACAAGTGTAAGTGTATCTTTAACTGTCATAAACATAGTCAGCTTAGCCGAATCTATTTCACTGATAAGATAAGCAAATATGCAACAAAGTTGCATTTCGCCAGCATTACGCACTCGAAGTTTTTCATATCGAAGTCACGCGCAATTTACAATTTACGCGATAAGTGATGACTTGGACGCGGTTATATCGTGTGCATGCTTTCCCCCGGAATGATTAGATGTGTAAATAGGCGGTTTTTCTAGTGTATTTCGTGTCTGACTAGACTGCGGAAAATACGTCGACTAATTTATCTGTTTAACTACGATCAGGCATAAATTTCTGATTTTGGCGCCAAAAAAAATTGACATATGTAGTACATATGTCAATTCCATTAGTCAACACCAGACGGGAAAACAAAATGAATAAATTAACTAAAAAGTGCAAACTCTCAGTTAATTGGGTAGTCCTATGACTGATCAAATATTTACAATCGTAACTACGATATTTTAAGAGCCCAAAGTTGATGTTATCTTTTCAATTTCTTATTCTTTACGATCACCGATGAACTACGTCTAGTGATCATACAAAATACCAATTGAGTACTTACATGGCAGCATAATTCATCTCCTTGGACTGCTTATATAATATTTCCGATTTTCTAAAGTCCTGATCACTGCAAAGTGCAGATCATCCAAAAGTGGTCTTAATTGAAAAACATTTAACGAAAAAAAGGCTTTACAATAACTGATCGTCTACATCGAATAATGCCACAGAGAAGTACCTACTGATTTCTATTAACTACTGATCGTTCAGGGCTTATCTATTGATCTTCAACGAAGAAAGGTGAATGCAGAATAGGCTGCATAAAAAATATGCATTTAGAAAAAGATCTCAGAACATTTTAAGCACTATTTACAAGTGATCTACCACATACCCAATGTAAACTATGCCGTAACGGCCACCGATCCTCAATAAATAATATTCTTTACTGTGGCTACCCAAGATGTAGAACTGCTAAAACTAGCATTTCTGCATCTCTACATATTTCCAAAATTGTTTGATCCTCTACAGTCGATATTGATCCGATAGCCATTCTAATCTTTAGAACATAATTAATTAGTTCAGATCTCGTGAATAAAAGTTCAGTATTAATTTTGATCGTATACGATTACTCATCCTCTATGTTTGATCTTGAATGATCTCATTTCGACTACTAATCTTCTGAGTAAAGTGATCTACCACTAGAAAATCTTGAGAAAAGTATGCAGTAGGTCACCTACCCCGCCAAAACAATCATCCACAAACCTTACATAGAATGTCACTATTGTCGTCGATCAACTACAAGTCACCTCACACTGTTCTACGCTTCTGATTATTCATGAATACTGGTAATTGTTTTCAGACTACTATTGTTGAACACAGTTCATTCTTTACAGGTTCCATCCACGGATTGATCTTTTACAGATACCGATCTTCTACTACCGATCTTTCAGACCTAGTGAACCATTCATCTTTTTAAAATCACTGATCTTTCAAGATTTGGTATTGGTACCGATTCTTCGGTGGTAACTGATCACTTTTGAAGAAAACAGAACACTTGACTTACGTATCAGTGATCATTTTTTCTGACGAATATTCTATGATCTGAACGATCCTTGATGTTTCGCGAAAATTGAAGTTCTTCGAAAAGCGATCTTCTTCGAATTGTCACCCTCGCAGAGTACTGTCCTTCTGCAATAATTGATCGTCGTACTAATCACCAATGAAACCCATGCTAACTGATCCCGCTTGATCACCGATCTGGATGCTCAGCGACCAATTTTGTTGTATACTCAAAATCCCTTGATAATCTACACAAAGTGATCCTCCCAAGCTAGTCAACACGAATGCAGATCGTCTGTAATATGCCTAGCATTTCACTACGTACGAGTACCGGCGGATCCTCTACTTTATGACAAAAGGCTTTTTCTGCTTTCCATTTGCAAAGAATTGTCATCGTTTATAATCTGCAGCCTTGGAATTGATGGAAGAGGAATTTTGCCAGTTAGGAGCTGGATAACATCAATAGGAACCTCATACGATCATATGAGGATTCTCGATATATAGGGATTGAACTTAACTGACTTGCAAGGTCTTTAATCGTAATTCTCGCTGATTGTTGTCAAGCTTTTAGAAATTTACGAGTAGCTGTGACTATTGATCATCTACAACTACTGATTTTATATGATGTGAAATCTTGCTATAAGTAATCATCACATAAGACAACTAGATCTTGTCTACTGCCAAATAATCCAACAAAATTTAAATTTTAACTATGACTAGTTACTGGTCCTCCATGGCTTTCCTATTCCTAAATCACGGACTAAGTAACCTTATTGGATAACCTTACTAAGTACTTTATATTTACTACTTACACTTTCGCAAAGTACGAATAATAATCCAAACTACAATATATTACGCTTAGCAGTAAAGCGATCTTCAAAGACTTACGACTAACGCGATCATCTATAATGATCTTCACTAATCTCTGATCTCCTACATAATGTAATCGTCAAAATCAATTAAATACAACGATCTTTCCGAAAAACTTTCATGGCTACTGATCCTCAGTGTCTCGTGATCGTCTATATAAAATAATCCAGAAAGACTTTCATCACTTTTGGTCCTCGTTGTTTTTTGTTCATTTACGCAAAGTGATCCTCAAGCAGTATAGAATACGACGATCATCAATGCTACCTTTTAATCAATACTGATTTTCAGTTAAGTAAAGTGATCCTCAAAGACTATCGAATATGGTGATCTTCAGGGCACACTTTTGATCAATGTTGAAGCACAGTGACTCCTCCTGATCATCAGAGATAGATGTTTCGGAATAAGTTTCATACCTACATCCCGCCAGCAATCCCGCTGGATAAATTTCATCACTTGTAGTTTTAAAAGGCAATGCCAACAAAATGTAGGAGTAGTAGTGCGGTACCTGTGTTGGAGAGGTACCATCGTCGTGATGGATCCATTTAACCGGAAGTTACAAAACGAGTCGTGATAACATTATCAGACACTGAATTTAAGTAACTCAACGAAAATGACTTCTACAGCGGCCAATGCTGATTGCTAAAAGGTTTGAATAACATTTGGTAACTTAAAAAGATCACGATCCCTTTGTCTTACAACTTTTGACGTATAGCTCCCAACTACACGAACTAAAGCCGAAAGATGGTAAAACAGAGTCTCAAAGTGAAATCTTTCAGTGGAATTTTAACTTTATTTCAAATTATCTAAAGAAAAAAGAAAGCGTCTTCAACCGTCTTCTCTCACGGCCCTTTGCCCTAATTCTTCTTTAAAAAAAAAATTTCTACTTCCAGTCTAAAATACCACAAGGGTCGCCTTCCATCCCACAGTAGCTAGACAAAATGTAAACAATTTCTAAAGCACATCTAAAAAAAAAAAAAAAAATATATAATTTCCCCGTTTTAACCAGAGTTAGATATTAAACTGTAATCAAATGCAAACAACTTCAAAATGTTTAACACTCTAACACAATTTAACCCTAACTTAGACTGGCTAAGAAAAATTGTTCCCACGGTTTTGAAAAGCCAGACGATAGTCAGTATCAAAACGAATTCGTTCCACCCTAAATCCGTTGTTTTATATTTTTTTATTGGCTTAATCAAATCAACACAAGATTAAGTATAAATCTGAATTCCATTAAAGTTCCACCCTATAGTGCCGGGTCAACACCGGTACTAAATACATTAACCTGCCGCTCAGACAAAAAGCAAATAATCTACATTTCACACGTAATAAAAAGCTAAAGTGTTAAACTGGTGTTTTCACTGCATTTTACACCGAGGTGAGAATTTTTCTACATATGCAGTGCCTCCCTCTTTGGTGAACTCTACAAAATTTTTGGGTAAACAAACGCTTTTCCAAAAAACCCAACCGAAAAACAATATTCCCACCGCAAGACCCCACTGTTGGTGGCAATAAAAAAAAAAAAATACAGGAACTTCTGTCCGAACTTTAACACTAAACGCTGCCACTCGTGTGCGGTTGTATATCTTAAAAATTGTTCGTTTGGTGTTTTTCTCACACGCGTCACACGAGATACACATTTTCATTATCCAAAATGTGTGTAATCAAGTAATAAAAAAAAAATTTGAGAGATAAAAAGAAAAAAAACCGTGAAATTTGGTAGAAGTGGCCATTGTCTTTGCGTCATGCGTGTAGGCCCTAATATTCCATCATACTACTAATTACATGGTAATGCGTTCGGAATGATTATATTGTTTTTGGCTACTGTGTAGATGGCGTCATGTGGGGTCTATAATGTTGGTATTTCTTATTATTACAATGTTGCGATGACGGTTTTGAAACATAAAATCCGCCTAGGCGACAAGACCTACATTTTACAGAGCACACACATCACAGTGATGATTGGAATCTCAAAAAGATTCGCAGTCAGTGTGTGTGAAATATATTTTTTTTTTTTTTAATTATAGAGCGAAGGAATTTACTTATTTAAAAAAAAAAAAAATGTATCTAAATATAAATATTTGTATTTTTCTGACTTCGAAATATTTTATTTCGCAAGGCTAAAGGCAGGGTGTAGGCGATCAGACTGGTCCGATGCTCATTTCTGACAGATTTTTCTAAAATCAATATAAATTTGAAAGACTATTAAGCTATAATAGAAATACATAAATAAGACATTTTTTGTTTTAATTTAGATGCAACAAATGAAGAAATTTTAAATAATATCAAATTAATTAGTGTTTTATGTCTGGCGGAACGGAATTGAGGTCATTAATTTATGTTGGAGTGTCTATTATGATTATTTTTTTGCAAATAGTGGGACGTAATTATCACGGGTATACCCCGCACTATCGATGGAGCCAAAATGCGTACACAGATAAAAGGATATCTACAAGAAAATTGCTTTTTTAATGAGAAAAACATAAAGTTTGAAGCACAACGCTTTCTTTCTTTCTGACTGATCGCCCACGCCTTATGATCAAGTGTAGATCTTTCAATCACAATACATACATATATACTTCTCGATCACTGATCAGCAGTGCTAACTAATCATTATTCCCAGAGTTCTGATTATTTATAATTTATTATCCTTCAAAGTGTTAGTAAGACATATAGGGATAAGGAACCATGTGTGCTTATTATTTTGCACAGCAGTGTACTTCTCGATCACTGATCACCAGTGCTAACTAATCATTATTCCCAAAGAGTTCTGATTACCTTACATAGTGTGATCCGCAAAGACTATGCAGTACTATAATATAATTTTAGGCGATACATTTATTGATCCTCAGTGCCTTCAGATTATCTGCATGTATACTCAGAGACTTCTGATAATCCATGCAAAGTGATCCTCCAAAGTTAACCAGCACGAATGCAGAACATATGAAATTTGCCTCGTGTTTCACTGCCGGCGGATCCTCCGCTTTATTGCAAACGATTTTCCCGACTTCTCATTTTCAAAGAAAGGACATCGTTCACAATCATGTCGCTTGGAATTGGAGCCCCAGTGGTGCGAAGAGAAAGTCTATAGAAGAGGAGTTTTGCTAGTGAATGAATAGCTGGAGAACATTAATACGAACCACAAACGATTGGATAGTCTTCCACAGCAACTGATCTTATATGATGTGAAATCTTGCGATAACTAATTAACGCACACGACATCTAACTAGATCTTGTCTGTTATAAATTTCGACTGATCTTCCATGACTTGTCTATTCCTCGATCACTGACCCTCAATGGCTACTGAAATTTGTCCTACAATCTTTCCTTACTAAGTACTATTGTTCAACCTAGTTACTACTTACTCTTCCGCAAAAGTGATCCTCAAAATTATTCAATGCTTAGTCATGTAAGTAAAGTGATCCTCAAATACTAACGAATACTGCGATCATGAAGTCTTATTTCTAATCAGTACTGATCTTCAGAGGATCCTGATCACCTACAAATATAATTGTCAAAGACAATCCAATTCAACGTTCTTCCTGGATAACTTTCATAGCTGTTGATCCTCAATATCGTGTGATCCTCTATTATTACAACGATCTACCTGTATAAGTTGATGATTTCTATTAATTTACTCAAAGTGATCCTCAAAGACTGTAGAATACAACGATCATCAATGTTAACTTTAAATCATTAAAATTAAGTAACTCTTTGTCACAATCACAATCAGTGATCGTCAAATATTTTGCTATACAAAGAGCATGCATTCATACTGCACTTGTACATGTATGCACATAAAAGATTTTTATACACTCCGAATCATTTGCGCACACGAAGAGAAGGCAGATAAGACCAGTGCTATTAAATTATTCTCAGAAATTTTGAATGCAGTAAAAGAAGACTTCCGATTCAAGAATGACATGAAATGTGACACAAAGGAAGTGATTATCGCACACGACAAAAGGTCTACCGCCTGATACTCCAACAATCTTAAAATTCAACTATGACTACTGATCATCCATGACTATTTATCCACAAATGACAATTAAACTTGTTTTATCCCTAATGTTTAGCTACTGGGTATCTACAGCTTGTGATTATTCATTACGAGTATGTGTGTATGATCTTCCATCACTGTTGACCCTAGGTGACTCCCGATCATCTATTATAGTTAAAGTGATCCTCCAAATTGTCCAACTAGTTATAAGAACTATCGAATAAAAAGTTTCAAATTATTTGATATTCATTCGATAATTATTACTATTTTGGTTAATTACTGTTTTTATCCATTCAATTCTCCTTTCGTTCAGTTTATTGTTCCTCGAATGAGCCTAGTAGGCAGTAAATTAAACCCCGAAGTTAATAGAAATCGTTTTTGAGTGCGGATATCTCGAAAACGGTATATCGTATGAAAACAAAAAATGACAATATTTTGAAAGAAATTTTAGGTTTTGAAATTCTCTAGAAGATATTTTAAAATTTTCAAAAGCAGAATCGTCCAAAATGTTCGACTTTAAGTTAATTGAAGTTCATTTTGAAAACGGTGCGTTGAAAAAAATGTTTTTGTTTGAGATTCTCCACAAGGTGAATGTCGAATCTTTCAAAGAAAAAAATAAAAGAAAGTTACAATCGGTTTTTAAGAAATAAGATCTTTTGAAGAAAACGTCCCCAAAAAGTGTGTGATTCAAACGAGGTATGAACGAATTGTAAAGAAAGTCCACGTCTATTAAAAATATTGAAAAAATTATATTTGTTTGAACTGGTACTGCCTAGGATTGTAAACAGTTTATACATATTCAAATCTCATCTTCCTATCTCAAAATATAAGGTCCAAAAACTAGTGGCATACGGTAGCTAGCATAGGAACGACTCAATCGATTAAGAAGGCAAATATGTAAGATATCCGACTTTACCCGAAAGTTAATGAAAATCATTTTTGAGTCCGGATATCTCGGAAACTGTAAAAAAATGTGTGACACAAGTCGTACGAAATTTGTCTCCACAAGTACGCAGATTTTATCTGGAAGTTGATGGAAACCGTTTTTAAGTGCGAATATCTCGCATATCGTGCATTGTTAGAAAAATAACATTTTTATCGAAATTTTAGGTGTTGGAATTCTTCACAATGTCGATGCTGAATTTCTCAAAATTCTTGAAAATTGCAGTTATCATAAATCACCCTAGAAAATATCCATCTTTACCCCAAAGTTAATGTGAATTGTTTTTGAGTGGGATATCTCGAAAACTGTGCTTCCAAAGAAAAAATGTATGCCGAATTAAAAATTTACCCAATCTTTCAAATGCCCAATTTTACCCCGAAATTAAAGGAAATAATTTTTGAGTGAGCATATCTCGAAAACGGTGAGCTCTACGAAAATTATCACAATTTTAGGTTTTGAAATTCTCCACAAGGTGGATGCTGAATTTTACAAAATTCTTGAAATTTGCCGATACACAATCCTTCAAAATGATGGACTTTAAACTGAAGTTAATGGAAATCATTTTTTTAGTGAGAATATCCCGAAATGATTTTTTTGGTATCGTTACCCCCGACACCAGTGTTTACCATGCTGATATTAACGTACCTTTACAGCAAATTTTCTATGAATGAGGTGAGAATAGGGATTTGTTTTATACATTTGTAGCTAGATTATTTCACCTTGAAGTACGGCTGGGGTATATCCATTAGCATGTAAGCCATACCTGCACTATATACGAGCAGTGCTACCAAATCTCCTAAATATACTTAGCTTTTTTTTTATAACTAAATGAATTATTCCAGTAGAAAATCATAAAAAACAATTTGATGCCTTGCAGATTGTTAAACAATTCCTAAAGACAAAGTAGGGCTTATTTATTACAAAATATTTTTATCTCACTTATTGCAGCCAATAGTTGTTGTTTTTTTTTTTTTTGTTTCATTTCAAATTAAACAAATATTTATAGTAGCAGTAGATACAACGTAACATGTGTTTCAACAGAGAACACACATATTTCCCCCTTAAAACAATTTTATGATAACAACGACTCAAAGTCTTGCTCAAAGGTCGAGTTAAATAAAAAAAGAATGTAGGTTAAGTTTTCCGAAAACCTAAATTCTTCTTAGGTTACTTAATTTTTAGACACTATCGGGTACACTCTAATAAAGATGAACAGTTTGGATGGCAGTAATTTAACTATGACATTGACGTCATAAATGACCTATTTAAACAGATTTGTACCTACATCTGTTTTGGGTTTTTTGCTTGTACTACTTACTTCAAGATGAAATTTAAACTTATTAGCTGATACATAAATTCTTTTTTTTTTTTTTTTGTTCGTAGGTTATACAGGTAAAGCTAAATAATTTACTTGTCATCTGTCACTTTGACACTAGGTAAATGAATAGTCTTAGTGACATTTGATAGATTTATGTGGCATTCCATAACCGGTGACTTACATTTTACTATATAACCCAAAAAAAAAGTCCACAATCTCAACATCTTATCACCAAATCACCCACATAGATGCAAATTAACCGGGAAAAATTCTGAACAAAAAAAATTTCTCTTTACACTATTGTTATGCAAAAATGTAACCCCCACTTGGAAAACACGAATTTTAAATAATTTTCCCATTTCCACAACTAGACCAATCTGAGATTTTCTCCTTCGCTGCAACCAAACTCGTTCAACCTGTCAACAAAGTTCCTCCTCTCATAGTTTACACATAATTTCGACTGCGCAAATGGATGCATTTACACACCTTCAACCATACGATGACCATCATAAATTAGCGGCCTCAAAGTGATAATCGACACATTTGCACTCAACAAGTTTCAATGCGAATCTCAAGTAATTCACGATAAATGTAAACAAGTTTTCCAAACACTAAACACTGACTGTTGTATGACACACTCGTCGTTGTTGGCTGTCTTTCGCTTTCAATCATCTAATTACAGTGCATTTGGAATTTATTTGAATTATGTATGTACTGACTGACAGACGGACGTTTACATTATATCGTGAAAGAGAGAAACCTACTGAACTTAACTTATGCATGCAATTTTTTTAGTGTTAGATATGGGCCACTTCAGCGCACAAGTGTCGGTCATATACGGCATATAGTACTGAGGTTGCGTATCTACGAGTATTATGCACTTAATAATAAAAACAAAACAAAAAATCGTGCAAAATTGTCCGGTTGAACTCTAGCAGTGCGTAACGGTCTATTCGATCACCTCTGAAACAAATAAAGGGTACGCAGAAACATTTTTTTTTTTTTTTTTTTTTCTCAGACAGATATGGAGAGACGCACTGCTCACTTGGTCTTGCACCACATTTGCTTTCAGGTTAGCATTTTGCTGGAGCGCACTACTATGGCACACTCTAGATTTCTCAATCGGTACGATTAGCCATTTAGAAACCATTAAGAACGCCCTCATTGTCACAGCACACACAAATGTAAGACTTTGCAGGGCGACAACGGTTGGCTAGCGTCAGTAATAGCACTGACTACTGGGACATTATGCCGCTGTGTCGCCGGTGATCACTTAAAACACTTGAAACACACCTCCGCATGCTGTGATACGGCGAAATAGAAATTTTCGTCAATTCGGTTCACTTCCTGCTCCAGATATGCATAATCTTTGTTTATTTGTCAGATGAATAATATTAGCATCGAAAAATATATTTTTATTGCTATTTGACATTAACATACATAGAGGCGGTCTATTTATATTTGTTTATTCAGCCAAGTTTGTGTTTAGTGCAATACGCAACATTAGAATGAGTTAAGGTGGGTTTGTGTTGATAAAATTAATGTGGCTCTTAAAATGAAATAAAAAAGTTAACAGTTGATCGGAAAGTTTTGAAATAACAATGAGTTACTCAACTCGGCAAATGGTAAATGGTTGCTCAACCATTGTATGTACATATAAAGCACAATGTGGTCGTGTCAAAGTATCTGTTATGTGCTACGAGTAGTTCGACATATTTCAAGCTTCTTCTTTTCCTTACGGTCAAAGATATGATCCGGAGTAGAAGGATCACAACCCTCTCACTTTATTGCTGGTCCACCTGTGGGGTTTGCCGGTTTGACCACAGGAAGTACCGGCAGGCTTCCCGGTTTCGGATCACTACGTTACTGAGGCCAATCAAATGCTGGTCGATTGATATTGCCTTTTTGACGGGATTTGAAGGATCTCTCATTTGAACTTGACAATACAAACTGAGCTGGTCGTGCTCTATCCTGCTTGTGATGGGTAATTTTACATGAAGGCTTCCTCGAATCTTCGAACTTCTTACTCGTATTCTATCAAGCTTTGTTACTCCTGCATCATCTCAGCTGCCGTTAATTTGCCCTCATGCTTTTTGTACATTGTCCAGCATTGTGAATGGTATGTGAGCGCCGGACGTACAACTGCGGTGTAGAGCCTTGCTTTCAGCTTAGGGAAGTTTTTCCGCCACTTCATTTACCCTACGCTGATGTCATCATCACAAGTTGCTTCGCTATTGATCATAGATCTCAGATATTTGAACTTTTCGCCCTTGGGAATCGCTTTTCCATTCAAGTAAATACCTGGAATAGGTCGGTGTGGATCAGAGAACGGGCAGCACAGATACTCTGTCTTTTTTGAACTAATAAGGTATCCATTTCCCTCCAAAACATCCACCAATACATCAAGTGCTCGTTGCAGGGACATTTAGTTTTCACTTCACATCGTCAGCAAATAATAACTGATGCACTTTGGGGTCCGTCACTTTTCCTTCAAGCAGATTATCAAGGACTGTAATAAATAGCAAAGGACTGAGGACGCTTCCCTGATGTATACCGACTTTGATTGAGAACTCTTCGATGACTCCTGCTGGACATCTTACACTTGTGCTTGCATCGTTGTCTCAGCGCCACCCACAAGAGATCTCTTGGTTGTCTATCAAAGGCTTTTTCAAAATCAACCAACACCATATACAAGTCCTTTAAGGAATCACAATATTACCCGAGGCAAACCCACGGTGGTCATCAGATAGCCGTATTATTTTCCGCAGTCATTCATCTAAAACCCGCTCAACGATCTTCATGGTGTGTGACATCAGCTCGACAGAACGGTAGTTATCGCAGTTTCGCCCTTTCCTTTGTGCAATGGAAGAAGATAGCTTTCCCTCCACTGACTAGACATTGGATCACCACTCATAAGTTTACAGATAAGAATCATGAGCCATCAGGATCCGATGTCTCCCATCTTTTTCCAGAACTCAGAAGGTATCTCGTCTGGCCCAACCGCTTTTCTTTTTTTGGACAATAATGTCGGATACTTCGTCATGGTTAGGAGCGGCTCTTGGAGAGTATACTCGGGGAAACTGTTCGTTCAAAAGTCTTTCACAATACTCATGCCTAAGTTCTCAGCTTAAAAAGCCTAAAAAGCCTAGAAAGGTAAAGAATTTCCTGCTGTATGAATTCCGAGAGATGAGTTTCTCCAGAGTTCTCGAAGGATATCTGGCTAATCCTCTTGGTTGCTAAACAGAGTGACAACCTAACCTGTGACATTGACACTAGTAATGATCGAAATTGGTATTGGTCACCAAAATCAAGTGTATGTAAATAAGGCCAAGACCAAGCCTGCGACACTTTGTAAAGAACAAGACCGAACTACAAGACCATTGCAATCTGGCAACTGGAATACATGGTAATCTTGGTTTTAGTCTTGCAATTCAACCTTCTTCCCAAAAGCAAGTCTGATTTAGACCATAACTAAAAGTATCATGTTCTGTAGAACTGACTTTTGCACGGTGTACCTCGATCGCTCCACTACTCAACCTTGTGCAGCGAATCGTTCAGGCTAGAGTCACGAACCTCTGCTCTGCAAAAAAAATATGAGACACAAGAGGACCCTTGTGGCTTCGCCCGAGCCAAAAAGTCGTTAATGATTATTAGTCCCTATTAACTCAGGGTATATACCTCCACAGACTTTGTTATATATTTGTAAAAAAAAAAGCATCGTATTGACGCAACTCCTATGATTCTTGAGCCTCAAGTTTTCCATAAGCCAACAACAATTTTCCTACGAGTTGCTGCAACTTTTTGTTCATTATTTAGCCCCTTTAAAGGCACCTATGCACATTTTTGTATACCTTAACCTTCCTCAAAAAATAAGCTGTAAGATCGTGAAAACCACATCAAAATCAGTTAAGTGGTCTTCGAGATAAGTGGGTTCATACAAACAGACAGACATACATGGTGACACTGCGTTTGGATCCTTTGCGCAAGGCTATCACACACACACTCGAAACAGCAACTTGGCTGCCTCCAGATAGTTGAGAACTGTGTCAAAGTGATAAAAGGTGCAAAGGACACATGCATCATAACTAGCGGACGCGTCCACATTAAGTAGGTAGTTTCAGTTCGATTCGGAGTCTGAGTGCGACTCGACTCATTAGATTAGAGACTATGCGAAACCGACTACTGAATGCAATGTCATAGATTACATTAGTACATTACATCTTTGTATGTGTAATAGAAAATGGATAGACAGGTGGTTTTAAGCCCGAAAAACAAGCTAATAGTTATAGTCTAGGTAACCTAGTCACTGGTACGCAACGAGTAGTAGCTATACGATATTTAGGCAAGTATAAGGCAAAGAACTTGACTGGGCTAAAAGTAAACTTAAACCTAACCGATGTAATGGCAGTCCTCCTGGCCCACATAGAAAGAACCGACAAAGCTATTAAGCCAACGGAAAAACTACAACCAATTGTCTATCTTCGTAGTTGCTTAAGTCCAGAAGTGATATTGTGGTAGAATGGTTAAACTAAATGATCAACCTAGTAATGGGGGAGGAAAGTATGCCCGATGACTGGAATACAGATCTATAAAATCCACCTATAAGAAGGCGATCCTTGCTAAAAATTATGATACCATTCAACGTACTCTATCAAAGTTTTAAAAGATGATGCCAACAGATTAATTGCCACGCGCCCGTATGGCTTCCGATCCGGCAGATCAGATAAAATATTCATACTAAGATAAATCCTGGAAAAGACTAACGATTCTCAAATCGAAACTTAAAACCCATCACGATTGCTACCGAATAACGTGGACAAGCAACTATGAAGCAGTTTCTTCGAAATATTTCACAGGTGCACCGGATTATGTTTGGCAAGCAGATGCACATGTGATTTATTTAACTTCGTGGTGGAGTAGATAGAGCGCAGGACAGGTTGCCAGTCTTTAAGTAAACGAGGAAAAAAACCGAGAATACACGCCACAATGAAATTAATAGTTTGGCAAGAAATTGTTGTCATTTTTTCTGTTGCACTATTCTATTTAATCACTCTATCGGTGTACTCGTACTCGTATCTGCTAGACGATTTTCATTCGCCTCTGCACCGGGAATAACGATTTAAATGTCCCGAGACAAAAAGTATTTTTCACCTCGCTGTACTTAATAAGATCCAACTCGGGTATAATGAATCACAGGCTCATAAAAATGTATGGACAATTTTTGGACAAGATACTGTCGATATTTTTAACATTCAAATGTGGTTCGCTAGGTTCAAAGACTCAGTATGCCAGATGAATACAAAACTAATTATAACAGCCCAATACACTGGGAGTTATTGGAGATAGGTCAAAATATAACAGTAGACCTCTACTGCGATCAACTGACCCGTTTGGATGAACAAGTTTACCAGTTTCTTCTTGCACTCTAGAACAAGAAAGGTGTGGGTTTCCATTACGATAGTGCCAGGGCATATGTCGCATTGAGGATGAAGTAGAACTTCAGACTGAAACTGGCTTACAAAATCTCTCATTATCCATACTCACCTGGCAACCAGGGCTTGAAATTTTAACACTTTCGAGCAAATGTAGCCCTCCAGCTCGGGCAACTCAAATCTAGCCCAAGTTTTAACATAAATTGAAACTTTTTTCCTGTGTTCCTTGTCAAAGCTGCATGCATTCATTTCGTGCATTCTCTAGAAATTATCGGTTCTAAATTCTGATTAGTCAAGGAACCTTGTGACGTCCTGTTCGGTGTCAATTGGTAACTAGAGGAAGAGCTTTATTCAAACTTAAGACCTAGCTAATACTAGAACATTTAGATAAATGAAGTCCGAACCCTGCCTGGAACCAAGCTATTGTCACCTTTCCAGTCTTTGTGGAACTTATTGCAGACGACCATGGCCAGTCGCACGTGCGCGGCTAAAATAAAGAAACATAAATGGGAGGGTGAAGGGGTGGTTGTAATTCATTAAAAGGGGCGTTGGACGGAAAAGGTTGACAAACACTGCTCTAGAGATCATATAGCTAGCATAGTACTCAACGATAAGCAGATATTATGTGAAAATACATCCACGAACCTTACGGGCCAAACTAAAGTTTGAACATAGTCCAAAAAGCCGTCATTAGATAAAGGACAAGCCAATAGTGTATTTGAACCCAAACAACCGTGTTATAAGAACGAGCCTTATGCGATCGGCAAACTGTGTAAAAAAAAAAAATATCTGTGGTACTGCTAATAAAAAAAAAAAAATCGAATGAGCCTCGTGTTGGGCGCCAAACATTTTGCAATACTACCTAGCTATGTAGGAATATTGTAGGTTAAACTTCAAGCTGTCCGCATTCTCTTTTTTTAAAATATCGTCATTTTAGACCTAAATATAGTTTACTGCAAAATTGCAGCAAAATCGGAGGCCATACCTTTTCGAAAATCACACAAAGGAAGACAGATTTATGCACATTACCTGAACTTCTGAGTAACCTGATATACGAGTATCACTGGTCAATTCATGAACAGTTGGAAGAATACTCAACTATAAAACTTATACTTCCAGCAAGCTTAGAGTATCTTTTTTGTTTCATTTAATCGCTCAGAAGGACCTATTAATATCTTTTTAAAGAAAATGCCTTTTCTTACTTTCCATTCATATTACTTTATTTTTAAAACTCCAATAACTGGAGTGTCCCTCAATTGTAACTCATTTCACATTCTAAAGAAAAAAAAAATCAAAAAAAAATCTCACCACACCACTAAGTCTAGTGGTCACACTGTCAAAACTTAACACCTTCCACACGGCGATGGCGAAAAAGAAAACAACATTTTCAAGTCGTCCTCAAAAGATAATATATTTCTTGAACAGTTGTATCTATTGGACAAGTGCACTTGTAAAATGTCGCAATTGGAATTTGAGACCACCGCTATGACAGTGGCAGTGCCACCGGATCAGTCTCTCTAAACCAGCTTCAAAGTACCAATTTCCACTACCGAAGACCGGTAGTCGCTAAAATCACGACGGCGAGGGCAGGACAGACACCGGCGAGAGTATCTCAATCCACTCTCAACGTATCAGCAAGCATGCCATCATGCCATATCATCAGCTGAGTGGAGTGCGCATTGCCACCCGACAACCCATTATTAGGTCACCATCATCAGCACCAACATGATGCCCCTCTTGCTATCTTAGTTGTCTCGTCAGCGAGATTTCTGATTTCACCCAAGAGTCGTCCATCCGTGATCGCAATTCACAAAAAAAAAAGTTAATGTATCTATGTATCCATTGTATTGAATCTGAATATGAAACGAAATGAAAACAATCAAAACATATGTGTGTACGCAAGATACCTTTTCATTTACCGGGTGATCATGATACACACAAGGAAATGAAGCACGGTGCAAAGAAGTAATTTAATCAGAGCGCTTGTCGTTAAATGACTGTCAACGCACAGAGATACAACGACCGATTTTTTTTCATTTGTGATTCATTTTAGTTTTTTTTTTTTTTTTGTTTTTTGCTAAAAGATATTAACATAACGTGATCGGTTGTACTGGACTGATCATGCGAATTGGATACTAACAAACGTCCAACAGCAGCATTACTTACCGTTAGTGGTAGACGACTACTACACAGCGTACAGGTGATTGCGCTGATGAAGTTTTGAGCGAGTTATAGATACATTTGGCGAATTCGACTTTTAGCGCATGTTCGTAATGTGGAAATGTGTTAAATGGATACAGAAAGAATGGAGTCAAAATATGTATGCTCAAGTGTTGCCAATTACTTATTAATTTATGCATTCGATAGCACTAAATTTAAATTGACAGAAAATGCTTCTGTCTACGATCTGACAAAGTTAAACCTAGATCATCGAATGGAAAAATGAGTGTGTAGATTTGGCCGCTGAATCTGTGACTTATAAAAGATTTATGACATACGTCAAAACTATCAAACTGTCAAATTGCAAATGTCATTCAAATTGAACACAAAGCACCGAGAAAGGATGGGACACTTGCCGAATTTTATAACAACTGCACATCAGAGTTTCGGGAAAAATGAACACAGAAATCTCCTTTTTAAATACCTCTATGAACATTTTTGGAAGTATGCTTCTGATAGATTGCCGAGCTGGGTATAACATAAGTGTCTTTTGGTTACTCTACTGTAGACCACATATTTACATTGGTAGGAGACAGGAGATCCTGATTTGCGGTCAATATATGTGTATAACTTTGCAGCTATTTACGACGCTACAATATTTTCAGAAGAATTTTGTACTGACAGAGGTGGTAAGAGGGGGAACAAAAATTTCTAGCGAGACATTTGTGGTTCAAGAACCATCAAAACTACAAGCACTGATTGATGAACTTCAACTTTATTGCCAAAAATGGAATCTAACAGTCAAACTTGGAAGATCCAAAATTATGATTCTTGAAAAGAGGGGGTGGAAGGCGGTCAAGGACTGAGGAATGGACGGAGAATGAATTAATCAATTGAGGTAGTATCGGCAAATAAGTATCTTGGCAGTGCAAATTTGAAACTAGCTGAATCAATAGCGGCAATCAACAGAAATATTAGTACCAAGGCGAAACACAAAGTATTTCTTGCTACGGCCAAGGCAATCCTCTTTTATGATGCACGAGTTTGTGAATATAATGAGTATGATGAAATTATAAAGCTACGGGACTTTCTCAAACTCCCTAATCTCGAGACAGCATTATCACCATTACTTATGGACAAACTAAAGACAAACATGGATTAGGTATTTAATGCAATGATACAGGAAGATTGCTTGAACTGGCAAAATGTCCTGTGCTTTGCTGTTTGGTCGGCGTTGGCTTCACAATATGATACTCATCTCGAGATAGATGCTAGAAATTTTCAAGAGAGGCAAGTTACGGGAGAACTTTAATGCAAAAGGATAAGGCCTCACGGCAGTGGACGTAGTACACATTGTTGGAGTACAACCTAAGGAAAGTGAACCACTTCGGTATTCCGTAGATGCTACACTCACAATATTTAAGGCCAAGGTGCAACTGCTGGCATTAAATTACACACCTCATAAGGAAGACCTACCAGTATGAAAGCCACAGAGGATATAATAAGATGAATAATTTGGGTTTGCAATGATGTGCAGAGTTTTAAACGATGATAACTTGGATCGATTTTTTAAATATTTAAGAATAGCGCTTAAATATCGGGGAAGAACTAACTAGGTACAATCTTTGTCAAACCTGGGGTCACTAGAGTAGATCAGAGTCAATATTCGGTGAATAGTTTAACGTATTCGTATAAACATTCCGAATGCGAGTAAGGTCACCTTAGGCAAGTTAAGATTCCACTGAGACCTGAATCAATGGGAATAAAAAGCTACCGAAATGCACGAACAGGTTCACTTGTTATGAGTTTGTTAAATAGTGAAGCAAGTGGTAGACTTTGTTGATAAGGACCTGAGCCGTGACGTATGATGCTAACGCTACCTGCAATTGGGGTAGTTTGTAAGTGGAATTTTAGCAAATTTTCATCCCTAGAAACATTGAATGTAGCCATGGCATACCATACCCATTACTATCATAGAATTTCCCCACTTACATCACAGCCCACGAGTTAGCACAACATAGCGGATTCTATGATTTCGAAATACAGAGTGTATCAAAGAATATTTTTCGAAACAATACAGGTAACATAATATTTCACACATACCGCACAGACTACGCAGAATAACACTGCGAAGACAGGATGTTACAAATACAGGATGTTACAAAGAACAATTTGAAAATTACTTTAATACGACTTGCCAATATGTATATATACATTTGACACTTCCACATTTATAGCATGGACTAGGGTACATAGGAATCCAAAAGAACATGATTTTCTATTTTCGAAAGTTCGTTAAAAACAAAATGTTTGTCTATTTTTTTAAATAAAATTTTCCAATGTGTATGCGTGATGTTCTGTAATTTCCAGGTTCCTCTGGATTACCTAGAAATATTATTTTCTTTTACCTTAATAGATCCTTTCAACTCCCAAAGTTTTACTGTCTAAAGCGGAATAACCTGCATAAGAGACAACATTTTATTTCGTGCTTTTGGGAAAATAATCCACTTCTCGGAATTCTAACTCGAAAACGATACATTTTACTCAAAATATGGTTAAGAACTTTTTGATAGACAATTTCAATCTGAACAATAAAAGTTTGAACGTTTTGTTCATAAAATTGACATTTAGCGAGTTATTCACGCAGGCGGGGACATATAAAAGCAATTAAGACCATTTGCAGCTTTTTTTTCGCGTGTTTATTTGTTTTTTTTTTTTTTTAAATAGCTACTGAAAATCTTATCCTCAAAATTTATATTTACTCCGCTTTTTTTCCAAATATACTGAGGACACTTCAGGTGGATTTTTATTACAAACACCCACACACATAGGGTGGCCGTGGTGTAGTGGTACCATCATCGCTTGTCACTCTGTTGATTCACGGTTCGAATCCTGATGTCAAGAATCATCTATTTATTTCGCATGAAATAAATAAAAAAGTCGATCACTTGCGAAAGCTAAGTCAACTCTACTGTGAAGGCATAACACTGGCAGTAGGGTGGTCATATGGCTAAAATGCAACTTGATCGCGATCAGGAGGACGGAAAAAAATACTGTGAATCATAAGCAACGACAATAATAGCGAAGACAAACAAAATACTCCCCAGTTATCTGGACAGCCACCCTTGGAGTTTACAGAAACTTAATACCACCAGAGTTTCAAACTACACCACTCTGTCTTTCTCTCTGTCTCTTCCCCTTTCCACAAAACGCACGTGTTCTAAAAATTAGTATAAGGGTATTCATATCCCCTTTAACACGTGCAAATTATAAAAAAAAAAAAAAAAAAAAAAAACATACTTACGTAATTATGCGACAACCTCATAAAGTAACATGTGTTACCGAGTTCATGTAACGTTGAGTTACTCTATTTTGAATGTCTAAAATAATTCTAAGACTTACTAAAGTTTAATGTTAATGATTAGCACTAATAATTACTACCCTCTTTTAGTGCTTAGTTTTGTTCGTCTGAACAAAGTTTGAAACTTATTCATTTAGATTGAGAGTACTATATCGCCTAATGTAACATGGAGTTACCTGAAGTTCTCTAAGATATAAGTAGAAAATTAATAAATATGATTCTCTTACTTTTTACTTAATTAGTCTTCTTATATATAAAACAAAGTGTTGCCGTATTGTACAGTTAGATAGAGGTTCATACCTAGTTTCGAAGTAAAGTGTTACATGTGTTACCATGGGATTACTCTAATATATGAACTTTTCGTGACAAATTTTATGAAAAATATATTTTCAAAGAGTGTGGATAGGAAGTTTAATTTGAATTTCAAACAAACCATTTATTAATTTCTATCAACTGTTGAACAGTTAAAGCAGATACAAAACAAGCTTCTAGTAACGGAGGTAAAATGTGGAAAGGGTAACATTTGTGTGTGTGTTGTGAATATGTGTATAAATTAATTAAATAGACAATATATGATCCTACCGTTCCTAGGGATAACAGTATCAGGAAATTTAACTTTAACCACACAATAAAGTAGTATACAGACGGCTTGAGAACTGCGGAAGGAACAGGGGCGGTGTATTTAGGCCAAGAACAAAGCATTCATAACCTATAGACAAAAGTACCAGCATCTTTCAAGTCAAAATAAGTGCCATAGATACATGTGTCCAACTCAATCTCGAAAGAAAATACAAAAACTGTGACATCATTATATCAAAACTTGAGTGGGAATGCCTACGCAAACTTAATGAATTCGGATAGTAACGATAAGATAACCCTCTATTGGGCACTCGGCCATATCGGAATAGAGGGTAACGAAGAAGCTCCTTGAACCAGCAAAACTCTTCATTGGACCTAAACCATTCTACGGAATAGAGAATCATACTACACACGAAGAATTCAAGAAGATGGAGAAAGAAGACAGGACGAGAGACTGTAGGTCTGAGGCAAGCTAAGAAATTTCTGGGAAGCTACAATTGGAAAGGATTCGAAGTATGCATCTGCCATAACAAGAATAACCTACGTATCCTAACAGGCTTTCTAACGGGGCACTGAAACTAGGTATAACAAATGAAGGCCTTTGAAGATTCTGCAATGAGTCCAGCGAGTCTCCAGAACATCTTCTGGAGTCTTGTAGGGCACTGACCCACAGAAGATTGAAATACTTGCGCAAGTACCACTCCTCATTCTCAGATTCCTTAGAGAAACCAGATTAGAGAGGGTGCTCTAGGGCAAGTTAAGAGTATTTGACCCTCACACAATTCCGAAAGAATTATATTGCTAGGAGAACTCTAATGAGGGAACGAAACTCTCGTAGGTACTAGTAGAGGGTAGAATACTCGTGTACCATTAGGTCACAGTGCAAGGTAACCCTTCACAATAATAATAATAATAATAGGTGTAGTATACATTTGGAATTCTTTGACTACGGCTTTTGAAAGCATCTAATATATCATTCAAAAGATAGAATTCCGCGATATCCTCAAATATTGGAAACCTTACTTGCTTCTTGAAATAAGAAACTGGATGTAGAACACACGTCGATTATTTACTCAACCCACACCAAAATTGGATACCTGTCCAAGAACAAATATACAAATTAAAATGAGGTCAGAATCTGAGAATCCGATTAGCTATAGTCTTCTTTTCAACTCCAGTGAATTGAAACAATAGAGCCTCTAATTGGATATCTCGCTTTTACAAACTTGTAATCAAAATTGTTTCAACACCCAACCACGTATCGGCATCAGCCTTGGCAACACAATTTTTTTTTTCGAGACTTAATTACAGTACCATTGTTTTAAAAAAAAAAATTTCTTTCTTCTGTTTTTAATTTGAAACTTTAAAGTTTCCCTCTTCTTTCAAATTAATGTGCATCCATCTTCTTCGCTCTATCTCGGTGGCACATGTAATTTGATTCATTAACATTTTGTAATTTATTTTGAGATCTTTTTTTTTTTGGCTTACCTCCTCGCTCGGTGGTTTTTTTTTTTTTTTTTGTTTCCTCAGATACTCTCTAATGAATGTGTCATTTAATTAGCAACTAAGGGCGATCTCACAATCGGGGTGGGCCAATCCCCCCAAAAGAAAATGTTAATCCAAGCAGATGTAGACCGGTGTGTTCTTCTTTTTTTTTTGAGATTTCTTTTTTTGCCTTTTCTCTTCTCTGGACAACATGTCACGCGTAATTTACACACTTAAGTGTTGATGAATTTTTACCAGACACTGTTATACAGTAGCGGGTATTTCATCGCGTTTCACGCGTATGCAAATGAGATACAATTAATGTCTATATAAGGTAGCGACATAAATTTTGGCCGCATGGCAACTGAGATTTTTTTTGCCATTGAATTGGGTTTTCTATTCAATGGCTAGCGCATGCAATCTACAAATAGATCGTGCAGCGAGAGTGGTACGAGTATGCAACACAAATGTAAAGACAGAAGCCTAACGTATTGCACCTGGAAAATTAAAAAGGGAAAACAGTGAACAATGTTACAGGAAACTAAAGAGATTTAAGCTTCTACTACGGGGATTTGAAGGCTTGAGGGTATAATGCTTGGTTGAAAGTTGAGATATGTTACGCGGTTTGAAATTGCGTAAAACGATGCATAATTCAATTGAACATCCGGTAAGAAGTGAATGGAGAAATCTAGTTGGAATTTAAATTTGCTTAAAAGTATCTTGAGAGTTAAAAATATCTAAGATCTATTAAATTTTTCTCACATATTGAGTTCCTTATGCCTTGAGGGTGAATATAGAAAGTAATTGTAATTGCAATGCATCTTGATGTGAGTCACAATCAAAATAGTGGCGGTTAATGGTCAGATTTTGTTTTTTAATTGGTCATCTTGACAGAATTCTCTTGAAGTCAAATTGAAATCGACATATTAAATTCTTTTTGAAGTAAAATTATACCACAGTAGAGTAAGTTTGCTAGATTGTAACGAAAAAGGTGTTACGCTAAGGTGAAGAGTTTATTTTCTCGAAAACGGTTCAAACGATTTTGACCAAATTCTGCTTTTCAATTAGCTTGGGTATATGCTACAAAATGGCATTCAAGATTTTGGACAAAATGCATACGACAGTATTTTGAATAAATTTACTTGAATGTAATGGCTTCGGGTGTAACGAAAATGTGAAACACTTCTCTATTCACATTTTCTCAAAAACGGCCCGATTTTGACCACAATTGGTATTTTAGTTGGTTTGTACTTTTGGTACGTTGTTCATTTGCTATATTTCAGAAACTGCTTAACCGATTTCGATGAAATTTTAATATTCTACTTTGCATTCACATAGCGCATACGATATACATATGTCTCATATCCTCTACGACGTGTAAGTCATTACAATATCTGCATTCATCTGTATTTGAAAGTCCTAGTCTCTGGCTTTGACTTTTATGGCAATGACCTGATTTTATGTTAAACCATCTTAGACCCGCCCGGAATAATTTTACATGGTTCTGCAAACATAATGCCTTAAGGATTGTGCCTCAATTGTCAATGAAGACAGCGATATCCCCAGTGGAAAGCGATTTAATCTTAAACAATCCTGCAGCTTTTAGGACAACTAGAACCTCTCCTTGGAATACGCTGCAAGTATTCGTAGGCCTTAGAGATACTCTTAGGTATCCAGCGATGTCCTAGGAGTCGTGGATAGGCAACATTATGCCTCAAGGATTGTGCCTCAATTGTCAATGAAGACAGCGATAACGCCTAGTGGAAAGCGATTTAATCTCAAACAATTCCCCAGCTTTGAGGACAACTAGAACCTCTCCTTGGAATACGGTGCAAATATTCGTAGGCCTTAGAAATACTCTTATGTGTCCAGCGATGCCCTTGGAGTCGTGAATAAATCACCTGTGACAGCATTGCCAGGAATTTTTGTACCAACGCTAATGATCGCAGTGTGATTTTCCTGT
Source organism: Pocota personata (assembly GCA_963082735.1). Lineage (NCBI taxonomy): Eukaryota > Metazoa > Arthropoda > Insecta > Diptera > Syrphidae > Pocota > Pocota personata. The sequence continues at coordinate 26,747,683 of OY720429.1, read as the reverse complement.
GCGTTGATTTCCACCTGACAAATGCTTCATACGTGAGTGTGGGTCTGACTATCATTATGTATAGTTAGTACCCCATTGCTGGTTTTAGCCACCACTTTTTCCCACTGCACTCTTGCATATGAAAAGCGCATTATATACATTCTTGTGTATTAAGATTTAAATTTAGTTTTTCGCCCAAATTAAAGCCAAGATACCTCAAATAGTTCGAAAGGGGGAAGCTTCACCCCGTCTAACTTGATCAGCTTGAAATGTGGAGTCTTGTACTTTCTGGCGAAGAGAACCAGTTTAGTCGGCAGTCTCTTGACCACTTACTAAGTCTTATCAGGGTAGTTTCCATTATTTCACTTAATGTACCTAATCTAAATCTGCACACTCTACATACATTAGCACCCAAACCCTTGGACATTTAAATATATTCCTCAACCCGGTGATTGCTGATTTTGAAAAAAAAATTGGTATTTTAGTTAATTTGGATGCGTGCTACAAAATGTCATTCAAGGTTTTCCAAAGAAGAAAGTGCATATAACGGTACTTTCAGTAAATATTCTTTCAAGTAACACAGAAAGTGTAACTCTTCGAGTGTAACGAAAAGGTAGAATGCTTATTTTCTCAAAAACCATAAAACTTATTCACATTAAGACAAAATTAACGATTTCACTTCCTACTTGTGAGAGTTCCACTCACCAAATTTAAGTCTTTCCCTGCACAAAATTTCGTATTATATACATTTCACGCCAAAGTACAATTCGTGTGTACGATATGTCTAACAAATTGGATAATTGCCTGAAAAAAATACTTCAAACATTCAATTTATTTCTAATTCTTTTACCACGAGTCTGTGTAAGATTATACACGTTGGCTTGGTATAATAAATTCATTAATTAGTCCCAGGAGATACTATAAATGTTGGACCACATTCCATTTTTGTAGCACGTATCCAAGAACTAAGACTATAAAAAAAATAGAAAAAAAAGACTCCCAGCCTATAGTTTATGATTGAAGTGTGTTTTTCATCAAAACGTTGACTGTGACTGAGAGATTGATTTGATAAGTTCTTGTCTGCTGAATAAATACATTGTCTTGCAAACAATTTTCTTTTTCATTTTATAATTTGCATATTAGTGCACGCAACCTCTGTGCAATATCACATGGTGTAGAGATACAAATATGCCTTTGCAATTTTATCCCAAGGGCAACACACCTACACATTATTTTTAGATTTTTATTACCCTTATGGCGGTTTTTAAAAAAAAAAAAAAAAGATTTGATTTAATACATAAAGAAGAACCCGGAACTATAATAGATACTGATCGGATGATGGGGCAAACTTTGGACCAGATTGACAAGTTGTAGCTTGTTGGAGCCCTTTTGTAATTAATAAACGACTTGTTTGTGAATTCACTATAATATCGATTTTACGACATTCGAAGTGACTTTATTTGCCAATACTATATCTGAACTATCTAATAAAATTCCTGTATTTGGCACGCAAATTAAATTCAGTTCGTATTGAAATTAATTAGTTATTTTAGTCTCAATTTGTCGTTTTACTTTGACAGCTGCTAGGCGATAAAATCACACTTCGATGGGTATCCATCTCGCATGGCTATCTAAATATAGGAAGCAGAAGCATTAATCATTCCGATCAGGAATTGTAATCAAGTTGAAATTTAAAACCAGGCATTATACATACCTAAATCATGACCTAAAGGACACAATATCGTGAACTACTCATAAAGAGACCTAACTAAAACTCAACTTTGGATTGACAAATCATGAGTGTCTTTGGCATTTTTTTTTTTTTTTTTGTATTTAAACCCACAACCTTCGGATGAACAAAAGTATACACTACACCACGGTCACCCGTATATAATCTGCAAGCTGTCCGTTACTTCTACATATGCACAAACATCATTACAGAGAATGTAGTCCAGGTTCCTTTGTCCCTTATTGCGGTCTGGACAACCAAAGCGAGTGTCTAGACTATTGCAGTAGACGGTTGTTAAACGGCAACGAAAGCCAAAATTCGGCTGTCGGACAGTCTGATAGGCTTAATCAGGTTAACGACCACTTTTTTCAACCACCCGACCGCACCGAAATCAAAGCAGCTACCTTAAGTCCACCGTTGTCATTTTAAATTGTTTCGAGTCAAATTTTGACTCTTTTTTTTCTGAGTTGATTTGAAAAATATTAAGTATCGAGTATAACTTGAAAAGAAATTCGAGTAATTTTTTCTCTGTGGTAACTCGTTTTCACGACATAAAGACTTTCATTAAAAAATAAATATTTGACTGCTTTATGTTTTCAACGGTTTATTGACAGCACTAAATCCAGTGTCATAATTGATTCAAGTTTGACATTTCACATTTTTTATTATAGTCGCCGCTTTTGCTAAAATGTATTCCTTTTTACTTGATCTGAAGATTTTGATCAGACTTGTTACTACTACTAAAGAAGAACTCGAAAAATGGGTCTCACAATCCAGTCCGTCTGTCTGTACGTCAAACTGCAGAAAAAGGCCAGGATCGCACGTGTAACTTTGTTGCGTGATAAAAATGTTAGAAGCCGTTATGCAACTAACTGTGCGACTAATCGTCTTCCAACATTTTTATAGTCGTTCGCAATTTAACAATTCGCAGTTGACTCTCATCGAAGCAGCAACTTGCTACAATGAAGCATACTTTTTTATCGCATCAATATTTTTCAAGCAATGCAGTAAAGATAAACGAAGCGATTAAGTGATCTGAACTCCACCAATGAAAAAGAGAGTGATAGACAAATCAGACAAAACTTTAAGGCTGTGTTTATAGCGAAGCGTATTCGACTCGCGAATACAATTCCTAAGCCTGCAGGACGTGTCCTGCGACAACGGCATTTACTCGTATTTGTAATATCTGCCAACAATTCAATTGCGTTTGGCTTTCATGCGATCACACTTCACATACGAGTAATAGTTGTTTCGATGTTAAAAAATAATTTGTTTTATTTTTACCTGGTAAACAATGAATGAATGAGGTATATTCCCCCCAAATGAACGTATTCTGCCACGTACTTTCAATGTTGTGAATTTTAAAGTTAACGTATTAAAGTGTCAGTTGGTTTTCATATAAAAAAAAAAAAATACGCAGAGTGAGAAAATTAAACTAGGATACGAGCATGTTTTTCAAGTAAACTGATAACTTGGAAACCAAAAATAAATCGTTCGAAAAGGAAACAATTACTAAAGAAGGTGTTAAACTTTTTTATGGTCCAAATTGTTTTTTTCGTCGTTAATGATTATTGTTATGTGAAAAGGGAGATCGACAATGGAGTAGTGACAAACGTTTATAAACCGCAATAAACTTTTAGAGTGCTCACAATTCGAGGGTAATCGTGTCTGTAAATTTACACAAAAAGTGCGCGTCATTTATGAATTTGTACCTGTAATATAAAATTTGTATTACATATTTTTTTTTTTTAATAAGTTTGTGTTTTGTGTGTTACCCTTTATTCACAGTTAATAATAATTAATACATTTGAAAATATTAAATTCAAGTCAAATTTGACTTGATTAGAGAGTTTTGAGTGGCAACAATAAAATCAAGTTAAGCTGATTAGACGGCCTAAAAGCTCAATAAATATTGTTTAGGTAAGCGGGAGATGATTTGGTAGGTATCAAAGTATGCTCTATTATTGGAATCTCAGCACTATTTGCCAGACCCATAAAAAGGGTCTCGTCTACTCTAATTACAGCGGTATAAGCCTCCAAATAATATGTGGGGCGCCAAAAAATATTTGTCTATCACTGCGATTTTAGGCTTTGTTCGTATTTCACTAGTTCTTGGACACGACCCAAGAATATCAAATTGATACCCACCGCATATTCATCGATTTCAAGGCCGCATATAACAACGTGAATAGGAACGAGCTATATCGGGCAACGTCTAATTTTAGCACACCCGCTGTATTCATTCATCCGAATTTAGAGGCGTGAACTTTATTTAAGTCAAATAAACGCGTTCTTTGAGATAATTATTCTTCGCCTGACATCAGTCCAGTAATGAGGGTACGCTCTCACCCACATAACTTCAACGCCGCTGCATTGAATACATTCCACGTACGTTCCATAAAAAATGTACTAGATTATCTGTCAGATAAATGACTGTTTCAGTTAATTTTATTTGGTTTAATTTGTTTAAATGAAAAAAAAAAATATCATTGCAATGTTTTGGAGCAGCGACAGATGTGTAATAGAAATTGAATTTTATGTGAAGAAATTGGATGATTTTTCGTTGACGTAGATTGCTGTGATATCAAACCAATTTGTGTAGCACCCAAACCTTTTCCCTTCCGACTGATTACTTTACCATAGCAAAGGAAATCTTAAATAGCTTCTTACAAATCTGACAAATATATTTGTTTAAAGATGCACGCCAGTCTTCCCCATCTCATGACGGTAGCCCTGGTCTCATTGCAATTTGTTTCTTATTGAAACCCATTTCTGACGATATGTTTTTTTCCATTAATTCCATTAACGTCTTGCATTGTTCTTGATTTGTTATTTTCACCCTTGAAATCAAGATAATTGAATTTAGTCAATTAAATAAATTAACAATTTAAGAAAACTAACATTTGCAGCCGATATTCAATTCTTGGCGATCACGACAAATGCCGTCATTTTTCTTGTGGTTTTATGACGTTCAACACAATCAAAAATAACAGTTGTTCACCTGACGTTTGTCTTGACATAATGGGTTTGACAAGGCATATTCAATGATAAATGCGGTAAAACGCTGAAAGAAATGCCATTCGTGATTCTGATTTCAAATAAGGTTTATTATCTTGTTAAATTCTACAAACAAGATTTATTTTCAAAGATTTTTGAAACACCCACTCCTGCATATGTATTACCTCCCACTTTATCCGAATAATGATACGGACAAGTCACTGACCTCAATAATGTAAAGATTCACTCAGTGCAAGATTAAATAGCATCACTGAATAACAATAAGCTTACGTCTGCTTTAATGTTCTTACGCATAACGTTTGCCAAAAATCAAACAAGCTAATTGTTATCTCATAAAAAATTAATAAACTTTCAGAATTGCGGGCAAAATTCAAACACGAAAATTGTTGACCTATCAACTTGCAAAATAGACAGCGATAAATATTTGGTTCTTCAATTTAAAGCACTCATGCCCACTTTTGTCAATCTGAACAACAAGAAAATAAAAAATGACAACCCAATCCACTTATCGAGCGAAACGTGTAAGGTCTAGACTTTTTGAACTTTCAAGGTATCTGTCGAATTTTTCGCCCCAAAAAATATTTAAAAAATGGAATAAAAAGTACTTACTGTAATCACTTAGATCATCCTGAGTTCCATTAACCGTACCGTCGGTCATCAGTTGTATAAACCGATTTTTGATGTATAATTGAATTTTTCTCCCCGGTCCCGATATATGTGATATCGTAGATCTTTCATTACGATCTAAATTACTACTATTACTATTCGTGTGATTATTATTTCTATAATTATGATTTTTATTATGATTATTCAGTCTCCTAGATTTAATGCTACCTCCTCCTTCCCCATCTGCAGCATGTCCACCATTATTTCTGCTGCTGCTGCCTCGCTGTCTCTCCGGTGATATGCCGCGTTTCATATGCACACTACGATCGGTACGCGATAACACCGGTAATTCTGTATGTGTTAGTGTTGTTGTTGTTGTTGTTTTTAGTACTGTCGCGGGTGATATTGTTGATGTGACATATGTACCATTGTTATCATCGGACGTCTCTTCAAAGTTCCAAAATTCTGATGTTACATCAAAGTCATCAGTCGATGTCGTTGGTGTTGTTGATAAATAGTATCTCCATTCTCTAGCGGTTGTTGTTGGTGTTTGTTGAGTTGACACAACATCACTATCATCATCATCATCAGCGTGTTCACTTCTGTCACTTTTGTTTGAATTTCGCGTTCGTTTTGAACTGATGATTGATGTTGCTGTAATTTTGTCACTACTATTAACACTAACACTACTACTACTAAGATTGCTTAAACTATTGATTATAGAATTATCATCATCATCACTAATACTAGCACTTGACAGATACGTTGTATTAGAGCCATCAACTTCCGCACTACCGTCATCATCGTTAACGTTGGTTTTCTTTCGTTTACGTTTATTATAGACCATATTGGATTTTTTGACGCGACGCGAATTTGAAACGTTACCGTCATCGAGCGCGGTCATTATTGCGTACAACGGATCGATATCACCGCGACCGTGCGTTAGATGCTCATCAATATCATAATCACCATCTTGATCTACACTGTCACTTGTGTTGACATTCAATTGTAGTAGATAGCTGCCATAGTCACTGTATTCACTGAAATTTGTATTTTGTTCACTGTAATTACTGTCAATTCGAGTTATGTTTAGATTTGGCGCCGCTACTGTCGTAAAATTTGATGTTAAATTTGACACTGAGACTAATAATGGTGGTGACTGTTGCTCTGTTGTGGTGATATTACTAGTAGTTGATGTACGTGATGTTAACATTGGCTTTGATAAGACAGTTGGCCATACGATAATAACCGACAGGAGGGCACCTAGCACAGCCAGGGCCCTCCAATTAGGACTTTGGTTTATTCGCATTAACAAACGCCACAAATTTTATCCCGAGTATCTTCTCGCTGGGCAAAATCACTATGGATTGCATTCAAATGCGGGATTGTGGTCCGGGAAAGTAAATAAATTTTCTTTCTTTCCCTTTTTGATTCTTTTGTTTTTTCTTTTGTTTTTTCTCTGGAATATTGACACCTGTCACAAATGACAGATGACGTTTAGTTGCAATATATATATATATGTATATATATAAAATAAATAAATAAAATTTGTATTTGTATCTTTTTTTTTAGATAGAAAACCAGATTCATTCGATTTTTAATAAAAATTTCGAGATTTTTGTAGGTTTCGTTAAAAAAAAATAAAAAACAAAAACTAAAGTACTTTGTCGCGACGATGCGCGCGCGTGTATTCACATAACTTATTTCTCTGTGTATATCTCAAGGTTCATTTAAGCATTTTCATATATAGAAATTTTATTTTGTAGCATTTTTTTTTCCGTCGATTTTCAAGTTCAAGTGACCATACCGTTTTTATCTTCGTCATCGTCACCGTCATTCAGGTGACGTTTCTTAGTCTTACCGCTGGATTTTTTTGCCATTTCGCATATTATAAAGGTTTATCTAGGAGTTATTTTTTTATGTAGTTATTTTAAGTTTTTTTTTTAAGTCCTTGTAATCTTTACTATCAGCTTTAGTTTCATTACCATAAAGCTATCTAAAGATTTTCAATTTGATTTGACATTTATACTTGTCAATTGATGATTCGAGATGTATTTCAACTGTGATGTTCTCTGAAAGTAAAAATTAAGAAAAGAAAAGGAGAAAATTAATTTTGTTATAGTGCAAACCCTATTTTTGTTTTAACTTATGGACTAAATACTTTTCTTGAAGTTTACTGGTGCTATTAATATCACATATACAGTGAGTAGTGACATTTCTTTTAAAACCATTTAATGGTGTGTGTGTCTATGCTTGAGTGCGTGAGTGTGCTTTGGTGCGATGGCTATTTTTATCACTTCATATAGTTGATGCATAATGACCTAGATTCAGTCCTCGCGGCAAAGAGATTAGATAATAAGTCTGCTAAGTGAAGAATGCAATTGGAGGAGGTGGTGCGAGTTGTAGTTGTAGTAAAAAAGAAAAGGGCGGTTGAAGAGATGAAAATACACCAAAGGTATGGAGAGTGAGAAGAAAGGTGAGGTGGGTTTAGTTTTTTTTTTTTTTTTTTTTTTTCGAATGCGGTTACGAAGGAGAAATATACAGATAATGTAGGGTTTATGTTTTCTGGTTAAGAATCTGGTAATCTGATTCTAATTGTGAAATGTAGCATGTCATAATCTGAAATGTTCTATGAGTGGAAAAGAAATCATATAAGGAACATGACATGGAAAATAGGTATGTGCGGGGAATAGTTGTACCGGTAGAGTGGAAATTGCATAAATTCGGTTCTTCTGGCTTAATCTTACAATTCTCTGTTAATATGCTGAAGAGATACAACGTCAAGATACAATTTACAAATAACCCTCAGATATTAATGAAATATAGCAGCCAATATTTTGAAATAAATTTTAAGACAGTTTTGAATTCAATCGAAGAAAAATGGTAGTGCTCCTTACCTATATATAAGCAGAATAAATTTAGTGAACGACAGGGATTATTTTTCGTATTTTCTCCAAAATTAAGTTCAGCAATCCAGTTTTTCACTTTTTCTCCTAGTGATGTTTCCGTATCCTCATCAATTGCTTAAAGATGCACTTATTCACAGCACGGTGTTCGATTTGCAAATTTCACAATTTTTCCAAAACTATAAAACATCATACTGTGAGAGTGAAAGAATGCAACTTTGAAAGTAACTTCTACATGAGGCTGCGAACTTTTCAATCCACCCTCGATCATTATAAATCGGATTTCGAATAAACTTCTACAGACTCCCATTGGGGGCTATAAGCAAGAAATTCAGAAATTAATTCGGCAGCAGATCGAACCAAGACAACGATATCTGAGCGCATGAGCGATCAATGATTCGAGCGAACGCTTTTATGTTGATACAGTCCAAAAATCTAAAACCTGAAGACTGTATTGACTCAAATACATGAAGATAAACCTCCAGTCAGGAGGATGTTCAACGTCCAACCACCGTACCATGAATTCATTCATCGAACCAAGACACCGCATGAGCGATCAATGATTCGAGAGGACGCTTTTGTTGTGGCAGCAATCCAAAAACACACGAAAATAAACTTCCAGTAAGAAGGATGTTCAAGCTCCAACCACCGCGCCGGGAATTCATTCAACAGAATATCGAACCAAGACACCGATATCTGAGCGCACGAGCGATCAACGATTACAGCGGACGCTTTCATTACACCGAATTGACTCATACTCATACACACGAAGATAAACCTCCAGTCGAAAGGATCTTCAAGCCCCACGCACCGCGCCTTACGAATGAAATACACATGGATACCAATATTAGTTAAAGCTTTTTCTCAAGTAAAGACTCTTCACTGCTCGAGGCACTTTGTGATACAGGCTTGAAAGGAATTCGAAGAAAGAATTTGATGACGTTGATGACAGTCCGTAAGAGTAAATGGTTTATGACTGTCCAAATGTTGAGGTCGTTGAGTGTCTTGGAATGCTGCGAGAAGTGATCTTCAAAATTTTGGGATTTTCAGACATTGATCGAGACGTTGACAGAACACTGATATGCCAGAATTAGTGCGTACGAAAAAAATCATTTGCGAACGTTAAAGTAACAGTTAACGTGGTTTTGATTGAAGTCTTGATTTCGACGCCAAAATGATAAATCAACAGATCCTTGTCGCAAGTATGTGGCTGACTTAAACTGAGTTTTGGCGCATAACTTTTAACCGATACAGTCAAGCCAGTTCTAAGTATCCCTATACTGATCTGGGGCTTCACTCTGATTTAGAAGTCAAAACATTCGAATTCGAAAACCTTCTAATTCGAATAGCAAATACAAATTTGGGAAAGTCGAACAGTCTTTGGTTGTCAACTTCAATTCAAATTGACACTACATTGCGAAAACAAACGTCAATGTCATAGAAATTCGCACAATTTGGTTCAACAGTGATTTCGTTTGCGGACTCTGGGATAAACAATTAAGTTTTCTTTGAATAGTTTTATTATGATTACCATTTATTTTTAGCTCAAAGCACAATTTAATTTGATTTATTCAAAATATTTGTGTGTACCATAGAAGTAGTATACTAAAAAGGCAAAAACAAAACCAGCTCAATTCGAGATTCTCTTTCAGAACATAGTTGCTCACTCAGACTTATCAAAGAGCTATGTAAAGACGCGGGAACCAAATGAGGATTCAAAGGAGATTCAACTAAAATTTTATAATACTGCAACTTTTGACTTCTTACCACTGAGCTTTAACCTATCTTCGTCATGAAACCACAATGTGTCCAGTTCCATATTTATTACTATATTTTGTACATTTTAACAAATAATTCATCCGAGTTAAGCAAAACACGGAAATAGAAATTAGAAATCTCCTTACAAACGTCAAAGAAAAGTGGTGGAGAATATTTAAAAAAAACAAAAAACAAAAAAATCTTCATGATGACATTTCCTAGTGAAAGTTTCGAAACTAGATTCGCAAATTTTATAACTCAAATTGCCAACAGTTGCTTTCGATTCTGTTAAAATTAGAGTCGCAAAGCACTTTCACAAAAATTTTATTTTCGAATAGCAGTACAGAGTAAGACTTCTGAGGTCAACTTCAAAGCGAAAATTAAAAACCAAAGACATCCTTTATCAAGTTTTAAGTTCAATCGATTTTGTCTTTTTGACTGTCACAAATAGCAATTTTATGGGCTTGACTTTGAGTCGTTTTCAAATCCGAAATCTACTACATCGATCTACTACTGGAACATACATTAACGGCATGGTTGTTCAATTGTTCAGTTTTAAATACTCATTATTTAACTATTTCTTACTTTATCTGATCTTGACTCATTATTTCTTGAATAGGCTTAAACTCAAAGCTATGAAATAATCCCGTTATGCCCGAACAGTACGGTTCTCTAAACTTAACTTCATCCTCCTACGATATTGACGAAAATCAATGGTCCGAATTCATTAGTACCCAAACGACCTTATTTTGCCTTCCTGTCGTCAAGCACGAACTATAGCCAAAGGTTTCCCAAAATTCTGAATAATTCCCTAGCGACTTGGCCTCTGGGCATTATCTCACAGATCCCAAATGTGAAGTTTGAAGATAATCCGCCCAATAGTATGCAATACCGAAATTGGACAAAATCTCGAGATCGAAAACAATATAGGTGCAAGTAAAAATCATTGGAAAAAGAACATTGAGCAGAATCAGAGCAAAAGAATGTCAGGAAAAAATACCCTGAAGGAACTCGCATAACAAGATCTTGACGCTTACCAAGATTCTATTTTGAGGCTTCAAGTTGTAGAAAAAAGTCCTCTAACCAAAAAAAATATATAAATTCCATCAAAATCGGTTCAATAAATCAGAAGTTATACAGAAAAAAAACGACTGGCAGAATGCTCTATCTACTTTTATATAGTTACTCGTAGTCACAGTTTTTAAACACATTCGTTCTAATGTGCGAACGAAGTAACGCTTGACGAATTTCTTTTACTAGCCAAAATTAAAAAAAAAAAAATTATCGAAAGCAACTTTATGAAGGAGATTAGGTTTTCTTATCCCTCAATAATGTAAAATGCAAATTTACTTAGTTGTAGTGTTATCTTAACAAAAAAAATCATAATCACATAACGTAATAGTCAACAGATGAAGAAAAGTCGGCGTTATAATGTACATTTCAATGTGTTAACCACTCAAGTACCTGCAAGAGCATTAATTTGCATTTTTTTTATTACTCTACGTTCAATAGAATTAACAAATGCCATATAAGTTAAAATTGTAGTACATGCAGATCAGAAAACATTTAAAACTTAGAAAGCTTAGATAACCGTCTAACAATTGATTGAAATGCATTTAAATATAACCTTTGACTCTGTCAGGAACTATTAAAACACAGCCATTTACAGAAAATTCGTTGCATGAATAAATTGTTTATAATCTATAATAATTGTGCTTAATAATGTTATTCACAAGTAATTTAAATATATTATACTATGCCGAACCTAGCCGCTCTTGTGGCGAGTAATTTGACAGTTGACAGCTAATGTCATTATGACTGCAAGCAGAAGTACCAATCTTCAAATACAACAAATTATTAAAAATCCAGTTGGTTAGGATGCGTTTCAATGAACCACTGGCTAGCCAAAAACAAGCGCCTTTTGTCGTGGTCTTCATAATTTGAGCTCATTGTTTCCTGTGCTTAAATTAAGCTTGATTTCAACTTAAGTTTACTGTACATGGTTCCCTAAGCTAGACTTAGTCTTTCTCCTTAATCTTTCACAACAAATTCACAAATTTGTTATGATCCCAATTTTGAAGTCGACCTTGTTTTGCCTTCCTACCTTCAGATTATTAGCTTGATTTTGATTCCAAAAATAACGTCAATAGAATCCAATTACATCTCTTAATCTAACCAGCATCGACATTTATTGGGGCGTCTATTGTCAATTGGGGCGAGGTTACATTTTGTGTGAAATGTCATTTTACATCAAATCATACAACGCTTTCTTACAAATAGAACGACACTTTGTACAAACTGTGTTTAATTGTAGTAGATCCCAACAAAATTGTACCTCATATTTCTGGGCCAGGCAATAATGATAGCAGCAAAAGGAACACCCTACGAAACCGTCTTAATCCCAGTCGCATTCTAGGTGTGATGTGCACTACCAGAATTATTCGAAAAGGGTCTCCGAGGAAAAATTTCAACAACGATATAAATTTGAAAAGTGTAACAAGATTCCACAACTCATATAGCGAAAGGTTGCCCAATATTCTGAACATTTTTTTAGCGATTTGGTTCAAAAGAGCGATAAGCTAACCGATGATAAATATTCGTGTAACTATGCTTGCTCTTCCTGTAGCTTAAAGAAATAAATCTCCCATGTACGGGTTAGCTAAAAAATGTATTCCTGTTGTATTGCCAAAATATAGATTATGAAGACCGTGGACCCCAATTCATTTTAGTGCAAAATTGATAGCGTTCATGTTAAGTCAAATGTCAGAGGGTATCTGTCAGCTCACTTGAGTGTAAAAGTGACAGAAATCAGCTCTGAAACATTACGCACTGCTGCTTACTGAACCATTAAGTACTTTTTTCGAGTAGGTTCAGAAGACAGTCAAGTACTTGTAATCGCGATGATCCTCGCTTTCCAGGATCCCATAAATAAAACACCGAACCATATTGCTCTCGCTCAGTCTGTCACCACCTTCTAGCTCCTAAACTATGCACTATGCACAATTTTGACATAAGTTATGCAGAATAATGACCCCAACACAATTCCGATATCATTTTGGAAAAAAAAAAAAACACTTTGTTTTGAAAGTAGCTCTAGTACAAGCAAAAGTCACAATAAACAATTTTTTTTTTCGTATGCATGTGATATATCGTTGAAAAGAGCTTTTTGAGTAGAATCTAAACATTTTAAATTTGCACTCAAAGTGAAGAAATATCTGCGAAAAATTAGTGCCCCCTTAGCATTTCTAAGATGCCTGATCCAAAAACGGATTGTTTATTTTATATCGCTTCCCTACGAGTTCTGTAGGAGCCCGAAAAAAGATCTCAAGACTTCCTCTAACAAAAAATAAATAAATTTCATCAAAATCGGTTCAATAAATCAGAAGTTATACACGAAAATGACCGACAGAAAATTTTATCTGACTTTCGCATGGAATGATAGTTACAGTTTTTAAGCACCTTATTCTAATGTGCGGGTAACGCTTTACGAATTTCTTTTACAAAATGTAGTCCAAATAAAAAAAAATTCTCAAAAAGAAAGAGATTAGGTTCTCTTATCCCTCAAAAAAATGTAGAATGCAAATAAAATAAATCCAAAAGCGCTTACTTGTTGTATGCCTTTATTTATTTGTACTGTTATCTTAACAAAAAAAAAAAAACACAAGTAAATAACGTAATATGTCAACAGATTAAGAAAAGCCGGTGTTATAATAAGCATTCCAATGTTTTAACACTCAAGTACCTACGAGAGCATTAAATTGTATTCCTTTTTTTATTACTCTACGTTCAATTGAGTGAACAAATGCCATACAGTTTAAGACTGTACTAAATGTATTATAGATCAGAAGATCTTGTAACAATTGATTAAAATGCATTTAAAGAAAATTGTTGACTCTGTTTAGTATATTTGTTGGTTTAAAGTTATGTGCAGCCCATAGAGTACGTAGTACTTACATGAGTACACTAAGAAAGAGTACTATTAAAAATCAGATTAAGATTTTTACCAGATGCAACTCACTCTATCGGGCTTCGGCCAAGTCAAACTAACGGAAAGGTTGGAAGATCGAGCTCCTTAAACTTGTTAGCATTTAAGCGTAAATCATATCTAAGCGACTAGTGGGTAAGGTCTTGATTTATTGGATCTATGACTTCACTGATCTGATTCAAAAGACGGCTCAAAAGAAATTGGCCATCGTTCACAGTGCTTTGTTACAGTGGATAGTTCGAGCTCCTTAAACTTGTTAGCATTTAAGCGTAAATCATATCTAAGCGACTAGTGGGTAAGGTCTTGATTTATTGGATCTATGACTTCACTGATCTGATTCAAAAGACGGCTCGAAAGAAATTGGCCATCGTTCACAGTGCTTTGTTACAGTGGACAGTTCGTTCACATATAATGAAAAGAGAGTAGGTACAAGAACAGATCCTTGTGGTACTCCATTTTCCACGTTAATGAAACGCTGGCAATCTATCTATCTGTCTTCTGTCTAAATAAGAAGAAAATAGATTTGTGTCAGGTACTGAAAAGTTGTACAGAACCCATGATAGTTACACAAAACCGAGTGATTTACTGTATCGAATACTTTTGAGAAATCAAGAAGGGTTAAGAATGCTGGATGATGTCTGTCCAGTGCATTACGAACAATGATTAGAGCTTTCCTGCAACTTGTCTTCGAGCGAAAGCCAGATTAATTTGTACATTAAAGTTTTTTATCTTGTAGATATTTGTGTATCTGTGGCAATAATAGTTTCTCAAAAACTGTTTGTAACCACATTGTGCTAATCGTCTCTATTCTACTATGTATGTTCATGTTTCCTTTCTTTGGGATCGGGACGACCTTAGCTTTATTTATTTTATTTTATTTGCATAAGTCGTCTGTATGCAATTACAGATATGAGTTACATACGTATCTTAGTATGAATGGCATACAGCGTAAGATTTAATATAATACGACTCCTAAAAGGTAACTTTTTTTTGCTCAAGGATTTGATACATTTCGACGGAGTGCCGGTAGATACGATAAATTCTTCATTCAGTTAACCGAAGTCAATGTCATCTTGAATTTTAGGATTCTGCTAACTTAAAGCAATTTGGCGGAGCTGTTTCAGTAATGTTTTCCCATATGCAGAAGAGTCCTGTAAAAGATTATCTTTGCTGCCCCTTTTTTTGAAAGTACTTTATTAAGTAGGAAGCAATAGCAGCATCCCATTTCCTTATAAGAAGTACATATAATGTCCGAGCTTAACCACGGAGTTGCCGATTTTTATTTTCAAAGGAGCAAACGAAAACTGAACACGGATCGTTCTATTGAGGCATTCCGAACATCTGCGATGATAGTATCTATAGTATAAGCGTAGGTCTGCTACCAGTTTTCGATGAACTAATGTTTATAGATTAGAAATTAGTACGGGAACTTCTGTTAAGCAGACTGCTCGTCTCTGTATGCTGTCGAGCAGATGAGGAGAATGTTTTGGGGCTGTGCTCTAAACATGAGAACAATACTCAAATCCTGGTCTAACTTGTGCTTTGTATAGACGGAGCTGTTGCGCTGTAACAGATCTCTTTGCTGTAAGTAGGTAGCTGAACTTATGATCGTAGCAGGTTTCCTTGAGATACATAATTTGGTCGTTCATTTGAACCTGTGATACAGTAGAAAAGTTATTTCTAAAAAAGGCAAATTAGGTTTTCTTCGCATTGAAGTCAACTAAGTTTGCTTTTCTCCACTGAAGGATTTTCTTCATTTAATGAGTTGATCTGATCGCACTTCTGACGATGTAATTTATTTGCATTCACGGGCATGCTGTTAGAGCAAAATGAAATTAGAGTGTTGTAATCGACAAAACTGAAAATGTTATTGTTTGTTGACTCTAGAAAGAAGGTCGTTGATATGGAGTAAAACCAGACTTGGTGAAAGTATAGAACCTTGAGGCACTCCAACGTTTACAATAAATGTACACCATGGACCTGATCGGTGATCGCTGTACATACGTTGCTGTGCCTTTAACAACTTTTTCGCAGTGACTCCTCTTGAATAGTAACAGCTGTCGAGAGAATCCATCGTTCTAATGTTGTGTACGACCTTTGAAGCAGACAGCTCAGGATCAATTAATAGCTACCAGTTAAAATATTCATGCGCTTGGGTAAAGCTCCTAAGTAAAACGTCACCACTATTGAACAGAATGAAGGCACTTTTTTTTATTTTTAGTATCTATTGTACAGCTTTCCTTTATTCTATGTTTAGAACTTCAATCGAACAGACCGAATATAGTGTGAGATAGTAACCATTGAAATGGAAGTGAATAAAGGGCATATTCGACATGTTTGGCTTTGAGAATATCATAAAAATCGTAATGCAGCAGCAGTTCCACGGGAATTATTGAAGTACATGGCATGCATGCTATAAGTGAAAGCCAGGCCCAAAGATGGTATAAAAAAAATTCGAGAAGAAAATTATGGGCTCAAAGATAATAACCGTAGTTTAGTTGACCTGGATAATGGCGTACTGCTTAGCACCATGTATGAAAATACAAGTTGAATTCTTTTACAGTGCACAGGCACTTAAAAGCACTTAGTAAAGTGCTTAAATTCGAAAAATGGATACCCCATGATTTATGCGAAAAAAAAAACATCTACAGCAATAAATAATAACGTGCTCTTCATTGCCTTCTCGTTTAAATTTTGACCCTCAAAAGGATTGTGACTGGAGATGAAAAATGGCTGAGTTCTTTAGATAAACCGCTGCAAGCGCCTTAGGCAAGGTTCAAAAAGGAAATGCTCTCTGTCTGGTGGGATATGCGTGGTATTAGCAAATTTGAACTGCTTTCTCCTGGCTAAATCATCAGAGAGGAGTATTATGGTCAACAGTTTGGCAGTACTTGAAGAAAAATGGCAGCAGTGCCTACGCATACTCTTCCAACAAGACAATGCGACATGCTGCAAGAGGGACAATCCAATCCACAGCGTTAATCCGGAAATTATGAATCACCCAGTGTACTCTCCTGATTCTGCCCTTAGCAATTACCAACTCAGCAATTTTGAAAGAAGAAATCAAACCCATGTCGAAAGTGTACTGGGTTCGTTTAAACCAGAAGACTGCAAGTACTTTTCTTCCACGTGGTCTTCAGGATTTACTCAAAATTTAAACGAGACACCCGAGAAGAATTAGTTTTTTCTAAGTATCTGTTCGTCAGTGGCCCTGCAGAGCACACAATAAGGAAATCCACAATTTTATAAGGAAAATCAAAGAATGCAAATCCGAATCAATCGATTCGATGAATTTAATCCAAAAGCGAACGAAAAGTTTAAGTCTAAAAAATGTTCCACATACGCACTGCAAGCCAAATATAAATAACCAGTGAAAAAAAAAAATTTATCGAAAATGTTATAGCAAATGCCAGAAGTCTTGATCTGTCAGTGTCAGTTGAACGTGATAGCATTTGACAGCTGTTAATGTCAAAATATAAAAAAGGCCAAGTAAAGTAAATAAATCATTAGATGTTGTAACTGTCTAAGAGGCATAATTATTCTTCAACCCACGCACTAAAATTCCATTTTTATTTTATAAATTCTTTTAGGCGTGCTTTTTTTTACATCAAAGCATTAGTATCTGATACAAATTTAGTATCATCCAACTCGTTAACCCAAAATATGTGACTCATAACTCTTTCAGGTTAGATCAGCAATTAAATGTCAGATAACAGAATATTTTCTTTTGTTAAATGATCATTTCAAGCAATTAAAGTTTAAATAAACCTAATCCTATCCGTGCATATAAAAACAGACATTGCCAGCATTTTATTTGACTCAAATTCACGAGACATTTTTATCGCACATCTTCAAATATCTTGAACACCTTAAAATCGTGGAATTTTTTATGTAACACATCATAGTGCATCACGAGGGAATATCTATCTTTCAAAAATAAGAAAAAAATAACTTAATCTTTTCTTTTGAAAAATGGAGGGTGGATAGTCATCAACCGCAAAATTGTATCTTCAACCGAAACAAATAACATGATGATTTCTCCCAAAAAATCATCACACAAACGCCAAATGTAATTCTTTTTTGTTTTGACGTTTGGCAAGATGTCAATTTTTTTTTTCGTGTTCACTTCATTCATACATCACAACGCTTATAGAATGTAGGAACAACAACGTAAAGATATTTTCACTATTTTCCCTGCTGCCGCATAATTAAAGTTTAATTTTAGTGACCAGTTCAATTAAATAAATCGAAATGAGACCACGAGACGTAACAAACATCAAGTGACGTTTGCCAACGCCACAAACAAAACAAAACGAAAAACAACCAAAACAACCTAAAAGGATTCCAATTCTAATTGCTAAGTTGCGTATCCCCCGTTGTACACTTTTCGTTGAATAGATCACGATAATCACGCATCATGTACATCCAAAAGTATGTAACTACAATTAGTAAGTGAAATTGTACACAAAATGTGCGACATACAAAAAAAAAAACAAAAAACAAAAAGTGTCAAACAACCTCGCACACACAGATACACCCTGATAGTTTGTTAAATTTAAAATTTATGCCAATGACCCTATGCGCACGCTATTCTATGCTCAGCTCACTCTCACTAGCATTTTGTGATGGTGGTGGATATTTTTACTTTTAATCTGGGATGTGAATCGTTCGTTCTGCTTCCTAATAAAATGTGTGTTTTCTCTATGGTGACGGAAAAATGTCGTCGCCTTCTCTTCTATATGCCTCATTCTCGATAGATAGAATTTTACCCAAAAAATACGTAAATAAAATGTTCCCTTTTATTTTATTTTTTTTCTAAAATTATTTTTAAATTTAGAAATCTTCTATGAATTGTGACGAACTTCATGGGTGACACCAAAGTATGTTGTGGTTCGTTCAAAAAAAAAAGTCTACACTACCGCAATCGATCGTAACAAAGCAATCACTCACTTTCTGAACGAACTCGCGGGTTGGTTCGTAACTGATGGGGATTTTTTATTTATTTATTTTTTTTTTTTTTTTGCCAATGTTGGCAAATCAAAAGAAGGAATTTTGATGCAATTCCACGCGCTGAGTGGGACAATAAATTTGCGATTTTGTTTCTTTTACATGTAGACACGCAAAGAATTTCTCCTTTGTGCTTGTTTGTAATGAGCACTTAAAAGTTTTGGGTGACATAACGTCACCGTTAGATCATCTGATTTTTAGACATAACAGAATGTTTTTCTTCCTTCATAGTTTTGCAAAAGAAAAAAAAATCTTTTGTTGTTGAGGAGCGACCAGAAAAACGGGAAAAATGTCTCAAAAGCAATTTCTGGCAAATGTCCGAATATTTTTTTTTTTTTACGAATTAATGGTTTTTTGGGAAAGTCAAGATCGATGACCTTTTCTTTTCATTTGCATTTTACTTTCGGCCGTGATTCACAAATTTAAAATGATTTTTTTTGAAAGGGCTAACAAAAAATAAATAAATGCAGATGACAAATTGAGTTGTTTTGTAAGCAATGCATCGCAGCGCCCAAGAGAGGTAGAAGCGCGAAATGAGGTGAATCGATTTTTAGGTGATTTGGTAACATTTTTTCTGTTTCTCATTTTCTTATGCAGCTACAAAACGAATTGAGAAATGAAGTCGTCTCGCATTATTGGCCAAGGGACAAGTTAATTAAATAATTTATATTGTTTTCTCTTTTAGATTAATAATAATGGAGAAGCAATATTTGTGATTTGAGATGTTTAGCTTTTAATGACGAACCATTTGGTAAACACAAAATATATACAATAGTTACGTACACATGAGTCACTTAGGCAAGAAGAAAAAACAGTGAGTAAATGAATGAAATTTTTTACGATTGCCTGAAATGCATCATAAAACAAAAATAGTAGAGACTAGCTGATCCACCCAAAAAGAAGTCAAATGCCAACAGATTTTACAACTTATGAATGGTATACGTTTTTAGGTTTCATTACTATTTTATGGATTGACCATATGACCATATGAACACAAGATCACTATATGCAACATTTTCAACTTCACTTATTCTATGGCGTTTCGCAAAAAAAAAATGCATATTGCCTCGGAGTTTCTGTCCCAAAACAGTAAACAAAAAAACACTGTAATGTTCATTAAAAATGGTTCAGTAGTTCAGAAGTTCACGAGACAAGAGGCATGATAAACGATTATCCAAGTAATGCTTGCTGGAATCATGTTGATGAAAGGGTAAAATGTATGTTACGAGTATTTTAAAGCACAACTACCTTCGCGTTTGTTAACATATGTCAAAAAGAACAGGGAAAAATATGTGAAATTGCAAGAGTATGTATGGAAGTAGTTCATATTCAAATAAATTTTGTATTATTGAGTTTTTTTCAGAGACTTCGTCGGTCATTAATTTTGTTGTTAATAATTTGCATCATTTATAAAATAAATAAAATACTTTGTATCTTATTAATATTATATGTGACTACAATCAAATAAATCAAATGCATGCACAACTTGACATAAGAGCTTTTATTAATAATAAAATAAAGAACCCATATGCTCAAAAGATACCTATGAACTATAATGATATAGGTGATCGAAATCGTATGAGTAGCATATAATCGCAATTTTGTATTTACGATAACTAGGTAACGAGAATCGTCACATGTAATTAGGCCCCACTTACAATGAATAGTAGCACCAATTTTGAGAAACTTTGTTAGGGAATGCATTTGCAATTAATTATGTAGTCCTAAGAGTGGCCGCCATGATTGGTGGAGCATTATATTGAATTAAGAAGGATAACTCTATTTAATTTGACAACGAAGCAAAAGCCTAATTAAGTATTACGAGACAAGAAACATGACAAACGATTTGCAGATAACGATACCTACGACTTGTAATGATTACGTGTAATGAAAACGATGGGCAGGCAATATTTCCCCTGAAGTGATGATGTAGACAAAACTACCAGGCTTTCTCCTTTAAATTCGATTTCGATGACTGAGAATTTCAAATTTCCAGCGCAAATTTCTAACCAATGATGAAACATGAATCCTACAGTACACATCTTGTACAGCGAACTACTTGTTTGCCTATACCGAAATCCCAAGAAGGATAGAAGCATACTAACTGCGCTATCCAATTGCAACAGCTTTTCGGAATACCCTCGTTCACTAATAATTTTTTAATGTTTGTATCACTCCATTTGCTTGCAAAGCTGCAGACTTGGGCATAATCAATTACAACATTAATCGATTACTCAAACTATTACATTAATTCAAATTACAGAGTAACCGAATTACTTTGTAATCATGATTACATGAAATCAGTTAGTAATTGCAGTGCTGATTACATGTAATTTTGAATATATGTCCTCTAAAAGATCACCTCACTCTCCACACTCCATATCCACCCCACTCAATACATGCATACTCTCTTGAGATTTAAATGTAATTTTATTATAGTCAATTGCGATTACAATTACAAATTTCAGTAATTGTAATCGATTACTTTGTAATTGTGTTTTTGGTAAGGCAATTACAGATTACAAAAAGTAATAGTAATTTATGAAATGTAATAGATTACGTTTTTGAATCATGTAATCGGTAATCGATAACAATTTGCCCGACTCTGCAAGGCTATAGTCAAAGTTAAATTGCAGTTTCAAAAATCTCCTTGATCTCTAGACTACATATAACACATGTTAACTGTAGATATTTCTACTACAATGATTTTTGATATGGTCAGATATGATCGGAAGAAAGTATACTCGACGAATGGAACCTCAGCATCGTTTGTCCGGTCCTCAAGAAAGGAGACCCACTGAACTACACCAACTACAGAGGTATTAGCCTCCTCAATATCGCACGATCATGTCTGCCATATTATGTGAACACCTTAAGCCCATTATCAACAATCTGATTACTTTTAGGCCAGGGAATTCCACCGTAAATCCGACAGATCTTGGAAAAAACTCAGCGAACTCCAAATCGATACTCACCACCTTATATCGATTTTTATATAATTTTGACATCCCTACCAAACACGCTGCTCCATCAAGGTTGATAAGAATACCACCAATACCTTTGATGTAAGAAAATAACTACGACAAGGTGACGGACTGTCATTTCATTAACATCATACTTGAAAGAATTGTACAAAACTCTCTAGCTAACATCAGGGGTGACTGTACAACTACTAGCGTATGCCGATGATATTGACGTAATTAGAAGAAAGCAGCGGGCTGCAAATGATGCTTCCGGGAATATTGAAACAGAAGTGACATAGGAAAGTCAACATCGAAGTCAACGTCACAGTAGACAGCTACAATTTTGAGGTAGTTAAGGACTTTGTCTACCTAGGATCCGCTGTAAATTCGAACAATGACATCAGCAATCAAGCATACAACGACTCTTGCCAACTGCTGTTTCTTTGGACTAAAAAGAGCACTAATCTTTCATTTTTTCTCTCTCTCTCTCTCTCAGCCAACTTTGTGTGCAAACTAGAGGCTGCTAGCACAAGAACAACCTAGCTGGAGATACTTGTTGTTGAGGCCCAGATCTACCCCGGACTGTAGCGCCATCTACAGCAAGTAAGTAATGATTTTTGATAATAATATATTTTCAATCGTTCATTCTCCATGAATAGAACAGATTACCTTTTCTATTAATAACTTCATTATTTGATATCGATTTGTTGACTTTCTTTTGAATGAACCTCTTGAAGCGATTCAGAACAAACACTTAGTCATGTTTTACCAAAGTCCTCAGTTTTTATTGGATTCAGTTTCAAATACTTATCTTGAATACAGATTTGACTTTTATACCAAACAATAATAATAATGACGAGTTACTTCATTAAATTTAATTTTTAATCGCAATTTTCTTTCAATATAAAACAAGGCCCCCATTGATTGGAAATTAAAATACTAATGGCGAACCATATGTATCTCAGCTGCCATCTCATAAAAATCGAACAATTTTATTAAGCATATCTTGGAAAAAGGAAAAAAAAAACACGAAAATGCGCGTTAAATGTTCACGAACTACTTGCTAGATACTAAAAATAAGACAACAAATTTCCAGACAGAAAAAAAAAGCAGAAAAAGAACCAAACTATGTATATATCCTTGTGCGTTTTTAATAGCATTCTATAAAGACCATTTAAAAGTCTCTTAAATATACATTAAACTCCTCATCACCGCATAACTAACATAAACTTTGAGAAAAAAAAAAATATTTCAATCTTGTATACACACCCAACACTATACGTAATCAAATTCGAAAGTAGTTTGTTTACATTTGGTGTAGCCTGCTGTGATTTTAGTCTAGTCCTATAATAGTCCACCTGTCAAAAATCAGTGTGTAACACAGTGCACTGTTGCAGTTGAAACATAAAAAATTCAATTGGGAGTGATATCAGCACTTACTGACAGATGCAACTGACAGTACATACACCGAATATGTATATATAGCGCCTTGTGAGTTGAAAGGTATTATCTCTGCATAAAAATGTCAATGAAGTTCATTGACATTTGACAGAAACATATAAGCGAACCACGTGAATAATCTAAAATCTCCTGGGGGTAGCTTTGTGTCCTCATTAACAAGTACCGAATATCCCTGGTATCCTTCTTACCTTAAATTCTTAATTTCCGTATAATGAAAGCTCTCCACGAAAATCACATACATTATCCACAAAAAAGCAAACAAACCCAAAAACCCTTAAACGTGTAATTTACCAGTTAAGCGGGTTGATGTTATTTTTTGTCTGCGGATTTTTATGCCTAATCCCCATACTTTAAACGAAGAGGAGTGCCTGAAGTATCTAAGACGGGGAAAAAAAAAAGGTTATTTTAACTTAAGTACCTTTGCCATTGAAATCGATAACTTTCGGCGTAACTTTGTGTGTCAATGACCCTATTACCTACAGCTGTTGCTTTAAGCCGCCCTAAGTAGGGTATCCCAATTTATTGCCGGCACAAAGTCACTTGTTTCAGGCGATGTATATATGTATGTACATCCGAAATTCGACATTGAATTTTTGATCGCCATGGCATTGTGCGTATGCAATCTGATCATCATTATCAAGTTCAGCATCACCAACGACGACGACGACGACGGCACAATAACAAATAAGAGAGTCGGCCAAAAAGAAAAAAAAAAAAGGTACCCACCAGATAAACAGAATAACAACAAAACGTAATGTAATTGAATGATATTAAATAAAAGATGACAGAGAGCAGCAAGAGTGGACCCAGTTTATTAATTTATGGTAATGAGGGGGTCAAAGTAGAGAGCCTCCAAATTGGAGTGGTCCAATGAATTCGCCTGATGGTTGTGTAAGGGGAGTACACTCGATTTTGTTGGCGCTTGAATGTGGGCCACTTCCGATAGTGGGTAATCATACTGATTAGATTTCTATGGGCTTGCATAATTTTCCTTTGCAATAGGTACTTTTAAAGTGGATTGCTGGAATTTTAGGGATTTAAATAAATAGATTAATGGACGGGTGCTATTGGAATTGAAAACTATGAACTACAACTAATTTCATTGAATTTTAGTTACAACTACAACTTAGAAATTAGTTGACAACTAATTTGTATGATTAAATTAATTAGTTGAAATGGCAACTAACATGTAATTAGTTTATTCGTAATTGATGAATGACAACTAATGACTAATTTTATATATCAGTAAGTACTCACTGTGAACTGTGAATACACTTACAATGATAAATGAATAATCGTAATCCAGGACGAGGCCCATTCGTATTACATACCACACCACCACAACAACGAAAACAGTAGACTAACTAGAAACCAGCCTCTTTTGGCCAACCTGATTCTTTTATGAAAATTAGTACAGAAAATAGTTACTATTCATTAATCATCAACTACGATTAAATAAATTGGCTGATAGTTATATATAAGTACTTTTTTTCAGGGAGACGTTGGGTCCTTATTCCTCTTCCTTCCACGAATCAGCAGATATTGGATAGATGTGGAGGAATTTTCAGTTTGGTTGTGCGATTTTGTGTGAAAAACCACATATACCAGGGTTCAATACCGGCAAAGCGGGCCTTAAAATAAACATCAAGCTATGATTCCTTCCATACTATCTGTTCCAAAATAGCATTTGCTTGAAGAATAATGACTAATCTTCTCGTGACTAATCTTCATAATGACTAATCTTCTCTTTTTCCAAGCAGGAGTATTCTGATTTATCCTTTTTTATGGTAGTTTGTGCGGAATATTGACACAATATATGTGCTGCCATTTTCACATTAACCATCTTTTTGCACGTATAATACCTGAACTTATCATATCCAGTGGATATTTCTGCATCCCATTTCAGCGTTCCTCGTTTCATGTTTAGAATTTTTTTGAGTAAGGCGAAAGACTGCCGACACTCTAGTCTTTAGCGGACCTAAGGCAGGAAATAGTACCGCTTCACCCAAGCTAATTCTACTGCATTTTTTGTTGCAAATTCGTTGGGTTTTTGGATACATTTTATCGCTAATCGTGATTTGATTTTCATCTGTGTCATGCGCTGATCACCAGATTTCTCCTAAATGCTCTAGCACCTTCATCAGACCCACCATCTTGACTTGATACACTAAGATTTTAGTACCCAAACTAAGACGATAAGCTAGATTAAATTACTTCGAGAAGATACATATATGCTTTGGCTCTGTCATTCGTCATAGATTCATCCGTGAAGATAGTAATTTATCCTATCTTGCTAACCGGAACTGATCCATCCTCAATTAGAGTTTTGTGGCACTTCTCGGTAACTTGATAAATCTTGGGAAATAAATCTTTCTCAAATGTTGAGGTAGTGCGTATGCATGCCTGTAGTTGTGTCTTTTACGATTTTTGTGGAATTTTGTGATGCCATACAACGGAGACATATTTGTAGATAATACCGGAGTTGGGTATAATTAATTACTCAAGCAATATATCAATTACTCAAGCAATTATATTAATTAAAATTGCAAAGTAATCCAGTTACTTGGTACTGAATATTACTAGGTAATTGATTACATTGTAATCACTAAAAATTACAGAGTGGATTATATATAATTTTGATTTGACATAATTAATTACTTGTGTTACTATTGTTTTTGCGATTCATTTACTATAGTAGGTATTCTGTAATTCAGTTTCCATATAACATCCACTAAATCCAACCCCTACATCCTCTTGATACTGAAATATAATTTTGTTGTAAGTAATCAATCATAAAACCAATTACTTTGTTAAATAATTACAAAAAAATAATCATAATGTATGAAAAGTAATATGTAACCATGTAATCGGTAATCCATTACAATACTCGTATGCCCAACTCTGCATATTTCGTATGTGATAATGGATTTCACTATCATTGCATGCTGACTTTCATGATATTCCCTACCACTGCCCCTATACGCTTTTACGCTAACATAATGCACTCTTTAATAATTCCAAGCTAGTCCAGCATCCAGGTATACTAATAGATACCTAACTTTTGAGGACACTTTGACCTTCACTTATTCTCGACTAAAATCATCAATTGCCCGTAGTAACTAAATCTAATTTAGTCATGAGAAAATAGTCGCACTTCAGTGAGTGACAACTAATTTTCAGAAGTTAGTCACGATTAATTTATTCATTACAAATTTATTTAGTTGTAGATTTGGTTAACTACGGGTGCAACAATTTTCATATTTTAATGCATTCTCCGCAAACGATTATATTAAGTAACTTGTCATAATCTCCGTATTATATTCTCTATTATAATACTTCGAAACTCGATTTTCGAAGACAAGTTATTATCATTGCCATCAATTTGTCATGAAGATTTAAATAATAAAAATTCGTTATGCAAAATCACAAGAGTTCGTTAACCAAACGTTTTGTTTTTTTTTTATTTTTTTTTTTTTAACGTATCTATTAATTTATTTTTGAAGTCACACCCATATTCGAAACGGAAATAGAGGAAGAAGTAGTAAATGTATGAGAAACAAAAGCCTTATCATTCCATGTAATTTCACGTAGCACTAATTTTTTATTTAGAAGAAGTTCAAATTGATTTTTAAAATTTAAATGAAATGCCAGACCAAATTAATTTCTTTGACCGCCAAAGGCTGACAAGCCTTGTTAACATTTCGACTGAAAATCAGAATCAAATCGAAATGTCTTTTGTTAACCTATTTTAGTTGAATAATTAAATATTATAATTTCTTGTAATAATAATAAATTTACGGATCGGGTAAAAATTATTGATTTAAAAAAAAAAATAAAAATCATTGCTTGAATAACGTAAAACCTGTTCACATTTCAATTTGAATTGAAATTCATTGATAAACTATAAAATATCTGCATCGAGTAATTACAAAAGTGATTATTATATTATGATGATCATTTTAAATCAATATTTTATAATTTGATTGAATTGTTGGCTTTGTTCGAGGAATAAAAAAGTGCTAATTAAGAACCAAAGTGCTGCTGATTTGAAAGTACGAGTAATTCACACAAAATGTTGCAATAAATTTTGTAAAGTAATCAATATATTTTACAGGAATAATATTTGTCAAGTTTTTATGCTAATCGAAATTGTGCTGCCAATCAACTGGTATTGAACTTAAGACAAGTTCCTGAAATGGCTTGCAGGTGAGTTGTCACGTCGTCATATAGATGACCTTTCTTAAGAAATTGAAGCAGTCACACGATGCTAGAGTTGATCGTATCTAAGCGTGCTAATGGACACGTTTCAAGACTAAGACAAAATGAAAATGATCAAGTGCACGTAGGTTTTGCGGAATTTTTACTTTAGACATTTTGAGAGAATATGTTCATAGAATTCAAAATTGGGAAGGATCTTAGTATCTGAGGATAATTATCCGTGTTATTCAGCCGAATCGAAAGATGCGTATTCCGCTAGTTCAGTGAGATGACAAGTAATTAAATGGCAATGGCGGATTGAAATTCTAAGAAAGGTTTGGCAGCACTTCTTACGTAAACTGATAAAATTTACTGTTAAATCATTTGCAGGTGAAAATAAATCTTGTCATCTTACAGTTCCACTGCATAACATAGACGTTTTATTCAGAATCGGTATTCCTTAACATTTTTTTGTAGGCGATAAGAGATGACTATAATCGCTGCTGAAAGTTGACAACGCGATACAACGAATAATACGTTTTAAGAAAATCGAAGTGAATAAAAGTGTATAAAACAAATCTCTCGCCCCCCCCCCTGTCTCGAGCACATTCAATCACACAAACCTATCCACTGGTGCACTATTGCGCTACTAGCAGTAGGAGTAGAGTGCTGCGTTTTTTATCCAAATTTTCTTATGTATACATACATTCATACAAAGCGTAGTGATTATTTTTTTTTTTTTTGGCAAAAGAAGCATAGGAAACTAAAAGCTTCAACAAAGCGTCGAAATTGTAAAAATTTATTTGTGCTCTGCCAAACGAAAATCATCTTCAGTAACGAAGCACATTTTTTGCTGTATAGCTTCGTAAATACTCAAAATTGTCGGATCTAGGGCCATACCAAATCACAATAGTTTCAGGAGCTTTCTGTGCCACACACCAAATGACGTTATAAGGGGAAAAGTTTGCAGGTCGCGTCATTTCTAGAAGACTAGACTTTTTCTTTGAGGCTACGGTAAGGCTCTGGCCTATATAATAATTCTGCAGAACATCGTCATGCAAGTCATTGCTAAAATTCACCTCGATTTATATGGACGAGTCATCCAAAATGCAAATGAAGCCGTGGAGGCCATTTAAATGATGTTATTTTAAAAATATAATCTGCAATAAATATGTCGGCCATACCTCATATACAGTCAGTCACCAGTTTTTGTGCCTTAAATTTTAAGCTAGACCCATTAAATTTGGTATATAAGCTGTTTACAACCCGAAGTTGTACAAGTATACTGAAATACGCTCACAGGTACGCCTACTTTTTATAAAATATCGTTTTTCTCAACATTTTTGCTAGAAACGGAAAAATATTCTTTCTCAAAAGCTAGTTGCGGTGATGTTTAAGTCTTATTGCGAATATCTCATCTCAAATGTTGGCAGCCACGCCCACTTCTTACTAAGAAAAAGTCGTAACAACAGCTTTCAGATAAAATCTTTTAAATATCGCGAAAATATCATCTGAATGCAAAGATATCATTCCATCTGCTTTGCAAATTACGCAACGCCACGCTCACACATGTTGTCCATTATAAGAGCTGGTAACATTTTGAGCAGAATTAAAACAAATTCCACTCATTATCTCATGAAATCAGTGCGAAAAAATGTTCAGTCGTTTATTAGAAGCAAAAATGGAGAATAATTTAACTAAGAGTGTAGCGGTACCAACAAATATTGAAATCTCCTTTGGGATTTTATGCAAAGCAATAGTATATAAGCTTACAAAAAAACACGGCTACTGTCCGAAGTGAGCGAGACTCACCGCTTGAAACTGAAAATTGAAAAAAAAAGTTTATTCACGCTTCCACCTTGAGAACATATGACAAACTTCCGAAAGTAAAATTGTCATGAAAAGCTTCTCTCAATCAAACAAAACTGCCCTTTGAAAACGGCATAAATCTGTAGGTCTCAAGCATTCGAGCGGCACACAACAAGAGTGGCTGCGGCTAGGCCTGGTCTTTTGTGAGTTGCTATCGCCAAATTATTTATTTATTTATTTTTACTGTGGTCTTAACCAAAAAACGAGTACAATAGATTGCTTTTTCTAAAATAAATGATGATACAAAGTTTTGTGAAACAATACGTGTCAGTGTTGGGATTGATTCTGCTGGTTGTGCAAAGTTGATGAAAAGGAGAAGTTTTATGTTTGCGACTTCTTTGAGTAAATTAAAATAGAATTGTCGCAGTAATCTGTGCCTGATATTGGCCAGTGTATAACATACGTATAGTAAGTGCTCCAGTGTTGCATAGTAAGTGCTCCAGTATTTCTAATAACAATTTATGCAAGTGTCTATCAAGACTAATCCTAATTTGTGAGCATGATGCCCGATAAAACAGTGTCCAGTGTAGTAGTATTGCATTCAACTCTGGATAACGTGAGAATATATTTTGTTCTACGACTGTTGTAGGTCAGCCAAAATAGTTTCTTTGGTTTACAAGAAGTGAACAGATTCCACATAATTATCTACTGCGATGGTCTCGGGTTCTGAAACAAGTAGTACTCCTTCTTTAGCCTGTTCGTCCGCTTTATCATTTCTTAGAATACCCTAATGGCTAGGAGCCCAATATAAGCTAACTTTGTTGCTTCTGCTGAGCACTTGTAGTGATTTTCGATTCCACATAAACATTGATGCGTGAGTCAATCTTGCAATTCATTCGATTTTCTGCGGCTTTTTGAATTGCCGGAAGTTCAGCCTGAAAGATACAACAATGATCTGGCAGCTTAAAGCAAAGCTTGTATAGGGTCACCAGATAAGAACGATAAGAAAAGTAATTTAAATGCTTTATTTTGAAGCTACATTCATGCCATTATATATGGAACAGCACATCTTTTAAATGGCCGCCTCGGTTTCGCTGGCAGTGCTTCAAGCGGTCGATCCAATTTTTAATGACTCGGTCCAATATGTGCGGCGTTATTCCGGCAATAGCATCTCGAATGTTGGCCTCGAGCTCGTCCAAAGTGATTGGATTGTTATCGTAGACTAAGGACTTGACGTAGCCCCATAGAAAATAATCGAGGGGCGTCAAGTCGCAAGACCGCGGCAGCCAATTGATGAACGCTCGCCATGAGATGACTCAGTCGCCAAATTTCTCCTTCACCACTTCGAGCTTTGCGTCATTTGTATGGCATCCAGGGCCATCCTGTTGGAACCACAGCTCGGATATATAGATGTTGTCTAGCTCTAGCCACAGAAAGTCGGTTAACATCGCTCTATACCGAGCACCATTGACGGTAACGGCGTCTCCTTCCTCATTTCGAAAGAAATAAGGTCCGATGATGCCGCTGTGCCATAAACCGTACCAAACAGTCAATCTTTTTGGATGCATTGATGCTTGGTCGAACACTTGTGGATTGTGGTCGTTCCAATAACGGCAATTTTGCTTGTTGACATAGCTGCTGAGCCAAAAATGGGACTCGTCCGTGAAGATGATTTTTTGGCCAAAATCCGGATCTCCGACAAACATTTCCAGCGCCCAATTAGCGAACACACGGCGTTGTCTGTGATCGTCCGGCTTTAATTCTTGCGTCAGCACAATCTTATATAGATGTAGGCCCAAATTCAACAGCAAAATAAGCCTGGTTGACTCTCTGGTGATGGCCAATTCAGCTGATTGGCACCGAATCGACATTTCTGGGTCTTCTTCGAAACTGGCCGCTACAGCGGCTATGTTTTCTTCACTTCGCACCGATCTCTATCTGGTTGGTGGTTTAAGGTCCAAAAGAGTGTAATCACGCTCAAACTTTTCCACGGTGGAACGAATTGCATGCGAACTGAAGCCATTATGACGACCGACCTCACGACGAAATTCACGTTGAGTATTTGCAACTCTAGCCGCAATTTCGATAATATTTTAATAATTGCCACACGTTCGGGAAACGTCAAATTAAATGGCCAACCTTACTGAATATTTTGACAGCTGGATGTTATTGACAACTTTGATAGCTGCGAAAACATAACAATTGGAAAAACTATCATTGCTATCTGATCACCCTTTAGCTTGATTTTGAATTGAAGACTCCAGCCCCAACGCCTTTCTCTCATTTCGAGCCGTGGATTTAAGTATTTATGCTGTTGCTTGAATCAGCTTTACGCTCTGTCCAATAGCCCCTAGAGGGAATTTTAATTAAAAAAGTTTAGCTAAATAGGGTTAGTGACTTATTGAAAAGTCTATTTGTGATAAGTTTTTAGTGACGCTTTTGATATTGTTCTGCTCCTGTGATTTCAATACGCATTAGACGTTGAAGATTCTCTACTGTAAAGCCTTATTGTAAGATTGGTCTTATTATAGAAGAATTCCCATATGTAAACAGATTTTGGAGGCGTAATAGGCATTTCGGACCTTTTTGACGCTTTCCTTGAGATTAGATTTCGAGTTAAGTTTTCTATCAAAAACTATTCCAAGCAATTTAACTTGGTTTGTAACTGGTAGGGCCGTATTATTTACCTTGTTTCCTAAACTTAGAAATATTATATTTCCTCGAGAATAATATAAGTTCCGTTGTTAGTGAGTTTATGTTGAACCCTTTGTGTGGCGCCTAGTTTCTTATGAAATAAAGCACTATTTCTATTAGCTCACTCAAAATGCCTAGATATTTGCTGATACAAGTAGCACTACACCATCGGCATACGCAACCACTTTGATACCTCGTTCTCTGAGAATATGGTGTATCGAGTCGACTATGATGATCCATAGAAGAGTTGAAAAAACACCCCCAGTGTACCCCTCGTTTAAAACTTGTTGCAGCGAACTAGCAGCTACTTAGCAGCTTGTAATCATGCAGTAAAGAAGTATAAGATAGCCAAATTATGAAATGACATATTGACATTACTTTTTAAATTAATGTTTAACAAAGTCAACCAGAACTTAACCAATACTAAGTTAATTTTCTTAAAAACTTAAACTTCCAGTTAAGCTCATATCACGAAGTTTGACGTACAAATGTCAAAATAATCAGCTGTCCCAGCTGTCACTATCTAAATTAACAATACATGAGGGACAATTGAGCTGTGATATACATTCAGTCAAAGTCGAAGTGACCTAAATTTCTTCTATTAATACAGTAAATATATAGTCGCCTAATATTTGTTTGAAATATGTACGAGTATCTATCATATATAATTTTATTGCACACATGCTCTTTTTTTTAGGAAATTGGAACACAATTTTGGCATTTCCTCGTAAAAGTCGCAAATTCATTCATTTGATTTTTTTTTCAGTTCAACTTTAGCACTATTACTGATAAATCTAATCATCAAACACATTGATAATTTCGCACAGGTTATTGAACCTATTTTATATAGTCAGTCAGTCAGTAGTTTTACGCAGGAAATGAAGTTCTTTGATTTTGAAAAAAAAAAAAAAAAAAAGAGTTTATCGCGATAATTTTTATTTTTAAGGGGTGTACTGTGATTATGTACTGGGACTCTTGCACCTAACTACATTTTTGTATACTTCTCCACGCATGCCTGAATTAAGCCCTCGATTCTCTTAGGTGTGATTGAAGCTTCTGCGTCATATCAGTCAATAGACCCTGTCAAGCTCGTCATTTCCCTATCGCTTTTCAAAACAGATCACGTGAGACCTAATTAATCTTCAACAACAGGTATTTTTAATCTCTTCAATTCCAACTATTTATATGATTCAAATAAAATAAATTAATTGTCTAACACAGTAAAGCTCTATTTGACACCTTTTTTTTGTGTGACTACCCAGATAAGGCCACTGGCGATACGCACAATTTTCGCATTTAGACAAAGACATTTGTATATATCGTTGGTTGGCACTCTTCTTATCAAGGCATGGGTACAAAAAATATGTCTATAGATACAGATACTGCGGCATAATAATGATTGATCTAAAACAGTCGAATAAAGTGTGAAAAATTTGATGTAGAATTGCGATATTATCGTCTGCTGTAAAAGACATTTTAAGTTTAAAGTTCCAACACGAAGGCTATTAAAATTAATTAACCCAACAATTAACAGGCGCTTCTGTTACCATAAAGATACTTAATTCTCTGTGTGTGATCGTTGAGTATCTTTTAAATAGTTGCAACTTGCTCAATCCACTGACAGACAAGGTAAATCTCAAGAAAAAAAAAAACAAATCCCTCTAACGAAACCTAAACCATGAGGAAAATGATTGATGACGGAGAAGATACAAGAAAAAATAAAACTAAAAAAAACTCCGTTTAAAGAGAGATACATTTGACTTAATCATCATTATCATCATAATCATCATCGTCATAGATTGCTATCTCATCAGTGAGCAGCAGCATTAGCATAGTTTTAATCTGGAGGCTTGTTGCTGGGTAAATAGTTAGGTATCCGCCAACTTATTAATCAACTAATGAAAGTTTTATGTAAACCTGATATGAATATTTACGCACATTTTTGTATGAAAATGTTTCTTCTGTTTTGTTGTTGTTATTATATGATTGCTGGAAGCGACAGAGTCATGGAAACATTTTTCAAAACGTTGTCAATTTGTGTAACATTTTCATGGAGGTTAATAACTTGTTGGATTTGGTTTGATAGTGGACACTATTTTGGAGATATTTTTGCTTTTTTTTTGATAATTTTTACGCATATTTTGACGGACAGTGATTTGAATACCAAAATAGTCAGGTGGTCATTTATTTTATTTGAGAAGCTGATATCGAATGGTGGAAGAGATGTGCACATTGCAGTTATTATTATTGAAGTAATTTTCTTTCTTGGAAAAATTCTATTTGTTTATTCAAATCTAGAGAAACCTGAACAGCAGAATAAAGCCGTCAAAATATCAGCAAATCGATACAGGCTGAGAAAAGTAACTCAGGGTGTGATCACTTCTGTTCAGTTCTCACTTAATGACGCAGAATAGAAGAATCAAACCGATTAACTATTTCGGGGAAGAGAATGAAACAGATGTGTTCTCACAATTGATCAAATATTGATAATGAAATACACGTATGAGTACTAATTTGTCTTTTTATGACCTCAGAAGTAAAAGGTTATTCATTTCGAGGTTCGAATTTCACATCCCTGCCATATGGCATCTGTTAAATCTATCTGTCATCCATAATGACAGGTAGTTAGTTCCATTTTACAATATGGATCGTTTAACCACCGCTCAATGTCTTAAAATTGTTGCATCTTACTGCAAAAATAACAGTTCTGTAATATCTGTGTATCACGATTTAAAGACAGACTATTGTCGCCATAATCGCCCAATTGAGGAAACAATTCGAAACACAGTCACCAAATTCGATCAAAGCGGTAGCGTTTTTAATGTTGTAAGGCGTGTGCATCATCGTTAATGTTCGATCAACTGAAAACATAGCCGGTGTGAGTGCCGCGCTCTGCAATTAGATATTTCTTACCGCTCCGTTTGGCGTATTTTGCGCTATAATTTGCATTTTCATTCCCATAAGGTCCAGCATACATAACAACTAAAGCCTGATGACCATAGAATGCGTCGAACATACGCCGATTGGGTGCTGGAAAATCAACAAGTTGATGCCGATTTTTCGAACAAAATCTTGTTCAGCGATGAGGTCCATTCCTCGTTCGGCAGCTACGTAAACAAACAAAATTGGAGAATTGTGATTGTTGAGAGGGCATTGCATCCATCAAGGGTGATAGTTTGCTGCGCGCTGTGGACCAGCGGCGTGATCTAGCCTGATAAGAAACTTTTTTATCCCTGAGATTGAAGAAATTGATGCGAACGACATACGAGTATGCTTCCAACAGGACGGGACTACAAACCACACTACAGGGTTGATGACATGAACTGTCACTAACTTCACGTCGCGGTGTCTGCCAAACTACGAATGACAGTGCGCTGATTTTTTACAGTTGTTAATTCATTTCATTGTTGACAAGCGTGTGTAAGGTTTTTTTTTATCGCATGTTTATTTTTTGTTCTATCGGCAATGGAATTCAAACGTAATAGTGTTATTGCTCTTTTGTGGCTGGAAAATCACAACCAGCTATTGTTCGTGAGCTAAAACATTTGAAAGTGAACAAAATGTTTGTGTATCGCATTATAATGAAACCGGCAGCATTGCAAAACGCTACGGAGGTGGTCCACCGTTTATGATGGTCTGGGCCGCAGTGACTGTCGATGGTCGGTCTCCGCTCGTATTTTTACACCGTGGCGTTAAGATAAACGCGATGTTTTATCGTGAAACTGTCTTGAAGCCATATTGAAGCCATTGGCATGCAAATATTTTGGCCAAAGATCCTGGACTGGACTCTGCACCTTCAAACAAAGCCCGAGCAAATCAAGAATGGCTGCGACAAAACGTTCCGCACTTCATTTCCTCGACACAATGGCTATCGAATTCTCCCAATGCGATCCATTAGACTTTTCTGTCTGGGGCATTTTGAAGACCAAGATTAGTACTAAAAAATACCAAACAATGGACGCTCTCAAGTTAGCGTTTCGCCGGGAATGAAAGCGCATTCCACAGGCAGCGTGCAACCAATTTATTGACCGTCTCAAGGAAATTGTTCATGTCAAAGGTGGCCATATCGAAAATATTGATTAAATCCTTAAATTTGAATAAATTTCCAACATTTTTTTCTTTGGATTTAATAAAAAATATTCACAATTAAAAAAAATATGGCTATTTGCTATTAGTAACAGTTCATGTCAGCCACCCTCTATTGCACTAAAAGTTCCCCGGCCGTTTAATTTCGAGATTTTGCGACACCAAAATCGTATGATCTGACCCAGTTGGAATTATTTTGTGGGGCTATGCTAAAGATCATGAATCCTTTAGCAAATTAGGTCGCGAGTCTGCCTTGACTGCCTTGTCTACAAGATCGAGTATGAGGTAGATAAGGAGAACTATACTTCTGGAGTGTTCGTCGATATAGACGGTGCTTTTAATAATGCTACCTTTTATTCCATGTGTGACTCTGCCAGGGGGCACTGATTAAATAAAACCATCATCAGATAGACCTTTTACAAACTGTCGCAAAGGCTGCTAAATGCTGAGAGTAAATGGGGCAGTAGGGTAACGGTTGAGGTTGAGAGAGACATTCCACAAGGTGGAGTTCTTTGGCCTCACTATGGTACTTTGTTGTCTATTCACTGCTCGTGTTTGTATTAGTATCAAGAAGATTCTTGAGAGTGGTCTGCAATCAAATGCCAGCTGCCTTAGATATTGATGAAAGTTCCAAATAAAACAAAAGTATTTACTACGTTGAATTGTGTAACTCTTCAACTAGCCACTGAGTTTAAATATCTAGATGTAATCCTAGATAACAAATTTATGTGGAATAAACAAGCTGAGCTGAAATCGACTCGGGCTTTCAAAACTTTCTTTTATTGGCGCAGAACTTTCAGCAAGTCGTGGTGTTTGAGGCCTGCTGTACTACACTGGTTGAATATACTCATAGCGATAATTAAATTAATCTTCACCTATGTGTCTATAGTCTGGTGGCCAAGCAGGGTAGTAAAGTATGCATGTTTTACTCTCAACAGGCTGCAAAAAGATGTCTGCCTTGGAATTACTGGTGCTATGCACACCATTCCTGGCAACGCTCTATATGCTTTGCTGAATTTGCTACCACTGAACTTAATCGCTCAGAAGAAGGCAATTAAAGTGATGTGTCGGCTTAGGAAAAACGCAGTCTGGCACGATGAACATGACTTTGGACATGGAGCACTATTTCGTAGAATTTTCGCGCAATCCAATGGGCATTGATAATATGAGCCCTGTGGTCATGTTCCCCAAGAGGGTCAAATGGTAAAGGCCAAATGATCTTCTTCAAGATTTTACTAACGGCTTCTACATAGACGACTTTTGTATCTCTAGCGGAACTGGAGCTGGTTGGTATTAGGACAATGAGACCAAATTCTCCAAATGGCGACTGTCTTTCAGACATACTCGGAGTACCAAACAGGATAATTGAAAAGAGATGGAGTGGTGGAAGTGTCAGCATCTGCTGTGACAGCCAGGTTGCACTCAAGGCACTCGAGACTCCTATAAATTTCTCAAAGATTGTTTTAAAGTATAAGAATAGATAAAAAAAAAAACCTTTTCGAATAGTGCGTTATATTGTATTCAGAAAAATACTGTACTATAGAGTCGAGCAAATGACAAGTTATCATTTTCTCGATTCCTTAGAAGTCTCTAAAAGCATATTTTACTAGTACATGTGGGATTCTTAAACCATTTCCTTTTTGTACCTTCAAATCTAAATAATTGTTAATTTACAAATAAAGTTGCTCTCTTACCTTCTCGGTAGCTACAAGAACCTTTCACTTTGTTGGTCAATTTGTCTGCCATACACTTCCCCGTAATTCCTACACAACCTGCAACCTCATACGAACTGCTATTGAACTGATTCGACCTTCGAATTTATTACTACTAACTTCACCTTAATTGAGTCTGTTGTAGATTGTTTATAGAGGGAAAATGATAATATCACTAAAAGGTACATATCATAATGCAACCAATTCTGTAGCCTCAGGTTGAAAGCTAGGAGTAACGTGCAGTGCAAGTTCTAGGGAATAACAATTCTGAAACTCAACTAGTCCATTAGTTATCAAAGTTCTGTCATCGGGTGACAAAATATTTCTGGTCCACTGGGAGATAGTTTTTGGTTAAGTTATTGTTTTGATTGTGGGATTTTCATCGGGTGTAGATTCGAATACTGAGGTTTAACTTGTCCTAATGAGATCAGTTTGTCCCCTTAAATTCTATTATATGCTATTATATGTTAAATGAAAAGTTCCCAAATTCTGCAGTATATACCCAGCAAGCTGTCTTCGACCCAGTGCAAACAATCACTCTGGAGGAAGTACAAAATGCTGCTAGAAAAACTAAAAATAGAAAGGCCACCTACCCTGACAGCATTTTAATCGAACTATGGAAACTTCTAGGTAGTGGAGTTATTTTGCAAATGGATGTGAAATGCCAAAGGGATGTAAGTACATTTATACGACTATTCTACAAAAACACTGGATATGAGCAAGTTTGCTTACGAAGTAAACGTTCTAAGCCTTAAAATTTTGGGAACAAGTAATAGAACGGCGCATTAGAATGTTGGCCAATGTGGCTTCGTAGAAAGACAAATAACAATGAATACAATACAAACATTGTAAATACTAGTGGAGAAACACTTTTTTTTAAAGGAAATCTCCAATTCCTGTAGCACTCAGACTCAATTTTATGTCAATTGAACTCGTACTACCAGACAGAAACCCCTTTTTTGATGTAGTGGTTGGGGAAACTTAGATTTTGTTCATTTCACTTTTATTCGGTGGCTGTTGGTTGCTGTTCCCCGCTCGGGCTCGAACCTGCACAGTTCTGGTCACAAGCAAACACACTATCCACTACATCGTGACTACCGTGGAGAAAAACATGCTGAAGAGGACTGACCTCCACATGATATTTATAGAAAAGCATCGAGCATAAGAGCCGGAAGTCTATGTAGAGGAATAGAAGATATATATATATATATAAAGATACTCAGACGTGCGTCCGTAGTGCTTGCGGAGTGTCGTCTTTCTTTGGAGTTCAGGTTGGCGTACACCAGGGATCAGTGATTACACCACTTCTATTTAACCTTGTTATGGATTATATTTCGGCGGAAATACTGGACGCCGTACCACACACTGTCCTGTTTGCAGACGATAACGTCATTGTGTCCAAAAGCCTGCCCGAAGCAGAGATGAAGTCAGCAAAATGACAATTGGTCCTTAAGGATAACGGTCTTCGGATAAGCCGGATCTAAACCGAATACATGCACCTTTCTTTCGGCATACAAGAGATAGTACCACTAAACACAGCCCACCTGCTAGGTGAATCAGTTTTCATTACAAAAAAGTTCAAATTCCTAGGATCAACAATGGGAAGTAGCGTAAGCATTGAAGAATGCTCCAAAATGGAGATCCATGTCTTTTTTTGTGTAATTTGCGCGCGCCAAATGGAGTATGAATACTGTTTCAGGGCACGTACATTTAGGAAAATAGGGAGGAGGAACAGATGAGAAGCCTGTGCATGTTGACTTTAAATGTTTGAAGGTTGTAGTGATGGGGAAAAGGGAATGTGTATAAAACAATGGTCTGACTAGGTCTTTTATACAGCTCCTCCGAATTTTGGTCCGAGAAAAAGGAATATACACAAAGAATGTCGTTTGTCGTTTTTTGAGGCGTTTCGTTTTTTAAAGAGTTATTCCATAATTTCAACACCACGGCGTGGAATACGTTTGCATTCCACATACGTTCCACAAGGAATGTACTAGATTATCTATAATGGTCACAGATAAATGATAGAATAATTTAAGCAAATAGTTTCAGTTTCAATTTAATAGCATTGCAATGTTTTGGTTTTAATAATAATTTAATAACAAATATCGTCGTTTTCCTTGTCGTTTTTGGTCGTTCAACGCCATAAAGAATAACAGTGCAGTTTCTCACATGAAGTTTGTCGTAGCGTAATGGGCCACTGGCATAAACGTCACCGAGAAGCATAAAAAAAGATGTCTTAAAGCAAGAAATTGCAATTAACCATAAAAGACGTACCTATGAGTACATCAGTGAAAGGCCTTAAAACATTCCAATGAGCCTATATGAGGTTGGAGGCGCAGATATTG
Source organism: Pocota personata (assembly GCA_963082735.1). Taxonomy (NCBI): domain Eukaryota; kingdom Metazoa; phylum Arthropoda; class Insecta; order Diptera; family Syrphidae; genus Pocota; species Pocota personata. The sequence goes on along the minus strand of OY720429.1, from coordinate 26,707,428 downwards.
CAAAATAAAATCAAGTATATGTAAGTCTGACTGACGAGCACTCTTGACCTTCATAGCACTATAAAATGTTAACACAAAGTTTTTTTTTAAAACAAAAAAACAAGAATTTGTTAATCAATCTTAAATTTCACAGAGCTATCCAGGCTATCATACGTGCCATAGTTTTTGTTTAGCTCTAAGTTTCGAATTGAAGAAATCTTTTTTTCCTTTTTTATAAATCTAAATCGCAATGAATATGTACATTTATCCAGCTCAATGCGTAACTAACTGCATCTAGTTAGTAATAATTTAAATTGATTGACAATTTAAAAACTCTACACTGACGAAGCGTTGACAACTATTATTGGTCTACTCACGTTTAAGTTATGAATTTGAAACTTTTCAGCAAGATCGATTCAATCAAGGGCACCCACTTAATTAAGCTTAAGTTAGGTCTAAGTATAACTGGAGTATGTAGTCTTATTTTTGGCATTGAAATCTCACGTCGACTAAGGTGTTACCTTTTATGTTTGATTTGAATAATAAAACATGTTATTGACAGTTCAATTAAAGCGTCTAGCTTCATTGTAGAAGAGGCTAAACAATAATGAAAATTATTATTATATACAAAATGTAAGAAATACTGCAAAATTGAGAGAAAGTTTTACAAAAAACCGTACTAATGAGTGTTTTTTTTTTTTTTAATTTAGCAAATTCGCTGCATTTACGTTGCCACTTAAGTTTACATTGCTGCAATTTGACACATTTCAGATTAGTGGATGCAGCTATCTATGGCTATGTTTTCTGTTCGACATATAAATATGATACATATGTAAGCAAATAAAACTTAGATACAGTGATAATCATAATATCCACGTTTTCCAAAGTAAACAATTTACAATTAGATATTTATCTAAGTGTTCACAATGTCATCAATACGGAAATGTGAAGGTATTTTCAGTGCTAACACTGTAAGTAATCATATTGCTGTATCTAAGCAGATATATATATCTATGCGTAAGTAATTGAGAAAATAAAATCAATGGCCCTTAGTAATAGAAATACTAAAAATAACTCCTAAAGTCGCTATTAGTTAGTTGATTGTAAGTTGCTTTTAAAATTTGTCTTAGTAATAAAACAGTTTCAGCAGAAGTCAAATTCAGAATAGTTACTGTGATTCATTTTTATATATTCACTACTGTGAACTTGCACAGCTGACTTTTGACAGATAGCAGAATTTTTAATGCGAATTTTTATTATTTATATTTTAACGCATTAAATCGTTCTTTATTGCTACCGATTTGGAGTTATAGGTGACTTTAAGAATAACAGGAGTATAAAATCATTTTCCTGTTCAAACTTGGCCAACAAAGAAATATGTGGTAGAATGTTTTTTTTTTTTAGAAATGGGCAGCATTTTGATGAAATTTCACATTTGGCAGCTTTCACAAGTTGGCAACTACTATTTTTCAAGTCAAGTCATTCATATGCGTCAACTGCACCGAATCGAGTTGAATAACGATCGATATTATGTAGGTCCAGTCAAATAACAAATATAAACACTCTCACTCATGTGTTGTATAAGTGACGGAAAGTAAACTCAGTTTATTCTAAGTCTGTTTCCGTACATGAAGATTCGTACGAAATTGTACGAACTTTCAGCGCGATAGCTGACCTTTTTAATCTCACCCAAGATCTCGATTGAATGGAGTAATGAGACTAAAAGTTGTACATGTCACCTTATTTTCGGGTGACATGACTATGAGATTAATGTAATCTTATTCCCATAGTCTAAATGACAGAATGTCACACCTCAATTTGCTGTCACTTCACTATTACTTCCCTTGGATTTCAGCATTCCCATAGTCGTGTGAAGTAAAAAATCACCTCTTTCATATAAAATTACATTTATTGTGATTGTGGCTCAAGCTTATTTCAACTGTCACATTTATAAAAGTCATTGCTCTTGACAGCAGTACTTCGGATTTGATTGATTAATTAAAATGCGAATTAATGTGAAATATTTGTATTAAGCAATTCAAACAACGAAATGGTCGAATTTAGTCCAATTACCAAGTAACACTTTCTGATAAAATGTGACTATGAGAATGATGAATCATCACTGGCAGACTCGCATGTGACTATGAGAATGCAAATGGTTTAGGTTAGATTTGATGGGTTGACGTAGAGGGTGAAAGACCTACTACGCCACACGGGAATTGTCACCCAAGTGGCAGTTCTCCCAACCAAAAATCTTAGGGAATGCGAAATGCTGCCTGGCGTGTTGATTCAATTTAGGGAATAGGATTGGATCCAATTCCAATGGTTGATATGATCAATTGTTAGAAAGAATTAAAACTTAAGAATCATTCACAACAACCTTAGAACTGCGCGATTATAATGTTTCATTAAAATAACATCCACAAATGGCAGTCATTTATATTTATTAAGCTATTATTATTCCTTTTAATTTACAAAACCTTAGTAATTTTCTTTCATTTATCAAAGGTACGTAACCGATAAGTTCCGTTTCAGATTAGCATTTTATTTATATTTTAGTCGGGTAATAAAAACTTTTGAAATATCGTATCTAAAAAAGATTTAATTTATAATACGATCGTGCTACACGTGATTTAATTAACTAAAGCAGAACATGTTGGAATTAAATAAAAAAAAATGATCGACGACAGGTAAAGAATCCGCGAAAAAAAAAACAAACACACCTACTCTTATTAAGAAATATAGTAAAAATCACACCTCTAATTCCAACAAAAAATACCTGTATAACTAATTAACGATAAATAACACATATTTGACAACATATTTAAAAATAAAATATTTTCCTATTCCAGCACGAGCTATAATACTAAACGATATTTACCCATTTTTCGTCATGTTAGTTTTCACATGACATGGCTTTAAGATATGTAGGCAAATCAAAAATGTGAGGCATATAGAAATCGGCAACACTGGTGCGCAAAAGCTATTTTCATCGACGAAAAAAAAATTTATGTAGTTGTGGATTCTTACGATTCAAATTTCAGGCAAATCGGTTAGAATCAAGACGAAACACCGTAAAATTAGTAAGTTCGGTAGTAGTTCGCTTTGTCATTCTTCTCGGATTACGATGTCACCTTAAGCGAACGGAAATTTTCCACGGATGTCAAAATGGATATGGATTTGTAATAGTTTCAAAGATTCCAAGCTAGACATTTTTCTATGGACGATGAACCTCGTGAAGACGATAAAATCGTGACTCTGATGAAGACCAACATTTAGGAAGATTCATGAATGGCCCAAAAAATGGTAGGTAGGAATACCATTGCTGCATCACGAATATTATGTAAATCATCATCTGAAATACTCGAAGAAATCTTGTCCATATGTTCCACGAATTAGAAACGAAGAGTCAATCTGAAATCGTAACAGGTAATGTGGTAAATATTGGAACTATAAGTAAAATCCGGAAACCAATAAACAGTCCGTGGTATTAAGTCCAGAAAATCCAAGTCCTCCAGTCTAGGTAAGAAAATAAAAATCAGCGACAAAAGTGGTGATATCGATTTGCCTCACAAAATTATCCTTGTTATCCCGTTGGAAACTAGTCATAAAGTAACTGCTACGAGTAAATAGTATACAGAAACTTGGTAACCAAATATTTTCAAAAAGTTGTTGGGAAACTTGAAGAAATTGGTCAAGCGGGACTACGTTCACACAACCCGTCCCGTTCAGTCGGTCGTTTTCTTACATAACTCAAAGTCTTGAAAAGATTCTGATGAATTATGTTTTTTTAAAAAATTGCTATAGAGTAATTCCATGGTAACCCATGTTACACTTTAATTCGAAAACGGAAATAAATCTCTACTCAACTGTCCTGTACATTATAATATAAATTAAGAAAATATGGCTACACTTTGTTTTATATACAAGGAGACTAATTTAGTAAAAGAACAAAACTAATTTTATTAGTTTCCTGCTTAATGCTTAGAGAGCTTTTGGTAACTCATGTTACATCAGGCGACGTAGTACTCTCAATCTACATGAATACGTTTCAAGCTCTGTTCAGATGAAAATAAGATGGTTGAAGTGTTATAGGTGTTAATTACTAGCATTAAACCTTAGTAAGTCTAAAAATTGTTTTCTCAAAATCCAAAATAAAAGTAACTCATGTTACATGAACTTGGTAACTCACGTTACTTTATGAGATTTTCGCAGAATTACATAGATATGTGTGTATGAGTCACTAATAAGAAATTATCATATTTTGAAACAATAGCATTGCTAGTAAAGATATTCTGTATTAAATATGATATTACTACGTTAACTATGATCAAAAAATATTACTTTTTTCGAAATCAGCAATTTTATAGAATTTCCCTGTAGCTTTTATAGTTTAAGAGCTAGTAGGTCATGAAAAACAGTCGGATGGGCGGACACGCCAGCACGAAAATTGTAAAAATCCAAATTCGGTTTTGGAGTATTTCAAGATTTGGGCGCCATGGCTAAGTGGTTAAGTGCGCTTTCACTGAGTGGGAAACTCAAGGTTCAAGTCCCAAAGTGACAAAAAAAAATGTCCCGACGGTTCTACCTCCCGGGAACGTCTGACGAACATCCAAGAGTAAAATTGTCTCAATCGAAAAAAAGAATCTCATTCGGAAACGGTATAAAACTGTAGGTCCCAATCATACCATTCATTTTAAGGTTAGAATAAAAATTCCGATTTCGTATCGAATTTTGAAACTACAGACCGCAGAAGTTTCGAGAAAACCGTTCCGTTCGGGATGCAGTCTTGAGTGTCTACAACAGATGAACAAACACCCACCTTTTTGAGTATCTATATTTTACTAATACTAAGATTAGTACGGACACACAACCTTCGGAGTAAAATGAAACAATCAACACCGAAGTTTCAAACCACTACATCGAAAAAACAAATCTATCTCTATCTGCACACCCCATATCCTTTGCAACTAAAAATGTAAATGCATTGTATGGACAAATACATTCGTTCACCACTGTTAGTTAATTTGCATAGAATCGAAAATGATGAATGTAAACTTAAAGCAAATTAACTAAATTAGGAGATTCCTTATGTTTGTCACACTAAAAGATACTCTTGTTCGTTATTATCTTTTCATCTTCTTATTTTTTATTTTTTTTTTTTTTTTTCAATAGTTTGACGGATTTTATGACCCACACCACGTATTTCACATCAATCTATCCATCCTACTCAATTATTAGGGTTTTTCGATATGCCTAGTTAGAACAGTTCGTTGACCTCGTAAACGAAATAGAAGTTATAGGCATCATTTTGCGGCTTGATAGCAGAAACTTGTGTTTGTACAAGTGCCAAATGCGGTATCGCTTAGAACAAAAGAGCGGTATCTAAAAGATAATATTTCACCTACCACTTGTTTACAGCAATACAGGAAATATTTGTTATATTTTTAACAATCCTTAGCAATCATTAATATTCGAAGGCCATCTTTCAGTCACATGAACTGTGCAAAACTCGTGAATAATAAACAATTTAAAATATTTTTTTTTTTAGAAAAAAAAAAAACGTATATCTCTTTCTCTGTGACGGTTGAAACGATATGGTTAAAAATAAAATATTGTTATTAATGAGGGGAAAAAAAAAAACTTTATTTAAGTGTTTAAATATATTCTTAGAATATAATATTAGTCGTAGAATGTGAGGACGATTTTTTTCTACTCCCTCATCGACAACTTAAGCATTTTTCTTGCTGGTAGTGTTATATAAATAAAAAGAAAAAATATATATATACATAACTATATGTATTACTAATAGTTTTTAACTTATCTTTTAGGCACAAAGTTTATTCAACTCTAGATAATTGTCACCAAAAATTTCCATTTCGTTCTTTATTCTATTGTTGCCTGTCTAAAGAGACTAATGCCTAATTGAATTATGAGATGAAAGCCATCTCATCACGTTTTATTTATTTTTTAAATTTTAAATTTCTAAATTCAAACGTATGACATAGTATTTGTCAATCAATTCATAAAATATCAATCAGCAACTTTTTTTTTTTTTTTTGCTGATAAATGCATCCGTTTCTTTAAAGAACCAAAATAATAATTGAGTTAATTGAGTTAACACTTAGAGCCAGGTCTAAAGCCTTTGTGTTGATTTTTGCCGAAATAAGGGAAGGAAACACCGCTAAATTACAAAATACACAACTAATAGACAATAATGAGGTTATAATTAAAAATTGAAAATGAGAAAAAAAAAATTAAAATACCTTTATTTCCAGTAGAAAAATTTCACTCAAACTTTTGGATGGCAACATTCTAGCATGCATCTACAAATTATGAAGTTTTACTTCTCATAATCATTAAATAAGGAGTGGTTTTTTAACAGGTCGTAATTCCATTTTTAAGAAAGAGTTTATTTCCTAATTATTATACGCTAATATTATTAATGATCAGCTAAATAATTAAAAGATCAGCAAAATATACTCGTACTAACAAAGAAAAAATATCATCCGCAGAAAAATATCATTTTACATTCAGCAAAAATTGATTTCTCGATCAGCAAAATATTATTTCTTTATCTAAAAAAAAAGATCGTCACAAAAAGTAAATGATTAGCAAACATTAATTATTTGATCAGCAGAAAGAAACAATGCTTGAAGAAAATGAAAACGAAAAGAAAGAACTTGAACGATTGCGAATGGTTTACTACTATTCTCTGAAATTCCCAATAGGTAGTTTTATCTTGAATAACTGTTTCATTCTTTTCATTTTCATTTTGCATATAAATCTGAATATTTTTGCAAATTATTTTTAATTATTTTTTTACGTTTCTGGTAAAATTTTCTTTTCTATTTGCTGATTTTCTACTTTTTCTGTTCATCAAAAAATTGGCCATTGCTTATCAAAACAAGGCCCAAGGCAAGCCAACTGAGCTTTTTAAGCATGAAGATGTTTTAGTAGGACGCATGCACCAAATAAACAAACAAATGTGGGTAGATGAAGGCATGACCGATAACTGGAGACGTCTACACGGACGGCAAGAAAAGTCCGGAACTTGTTTAACAAGTGCAACATGGCATTCACCAACACCTGTGACGTCGATAAGGTCAATTACAAGGGACCTTCAAGTGTCTGATCGACTAATTCGCGGTGTGGTTCATAAGAGGTGGACAGTTTATGTAGGAGGAAACCAAAAACCAGTGTCTGCTACGAAGAAGGCCGCTCTTCAACAAATTGAAGCATCCGAGAGATCTAGGCATTCTTTACTCTTTTTTCCAATGAAAAAAAAATGTAGACCAGGACCAGAAGATCAATAGAAAGCACGACAGATGGCTGTGTGCAGAGCCTTAAAATGTCACCCGTGTGATGCACACCAAGTTTCCTGTCGGTATGATGGTCCTTGGAGTAGTGAGCAGTGAAGCGATCATGTTATCCCTCCCTACTTTTTCCCACAAGAACACCGAATAAATGCTGGCCGATACATCGAGGTCACAGTCACTGTCGTGAATTGAGGCTGTTATCGATGCTGAAGATGGTTTTATTGATAAAAATGGGCTACAGACGTATATTATATGCCAAATTATATTCTAATATATTTTTTTTTTTTGCATAAGAAATGAGCACTTGCACTTTTTTTACCCGCGATTTTTTTTTTCGCGATACAAGATTTTATGCAGCTATTGTGTGAACACCTGAAACCTTTCTGCACCATAATTATCAGCACGTACCAGTGCGGCTTCTGTAGACCAAATATTCATATTTAAGCAAATTCAGGAGAAGACCGACAAACTTTTTATCGACTTTAAGGCCACGTACAATAGCATTCATACTGAAAAAACTGATCCAGCTATACCGTAGCATTAAAGCATTCGCAGCATGTTAACAGTTCAGAATTATTCCTAACCTGCACTTGATTCCGACAAGGAGATGCGCTTTCATGCAATTTCTTCTACCTCGTGCTAGAGCAGATATTACACAGGACAAGTATTAACGCAGATCTTCCACAAGGCTGTCCAACTAGTGGGATGACATCGACATCATCACGCTTTTACGGTACTTAAAGAGCAGGCAAAGAAATTTGGTCTTGAAGTAAAAAGGAAAAGACCAAATACATGCCATTGAGAATCATCAACCACACTACCTACTACACCGTGGCCAAACCCTTGAACAGTGAACCGTGAACTCTGTGAGCTATACCAAGATGTGGATATAGTCCAAAAAGCCAAAATACGACGACTACATTGGCTAGGTCACATCGAGCGAATGGACAACAATGCTCTAGCCAAGAGGGTCTTAGACGTCGAGGAAGAACGAACCTCCGTCGTGAACAAGCGATTGTGGACGCTGGACGGCTTGGTTCGGCGAATTGTCCGGCATCGTGACAGATGGAAGAGTGCTGCGTCTCAGGCAAAAATACTTCATGGATCGGTAGACCACTTAAGTATGTAAAGTAAGTCATCCACAAATTATATTCTGCTGATTAAATAGTTAACTTTTTGCCAATCATTTACTCTTTCTGCAGATCAAAACAATATGATATTCAAAATTTTATTATAATGCAAATCAAATTTTACTGGCCCAACAAACCTTTACGGCTGAACTAATCAATAGTAGCTTTTGTCATATACATATCTATACTTATGAGCCCTTAATAATCGAAATCCAAAAAGCAACTCCTAAACTCATTGTTAGTTAGGTGATTGTAGGTCACTTTTAAAATTCCGTAGTAATACTCGTAGAAAAGATATAGCAGAAGTCAAGTTCAGAATAGTTATTGTGATCCATTTTCACATTTACTCTACTGTGACCTTGCAGAGCTAACTTTTGACAGATCGAAGAAATTTAATTCAGACTAAGAATTCTTCATTATTGTAGAATCCTAAAACATTTAGTTATTCTTTTATCATTTCTCCGTGATGCATTATTCGTTGTATAATACTATAATGCATAATATCCACATACATGAAATGCTGTCCACAGTCACTTTAAAACTGACTTAGAGACGGATAAGCCACTTCTAAACTGTTTTCTTTTCTACGTGCGATATTCATGTTTATTACCACCAATTTCGAGTTAGTAGTGACTTCAAATAACGGGCCATGGTGTTTTCTATTTGGAAATACGTCCTTTGGGAAAATCGCTGCTCAAACGCTGCATGCACCACCAAAAGTTCCCTATTTCTCCTCCTCAAACTTATCAAAACTTTTACTTTGAGAACAAAAATGAGAACTCCATTACAACTAAATAATATTTTACATCGACTACCTCCATTACTAATCAAAATAAAATTCATTTTCATCCCCTAAAATTTTCAGCCACCAAATCATCATAAAAAATAAAGATAATACTTACGACCAAAGTACTCTCACTCGTTCTCTGGTTGAATGGTAAATTATGTAGACTTCTACGAGCTAATATGAAACTTTTATTGGTGATTGCGAAATTTTTAAATTCTCACCCCATGAAAGCTTTCATTTTAAGGTAAGACGTGCGAAGGCGCACAAACTCAATTTTATTTACTTTTATGTAAACAAGTTGTTCGTGAGGGTGTTCGCTTGTGTGTTTCGTTTTGCTGTTCATCAATTAATTTTGTGTTAAATGAATTATTAAATGAATGAAATTATGTTGAATTGTGAAATGATGGTGAGTTTTTTTTTTGACATTTCAAAGAAGCTATTCAATTCACGGCAAGGCTGAATCTTTGCAATAGTCTACGTAAGTCTGCAGGCACTTTACCTCTTTATAGAAATGATAACTATGTATACATTCATATGCGTCCACATTTTTTTAGGAATTTAAAACAGTATCATTAATGAATACTCTACCTTGGGTTACGTCAATTTTAGAATGGACTTTAAACTGGTCAATCGCAGCAATAAAAGAGCAATATCCGATAAAGTATCAGCAAATTAATATTTTAGTTTTCATTCAAAAATTTAATTGTGTGCTTGTATTTGTTGGCAAAACTTCAGAATGTCATGAAAACTCCAAAATGTACACGTTGATTCCAAGCACTCTATGAAAGGGCTTTAGGTAAGGAGCTATTGGCTCTGATTAGTCGAGGAATGTAACGTAATATGAGATTTAAATTGGCAAGTAGGAGAAGAGATTTGATTAAATTTAAAGTCTAGACCGCAAATTTATTATTTAGCCTTATATTGGATCTTGGATTCTGGGCACATTTGGCTACGCAAAGTCAGATCCCTGGACATGTTTAACAAATTATAAAGAAACTGAAAACTCAATGTTTTCGTATCGTTAAAATAGATTCCGGAGGCTATTTGTGAACTCGAGTCGGGTGACAAGGCAATTGTGAGCTCACAATTGCGACGCTGAACACACCCTAGCAACCACTACTATCTTCGCTGCATATAGTTTCACGTTTCGCTGACAATTCTTAAGGCTGAACTATAATAGAAGAATAGTTTCGTACGACCACTTCCGAAACAGTGCAAATACAAAGGATTTGTATTGTGTGACCGTAATAGCTAGATTCGCTCTTTCGTAAGTGTACGTATGAAAATCTGACAAGCGGTCCCCCATCTAAGTACTAACCGCGTCCGATGACACTTGACATGAACGTGAACCTTTGCTTCCGAACACATTTGAGCAATTGACAGTGCTGAAGGAAATTTAACGTAGAATTATGACATTAGCTTCCGATTCTTTCCGACTATAGTTCAGCCTTTATTCGGAAATACATTTTGTGCTAATCGTTAATTAAACAATATTAAGAGTTTAAATTGATTATTAAATAACAAATTCACATTAGAAAAAAGTATTTTAGCAGTAGCAACGAATAAGAAACGAAAGGATATGCAATTTTGAAAAGAAGAATTCATTGCTGCAGCAGTGAGTTTTGCAAAATTCTCCGAACACATCATATTTTTTGTGAAGAAATATATTTTCCTTCATATTCCATTAAAAATGATTCATTAAAAAACTTCAAAATGATGAAACTAGAGTCATATTTAATAACGGTGTATCATTATCAAGGACTAGAAATGAAAAAAAATTTCGTTTGTGGTACGAGTATGTCACAAACAATTTTGGTTTCGTTTTCAGGAACTCAAATTAAAATATGGTTTTAACAAAGATTAACTAGATAACATGCATTTTTTATTGAATTGGCTTATTAGTAACTCATTCGTGGGTTTATTCCCAAAACCCCATAATAGAACTTAGCAAGAGCTTTAAAATCACATAGCATTGACTCAATTTCATATAAGAGCCATATTCGGAAGTTTAACAATATACAAGAAAGAGTACTATCCATCGCTACTTCAGTATTCATAAAGCTTTAAACTAAAAAAACAAAAATAGGATCAGCTTAGTGGGCGCTGTGGTTCTGTAGCTAAGTAAGTGGGCCTTGAGCGGGAGGCTAAGGTTCAAGTCCAAGAAACTTCAACAAGTTTTTGATGGTCGCTCCTCTCGTAAACGAGAACAAAACTGTCATGAAAAGCTTCTCGAATCGGATATGATTAAGATCTGTAGGCCCCTTCCATGTCCATTTTGCCACCCTATCCACCAAATTTCCCTTTAAAACGTAAATAAATCTATTTTATCTTGTATTCTGTTATAGCGATCTGTAACATAACATTTTTGAACGCCCAGCTAAAGTTAAGCTGTCACCTTCCTTCCATTTGGTTGAAATGAATCATACATTTTTTTTAAATCTATCTATCTTCTATCTATCTATATATGATATATAAAAATTCAGCCTGCTTATGTTTGTGCTTGCAAAACTCGAAAAGTAGTCGGTCGATTGACTTGAAATTTTGACACAACGTTGCATTCAAATGCGCGCGTGTTTTCAAAAATCGAATTCCTTACTTTCGTTTCTTTCCAATTGATCGTCGTCTGTGTTTTCGCGGGCCATATTACGCATTTTACGAGTTGAAGAAGAAGAGATAAGTTGTTGTTTTCGTTCATATTGATGTGCATAATCAATTGTTGAAAGTGATATCATTATCTGGAAAGTGATTTCTCTTCCTCTTCAACTCGTACTATGACAGATAATCAAATCATTTCCAAAACAAAACAAATGAATTGAATTGAATACCAACATTCGGTATCAAATTAACTCACATTTCATTTTTCGAAAACAGAGTATCGATATTTTCTACGATGGAATACATGCATAGAGGGTCAATTCAATTTACTTGCGGAATAATTAGATCGTAACAAGTCACTACCAGAAGTAAGGCGATGCATAATGGTCTGTAACCCATAGTTAGCAGCTATCACCTCTTGCTGCACTCAAATAGGAACCGCAATGTTGCAATATTCGATTTGCAACCAGCAGAATAGTGATTTCGTAGCCTTATTGGATCGTAGCCTTAAAAGATACTGATATCTAATTGCAATATTTATGATTGCATGTCCTGTGAATAAAATTGAAAGTGTACAAGTTCGCACGTATTTTCTCAGGAATGATGTTCGTTGGTAAATTGAACAAAAATTAGAGTAACTCGATGAGTCTTAAATGGTTACGTTCATTTCTCGGAGTATACGGGAAGCTAGCTATGTGATTATTTCTAAAAGCCAAACAAGTAGTTGGTCTCCGATTTCAAAATTCCCAATTCATCTTTCCACTTAAGGTTATCTGTCTGTCTCGATCGTCCTCCTCACACTCCTATTTCAGGGACCAACAAGCAGATTTAAATGAAATTTAATTTTCTACGATGGAATACATACATAGAGGGTCTAGTACAATATTCAATTTACCTTCGGAATAATTAGATCGTAACCCATCAATTTGCAATTTTTCTTTTTCACTATCAACTCTTTCTTTTTGACGTTTACCAGTATGTGTCAGAAGAAATTGTTCGACCGCAATCCAGAACTGAGAGCAACTACTCTCTAGTCATAATTTCTCTCTTTTTGTCAAGGAAATGAATTGCATGGCTTTTTATTAGACCTGATGGTGATTTCGTCATGAATGTACCTATCTTTTTGCGCTGGCAGTGCTATAGACCCAGAAAAAATAACATTTCTTTACTTCCGCTTTTAAACAGATTTCCGCAATTATATAGACCGGAGCAAAGGGCAAAAATATGCATAGAGTTCAGATTATCAAAAGAACTTAAAAGAAATTGATGATATTGAATAATTCTGGGGCTTTAGAGCTTTTGTACATATGAACACTTTGCGAAATTTGTTACAAATAAGCTGAACTTGCCGCGTAGTTCCGCCAAAACTGAGTGCGTATCTTCAAAGCTGCTCTAATTAAGAAAGCGCTTATTTACGCATAGGTATAATTTGCACATTATTGAAGCTATCAGCTTTGCAAAGCAACTTGTATTTGAACACTCCTAATATATATATAATAGAACTTTTATGTAAAAATCTTTAAAATTTAAGTTCTGAAAGTAACCGTTTTAACGGAATTTTTATAATAAAAATTCCACGTTTTTTAAATTTTCTTGAGAAAACATTCACAGAAAGAGATATTTTCTACTCGAAAAAATAAAATTTCCAGTGGAATAAACATTTTGAATTCAAAAAAATTTATTTAAAAATAAGTTAACTGTGTTTTGCAACCCCTACTTCTCAAACATATTCCATGTCTCATGTATCTTTCAATCAGATTTTTAGGTTAAATAGAATACTGTATTTATTTCCGCAAAATGATTCTCCCACCTATAGATTTTCAGTTATAATCTTTGAAATTTCGTCTAAGATTTTTGGTAAACTGTCTTAAAAATCGATATAACTGCAAAACTATAGGTGGGAGTAAATTTTACTTGCAGGTATGAATTTAACATACAATTCCAATGGTGAATGAACTACAAAAACATACAAAGTTACAATCCGTCTAGAAGGGATCTTATGATATCATACAGATCCAATGATATCTTTCTATACAGAGGATACTTTCGCGATTTTTAAGAAATTTTATCACAAAACTGTTGTTACAACCTTCTCTTAGCAGAAAGTGGGATTGGCTCCCAAAATTTGTAACCGAAGTTCACGGATTCTAATAAGATATTCACAATAAGATTTAACCATCACCGTGAATAGCTTTGAAAATACAATATATGTTTTTTTTTTAAAGAAAACGCCCCCAAAAAATGGGCGGGATGTATGAACTATAGACAAAATGTAGAGAAAGTCAACGTCTCCATATTTTACCTAGAGAATATTTTCAGTTTCTAGCAAAAATATTGAGAAAAACAAAATTTGTCTATAAGTACAATATTGAACTGCTTCGGATTCTAAAAAACCTACATATCATGTTCCTTATCTCAAAATTTGAGTCTGAAAAAGTGATGACATACAGACAGACTTATGGAAGAACGGGCGGACATGGCTAGATCGAAATAACTTTTGATTCCGACCACAAATATATTTACCATTATTACTTCTCTATGTTACAAACTATGTATCAAAGTTTATATGCCCTCTGGGATAGTGTATACAAAAGGGACCCGAAATTCGTCCACAATCTTACAAGAAGGTCCCAAATAGATAATTTTTAAAATGTAGTTGGCTGACGTCCTGGTAGTCAAAAAATCGCCAACTTGCGACTAAAGTGACTCTGAACAATAAGGCAGAATTGACAGGCTCATTGCTAATCAGTGATCACCAGACTAATCAAAATTTCAAGATTGACAATTTTAAATACCAATTGTGATCACAAACTTATGAGAGCTGAGTGACGCCGAACTTTTGAAAATGCATAACTGCGGGTATTTTTTTCATTCGATCATATATTTTCTTATCGAGGAAATTATACAAATTTAGACAACTTTTGACGTACCTACATTCTAGAGATAAAGAAAAAAATTCATTGAAAAGGAATTTTCTACATTCCTATCGGCATAAGTTATTCCAAAATTGTTTGCTTCATATTGAACCTTTTTCAGTCGAAAATTTAAATCTCATCACATAAATACTCATTTTAACTGACGAGCTTAAGAGTTAAGACTTAAAAAAAAAAAGTTATGCATCAACGAATAAAAAGTGTAAAAACAAAACTACATATGTACAATGTTTAAATTTATCACCAGTAACATACCATAAATAAGGTGAACAATAGCACCAGTAAAGCACAAATCAAGCAAAAAAGGATTTTTTTTTTTTTTGGAAATTATTTTATCCAAAATTTATTGAGCAAAGATTTGTAATTTTTTTTTTCTGTCGAAGATGGTGACGGGTGTGTGTGGTTTGTTGTTTGTTTTTTTTTTCTGACGAATTTAAATTTCCTTTAATTCTGGTCACTTTTATTCACTTTCTTTGCATTTTTAATTAAAATTTCATTGCTTATATAGATTTTTTTTTTTTTATTTATTTTATTTTTTTTTTTTTAAATCACTGTTTAATTTTTTTTTCACTAAAACTGATGTATATTTTTTTTTAGCACATTTTTTTTTTCTTTCACACACTCTTATTAAATCCAAGGGTTAGTTACAAGAAGAAAAAAAAAACAAAAAATAGTAGATAATAACAAAAATATTTACATTTCTTGTATCAATCTCACAACCCCGAGAACCGCATCAATATACCGTGCACACAAAACTATGAACACCAAACTCCCTAAACCGGAAACAATTGTATAACTATTTCAGATATTTAGTTCACTCGAAAAAAAAAAAAAAAAAAAATCCCATTCTCATTATGTAAATAAGACCGAAAAATCAAAAAAAAAAAAAGTTAGCGCGACTGAGTCTAAATAGAGAATCTATCGTTTCGGCACTTAATCATTTATATCTTGTATTTGCCATGCGGTGTGTGGAGTGACGAACTACAGCTAATACCCAACCACTCACTCATTAAAATCTTCCTCTCCTAATCATTGCAGTATAAAAAAAAAAAAAAAAAAAATACAACAAAACAAGAGCATTTTAGATGCGTGTCCGACTACGAATTACGCGTACATCACGACTACAACTACAACGACGACGACGGTGCTGCAGTGTTCTCATTTATTGTATGCCACACGAAAATAAATTTCA
Source organism: Pocota personata (assembly GCA_963082735.1). Taxonomy (NCBI): domain Eukaryota; kingdom Metazoa; phylum Arthropoda; class Insecta; order Diptera; family Syrphidae; genus Pocota; species Pocota personata. Next base: position 26,691,493 of record OY720429.1, on the reverse strand, counting down.
ATCTAATCTGCATTGCCTACGTACTACGTATCCACTAAGTACTCTGAACCGCAAATCAACGCACATAAAACAAGAGAAAGGAACAAAAAAAAAAAGCACATACATATCTAAATCTAAATCTCAATCTTATGCGTAAAGCGGCAGAGATCACTAGAGATACAAACACAATAAAGTATATATCTCATTCCTAGTTGGCAACGATTACAGGTGAAGGAGGAGGTGGTGGCCCGCGAGGGACTACCAAAATCAGGGAGAAACTCAAATCGAGGTAAGAAAAAAACAAAAAAAAAATCGAATTCTATTTATTTGGGGAAATTTACATCAAAGAGCGCCAAGCAGATATTCGAATTGTCTTGCTTCTTACACCCTCCTTCGTTATCTATTCACCCATCGCCATCATCGTCTCACTGAAACCATACTCAGGTGAAAGAACGACAAACCCGCTTCAGCGCAAAAAAAAAAAAAAAAAAATAAAAGCTTTCGCTATCTAAACTCCAAGTGACATAGTAACTAACGCGTAGACAAACGCAAAGAAAATAAATAAAAAAAACAAAAAGAAATGCGAAATCAAGATAATCCCGGTCGACCCCAGCAATTAGGGATGATTAACAACCTCCTATCCGGTAGTTCAGCAAACCGCACACCGGCAAAATACACCGTAGATACACCGTAGATACACCGTCGTCGACGACGCACTTTTACACCCAAATTCTATAAAATTCCAATTGACTACAACTCGCTGCAGTGTCAAGCGCGAGAAATTTTATTGCATAATTCAGTTATCAATATTATTTTTTTAATAAAAAAAAAAAAAATATTTTTATTACCAAAAAATAGTCCCTATAAAAATTATGTCGGATTGTCCTCCTCGTCCCTGTACCGTTTTATCAAGACTAAGCGAGAATTAACTTCAAAAAAAAAAAAATTATAATAATAATGTCAAGCAAACTTTAAACAAAACTATTTCAAACTGAAAGTAATTTTTTATCTGCGAGATAACGTTTGTTGCCGTTGCGATTCTTCCCACCAAACTTGTGCTCCAAGATGAGACCTATTAATCCCAGTTCTTGTATGAGTAGTGAGTATATAGAATGATTTATAAAAGAAATTCAAAAATTATGATTGAAATTTTGGCCGCGAAGCGTATCGAAACGACCAAACAACCAATATCGCGGTCGAAAACTGACTAAACGTTGTTCATCTACACTGGTGTAGTAAAGTGTTGTGCTGTTGCGGGCTACTTTTGGTCGTTGAAGTCTCGTGGAGTCAATGCAGTACCCACCACCAAAGCAAGCGAACAACACTAATGTACGGATTGTGGCTATGAATTGGAAAAAGTGTACGTATCCGTGGTGAATTTAGTGAGGTAAATGTATCTTTAGCTCTTTACACTGAATTCGGATGCGGGGGTTGTTCTTGCCGGTCTCTTGAGATTTCCGCACGCCAAACATGTGTTTTATTTTTATTTTATTTTTTTATTTTTTTTACCGGAGTACAATTCGCCAAGAGAATTGGTTTTCCTCTCGTTTGTTGGGGCCCATACGTCACTAGAGAGTTGGAACATTTGCAGTGTAAATGCAGAGTTCTGTGAACTGTTGTGTTTTGGGGCGCTTCTGGGTGATGGAAATTTGCGAAACGCCTTCTTTTAATAAAAAAAAAAAGATAAGGATCTCATTTGTTTTAAGTGTGAATGTTAGAATGTACATATCTTATCAGCGCACACACTCGTGGACTAATTTATTTTCTTTTTTCTTTTTTTAAGTTATCAGTTGAGATAGTGAAGGGAGGGCAGAATTCATTTCTGATAAGTGGAATAGTTTGATGCTAAATTTTACGGAAGAGTAATTAGGATAGGTACGAGGGTATGGTGAATGAATTACTGATAAGAATTTATGTGATAAAGAGTTCGAATGGGATATTATCAGTGAGGCGAATTGGAGTGATTCTCTTAAAAGTTTGAATACAACTCACGAAGAGGGGTTGTATAACAGTTTGAAATTAAGAGAGAATTTACTCCATTAATTTAATCAGATTGATTTCTCTTTTCTTCGCTCTGGTTTGGTTAGTAGGGTAAACAGAGTGTTAGCAGAATAATATGCTACATATTATTGTAATGTTGGTTTGGTGGTGTGGCTTAACCTGAGTTAAGAATAATAAATATAATTCTTTTTTTTTCCGTGGGTAGGTGAGAATCTTCATAAGACACATGAGACACCATGTAATCATAGTAGTGTCAGATGTTTACTGACTAAACTCATCCGGCCGTTTCTCTTATTTACTACAGCTAAGTTTTTCTTATCAAGTATGACAGTTTAAGCTTCGAGTAATATTCGCGTGAGGCAGGTAGATTTTCGGCAAAAGCACCTGCTGATACCGTCATTAAATGCGGTTACTTCTTATTAGGCTAAATCGAACGGTTTCATTCTTTGAAGTCGGCGCACAAGGTTTCTCACATCCAATGTCTGGAGTATGGTGTGGTTGCAATGACCATGAAGGCGAATATTAAGCTTACAAGCGAAGTTTGTTATTTCGTCATCCACAGTTGCGATCCCTAAAGGCTAAACAATAATAGTCGGAAGCAATCGGAAGCTAATGTCATAATTCTACGTTAAGTTTCCTTCAGTACTGTCAATTGCTCAAGTAGGCGTATGCAGGGTTCGGACTTTACTGCAATTGCAGTAGATCTACTGCGATTTAAAAAAAAAAATTAAAATCTACTGCGCCACTGCGCTTGACTTCCAATCTACTGCAATTTTTTGGTGTACCTACATCTGAAATTGAAGACATTCAAGTATTTTTGTTTCCAACTGTATTTTTATAAGCCGGGAGTTCAAATTCAATCTAGTAGGCTTAGGTAGAAGTAGGTATACATACAAATACAATCTGCTTAAAATGAAAATGAGCATGCCTCGTCTTTTCCACTGACTTATGTGAGTATGTCTGATTTGTATTAAGTGGTTGACATTGCATTGTTGTCGTGCTGCCACTATATTCTGCTGCTTTCGTTCACACTCGTTGACAGTTCGAAAGTACAACACAAACAGAAACACCTATAGTTCATTTTCATTTATTGGTTGCAAAAGAAGAAATTCGCTTTTAATACAAATTTGATAGTTTTCCAATTCAGCGATGGAAAAATATTTTCAAAGATATGAATCCATTCGCTCTTTCGTAAATGAGCAAAAGTGAACGAAACTTAACGAATCGAGGCAAAAAGCTATTATGGTCACACAATACAAATCCTTTGTATTCGCACTGTTTCGTAAGTGGTCATAGGAAACCATTCTATTATAGTTCAGCCTTAAGTCTTTTGTATGTCATTATTTCTAATATACCATTATTTCTAATATTCACGATTGCTCTTATCACTTTATTTTGGAAAGATTGTATAAATTCTCTATTGTTTGCTTTGGTATAACCCCAGACTTGTATACCGTACGTCCATATAGGCTTTAGCACTTGCTTACAATATAAAAACAGTTTGTTATTCTTCTAATCAAAAAGTACCCGGAATTTCCCATTCAAACAAACCGCGCTTGAGATATTGCCAAAAGCTTTTGTTTTTGGGTTGGTATATCTGTCATCTGGCGCTCAAATATATGTTTGAGCGCCATTTGTCGGGAGTTTGTGCGTGATAGCTTTGTAAACAAGTCAGTGTTCTATGAACGACTCAATGTCAAATTTAGTTGAGCAAAGACTGCCTTAAATTTTTTGTTTGTAACAAAATATCATATGCGGAAGGGTTGAAAATGTTAACGGTAGCCTACGAGGACTCGACAATGTCGAAAACACAAGCGTACGAGTGGTACAAAGATGGATGGTCGTCCATCAAAAAAGTTAAGAAAATTGTCCTCGCAGATCGTCGTGTGAGCCTCCGGGAGATAGCAGCCGATCTTGGTGTCTCGTTCGGATCGATGCAGAGCGTTATGTACGATGTTTTATTTAGGCCAGAATTGTGGAGAAATAACTCGTGGTTTCTTCACCGCGACAACGCACCGGCTCACACATCTCATCTTGTACGCGACTATTTGATCAAAAACAACGTTTATACCGTTCCGCAAGCTCCGTATTCACCTGACATGGCTCCTTGTGACTTTTTCCTATTCCCACGACTCAAGTTACCCCTTCGAATTTAAGTTTTCTATATAAGATAAAATAAATAGTACTGATACTAAGTTTTTAAAATAAAATATTTTCAGTCATAATTGTTATTCAAATAAGTAATAAATTAAGTCGAAATACATAGATAAGGATTAAGTTTAGCTTAGAGCGCCCGCAGCTATTTAAAAAAAAAAATACAGTAGAAAATGAAACCAAAAACTTCGCGCGAAAGCACAAAATTCGAATAATCGACTTGTTAATAAGGAATAAAAAATCTGGCAAATACAAGTTGACGAATGCAAAACAAAAAACAAAAGCAAAAGCACTAATTTTTAATTCGTAAATCATGATACCATGTAACGAATGATTCTTCAAGTAAGGGAATTCACGAAGAATAATCGAACCGGGAATATATTTCAGTTAAGAAATTAAAAAGCAACAAATAATTTATTTACTTTTAATTTATTTTCTTATAACTCGTTAACTTTGATTTATAATTTTTGAGTTCGCCAATCATAATACCGAGTAGCGAATGATTCGTCAAGTATGTAAAACGATTCGCGGGCAACTTTCGACTCGCGAACTATAATAGGGCTCATAAAAATAATTTATTAATTCATTTGATTTTAGGGTTCTATTACCAATTGCCAGAATAAGCAACCAAACCAGCAATTCTGGTCAGAGCAATCTCTTGTCCTTGAGAGTGGGAAATGAAAACCTAAAGCCGAAAGAACTACAGGCAGTGATCAACGGATCAGACTATTTCAATAAGGCCAACGGCTGCAGCTAGTAGCGTCGGTTATTGGGCGGCTACAAAAGGCGTCTGTTTTCCCACAGTGGGCGGCCTCGATCAGTATGTGTTCGACCATGCAAAGGGCTGTGTGGCCGGAACGAGAAATGTTATTACATGACATATGACAACAAATGGAATTGAGTACCCAATTCCAAGATTCCTCAGATTTAAGAAATATTTCTGGCACTACGGATGGAACTTGTGACTACTGTAAACGTAGGAAAATCGTAGGGGAGGAAATGCTCCGCCTTAAGATCTATCATACATCCTTTGCATAAGAGAAACCAAGTGCAGAGGAGGAGCTGAGTACAGATCAGACACGGGACAAACGAGAAAGTTATATTTCAGTGAGGATGAAAGGGAGGGTGGCCAAATATTAAATGGTGTGGACATTATATTAAACAAGGAAGCAAGTCGCAGTCTCATTTCCTGGGTCCCAATTTCTGCGAGACTAATGTCAGCGAGATTTCTTTCGAAAATCGAAAACGTCACCATTTTCCAGTGCTAGGCCTCTACAAATGAAGCGACGGGGGAAGAGAAAACCTCTTTCTATACTCATCTTAGCTCGGTGTACAACAGCGTTCCGAGAGTCGATATCATAATCGTCATGGGTGACCTCAATGCCCAAGTCGGATCAGAGAACGGGGGCCTGGAACGCATGATGGGAAAACATGCCTTAGGATCACGAAATGACAATGGTGATTTACTATACGTGTCGACTCTTGTAACGCACATCGGTTTGTGTTGTGTAAGACTTTATTTCCGCTAATACCTATCATAAAATTACCTGTGTCTCCTGTTTGTCAAACTGAAAACCAAATTGACCACTTCATGGTGTAACAGCGCTGGAGGAAGTCACTATGTGATGTTCGTAATGAAGGAAAGAATGAGCCCCCAGTTGCTCGACATACGCAGATTTTACAGGAGTATTGACACCGGACCTCCAACAGTTGTAGAAATCCAAACTGGGATTCAATCTCTTCACAGCCAACAAAACAGCTGGACTTAATGATGGCATACCAGCTGAGTTCCTGAGAGCAGATCCCGCCATAAAGGCTAGTATTCTACTTCCGCTAATACAGGCCATTTTGGAAAATGAAACCCATCCCAGGAATTGGCAGGACGGTGTTATTGTCAATATACCAAAAAAAATCAATCTTAAGAACTGCAATAACTGGCGTGATATTACCGTTTTGTCCGTTTTTCCGAAACGAATGGCAACTACCATTCTCGAGCGGATAAAGATTAAAATCGAGAATACACTCAAAAGGAATCAAGCGGGCTTTCGCAGTGGTCAATCACATCAATACCTTGCTTATCATTCTCGAGCAATCAGTCGAGTTCACGCCACTTTTCCTCATATTCGTGGATTTCGAGAAAGCCTTTGACCATGTAAATCCCGAATGCATATGAGGATATCTTCTTAGGAGAGGAATCCTCCTAAAAATAGTTGCTAGTATAAAGGAGTCCTACAGTAACGCAAGGTGTCTCATTCTGCACAATGGACAGCCCTCCGACTCTTTCGAAGTGTAACAGGGAATGAGACAAGGGGATACGTCTCCAATTCTCTTTCTACTGGCGGTAGGTGATGTGCTTACTGCCACCGTTGGAGTATCATTTGGACTATGCCGACGATATCTGTTTCCTGGAAAGTATCATCAGCGATAGATCAGATGTGTCAATCACTGAAGGTGAATGGAGAGTCGGTCGGTCTAAGCATCAGCGGCAAAAAGAAAAATATAATGCCCACAGGATGCTCCGCTTACTTACTTACTTAGGTGGCTCTTCAGTTCGAGGTGAACATGGGCCTCAACCAACAAGCCTCTCCAGTTAGCCCGGTCCTTAGCCAATTACCTCCAGTTGCGCACTCCAAGTTGGTTGAGGTCCTCTTCTACTTGTGCGCGCCATCTTAGGCGAGGTCATCCTCTACTACGTTGTACCTCCGGGTTAGATCCGAGTTGGATTCGAAGACTTTGCGACCATTAATATCCATTCGCTCTACATGTCCTAGCCATCTTAGGCGACTGATGTGCATCATCGTCGAATCTTCTCCTCCAAAGTCCGTCAACGCAAACCTGTATAGAATCTCCTTAGTTGTTCGGGATAGGGCCTTACTACTCGTACTCAATTCCCTTCTCAGCCCAAAGAAACAGCGATTGGCAAGAGTTATTCTTCGATTTATTTCTGCTGAGGTGTTATTTTCAGAATTTATAGTAGAACCAAGGTAGACAAAATCCCTTACCACCTTAAAGTTATAGCTAACGACTGTGACGATCTGACTAATTTGCCGATGTTTCATGTCCTTTCTTGTTGACAGCATGTACTTGGTTTAACCCCCATTTACCGCTTTCGTTTCAATACTAGCGAACGCATCAGTGACAGCCCGCTGTGTTCAGCCAATCATGTCAATATCGTCGGCGTACCAAGTAGTTGCATATATTTTTGAAAGATTGTGCCTCCTGTGTCAATTAAGTATGATGTCAAAAAAGTCACATGACAGTGTATGACCTTGCCTAAATCCTTTTTTGACATCAAAGGTCTCGATGAGGTCGTTACCGACCTTGATAGAGCACCGAGCGTTCCCCATCGTCATCCTGCACAAAAGGACGAATTTGGCAGAGATGCCAAAACTATAAATGCTTCATGACCAATGGCCGCTCCACACATCAACGTATTATTCTAAAGCAATTTTGCAGGGAAGTTGTGTATCATCTGATGACTGAACGGACCTAGACGTTAAAAGCAGAATATACGTCGCGCTGCTTTTGGTATCCTGTCTCCAGTTTGGAGATGCAGTCAAATCTCCTTACGTACTAAATCCGACGTTAAATTCGTACTATTCTATGCCTATGAAACCTGGAAAGTCTCGGCAAACATCACGAGAAAGTTACAGGCTTTCGTTAATCGCTGCCTACGATACTTTCTAAAGATTCTGGCAGCAAATTATATCCAACCAGGAATTGTGGAGTAAAACGAGTCAAAATCTGTTGGATGTCGAGATAAGGCAGCGAAAATAGTGCTGTATTGGTCACACACCGATGAAACCAAATGACAACATCGCGAAGCAGTCCTTCGAATGGAATCCTCAGGATGCACGGTGGGGTGGAAGACCAAGACCAACGTAGAGATTTATAGTATTGACAGAAGCAGCGACTCAGAGGAAAACGCGCAAAGAGACAAATGGAAGAGATTTTTTGTAAAAAGACGAGTAGGAGCTTCAGTGATGAAGAGCTTAGGTCATCAGCACTCACCACATCAGCACTGAAGATCCGCCACCTGATCCGAGCAAAGGCAGGACAATCACATAGGAAATGTTCCGCAGTGTCATCGCCCTCTCCACAGGAGTCGCAGAGAGAGGTAGCGCTCAAACCTAGCACATGGAGGTGCTTGGCAAAGGCGAAGTAGCCCGTAAGAACGCCAATAAGTTGTCTGCAGTCTTTTCTGCTTAAGAGACCATTCGTTTAGTCTGCCTGCATCCTGGGCTCTCATCGCGTAAGACGACGATCGTCTGACGACGTCGTTTCGACGATTGTATGCTTCGTGTAAAACTAAAATAGTTGAATCGTTTGGACGACGTCGTTTTGGACGATTCACTAATGCTTCGTATAACTTATTAAACTGTCAAATACCGACGATTGAACGATTGCTATTTTACAATCGTTTTAAACTTCGTGGTTGATTGTTTAGTTTTGTTGATTACATTTTAAATAAAAACAATAAAAATAGTAACAAATACAAAAAAAAAATGCGTCGGCATTACAATGTGTTGTTTTTCGATGACGAAGAAAGTGATAATTCGGTCGGACTATTGCGAATGCGAAGGACGTTTAGAGATGCATCGGATCCTCTTTCACTTCCAACGAAAAAGTAAAAATATTATAAACTATTTTTAAACAATAAACTTGCTGAATCCTATTTTGCATTTTAGTTTTATTCAACGTTTTCGCTTATCAAAAGAGGCGTTTGTACTAGTGTTGGAAACTGTTAACCCAAGGAGCGGCTCGCGGTCAACATACATTCCACCAATTTTAAGACTTGGTGCTACCTTAGAGGTCCTAGCTGGAGGTGGCTACCAATGGTTGACTGGTAACGACTTTGGTATTTCTGTTGCACAAAGTACCCTTTCAGAGATAGTTTGCGAGACCATAAAAGCGTTGGAACTAAAGCTCTGTCCAATCTGGATTACATGGGATATGGACAACGAAATACGAAAAGAAGAGACAAAGCAGTGGTTTTATCAGAAATATGCAATCCCAGGAACTAAGTATAAATATCCATATTTTCGGTTCTTCGAATTATACTAGTGATTTTATTTCCAGTTATCGGATGCGTAGATGGTACCCACCTATATTTTCAAAGACCGCGAGAAAATGAGGACATTTTCTTCAATAGAAAGGGAAGACACAGCTTAAATTTGAACAATGACAGCATAAATGCCATTTTCGATATGAAATTTAATGTGTTTAGTAGTTCTCAAACTGTTTCTCAAACTGTCAACAGTTTAAACAATGGATGACACGAACGGGACGATGCGATTGTGATGTTCCACGAAGCAAACTTTTGACGACGTCGTTTAATACAATCGTTTGGACGATGATCGTCTTAAGAGTTACGCGATGAGAGCCCTGGAGTCATGTCACCTTCGATTGTGTTCATTGAAAACCCTTGTCTAGCAAGCTCGTCAGAGATCTCATTTCCTGTTGTCCCGTTGTGTCCTTAACAAGATTCGGTGAGTTCAGACTTCCGAACGAATTCTAGGATGTTTTGCATTCTCGAGCTATTTTGAAAGTGGTTAAAGGATTGAGCAAGGGCCTAAGCGCAGCCTGACTTTCACTACCGTCGCAGATACTTCGCCCTTTCCACCTGTTCTTCACAATATAGTCCGCAGCCATTAGAATAGAATATATTTGTGCCTGGAAGACAGATGTATATTTCTCCAATGAGAAGTAAAGCCTAATGTAGTCGCATTCCACGAATACACCAGTGAAACTCGTTACTTAGACTTGTAATTTTCAATAATAGCAAATGTTTTCGCATAAAATTTTCGAATTGCAAATTTAATCTTTGAATTTAGTTGACAGCTCAATAAGGACCATTTCGCTTTTTCTTTTACTAAAAAGCAAATGATTTTGAATTTAATAATTAACACCTTTTCACAGTTATTGGTCGATAAGAAAATCGAACCCTTTCTCAAAATGCATAACAATCTCTTGTTATATCACGATACACATAGTTTTCATATTAATGCCCTCTGCCATGAGTTAGTTTTCCAACCGAAACTAAATAATTAAATTATACTTTTAATTAAATACTCACACTTTGTTAGCTTATGCGGCAAATTGATGATTGGGATCAGTTAACAGAATTAATTCTATTAGTGTTTTATTCTTCTATACTCACTGCGACAGTAAGAGTCAATGCTTTGAGCTATACTGTCTTCTTGATATCACCTGCCCCTAATTTTACCGCTTTTCTTCAGTTTAATAATACTCATTATTGTTATTAGTACTTATTTGTGTTCTTTTAATATTTATACACCACATCATAGTTTTTCATTTCACCACTACCGTTTAATTGATTTCCACACTTTTGTGCATGATCAGTCTTCTAACCAGATTCTACATCAGTACAATCCACACAAACGCTGAAGCAACTCAAACTGCATCAAATTCAAAATCCAAACCTGTACAGATTATTAAAAATATATTTTTTTTTTTTTTTTTTTTTGTTCTTTTTAAGTCAGCCCTTCTAGCACATATCAATCTCTCACAATAGTCAACACTTGTGGACTCATCTTCCTCTATACAAAGCGTCCCATAGTCAGCCACTACTACTTCCTTATTATCTAATAATTGAATTTATTATCTAAGTAAATTTGTATTACATATAGTTTCAAATGTTATTTCTTCCTTAACTACATGGTCTTAATGACCATGACCTCCAGCAGTTTCTTTCGGTGGTATATCTGTTTTGTCAACCTCACTATCGCTACCACCTCCGTTGGCGTCTAAATTTTGTAGTTGTTGATTCCACATTTCAGCATAGACACCATTTCTTTGCACCAAATCATCGTGACGGCCACGTTCGACGATACCGCCATCCTTGAGTACAAGAATCTCATCAGCATGAATTATGGTAGACAAGCGATGTGCAATTATCACAGTTGTCCTATTTGCACAAACTCTCGCCAGCGCCGACTGAATATTACGCTCTGTATGTGTATCCAATGCGCTAGTTGCCTCGTCAAGTAGCACAACCACTGGAGCCTTCAGCAGTGTTCTCGCTATTGCAACTCGTTGTTTTTCACCACCACTCAATCGAAGACCACGCTCACCCACCTTAGTTTCATAGCGATCAGGGAAGGATAGAATGCGCTCGTGGATGTCCGCATTACGAGCTGCTTCGAAAACTTCATCAGCTGATGATCCAACTTTACCATATTCGATGTTATAGAAGATCGTGTTATTAAAAAGCACCGTATCTTGGGGTACTACTCCAATGCATTTGCGTAGTGATTTCTGTTGTACGAGTTTAATGTTTTGTCCGTCAACTAGAATACCGCCATGGGTAACATCATAGAATCGGAAAAGCAGACGAACAATGGTACTCTTGCCAGCACCGGAAGGACCAACTATTGCCACCGTTTTGCCAGTGTTAACAGTAAAGCTGACATTGCGCAGAACGATCTTTTCTGGTGAGTAGCCAAATGTCACATTGGAGAATTCAATTTTTCCGCCAGAGCAAAGGAGGTTAGCAGCTCCTGGAGCATCGATTACTTCCTGTTCTTCTTTTAACAAATCGAACATGTTCTCCATATCCACAAAGTTCTTCTGAATAGCACGGTAGTAGGTTCCAAACCAATTCAATGGCATATACAGATCCATGAGGTAGGTGAAGAAGAGCACATAATCACCAACAGTGAGAACTTTATGATTTGCTACGAGATACACGCAAAGTAGAGATCCAGTTAGGAGACCCAAACAGAGGATGATGTTTTGGGAGGTGTTCAAGATGTTTAGCGTAACCAGGGAACGAAATTCTTCTTTCTGAAAAACAAGGCAGACAATTGTAATTTGTACGAGTTAAAAATGTAAATTACTTTACAATGTGATAATTATATGAAAAACTTTTTAACGTGAATCACTTCGCAGATAAGAAGTTCGAAAACTTCACAGTATTACCAGATGGCCCAGGTATAACATCGACCCGCCAAAAAATCCCTCCCTCAATCGTAAATAATTAAGTGAACTACTCTCATAAGGAGTGGAAGCAATCAGCAACTCATTACTGGCAACTATGGAACGAAAGATGCTGTCATAGCACGTGGCTTACCCAAGATACTCGTACCTGGAGGTGGATCGGCGAACGAGAGCTGCCTGAATTCGTATTACAACAACCTCAGCATTAGGGAAGAACGAACTGGAGTCCCAATATCGAATGAAGATGAGAGAAGATCAGCAATGCGTACGATGTGTGAAGCGTAACTTCACTAACGCGCTGGCCACAGAAGCAGAGGAAGCAGAAAAGGTGCGACAGTAGAACTGTTTACAGACTCACCACAGAGCTGATATGTGATCATCACTCTACCCAACAACCGGTGAAAGCTTTAGATCGTTGTCTGCTTGTTTCGGATGAGGATCAGCTAAACAGATGGAAGGAGCATTCTGCTACGATTTTAAAATGTATCTATATTCGCCAGAATACGAATATGCACGCAGATCAGACTGAGTTGCTCGAGGTAACAACAAGCCGAAGGACGCTGGTAAGCTTGGTTAAGCGAAGTTTAATTTGTCAACAGTGTAACTTCAAGTTAGGAGTTTCGGATCTTGGATTGAATATATTGAAGTGAAAGTATAACTAATCTAAAGTGTGATTGGAAAGTAAAACCAACAACTCGAGGGCACTAGAAATTCGCAATATTTTCACTGCTAAGTGATTACGAATATTAGGTACTAAGTTCTTTTTTTTATAATTTGTGCACACCAAAAGGGATAGAAATATCCTTATATTGTTTCAAGGCACGGGCGTTTGGAAAAAAGGGGCAGAAGAACAGAGGAGAAAACTGTGCATGTTGGCTTTAAATGGTTGAAGGTTGTACTTGTAGTGATAGGGAAATACAGAGCGTGATAGATCGTTCCACATCACATTCGTGTCGTTCGCCTTATAAACGAAGTAGTATTTTTTACAGTACGACCGAAGTTAGGCTTAAGAGTGAACTGATGTGCATTCGAAGCATGACGCGTATTGTGGGTGAAATTTTGGGCGGATAAATGCTTTATAGATTGAGATCAGATCAGACAGCGTAAAATATTTCTTGCACCCTTTAAGGAATCCTAGACATTTTGCAGCATTTTTGGTGATCCCGAATATTTGATCTTCCATCAAAGGTGATTATTAATACACATACCGAGAATAGCAAGTCTTTCGGTTTCAGCGATGCAAGTACCATTCATGGATAATGGTTGAGGTTTTTGGTTTCGCTTGAGAAATAGAAGACAGCATTATGTTTTAGAAGCCTATTTGATCCCTATTATGTTGTCCATGTCAGAATTTAATGTGTTTAACATAAGTTACCATTCCCCTACTATGGCCGGAGAACAAAGCCGTGAGTTAGGGAACGAATATGAAGAACTGATAGTACTGTCATCAGCGAAGGAATGAATTGGATTGAACAAAGAGAGTCGGAGACCAAACAGAGCCTTGGGGAACAAAAGCATTTATAAGGTGAATATTAGACTTGAAGCCGCCCAAGACAACTTGTATTGAACACCCTGAAAGGTAATTTCTACGCACGCATTTTCGACAAAAGAGCCTGACGCCAAACTCTGTCAAATGCTTTCGAAATTTCCAACGCAACCAAGTCCCAGTAAATCTCCTTTGGTGATCTGCGCCGTCTGACAGCAGGAAAATAAGCTCAAGTTGGTTTGTGTCCAGAATAAGTCTACGTCAAGCCCGGAAATATGCAAAGAACTCCTGCGAAAACAGTAGAGGCTGCTGATAATGCTACTTTTCAATCGATGACCACTGTGAAAAGAAAGCTGATAGAAACATCTCTTGAAAATCTCTAAGCTCAACTGCTTGAGCAGGTACAGACACGCTAGTTAGAGTTATGGGTATAATGGATCTCAATTGTATGATACAGAGCGCCGTGGCCAATCTACTAGATGACAAATTAAAAAACTATCTCACGAAAATTGATTTAGAAGGAGTAACAACTCAAATGAGTAGTTTGTCATCCCAGCTCAGTGAATTGAAAGTGGAAAACCAAGATTTTAGAGGGCAACTAAAACAGCTATCTGTGGAGTAAACCAAGTCAAAAAAATATAATTTTTAATGGTTTTGAAGCTCAAAATTCTATACCTGAAGCGGTGAAAACCAAAAAACCTGAAACCAAAAAAAAAATTATGAAAATGACGGAAAGATGGCAATTATTGCTGAAATCGAGTCAACAGAAATTTTAGAAGAGATCTTCAAACGTACCAGAAACCTTGCAGGTAATGACACCAAAGACGCATGACGGCGCAGTGTAAATGCACTGAAGGATAGAATGAGAATAAAAGCAAAATGGTTTTCATGGAATAAACAAAAGGAGTTGATACGCTGTACACTTAGAGGCGAAAATACTTTCAGGGCTATCCGCAATTCCCGGGGAAACAAAATTCCAGCCGAACGTTTTTGTTCCCTGGAAAATATTCCTCCTATCGTAAATTTCCATCGACATTTTTTCCCCCCGGAATCTGAAAATTGTTTTCGAAATTATGTTCGAATGTCTTGACAGTTGTCAATCGTGGTTTCCTTTAGTTGTCATTACAGCTCATATTTATGAGATTTTTGGAAATATTACATTTAAAATAGAAAATTTAATAGCTTAGCATTTAGATTGCTGGCCGAGGATTCGACCGAACAGGAAAAAAATGAACAAAGATGCATAAGGAGAAATTTAAGAGATAAGTCCAACCCCTTGGAATTGCCACAAGCATTGTAAGTAGAAGCAAAATAGTGTTGCAAAATAGTTATTGTATTATATTCTTTATTTGTCAGATTTCACAAGCATTACAGAGTAAATAAAGCGGTGCTTAAATATTTGCTGGATTTGCTCTCGGAAATCATTGCTCAAGAAATCCTTCGCCGTTCCTCCCGTCGTTAAGCTGAGTGCATGCCTGCGTTTTTTTTTTGCAGAAGGTGGTTACCAAACAGGAACTCCACTACTCCACTTTTATTCCCGAAAGACAAGAGTGGAACTCCAACACATTAATTAATGTAGAGGACATTCAGCTCAACACTGACGGGTCTAAAATGGATATCGGAACTGGCTCCGGAGTTTTTTGCGAGTCACTTAAAATCAACTACTCATACAACTCCCGGATTATTGTAGCATCTTTCAAGCTAAAGTCTTCGCCATTGATAGGGCTGCACAGACTATACAAAGCATAAAACTAAATCCTTCAAAGATTACAAATTCCGTGGACAGTCAAGCGGCAATCAAAGCAATAGACTGCGTGGAAGTCAGATCGAAAACAGTTTCCAGATGCCGTAATACGTTGAGCAGAATATGCAACACCCATGACGTAACTCTCTGCTGGGTTCCTGGACATAGCAATATAAAAGGAAACGAGACAGCAAATGATTGGATTTTCAACATACTCGGATATCGGTAGAAACTCCAATAGGTGAACTAAAAAGGAAAATAAACCTAAAAGCAAAGGGACTGATTAACACCGCATGGTCCGCCAGAAGCGGCTGTGTCATATATCGCAGCTTATGGCCGACAGTGGATGAAAACAGAACAAACAGTCTATTGATAATGAATAAAAAGAAATTTGAATCTTGATAAGCGTGCTAACAGGACACTGCTCGATAGGGGAAATTGCTGCCAAACTAGGCATCAACACACCCGACCACTGCAGGAGCTGTCAAGATATAGAGGTGACAGAAACTATCAAACACTTGTTATGGGATTGTCCAAATCTTCAAAACCACCGCCTCCGTCAGATGGGAAACAGCCATTTTGACGAACTAGGGGATCTCGTACAAGTTCCACTTAGGAACATGATAAGCTTCATTAAGAATACAGGCTGGTTTGCTACAGAACCCACCGCAAGACAAAAGTTTTAAATATAGGTTCCACACAACAAAGAGTGGCCGTGGTATAGTGGTAACATTATCCCTTGTCCCGCTGTTGATTCACGGTTCGAATC
Organism: Pocota personata; assembly: GCA_963082735.1. Lineage (NCBI taxonomy): Eukaryota > Metazoa > Arthropoda > Insecta > Diptera > Syrphidae > Pocota > Pocota personata. The sequence continues at coordinate 26,675,401 of OY720429.1, read as the reverse complement.
CTGAAGTCAAGAATCATCTATTTATTTCGCACGAAATAAATAAAAAAGTCGATCACTTGCGAAAGCAAAGTCAACTCTACTGTGAAGACATAACAGTAGGGTGGTCATATGGCTAAAATGCAACTTGATCGTGATGATGACATCAGGAAGTCGGGAAACAATACTGTGAATCATAAGCAAGGGCAATGATAGCGAAAACAAACAAAATACTCCCCCGTTATCTGGACAGCCACCCTTGGAGTTTACAGAAACTTAATACCACCTGAGTTTCAAACCACGCCACTCTGTCTTTCTCTTTGTCTCTTCCCCTTTCCACAAAACGCACGTGTTCTAAAAAAATAGTATAAGGATATTCATATCCCCTTTAACACGTGCAAATTATAAAAAAAAAAACAGAAAAAGGGGAAACACAATGGACCGTATGGCCCCCGTAATAAGCACTTAGGTGCCGTTCCCTCCAACCTAACCTAACCTATCTCTATTGAAACTTAACAAAACTTGTATAAACAAAGGCCACGCCAACTTATTTCTTATCTGTACATTGCTGTCTTTGTTTTGGATTTCCCCAACAAATAAACGAAGGAAAAATTTCGGGGGAAATTGGAATTCCGGTGGGAATTTTGTTCACGATAGCAATTTATTCCGGGGGAAATTGTGTCTCTCGTTCGAAATTCATTCACGATATCTATTTTTCGAAAATATGAAATTGTTCACGATAGCCCTGTTTAAAAAATTTATATGATGGCAAAATTAATGCTCTAAGTTGCAATTTGTATGGCTTCCTTAAAAAAAAAAAACTAAATACTCGTAGCATAAGTCGACGTAAACAAAATCTAAGAAATAATCAATCAAATTTAGAAAGAAATGAAGAAAGTATCCCAAATAATGAAGGAAATATAAGAATTTTACACGACTTAGAAAATAAAAATATGTTTATAGACTTATTTGAAATATTCTCGCTAATAGAAACACATGCACGTATAATTGAAAAAAAAATGGAACGTTACGAAAAATATTTTAAAGATTATCACACATACTGAAGATCTGCAACGCGAAGTAACCAATTTGAAAGAGCGATTGGCGAATGTGTATACAGAGTCAAAAATAACCTTGTTAAGAGAGGCAGCACGAATTCGTCAAATGTGAAGGTGTAGATAGTATCAAAATAATCACGAACGAGGGAGTAGTGACCCTTCTTCCTTTATATTTAAGAGGTGAGAATTGGCATAATGAACTTAACGTTGTTAAAAGATACTTCGCAGAATATAATGTTATAAATCCACTTGTAATCGAGATATGAATGTTAGATTAGCCGATTTACAACAGGACAGAGAAAATATCTACCAAACACCATTTTCTGTGGAGGCTTGATTGATGGCAAGTTAGGGATGTTACTGTAAATGCTAAGAGAAGGGAGTTCTTAAAGTTATGCAGTCATAATGGACTGGTAATTCTAAATGGAATGTAGAAGTCGTTAAATAAATATCACAATCGAAAAGTTTAACTATGAGAAAGAGGTATGGTCAGACCATCTACCAATAAACACTTGGTGCAACCAGTAGATTGGTTAAAGTTCTGCAAAAGGGCAATCCGATCAAATTGAAATCACTTAGGAAATCTGATGGTACATTCAGTGAGACGAAAGCGTTGACTTTCAGTCTTATGCTGGAAACTCTCTTCCCGAGAAATCAGATAGGAACTAGATCACAGCCCGGCCCGCTCACCCATGCTGAGCTTGATCTAAGTCAGAAAACTCGGCGTAGCTGGTATATTGTATCAGTTATGCAGTGGCATCATTTGTTGGCTTCAAATCGCCGGGTACCGATGGAATATATCCAGCCATGCTAAAAAAGGGTATATTCCAGCAGCTACCTACTTTGAAAACAATTTTCACTGCTGGATTGACAGTGGCATATATTCCCACGCCTGGTGAACAGTTAAGAGTGGTTTTTATATCGAAAATCGGTAAAAATGACTACTCACTCGCCAAGAACTTCAGACCTATAAGTCTGTCTTCCTTCCAATTGAAAAGCATTGAGAGACTAAATAAGATTCACGTGCGCTAAGTTGCTTAGAGGTTGCATGTCTATCAGCGCGGAAAATCCTGCGAGACTGCGCTTCAAAATCTGGTTACTGGGATTGAATGCGTGCTCAATAAGAAATAGTACGCGATGGGCATCTTCATCGACATCGAGGGAGCTTTCGACAATACGACCTTTGACTGCATGCGTAAGTCTGCTAGACAACATAGGGTAGACGAAACATTAGTATTGTGGATTAAAGCAATGCTAATGAACAGAACTTTGAGCGTGAATGCGAATTGTATAATGTCAGGGGTCAATAAGGGCTGCCCGCAAGGTGGCGTTCTTTCGACTCTCCCTTGAACACTCTCAATGGTTCTAACGTCTACGCTTAGGCACATGCGAATTATATTGCCGTACTTTCTGTCGGACCATGCCTAGAGACTGTCTCTTCTAACGCGCAAATGGCTCTGGATATGATCGATGAATGGTGCACTAGGAATGGGCTTTCGGTCAATCGTCTCAAAACCGAGGTTGTTCTTTTTACGAGAAGGATGATCTTGAATGGTTTGACTCAGCCAGTGCTAAAGGGCGTCACTAACCGGATCTCCAATGAGGCCAAATATTTAGGAGTAATCCTTAACAAAAATCTCTGATCTGCTTTCGGCAAGACCTGGGGTTTATCACCGAAAAAGGTTCGATGCATCCATACGGCTATAATAGGATGTTTGGTGGAAAGGGCTTTTGCGTAAAAATGTAACTGCCTTTTGCCCTAAACTCCAAAGAACGGCTTGTCTCGGCTGCACGGGACCTGGCTCTGCTCTATATAGGTATGCACTGCTCAATCTACCTCTTCTTCATACTTATATCATAGGCAGTACTATCAAAGCAATTTATCAATCTTGGGGAATGAGATCTCTGATGAGATTGCAAGGCAAGGCTCAGAGAATGATTTCTCAGAAACGAACCTGCGTTGGGTCTTCCTGAGTTCTAGGTCAGGGCCTCCATTGACAATGGACATAATTGTGTGTGGCACGGTTCTCCAGGATGTGGGCAGACTAAACGAATGCTCCCGGACATCTGTAAGAAATCCGCGACATTCTTGCTGTCCCTTAGCAGAAAAGACCGCAGTCAACTTATCGCCGTTCTCACGGGGTAATTTTTCTTTTGCTAAACACCTCAGTGTGGTAGGCCTAAGTGATACAACAGTTTGTGACGCTTGTGAAGAGGGCGACGACACTGCGGAACACTTCCTCTGTGATTGCCCTGTCTCTGCTCGTATCAGTCAGATTTTGGGCGCTGATATGGTGAGTGGCTGATACCGTAAGCTCATCATCATTGAAGCGTTTACTCGACATTCTCCGGAAGATGAGGAAATTCCATTAAAATGGGTAAAAAAGGGTTTACTCCTTGGCAGTACAATAGACCTTGTTGCGTCTGAGTGCTCCAGTGTATATGTATATGTATTAGTGACAACTCTTATGAACTCGAAACGAGGCTTGCTTTAACACCACTTGACGTACACACAGAGGAAGATGCATCCAAAAGGGCCAAATATGTAGGTCACCGAGCTATCACCAGATGGACAAAACTGGATACAAAAACAGATTACTTGACTCCATATTCCGATTTCCACCTAGGCTTCCGAATAAAATTTCCCTCGCGAAAAGACTGGGCGAAAGGAAAAGTTATAAAATCAAATAACATATCTGTGTTTACAATGTTCACAAAACCCGCCATCGATCGGTCAACAAAGCTTTCAAACCACGCAAGTATGATCCAAGCTATCATCGAGGCCTCTTGACAACTGTCCTCGTCAAATTGATACACACAGCTACATAGACAGACATGCAGCAATCAAAGCTATCTCATCCACGGTGATAAAATCGAAACAAATAAAAAGATTTCGCAATGAGCTCAGAGCTCTCAGCGCACAACACAACGTCATACTCTGTTGGATTCCGGATCATAGGGCTGTTCCCGGTATCGAGAAAGCCAACGAACTAGCTAGAAGAGGTTCATAACTCGACCAAACTAGGTTCAAAACTCGACCACTCAGTTCTAGTTCCAATTGAACTTCTTAGATCTAGCATAAGCCCGAATTTTCTAAAGATGGCCGATGAACGATGGAACACACACCTCAAAGAAGTTATGGACACGGCGCAACAAGACAAAAATAAAATGCCTCCTCGCACTCAGCATACCGCACTTGAGACTTCTAATAGGAATTAACAGGCCACAATACATTGGCGGACCACCAAAAAAGAATACACTTAAGTACCATAGAATTAGACAGAGAATGCGGCGAGGTGAATGCGGAAGGGGACACAGCCCACATTCTCTCCAAATGCTCAAGTCTCAGCAGAACCAGAATGATGGCCCTCAGAGATTACTTCTTCAACGTATTGGGCGAACTGTCAACAGCCACTGAAAACTATTTTAAAATTTATTTTGGATTCAAATTGGTTCAGGGAGGCTAAGACCAGTTAAAACCATTTTCAGGTTGTCACCACCTTCTAGCGCCTAATACTCCTATACTAATTTCAGAACCAATTGTCCCGGAATTTTGGACGATCCAACCAAAAGGTTCCATACATATGAAACGTATTTGACCTCAAGTGCCTATGTAGTCGTCCATTGGATTCTAAGGTCAATATTACTTGCAGCGAGTTGGAATCTTTGTTTACATTTTAGTAGGCATAAAGGTATACCTTTATAAGAAGACAATTTCAATCATGGGTCGTATTCTTGAGAATGTTTAGCTTGATAACTGTCCTCGTCAAATTGATACACACAGCTACATAGACAGACATGCAGCAATCAAAGCTATCTCATCCACGGTGATAAAATCGAAACAAATAAAAAGATTTCGCAATGAGCTCAGGTCGTATTCTTGAGAATGTTTAGCTTGAAATTAGTCGGAAACCGAGTGTCATAGGAAAAATATAGAATTGAAGCCTCGATGTCGCTTATGTCTACGCTGTTCATACCGGAAGAACTTTGTCGGGTCAGTTTATGAACTTCGCAATTCCCCTGACTGTTACAGTAACCTGGTACCCACCAAAGGGTAAGGTTGTACGTTCCAGCTTCTCGTATCTCGTTGAGAGATATTCGGCAGTCGTTCACTACCTTCGATCTTATAGTGTTGGATGTTAGGGGCTAATAGCTGCCTAACGGTCGATATATAGGTAAATAACGATATCAGTCTGCGATACAGTATTAATCAAGAACCAGTCAACGGCTTGGCGAACAGCGGAGACTTCGGCTTGGAAAACGCTACAATGGCTCGGAAGATTAAAGGAGAGGTGAATGTTCAGGTCTTCCGAGAAGATACCGGTACCGACTCCGTCCTTGGTTCTGTAAACCAATTCGATTCGGTGTGGAGGAAAGCGCGATGCGTCCACTCTTATCTGTCAAGTTAAAATTTAATTCGGCGGGCAGGTAGTCAATGATTTTTGAGAAATGACGGTACATTAATACGATACTGTCATCGCCAGGGTGTTGTTCTCTCTATTGCTGGGAGTCTCTTAGTTTTAATGCTTAGTTGGCAGCGAGTTGTTTGCCGATTAGGATAAGGTGCAGCACGATGTGGAGGTTCTCAGTGCACCGATGATGCTGAGACATGCTACTCCTTCAGTTCGGTCCACCACACTAGTATACCATATGTGAGATAGGCCTAACTACCGAAGTGTACAACCAGTGCATTATATTTGGCTGTAAGCCCCATGTAAAGCCTACAGACTTTTTGCATGAATATAGGGCAACCGTGGATTTTGTGGCACGTTCAGCGATATTTTAGCCTTAAGGCCACGACCCATAGAATCCGTCGACGTCGTTCCTTTGAAGGTTAACGTTGACATTCACGTATCGCCGGAAAGAACAGTCCCATAAAATCCGCCACATACCTTCCTGAAAGTGTTTTCTCTTCAAGCTGTCCGATTGTCAACGCCGATGACAGTTTCTCTACGTTCTTTCAATGTATCCACTAATGTATGTGCTTACTCTCAATTTGTGATGCATGAACTTCAATAAGTGAATGTTTGAACTTCAATGCGTGAATGTGTGAACTGCCAATGGATCAACGGACTAAAGAAGTAGAAAGTAAACCGACTTTATCCGTCAAAGTTCATATAACCGTTCGTTATGGACCACCTTCCATAAGAATGCGTGTATTCTATCTAGCTGTCAGTTAAAAACGAGTCTGCAACGGATCGACGGATTCTATGGGTCGGGGCCTTTAGTCCCAAATAATTAGCGCTATTCGAGAGTCTAAAAGTGGATCCTCTCAGTTTAGGAGGGGTGAAGCAGGGAATTTTATGTTTTCTAGTGAACAGGACTACCTCGGTCTTGGTCGAGTTAACGCTGAGACCACAGCTATTTGTCCATTTGATCAATTTGTTTAAAGCAAATTGCAGGATATCAGTAAGTGTCTGTGGGTACTTGCCTGATTCTCTATTTCTAGTAGAAGTTCGTTGAGAACCAGGTTCCAGGTCTAGTCTCTTAACAGAGCTGCCTCCAAGGAAGCATTGATTGTTCTGCTTCTGAGTATGTGTATATTGCAGCAGATGGTTTCGCACAAGGTTTCAACATTATTGAAAGCTCCCTCTATGCCAAGAAAAGCCACCTTAATAATAAGGATTAATAAAAAGGATTTTTTCGATGGGGTATATGGTTACGTGTAGGGTTGTCCCAATGGATTTACCTTTTTGATAGGCATGTTGGTACTTAGATAGCAAGGTAAGCAAGGTAAATAAGGTAAGTCCTTAATGTGGAGATCTAGAATTCTCTCGAAAGGACGTCAGGCTAATCGATCTAAGATCTTTGGGAAGTATGTGTGAGATTTTGCCTGCCATGGGCTAACAATCATCACCTCAGTCCAGGTGCTTGATATTATGATATAAGGCATTGCATGTATGATACGTATAGCCAATGAGTACATGTTGTATGAAGTTGCCTACTCCTGCCATGAATTCATTGTTATTCAACCTTCGAGAACGTTTCCACAATTCAAAAAATGACTCAGTATCTGCAAAGAAAGGAATGGCGATGTTGAAAGACGTCAGAGACGAAACAAACCAATTAATGATGAGAATTCTCGGGAGAAACGTTGGATTAACAGTCTTCAAAGAGAAATAACCGAAAGGTTGGTTCGCTTGCTTGAAACAGACGCTAAATTTCCTTCTCGAAGTCGAGATACTACGTTATGATAAGAAAGTCTCAAAAAATTAAAGGGAACTTTTGAGCAAAATCGTCAGTTAATGTTATGATATTAAATCGGGACCTGAAGACTAATCAGACCATGGTCCCATAATGAGGGAGATTAATTACCTGATATTTGAGGATAGCTTCTCTATACGCATCCACTTCATACTGCTCCGCTCCATAATACTTAACCGTTTCAAAGTTCAACAGGGAATCCACACTACGGGCGCGCTGTTCATTATCAGCTAGATTCATTTGCCGCTGAAATTTAGTACGCCACTCCGTAATAGCAATCGTAGACACTACAAAAACAAGACAAGTTAATATAAACAACTCCAAACCAACAAGAACAACTTACGAATATAGAAAAACATTGTAAGAAATACGATCAAGCCGAAGTACCAATTGAATGCATACACAAAGAAGATCACAGCTACAATAATGTCAATAATAGTTGGTGCAATCGAAAAGATGATATAGTTCAACAAATTGTTAATGGAATCCGTTCCACGATCCATCACACGAAGTACTTCACCAGTCTTCCTTTGCAAATGCCAGCGAAGCGATAAATTGTGTAAATGACGAAATAGATCCACTTCGATTTCTCTTGTCGTGTATTGCTGCACTCGAATCCATAAGAACGAACGAAGATTGTTTAGGAGGCCCATTGTACCAGTACCACCGCCTTGGAAAAATGATAATGCTACATAGATCAGAACAAAGTCCCATCGGAATGATATTGGTTCCACAGTTAAACTGTCCACTAGAAGAAACAATTCCAAAATATTTAAAATTAGTGTGAAAGGCCCCGAGGCTTCTTAAGCTTACCCAATTTCTTGCGATAGATGGGGAGAAACAGCTTAATCACACGTCCAGCAATCAACAAAATGATACACACCACCACAGCAAGCTGTAATAGTATATCCTTCTTTGGCCAGAGGTAGGGAAACAGCTTGCGTAGCTTCTTCCATGCATTATGAAAGGCTGACTGGTTGTTTGTTGGATTTAATGGTTCTTCATCGCTGTGTCGGTTGTAGGGCCACATCAATCCAGGTGCCTTAAGACCCAAAACGAATATCAATAATGAACAGAGGTAGCGACATACAAACAGTGTCATCTCGAGTTTGTCCTTTGAACTAAAAAACAAACAAAAATATGAAACCGAATGCAATTGTGGAACCCATTTAAACTATTTACCTCTTCAAATTAAACCACCAATCCTCTTGACGTAGATTAACAAATGCCAAACTTTCATTTATAAATGCCAATGTCCAGAAGAGCAGTAACACCAAACCATGACCACGCGTTGGAACGGATGGCAGTTGATAGAGTCGCTCTTTCACAACTAACACAATTGAGTAGGGATACGCAAAACAGGTGAAGATAACTGAAAGGATCTACAAAAGGAACTGAATTATTGCCTTAAACAAATTTTGTTTATGCTATATTCACCATGTATCCATATACAGCGGCATTATCATAGACGGAAGCCATCAATATAAATCGAATAATCGCCAGAATTGGAAAGAATCCCAACAGGAACAGCTGAAGCCCATAGAGACGTGATTTTGAGATCTGTGTTGGATCTGTTATTCGTGTGGCATATTTTTTATACATAATCAATTGCAAAGTGCCGAATAGTAGGATGAAGCCAGCCACAACAGATGTGCCAACTGTGTCCATGAAACAATGTGATATCCCATGGTTGACCCATACTTGGGATAGGGTGACGTTAGGTGGACAGTAAAGCATTTTTCCTTAAAAGAAGTCCTGTATGAAAAAGAAACAATGTGAGAGAATTCGATGTAATTTTGAATGATAAACAAATTTGTCGACAAGAATCCTAGCAACCTAGAGAGAGGTTCTTTGGATGTATCTCCTCTGACGCACATTTTAAGGAACAAAGAAAATATCAACACAAAGTCTTACAGTTCTTACAGTGCCTCAAGTAAGATGAGCGATTTTTTTTAGATTAGATTAGATTGATTTTATTTATACAAATTATAGTTACACTGATAACTGACAAATATCTAATTGGGAGTCCTTCTCGGACAGGCAAATGGAGGCAGGCAAATGAAGGCAAACCTCAAGGTTGAGTCTTCTAAGCTTTTCTACAGCTATCAGCTTTTGCTACTTTTATTGTTCCTCGTGGTGAACAACAATCGAAATACACCTACCGAGACATTAAAAACCTAAATACCGAATTTCTAGAGCATGGTCTGCAAAGTAATAACTGGCATCCAATATATTGCGAAACCTCAACTGATACCTAGGTGAATTTCCTCTCAAAGGTCTGTGAAAAGATAATTCACCGGCAGATGTCTATCTCTCTCCAATCTAATAAATTGCTTTACACCAATAAGTCCGGCTGCAGGCCGTTTCATAACTTTACGTCTGCTCTACTAAAAGTAACAGATGATATGCGTGTGGCGTTGGATAAAGACACATCAACCAAATCATTTGACACGGGTGATCCACTGCAGCTGATCTCAAAACTTAAAAGGTTGTTTGGCTTTTCCTCGTCTGCTTTAAGGCTTATCCAGACATACCTTGGTGGAAGAAAACAAGCAGTTGTCGTCAATAACACGATGTCTGATTTCATTGCAACCTCATCGGGTGTACCTCAGGGGTCTATTCTAGGTCAATTGCTATTCATGATATTTATTAACGAACTTCCGAGCATAATTAAGTACTGTTCATTGCACATGTATGCAAACAATGTTCAGCTATATATTAGTTGTAAACTTGGCCTTACCGAAGATGCGGCGGACAAACTTAATAACGGTCTCCGCAAAATTTCAACTTGGTCTGAAGAGACCTAACCCAACTAAATCTAAGTGTCTCGTCGTTAGTAGAGTCGGCACAAATGATTATAATCTTCCTACCATATACCATTCGAGAAGTACCGATTGTATTCGTTGACGAAGCTAAAATTCTTGGTGTATGGTTCAACCACTATTATAGGAAAAATCTATGGTTCTCTTAGGAATCTTTCAGTGCTATACACCTTTGCATACAATGAGTATGGACTCTTGCTAATATGAGTATGGACTCTAAGGTCCCATTCATAAATGCAATATTACGCAACATGTGCTAAGCAGAGAGTACACAAATGCACGAATTGGCATCACTGCTAAGCAGATAATTCATAAATGTAGTAGAGCTTTATTCATTGCTCAATTTTCAGTGCAATCGTGCAGCTGTCAGAATTGTATTGCATTTACATACCTATGTACATATTAATGTGCTGTTATTTTTCGTGTTTTCCTTGATTTCTTTTGTTAAAAACGGGTTAAAAAAAACTACAGATGTAATGGTTGACAACAATCTATCATATTATTTATTAAAATAACAGTGATCGTAGATTCCATTTTTACGCAGTTGTTCGTGCATAAACATCTGATATGTGCTTTGCAAGCACATGCTTTGCAGTAGACTTAAATTTTGCGCAGCTTTCCCTGCTTTGCATTGCGTTTGCTTTGCAAAGTTTGCATTTATGAATGGGCCCGAGTTGTCCCAATCATTACATATTGCTGCCAAATTTTTTGCTACAGTAGTGCGCTTATCAAACGAAAACTCGTCGCTTTTAACAACGTTACTCGATACGTTTATGAATTGACACGCTCCGACCATGACTCATACGGAGAAAATATACTGGGATGCACTCTAGTAAAGTACCTTCAGTATTGCACAATCAAATATCTGCATAAAATTATTATTAGCAGACAGCCTTCATATTTATATGCGAAACTTAACCTTTTCCGTTCGCACCGCTCTCTAAGTTTAATTCAACCGCGTGTGTAGAAGTTCGGTCAAGTTTTTAACTCAAAGCTACGTAAAATACCCGACCTGAAAATAGAATCGGTCGAAGAACTAAACGCTAAGATTATTACTCTAGAGAAGGCCATGGATATTGCCTTCAAAATCTCGTGTCCAGTGATTAGGCAAGATCCTATCCGAGGAACACTCCAGCCCATCACGGGATGGTACTTGGAGAGAATCTTCTGGAGAAATCTTGAAACTTTTGATGAACACCAATTTTCCAGGGTGTAAGGACGTCTGAGTGAACGCACCCGAATTTCAGGGTCCACAACCTTCATCGTGGAATGAAATGCAATCGCTAATAGCAAATGAAAATATCGAATGTGCTATTACCAGCTTCTCCCCCTATAAATCAGCCGGTCTTGATGGCATTCTGTCCATTATGCTGCAGAAAACTTAAGAACGAGTATCGATTTCTAGAAGCTGTATGTCATTCGACTTAGAAGGCACGTTTAATAAAGTTCTAACTGAAGTGATTCAGGAAGCTCTCACCGAGTTAGGTGTTGAGAATTTTATTATATTAGTCACTGAATAGTATCCATCTTAAAAACAGAATAATTCAGTCAAACCCAAGTAACTTCATTCTTACCAAATTCGTAGACAGGGGAACAGCTCAAGGTGCGGTTTTATCACCTCATCTATGACTTATGGTAATAACCAAAATCCTGTCAAGACTAAAGTTTGATTTCCATTTACAAAGACTGTGCGCGAAAATATCGGAAAAGATAGGATTTCTCCGGAGAATTAGAAACAATGGGTCAATAAGCTGTGCCAAAACTATTTATAACACAATTATTTTACCGCACTTTAATTATTGTTCCTCCATCATATATGTACATGTGTTTCCTTGCAAACCAAATTAAGCTCCACATTCTCCAAAACAGAGCTATGAAAACGATATTAAATTGTGACCGACAAACCCCAATAACGAGTGAACAGTAGCTAACTTTTGTCAAATCTAAATGACTGAAGTTGCCGTATTACCATATATACTGCCAATCATAAGTGTAAGACCACCACTAGTTCATTCAAACAGTCAAGTTACACCACTTTTAAGCTTAAAAAAATGCAGAAAAGGATTGAAATTAAAGAAATGCAAGTAGAAGAACTCTATAAAGTGTCTAAACTGACTTTTCATGGAAACTTCTTTTTATTAAACGAGGCATTCTTGTGGTAGGGAATTCCAACAATCCAGGAAATGTGTTCCACTTTTGAGATGGACATCGGTCTCGGACTCGTCTATCCAACTATTCTCATAGAAGTGCAATGGGGTTAAGATCAAATGATTGTGCCGGCCAAAGGTGTGTTTAAGGGCGTTGTACTGCTGCATTATGAATCGTCTAATTAACATCAGACCAGATGTCAAAGCATGCTCTTCTAAGATGAGTTTGTAGTCCTCATTTTCGTCGTGCCCTCGATACGCATCAGATCTCCTTCTCCATTGGCAGTGAAACATCTCCAGACCATAGTGGAGCTAATACCATTCTGGACCGTGGGCACTACAGAGTCTGGCAGCATTTGTTCTCCAGTGCTGCATTGAACGAAAATTGGCCTTTTTGACCCAAAGATCTCAAACTTCGATTCGACAGTCCAGAGCAGTCTTCTGAAGTTTTCTTCTGTCCAGCTCCGATATCTCAGAGCCCATTCTAAAAGCTTTATCTTATAAAAAGGTCGAAGCAAACATTTTACACTGCTGTTCGTCTATAGAGTCCAGTTTCTGTCAACAGTACTGTACTGACAGACGGAGGTTTGAACCGGATCTCATTGACCTTTAAGCGGATTTCCTGTGCTGTTTTTCTTCTGTGCTGCAACTGACTGTCAAAGATCCACACACCCTCAAACCGCCCGAATTCCACAGGCAATCAAAACTATCAAGGAGTAATCGAAAACCGCTGCGAAAGCAGAAAATCTTGTCACGAGAACAGAGCACTGAAAAAACGCATATAAAAGACACACTGATCACTCCTTCACACCCCAATTAAAGCAAAAATGGAATGAAAGATCGAAAGCTCTATGCCGCTGCTACGCGCAAAATAGTCACAGGAAAATTTTTTTTCAAGCATCAGAACTCATTCCGCGACGCGCCAGCACAAGGGTGGCCCCAAAACAGCAATGTGTCAGGCTTCAAAGCAGCAGACGATTGGTCGTCAGACAGTCCAGACCTTAATCCTTTGGCTTATAAGCTGTGGTCTATTTTAGAGGCGCTGGCATGATCTACTCGTCACTCGAACATTGACTCTTTAACTTCCCGAACACAATGCACCTTAGCTGTGGCGTAGTAGTAGCACAAGTACGCGCTGTCAAATGATGTGGCGCTGCACTAATAAAATTCGCGCCCAATGGTGTAACGCGTTATGTCAAATTAATTGTCACTTGAAACGCAACTGATTGGAATTGTATTGTTTAGTTTTGGAAAATAAATTGTGAAAAATATTTTTTCTTGTATTAACCATTAAATTATACCTAAAATAAAATGGATGAAGTAGAAGCTGTATTTTTACTGACTGTAGTTCAGATGTGCTATCTTCCATACAAGTTACTGAAAGAGAAAAAGCGGAGATAGTGGGTGCGCCCTTTGTACCAAAAAAGGAGTTCCAAATGTTTTTTTTCAGACCACGTTTACTTTCATAAAAAAAAAAACATTTTTCCCTTTCCAACAATATTCCACTTTTTTTAACAGATTCAACGAATTTTTCAACGTCGTTTTCTTCTGTTTTTGACGAGCTATCAAACTTGTAGCGCTACAAAAGTTAAAAGTGATTGCCCGAACACAATGGAGAAGCGCTGCAGCAGATGAAGTCGCTGTAGTACAAACTGTCAAATAAGTCGCTCACTGAAGTAGCAATTCACGGACACACAAGCTCAAGCTGTCAAAACGGAAAGATAATCGCAGTGTTTCGTGAAAATATTTTTTTGTGATGGATTTATTTTATAATAATGAGTGAGGACGAAGAAATCGCATGATATGAATTTCTCCGTAGGCAGCTCTGCCATTTATGTTTTTAACTGTCAAAAAATAGTGCAGCTCGTTCGGAAGTTGAAGTTGACTCAACGCTGCAGCTAATTTTCGTACTTCAGCTTCAGCTTCACCGTTGTGTTCAAAATTTTCTACAAACGCCCGTGCCCTGAAATAATTTAATGGTATTCATATACCATTTGGCGCGCGCAAATTATAAAAAAAAAAAAAAAAAAAACCGTTGTGTTCGAGCAGTAAACCAACTCGTACTACCGCTACAGCTACTCATTGTGGGCGCACTATTGAGTTTGTATATATTTCTACTTTTGACACCCTTTACTACCGCGACGAGCTTCGCCACAGCTGCCTCATTTTTTATTTTATTCCCGTACCTGGCCGGGTTGCGAATATCAATGAAATTCGATGAATAATTGTCACACCCACAGGGATTCCCCGGGAACATGATTTGACCAATCTTCGCCAAATTTTGGAGAAATTCGCAACACTGATCAATCACGGGAACAGACCTATAACGAGCAATACAGAAATTGTTCGTCCTCGACATGCCTGCCTTCTTTTTATGGGCTGCTGTTTAGAACTATCGATAAGCGTAAAAAAAGGCGTAACAAACAAATTAAATTAAAGATTTTCGAACGCCGAAAATAAAACCAATTCCCAGCAGTGAATCATGCTTTCTTCATCAAATTGTTCAAAACAAAAGCTGCATGACCACTTCTAATTATTTGTGCTTCCACTTTCGATAAAAAAAAAAAGGCACGGACGCAACAATTATGTCCGTAAAAAACATGTTTTATATATTTTTGTTTGCGAATTTTCGGTCAACATTAGTAAGCGTATGCAAACTAGTGTTCGTCACATTTATATTTCACAACAGAATTAAATTTTTTTAAAAGTCACATGAAGGACTTATTATTACCAAACTTTTTAAATAAACCCTCTCACTTAGACAAAGTGATAACAAGAAATGCGGCCGGCACAAAAATAAAAACTTTTGCTTTCAATACATTACTGACCTATGAGTCCAACTAGGCAAGACACTTCACGACCCTAGAGCAAAACACTTGAATACTGATAATGAGAACATAAGTTCCACTTCATATAACTTGTGTCCCGTGTGGAAAAACTGCGGAAAATTATTGCAATACCCAATCGTAGGCCAATCTAATTTCACACCGCCCCTTTTGAATTGACGATGCGTCAATGGAATGATAAACGATAATCAAATAAAAAAAGCACCCACCACGCCAAGGTAGAGGGATTAATTTATCAAATTTTACCCTCAAACTGACTGAATATACCTGCCGCAGATATTTCGACAACTCATAGCAAATTAAAAGTCCCAAACTGTTGCCCTTTGTTCGGTGAATGCTAACGCTAGCAAACACCGATTAAAAATAAAAAAGAAAGACCCAAATCAATTGAGAAACTCGACCGTAAAATTTGAGACTTTTTGTCGTCTTGTTGTTTTGTATTCAACAAAATAGATTGCGCAACTGTGGTCAGAGGAGATTTGTTTTTTACACAGGCAGTGGCAACAAATAGTTGTTGAAAAAAGCAGGTATTAACCGGAAGATAACAAAGTTATTCACCCAAATAGTTAAGGATTAACTACGAATGCCCCAAAGCTAGTAATTACTTAATTTTTCATGAAAATTCTGATGACTTTAT
The DNA here is from genome assembly GCA_963082735.1 of Pocota personata. Classification (NCBI taxonomy): domain Eukaryota; kingdom Metazoa; phylum Arthropoda; class Insecta; order Diptera; family Syrphidae; genus Pocota; species Pocota personata. The sequence continues at coordinate 26,659,711 of OY720429.1, read as the reverse complement.
CTCTTTGCGTGGAATTGCTAAAAATAATGAAATTGTTTACTTTACTTTATTAAACTAGCACACTAATTACCTTCTCTAAACAATTAAAACAATTCTTCTCCTCGAAGAAAATAAAAGCCCGCACGCAACGTAAATCGAGTTTACTTCATATTTTTTCAAACCAAAATTAGAATAATCGAATTCGGAATCCGCCAATGCCGTGGACAAAGAGGTCCCTATTGAATTGTTATTAATAAAATTTCACACCGACTTCCACCAGCGGAATAAGTACTTTTTTTTCTTTTCAAACGAAATTTAGACGACTAGTGCGTCCGGCCAGCTGATTTGACAGCATTTCTCTTTAGAGATGTGTCAATTTTTGCAATTTCATGTTTCATGGCACCGGTGGTTCTCTTAAAAGATCTGTTTGGTTTAAGAATCCGAGTGATGTCGGAAGGGAGTTATGGATATATGAAAGGGATTGAGCGAAAGAACTGTTTCATTCTCAGAAAAGCTATTATACTGCCTTTTCACTAGTGGCAGATGACATTTTTTTTTATAAAACTTTATTTCATGAGAAAACAGTAAATATGTTACGTATCAACATTAAAATTTAAAAATAAGATAAAAACAAGCGTTTTAACATGAAATAGTTAGAAGCATTCTGTTGTCAGAAGAACAAGAGGCGAATGCACTGTGTGTTTAAATTTAAATACACACTTTTAAATACGTGTGCCCCCATTGAATAACGCAAACCAAAGCTGGCAAACGAAAACGTTTTTGTTCTACTGCTTATGTCAAACATTACACGTGGATTAATAGAAATAAGCAGTAAATCAATTTAAGCAAACAAATCTAGCTAGTCAAAAACGCGAGAAAGTAGTTAAGGCATAGGTAAGAGACAAACATATGCAATCAAATGAGAGCGCCTACATTAACTCAGTCAAACAAGCAAAACAAAAAAAAAAAAAATCGTGAAACATGCAAACGATCACTATCGGTATTTATGTTTCGTTCATTCATTTCATTAATTTTTTGGAAATTCGTATCCATTTTTGTTATAATTAGTTTAATCAATTCCAACAATTCATCAAATGCATCGAAACTATAGTAATTCTTGTGTAGTTTTTAAATTTGTCTTCATCCTGGAAGTTCATTAATAAATTTAATGATAAAACTTTCACTTCTTTGGTTTAGAGCAGCGATTCTCAGCCTGTGGTACGCGGACCCCCAGGGGGGGGGGGGGGGGGGGGGGGGGGGGGGAGTACGCGACGGCCTTTCAATAAAACGGCCTTTCAATAAAACATCAAACAAACAAACGTTGTTCACCAAAACGAAATTATCTTTTTTTACTTATTTCCTCATTACTTTTCATACCATTTTCCTACCCATCTCAATAACAAATGCATGAACCAAGTTTCAGTTACAAAAACGATCATCTACCAAACAATTCCACTACCTTAAAAAAAGTTTTAAAGAAAATAAAGAAGACACGATAATCGGCAGATTCTCCTATTTTTTGTTTGTATGCTGTAGGTATGAAGAGTTTTTTTGTAATGCTTGCTTATACTCTTTTCCTTGAAAAGGGTATCTGCATTTGAATCCGAAATTTGCAGTAGGCGACATTTGAACCGTTATGCGTTCTTGTTGTTCTGTCTCGTTCGCATTTAATGTTTGTTCTTTAAAATATTTAGTCATCGTATTCCCAGTTGCTTTCCTAAAATATGGAACGCTGCCTAAAAAGGAAAATTACTGAAGACGTTGACGCCAATCCGGAACATCGACTTCAAAATTCGGTGATGACAGTAAAACTAAAAAAAATCAATGAAAGTATTCCTCTGAATATCTTTCGTTTGAATTCGACTGTTTAGATTCAAATGATGAAGAAAAGCCACAGTGCGTTTTGTGCTCCGATGTTTTGAGCAATGAATCGATGTAGCCTGCCAAATTAAAGAAACATTTTGAAACAAATCATAAGGAATATAAGGATAAACCTCGTGAATTTTTTAACATAAAACTGCAGGAGTTACAGAGGAATCAGAAATCTCTAAGGAAAGTCGCTACAGGAAGTAGCAATGAAAATGCTGTATTTGCATCCTACCAAGTGTCCCTGATGATAGGTAAATTTGGAAAATCTAAAATGATGCATTTGTATTTTACACAGGTTGATTTTTTGTTAACAAGCAAAGCTGGAAAAGCTCATACTATCGGTGAGGATTTGATTTTACCGGCAGCAAAGGTATTAGTGGCAACTATGTTGGGGGAGAAAGCAGCACATAATTTAGGCATAATTTCTTTATCTAATGATACTGTCAAGAGAAGAATTGTTGATATGTTCGGCGATCTCAAAACTCAGCTTATAGAAAGAATAAAGCAGAGTTCCTATTTTGCTCTCCAATTGGATGAAAGCACGGATATATCTAACAATGCCAATCTGATGACGTATGTGCGGTACGAATTTAAAAACTGTGTTAATGACGATTTCTTGTTCTGTCTGCCTCTTCCTGACCATACTACCGGAGAAGCCATATTTATTCTCTTAAATGAGTTTATTACATTATGTGGAATAGATTGGAAAAAATGTGTAGGCATTTGCACTGATAGTGCAAGAGCAATGTCCGGATGTAAAAGTGGTCTATGTGCTCTTGTTAAAAATGTTGCACCCGAAGCTACTTGGCAACACAGTTGCATACATCGAGAGGCATTGGTGGCAAAACGAATACCAGCAGAATTAAAAATAGCTCTCGATGAAGTTGTGAAGATAATCAATTTTATTAAATCAAGGCCGCTAAATCACCGAATCTTTAATAAAATATGTAATGGTATGGGCAGCTATTACTCCATACTGAGGTTCGTTGGCTATCCCGAGGAAAAATTCTTAAACGCTATTTCGAGCTACGCGAAGAAATGAGAATGTTTTTCCTTAAAGAAAGTAATTTGTCATTTGAATTTCGCGACCGTTTTAATGATTTTACGTGGTGCGCACAAGTTGCATATTTATGTGATGTTTTTGGCTATGTAAATGAGTTAAACATGGATTTACAAAACTCACAAAAGACAATTACTGTATTCCAATTTCAAGAAAAAATCGAATCAACGTTTAAAAAAATTGATATGTGGCAAAAACGATTTGAAAAGAAGGATTTTTCACCATTTTCAACACTAACTGAATTCTTAGCAACTACCAACGATATTTTACCAGATTCAATTTTTCAAAGTTTTGTTAAACATTTCACTGAACTAAAAAAGAGTTTTCGAGAATACTTTCCAATTCCTGATAACAGCATGTTATGGATTAAAAATCCATTTTCAACTGACTTTAGTGAAAGAAGCAACTTATCAGCTATAGAAGAAAACCAGCTTATTGATCTTGTGATTCAGCTTTACAACTTGTATTTAAAAACACCAGTCTTTATGAATTCTGGTTAAGTGCTAGAAAGCAATATCCTTTTATATCCGAAAGGGCTATAAAAGTATTAATTCCCTTTTCTACATCATATTTATGTGAAAAAGCTTTTTCAACTCTTGTTTATACGAAAAATAAATAAATAGAAATAAATTAGACGTAGAACCTGATTTAAGAATTCAGTTATGTTCGTTTGATCCAAATATAAATAACTTGGTAGCTAAAAAACAACACCAGCCATCACATTAATTATTTTACTTATTGCTTAACATTTTAATAAAAGATATTTTTATAAAAACAATATATATATATTTTTTTAATGTAACATTTTTATTTGTATCTGGCAGTTACGCTGTTTATTTAAAGTTTATACCGAATGTTATAAGTTTTATTGTTGGCAAGGGTCCGCCGACTGATAAATTCGTTGCTGGGGGTCCGCACACGCTCAAAGGTTGAGAAACGTTGGTTTAGAGGATGTACCCAAAATTGTTTAACTTTTTCACTCAACACAATATACATATGTTGTCACAACGGCCATATCTTCGCCCGAGTCTGAAGCCATCTTAAACACAACTGGTATTCTCTGTTCTCCAATAGGAGAAAACTAATAAAACATAACTCTTAATAACCCACACTAATTTTCGTTTTGTTTGTTTCGGTTGTATTTAGTGTGGGCTTAGCATTAATATTAAAAAATCAAAAATACTAATAACATATCAAAAAATAAAAATCGATACTACATGTATGTAAAGGGTTCTTTACAAGTCATATACTATATAAACTGTAAAAAGAAAAATATTTCAAATTATTGGGTTAAATAAATTTTCTATTTCACAATTGTTGAATGAAAGAAGCAATATTCGAGGAATTTTTAAAAATGTTGTTTCATTTCGGGACTATCTGGTAAATAATTAAATAAGCGATACGCATTTACATTACAAAACCGAGAAAAAAGTGTTTTATTGAATATATGTGTTACCATTTATTGTTTTAGTTACCATATAGCCTGGGGGCGGTATATCCGGATTTAAGAATAAATACTATATTTTAAGGGCTTTAAAAAAGTATAAGTATAAAGGAACTAGATTTTTAGACCTTTGAACAACTCAAAACTTGGAGTTCTGCGATTTGACCGACAAATAATCCGAATTGCATGCTTTTGTTTGATGAGTAAAGGTTAAATTTGATTAAACTGGGCGCCACCCCAGCTCGACATTCCGTATTGAAGTTTGGTTTTAAGTGAAGCATTGTATTGTAAATTAGTGTTAGAACAGCCGGATTGCAGTACAGGCTATGTACAGTTACTCCATAACTTTGTTAAAATATTGCTTTATATATAAGGTATAAAATATGGTCCTTTCAACTCACTCTAAAATCGAATATAATTCCTAATATTTAAAGCTTTCAACGGGTTCTACTATAAAACAGCCATAATTAAAGGTGGGCATGTAATGAGCATGATACCGAACATTATTTAGATGGAATTTTGTACAACCAGGCGAGGGGTAATGCAAAATTATATCTTCTGCAACTGTACCCATAATGTTAAACTTGGTTACTTGTAACTTCGTTTTATCACTAATCACTAGTTTGTGAAACTAGTAGTATTTCCAAATCAGAGTTCTGATCAGCACATACGAGTAAATCGAGGTAGTTATTATCAGAGTAAGATAGAACAGTACCGTCGGCAAAAGCTGTAATTCTGTCTTTGAATGAATTAATGAATAAAGAATTTACGAAAATCAAAAAAAAAAAAAAAAAAAATAAATAACTTGGGCCCAAAATGGACAATAGTGGAACACCTATATTGACTAATTTTTCAGAGCTTAAACTAACTTCATTTTTACCCTTTGCTGACGGTTATTCAGATAGCAACTTATGATTGCAGATATTAGCAACTTATGATTTACCGTGTCAAAAGCCTTGGTAAAGTCTATAAATAAAGCAGCAGAAATTTCAGAATCATTCAAGCTATTATCTGATATACTATTCCGCATCATAATTTCAATAAAGCGTCTTCAGTAGATCTTCAGCTTCTAAAAACGAACTGAAAATTAGTAAGAAAACTATTTTTATCTATGAACGACAGCATTTAAAAAATCTTAGAAAAAGTGAGAAATAGGACGGTAGTTATTTAAAACTAAAGTATCTCCCTTTTTATGTAGTGCAATTACCACTGATGTTTTGAGTGAATCTAGAAAAATTTCTTCCTCAATGCTAAGGTTATATATGAAACAAAGAACATCTGAAACTGGTAACGATATATTTTTAAGAACACTACTTGAAACTCTATCATAAGAAGATGAGTTAGAAGTTTTCAGTAACCATATAATTGTATGTACTTCCAGTGATATTAAATTTTAAAAGAAAAAACAGTGCATCTGAAAATTTGCCCATTTGATGATTCGATCAAATTGGCATGATATCTTTATTTAAAGCTATGTCAACGTTAGGAAGTTGGATTCGTTTACACTAGCCTCAGTGCGCGGCAGTGATACTGATAATATTTTTGGCATCGGGGCTAGATTAAGTTAAAATTGGAGCTAGATTGGACTAAAATGAGCTAGATTTTGGTTTTTAATAAATTAATTTTCAAAATCAAAATCAAACTACAAATGCTTCAATTACCTTTTTCGTCTAGTTTATCATTCTTAAAATTGTCAAGTTAACGAAATATAAATTGGCGGTACACATGGTGTTTCAAAAAGTTGAGCTGGCTGTGTGTAATGAAAAGTCGTAATCTTTGTCTTACCTCTTACCTTAATAAAGTTATAACGGTTTCCATGTTTTTTTGTTTGGTCTTATCTTTATCGAATCTGTATTGATTTGAGCGATTTTCCATTAGATCAAACAGGAATTGCTCAGTGCGTGAAAAAAGTTATCTAAGACTTTCTTCATCTGCCTTGATGATAGAAACTTCACTACACATACCCAGCCCAACTTTATCTTACTAATATTTCTCAGATCTTGGGCAAAATCAATATCTAAACAGTGTTTTACATATTTAAGAACATTGCGAACAAAATTTTGAAAAATATATATTTCTTTTTTAACAAAAAAGGACAATTTTCAATTTTTCTTAAATTTTCAAAGTGCAAAAGAGCAGGTCTCGTAAGTGTTATCTAGTTGTGCATTTTATTTGCATTGCATTCTTATAAAATATAGCGCAAACCGTTCAGCTATTCATACACTTTAATTCCTTGCTGAATATATTTTGTTTCATTTTTAAATTCAGCGAAAGACTATTGTTAGCAAAGCATTATATGTATCTCTCTGAAGCAAAAAGTGTGTTGGACAAATCGTTTCTTCAAATTAGAATTAACTCCAAACGATATGAAATTAATTAAAAGAAATGAATAAAACTTAATCCTGCTTCTTACATTTTCTTTTATTGATTAAAGTTTAATATTTGATGGATGTATTGGGGCTGAAATAACCAAAAAAAGAATAAATTGCGCTTGCGAGCAATTTCTAATTATATGAGGCTAGATCAACTGAAATAGTTGATCTAGCCTCATATAAACGCTTTTTTGCCGAATTGTCAAAATTCCCTAGTTTTCCAATATCCATCCTAAATTTTCGTATTAGTAATAAAATAAAAATAATAATAATAATATTAGGTACACTATTGATGGAGTGGAAATTGATATTTTTAGCTACTTGTGCACTTTCCGCTACTATCGCTAGAGGACTGCTCTTTAGCATTACAATGTCTTCGGTAGAATAAAAAATCAGAAATCGTTATCGATGCAAACATTCCATAATTAAATTAATTAAAACATCGAATAACATTGTACATGTACATTATTCTAGAGACTAACTATTTATTCGTCGCTCATTCGTAGAGAGACCTCGAATTGATTCCGAACCTAGTTAATTTGTTCAATGAAAAAATTCTACTTTCAATTTTAATGAAATGTCGAAATCAGTTAGATAGGAAAAAGTGCTTCAGAATTGTATTGTCAAACTAGTTTTTAATTTTAATTGGTTTTACATATCGAGAATTATCGAAAATGACGACTACAGATAGTTACTCACCTCCAGTGAATCTAGCGAGTTTCCAGCTATCAGCTGTTGTAAGGCCAAAAGGCAGTTCCATGATTTTGCTAAAGAATACGTTTGGAACGCGGCCATTTGATTTGACAGTTGATACAACAAGAGTGCGTTCCAGGTTCAAGCAGGAGAACGTCATAGGTTTGATCGATGTCTCCAGTACCAATGCGCCCTGGTAGTGTCAATCCATTCTCATGGCTGTTCTTTTTAACCATAGCAACCCAAGTCCTGTTTTACATCGAACACAAATATCTTGCCTGGAAAACTGTCATTCTTTGATTTTCACGAGTGAAGCGATTTGGCTATAGATTTTTGCCTATTACTTACTTACTTTAGGTGGCGCTACAGTCCGGGGAGGACCTGGGCCTCAATCAATACGCCTCTCCAGTTAGCGCGATCTTTGGCTAACTGCCTCCAGTTGCGCACTCCAAGTTGGTTGAGGTCCCCTTCCACTTGTGCGCGCCACCTAAGGCGAGGTCTTCCTCTACTGCGTTGTGCCTCCGGGTTGGAATCGAAGACTCTTCGGGCCGGAGCGTTGATGTTCATTCACTCTACATGTCCTAGCCATCTTCATAACTCGAAGAATTTTGCGTTCGAAACGACCAAGATCTTCATCCGCTTTTGCTAGGGCCCATGCTTCTGCGCCATAGAGAAGGACAGGAATGATAAGGGTCTTATATAGAGTCTCCTTAGTGTTTCTTGACAAGGCCTTACTAATCAATTGCCGTCTTAGGCCAAAGAAACAGCGGTTGGCAAGTGTAATTTTTCGCTTGATTTCTGCTGAGGTGTCATTATCAGAGTTTACAGAGGAGCCGAGGTAGACAAAGTCCCTAACTACCTCAAAATTGTAGCTGTCTATCGTGACATTCTGTCCAATTTTTGACTATTATATTTTATAAATGTTTGCATCTCATATTTATATGTATTCAATCTTAAACTCAACATCACAACCGAATGATAGCAAACAATTTAGTTTTTTGACAGCACTTTTTTCTTGCACCTGGGGTTAGTTCAGTGCGCCCCCAGTGCACACACCGAACGCAGAGCTGTAAAAGTCAATGTGAATTGAACTAGCGCCCTAGCGCTCTTACCATACAAACCTCATGTTAGGTGTACAACACGGGACACCAGTTGTTAATCCTTTCATAGATGAGCTGTCCTTATCCATTTGCAAGTACATTCGAAGCATCATCACGTGCATAAGGTAATAATCAGAGCTCGAATTACTCGCTCGAACTCGAAGGAACTCCCGCGTGCAAAAAAACCAAAACGAGTTTATTCCTAAATTTGATTCGTTCGAAAAAGAATGGAAAATCTCCATTCTTCTTCGCGTGCAAAAAATCACGCAGGCGAAGAAAATCAGTCGAAATAGAGTATTTTTGTTGGGAAAAACAAAGAAGTGTGGCGTGGTTGGAAATGTAAAAAAGGGGATGAACTCGAAAATACTATCTGCATGCGCTTCCCTGTTCTATTTTTGGTCATGTGTTTTGTGGATATATATATGCATGTATACAAGAATGCGCATCCATATAAACATGCATGTCCATATGCACGTGTTTATGTTTATGTAAGGTACATAGGTATCATAGATTATATACCATACATACCTGTGTAGGTACACTAGCGTTCATACTCGTAAGTTTAAGACCACCATTTCATTGATTTACCTACTTTTTTTACCAAACCATTAGAAAATAATTTTTTCACTCAGGCCATTCTGCGTATATGAATGTAGTAACCTTAGCCCTAACTGCATTATACCTGAATCTTTTACTTGCATGTAGCCGTACGAAGCCTTCGGGGTAATCGGATACCCCAGTGTAAAGATTTGTTCCAAAAAATTGTGTAACTTGAGACAATTGTCTTCTCCAACATGCATCTGAATTACATGCAATGAAAACATTGATGTTTACCTGAATACTGAGACATGTAAAAAAGTAGACCTGAAAAGTATGGGCTGCCATTTTGTATTTCTTACAGTTTGAAAAGTGTCCAGAAACGTCTTTTACTTGGTGTATCAGGTTGCGGAAACCGCTTGTATTCGACTTGTAGTTTGTTTTAAATATACATACGAGTGCATATCGATTAACTTGTAATTTTTTTTTTTAAACGTCTCGACCCCATATTGTTTCCGGCATCTTAAATTTATTTTGTTTCAGATTTTGTCTCAACTTGATGCTTTACAGGTACGTATGTATGTAGGTCCAAACCGCTTTTCCCTGCGACTTGTAGTTTTCCCTAAACAATTCAATATGTAATGAATTTGCCTTCTACTAAATGTTGGACTATATTATGTTCGCCATTTTCAATTTTTATTGGATTTTCCTTAAATTTGCCCAAGTTGCTCTACAAGTAGGTGAAAACTTAAAAAAAAAGGTCTTTCGACTCGATTGGAGTAAAGAAATATATACCTAAGTCCCCTTCTGGAAGGGAGAATTTGTGGTAGAGACCTTTCGAACAATACCAAATAATAATAATACCGATATCCCAAAATGTCCCGTTAGAAATACACGAATTTAAAATCACATTTTTCTTAAAGTCCACTTTAAACCTAAAACGGCAGTAATAAACTAGAATGTCACTTCTAAGCCAAACAAACTGGTGGTTCAACCCCTTCTAAGTTGATTTTAAAGTGAGAGATGAAGAAATTTTACGTGATTTTAATATTATTCATGATAAAACGAATAATAGAGCAAGGAATAATTAGAATACTACACTCATGCACAATATTTAGTCAAAAGTCAGCAATGTAAATTCACAGTAGTGAAAATGTGAAAATTAATCACAATAACTATTCTGAATTTGGATTTTGCTAAATGTTTTATTACTAGGAAACTTTAAAAACAACTTACGATCGCCTATCTAACAACGACGATTGTAATGAAGAAGAGTCTTTTGGAGTTGCTTTTAGTAATTCTTGTACGTCCTGCCACAGGTACTTAAAATTTCCAAATAATACCAACAAATTGTAATTATACTTAAAAAATTATCAGTTCAAGATCATTGTATTTGCAGTTCGATTTTGGAAGTATGTTCTGGAATACATCATCTGCGACTGTCCCGCAATAAAGGAAATAAATAAGATGTACTTACACGGCTGCGGCCTTATTAGCATGACAAACGATTTTCACATAACGATACCCACGACTTGTAATTATTATGTGTGACGACAGTGGTAACAAGCAATTTTACTTGAAGCATATTGTATGGAAATTGCAGGAAAATGTTTGCAAATAGTGAATATTCTTTGACAAAATTGAAATTCATACGGCAATTCTACCAGACATAACATTTTGTTTGTTGTCTTTTTTCTGTTTTGTGAAGTTCAATTCCATGAAAATAATCCTAATGGATGCATAAGTTTACATGTGGACGTGGTTTCATTTGTCATAAAATCCTCATGCTATCTCAAACGACCTCTAAGGAGATATGCTGCAACAAAAACCATTCTCGTTGCCATAACGATATGGGCGATCGAAATTGTAACACATAATCGCAATTTTTTTTACGAAAGCTAGGTAACGAAATAAATATAATTATGTTCAACCATTCTCGTTACCTGTTACTTGTGATAAATTTCCAACTAAGTGTAACGATTTCGGTCACATCAATGGTTATCGTTACGAGAACAATAGCGAAGAACTATGTATGTATGTATGTTTATATCGAGCATGCTTTGATCTTTTTCCTCATTTATTAAGGCAAATGATGGATGGCAGGAAATATTCTCAATAGCACATGTTTTTTGTAAGCGAGGCTGACATGGTTCGTTGCGCTATATCAATAAGTAAGTTTTGCGCAATTCCTCGCTGGAATATATACATTTTGGATATATGATAACTTGCAACGGCTGGCTTTTAATCTCACCCAAAAAATGACAGTGCAACTTCGTTCAGTCCAACAAGTTACTTAAAAGTTATAAACAAAAAAGTATCAAAATTGAATCTGGGAGACTCATTGGGTTAAGTTTCTTCTTCATTATCACTCCCGTAGATTCGCTGCTTGATTATATTTTTAACAGTAACTTGTAAGTAAATTTACTTTTGTTTTGAGACACATGTCAATAAAAGCGAAGTTAGTTGCGCTTCTAAAGAACACGGATATTTGCTTTCCAGCTGGGCAACATTTCATTGCCATCGTTCTCGTTACACATAATCACTTCAAGTCGTGGGTATCGTTATCTAGAAAACGTTTGTCATGGCTCTCGTTTAGTTACCTATGTATCGTAACGAGGAAATTGTTATTGTTACGATTTCAGGCATATACATATGTGGTTATCGTTACGAGAATGGTATCTCTCATACCACACCTCACAGGACGTCGTTAAGGGTTAATTGACATTTACCATTTCATTTGTGATGTGATTGTTTTGCAAAAGGTAATGTAAGTAAAAGATTGTTAAAATATTATTTATTTCTAAGTCTAAACAATTAGGCAGCTTGATATGTTGTTTTATTTTAATAAAAGAAACCACGACATCGCGAAGAACTATATGCCAATCAAGCAGGGGTGAAAACAAAAATTGCTTGGAGGAAATTGACCGACTATTTATGACACCTGTCTACTTAAGGGAAGTTAATTATGCTTCTCCAAAGCGTGGATTATACCTTTTCAGCTTTCAAATTGTTTTTGTCTTTGTCATTGCAAGTCGTGGGTATCGTTACCTGGAAATCGTTTTTCATACCTCTCGTCTCGTAACACATAAAAAGGACCTAAAATTAGAATTAACCTACCTTGAATGGGAGTTATTGACCGCCTGCAAATTTTGCTCGCACAGTTTCTGTTTCATTATCAGTAGAGATGCTCGTTCACTATCTATTCTTTCCAGGATATCAACAAACTCACCTTAAATTACTCGCTATGTTAAATTCTGCAACTTCACCTGGCTTTTATTAACGAATAAAAAAAAAAAACAATAATAATTAACACTCAAACGGATAAATATATACTAAATCAACATCTTTATATACATGTACTGACTTTTGTTTTATTTTTATTTAAAAATGTTTTCTCTCTTTTTGTGGTTTTATCATCTCTTAAATATTAAAAACTGGTTTTTGTTAATGCACTTATTTTTTGTTTATTACATTTCTAAAAGTATGAAAAACTATATTTATTATTTATATATATATATATTCTTTTAATTTACTCATTATTCTTGTCATTTTCATCGAAAACCAACTTATTTAAAATGCTTTGATCGGACGAGAGCTCATCGAGCTCTGGGTCCCCATACTCGAGGATATTGAAGTCGTCGCCCATTTCGGCGGTGAGCGACTTCAGCAGCTCGTCGTCGTCATCGTCACCATCCTCGATGCCCTTCAGAATATCACCTACTTCTTCGATGGCATGATCGTAGCTTGGCAGCTTGTCCAGATCGGCCAGACAATCGGCCGCGACAACGCTGGGTTCAATGATACCTTTGACGGCGTCAGCTTCGATTTTCATCGGCGTCAGACGTTCGGCAAGGGCTTCGCTTATCGTACAGGCCATCTGTCGACTAGCTTCCAATTTGGTGTCGGCAAAGATCTCCATATTTACATCGTCCGTGAGGGACTTTCGGTCGGAGGAGAAGCTTTCCTCTTCGCTTTTGATTGTGTTCAGATCGGACAGGGTCATATTGAGGTCGTCCAGGTGATCATTTCGCGTGTAGTCTGAGTTATATTTATGGCCATCGGTCAGGTGGTTCATGTCGAGCACCTGCATGTTGACCCGACTCGACGACGGATTCTGCAGTAATCGCTTGAGTTGTTCGTCGTTCTCTTTGATTGTTTTGATCTCCTGGTCGAATCGCAGGATCTCTTGATTGAAACTGTTGATTTCCTCCGACGTGCGGATGCTTGAATTTGGTAAGATGGTTTGGTTAGGCGGTACAGAGTATTTTTCATCTGTAGCACAGAGATAGGCGGTGGTGCGGTAACAGTTCTTGTCGTCCTGTGGCGTGCTGTTGATGTTGAATCGATTTTCAACGGTGAGCGGGTAGGATGGCGGGGCGCCTCGGGTACTGAGGTTACTGAGGGTGGTGGTGTTATGATTGTGATTGTACGTTTTCGGCTGATGGTAGCTGTTCTTTTCTGGGTTCTGCTGCATTTTTTGTACTCTAACGTATGCTCTGTTATCTTTTGCCTTCTGGAGGAAGGGCCCTTTCTTGTCTGAGGGCAGGGAACGCCAACGCTTGAGAATTTGCTTACAACGATCGTTCCAATTGGGGTACATCTGCTTGAGTTCTGGGTGCTGCGTGTTGGCGTACAGTACGGCGGAGATTGTAGCCGCCTTACCGAGTTCTTCGTCTTTACGCATTTTTTCGGCGGTTTTTTGAGTGCCACCACCACTAGAACCACTTCCAGCACCACCACCGCCCACTGTGAGTGTCTCCAGTTGTTGTACGTCGGGCTTCTTTGCAATGGGCACCGCGTTTTTGATTGACAAGTGCACATTGTTGTGCAGTGTTTGAGGTCGAGTGGGCTCTGAGTAGATGTGCTTGGGCACCGTCTCGTGCATTATGACCGTGTCCGCTGAATTGCTCGAGTTGTTCATGTGCTCCGAGTGATAGTAGCCGTTTGTCTGCTGGCCTGCCATTGTGTGACCATTGGGAATCAGCTGTATGCTAACTGGATCGCGGGTGTTGATAATCGGTGGCGTTGCAACCGTTGGTTGGCTTTGCATCAGATTCTGCTGGAACGTGTGGTGAACACTTGGCGAAGCCGGCACAAATGTACTCGTCGCGATGGGACTTTGCATTTTCTCCAACTCTCTAGTAATTGTTGGTGGTGGCGGTTGTACAATAGTTGCCACCACCGGCTTGCTAATGACCTCTGGAGCATTGTATCCATATGACGCGTTGTACGTCGTAGGTCCGTTTTGCAGGGGCGGTTTTTGAACATTCGCAATGAATGGTATCACGTTGCTTTGCACACTCGTCGTGGGTAAAGCGTTCGACGTTATCGTAGCACTGGGCATGCCATTCTTTGAAACCGGCTGCTTGGGTAGTGTGTTTTTCTGCTGAAAACTCTTCAAGTAGTTCATTTCCTCGGTCGAAAGTACAATTCCGCTACCATCCGGGGGGCCTACCCGATTGTCGTCATCGGAAGATTCGGTTTCAGAAAGCGACAGCTTTTCAGATTCATGCAGAGATTTCCCAAAGAACGCTTCTTGCAGATATGATGGATACAGCTCGTTTAACTTGTTTTTAGCTTTCTTCCGCACCGGAGTTTTCTTCTTTTTCTCCTTCTCCACCTCGCACGCCTGCTGTGTAGTTTCCTCATTCTCGTCCAGCAGGTCGATGCTGATATCCTTTTTCACAGCTCGGTTTTTCACACTGAATCCACCGATGCCCAGTTTTAGAAGATTCCGCTGTCGCTTCTTCTTAAGCACTGTGATACCTTGATCGTTAGTGAAGAATGAGAACCCTATGGGCGGGCTTGTAGTCTCTCCCGACCACACCATTCCATCCTTATACGTGTTGATAGGCTCGTCGATCGCTGCCTCCAGGCGATTTTCCTCCCACGAGTTGTCATTGGATGTTCCTGCCACCACTGATTCTATTGCTGCCAGTATAGCCGAGTCTTTGTTCACCTGCTCATCGGCGGCATTTGCTCCCCGGAATTTCCTCTTCTTCTTTATCTCCGTCTGCAGTGATTTAATCAGTTGCAAACCGTTTTCGCTCACGTAAACCCCGTCCATATGGTGGGCCAGCTCCATCGACATATTCTTCATATAGTTCAGTCCATTCTCGTGAAGATCTTCCATCGAACTGTCATATGACTTAATTGCGGTCGATGTGCTCGCTTGATTCTTCAAATGGAAAGGCACTGCGTCCTTGGGACGGCACATTTTACACATGTACTTGCTAAGGTCGCACCGTTTTACCTCCTCCTCGGAGTTGATTGAGTCGCACTTACAGTGGAGCCACCTTTCACATGCCGTACACTGCATGATGATCTCTCCCATCTCGTAGGTTATCGAGCAAGCGGCACAAGCGGTCTGACTGGCACAGGGACCACACTCTGAGTAGCTGTTCTTCCACTGGCAGTTCTTTCCCGGTTCTCGCCTACCGCAGGTCTGACAGACGGCACACCACTTGCATTTCCAGTTCCCATGCGGGACGGCATCCAGGGGCGGGTCAATGCAGTATATGTGAAAGGATATGTCACATTCATCACACAAGATTAACAGAGCATCGTCGTCCTTCTTGCCACAGCCCTCGCATATGGTGCAATCAAGGCAACGCCAGCCACGCGTTAGAATCACCTTATTCAGCTTGACATTCACGCAGTACGGATGATAGCACTGCCCGCACTGTGCACAACAAATAAGCTGACCTTCTTCTTCAGCTCCTATCGCACCGCACATGACACAGATGTCTTGCGACAGGACAAACTGATCGTTCGCCGAACAAATCACTATTTTCTTGTCTATGCCGGACTCGTCATTACGCGAACCCATACGATCTATTGACGGCGACGTTGGAGTTTCATAGAAACCACCCATGCCGCGTCCTTTGCCCTTAGACACGCGCTGTTTCCTTCCACCGCCGCCGATCTCTCCCAATTGTGACTTCTTCTGCAGGGAAAATTTTCCCTTACCGCGATAGATGTCCTTAAGTCTCATCCGCTTCTTGGGCAGCTTCAGTATCGTATCGAGCGCTCTCCCCCGCATCGGTGCCTGAAAGTTCTTCTCCAGTGAATTGCCGTCTGTCGTATCAAAATTTTGTAAACTGCTTAACATACCGTCTCCCTTGTACGAGAGCTTCTTACAAAGCGCACAGATGTAATCGTAGTCTGGGTTGGTTTCCTTCCGTAGGTGGTAAACAGAAAGATCGGCCTCGGCGTCGCATGTGTTGTGGACGAATCGATTGCAACTGCAACACTTAACCATCTCCTTGTGTGCCGCTGCCCGGTACGCCTTGTGGCAGATCGGACATGAGAATCCCTTGTTCCTCTGCTGATAACACGAGTCACAGACTGTGTAATTCGAATGCCAACGAGAGGAGGCGCCCGCTCCCGGAGTCCTAGAACCACAATCCGAGCATATACGACAATTGCGGCACTTCCAGCCGAGCTTGGGTATCGACGCGACTATCGGCCGCAAGCAATTCGAGTGGTACACCTTGTGGCACTGCTCACAGGCAATCAGACGGTCGTCTGTAACATCGGTTTGCTTACAAATCTGACATCTAATGCAGGACGTGCACTGCCAACCGGCTCGTGTGCCCGGCGTGTCCTTTAGCCCAATGCATGTTGTGTGATAGTGATCGCCACAGATACTGCACATCACATGCTTGCTAATATCCCCCATCAAGTTGCACGTCTGACACGACACGTTGCCGTCCGTATAGTTGACTGGAATCTGATACAAGTGATCCGTGCAAAAGGTCACGAATGAGGCGACAATGAGAAAGCACCCAGCCGCTGTTGCACACGGGAAATGATACATTTTCGCGCAGTTCATTTTACAGGCAAGACTCGCCCCGTAATGCTGACAGAAGGAGCACTGAATTTTAAGGCTCTGCGCCGCAATCACATCGACATTTTTCAGCAGTCCATCGGCATCACAAACAATGCCTTGCGACCAGAGCGCACACATTTTATGTATGTAGAAGTAGTTGGAATCTTGAAGATTCCTCAGGTTCAACTGCTCCCTGTGGCCAATTACATCCAGCTCATTGATGTCGTCCGTGTGGTGGTTGATCACGCTCTTAAAGCTCGACACATCCTTTGATACAGTTTGATTCGTGAGGTTTATCTTGATTTTAAGCGTATCAGGCTCAGCAACAGTATGTGATGTCAAATTCTCGCCATACATATCAATCGGAATCGATGACTCGAATCTAAGCAACTCGCCCTGACCCAACTGACTCTGTTCACTCAAATTGCAAAGGCAACACAGCTTTCCTTCATACTTGTGAGAGAAAGATGCACTCTCGCTTAGCGACTGCAAACTTTCCGAACCGTCCGCATCGGATGGGGACGGATGACTGTGCGACAGAAAGCGTCCCCCATGCATATGTTCTTCGCTCAGATATCGCTTGACTAACATCGATCGGTTGAAGTTCTTCCGTTTCAGCTGGGTGCGAACCGCTTTTTTATAGAAAAATCCCTGCACATCCTTTCGCGGACGGCCAGGGCCTCTCTTCGAAAGGTACGTGGAGAATTTGTTACGCTTTGTTTTACCAGGTATTGCCAGCTGTAGTTGCAGCTGTTCTTGTTCTGGAGCGGGTTGTTCCTCTGACACGCATAGCACATCATCGTCATTGATAAGTGTACTCGATGAGGTGCACGCGTTTAGTGGTGAAATGTCTATGGGATCGGAGCCCAGCAGCGGCGTCGACGATTGCTCTGAGATAAGTTGTTCAATTCTCTCCTCTTGCTCCATGTTCAGTTGTTCTACTTTATTTCTTCGAAAATTTTTAAATTCATCTAACCAAGCATCCGGATTCCGAATGCCGGATATTTTGCTACAAGTGCCTTTAGGCACATAAAATAACTGATTATACGTTGTGCACCACGACTAACTTCCTTCTTTTTGTAGAAGATCGTTTCGATTAGATCATGCAAAATCGAAGCGTAGTTTTGGGTCAGTATTAACGGCCTTTGGTGAAGAGTTATTGCAGCTGCTGCAACTTTGTAGTTATCTTTTCGAAAATTACTTCACCTACCGTTTCATGCGGATTTTCCAAAAACATTTTCAATTGAAGTCCATTTTCTAAAATGAGAGAAAAATTTACTTAGTGTTTCCAGGGGAATGGAGTTCACTCACTTTAGATTCGTATTCCAGAGTTGACGTCATTTTTAATCAAAAATTTGTAACTTTAGAAGCACGGTGCTTTGAGTATTCAGTGTCAATAGGCTTTGACTCCATTAAATTTAATACAAACTGAAAATGAAATAAATAAATATGTACTAAAGTGGATAATGGTATGTTCTGGGAGAAAGTAACTAATGATGTTCGGCAGCTTTAATAGTCAAAAAGATATACCAATAGAGCCACATCAGTATAGCATACATGACCCCTATCGGTATTCATACGAACTGATCGCGTTAAAAACATTTTTCCCTATACATATACCTAAACTCAACTGCAGCTCAAGTGTGGAGATATTGTTTTCTTGTAGCAGTTGTACGCCTGATTGAATGCTCCACCTAGAAACTGAGACCACCAATTTTGTGAAATCTTTGTAATTTACCGGTAAGTTGGGGGTGTGTTTGTAAGAGAATTTCGCGTAATATGTCCTGGATATGGATGAAACAATCAGTTTGAACGGACAACAAGGCTGGAATCTATTGTACAATTATGAATGCCCTTCGCTACAAAAAATGTATCATCCAGGGAGATGTTTAAGTCTTATATCTATTGAATTTTATACTAAAATAAGTATACATAACGGGTGGGCTACTGACAGCTCTTTTGTGCTTAAAAAATTGACAGAAATACAATAGTATATGGTGACCAGATAAGAACGATAGGAAAAGAAATTTAAATAAAACAACAACGATGTGAGATATCAAATTGATTTTGGCTTTATTCATGCCATTATGTATGGAATAGCGCATTATTTAAATGGCCGCTGCGGCTTCGCTGGCAGTGTTTCAAGCGGTCGGTCCACTTTTTGATGACTTGGGGTACAATATGTGCGGCGTTATTCCGGCAATAGCGTCTCGAATGTTGGCCTCGAGCTCGTCCAAAGTGGTTGGCTTGTTAGCGTAGACTAACCACGTAAGGACTTGGCGTAGCCCCAGAGAAAATAATCCAAGGGTGTCAAGGCGGCCAATTGATGACCGCCGCCGTGAGATGACCCAGTCGCCAAATTTCTCCTTCACCACTTCGAGTGTTGCGTCGCTTGTATGGCATGTAGCGCCATCTTGTTGGAACCACAGCTCGGATATATCGATGTTGTCGAGCTCTGGCCACAGAAAGTCGGTTAACATTGCTCTATACCGAGAACCATTGGCGGTAACGGTGTCTCCTTCCTTATTTCGAAAGAGGTCCGAAGGTCCGATGATGCCGCCGTGCCATAAACCGTACCAAACAGTCAATCTTTTTGGATGCATTGATGCTTGGTCGAACACTTGTGGATTGTGGTCTCTCCAATAACGGCAATTTTGCTTGTTGACATAGCCGCTGAGCCAAAAATGGGCCTCGCCCGAGAAGATGATTTTTTGGCCAAAATCCGGATCCCCGGCCAACATTTCCAGCGCCCAATTAGCGAACACACGGCGTTGTCTATAGTCGTCCGGGTTTTAATTCTTGCGTCAGCACAATCTTATACGGATGTAGGCCCAAATCCAACCGCAAAATAAGCCTGGTTAACTCTCTGGCGATGCCCAATTCAGCTGATCGGCGCCGAATCGACATTTCAGGGTCTTCTTCGATACTTGCCGCTACGTCGGCTATGTTTTCTTCACTTCGCACCGAACTCTGTCTGGTTGGTGGCTTAAGGTCCAAAAGAGTGTACTCACGCTCAAACTTTTCCACGGTACGACGAATTGCCTGCGCACTGAAGCCATGATGACGACCGACCTCACGACGAAATTCATGTTGCGTATTTACAACCGATCCGGAATTTCGATAATAATACGATCGGGAAGCGACAAACGATGCATGATGAAATGGCAAACCAACGTTGTTGTGTTGCAGAAACAATGTTACGGTCAACAGAGAGCGCTTCAGAGGTATTTAACTTGGTCAGAAACTGAGAAATTAACTTAGACGACCTCTGGTTCCAGCAAGATGGCGTTATGTGCCATACAAGCCGCCCAACAATCGATCTTTTGGGCACTAAGTTCAATAATTGTGTAATCAACCGATTTGGTGATGTTGCTTGGCCTTCTCGGAGCTATGATTTGACGCCGTTGGACTTTTTTGTGCCGTTAAATATCGATATTATGCTGGCAATCAAAAAACGATTCAGGCACTTAAGAACATATAAAACTAAAACATCCCTGTTCTACTTATCGCATTTCTTTAAATACATATATAATTACTCCAACAGGACTGAATAATATTAGGTGCGCAACTAACTTCTCGCTGTTTGTCAATAGATGGCTCCAGCAGTAAGTGCTGGTCGATTTTGACATATCCAAAACGTCATGAACCGAGCATAGACATATGATAAACAAACTGTTTTAACACATTAGTGATTTTGTTTTGGCGTCATATACTTTTGGTTGTGTGAAAATGTCTGATTTTGTGCCAAATAATAGTCATTTGCGGTAAGTGTTAATTTTCTTCTTTCATTCGAAGAAAACGGCGGCTGAAGCGCATCGAGAGCTCCAAAAAGTTTACGGAGATGCTGCTCTAAGTGAAACAACGTGCCGTGATTGGTTCCGTCGCTTCAAAGACGGTGATTTCGATGTTGACGACCGTCCGCGTGTAGGAAGGCCAAAATCCTTCGAAGACGCTGAATTGGAGGCATTGTTCGATGAGGATCCGTACCAAACGCAAGAACAGCTGGCTCAGCATTAGGTGTTACCCATCAAGCCACTTCCAAGCGATTGCATGCGTTTGGAATGATTCAAAAATAAGGAACTTGGGTTCCTTATGATTTGAAGCCAAGGGACGTTGAGTGTCGTTTTTTCACCTGTGAACAACTGCTCCAGCGGCAAAAAAGGAAGGGTTTTCTTCATCGCATCGTGGCGAGTGATGAAAAATGAATTCATTACAGCAACCCAAAGAAAAGAAATTCATGGGGACTGCCCGGTCATGTTTCTACGTCGTCGGCTCGGCCGAATATTCACGCTGCGAAGATTATGCTGTGTATTTGGTGGGACCAGGTCGGTGTCATTTATTATGAACTGTTGAAACCCAACGAAGCCATCACTGGGGAACGGAATCGACTTCAATTGATGCGATTGAGTCGAGCACTGCGTGAAAAACGGCCACAATAAAAAAGTGATTCTACAGCATGACAACGCTCGGCCTCACGTTGCCAAACCCGTTAAAACCTACCTGGAAACGCTCAAATGGGAAGTCCTATCCCACCCGCCATATTCCCCAGATATTGCGCCATCCGATTATTACTTGTATGTAAAACCGGTACAATTGCTTTTAGGTTTACAAAGTGTCGCTTAATAAAAGAATAGCAGCAAAGAGAAACAAAAAACATCGTCCGGGACAAGCGACAATCTCTCCTGAGCTGAACTCACTCACCATAGAGTATCAGTCTCTAGAGTGATTGAAAAACTACTTAAAAGAGCTACAGCTTTAGTGGATATATCCTTACTACACTGTGCGCCGCATTACCGATCAAGTCCGCAGTGGCAGGCCCTCCGATGCGGTTACAGAGGACAATGTCAAAAAAATACATGAAATGGTGTTGGCTGACCGGAAAGTGAAGGTGCGCGAGCTAGCAGATACCACAAAGATTAGTACGCCATATTTTGGGCAATATTCTGCATATGAAAAAGTTATCCTGCCGCTGGGTGCCGCGCATGCTCACTCCTGACCAAAAACACGAACGCGAGAGCACTTCGAAAGAATGTTTGGACTTGCTGATGCGGAATCGGGCGGACTTTTGGCGTCGATTGGTAACTGTTGATGAAACCTGGATCCACTATTACACACCAGAGAACAGAATGAGTGCACGGCAATGGACTGAAGCCGGCACGAGTGCTCCGAAGCGGCCGAGGGAGGCTCAATGGGTCGGAAAGGTTATGGCGTCGGTTTTCTGGGATTGTCATGGCATACTCTTCGTGGACTACTTCGAAAAAGGAAAAACCATCAACAGCGAGTATTACTGTGCATTATTGGAGCGATTGAAGGCCGAAATCGCTGCAAAACGGCCTCACATGAAGCGAAAAAAATTTTTGTTTTTGCAAGACAATGCGCCGGCGCACAAGAGCATCGCAACCACGGCTAAAATCAATGACTTACGGCTCCAATTGCTGTCGCATCCACCGTATTCGCCCGATTTGGCTCCCTCGGACTATTATCTCTTCCCAAACCTCAAAAGATGGCTCATCAATAAAAAATTCAGCTCACGCAGAAGTTGGAAAATCGCTGGAATAAGTGTATCAAGCTAAAAGAGGACTATATAGAATAAAATAAAAAAACATTTAAAAAAAAATTTTTTTCATTCCCAAGGAGGTTACTTTTCACCCCACCTAGTATGCTACCAAATAAAAAATAATTAGCCACCAGAAAAAAAAAAAAAAAAAAACGCTTTACAACCAGCAAAAAGTAATCTTTTGATCAGCAAAAATGAATTTTTTGATCATCAGAAAGAAACAATGCTTCAATTATTGTTATTCAAGATAATACTTGACTGATTGCGAATTTCGACTTCTCTTTACATATAATTCTTAACATTCTTGCAGAATATTTTTACTTGTACTATAGATTTTTACTCGCACCTATTTTTCGATCTCGAAATTTTTACCATTCTTGGTATTATCTGGCACTACAGGGGGTCTGAAATTTGAGAGGTCAGCCGTGGCGCCCATTTGGCTGATATAATTTTTCAGGTTTAATGTCAATGGCTCAACATTGTATTGACATACAAATATGTCCCAATTTGGCCTGACCATGTATGTATGTATGGTCGACTGTAGCGATAAAATTATCGATACTTTACTAATGACATATTTTTTAAAAAATCGATTTTTTCGAAAACGGCTCTAACGATTTTGATAAATTTTCATATCTGAGTTTGGTTGGGCATATGCTCTAGAATGCTGTACCATATTTTTACTAAAAAAAATCGTATAACGGTACTTTACTCAACGGCCGGTTTTTCGGATACGACTCGGAAGATTTTGTTCAAATTCGATATCTAAACAATGTTAATTTTCCTTGATATTGACGGAGATTTCAACAAAGCTGTTTTTGCTATTGGATTGAGTTAGTGCTAAAAAGCAGGCTCATGCATGCTGAATTGGGGTGCTGTCTAACAAGAAGGCCAGTTTACAGAGGTACTCCCCAGGCTGGAGCATTATCGCCACTACTATGGCTCATAGTAGTGAATGAATTGCTTAACATCTTAGAAAAAGAGGGGTACAGTGTTGTAACATATGCTGACTTCTTCTTGCAGCAAGATATCTGATGGAAACAGCTCTTAATAAACTCGTAAAGCAGACTGATAAGGTTGGTATTTCAGTTAACGCCGAATAGACAGAACTGGTTTTATTCACAAGAAGATACGGGTGGTCATTGTGTAGTGGTAACATCAACGCTTGTCACGCTGATGTTGATGCTGATGTCAAGAATCATCTATTTATTTCGTATGAAATAAATAAAAAAGTCGATCAATTGCGAAAGCTAAGTCAACTCTACTGCGAAGGCATAACACTGGCAGTAGGGTGGTCATATGGCTGAAATGCAACTTGATCGTGATGATGACATCAGGAGGACGGAAAAAAATACTGTGAATCATAAGCAACGACAATAACAGCAAAACAAAAATACTCCCCAGTTATCTGGACGCCACCCAACCACAAAAAACGTTCGTGTCCTAAAAAATTAGTATAAGGGTATTCATATCCCCTTTCACACGTGCAAATAATAAAAAAAAAAAAGATACAAGGTATCATATTATATGTATATCATCCGTTCAAAGCTAAATGCGACGGAACTTCAATTCGTAGACCATACCAGCACTTGGGGTCAATCTCGGTAGCGAACTCAGATGGAAACGTGCCAGGAGGGCCTCCGTTTATTCCTGTTGAAAAGCTTTGGGCCCGAAATGGGGCCTTCAGCCTAAAGCAGTCCACTGGGTCTATACGGCAATAGTGAGGTCCATCGTGATATACTAAGTACTGGTCTGGTGGACAAGACTGGACAAGAAAAGCAACACAGATCTTCTACGGAATGTTAAGAGTTTATCTTGCATCTGTATAACGGGTGCTTTAAAAACAAATCCCACCGCTGCACTGAAGACAATGCTCCACTTGTTCCAGCAAATGGCTGCTAAAACAGCATTGAGGTTTTGAGAAACCTCATAGTTGGCTAAAGCCAATTAAGGCCAATCCAGGATTCTGATCGGTAAAAAAGGTATTCTTAGCAGGACGAACTATATTGTCCCTCACATCGACTTTAATGTCAAGTTCGAGACCAAAAAATCCTAGTAGAAGCGTTTGAGAATCTGGGGGAGTTTTGAAAGTTACCAGACGACTGCGGGATCACTGTAGTGTATTTCATGAGGAAATTACGGCAGTCCAGGAAGCTGTGGATTTCAATTAACGCGGTAGAGGGTAGCGCTATTGTACTATATATAGATAGTCAGGCAGCTATAAAAGCCTTGGTTGAGAAGAAAAACCCTCGGGGAGTACTTCTATGAAGATCTCGGTGAATTAGCTGAGCTCGATATTTACAAAATAAAGTGCTTTGTCTCCGGATTTATGTGATTCTCCACATAAATGCGGAACAGGAACAGGTTAACACCGCTACGGGTACCGAAATTAACTTCCTTATGGAAATACAATCATGTAAGGTGTCTGATCCTGATAATCCGGTTCTCTTCATAGTATCCCAATGGACCTACATTTTGGTCTAAGTGTGTCTCTGCCCAGTGGGAACAACCACCTAACCTAATCAGCCACGAAAAGAAGTGAGATCAAAAAGTGTCACATCCCGAGCAAACCAAACAATTCGCATTATGTTCAAAGCGAGTCCATTTGACGAACATAATCGTTTGCAAAACAGTAGTATTGTGAAAGGTTGACATGTTATAAAAAGAAGAGTCGCAGACGATTCGCCTTAGATTTAGAGAAGAATAAAATGTGAATCATGGACAAATCTTTTACGAACACTTAAGCGATTAGACTGCAAATGAAATGTTAATATCTAAAAGATATAATTAGGAAGGCTTTGGTGAAGATATTTTGCAATTGGGGTGCAAACTCAATCTATCAACTCATAACTAAAAATGTAAGTCCAACATCGAGCCTAACATCTGCAATCTTACAGACACATCTGCTTCCATTAGAAGCACTTAATAAGAAACAGAATTAAATTAAATTATAAACACAAGTGCGTGGTGTTTGTACAAACTATTCTTGGAAAAATAAAGTAAACTAAAATAGAGTATTGTTGAATTGCAATACATATCTATAACATTATGCAAACATAACGAACAGCTGGAAAAAAAAATCTTAAAGTGCTACTAAATCTAGTTTTTAATTGCCTTATAAAAGAGGCACTTGAAATCGATGCTATGCTAGAATTGCCAAACAGTAAAAAACAACAAGCTATGTATATGTTGCGAGTGCAAAACGTTATAAAAATTAAACAACAAAATATTTTGGAATAAAATTTATAAATTTTGCTTAAAGTAGGTATTTTAAAAAAGGCGATTTATTCAAATTGACCTTTGGCTACAGCGGCACGCATGGTTTCCAGAGGTATGGACAATGCGCTAGCACTTTTGAGGCTCTTCCAATTTCGGAAGGGTCTCTTGCATGTCATACTCTCCAACACTGAATCAAATCTGAGCTCTTGAAGGCCAATTCTCGGATGAAATAAAAGCAGGAATATTGATTCTAAGCCAATGCTGAGTTGTTTTGACTTTATATGCTGGAGCAGAGTCTTGTTGGAAAACTCATCTTGCCCCATGAAAAAGGGTATTCGTCTACCCTTTAACGATGCCTTCTAGGACATATTCTTGGTATACCTTTGCCCCAGATTTGACACCATTTTCACAAAAATGGAGAGCAGTAACTTCTTGATAGAGTTCCCCCACCAAACCATTACCAAAGCAGGATGATGACCGCGCTGAATCCTAGAAACTATTAAAAACTTCCTCGACGGTGAAAATCTTTTCATCCGTAATAAGGATATTTTCGTGGCCGTTGTCCGCGTGTGTCGCCACGTGCATCTTTCAAACCCTACTTTGCTTTAAATTAAGCATCAATAGATGACCAATCGACCGAAGAAAGGCTTTCATATTGAGATCATCCCGAATGAGCCTTAACGTGGATCTGGTGGATATATCCAGCTCACGAGACATAATTTTCAGTTTTCGAATGGGATTTCTTCGAATTCGCTAGCTTACAGCTTTTACAATCGTGCTCGTACGGGCGACGTGTGGACGACCATTTCTTGGTCCGTCGTCTAATTGAGACAATTAAACAAATCGATTTATAGCACGGTACGCAAACATTCTTGATATCCCGAGCGGTTTTAGTAAAATTTGGTTAATACTTTTTCCGCACTTATTACAGCAATATGAGTTTCTTTTATACCCCATTCCATGATAGCTAATCAGTTGCTGAAACCAAACTGGATGATATCTATTTCGTTTGCTACCTATAGTATGTGTTTTGAAAAAAATTTAACGGTACTATTCCTAATGATATGTTCATACAGTTTGCACTGGAAGTTTTGTAACAGAATTTGTGGCAGAACTAGATACGAGGGGCGTTCGTTAATTTCGTATAATCTCGACAGGTGGCGGTGCCAACTTCAAATCAACGTGTGTTTCATGTGGTAACATTCTTCAAACCATGACTTAAAAAATATTAAACAGATATATCATTTAGTTTGTGTTTGACAGCCATTGGAAGCAGACAACTTCTTGTATTTTTTATTTACATTATTATTTGAAGAAGAAAACAGCTGCGGAAACCAAAGCAAAGTTGGATAAATATTACGCGCACTCTGCAACGTCGCTTGGAATGATTTACAAATGGTTCCGAAATTTCCGATGCGGTAATATAAGTCAAAGGACGCCAAGCGTCCTGGACGTCCAACTGAGGTCACTCACACCCGAAATGGCCGACAAAATGAATGGTATGGTGATGGACGATTGGCTAAGTGTATCGAGTTAAAAGGAGATTATGTTGAGAAATAAAATTGATTTTTGACGATAAAACCACGTTTTCTATATTATTGTCAAAACTGTCTTTAGAAATTTGTGTCTAGCCCGACTTTACTACAAAAGAGTAAAACACTTTTGCGATTACTATTACGTATAGAAAACTTTGAAAAGTGGGATTAAAATAGATATAAAACGGAACATTAATGGGTTCAACACGGTGTCTGTCTGCCCGTCAATATGTCAAACGCGTGTAACTTTTAAACTGTTATACGTAGAGAGCTGATATTTTTAATAAAAATAATCATAGGAGAGCCAAAACTAATTAGGCAGAACAATGGGGGGCTTTTGAAACCGTAATGTACCCATCCCACTGCATATTGCATTTTTCATTTGAAACAGAAATATATATTTTGCAGTAGCAATCGATTCAAATTAGGCAAATTCGGTAAATCGAAACAAATTACTTGAAATAATTTAATTAGTAGAGTAATTGTAGCTTATAGTAACGACGACATTCAATATATAAATATTCTATTTACATATAAAATTTGACTAAATGGCGATGTGCGATGATGATGAATCAACCAGCAGGTCATCTGCACGCAGGAGTTCTTCTCACTGAAGGGATACACCTTCTGGCTGGAGAATCCAATGAGCAGGGGAACCTCCTGCTCGTGCTCGGTGATGTCCTTCATCATCTTTGCACATGACTCGGACACGGTTTGGTCTTCGATGGCAACCTCGTGTCTCAATTGTTCTACAATCATTGTTGTGCTGTTGTTGCAGTGTGGATGATATTGCGTCCATAACGGCTGTCTCTGAGAGGCCTATGATGGAAGTTGACTAACGTACTGACTTATTGCAAACGTCAGAGAAAATTGCACAAAATTGGCCTCAAGTATAATTAATATTGAGAATAGAATGAAAATTCTAATTTCGCCTCGAACTGTGACCCCACCGATGAAGTTTGAAGTAAATCAAATCAGCCGTTTAGGCTGTAGTCAGTGGTACAGAAGGACAGAATTCTTCCACGGAAACAATACTTGATCTTCATAACTTTGCCACCGAGTTAATAAGCAATATGGAGGGTTGTAACAATGTACGAGTAGTGTGCAGTTTTGAACACAATGTATCATTTCTATATACAACAAGTATGTAATAACAAGACTACTTTAGCAGGAAGTTAGTACATAGAAAGAAAGCAATAAATGATAGCCTTAGCTGAGTCGACTGTGTTTCACTTCGTTGTTCTGATGCTTTACTTTTTTTAAAACACCACGTACACTAAACAAGAAAACATTAAAATAAATAAAATAATGAGTCGTTCGAAGCAAATATCTATTGAAATACGAAGTTAAATTACTTGTCCTTATAAAATGGGTAAATCCAAAAGAGATATCTCCCTGGAGTCCATTACACCATCAAGCGATTTCGTGGAACCGAAAGCAGTGATCCCACACCGAGCAGTCGATGTCCAAGAAAAAACACTATGGAGAGATAAACACGTATAGAGATATAGCAGTCTTCGTTACAACAATCAAAAGACGTCTTTGGGATGCAAATTTGTTTGGACGTCTTGTCACAAAAATAAAAACCTTTACCTTGATCGAAAAATAAAAAGAAATGACTAGAGAAATTGAAACATTGAGGACTGGAGAAAGGTTCTTTGGACTACTATGAATCCAAGTTCAAACTGTTTGGCATATAGAGAAGGGTTTTCGTTCGACATTCCGCAGAACAATCTGCATTGAACAACGCCTAGAATAGCATCCCAACCGAAACAATATCAAAATTAATAGAGAGGATGCCCTGTGAAGGCTTGTTAAAGCTGTTATAAAAGCTCGAGTAGGATACTTCGACGCAGTTAAATTTTAATGGTCTTTTTTTTAAGAATTAATTTGTTTTCTTCATTTGTGTTCTCTAATTTCATGGAAATACTACTTACTCGTAGAATGCAGGATGGTCCAAAAATATTAGGTGGATTTTAAAAATACATAACTTTGGAACGAAGCAATATTTTTCAACAATTTTTTTTCTCTTTTAGATTATATATTCAGATTTTGAATAACGGTGCATTGGACGATCCCACAACGAGAATTTAGTAGTCATTTTAATGTAAGAAGTGCCCCGTCGAGAGATGGCATCGTACGTTTTGTTGTCGGTTTTCAATAGACATGCGTCCGGAAATTCCAGAGATAACATAAGCCGCATACAAGCATTTGTTGACGAACACCCTTCGACATCGACCAGGCCCCATCCGTTCCAGCTTAACAACAGACGACCACGTTGAATTTTAAGAAGGGATTTTAATTATTTTTCATATAAAATTCAATTTAATCAGCAACTGCTTGCCAGAGACCACACAAATCGGTTATTATTGACCCGCACACTGCTTGAAAAACAAAATCAAGATCGCTATTTTTTGGAGAAATTGGTTATGTCAGACGAAAACTATTTCCACCTCAATGGCTTTGTTAATAAACAAAATTTGCGATTCTGGGGTGTGGAAAACCCTCAAATACAAAAATTCGGTTTGGTGTGGTATCTCGGCTGAAAGGGTCATAGACCCATATTTCTTTGAACATGCAAATAGGGATCCAGTAACGGTAAATGGGGACGAGTATAGGGCAATGCTCGAAAACTTTTTAACATCCGCAGCTGGGTTACCTATCCCGTGCCATATGTGATTTCAACAAAACTGCGCTATTGTCCATACAGCCAGATTTACGATGACTATTCTTCGAAAAATGTTCCCAGGCCGAACTCCATATTTCTTCCTATGGGGTTATCTGAAAGGAAAGGTTTACGAGAATAATCCCTAGACTCTTGCAGATCCACAAACTATGAAAAAACTTCATCCAAAGATTGTAGCTTTTCGAAAACCAAAATGGCGGTCACCTGAAGCATATTCTTTTCCATTTTTAACATCATAAAAAATAGCAAAGATTAAGCTTCAATATTGTTCTGGTTTTGCTGAAATTCGTTAGTCAAATAAAAAGTTATTCAAATTTAAAATCCACTTAATATTTTTGGACCACCCTGTATATAACGTACTCCAATAAATAGAAATAGGGGGAAACAATAGGTCTAGTTTGATCTGGTCTGGGACCAAGATCAGGTATTGTACAAATGTCATCGATATAAACGTTTAGAATACAGCACTATACTGGTTGGGTCAGTTCACAAATGTAGGTGGCATAGACTTTATTTTGGTATAGTCTAGGGCGTGTAAACACTCCGTACTATTTGTTTTTTTTACCATGCGCTAGATGGCCCTTTTTAAATAAATATCAAAATGCCATTTTAAAGTGCCATATTTTATTGTCCCATCAAATGTTACCCTTTGCATTTTGAAGCGATAAATATAAAGGTTGCAAATGCTATATATAAATGTTACAAATGCGCGGACGATGAGACTTGAACAATGTGCTACGATAAACAATCGAAGCACTATTGTATACATCACACTCCACCCAGCTAGAGGAACAGCTGTTGTTCTTGTTAGGAGTAACCTACCGCACAAATGGTGGCCACGGTGTAGTAGGTAGTGGCTTGTGACCCCAACTGTGCAGGTTCGAGCCCGGACGGGGAACAGCAATCACAGCCAACCAAACATATAAGTGAAACGAATAAAATCTAAGTTTCTCCAACCACTACACCAAAAAAGAGTTACTGCCTGGTAGTACAATGGACACAGCAAAATGGAGTCTGAGTGCTCCAAAATGGAAATTTCCTTTTAAAAAAAAAAAAAAAAAAAAACCTACCGCACTAAGAAGTAGCTAAATTCTCAAATAACTGAATGCAAGTAACTGCAATTAGCACCGAAACCAAAAACAAGGAATTTAAAATAGCAGCAATCTACTGCCCACACAGGTACTCTCCTACACAAGAAGACTATATTGGCCTCTTTAAGATGTTAGGGAACAGCTTCATAAGCGGAGGATCTTAATGCTAAACACACTTACTCGTGAGATTAACAATGACAAAAGGAAATCAACTCTACCAAGCAGAACGTAGCTTCAACTGTGATTTCTTCTGAACGAGATCTCCAACTTGTTGGCCATCTGACCGAACAAAAACACCGGATCTTCTAGATTTCTTTATAGTGAAAGCTATAAAAATAACGCACGTCACATCATACTCCTGTGATTCTAACTGTATGTGAAAAAATTATACAAAAGGAAAGTCGCTCAAGAGTCACGAATAAACGAACTAATTGATGTGAATTCAGAGAAAATCTGGAAAGTTTTATTAACCTAAGATCGCCATTAGATAGACATGGAAGTAGAGCAATTTACTGCTTGCTGATGAACAACAAGCAGTGGAAGAAAACACATCGGCAACGCAAAACAAAAAGATAAATATTTAGCGGAGATCAAAGAAATGATACTGGAAAAGAGAAGAGTGCGTATCAAGTGGCAATTACCAGATATCCGGAAGACAAAACTATTCAAAAATCCCTCCATGAAAAGATTCCTACGTTATTTGATGACTGATAAAAATACTGACTATTCCCTCTGGAAAGCATTGAAATATTTAAAAAGGCCGCAACTGCAAGACCCACTATTGAAGGCACCCGATGGAAAATAGGTCGGAAAACCCAAGCTGATCTTTTTGCAGAACATCAGTCAGGCCTTTTTAAATTTTTCTACCTGATTTAGTGAATGAAAATTTAGAATTTGTGGATAAAGTAGATGGCGAAGAAATACCGTATGTCACTACAAGAGAAATAAGAAACATGTGCAGGCTTAAAATATCGAATAAAAGAGTGCCAGGTTACAATCTTGTTACCTCGCAAATTTTGAAAGAACAACCATACGTAAACACAATAAAACTTAAGCTTCTAATTAATGCCTGTTTTAAACTAAGAATGTACCACATCACTGGAAGATCGCTGAAGTAGTTGTAATTCCGCCATCTATAGAAGTTACTTCCTATAGGCCAATATTCGTTAAAAGACTAGACAAAATTATTATTGAAAGACAACTCTTCCCGAACCACCAATTTGGGTTTAGGAATAAACATTCGAGATCAAGTGCACTGTATTTCCGACCTAGCGCAAGCCTTTGACAAGGTGTGGCATAAAGGCTTAGAGTTCAAACTGCATAGGGGTCTACCTAGATAATACTATGAGATACTCAAAGCTTATGTAGCAGACAGATTTTTTGGAGTACGGTAGGGTGAAGTATACTCAGAATTGAAGGAACAGCAGGTGTCCCACAAGGCTGTGTTCTTGGACGAACTCTGTATTTATTATACGCAAGAGATATACCACTAGATAACAACGCCACTAGATAAGAACGTTATGGTAGCCACTTCTGCAGATGATACCGTAGCACTTACAGTTGACAAATGCGCAGACAAAGCTACTGTTAAGCTGCAGAATACAGTCAATAAAGTAATATATTGGGCGCAATCTGCACATTTGCAGACTGGGAAGAATTAAGCCACACGAGCTTTTTTTTTTATAATTTGCACGTGTGAAAGGGGTTATGAATACCCTTATACTAATTTTAGGACACGTGCGTTTTGAGGAAAGGGGAAGAGACAGAGAGAAAGACAGATTGGTGTAGTTGGTTTGAAACTCAGGTGATATTAAGTTTCAGTGAACTCCAAGGGTGGCTGTCCAGATAACTGGGGAGCTTGTTTGTTTTTGCTTTTGTCGTTGCTCGTGATTCACAGTATTTTTTTCCATCCTCCTGATGCCATCATCACGATCAAGTTGCATTTTAGCCATATGACCGCCCTACTGCCAGTGATTTATTTCATGCCAGTAGCGTGACAAGCGATGATGTTACCACTACACCACGGCCACCCTGATTTGATTTAACTGTGAACAGAAATTATGCAAAAACATAATATTTTCTCTAAAGCGATTGCATACATAAAAGTACGAATTATTTCCTTAGATTGGTCATGATCGGAGGTGTTTTTAATGTGGTTAGAATCTCACACTACTATAGGTGTCTTCCGAGATTTCCAACCTTTAAAAAAAAAATATGTTTTATCCCTATCGACATCTTTCCCCACTAGAGAAACTGTACATAATGCATATTAACTGCAGTTTAATGTAGTGTCCGACTGAAACTAAATTTCAGTTTTAACGCTTGTTTGGGCCGAAACCGAACCTACTCGTGAGAGTTCTTATAACAGATTTTTCGCGCAAAGCTTTATGATGGACTGGGAATGCTTGGACAAACTTAACCACCTAGACTTTATCCTGTACTGGGTTCCAGGCCACGTTGCTGTGGATGTTAACGAAGAGCCCGAGAGGCTGGCAAAATAGGAGACAGCAATCCCTTTCGTAATGACCCTTCTGTTAGCTGAACGGATACTTCTATCTGAGAAGAGCAATAAAGAAAGGAAGAAGAAGAAACCGGAAAACTATTTAGGGAACTGCCTTAAAATACGACAAGCAATAACACTCCTAGTCAATTTTAACCGAAAAATATGGAAAACCTGCACCAGATTAAGTTGCAGTTGCTGCGAAAGCTTTATCATTGACATACAAGAGAGAAATCTGCCTTCGAGCTTACCTCAAGTAAATCAAATTGAATGAGGTTCTCTAATGAACAACCTCGGTCAACACCAGAAGGGGGCACAATACATTTTTTATTTTACCGCCCTTCTAAACTCCCGTAATAGAAATAATAAGAAAAATTCTACTTAAGTTCACAATGATTGGAAGAAAATCAACCGAGGAAAAGTTTAAGACGAAGCAGTCTATGAATTTGATGCGAATGGCATATGGGTTTATTTTTTTTTAAAATGCAGCAAAGTGCTACTGACAAACATCGGAGAGCAAAATTGTCATGAGAAGCTTCTCACAGTCGAAAAAAGAAATTTGTCCTTCGGATATTGCATAAAACCGTAGGTCCTAATCATTCGTGTGGCTTACAGCACGAGGGGCTGCTAGAAGCTAGGCCAGGTCCTGTATGATCTGTTAGCGCCAAAATATTTATTTTACAATTCACCCTATATAAGGACATTGAATGGCATAAAGTTCCAAAATTTCCGTATACCAGTTTCGAATTCCTTTACAATAATGTTTATCAATATGCAGATCTATAGTGGGAAACCATGCATCAGGTGAGTTCTATCTGCACTAGTGCGCACACTCGCTGACATCAACAAAAAGAAAAACCCGCCATAACCTTCACTTGACAGAAATGATATCAATGATACTATACACACCAAAGTTTGGTTACTGTGCAGCAAATGGTCCAAATATAAAATAAAAATATAGACCACGCCATGTCTCTCCAGAATGCATGTAGTTCTTCCGATTTCGTTTTGCATGAAGGGGAATACCCATTATTTGTGTGCAATACGTAATATTTGATGCATGACTGGGAAATCGTTCTAGTGATGCACAAAATGCACTTCAGTGACAAAAAATAGCACCTTTGTGAACTTAGAAATGTGTTTCAAAAGTAAAAGATCGCTATTCAGGAACACTGTAGCACACTTAGCACAGAACTGAGACCCGTGGTAGTGTGGATTTGCATATTTGTGTATAAACTCTGAGCTTCAAGTAGTTACTGCCAAAAATTTGCATAAATGCTATGAACGTCACAAATTAAAAGCAAATTATCACAGAATGCCTTTACTTGCATTGAAAAAAATGGACGCACAACCCGCCTGGCACTTCTTCTAGCCAATTTTCTTCGTCAGAAACGAGATTTTTCTGTCAAGAATTCTTTGGAAAATTCATTTAACCAACTCAAATGTAGAAAATATCCCCAACAGCACCTTCATTTTGGTATATATCTCGACTCCCGATCAATCACAAAAAAAAATGGCAGGGATTACTTCCTCAAGCAACGTGACATTTCTGGACGGACGCAGTATAGGCACACAACAGAGTAAATTTCTGGCACAGTTTTCCGTCGCATTGCTTTCAATATTATCCTACGCAAAGACGAATTCATTTCATCCGATTTAGGGTTAATATTTAGCACTTTAGTTTGTGCACCATAACCTGCCGCCAATTGGAGAAACATAACATTTGTGTGGTGGACCCCGCGACCAGCGAGAGCGCATAGTACTCCTACCTATGGTTACTTAATTGTCGACCAAAATTCAATTCGTTTTCGCATCGCTCACCGTCCGATACCGCAGTCTGTAAGTACTGCATATTGTGTTAGAAATATTGCCAAGTTGTATCCATTAATTACCTTTTAAAACAATCAAACAAATTTCTCCAGGAAAAAGAAAAACAAAATGTATAACCGCTCGAGGGACGTCAATGAACTTCACTGCAGCGCAGCATATTTAGTGAACGAATTATGAGTTTTATAGCTCAGCAACGCGAATTGAAAACATTTATAAGTGAAACATACGATTTTGGGTATTAGTTAGATGTTCGGCAAGTGCAATTAAGTGATTTTTATGGTTTTTATTAGGCAAAAGCACTGAGACAAATATAAATAATGGACTACCCGTCCGACGATTTTTTTCTATAAATTCAGCGCTGCCAACGTTGGGAAAACACACTATTGACAAATATGTCAATTTATTTGAAGGTTGAAAGCCTGCGGAAAATGTAAACATGTACACGAGGAAATCGAGTTGTCTCACTTTAATTTCGTTTGGGTTGGATGGAGAAATGGTTGCGTTTGGTGGTTATGTGATTGTTTATGCTGCGAAGAGTTGAGCGGAAATTTAGTGACACAGAAATCAGAATTGTGCTGGTTTTGTTCTAAATGTAAGTAATTCATTTATCAGATCTGTGTGACGATTTACGTTCATATTCAGGTTGGTAATCAGTTTCTTTACTGAAATTTGGAATCGTTTGTGTATACGAAAACACACGAAGTAGCATAATTTCGCTAGATTTAACATTACCAGAACATCTTCGAATGGTTTTTTTATCATTATTTTTATGGTGTAGATATGCTTAAAAGATTTTCGAAAATTAGCCTTTTAAAATCCATTTCTGATAAGTTAATGCCTGGTTTCAGTAACCACTTTTAGCTATTTAACAAACAGTTACATTTAAAAATGACACATGTATGTTCCAACTACTTTCAAGTTTAAAAGCTTGTCAAATACACCAAAGAGCATTTTACTCCAGTTCAATTTTGAAAGCACCTCCGTAACCTACAAGCCAGAGAAAAACTATCTGATAGTTGTGATATTGCTTTCATTTCAGGGTTTTGAAATTGGCTAGTACTAATCAAAATGAAAAATATAAGTTATAGCTCATTTTCGTCTTCATCTGCTGATGGAGATCGCAGACGGGTTGTTCGGTCATTAAGACCACAGAAGTCTAATTGAAGAATAAGACGATGAGGATTTCAAATTCATAAGATGTATTTCTACAGTAAAATCAAAAATTTCATGAAATACAGGGAGGGAATACCAGCAGCTTTTTAGCTAAAAGTTCACCGTCCGCTGTTGGTGAAACAGAAAATTTAATAGGTAGACCAATTTTAAAATACTGTTAGCTAAAACCCCTGTTAGCGTATATTAGTGAAATCGGTAATATGTCTGTCAAAATGGTGTAATAATTTTGGCACGAATAAAGTTTAGATGACATTCGACGCGTTTCATTGTGCTAATTTAAAGTGTATTAATATCATTGCAATACCTCTTGGGTGAGTCGTTCATTCGACGATATAAATACGCTTTACATGAAATAATAATAAAAATAAATGAATTCACAATCTGCTGTTGTTGTACGCCAGACAGTATGCTTTGAAATCAAGCTGGACTTAAAAGGCCCCAATTAATTATTGGTAACTTTCTGTTTCTTAAATTTCCTATTTACATAAGTGAGTAAAGTAGCGAATAGAATGCGATGATTAGCCGTTCGTCTCTATGAGACTTTGCTCAATATGGGACTGTAACTTACATGGTCGGCCGCGGAACAGCCGTTTGGTCGAGAAAATCGCTGCTGTTGCTGCAGATATCCAAGAGGACCCTCAAACATCAACCAAATGACGCGCCATATATTTGGGCATCAACAGACGGTCTTTATTGTGGTGAAAGACTTGAAGATGTACCCGTACAAAGCGCAAACAGTGCTATTGCCTGCAGCCCTCCAATCACGTGTAAATTACAGTCAAGCCCCCATCCCTCCTCCCTGCCGCTTAATCTCTCGATTTGGCGGTTTGCACTGGCCTGCATTTTACCGTTCTTTCTTTGCGGTATTTTGAAGTCACGGGTCCATACGAACAAGCTGCAGACCTTGGCGGCCCTAAAGAAGAACATCCGACAAGAAGTGGAGAATTTATCGCCAAACATTTTGAGAAAAGTCACGGAAAATGCTGTGGAACGAGTCCGAATGTGCATTAACTCTGGCGGCGGGCACTTGACCGATATTATATTCGCGACTTAATGGAAACAAGTTTAAACGTATCAATAAACAGAACCAATTCTTTTTATTTACAAACAAAGTTTCTGCCTTTGGAAATCGAGTGAGGACTTTTGCGCCACCTTGTATTTTGTATGGGTTGTCGGGAACGGGTTAGATCGGAAAGTTCGGCCTTTGACGGATAGGTCAGATAACATAAGGTATTTGTTATTTGTTGATAGAATTGCAAATAACTTCGTAAAGTGATTTACAAAACAGTTTGGACAACAGAAGAGTTTGTAGGGAAAATTTAATTGCATTTGAGAATGCAAGAGAAGTGAATTAATTTAATTTAATTTTGGTGGAGGCGAAGCCCCCACTAATTCGGCTTAATATAAGCTACAAACTAACTTAAAAAATAAAACCTAACATGGATGAAGGAGATCGAGTTTTTACCTTCCGCAGCATACAGGAAATTGGTTCATTGGATCCAGCTTAAGTTTATATTCAAATAAAACAGACTCAACGTCTTCGTTAATGAATTGTTTTTGTTTAGTTGTGCACACAGTACGTGTGATAAATGTGTAAAAATATTTGAAAAGATACTATAAAAATTCCAATTCACAAGCCATGCGATTTTCTACACAACGAGTTGTGCAAGATGTTGCGTGGTTGTATAGTGTGAGGGGACTTTAAGCTTTTCCTGTTGTTGGCTCACAGGACGAGCTCATCTCGATTATTGACAGCAGAGCTGCCACTTTTACAAATTGGGAATGGAGCAGATTTGGAAAAATGCGAATAGATTTTATTTATTGTGTTGGGGAAAATCACTTTAAGTCCTAGTAAATATTGTAGTTTTTTACTATTCAATAAAGCCTAATTAAGACATAATTATAGAAAATAAAATTTTTGGCTAAGCTCTGAACTAAACGAACAATTTAAACCAATTGTGGTCAATACTAATTTGTATAGGCTTGTCTATAATAGAAAGATTTGTATGTATAAAAAATTCTTCACATCGCTTACGATTTTAATTTCTGTCAAATCATTAATGTATGCAAATGCAAATTTGACTACAAATGTAATCACTACTAAAATGGTGGAAAATGTTTGTGGAGATTCCATCGTTATGATATGCTCCTAATAGGAAACAGAAATTGTATTTAAAGGTTTTAATATCGAGTATGGGTCCAGCAACCAGATTCTCTGAGCCGGACTGCGCAGTATAAAGCCGAATCTCTGATATATAGTTCGAGAGGGATCAAGTGGATGCCACAGTTAAAGCATCCGTTGGACAGGATCTCAAACACCAGCGATGCCTACACATGCTGCTCTTTGCACTTTTTTGCCTATCGACATTGTATTTTCTACTTATAACCAATCGATATCTCCGTATGTGAGAATCTACTCCTATTGTAGTCAAAGATTTAGCATTGGTATGAGTGCATTTCAAGCTCATTCCGCTCCTCTGTGTCAGGATTAAATTGCTGAACGGGATTAAGGTTAAGTAGAAAAGGGAGTGAATCTAGATAAATTTTGATCTGTCACAGGTATTAGGTACATTCTTCTCCAAATCTGTGCCAATTTCAATGTTTCTATTCTTATTTGAACAAAAGTTATCCAGTTTCTGAGACTGAGGCTAAGTAGAAACAAAGTCAATTTTTTAAGGAAAAATATCACTTTGCGATCGTTTCTTGAGAGAAATCTAATACTAAGTAGACAGAATGAAACTCATATTTCATAAATTACAGCCGTTAAACTAAAACTTGTTAGGGCAAAATGGAAGTCATTTTAGGATTTGTAATGAATCAAATAACAACTTTTAAATAGAAAGATTCAAGAAATATCAACTTAATAATTTGTTTGCAAAAAGGGTTAAGAAAAGGCTTCCCTCTTACATAAACACTCGATGTATGTTAGAAGGTTCTATTTGTAAAATATGAAAATGCATAAAGAAGTGAAAATACACAATAATCTCCAACTCTTGTGAGCATTCATATTCTTCTAGAGTGAGCTGACTCTATCGAATTGAAGTTAGCGAATGGACACATGTTACGTTTACATGAAAGTTGAGTAAAGGATTGACATTTTTGTAATTCAGCTACAATTTTGCATGTAAGCGTGAGTAAAAATATGGATTTTAAGAGACAAATAAAGAAAAGAACAATTTTTATTGCACTTATCGGAACTTAAATGGCGGATGAAGGTAAATATTTTAGGATATCCAACTCTCTTCTAAACATTGCGTAACGAAAGCGTACAAATATTATTATTTTTTTTTAATTATTTTATTTACGTTTGTAATAAGATGAGTTGAATGAAAAGTGTAACACCAAAGCGAAACGATTTTGTGACGACGAAGTGAAATGATTTCGTAACTCCATAATGAAATTATTTTGAAGCGTTACACGAAACAATATTTTTATAATAAAATAATTCCCCACCATTTTTTCCCTATTCATCACAACACTTACTTGCGGCGAGTTTTCAGAATTTTTTCAATTGTATGTGTGCTTCTATTTTGCTTTGATTTACAAAATTGTTTTCACAATTTTATTTTTCCACTGCCCATTGGGCATTCATCACATTCGTGACCAAAGGTACCAATGTGATCTAGAAGCTTCATGCTGAAACCACAGACAATGTTCTCATCACTGAGGGGTAGTGTTGGTAAACAGCCATTTCGAACATGTTTCGCTTCCATATCGTGAATTCGCATTTTTTCTGGAGGCTCCATGAACTAGGTAAGAAGTATTAAATTCAATCTTATTCCG
Organism: Pocota personata; assembly: GCA_963082735.1. Taxonomy (NCBI): domain Eukaryota; kingdom Metazoa; phylum Arthropoda; class Insecta; order Diptera; family Syrphidae; genus Pocota; species Pocota personata. The sequence goes on along the minus strand of OY720429.1, from coordinate 26,619,452 downwards.
AATCGATTTTATTTTACCAATTCAAACGGAATATGAAGTAACGTATTGATGGTAATCTGACACTAATAATGGCCTCTGGCAATGAATACACACAATTTGATTTAAATTAATACAGCAATTTGACATAAGTAAAAAATAGCTAGATTTGAATTTTTTTATTTTTTTCGGGCTATATTGCCCGGAAAGTGTCTGATATTGTCAATATAATATTGTTACCAAGTAAAGTATTAATTTTCCAAAGAGGGAGCGAAAACTATGAATTCTTTGCCTTCGTCACAACCCTATCGTTATAAATTTAATTATCGTGTGGGAATATAATTGCAGAACTGACCATGTGGGAATGTAATTATAGTTATGACAGTGTAGAAACTTAAGTATGGAACTGACCCCGTCAACATCGTAATTATATTTTCACACTGTGTTATTTTTAATAATATTGATAAATTTATTAAAAACCAACATTTTTCGCTAAAAACATTTCTCACTTTGAAAATGGTACTTGCAAAATCTTATTAAAAATGCACCGGAGAGGACTTTCATTTGATTTCCTGGCGAACAGTGCAATTATGCTTTCACGCTATATGGCATTTGTCATGTTGTGCGAAAAGTTGTGTGCGTGGTGGCATACCGTGAACGGACTTTTAAGTACATATTTACTCGTATTAATTATTTTTTAGTTTTTTTTATCTGAGACACAGGAAAAACAAAATCCAACTTTTTCGATGCGCAACTTGGAGATATTAAATATACTTGAACAACTTGGACGTCTGTGTCCAATATGATACTTCAGAGCGGAAAATGTTATTAGAGAAAGTTAAACACAAATATGCCCCTCAAGGTGAAATCGGTTTTCTCAACAATTCGTTTTCTTTCATAATAAGGGCGGCTAACTTACACAACGATAAATGGAAATACGTTCTGTTATTCTCATTTCTCTATTTGCTTTATTTTTTCATTCATCACAAAAGTATGATCTGTCAAAAATATACCGAAGTATGTATAGAGAAAATATTTTTGGGCGCAGCATTGTTCTTCAATGATTTTGCATTTGTGTACCCGGCATACGAACAAATTAATAGAAACTTACATCTTTTACCTTCAAAACAAACAGAGCCAGGCTGTGAAATGGAAACATAGAAAATGATTCGTGTCTCCACTAAACATGACAGGAAATGCAAGATTCCACCACTTCCTCCATCACAATGACACATTTCCGTTGTCACGTATTCAAATTCAAAATTAAACAGAATAAAACAATACAACTGATATTTTATTGGTTTTGATTGTTTATTTCTTTCGTTATAATTAATAATTAAATAAAAGGAACATATGTTTTAATTTACAAAACTACTAATAGAACATTTAACTAAGTTGAGGTCTATCTTACGTACTAACACAGTGTTAAGCTCCTAAATACAAACTATCTTTCTTTCTTTCTCTCTTTCTCTCTCTCCCTCTCTCACGTTCGATTACACTAAAGAAATATGCACAGTTGAGTCCTGGCCTATTACGCCGCCGTCTAGCCCCTCTCAAGAATTGATTTTCGTCAGCAGCGGCTGGGTTACACCAGTTCCGCCACCGCCGCTACCCTTTAGGCTGTCCATTTCGTTGGAGTTGCAAATAATCTTCAGGTTCTTCACGTTGTTCGCCTTGACGATGTTATTGAAGCTTAAACTATTATTACTGCTACTCGACTTGATTAGATTTAAATTAGATTTACTATTATTACAGCTACTGTTATGGTGATTGTATCGTCTGCTTTTCTCCGCCGCCCGGGCGATATCCGACGCTGTTTTGGTCGAGTTCCGCCGCGCCATATTGAAATTCGAGTGTGGAGAGAGCGTTGACGAGTGTAACAGCTCTTTGCGGGGGCTGTTCTGCCGGTGATTGGTATTTTTAGTATTTAGCGCCTTCAGGTTAGACATCTCCCAGAGGGCCACATCACTGCTGTCGCCATTGTGCCTCAAGTCTGGAACTCGATCGCAGTTGGTAACGTCAATGGCGGCTCCATCGAAAAGCGTATAACCTATTAAGCTATTTTGTTCATCAGTCTTCAGTGAGTCTAGGACGCCACAGCCGTTTAGCTTAGGCGAGGATGAGGAAATTTTCCGGTGCCTATGTAGAGATGACGCCGGCGACGCCGTGTATGGTGGAGGGAAATTCGAAATACTGCTTAGGAGGTGCTTCTTTGGGGTAATGTCGATGCAGCTATCATTCGAGGGCTCTTCACCTTCCAGCCAGTAGGTGAGCATATCGCCTTTGCCCTTCATGTTTACGTAGCCACGTTCACGCATTATGAATGTACCGAATTGATCTAAGCTGGTCTTGGTCGTGTGGCTGATGTGGATTTTGAGAGCTTCGCCGTTCGATTCCATGCGCGAGGCTGTATTCACAGTATCGCCGAAGAGGCAGTAGCGAGGCATTTTAAGCCCAACAACTCCCGCCACGCATGCGCCAGTATGCAGACCGATACGCAGCTTCAGTCGGTCATCCGGTCTATGGTGGATTTGGAATTTGTGCACCGCCTTCAGTAGGGCCAGTGCGAGACGAGCGATTTCACGCGAATGCTGATTACCATTGCGAATTGGAAGCCCCGACACGACCATATAGGCATCGCCAATGGTTTCCACCTTATAGACGTCAAAGTTCTCGACAATTGAGTCGAAGCAGGTGTAGAGATCGTTGAGAAATTTCACCACCTGCATGGGTGTGCTTTCGGCTGAGATGGCCGTAAAGCCAACTATATCGCTGAAGTAGATGGTGACCTGGTCAAAGGTCTCAGCTATGACCGGTTGGCCACTGATTAACTGGGCTGCCACGCTCTGTGGCAGAAGTTGGTAGAGAAGTTTCTCACATTTTTTCTTCTCTTCGTGGTAGTCTTTGGTGCGTTCGTCGACCAGCTCCTCTAGGTTGTTGGCGTATTGTTCCATACGCTTGAGCAGATTGTCGACGATATTTCCCGTTTCGTTGTCCCTGAAAAAGAAAACATACATTAGGACTTGTTTCCACAGCTAGGAGTAGTGGCTTACTTATTGATTTTGCGGATCGTAGTTTTAAGAGTGTTAAAGTCGGGTCTTTCACAGGGTTCTTCAGCCCAGCATTTTACCATCAAGCCGTTCATGTCCTCGTGCTTGTTGTTCGATACTTGTGGCCTAAATGGCTTAGAGAGATCATTGGGGTATGACTTGACCAGTTGGATGATTTCTGAAATAAAAAAAAAGAAATTATTTCACTGCAAATTTGAACTAATAGATTTAAACTTAAATCTATTTGTATAATAGTAAGCTAATGGACTAAGATGCTTAGGCGTTCAAAACAGTGCAAGAAGACCAGGAAGGGGACATTCATTAGCTTGTCAATCAAGACCATGTGAGTCTTTTTTTTATTATTAATTTTTAGACCCATAACTAACTGAGTCAGAGCCATTGGCAATGAATTGTATTGCATTTATTTAGGGAGATATCAAACTATAGGCAATTTAACTCAACACACTCGAAGTATCGGAATACCACTCCACATTTTTTTGTCATTTCACTCTCACCTCACTTGAGTTTCAGTATTCCCGTAGTGGTATACTATAAAAATAATTGCTTATCCGTAAAATTACCTTCATCTATTGTGGACCAAGCTGTCAGGTTTCTAAATGTATAAATATGCAATCGACACTGACCTACTCACATGTGACTATGGGAATGCAAGTAGTGTACTGTCACCCAATTTAAAAAGTGATGCGACTATGGGAATAAGGATGTGGGTTTTATTTTGAGACCGCAAGAAAGTTCATTACTTTACATATTAGTACGTACAAATATTTGACTTAAACCACTGAATTTCTCAGCTATTTACGGTGATGATTAAGACTTATTGTGAAAATTTCACTAGAATCCTTGACCTTCAGTTACAAATAGCAACCGCCACGCCCACTTTCTCTTAGAAAAAGTCTTAGCTACAAATTGTGGTAAAATATTTTCGATAAAATAATTCGAGAGAATATCCTCTGAGTAAAAAGATTTCACTGCATTCGAACCAAACGGTCACAACGAAACGACAACTTTACTAAGGATGATTTAGAAGAAGAGGGATATTATATGATGCTTTCCAAACGGATTGTAACTTTTGTGTACTTGTTCGGCCTTAAATTTTGAGCTAGTAACATGAAAATTCATGTATAGACTTTTAAGAATCTAAAGCAGCACAAATATAACAACCCACAGACAAGCCCACTTTTTAAAAAAATGTCATTTTTCTCAATATATTTGCTAGAAACTGAAAAATATTGTCTAGATATTATTCCGATTTTTAAGAAAAAAATATATGTATTGCTTTTTCAAAGCTATTTATGGTGATGGTTTAGTTTTCTTGTAAATATCTCATCAGAATCTGTAAACTGGGTTGAACATTGTGAAAGCCACAATACAAAAGATTTCTGACAATAAGTCTTGAAAATCGTGGATATATCCTCTGAAAAAAAGGATATCATCGGTTGTGTTTTTAAAATTTAGCAACGCCACGCCCACTTTACTAGGGGTGGGTTAGTAGAGAAATAAGGCAAGAGTATTTATGTTTATGAAAGCATCGACAAGCCATGTTGGTCCGTTCGTCCGTATATGTAGGCCTGGAATAGCTTCAAGCAGCCACTCATACTGTGCGCCGCACGAATGGTTGGTTGGACCTTGAGCAACCATTTTTTTTTTTAGATTCGAACCTTTAACTTCCCGCCCAGTGTTCGCGCACTTAACCACTGATTCACGTCGCCCGTTTCTCCGTATGTCACTAGTTTTTGTGCTATGAAGATGAAATTTCACATATAGACCTTTTATAATCCGAAGCAGTACAAGTGTAAATATTCTTTAAATTCTCCCTATTTTGCGAAAATATAGCTCTTTTAATATTTTTACAAAAAACTGAGAAATATTAGCTGCTTTTTGTTATTATCCCCGATCCCCGAAAGTTGGAAAAATCCCTTTGGAAGCAATTTGGCAGCACCATTTTTCAAATGTTTGACAAATGAGAGTTAGGGGGAAACAAACAGAGCGAAATGTCTTTAAAATCGATGCAAACAATGGAAAAAGATATTCTAATTTATTTTTCATATGCACTCTACTCTCTTCACAGATAATTTAAAGGAAATTCGATTACATCTTCACATTTGCGAATAAAAATATGAATGACATCTGCCAATTACCGATGCTACCAAACATTGTGATGCATGTTCTATCAGTAAGAATTAGAATTGATCCAACGGGTTCATGGGTACTTGAACCTGATAAGTGGTTTGTTTTTTTGTTGTTTTTGTTTTCTATATTAATAATTGAGCTGAACCGGATCAGTTTAATAACCAAACCCGGATATTGTCTTAAAACCCTTGTGTTGCATTGAAAAAATAGCACATAATACCATTCGGGTCATGAAATGACTCACCTTTATTTATATAATACAAAAATGTTCATACAATTTTCGAATAAAATTAGTTCGTTGAAGGTATACATAGTCACACGTATGCTATTCGCAGTAAGTAGTTGTAAACGTTAGATTAAGAATGGTGGATGTCCTCTAAAGCGGACGGAGGCACATTGTGCTAGAGCCAGTCTGTGGAAGAAATAAGTCCCCTTATCTATCCCTTATGCTTTTTGTGACACATCTTTATCAAACAGCAGTTTCAACCACCTTGTTAGCAGCATGACAGTTTGTGTACAAAACAATATCGGAAGCGAAAACAATCATCTGACAGCAGTCTGAGTATGACCATGATAACTTCTGCCTAAAAACAGTGTAGTGATTTGGCAGTGGAAAGAAGTAGTTAGTTCGATGTTAGAGTGAGAATAGTACCTCTTTTAGATTTGGAACCATCTGCTTGTCCCAGAATTGCCTTTTAAAACAGAGTCCATTTTTCTTGCTGTCGTGAATCCTTGAATTGGAGTTCTGATATATTCTAAAAAGCCATTCTTCCAATAGCCAATTTCTTTAAATCGGTGTAAATGCGTATCAAGTGCTCTTGGTCGAGTAATTAGTAAATCATCCATGATACTTGTAAATGTAGTAGAATGAATATTTTTTGGACGCTAACGCTGCCTTATTGCAGACAGTTCAGAAATTGAAAGTCTTTTATCTTTTGTAGTAGACGGGAATGATAATAATATGTACTACATATGCAGTAAGTAACCGTAGCAACTACTGATCATGGGGTTTAACGTTTGAACGAATTCATATAATGCTCGATCAAACAAACAAAATTATTATTAGAATACAATTGAATCCTATGCAGTACAAGGCAGAACAAATTTGTTCAAATATTTTCCGCAAAACAAATACAAATGATAAATACTATTCTCCCAACCAAAACAAAAAGTGAAATGTCATAACTCATAACAATTGGCCTGTGAGGATACTTTTCTAAAAGAAAAATGAAATCGCCAATATTTAAATCGAGAAAGTATTATTTTAAATTAAAGAAATGTGCCCGTACGCTATGAAATGCCAATGGAAAAATGAGATCTATTTCTCAAATTTGTTTAGTTTGATTTTAAATCTTTTTTTACTGTCAAACGTATCAGCTGTAACTCTACTGAGAGACTTAACGAACAATTGAAAACTGTCAAGTGAGTTACAGCTGAAAGATTTAACTGTAAAAAGGGCTTACAATGAAAAAGTTATTCCTTTTGAATGAAAAAAAGGTTTTCTAAATTTGATTTGATATGATTTGTGCAATCTGCGACTTATTTATTTGGAAAAAAGAAACATTTTCTATTGTTATAATTTGACGTTTCTCAAGATTTCAAAAAGTGTACGTGTACTTTTATTGAATTTGAGTGAATTCTCTCTCTATTTCTGAAATTTGACGTTTTTCATTTTTCTTTCAGAAAAGTACCCGCACAGACCTACAATTTCCTAAAATAAAAAATTCGCTGTTTTGGAAAAACTTATCTGATTGCTGTAATACAAATCGTTGACGGGTCATGGCGTGATTCGAGAGATATTGTGTGTATACACCAAATAGTGACACCTTATGTCTGTAGCTGTAGCGAATATAACGCGTTTTTTTTTGATAAATACTTTGAAATTCATGCAGTGAGCATGAAGTATACAAAATCAGCTATTTTTAAGCCATTCAAATTTGAATTGAATATATATATACATATATTGACTTTCTCATACAAATTTTGCTTTCTAAAAGCTACTCGTATGAACTCATCAGAATCTATGATCTATGGTTGTAAATGGTGAAAGCCATGCCCATTTTCTTCTAAGAAAACAGTCGTACCAACAGTTTAAACAAATTTTCAATGTCATGCTCGCTTTATTAGGGATGGGTTAGAAGATGAGGGTAGGGTATGTATCAAACGATCCATTCCTGACGGTTTTAAAGAGATAGTTGACTTCGTTTCATTTAGAAAGAATTGGGAATCTTTTTGGGCGCACATACATTCTCACCGTTGCTAGGGACAAAATAATGACAGCTAGGAACGTTACCCCTCTGTCAAACTGATTGTCAAGAACACAAAATTAGTCGTTCTGTTTATGTATTTTTGTTTATTTTTTGGAGGGGATGCAGCTCTTCTCAAAATGTGGTTGTCGTTGACGGCGATGACAATTTTCGAAGGGGTTCACAGGTATTCACAAACACGAGCAGAGATATAGAGGTGTCAGTTGTTATTCAGGGTTTGTGGGGCAGGGCATTGCGAGTTTTTTTTTGTCTTTCTACTAATCGTCTCTGGTAATTCGTGCAGTGTAGTCAGGGATACCATCAGAGAGTCTTTAAATCAGACATAAACTTCGATAGAGTATAAAATCGAAGTTAACTTGTCTCTGGGGTATGTAAGTTAAATACTAGTCCTTTCCTTTTAACTTTCTTTATTCACTCCAAATCCAATATCATCGAAACAGTCTACAAGTACAAACGTCACTCGGTATTCCACATTAGCATATTAGCGCTGAACGGGAAGCAACAAATATCCACATAGTCCTCTTCATCTTCACAAAAATATCCTTTACCGCGACGCATTTCCTGACGATGTTCCAAGTCCAGTAGCCATTGAATACGTGAATTTTCCCAAGTACAAGCATGTTTCAGGAGCTTCCTTGCATTTCCGAAAATTATGTCACGGTCAGTTGGTGAACTTTTCCCAGAAACTTTAAAAAAACACAACAAAAAATTAAAACTAAGTCTAAATGCGGCTGAAGACATTGGAGAGATGTAGGTGCTCGTACTTAAAAAACAGTACTGTTCACACCCATGGATTTCTTACCCTTTTTCAAAAATCTGCAGTAATCCGATGTTAGCTTGCCATTAACTTGTAATTTCTCAAGGCCTAAATCATAATTGACTCCACCCAGTAAATATGTGCACTGCATAAGCTGATTGTATGTCGTAGGATTCTTGTACAAAGGAGTCTTGTTTGTACTCTGGACTTTTACAATTCTTCGATCCGTAGATTCCTTTGGAATAGCTACGAAATTTTGATTGCGACTTAACGAATCAACATTAAAATTGAATGCTCTCATTGAAGTAGATGATGATGCTGAACCAGTTAGAGAACCACAATTTCGCTGTTTATTGTGGCTCGACTGACAATTGGTGGCTGTTTGTGAGTTTTGCGGTTTAAAGGATCTGCCATGATTGTAGGCAGTGCGTCGCGTCATGGCTCGGCGAGATGCTTTCAATTGCCTTTTTCGATTTTCCATTGTAATATTACGTTCTTTTCTTCAAATTGATGATGTATCGATTCGCTTGTTAGTTACTACAAGAAAAATGCATATTGCAGCTTTCGAAATAAATTGACTTCAAAACAAAAAGTTTTTTTGGTCGTCTATCAGTAAAATTCCACAACAGAAACATCGATTTTCTAGTTGAACCGTTTTTCTAAACACAAAATTTTGATTGAATTGTAAAACTTTTTGAAACTGAAATTTCATTGTTTACTTTGTTTGAGTGACAGTGCGTTGGAAGGATATTTGACAGTTTGTAAGTTAAAACGGTTATTATGTTGATTTTGTGATGGTTTATTGATAAAGATTACCGCTATAGATCCGATTAAGTCCACTTGCGAGCTCGTGTAGTTTACTTGTGGTTTATTATGAAATGAAACAATAGCGACTAGGTTTGGTCTAAATTCCACTCTCAGTCAAAACAATATTACTCTAGAACGGATAACTTATTTACAAAGCTAAGAATGGTCTACCCGGGCGGTATTCTACCATGTTTGCCTCCCTTCTTGCACATCAAATTGATTGGAGAAGGTCTATAGTCCTGTGAGAAAGAAAACAGCCGTTAACAGCTTAATAAAGGTATGTGAGGTGGAATATAAAAGTCAACTAAGGACAACAGATACTGTCATCAACAACACCACGGATGCCATGTGCCCTCAGTGTTAATGACCCTCATTTCTCCTACATTTTTAGTTAGAGATATTAAATTCTGGGCGTCTGAGCCAAAACCAATCGATGATACTAATCTCCTTCTTTTGTTAGCCCTTTCATCGTTACCCCAACTTATGCATAACGAGTTTCCCGTTTTTACTACATTGCAGTTTCCTCGCTTTTGGGTTTGGCTATTGTCGCGGACCTCAGAATACGTCTGCATGTCCCTCGGTCCGGAATCGTATCGTAACTGAGGCCAAGACGTTGTTGTTGTTGTTTTATTATTTGTGCGATCCAAAAGTTATTTTCCTGCATTTTCTTTTAATATTCGTTGGGACTTATAACTTATAATGCCCTTCTTACCGGGTTGGCCGTCATCGTCTTTGCACGTGGCAACACCAACTGATTCCGCTGCTTGGAGCTTTTTAACGACTACGAGTAGATCTGATACAATAGAGATGTGTTACTCCTGCTAAGATTCTGAACACTTTCACCTCGGCGCCGTGATTTTACTCTTATTTGTCCAGTTCAGGGTTCTCCAACATTGCGAAGCGTATTAAAGCGGGCCGGACAACTGTAGTGTAAAGTTTCTGTCCCAAAGAATTACCGAGTTATCTCGCCATATCATCCATTCTACGCTCACTCCATACCTTATGTCACCGTCACAGTTTGCTTCTCGGTTTACTCGTACAATGGAACATACCTACATATGTAGGAAGAACCGTGGGAGCGGTGGCTCATTGGTTAAGTGAGCGATCACTGAGCTAGAGGTTCAAGGTTCGAATCCAAGAAAAAACAAAAAATAAAAATAAATAAAAAAAAAGTTTTCTCACGGTCCCACCTCTCGCGAACGTTTGACATCTGAGAGTAAAAATTGTCATGAAAAGCTTCTCTCAATCGAAAAAAAATTTCCCTTTCGAAACGGCATAAAACTGAAGGTTCCAACCATTCGTGAGGCGCACAGCATGAGTGGCTGGGAGAAGCTAGGCCAGGCCCTGCATTGGTCTGTTAGCTCCAAAATAGGTATTTATTTATTTATTTTTATGTAGGAAGAACCATTCCACCCAAGAGATTATCTTCTGCATGCATTAGTGGGCCAGAAAACAAACAAGTTCATTGTTCTGCCTTTGAACGACTGATTCTGAATCCGTTTTCCTCCAGGACAACCTTCCATTTATTAAGCGCATTTTGTAAATCTACCGCATCACCGCTTTCTTACGGTTAGTTCGCTGACATTATCTTTAAAAAGGTAATCCAAAACCACGTTAAAGAAGAAAGGGCTAAGGAGGCTACCTTGGTGCACGCCGACATTGACTGGAAATGCATTGGTTATTCTGTGCAACTCACTGATATACGTCCCTGGGACGTTTTGTGCGTTTGGCGTTTATCGAGGTTGACAAAAACCATGTGCTAATCTTTTGAGGCATACCGCTGTTTCGCCATCAGGATCCTTAGACTTCAGCAATTATTATGGCTAGTCGGGCGCTTAACATTCCTTCGGCGATCTTCATTGTATGTGACATTAGTTTGATCGATCGTTGTTGCTAGTTTATTGGCATAGGCCAGAGACTTAACTTATCCCTAAAAAAAGAAATTTTAAGGGCGTTATATCGCACGATCATGGTAGCCAGTTGACATCATCTCTTCTCGAAATAACGCGACCTGGAAAATGATCCCTCAATAACGCAGGTAGCACCATCTTGCTGGAACTATACATCTGTTGTCTATTTCTATAGGTATATCATCCAATTCGGGCTAAACAAAAATCGGTTATCATCCCTCGATAGCTTTCACTCTCATTTCGGAACGTATCCACACCAAACAGTTACTGCCCGAACACAATGGAGAAGCACTGCAGTAGATGAAGTCTCTGTAGTACGAACTGTCAAATAAGTCGCTCACTGAAGTAGCAATGCACGTACACAATGGTGAAGCGCAGCTCGACTGCTCCAGCTGACAAAACAGAAAGATAATCGCGCTGTGTTTCGTAAAAATATTTTTTGTGGTGGATTTATTTTATAATAATTAGTGAGGAAGGAGAAGTTTTTTTTGTTTTTGTTTTTAACGGTCAAAAAGTAGTGCAACTCGTTCGGAAGTTGAAGTTAGCTCAACTTGTGCGGCAGCTACTTTTCGTACTTCAGCTGCAGCATTGTGTTCATGTTATAGGGACTACGTGTATTTCAACTTTGACAGCGCTGCGTACTGCAGCTTCAGCTTCACCATTGTGTTCGGGCAGTTAGTGTTTCTGGATGCAAATGACATTCCTGGAACTGTTGTAGATGAGTATCGACCCAGATTTGACAATTCTGGTTATTTACGAAGTTATTTAGCCAAAAATATGCTTCGTCACTGAACCTGATTTGTTCGCCAAATTTTGATTTGACAAACAGAGCACGAATTTTTATAATAAATTTGAACAGTTTCGACGCGTTGTTGAATTGTGTAGTTTTCCATGATTAAATGACAGCTATGCCAGAACACAATCGTTATAGAATGATAGCGCTGAGATTTCAAACATAACCATAATCGGCTGTCAAAATTCAGGCGTGGTAATTGAAAGACCCTACTACAACTCCGCTAAGTTCCTTTGGTTTGTATGAAAGTGTGCAAAATTTTAGGTTTCTAGCTCATCCGTGGGCTTCTAGAAATGATGAAACACACAGTTTCAATCCACTACTCCACCGATCAGCGTACCGGCCTGGTTTGTGGAAACATACAAAGAAATGACTGAAATTAAAAAAATAATTTTGTCCAGCTAGACAAAGTGCTTTTTTAACCACTGTGCACTGGGTGCGTTCAACGAACTTCGTAATGTACTTCACTGTTTGCAGAATGTTCTGAATTGTGATGGTTGCCTTTAATTCATTTTTTTTTAAATTTCTTACAATTTTAGCTCCTACCAGACCTAGAACCTCTTTGAATCCCACAAAACATCCCATGACATCTAATAGATACATTGAACCTTCATAACAAGTTCTAAGCATCCAATTTTCCAAACATTCTTAAATCCAATCATCCATTACACCCTTATCTTCTCCCTTGTTTTAACCTATCAACACAGACGCATCTATCCCTGTCAACTGCCTTATTTTGCTCCCAAAACTTCACTTAAGGATTCAATCAAATAGAAAATAGAAGAACTTTATGCTCCCATTATTCCGAGTGCAAACCGAAAAAAAGGAAATAAAAATCCATCGCACTTGTCACCGCAAAGTTTTTCCTTAGCCCGACACCCGACACCCGACACCCGACACCCGACACCCGACACCCCGCAAAGTGCACGAACAAAAAGTTTTCAGTTTTCCTTTAACTTTTTGATTTCTTAGGACGTGTCGTCGCAACCACAAAATTTTGTTTCTTTTCTTCTATAACTCGACACATGGGAATGGTTTTTAAAAAAAGAACAACATGAATGTATAAAGCACATTCCCAAAGAATGTATAAAGCACATGTGACAACTTACCCTGAGGCGATTTATCAGCCATGTTGCCCAAATAAAATGGTCCCTGTCGGGTTGTTATTTCGTGTACTATAATACCGAATGAGTATACGTCCCCCTTTTGGGTACCTTCGGGTGGTTTATTTTCTAATCTCAGTAATTCTGGAGCTGTCCACAAGAGATCTGCAGAAAAGTAATACATAAATCAGACTTACTAGGTTTTTAAACAAAATTCCAACTCACTGCTCCAATAAGCGTAACTGTTACAGTTTTCCACATCATCCTCAATGGGCTTCTTCCTCAGCGAATGCAAGCCAAAGTCAGTGATTTTTAACACAAATCTCGAGTCTACCACGCAATTGGATGACTTGAGATTGCCGTGAGATTTGATGTCGGAATTATGCAGGAAATGCATGCCACGAACAATGTCATGCATCAGGGACATTTTGAACATCAAATCCAGTTGGTATTGTTGGTCATCCTCCAGGATGTCACGCAGCGAACCCTTCGGACAGTATTCGGTTAGGAGAAAGCTCCTCGATGGATCCAAACACGCTCCAAAAAATTTCACCAAATGATCATGCTGCAGGTCCTTCATCTTCTTCAGTTCCAACATCAGCGACCGATTCAGATTTACACTACCTTCCTCGATTCGCTTTATGGCCACTCGACACCCTTTATAGCTACCAACTGGAATGAAAATCTGACGATCACCACACAGTGAGCCCATATCCTCGGACATCAGTGTCATTTGACTATTCTGCTTGACCAACGAGTGGAATGATCCACGGAAACACCGACCACCCGATTCGTGCCACAACACATCATCAATGGACACCTTCCATGTCATGGAGTTTATTTCCGCTTCGGATTTATAATGCCGGTAGCCCAGGACAAAGAATATAACCATAATCAGCACCAAGAAACCCAATACCGTCGACAGAATAGCATAGCCCGGTAGAGCTGTAATATTAAAGAATTATTGTTTAACCACACGATTCACATGGTAAAATATCATGTCCTTCCTATGAACATACTTACAGTTATCCGGACACAATGAGCCATCGTAACCACACTCGGGTCTATCTGGTGGTGGCTCCACTCGATCTGCTGCCCAATGAATGACTTTACCATCGACGAACTCCAATCGATTATACATGAAGTGTGCCACAATTTCGAATCGTCCTGTTAGCGGATTCATGTCCAGCAGTGAATACGCTGAGATGCGGTCACCGTTCGAATCGATTGTCACGTTGCCAGTGATTCCGGGAAAACTTCGATTCCACATGCGGCGTACCATATCTGTACCATTGATGGGACGTGTCAGGACGCTTGGATCCTCTCGAATGCTCTCGTTGAGGGCATTTGCATAAAGTAGAACGCCATCGTAAAATGATGTCACGAACGTAGACAGCGGTTCGTTATCGCGGAATGTATAATTGTACTTGGCTGCAGCAATGTTCTTAATCTGTAAGTAGAGAGGAAGAATTAAATTAACTCATTTGTAGTCGAGTGGTTTAATTGACTGCAGTCAGGAGTGAGAAGGCATTCAAATAAATTGCACGATTAAGGAGATTTTTCAAGGACATCTTAATGAGAGAAGATTAGTACAATGAGTCAGGAAAGTTCTTCTTTTTTTTGCATTCAAGCAAAAAACCATTCGCAGATAATCAGTTGAAATTTGTCAGCTTGTTTAGCTGTCTCATGATACTTTTCCTATAATGTCGACACTACTACACCTCAGCGAAATCCTATTGCATTAGCGGTCATTGATGAAAGCAATGTGGAAGGATATTGACACCCGTATTTTTTGCTATCATCCTGAGTGACTTAGGTAATACGGATATTAGTTTGTCACCGACGTTTGCTTATTACGGCCGGCTAAGTGACTTGGAGAATAAGGGTATTGAAACATTCTCGAGTTATTTGGGGAATACATTTGAGGTCACCCGATTTGCGATTTAGAAAATATATAATTCAAATTGCCAAATTGACTTCATGTCGACATGTTAAGCGAATATGGACTTGCGGAATATGGATTTCTTTACCCAAACTGACTGAGCCATTCAGTATAGAATATAGATATTATCAACCGAATCGGCAGCTGTGTCTCCAAATAATTTGAGGAATACGGAGATTGTCACCTGATCTGATTTGACTAGCGCTCTACAGAAGACAAAGTCCAACTGACTGAGGAAATGTTGCCAGAGAAGTGTTTTACATAATAAAAATATAGGGCAAGTAAGTTGAACTGTTTGACCTGATTCACCTGACTGTATTGCTGTGACCATGAGTGAATTAGAAATTATGGATATTGCCAACTGCTTCAAGTGACTTAGGGAATACGGATATTGTCGAATGAATCGACTTAAAAACTTTAAAATTATGCTCGTCATGGAGGTTTTATGTGAGCTGGACTTACCCAATCGTCAGCGGTCAGAAAAGTGATTTAGACAAATGACAATAGCTCGACAACCTTATCGAAAGGGAAAAAATCTATGTCAAAATCTTGCCCAGTAGGTAGACCTAAAGGCAAACTCAGACCACCATGGTGGTGCGCAGAGATCAGAACCACTACAGAATATATGCACTTTGTCTAATCTTCGTTTATAATCAGAGCCATCTTGGTCGCTTCTAATTCGATGCTAGTGAAAGCGTCAGTGATTGCTCGCTTCATTATAACGATGAATGTCACACATATAGTCAAGTAGTTGTACTGACCACTGACTTATAAAAATTAATAGCCGGTGTGTTGGCATGCGAGTTTCATCCTATTTTTTCCAATATTGAAAAAGCTGCATGAGTTTCAGTGGGATTTGTGCAGATGAGGCAATCACCTTTTTTTATGGATCGGGCAGATGATGCTGTGACTCCTATCATCTGGCTGGTGTATGCTCTGTAATAGATCATCTTCTGGAGCCCCAAATAGTTCGACTTTTAGTTCGTTTGACCCAGAGGTTTTGTTGGAATTAAGTCTTGACGAAGCTAGTTTGACTTTGCTTCAGACGGGTGCTCGAAATGCTGATTATCATCCAAATTGAGTCGATCAGACTGTTTGACAGCGGAATTTTGGCTTTCGCTGACGTTTAACAGTCTACAGAAATGATCTTCCTTGATTTTCAAAACCGACAGTATGTCTACTATTGCGTCCCCGTCTTTATCCTTGCAGGCTCCTGTTTGAATAGCGATACAATTGGTTGCCATCTCTACCATCTATTCCTTCCATCACGCGTTGATTAACAGGTGTTTCTCGTCCTTCCTTTTCTGTTCATAGAGGTGTCAAGCGGTTTTTCTCCTTTTCGTTTTTTTTAAATCTTCTCTCAGAAAAGGCGAACATACCAATAACTCAGGGACTGCGCTCGAAGTTACCTATATTAGATGTCTACTGGTTCTGTTTTTGAATAGCTGGAGATTCAAAGCTTCTGGAAAGGAATGAAATCAATAGAACATCTTCATCATCAATTAAGCGAACTTCTCGTTTGCTGTCAAGACGGTGAAGGGAATACTTAGGTGCCAAGCTCCATACATAGGAACAATACGCAAACCGCGGTCTAACTTAAGCTTTGTACAGAAGAAAGAGTGTAAAGTATATCTTTCCTCTTAACAGATACATAGCTCAATTTTATGGAAGCCGATTTTGCGATGTTGAATATGTGGTCGTGTCATGTTACACTAGAGTTGAATAGTGTGTGTTCGATAATTTGAAGGTTTAGTAGACGTGTTCTTTTTGGAAAAGGCACCGGTTTTATCCTCATTGAAGTCTACTAAGTTTTACTGTAAATCTTCGTTTAATGAGTTGACTTGGTACGTGATTATCATCCGCAAATTGTTGACTCAAGTGGGTCGTTAATATGGAGCAGAAACAGAGTTGATGAGAGTATAGAACCCTGCGGAATTCCAGCATTTACAGCAAAGGTGTCGGAAGACACACCATCCACCACACTTTCAATTGATTCGTCCTGAATAAAATTGTTCACCCAGCCCCAGAATTGTTCTGGTAGTCCACAGAAATCTAGTTTTACCGAATAGGGCTCTATCCTGAACTCGATCGAATACTTTTGAGTCCAAGGCAACAGCTCTTTATTCGCCGTGGTGCAAAATGGGTGAAGTCTATAGGTGCTGTTCGCTTATTAGCTCGTGTCTATTTGATTTGAGCACAGCCGTTGGCCCATCCTTTTTTCAAAACCCCGTCCCAATCTTGAAAACCCTTAAAGACCTGAGATATACGTTGAAGTAGCCCATAAAAGGTGTACACAAAAACTACAGCCTGACTGGAGCTATAGGCGTCACCGTTTAGTAGGAGATTCAGAAATCTCTGGTCGAAGTCTCAGAAATACCAAAAAGGTACCGTTTCTCGCGAACGTTTGACATACATACATCCAAGAATAAAATTGCCATGAGAAGATTTGCTCAATCGAAAAACTTGCCCATCGGAAACGGCATAAAACTATAGGTCCTTAACATTCGTGTGACGCTACCTAAGCAACATTTTTCGGAAAAAAAAATCTTTGATCAATGGGCTTAATCAACAGTAGGAAGGATATGGAAGATGTTGTTCACATATCACCAATCCAGAAGGAAGTCACACAACATGAGGTCATAGGTCCTGAAAAATTAGAATCTTTCATTGCGCCCTCTCCAGATCTGCGTGTCGATTATTCAGAAAATGGTTCAGAAATTCATAATTGCTTTGAAATTCTAGTAGGAAATTAAATTTTAAATATTTCTCTCTCTTATAGTTTTATCGTACGAAGAAGCGTTCAAGAGATAAAAGCAAAATACCTGCACAGCCAAGGAATGTACGTTTGTCGTGGCGCGCCGAAAACCACCCCCTGCTTCGTTTTTCGATTACACGAAAACTATTAAGAAATACGTTACAACACCCAAGACATTTTTATGGGATATTTAATGAGTAATATTTTCGTCTCTCATAATTTTATCATAGGATAAAGCGTTCGGAAGATGTGGACAAAAACCAACCCTAGTGCCTGCTGGGGGTAGATTTTCACCCCAAAAGAAATAAAGCACCCAACTGACAGGTGGAAACTTCTCGGATATTTATTCCTATCACTATAGAGAACTATATTGAAATGATACTGCATATTGGGGTGGTTTTAATGACTTAACGTCTCAAGGTTCAAGTAAACTATTCCCAGTTAATTCAGGACACCTTTTTTGTATACCTCTTTAATATACGGATAGCGTAAAATACTGAAAATGAATTTATAAAAGCAAAATTGTTCATCGCTTCCAATCCAATGCCTGTGTCAACGATCTTGTGATTATCAAATTGAAAGATGAATTCAAGAGTACTCGTAAAATCATCAATGAAGATTTCCACCACAATGATGAGTCAACAAAGAGAAGGCGGATAATTGCCACGGGAAGAACTGGGCTTGTCTTAAATTTGGGTATTTGGGCATCCGTCAAATTTGTTTTGGAATTTTTTTTTTTCATAATGCTCCACCCAAATCCGTTTGGCATACTTGGCCAAGATTGTAATAGATGGCACCCCTTCGAGAGCATCTGCAAAATAACCACAAACTTCGCCCACTTCCTACTAGCACCAGCCACAGACAAATTCATGCTGCATAAATTTCCCATTCGTCATTTTCTATTTTCCAAAAGTTAAATCGACCTCAACGAAAATTGGCGACCAGAAAAAACTCGTAATTCTCCACAAGCATTCAAAGTAATTGTGAGACGAAAAAAAAAAAAAAGCTGCACAGCAAGATGTAAAATTACATGATGCCATGGACACACAGCAGGGATACCATCGTTGTACACATCCGTCTAATGTTTTTTTTTTTTTTTTCTACAATTTTACATTGCAAGGGACTGTGTTCAACAACTTTGCTGCTATTTTTTTAGTCAACTAATTTCTCGTCATAGACACAATGATATAGTGTTACATCAGCCATTAAAGATAGAAAAAAATCGTTCGAATAAAAATGCTTACCTCATTTGACACCCTGATGTACTCTTCATTATCGGGCTGTTTTGGTGTAACAGTCAGGAGAGCGGTATAAGCCTTTCGTGCCCTTTCATTGTTTTCGTTGGTGTCATTTTTATCGTACCACGGTTGTGACAGAATGTGCGGAACTCTGAAAAAAAAATGAAAGCCAAAATGAAAAAAAAAACGTCAACATTAGCAATGCAAAAAATAAAAAAAATCAAGACAACAAAAAAAAAAAAAAAAAAATCACCGGAGGTGGACAAAATAAACGACCAAGACTATGAGACTTGACAGTTCATTGAGCTCGCTGAGAGTTTGTTTTACTCTGTGGGCAAAATATCTTCTTCGTGATTGATTCATTCGCGATGCAAGTTCATAGTTATTTCAATGTTCGTGGGTGGGTGGAATGTCAATTATTCAATTGCACTTGAGTGCATGGGATATATAATTATAAGATCGTGATGATAGAACAGAAACAGATAAGTTAATACACTCTGGTGGAGTGATTTAATTTACTTATAAAGGAAATCTGATTTAATAATAGTGTTAGTGTGAATGCCTGCACTTAGTCATTGAAAGAATTTTTATTTATTTATTTTTTTTTTCTTTCATAAGTCATTGTTTGAGGTACAAAGTCTGTAATTTAAGTCGTGATCGATGGGTGCACACATTCTCAACGATAGTTGCACTCCATCAATCAAAGAAAGAAAACCTTGCGTTTTTTCTCCTTTAGTCGATTTATTGCGTAGTACGTTTCAAGAATAGACTAGGATGCAGACTGAATGCATTGAAATCATAGTTTTAATAAACAGCTGGCAGAGTTCATAAATAAGATCAAAACTACTCTGGCATCATTCGTGTTGACACTAGTTGCACTATCTGAACTTTGACTGATCGACATAAAGCTCTGAAAAAAAAACTTGACCAACTGATAAATAAGCAATCAATTGATATTTTCAGAAACTCGAGTGGAATCAAAGTGCGAAAATACCAAAATATACTTGTAACCCTGGGTCGTATGCTATTCAAGTAAGCTTATTTACGTTTCATAATGTGGGCCGATAAGGCTATTCACTACTACTACGTTTTATTTTGAGAATACGAATATTATGTTTTGGGGGCTCGAAATTTAATAGATCTACGACATTAGAGGCCAATGATCTGCAGCGTTGCCATTTTAACTGTTTTCAGTCACATCTGACCGGATTTAGATCAATTTAGCTGGACGATTTTCTAAAATTTAATTTTTACTTTCACCAATAAGGGCACGTATTGGTTTCGTGAAAAAATTCCATCTCGAGATTTTGATAAATTTTGGTATTACTATGGTCCACTGCAGCCTAATCGACTGCACGGATTTTCTTTAAACTTTATATCTGGGGTCTGTGGGTTCATAGTTCGAGGCACAATCGGCATTTTCACTGTAACTCCAAAATTAACGGTACTTTACTAATAGCCAATTTTGTAGAAAAAACTATGGTTTCGATTGAAACATGATTGACGAAATTTCCGATCAAATTCTTCCCATAAGAGGGGGGTTCAAATCTGGAGACTGCGCAGGCCAAACAATATTTCGTAGCACACTTTCTCCCGCTTTAGCTGTCAAGAACCCTCTGCATAATTTCGAACTGTGTTTTGGATCGTTATCTTGCTGCAAAATGAAATTGTGCAGAATTAATTGCAGTCCAGATGGTATGGTGTTATACTTCAGGAATTCCTAGTACCCTTCCTTTTTTAAGATTCTATCGATACAGATGATGTCACCAACTCAACTGGGAGCAAAAGCATCCTCACATCATGATAGAACCAGCCCCGTGCTTTACAGTTGGCACAACACAGTCCTGAAACATATTTTTTGGTCCGATCGCCTAACGTAGACCCGTCTTCTTCTGCTGCGGACTTCGTATTTCGACTCGTCAGTCAATAAGACTTTGCTCCAGTCCTCGATCGAGAAATTTCTATGCCCTTTGGCCCACAGTAATCGTTTAGTCATATTTTGATAGCTATCCTATCTTTTAGGCCACCCGCAGTCAAGCGCGTTTTTACGGTAATGAAAGAAACAGGTGTCTCCAATGCCTAATCAGTGGAGGAAAAGTTTTCATCTTCCTTTGCACAAAGGAAAGGGCGATACGTGAAACTGCGGTAACTACCGTTCTGTCGAGCTGATGTCACACACCATGAGGATCGTTGAGCAGGTATTAGATGGCGGATTGCGGAAAATAATACGGCTATCTGATGACCAGTGCTGGTTTGTCTCGGGTCAACAACAGATGCAATCCAGCGTATAAGGAAAAAACATCGTGATTCCTTAAAGGAATTGCATATGGTGTTGGGTGATTTTGAAAAAGCCTTTGATAGACAACCAAGAGAACTCTTACGGGTGGCGCTAAGACAACGAGGAGTTCCAGAAACCTACATGCGCATGGTCATGGACGCGTATAAGGGAGCAAGGACAAGAGTAAGATGTCCCGCAAGACGGTGTACACCAGTCCTTTGCTATTTATTGCAGTCCTTGATTATCTGCTTGAAGGAAAATTGACGGACCCCAAAGTGCATCAGTTATTCTTTGTTGACGATGGAGCTATCATAAGTGAAGATCAAACGTCCTTGCAACGAGCACTTGATGTATGGGTGGATGTTTTGGAGGGAAATGGGTACCATATTAGCTCAAAAAAGACAGAGTATCTATGCTGCCCGTTCTCTGATCCACACAGGCCTATTTCAGACATTTACTTGAATGGAAATGTGCTTCCCAAGTGCGAAAAGTTCAAATATCTGGGATCTATGATCAATAGCGAAGCAACTTGTGATGATGACATCAGTCATCGCGTAAGAGTAGGGTGGATGAAATGGCGGGAAAACTCCGCAATCTTCTGTGACCGAAAAATGCCCCCTAAGCTAAAAGAAAGGCTCTACACCGCAGTTGTACGTCCGGCGCTCACATACGGTTCATAATACTGGACAATGTACAAAAAGTATAAGGGTAAATTAACGGCATCTGAGATGAAGATGCTTCGCATGACAGCAGGAGTAACAAAGCTTGATGGAATAAGAAGTTCGAAGATTCGAGGAAGCCTTCATGTGAAAGAACCCATCACAAGCAAGATAGAGCACAACCGGCTCAGTTGGTATTGTCATGCTCAAATGAGAGATCCTTCGAACCCCGTCAATGGCAATATCAATCAACGTTCCTACACAATCGCTCAAAAAAGGCAGACCAAAAAACAACTGGATCACACAAATGCGAAAACACCAGGACTTAATTGGCCTCAGTAACAAAGTGATACGAAACCGTAAAGTTTGCCGGTACTCCCTGAAGTCAATCCGGCAAACCCCACAGGCGGACCAGTAGGGATGCAGTAAAGTGGGAGGGTTGTGATCCTTCTACTCCGCATCATAACCTCGCCGTAAGGAAAAGAAGAAGAAGAAAGAAACAGGTGTCTGTATGCTCTTATTCAGCTTCGCACCTATTTGATTTCTCTTTGCTATTCCTTAAAGCTTTCTGTCTTCAATTTTTGTGATTAATTTAGGTCTCCCCGCACGTATTTGAGAAGCCGTAAGATGCTGATTTCTCTTTGATATCCCTAAGAAGTTTCTGCCTTCAATTTCTGTGGTTAATTTAGGTTTCCCTGACTTTTGCGATCCATTAACCTACTGGGTTCTTTAAAGCACTTAATGATGATATGCACTCCCTTATAAGGAACTATAACTGTTTTAACAAAAGTTCTTAATGTATCGCCTTGCTTATGGAAAGCTACTCGTATAATCACAGCTCTCTTCTGAGCGCCCAATTGCTTAGTTTTTGCTATTTTGTCATTTTAATGTGAGCTTGTTGACGTTTTAATGAAGAGTGGTTATGCTTTTATTTTTGACTTAAATTTATATTTCAAAATTTTTCTTTTTTTAAATTAATAGAGAAATATTATATAAAAAAGGAACGTTAAAAATCTAATTGGAAGGAATAAATAAATTAATTTTGTATAATGTGCAGAACAAATTATTTATAGCTGCAAATGAATGCCGATTTTTTTTTATACAAAATTAGGCTGTATTAAATAACGACAATTTCGCATAAAAGTATTGGCGCTACGATAATTATTTTCATTTCTAAATACCTACTCTACAAGTTAGTTAGTATCAGGCTTCCATTTCTTTACAATTAACGCAACCAGAAGGTGATTTCAAACTTATGGCCGGCAGTGTACCGCGTATAACGGTACTTTACTTGTTAACTGACTTTTAAAATTTTCTATTTCTCGGCTACGACTAGATCGATTTTGTCCAAAATTAATATTTGAACATATCTTGCATATATTATGGTAAACCAAGTTTTGTAAATTTTTTTAAATTTCTATTTTTTTGGTTTTAATGGTTTTTTAAAAAAAGAATTGGGATAATTTTGTTAAAATTTTAAATCTGAGTGATTTGCATTATAGTGGTGCATTTTATTTTCTTCTACGAGGTTTTTTTTTTTAAATCTCCGTACTTATTTAATATGTCTCCCTTTCTATATATTGTGTCTACTATGATTTTTGTTATTCCACAACAAATTATTTACTTCCAAAGATTTCCGATAAATTAGAATCCACTTATTCGCATTCCTTACTAACAATTTTACGCACACTTAAAATAGATTCTGTGTGGAGTGAATGAATAAAAATTGTGTTTGTTCACTCTTACGAGACAGTTCACACTGTTCATTCAATTCAGGTCTTTTATTACCTTTATATAGTTTTATACGCCCTACCTATGACAGTTCTTATTCGGTAAATTCAAAACTTTTGAAAGAGCTTTATGTTTATTGCCAGTACATGCAAAGAACAGTGCTGTATGAATAACTGTGAAAAATATCAGTTATTTATATCTTGGCCGTTATTCTTACAGTTTGTACTAATAATATTCGTATGAATGTATATATTACACATAGAACAGCGTGTAGAATTAGTTTTATGGGAGTAATTTTTTAGCTAGGGGTTTCCACATTAAGTGGTATAAAATAGCTACAGCTATTAAATGATATAAAATATAGCAACTATGCTCTTATTTTACTAGGTGTAACTAATTCTTTATTGTTTCTTTCTTACTCAACTGAAATTACAGATCTATGGATGACTTCGTATAACGGTTATCTAAAGAAGGTTGATTATATTGAAAACAGAGGGTCAACTAGTGATCCCTACTTTAGATTGAAAAAGCCATATTTTCGACGAAAAAAAAAAAAAAAAAATTCAAACGAATCCATTTATAAAATGAAAATTCTTACCAAAATGACTATTCCACAAATGAAACTAAGAAATGTTGCAAAATTCCACGTTCTCTCTGCTGATCCTAGTTCGGTTACTTTAGATATTAATTAACGGGTCGTGATTGTTATTACATCACGATGACAAAGTAACAGTGACAAGCATATTGTATTAAATCTAATTGTCAGTAATTCACTAAATATTAGGCTAATAATTTTTGATAGTAAATCCACTAAAGACGCTGGCATCTGCGTCCATGCCTCTGCACCATATATCAATGATATCGTTGTATGTAAGTTTTGTATATGCAAAGTGAAGAAATGCAAACTTAGTTGACTTCAATATTTTTATTTTTTTTGCAAACTTCTCTCAGGAAAGGAGAAACTAAGAGCTGTGACAGCATCCTTAGATGCCTGTAATACCGGTCCGTCTGCTAAGTCCCGTACCGAATTCACAACGCGGTGGCATCTTAATGCTAAGAAAACACAATTCACTTCGTTTTCCAGAAAGAATACTTTTAATGTACCACAGCTTGATAATTAAATTATTCAAGGAAACCATGAATCTTCTTCTGTCACAGTGATATCCAATATCGTAAAATGTGTACATGAAGTTGAGCTACCTGTAGAGCAATAGATAATTTACAGTATCTCTACAAAGCACAAATTAGACTGCAGCTTAAGTACTGTTCGCACGAAACACTTAATTGTATTGGCGCAAAATTATAGTCATTTGATTTTAAAGAATGTTAGTAAAAGCCCTTTAACTTTAAAGCCAGTGCTTAACTTTGAATTTAATTATAACTAATATTTAACCTACCTACAACTAGTATCGACCTTAGAACTGACTTACAGCAAATTTTAGTCAAACAAACCCAAAAATTTAAAGTTTGAGAACAAAAACACAGTTTAAGGGTTAATGTTGCATCAAATTTAAATGAATTTGACAGATCGAACGCATTTATTGACTGTTGGTTGACTGAAATTTGAATCTGAAAAAATAACAGATGACAGATTGTTAAAAGTCCACTTTAAAAGTTAAAAGGTACTTTTGGTGGTTTTAAAGTTAGAGCGAGCTGATAACTAGTGGATTTATGTCGACTATAAATAAGAAAACAGTAATCTTGACTTTGTTACGTGCTAAAATCTTTTTAAAGTGTACTTTATGCGACTATAATTCCGCACCATTGTTTCGAAAAAAATAACTCTGTCTATTTAGAGTGGATCTTTCATCATTCATTTCCAAAACTAAACTGTCCCTTATTCCATACAAAACAAAAAAAATTTCTGAGTGCAAGTTTTGCATTATCAGCAAGATGTTATTGCCCGGAAAGGTAATTAAAAATAAACAGAAAATGATTACTTGGCAGAAAATGAAGAAGGAATGAATATCTACCAATAATCGATGTTGGGTCGTGAGTGATTCCACGGGTACCATCTCACAATCTTTTATTGATTTGAAATCTTCATGGCTGTAGAGAATATGGTCAACCTGAGAACAGTTTCCTCCACTGTCTGTTTAGTAAAAAAAAGTATTGGCTATTACTAGGTTGTGGGACGCTGTGAACTCCAACATATTTTCCACTTCGGAATTAATTTCACCAATGCCATGACCACCATGCCAAGTACTGTATACTGGGTTAGATTTTGCATTCAAGTCTCCACATATTAATCTCGACTCTTCTGTAGGGAGTGTTGTTACATCGAACTTTTCCCATAACAACCAGAGGGGCGTATACACTAAAGACATTCATTTTCCTAACGCAATTTGTATGAATATTATTTGGTCTGAGACTCGCTCTACTGAAACTAGCCTTTCTTGAACTTCCGTGTCTACAGCATCTTTTTGCATCTTTGCCATAGTAATAGAGCTTGTATCCACAACTAATTTGTCTTACCTTTGCACCTTCCCATTTTATCTCTTGAAGACAGATTATGTTTATACGACGATTTTTTAAAACTTGCGCCACTTCAGCTCAGCGTTCAGTCAGTGAACCTACATACATTCCAGGTTGCAATTCGTATTCGCATTTTTCGTCGCTTATGGGGGACGTTCTAGCATATCGTTTACTTTTAATTTCTGACTTTTTCATGACAGGAGTTGGGTTTTGTTTGGAATTTATTTTACTTAAGGCTGGCTACCTGACGCAAAGATATTTATAATATTTTATCAAAATGGTTCATCAATTATTGCAACACAGCGTAAATTTCAATATTTCTTTGGTTGACGTGGAATGCCTGCAAAGAGCATTATTCAAAAAATTATCCACAATTTCGAGAACCTTTACAGTAAATGAATTATCGAAAACTGGACTATGTCGTACAGTGCGTACACAACAAATCTTTGATGCAGTGAGGGACAATGTGAATGAAAGTCTGGAAACTTCGATTCGTCGCCGTGCTCAGCAAATTGGGATTCTCCAATATCTATATGGAAAACTATGCATCGCGACCTGCATTTGTTTCCATACAAAATTCAAGTGATTCAAGAACTTCAAGAAAATTTCTACCAGGGACAACGGGACTGGAGTGAAAAAATTGATCAATTGAATAGAGATCACCCTGAATTTTTTTAAAAGGACTTGAGTGGAGCTGTAAACAAATAGAATGGCCGAATATGGGAAGCGAAAAATCCACGAGCAATTCATGAAAGACCTCTTCGTCCTCGTAGAGTTATTGTTTGGTGTATGATTTGGGCTGGTGGGATAGTTGGACAATTTTATTTCCAAAATAACGATGTGGAAACTGTTACTGTTACTGGCAATCGATATCGTGCGATGTTAGAACATTTTTTTTTGTCTGAACTTATTCGGCTTCATCTCCAAAACATGTGGTTTCAACAAGACGGTGCCACATGCCATACAGGCAGATTAACAATGGAAATTGTGAAACAGGGATTTCCAGGCAGGGTCATTTCGAAATTTGCAGATATCAATTGGGCCCCGCGCTCACCAGATTTAACAGCCCCCGACTTCTTTCTCTGGGGTTACTTGAAGGATCGAGTGTATCCAACCAAATGAACAACATTGCAACAATTGAAAGATAATATACGCAACGCAATTGCAGACATTCCGGATGACATGATGCATAATGTGATGAAAAATGTGATTGAAAGGGCATGCGTTTGAGAAATCCGGGTATCTTGATACAGGTGCCTCTGTGATAATGTGTTTTAGTTTTTCAAAAGCACTGACATAATTTGGGTCTTTGACATTGACCCTTTTTGTTTTTTAAAAAAATGTGTGTCATTGGCTGGACTACGATCGCTGAGGCACTCACAGCGGCTATGTTTCCAGTTGACCGAGCTTTATGATGATGCACAGGCCTTACGACATCACAAATACTACCGATTTGTTTGAATTTGGTGATTATGTTTCGAATTGTTTGCTCAGTTGGGCAATTATGACGACCACAATATGTCTTTGAATCGCGATACACAGATATTACAAAACTGTTATTTTTGTAGTAAGATGCAACAATTTTAATGCGTTGAACGGTGGTTAAACGATGGTAAAATGGCAAGGATGACAGATGGAATCGACAGGAATGTGAAATACCAACCTCGAAATGGAAAACCCTTTAATATTCCACATATAATTATTATCGGTCTGGAACATCAGAAAATACCCTGTACAAACCCCTTAACATCGTACATAAGTGCAGTTTAGTCGTGAAGTTAAACCCTTAAGATTAAACAATAGTGATACTTCGAAACAACTAGTTTCTTTGAGTTAATTTTTTTTTTCCAATTTTTTCACTTATTGTTCACCAATTTTGGTTGCTTCCGTAAAAATATATATGCAAACATTTACAAAAAAAAATATTGATGACCAACATTAAATAATTTACAAGAGTTCCCCATTGCGGAGATACCACGATCAAAGGTCTAAAGTATACACAGCAAATACAAATGTAAACAAAATCTTATCTGTGGCATTGAGCAGAGTAAGCCGTTTTTTATTGCTTTGAATTACGAAAGTTAATTTCAAAATATATCTTTATATTCCATGTCTATATTTATAGCCCTGTTATCTAAGATTTCCTCGGTTCCCCTTTCCGCAAAAAAAAGCAAAGAAAAAAAAAACCTAATAGAAAAATTCAAATGTGTCCAGTGTACAAAGAACGTGCTTTATAATCAGCACATTTCTGCAGTTTAGATACCCAGTATAATATTTTTTAATTTCAATCAACTCTCCGTCAATAAAATCCATTCATATACAACCCTCCCACATGATAAGCGCAATAGACTCTCTCTATCAAAATTCAAATAAATACGGATAGACAAACTCAACTGACACTCACCTAGAAAAAAGTTCAATGTTGATAAACACATATTCACCACTGTCGATCATATTTAGCTCGTCAGCCGTTAGTAATATCTGTCGGATGGATTTTGGATCAGCACACATTATCACAACTGCAAAGTAAAAAGAGAGAAGAATAAGAAATTGTAAACAAAATTGTATTCAATTTTAGATATAAAATAAAATGAGGAACAAAAAAAGGTCATTGCGACTACGGATATTGAAATCTTGTCGTCGTCATTCTGTAAGTATCTGCAATTCAATTCCATAGTACATATGCTATTTTGAGAACGTAAATAAAAGCGCGCCTTCATAAAAAAAATCACCGTCGTTGAAATAATAAATTCAACTCGAAAGTGCATGGAACCACACATGTGTCTCCGTGGAGTTGAAAGCACTCAAAATGAACAATTAAAAACAGTCTGTCTGACATGGAGCTGTTGTGTAGTATGTATGTATGTAATAAATTTCACTATGACTTTTCGTCGTCTGTCGGTAGTTTGACTCTTTAAAAAGATTTTAGCATGTAACGAAGTCAAGGTCAGTGTTTTCCTATTTATACTCGACATAACTTCACTTCACTAACCACCAAAAGTACCTTTTAACTTTTAGAGTGGGCTTTTAACAATCTGTCATCTGTCATTTTTTCAAATTCAAATTTCAGTCAACCAACAGTCAATAAATGCGTTCGATCTGTCAAATTCATTTAAATTTGATGCAACATTAACCCTTAAACTGTGTTTTTGTTCTCAAACTTTAAATTTTTGGGTTTGTTTGACTAAAATTTGCTGTAAGTCAGTTCTAAAGTCGATACTAGTTGCAGGTAGGTTAAAAATTGTTTATAATTCAATTCTAAGTTAAGCACTGGCTTTAAAGTTAAATGGCTGTTACTTAGTGGCTAGTAAAATTCTTTAAAATCAGATGACTATAATTTTGCGCCACTTTCGTTAAGCCAGATCAGACCACAGCGTGCTTTAAAGATCCATGATATTTTATTTTGACTGCATTCATTAGTGAAGTACATTTGGCCTTTCGTATATTCAAGTTGCCTATAAATTCTGTTGTGCTTTCTGCTTTTTGTAGCATACTTTGCCATCTTTTTTGCTTTTGCATTTGTAACGATTGGTTTCCTTTGCTTAGCCAATCACTGCGCGTTAAATTCCCAGCCTGCATTGTAGTTCAAAGTCTGATCCAAGTGCATTTACCTCCTTGGCCCAAAAAATGTTTTTTTCAATAATTTTCTTTGATAATATATGAGGCAATCTTCTGTCAGTATTTTGTAAAGGGTGTCCCCAAATTCACGCAAGATTTGAATTTTGCGCCATTTATGTGGTAAAGTGTTGTCAACAAAAAAAAAAAAAAAGCGTGCCAGCTGAAAGTTCAGGGTTATTAAAAATGGAGTGCTATACGAAAGAACAACGCGTTTTTATTGTTGAGCAATGTTTTAAAAATAATGAAGGTTTGGCAGCTACAGTTCGCAATTTTCGTACAAAATATGGTCGGATAGTGACTTTACTTCATCAACTGTGAAGAGATTCATTCAAAAATTCAGGGAGACTGGATCAATTAGTGATCTAAGACACTCTGGCCGTCGTTCAACGAGTAGTGCAACATAAAACATCGAAGCAGTTCGTGAGAATGCTGTTGAGAGTCCAGGAACTTCAATTCGGCACCGTGGTCAAGAATTGGACATTTCGAGAAACTCTCTACAGCGTATTCTCCAGAAAGATTTGCATGTTCATGCATACAAGGTGCAATTGACTCAAGAACTGAAGCCTACTGACCACGCACAGCAAAAGCAAAGGGAGTTTGTTGAACGGATCATGGAACAACAACAAGTGGATGCTGATTTTTCAAACTGAATTATCTTTAGCGATGAGACTCATTTTCATCTTGATGGCTTTGTTAATCGTCAAAATTGTCCAATTGGGGGTTCAGAAAATGCACGAGTGATTATTGAGAAACAAATGTATCCACAACGTGTCATTGTTTGGTGTGGATTTTTGGGTGGCAATAATAGTTAATAGTGCTCGCTTTCGCGACATGATAATCCAGTTTTTTGTGCCTAAATTGCAACTTATGGATGTGGACGACATGTAGTTTCAACGAAACGATGCCACATGCCACACAGCCCGAGAAACAATTTAATTACTGCATGAGTCATTTCAGTCCCGTTTTGGTGATCAGAATTGTCCGCTCAGATCATGCGATCTAACGACGTTGGACGTTTTTCGTTGGGGTTCTTTGAAGTCTAAGGTTTATGCCAACAAGCCCATGACCACCCATGCCTTGAAGGAGCAAATTGAGCGATGTATCAATGAAATTCAGCCACATTTATGCGAAACGGTTATGAAAAATTTCGACAAAAGAGTACGTATGTGCCAGTAAAGTCATGGAGGTCACTTACCCGATATGCTATTCCATACATAACTCTATACTATATACTTTATGAATCAATAAAACATTTATCAGTTTTAAATAAAATGCTGTGTTTTCTATTAAAATGCGGCTCTAAAATCCACAAAAAATGCATACACTTTTTTTCTTTTCATGAAGTTTTAGGTGGACCACCGAAGCTAGATTGTATATATTATCCACGGTGGAGTATTACTTCCTGAAACATGCCTGATACTCTGTCATGTTACCATGCTTCTCAATCCAGAAGGATAATCTTTCATTTAATAATCCAATTATCACATTGGCAATACAATTTAAATATGAAATTCCTCGATAATTGCATATAGGAAACAATATAGGAAACACCATACTTGTTATGAATGCATCATATACCTTCCCTCTTTCAAAAATCGTATTATGAGCTTTCACTAGCACGTCCAGGAACTCAATTGTTGCATTTTTCAGGAATTCATATGATATCCTGTCTTTCCCGGGAGTCTTGTTAAGTCTGACCTTTGCTAGAGTCTGTTTCATTTCCTCTACTGGTATAGGTATATCCAAATCTTCATCTTTAATAAGCTTAAGTGCATATTGGATGACATGTTCCAATTGTGAAGGACTTAAAAGAGAATGAAAATAAACCTTAAACCCTGGAGCTGGAATCTCAGTGCTCCACCGATAATTTTGGTTTCTAATTTCCTTTGGCAACTTCCACCATTCTTTGCTATCGCTTATCCTATTAATTTTGTAATTGATCTGCTGGTAATACGTAAACTTATTTTCCTTACATATACTCTTGTAATGTTGATTCGCTTCTAGATATTTTACCTTGTCTTCTGTATTCATTGTACTTTTGTATATATTCAGTATAATGCTCGCGCTCGCGATTAACTCTTTTCCACGAAAGCCTTCTATAGTCTGCTGTAATTCACCTATTCTAGAATTAATATCTCCAATACCCACCGGGTTAAGTACTTCGTGTTCTATGAAATATTTTCTCAGCATATCAAATTCAAATTCCCAATTACTTCCTCTAATCAAGGTAAATGTTAAAAATACTCCACTCTGTGTTATAGTATAGAGGTGATAACAAATCCACAGTAGACGAAATGTTTTTTACATTTAAGGGATAAATAATAAACATGTTGACAGAAAAATAGGTTTAACGCTGTAAGCAGCAAAATGCTGCGCCAGGCATCAAGCAGAGCATATTAAGCTGACAGATAACACTGACATTGTTCGTTAATATTTGTTATTACTTTGGCGATAGTGTCACGCATTATCGAATTCTACGTCACTAGTTAGATCTCAGTTAATTTCTCTTGGTATATTTTTGCAGACACACAAAAAGTAACCAACAGTTTGGTATTTAAAATTTGATGGCATACCTCTAGATTGTTGGAAAAGTAAAATTATTGACATTAAACGCTCAAGCAGGTGTAGTAGATGCTCCAGCTTTGAAATTACTTCTGAACAAGCTATTCGATTGCGAGTAGATAAATGCTGCAAATTAGAGTTGGGCTAAGTTGTGAATTTACGTTCAGAGGCATAACTGTAATTTCGATTCACTGTGAATATAACCTGTGAATGTGAATTCATGAAAGGGGGGAAATAGATAAATATTTTTAGAATGAAATCTGAGTAAGTGTTATTAAAATAAAATTCATAAAAATCATGGTAATGGCTTTATTGGAAATATAATTTTATGCCATTAGTGCTTAAATATGACTTCAGACATAAGGGTACCGCGGCTAGGTCGAAACAGCGCAATGTGGAAGTCCAATTTTCGACAACTATCTCGAACAGCTGGGGCCGTATATCGACAATAACGCGGCGAATGTTAGCTTCCAAGTTGTCCATCGTCTCTGGTTTATCGGCGTAGACTACCGACTTCACATATCCCCACAGAAAATAATCCAAAGGTGTTAAGTCACACGATCTAGAAGGCCAATTCACAGGTCCATTACGCGAAGTTATGCGCCCATCGAATGTTTCCTTCAATAAATTGATTGTGGCCCGCGCTGTGTTGCATGTTGCGCCGTCTTGTTGAAACCACAGCTCTTCCTCGTTAATGCCATCTAATTGGGGAACGAAAAAGTCAGTAATTTATCGCGCTCTCCATTGACTGTAACGTTCTGTTGTTGTGGTGAAAAAGAAGTCAAGAGCAATCTCGTGTTCGGCCCATTCACTGAACGTACAACGCACACGATGGTCAAGCGGCTTCAATTCTTGGACGAGCTGGATCTTGTAAGCTCGTAAACCAAGATCTTTAGGTAAAATCTTCCATAAAGTTGATGGATACAGCTCCAATTGCTGTGCACAACGGCGAATCGACTCATTCGGGTCTTCTTCAATACTACGCTCTACAGCAGCAATAGTTTCTTCGGTGCGCACTGTACGACGTCTCTGCGGATGTAAATTATCAATTAGAGTATGCGTGGTGTGAAAACGATCCATGGTTATTCGAATTACTTGCCCGGATGGACGATTATGTCGGCCGTAAAATGGATATAGCGCCCGATAAGTTCCACAAACTGAACCACGATTTTCGAATTTGCAAGCGTTTTTCTGGCGTAAGTCTATTCATGGTAAAATGGCAAACCAAGCTGAGTACAAATCAGCTGTCAGCTGTCAAATTGGCTGTCAGTGGAAAAAGTATTGCCAATTCGAAAACAAACTCCTAAAAAATTACCCTTTACATATCAATATGAAACAGTACATACATACATATTCAGTATTTAGAGAAGATAAACTTACAAAAACTTAGTGTTGTTGATAGTTAGTAACTGAATGCTTTCTACTATTGAATTATTTCGTTCGTTTATTCATTCATTCAGAAAGCGGTCAATACATACAATAAAAAAAACTCTGTATGCGGATCTGTTATGTATGAGGTCGGGAGTTCACATTACAAAAAAAAAACTTAAAATTCTGAAAAATTCCCACTCAAAAACGATTTCCACCATCAGCCTCGGGAGCAAGTCGGACATTTTGGAAGATTGCGTGGTTACCCAACTCATTCAGCGAACTTTCCATCACTAGGAAAGTGCTGTACTCGGTACAACTATACAGATAGCACTGCCATAAGTTTCATTCAAGTACGATTTCGAGACCTCTCGAAACAGAAATGCATTCATTTACTTATCAAAATTAAAAAAAATAAGAGAAATAACGAGTAGCGAATATTCTCTATCAAAGTCAAATAAAAACAGAAAGTGAAATGAAACAGAAGTGTTACTTCCTCTTTCTTTTCCGCAAAGTTGACAGTCTGTAGAGAGATACATAAATCGTATAAATCGACTGCTGTTAAAACCCTTTGTCGGACTGATTATACAATAGTCCGTTGGCTTAGAGGGACAATCCAGCAGAGTTTTGGCCACCTGCTTCATCAATATGGGGCATAATCGCTTTCTTTTGACACGACTGCGGCAAAGCCATAGGAAGGTTACCTGTGTGTATGTACGTATAACCGATTCGTATAGGCCTTACGGGTGTGGCCATAAGCTTATTCCATAAATCTAATACATATGTCTGGCAGTAGACGCAATTATGAAATTGAGAAACTCAAAGTCGATTGGAACTTATCATGCGGTTAGATACTGGCAGTACTAGTTCCAACTGTCACACTACAAAAATGGCTTAATTTAGACATTATTTTGACCAATTGAATGAACCAATGATGAGTTACCACCCAAAGCCTAAACGGCTGAACCGATTGTTATAAAGGTATGTGGCATCAAGAGATTTATCTTGATTTCACGGATGACATTGGCTACGTTATTTTGGAAAAAAAAGAATGCGGTAGATAGTAGATGCCAATTTGCCAAATTAAATGTTCGAAGATGCTTAAAATTTATGACGTGGGTGCTTTAAACGTAAGGGTTTTCAAACGATTTTGCAACAAATTGGCAGAATACGGGCCTATATCTATTACAAATTCCGATGCATTTAAAACATTATAAAGCAGTGAAAGAATGGAGTATGGTTTTCAAAACTATGAGTATGCGGTAATTTTTTCACATTTCACCTCAAGGCAAATCTATAATGCCCCGAGACGCTTGTAGTACTGACCCATCTGTCAATCTCCGATACCCAACACGTATACTTCACGGAGCCTATAGCAAGATGTAGATTAGCTAACTTAAGCTTTGACATTTGGTGTGTATTAGATATATTTCACTAGATGGCGTACCAAGTTTTCTGAAAACAAGTCGCATAACGGTACTTATTAACGAATTTTTGAAAATTTGGACTTCATTTTTTGTATTTTTTAACGTATTCTGCAAATTTCAAGGCCGATAAGCTACAGCTCTACGTGGTGTCGTTGTCCAGATTGCATTTATTAGCTCTATAGAATTCTTTTATGTGACTGTCTTAAAGCTGTTGCCAACAGTCGGATTGGCCCCTATCAGTGTAGTTTTAGGCAAGGTATTTACATTGTCGCAGATCTTGGAAAAAAACCCAAGGGACTATACCGGTTGTACAGCGACTTCGAAGGGTTCGAATTCATCGCCTGAGATGGCTAGGATATGTAAAGCGAATGAACATCAACGCTTCTGCCCGGCAAGTCCTGAAATCCAGGGACGACGCGATAAATTAAGACCTCATCTAAGGTGGCGTACACAAGTGAAAAGTGGCCTCGTGGGCAAAACTGTTGGTTGAGTCCCAGGTCTACCCCGGTCTGTAGCGCCATCTAAAGTAAAGCAAGTAGAATTATGTTCTAGCTCTAGATGTCATACAGATCTATAGATCTATCATAACGTGCAATAAAATCGTTATCAGGTTCGTATAGTATATATACGCTTTCACATATCTGAAGTTTTAATTCTTTTTACGGTTAAATTTTTATGATGGAACAAACAAACCAATTCCATCCAAAGTATCAATATTTATTAAAAGTCCATTTGACTCATATTGCGTGATACGAAATGTCATCAAAAAAGTCGATCGTAAGTTGAATCAACCTTCAAATAACTAAATGCTGCCATAAAAATTTCACTGAACTAATTCGCTATACTCGTATATATCGGAAATAAAAAAGCATCGCAAAAAAAAAAAAAATATTCTAAATCGTGTTCCAATGTCAAAATAATGGCGCCCTTGACATTTATGGAACTAAATTCGATCCACACTGACAGCCAGTCTGTCAGACATCATTAATATTCATCTTTAATTAAAATAGATTATCACTTGTTAGCTGTACTGTTCGTGTATCTCACTGCCGCATGCATATATGAATGTAAGTACATTTCACATCCTCAAGCCGATACACCCAGTTCTGTTGTTTACTTGCCTGCATTTTTGCGTGGGTTTTATAATTACTACTCATTTACCGTAATCTTTCCACCAGAAATAAAAAAAAAAAAAATGGGTGATGTGGATCATTTTAATTACTTATCTTCAGAGATGTACTCCGTGCTTTGTAAAACAGCCTGGATGCGTTCGCAAGTCAAATGATTAATTAGTTTGATTTGTAAAAGGAATGTTATATCCGAAGTAGATCAAATTACACCCTGTATTACGGCAATGACGTAATTAATACGAGTACCATTGACATTGACAGAATTTAATTAACGCACAACATCCTCTCCTCAGCAAGTGATATGTTCCAGTTATTACGAATTAATTGCTTTTTATCACCCAACAAAGTTGAATGTCTTATTTGGTGAGTGAGTGAGTCAATGGTTATTGTGTCTCACGTAAAAAAAAAAAAAAAAACAATGAACCAAGCCTCAGGGAGATACTTTCATAATTAAAATAAATTCTCTTAATAAATTCGCAAATGCGCTGCGAGCACGTTTGTATAGCTCTGTGCCTTATTATTAGCAGTTACAAGTAGACACCTTTTATAGAAAAAGGTGTGCATAAATTGAATGGGCAATCAAATAAACTGCAGTGTTCGAGTGATGGGTAGTACTAGTATGTAATTGCAATTCATTGAGAAAACACAGTCAGTTCATTCATAAATACATATGAAAGTGATTTTCCCGCACCTTTGTGCTTCCAGAAGAAGGATCTAAATTGGTTTGGTTAAGCAATTAGCAACTACGTGATTAATGCGTTAAATGGGTTATCGTATGTATAGCGTTTAGGTGGTATAAATTGATGGCACATGAGACTACGTGAAATATACCGCGTAGTTTATACTTGAATGCATAGTCTTTGATGGGTTTAAGTAGATTCAAATTAAGACAAATGTATGTGAAAGAAACTGTGATCTCTGTCAAATATAATTAGCGGTATAATGTCTTCTAAGAACAGAATTTTAGCATTCGCAACAATCATCACAACTGTTTTAACGCCATAAAGCTTTCTCCATGCTCTTTCATGTCAATAAGTAAGTAAGCCTTAAACAAATAATATAGTTTCATTGAAATCGGCTAAGTAATTCCCTAGAATTTAAAGGGTGACCAGATAGCAATGATAGTTTTTTTAATTGTTATTTTTCAGCAGCTGTCAAATTTACCAATGACACCCAGCTGTCCAAATATTCAGTAAGGTTTGCCATTTTATCGTGCATCGTTTAACACTTCCCGAACGTGTCGAAATTATTAAAAAATATTATCAAAATTCCAGCTCAGTTGTAGATACTCGTACGCAACGTGAATTTCGTCGTGAGGTCGGTCGTCATTATGGCTTCAGTGTGCAGGCAATTCGTCGCGTCATGGAAAAGTTTGAGCGTGAATACATTCCTTTGGACCTTAAGCCACCAACCAGACAGAGATCGGTGCGAAGTGAAGTGTTCAACCAAGCATTAATGCATCCACAAAGATTGACTGTTTGGTGCGGTTTATGGCACGGCGGCATCACCGGTCTTTCAAAATGAGGAAGAAGACACCGTTACCGTCAATGGTCCTCGACAACATCGATATATCCGAGTTGTGGTTTCAACAAAAAGGCGCTACATGCCATACAAGCGACGCAATGCTCGAAGTGTTGAAAGAGAAATTTGGCGACTTGGTCATCTCACGGCGACCGTTCATCAATTAGCCGCCGCAATCATGCGACTTGACACCACTCGACTATTTTTTCTAGGGCTACGTCAAATTCTTAGTCTACGCTAACAAGCCAACCACTTTAGACGAGCTCGAGGCCATCATATGAGACGCTATTGCCGGAATAACGCTGCATATATTGGACCAAGTCATCAAAAATTGGACCGACCGCTTGAAGCACTGCCAGCGAAGCCTAGGCGGCCATTTAAATGATGTGCTATTCCATACATAAAGGCATGAATGTAGCTTAAAAATAAAGCCACAATTAATTTGATATCTCACACTGTTGTTGTTTTATTTAAATTGTTTTTCCTATCGTTCTTATCTGGTTACCCTGTATTATATAGACATTTCGTCATTGTTTGCGAGACGTCAGTAAAGATGGTTTTGTTGACGCACTATACATCAGAGAATGTCGGCAGACCTCTCTTATAGCGATAAGTTGGCAGGGTGATTATAATCATTTCCCATGTACCTATACTATACAATCATCGAACAATTATTTTACATGTTTAACAAGCTATTGCTCCTCAAGCATGTTGGCATTTATTTCAATTGGTAAACATGCTTAAGACAAACAACGTGGGTATGACGAACAAATACTATTTCAGAATTGACGTACAGAGATCAAATCTGATTAAGATTTAAGAAATGATAATTTGATGAGAGCACAGCAAACGTGAAATAGTATGTTGACCTTAACGGAAATCTCAATAAAGATTTGTTTACTTATATCACGACTTGTAGGAGTATAAAGGCCCATTGAACTTGACAATCAAACAAAACTTGTAGAAAGAGAAGTAGGACCTAATAAACGGATCATCGCTAAATTGCCTAAGAAAGTGAATACATCAGTCTAAGAGCCTGCACACTAGAGATTGTAACCCGCAAAGAGTTTTAAAGTACGATTTAAGAAAAGTATGAAGAAGACAGAGCTAGAGGCCTACAACTCAGAGTTTATGGTTGGGCCACATTGCTAGTATAATCTTTCAAAAATATTCGGTTCAGTAATTTAAAAAAACGGAAGAGGGTCACCCTACATAATAGGTGTGTTTTTTTGGTATCCTATATAAGCTTAACAAAAAAAAGTGTGTACTAAACAAGACAACAACGTGTCTGTCAATCCATAAGGTTTTCAAATTGTGAGTCTACAAAAGATATCGATAATTTGCAAATGAAGGGTCTAAAATGTCTCCAAAATGACGCCATTAAAAACCAAATTTTTTTTTTTATAATAAAATAATGGGCAGGTTCGGGTTCACTGTTACTGGGTTAGCTTCTCTTCTGATTGGTCTACAGAGCCAGATATTCAGGTGAAGTATAAGAAGGGAAAGCAGACTAATCAAGGCACGAATTACCAAGCTAAGTTCTCAGTCATCAATACACTCAAACACAGCTGATCAGCGAAATTGAGTTGGCTTTGTATTGGGGACAGTTTGGGTAAATTCTTTTAATTATTTAATTTACTTAGAACTACAAATAATTCAGTCGTATTTATTAATACTCTTTTATCTATAAAAATTACTTTTCCTAAAGATGAAAGGGTTTGGCGTTTATCTTACCATACTTTGCGTTCTGTGTAATCTGACATATGTAGTTGAAAAATCAGGGAATGGAAATCAGAACATGCCCAATTAAAGTTTTCTACTTTAAATGAACAGCTGATTGCTCAAGTGTCATTTAATGGCATTGAGACGTCTGTGCTGCCAAATTGAGTTGGCTTTGCATTGGGGATAGCCTGTGTAAATTCTTTTAATTATTTTATTTATTTAGAACCATAAATAATTCTGTCGTGGCTAATATAATTTTTTATTATTCTTTTATCTATAAAAATTAATTTTTTTAAACGAAAATTTACAAAAAGTG
The DNA here is from genome assembly GCA_963082735.1 of Pocota personata. NCBI lineage: Eukaryota > Metazoa > Arthropoda > Insecta > Diptera > Syrphidae > Pocota > Pocota personata. The sequence goes on along the minus strand of OY720429.1, from coordinate 26,579,896 downwards.
ATGGGTGACCATACAGTCAGACTTTGCGTTCTGTATAATCTGACATAGCTGAGTAGTCAGGGAATGGAAATCAGAACATGCCCAATTTAATTTTTCAAGTGTCATTTAATGGCATGGAGACGTTTGTGCTGCCAAATTTTTTATGATGATATTCTTTGGCAGGAATGTGTGTTTTATTATGATTTTATTACAAGCTTACATAGGACACCGAAAATTAACACACCTATAAAATATGTAGCTTTTTTGAAATTTTTTTGAGCCCCACGCACACCCAAGTGATAGGATGACACAAATTCAAACTAGTGTACAGCCAATACCGCATCACTTCGGTGTGCGTTGTCTCATATGTTTACATTGGTTTACATGCATTGAAGAATGCATGCCAAGTCGCTGTGCCTTAGACGCCCGGAACAAGGGTGTGGCCGACATTGGAATGGCATGTGATCACCATCTTATGATAGGTTTCATATGCCTTCGTGTTTCATCCGAAGAGATATCGACATCTCCCAGTATAGTGAATGTTCAGTAGCGGATTATGCACTGGTGCCATTATTCGTAGCACATAGAGGCATCGCACTCTATGCAAGTGATTAAGTTAGCTTGCAACTGCAGTTTCCGTTTGGTAGCTTAGATGACTCATTGTTCCTTCCTAACACTAGCTGGCTTCGCCACTCTGGTTTAGTAAAAACAACTCCAGGCCTATAGTCTGAGATCTTCGCTGAGTTCAAGGACCGACATGCATTCCTGATGTTGACAGGATAAATTCTTATTATGATTGCAGTTTATACTCCTCTTGGAAAGTCGGATCATTATTTGGTATCAGCTAAATTCACGCACTCACATTTGCATTTAGTTAAAAAAAAATATTCCCTCGGGCAACAATTTGGCAGCACGAGAGTGCCAATTGGACCGAATTCGTTTTTTATTGCTTAAAGCGGGTTTCTCTGCTTTCGCAATAGAGACGTAAATGCTGCACCTGATCTCAATAGAAACAAGTTTCAGAGTCGGATAACTCTCATGGAAAGCATTTTTAGCCACCACCTTATGAGCCATCTTGAAAAAAACCATCTTCTTAATGACCGTCAGTGAGGTTTACAGTAACAGCGTTCCGATGTTCCCCAGGGGTCAGTACTCACTCCATCCCTTTTTCAGATTTACATCGAACAGCCTCCTTTCTGTTACCCGTAATCCGATTTATTCCTTTGCGAATGAAAGCACCACACCATGGCAAGGATCCCAAATTATCGGCAGCGAATGCTAACCGATCTCAACTCTGATATTGATGCAATCATAAACTGGGGCTCGAAAAATCGAGGTGTGTTCAATGCGTCAAAAATCCAGTTCTGTCAAGATCAAACTCAGAGTGCATGGAGTTGATGTTGAGTAATCTAATGCATAGTTTTTCGATGGAATCAACAGATTAATGATGATGCAAAATGTAGTGCTAGATAAATAGGATACCTAAAAAGTGTCCTGCGGAATTGACATCAATCTATAAACCTTATGTTCGTCTGGAACTTGAGTGTAATTCGCATGTTTGGTCAGAAGTTTCATAATCGCGTTCAGCTACAAGTTTGTAGCTGAATACTGTCATTTTCACCCATTCTGCACATGTACACTCCAGGCCAAAAGTTTGAGGCCTACCTAGACAACTGACTTCATTCATGCGTGGAGATTGAATTTTATGAATTACATTGGTTTTTTTTTTACCTGGATTTTCTACCTGAACAATACACAACACATTTAGATAGTATTAGGTCGTTACATATGAAGTTGCCGATTTTTATGTGGAAAGTTACACAACGCTATTTCAAAAATTAAAAAAGTTTATTCCAAAAAATAATCTCCATTTACGTCTGTGACATTTTTCCAACGTTCCACCAAAGCAAAAATGCCTCTTTTGAAAAAGTCCTTATCCTTTCGGGCTAAGAAGTCCTTAAACTCCTGTTTTATGGCATCTGGGCTTATGAATTGTTTATTTTGGAGGTTTGCCCAAACTTCGGAAAAGGTGGTAGTCGGTCGGGGATAAGTCTGGTGAGTAAAGCGGATGAGGCAAAACTTCATAACCTATATCCGCCAGCTTCAGGAACGTCGACGGTGCGGGATGTGGTCTTGCATTGTCATGCAGCAATATGGGACCATGCCTATGTACCAGTGACGGATATTTTTGAACAATTTGTTGTGCATTATGTCGATTTCTCTACAGTACGACTTGGCCGTGATTGTTTCTCCGCGTTTGAGAAAGGAATAATTGACAACTCCCTTACTCGTTTACCATACTGTCACCATTACCTTTTTGTTGGTATAGGATCCACTTTTCGTCGCAGGTGACAATGCGATGCAAAAAAAGATCCAAACGGTGTCTGTTGGTCAAAGATATTGCAACCTCCAAACGTCGCAGCATATTCGCTGGTGTTAGGACGTGGAGCACCTATCTCTCTAGTTTTTTAACCTTTCCGATGGCGGAAAGGTGGCGACTTATGGTTGCAGTTGACACTTTGAACCCTGTAGCAAGGCTGAGAACAGTTGTAGCTGGATTTTCTTCAACAGCTGCTGCAAGTTTTTCATTATTAATGACATTCTCTGGTCTACCCCTTGGCAAATTTTCGAGCGAAAAATCTCCCTCGCTGAACTTGGTACACTAGTTTCGAACAGTTCTCTCACTTCACGTACCCAAACCAAAAAAACACCGTTAATTTCTCTAGTCGCTGCGGCAGCGTTCATGATTTTTTTAAATTGAAAAAGGAAAATTGCCCTTAAATTTATTGGTGAAAGCATTTTCTATGTAAGGAAAAAAGTCAACTCAATGAGCTAATAGCCTAAATTAATTTTTACCGTTAGAAAGATTAAACTGCACTGTTTTCTTAAAAAAAAGGAACTGGATAGAAGGGTCCGTGATCAATGCCCATCATCAGAATCTGCATTGCGGAATATACTATTGGATTGCTGGGGCAATATACCACAGACAACAATTCAAAAACTGATAGCTATTATAAAATGCCAAGAATTGAAAAAAACAGTAGTCGAATGTAAAGGTGGCTTTTTCGACGAAAAATCTATTTAAGTAATTTTTTCTTTATGTCAAGAACAAAATGAAAATATTTTTCTTCTTATTTTGGTTTCTTATATATTCCCCGTTCATTTTAGAGTTCTGTTCGATGTCAGATTTTGCTTTTCCTTCGAATATTGAAGGCGGCCTCAAACTTTTGGCCTGCAGTGTATGTACTTTACAGCGCGCACCGATCACCGTAGATCACTTTCTTTCCTTATCTGTCTACTCTTTAACTCTTTCCTACACCTTTTCCTTTCACTCCATAACTAGGATTTACAAACTTTAAAGAACACAGTGGTGGAGAACATTAAAGAGGTGAGTGGAGAACATTAAAGAAAAAATGTGAGTAGGAAAATTTAGCTACCACCCATTATCTGGTGCCAACTAAATTCTCCAACCCATCAAGAGGGGCTGAAACTGCGACATTTATTCAGAGGAGAGGTTAGCAAGAATGGCCATTACTGTGAACTTGTCATGTTCAACTCAGCGAACATTACTGTGTAATGGACTCCAGGTGTTGTCGGTCCAGAATGTCGAGGCCAAATTGTGGACTCCGAAATCTGCCGCAACAACGATTTCTGTTATGAGATTATGATAAAACTAAATCTTAGAAGCATTCCCATCCCTAAATTGCCATTTCTAAAGTTCTTACAGTAATAATCTGAGGATTATCCCAGTCATAATCGAGAAGAATTTTGCAAACCCAAATTGAATTCTGAATACAAGTTCACCCTGAAAAAATTTCCCCAATATTGCAAAGGCGAAGGGATAATTAGCCTAAGGAACATTGCCCTATAATTTTTTCGGGCCATGTCTGGAATTTTGACATCATTTTCTGTCGTATGATAACCACATAAGTACAGGCATTGTGTGCTCTTCTATGACTACAAGGGTGGCATTCCAGTTGAGGAGACACATAGACTGTGCGTCACAAAGCGCTCATCCATTAAATATGAGTGCAGCCATGGTTCAGAATGCTAAGTTGTGCATATGTACGTGTTGCTGAGAAATTATTTGGTTACTTCATAACCTAAAGACGTCTGTTATTTGGGGTGGTAAAATATTGTAATACATATTTGCGTTTACTCAAATTTGATTAGAGTCTTTGTGTTAATACAATATTCTTCTTATTTTACGTCAATAGCAATCTCAATCTATGTGTCTGCTAAATGAATTACTTAACTGACAATATAGACAGTTATTAGTCGACAAGAATAATTGATTTAATGATTCGACCACTTGATTCTAATAGAGTGTTCTCTATAGTGTGATAGAGAGAATGTGATCGTTAACCCCTAGGGCTGCCATTATCGCCTGTCGACTGATTAAATTAATAGATAATCACTCAAATTGATTGTTTATCATGTTTAGTATGAATGAAATATTCAGAGGTATGAGATGTTAATTTAATAAAAAAAGGTAAATTGATGTTTTGAGAAAATTACTGATGAAATTAGAGGAAACTAATTTAAAAGATTATTTATAAACAGAATTGATGGGTAATAATTATTGGAGTAAGCAAGAGGGACAAAATTAAATGAAAATTAACAAAAAACTACTTTAAAATTAATAGCTTGTACTTTAAAATAAATACTGTCATGGTAATTGTCCGAAGAAGTCATAGGTTAGGTTGGGTAGATGGGCGCCCTGGAATATGCATGTCACTGCGCACTTAGACCAACAGTCGTGTCCATTGCGCCCATATCAGTTGTTTTTACCCTGAAAAACTGAAAGAAAGAAAAGAAAGCCGCCGATTTAGAACCACCCAGATAAGGGTATGAATCTCAGGAGGTTTATCAGCTTGATTTTGTTCAAGTCCTCCAATTCCATGAAAAAGAGTCCTCATTCTTCTGCTGGCAGGACAGGACATTCATTGATGAACAGACTCAATTTCTTCTTCGCACCTGCAGCTTCTGCAATAATTGTTATGTATAACGCTGAGACGCTTCGCGTGAATACCAAAGGTACATTGCCCCGTAATGATGCCGGAGACGACTCGTGTGTTACTACAATTTAGCTTAATTAGAGAAAGAGATATTTTCTTGTCATGTCAGGGTTCTAGCCGTCACACATGTATCCAAGTGGACGCAGCCCCTGATGGCTATACCAGTGGCTTCGTCGTCTATGACTATAGAGCTATGGGGAGAGCCTGCGAAATCGTCTGCTGTTTCAATACTTTTAATATGGATATGTCCTGGTATCCAGCATATGGTTACATTTAGGTGTCTTCTGCAGATGTTTACAAGTCTTGATCTGGTTACAGTCTTGATCCAAGGCCTTGTCACTGTACACCGCAATTATCTTCCCGACGATATTCTCTTCTAAGATAATTTTTATGGCTAAAATAACGGCTTAGAAAATACTGCACTCTAGCCTCTGTACCTACGTCCATTTTGGAACTGTCTATGGAGAAGGCTAGCTCCTCTTTGGTTGTGACTTGCTGATTCTTCTAGTCGTTTCTGTAAGGACTTCTGATATTGAACTCCCGCCAAAAGCAAGTATCGGAGCCACATTGTCAGTTTCTATCTGCCTAGTAGTAGTTTCCCATCGGGATAGGATGGAAGCATAATACTGATGACCAAAATCCTGCTTCTTTTAGTCTTAACGCAGTTTTAATGTCGAGATTATTGCAGTAGATATTCAACGAATGCTGTGGGTGTCGCTTTAATAGATCCTGTAATCCCGATGAAGTATTGTTTTTTTTTTTTTTTGCAAGTGGAGGTGAAAATCTCGAGACTTGTGCCTTTAAGTCGTATGGGACTCTTATACCATAAAAACACTTTCGGGTATAACTACCTACTTCTAATATTGTGCCTAGCCCGCAGCAATTTAATTTTGTTAGATTAGAGGCAAAGTTGAAAGAAGTCTTTTGCTGCTGATTTTCTTATTGTTTCTTATTACTTTAATGCGTTTTTTTTTTCTGGGTGGCTAACTCGAAAGGTTTAACTCGTTTTAGTCTTTCTACTGAAATATTGGTATTTTCATTGTTGTCGTTGCTTTGGAGCCTAATTTTGTGCCGCCTAGTTGACTTCTTGATTTCGAAGCCAATTGTCTCTATACCTAGGGTTCTGTTTAGGTATGTGTTACGAATGTACCTCGGAGCACTAACAATATTTTTAAGTGCTTTATTCTGAAATCTTTGGATGCAATCTATATTTGACTGTCTTGACCATCCCCAAAGCTTATCCCGTAGGTCCATACCGGCCTTAGGTAGACAAGAAAATCTACTGATAAGCCAATACACTTTCTGATACTTAAGGTTAAGGTTCTGTAACACGTTTCATGCCCAAATACTTAGCCGTGTCAGAATATGAAATAATGCTGTTATTTATAAATACTGGGACAATATGTATACTGACTTAAGTCCATTCAGTATTATTTGCCATTTTCTCGTCCAGGAGCTATTGACTTTTGAAGGTTTTGTGTGGATTCTTGAATTGTGTTTCCCACTCTCAGCATAACAGTTTCATATGCAAATGTAGCTATGGTTGTGTTCTCGGAGCGGTATGTCTTTTGTGAATAACAAATAAAGAGTAGGTTCCACCACACTACCCTGTGGCACACCAGCTCAGATTTGTTTTACTTCCTACAACTCATTCTCTTGTCTAATCTTTAAAAAAGTAGTTAATTATGTAGCATTCTGGAATGGTGATGTAGACATCTAGACATCATTGTACCACACCCTATCAAGGGCCTGATCTACGTCCAGAACAGACATTTTGTCTTCTAAAGCCTTTTCTATTTTGCCCGCTAATCTGTGATTTTTTTTTAGAATGCCTATTTCGAAACCTGGACTGAGGATCAGGGCTTTTCCCTCTACCACAGGTAGAAGCCTTTTAGGTAGGGGTTTTTGAAATAGTTTTGAAATCAACGGTAGTGAAGATATCGGTCGATACGATGTGATTTAAGTGGGAGGTTTACCTGGCTTCGGTATAATAATTATCTCGGTTATTTTCACGTTTGAGGTATGTATTTCAAATGGAAAGCTGCATTTATAATTCGATGGCTTTTTTCGATAGCTGTTTCAGAATCTTCCCGGAAATTAAATCAAATCCTGGAGCATTTTTAATTTTAATGCTTGTTTTTACTTCTTTCGCTATTTCTTTGTAAATAATCAGTCGAATGGGCCCTTCTTCCTCATTTATCAGGACCATCGTTTCATGCTCCAGTTCTTCGTATGGTTCGAAGATTTTTTCCAAGTGATCTGCAAAAGCGGTTGCTTCTTCTTCCTGATTATATTATAGCGCAAGAATTAATTTTAAAGTTCGTTTAATTAATTTATTGTTATTTTACTTTTTCTTAAAATTTGGTAGTTGTAAGTGTCAATTTTAAAGTATATTTTATACATTTTAACGCATGGTTAAATACGTCCTAATACTATGTTTTCATTAGAGCCAAATGAGATGATTGCGACAAAAAATCACATATGAGGTGTCAAATTATCTCATTTTCAGTATATTTCCCCATTTGCTAAATTTATCTCATTACTATCAAATCAGTACAAAATAAAGTTCAACAAGGCAGACATACCTTTTATAGGATTGAATTGAATGAAAAACTGTTAAACAAAAGAAAGTATGACATTTCCACGCTTTATTAAAGATTATACCTATTTTTAAAAAAACAAGGATTGCAGATTTCTCCTCCTGAATATAGACCTATATCCATTTTGCCTTTTTTTCGAAGATCATGGAAAAATTAATTCACGTTGAATTGCCTGCATATTTGCGAAACAACAAATTGCTGTATAGGAACCATTCTGGTTGTAGGCAGAAGCATAGTTGCATCACTGCTCTCTTAAAAGTTACAGATGATATTCGGGTTTCTATTGATTAAGATGATGTTACATTTTTAACTTTACTTGATTTTTTCAAGGCTTTTGACAAGGTAAACAGTTGGTATTGAAATTAGAAAGCATATATCGCTTCTTTTCGGAAGCTACGAAACTTATAGCTTTTTATCTGGCAGAAAGAAAACAAGCAGTACCATTAAAAAACCAAATATCCGAATTTACGAATGCATTAACAGGAGTGCCACAAGGGTCAATCTTAGGCCCCTTATTGTTTGCCATTTTTATTAATGACTTTCCGCTGTCGGTTAAAAATAGTTTTGTACACATTTGTGCTGATGACGTGCAATTTTATTTAAGCTGTAAGCTTAATCGAAGAGGGAGCTCATAGATTGAATGAGGACCTCAAGCAGGTATCATTTTCGACAGAGAGCAATTCACTACAGTTGAATCCACTTAAATCAAAATGATTAGTGATATTTAAAAATAAACTGGATACAGATTATTTCCCAAAGTTATATCCGGGAACTTTTAAAATCGAGTACATTGACAAAGCAAATAATTTAGGCATATGGTTGAACCGAACTCTCACTTGGGATGATCACATTAAGTCAATTATTGGTAAGGTGTATGGCTGTCTAAGGAACTTATCTCAATATTTTACGCCACAATATACAAGATTGATGCTTGCTAAGAGCTTAATTCTTCCACTAATTACTAATCTTCTGTAGCCCGAGTGCCGGCATAAAAAGAAAACTTATAGTTGTCTTTAATAACCCCATTCGTTATGTTTTCCTAATAAGTAGATACGACCACGTCTCCTCTTTTCCTAACAAAATTCTTGGCTGTACTTTGGAAGCTTACTTGGATTACTTAGTCATAATTTATTTATATAAAATCATTGTCACTAAACAACCACCATACCTACATGAAAATATACCAAATATACTTTTGCGGTCATCTCGCTCTCTCTCTATTGTGCAACCTAATTTTTCATGTCTTACTTCCGAACGTCAATTATTGCCGACCGCCTGTGGAATGCATTGCCTCTATTTTGCTTTGATAATTATCTATTTCATTACTTTATAAATACATCATTGCTTTATAAATAAATAAAATTAATTATTGCTTCTCATTCTTTTTTCAAACTCCATTCGTCATAAAATTAATTTTAATTACACTTTTGCTACTATAAAGATTGTAACAGTCTAATATAAAGATACAAAGTTTATAATAAAGTTTGAAGTATAAAGTAAGCAGACAATGGCTTTGTTTGTAGTATCATTTCAAACGTCTCCTAGGTAATAATTGAACAATTTTTTTTGATTATTACCTCATGCATACACATAAACCCTGAAGATATCAGCAAATTGATGCTTCGAATGCACTTACAAATAAACAAGCATAGCTTACTTATGAGAGAATAAACAACTAGTTATCCCAAGTTTTACATGTAACATGTTCTCGTACTTGAACCTGGAAAGCCAACAATCTTGTTATGTTAAATGTCAAACCAAATGAGCTAAAAGTATTGAAAACACATCAAAATGAGTCACTTCGAATCACTCTAGTCACAACGTAGTATAAGTTCTTATAATTTTAATTAAAGAGCGTAAGTGTTTTGTTGATGTTTTGATTTTATTTAATAAAGATTTAACTATAAAAATTGCTAAAATTATTCATTAATTTTGACATCACTTATCACAGTTTCACGGTATGACCTGTTACCAAGCTTTGACCAGTTAGTAAACTCACCCCCATAAAAAGTGTTTTTTTGTTTCATTTTACAATTACTTAATGGATTTGGCTTTAACAAACTTTGGCCAAAGATTGTCTTATGTTTATTATATTTGCTTCTACTCGTACTTCACCGATCTCTTGAGGTTACAGAGTGGGGTCTTGATCGAATGGCCACTCGGTATACTGTAGATTCTGAGCAATGTGGAAGCTTCAATTTAATCTGAATAGAAGCATTTCTTTGATCGGGATTTAATTTAGTTAAGATAGTACCCTGCATTTTTTAACATTCGTATAAGTACATATTGATGTGTTATGCGTTACTAGTTACCAGGACTTTTCAACGCATATGTATGTTAAGAAATTTACTGACTATATCAATGTGGTGTGGCCGTGTTAGCCGTGTTTTATTGAAAAATGTGGCTAAATTCATAAATAACTGCACTGATGCCGAATCGGAAATGTTTAAAATCTGTAAATTAATTATCACCAAAGCTATTACTTCGTACTTCGATCTGGCATCACTGCAATCATAAAGCATTTATGAACTGAGACTGTGTACAGTAGGGAAAAAACGATTGGAGTGGAATCACCGGTGTTTTGAGCTGCCAAAAATAGTAAAGAACAACAAAGATTAGCAAGGACATAACCCTATATCAATTCGCAATACACCTAGTGGTTCCTTTCCTTAAGTCAGAATTTTCAAATTCGCCCAAGGGCATAGATGAACAACTATAAAGAGGTAGCCCACTTCGCAACCCTATATCCAATAACCCACTCAAAATTACATTTCGATTTTTTCATATTTCGTTCCTGTGAATAAGTGTGAACTTAAATTTTCAGCCATATTGGAAAAAGAGCTGTCAGAAACCGTGGAAAGTAGCATTGTTTTTTGACAGCCCTTGGGTGCGTTAAAAAATACGGGTTTGTTAAATTCTCAACGAATGCGTTGGGATTGTCATTTTTACGTTATGGCAATTTGCAAATTATTATTTTTAGCATTGTGCTACAAGTATCTCTTATGAATACATATTTCAGATAAATATATTTTATAAAATAGCTGGTATCTTATTTTTCCAAAGAAATAATTAAAATAAATTTTTCAACCAAAGCAAAAAACAATTCACAATAAATCAATTCGAACGACATTTTGATAGAATTACTTCTTAGTCCAACTTTTTACCTTGGGAAAGAGGGCAGGTTTCTTGAAAATACAAAGTTGTTTTTCAGGGCGAATCCGGCGCTCTTTTTGTTTAAAAGTTCTACAAAAAACGTCAGAGGGAGCATATACTTAACAATTACCATTTTGTTTTTGGTGCAACAGAATTCGGGCGGGGGTTGTTGCTGTTTATGTTTTTGAGTAGACACGAGTACCACTGAATGGATTTTAATGAGGTTTTTACTCGCCTTTGGAAAAGCCAACAGACCATTAATATGAAAAACGATTACACACCTAGGACGAATAGCTCTGTATGGGATGTTAGCGCAAAGTATCTACTTATGTACTTATTTTATCCTTACTCTCCCGTGGTGTATTCTTTGAGAATAGATCAGATATGTACATACGTATACAAAAATATACTTTAGGAAAAAATACTTAGAGTATTGAGAAAACTATAGGAGGTGCATCGAAAGATTGCACAGGAGATATGGAGCTCTTAAATAGTTTTACAAAAAGTCAGCGGGAACATAACCCCCGGTCAATACCTAACTGATAATCATTGATATTTAAATTCCCTTTTGGCTAGGGCGAAGCGCAGCGAGCCCATATGTTTGTAACATAAATGGCACTTCATTAAAAACTTGGTTTGATTCTCAGAGACCCAGTTCTTTTTGTACATAATTATGAGCGTGTGCGACGACAACTGACAAAGCTTTATAATAAAACAAAGCTACATTATCCGTAGACATAGGCAACACACCTGCACCACTCTGGCGTCACAAGTGTCAGCGCTATTCGCGTTTGACACACATTATTATTATTTTTCAGAATAAAATGTGATTACAAAACCGGTGTAGTTACTTAAGTTAGCATAATTAATTAACCTGTCAACCATACTTGGTTAAAGTTACACCTTTTAAATAAACTGCCAAGATCTGACAGCGTCACTTTTTTAAAACGTATTCAAAGCAAGCTATTGCATCAGTTTCTATTGGCTTTACTTACCTGTTAAAAAGTAGACATTGAACTCCTAGATATTCGACTTAAACATTTAGGAAAAGGTCTAGATAGTATATGGGTTAGGAACCTATTACGCGTTGCAGATGTCCGAACATCATCATTTTCCTAAAAGATCTGGGAACTAATTTTCCATATCACGTACCCTTGGGTAGGTTCGTTTTACCTTTAATGCTTTATTCAGGTGGGTTCATACGCTCATGCATTTTACATCAGATGCTGGATTAAATTTTGACTTAAGGATGACTGAAATAAAAGTGTTTTTCATAGTAAAATCTATCCTTCACGACCCCAACATTTAAACAATAAAACGATATTCTAATCTATTGCATACAATTGTTGGTGCCAAATCCTTGAAGAGCGCTATATAGGATATACACTAAGACTATACACAGACAAAAAAAAAAAATCATTATTCCCTGGATGGCACTGTCGGCATATTCAGGATTTTCTGGTCGGCTTACGAAATAATACAAAACAATTCTCATTACTTAATCGCTAGACCATGAAAATGCTGTGAACGCATAATCCGAAAACAAATCGTTTGCCAGTTGCATTTGGGTTGGTTTTTACGACTCTGTAAGAGCCATTTTCAAAACGCTTGGTGTGGTGCGGTTTCATTGCTTCTGGTTTTATAGAGCAAGGACTTACATTTCTTTTATTGCGAGGTAGAATAATATCATCAAACTGTTCTCCATAAAAAAAGTATTTTTAAAATCTCCAGGTTTTACATTTTATCTGGTTGGTATCCTTTTTTCTGAATGATATTTTCAGTTTGAGTGCATTTACATTTTTTTTAGGGAAAAACATGAATGGTACCTACAAGTAAAACACACAAGATAAGGATAATGTATTCTATTCTACGTCACTTCATTTGCTTATGCGTGACATGACATGGTATTTTTGCATTGAATCCATATGTCAGAGCAAATAGCTCTAAGGTGCAACAGGAGCAAGTCTATTCACTTGTACATTCTACGGAAACAGGAAAAGGGAAAATGCCTTTGACAGATCCAGTATAGAGAGGAGAATAACGATTGTTCCTTTGGCAAGAGTTGCAAGTAAGAAAAAGTTGTACATGCTTTGTCTGAACTCTAACTGGTGAATCAAAGTGGAGCGTAGCTGTAGCTATAGCTAAGCTACAACTACGCCTTGTATGATTGCAATTGAAATTGTGTATATTTTCACTTTGGGAATTTAATCAAATGTAGCTGAAGTCGAAGTTCAATTTATCATGAAGCATGCTACAACCCTTTAAAGTAGTTTGCTTTACTTTACTTTGACAGCTTGCATTCCAGCCTCATTTACAGCTGCAGATACATCCATCCCCTTTTATCTTGCTTCGGTGGCGGTGCATAGTAACAATATGGCTAGCCAATCTGCAAGGTCTCTGGCTGAAGGACGAAAGCTAAAGACAGATCAATACTAAATCAAGTGGTCATGTGGGCACATACCAAACCGCTTCCAAGTATGAAAAGACCTATTCCGGTCGTAGGAAAAATATCATTTTATTGCCTGGTCATGGCGATAAGAGATCGGGATCGCGAAGAGTGTAAAATTAGCCACGAGAATGTTGGAAAGTTCTGGGGTGCAAGATCAAACTCAGCTTCCTCTCTCTGTCTAAAATGGACTACCAAGCCACTCCGTTCCTTCAAACAAATGAGCTGACACCCTAGGGGCTACGAACTGACTATAATTTAGGCAAGATCAACAAAGCCACTGAATACCAGACCACGTAAGAGTGAATGGTAATAAAGACGCAGCTAAGCTGTTGATAAAGTGTGTGGCAACCACATTCGCGGGAATCTAACCTTTCTGCCGATAGGTTTGATTACAGGCTGTCTTTTTCTATTGTTCTGATTTCACTGAATTTTGCTGTACTGTCTTGTTTTACATTTCTTTCTGTTACTGAGCAATGCTATTAGCCGTATTCCACTGGGCCATGAAAAGTCCTTTATCTTTTCAGCAACGACTTTCGATATTTAGTAAACACAAAAGCCGTTTTATATTTTCCAGCAAAGATAAGCACCTATCTATCTTTTTGAAAGTAAAAAGTGTCCCACTAGATGGCATCAACCTGATTGTGCAAACTTAACTGTAACTTATAGCTCAAATATCCGCTGCTGATAGCATGTGTAGTCGGTGACAACTAAGCGTCCATGCGGACGCTTAGTTGTCACCCAGGGCAAATGGCATATGACTATTGCATGGGTGGCATCGATTCTGTGTATATTATTACACCCCTTTAACTCAGCACCTCGGGAATCTCCTTTGTAAGAATGTTAAGATATGAGTGAACAGAATTTTGTTCCAAGCTCGGAAATTGTCAAAAAATTCCCCAAAAATCCAAAATATAACCAAACAAATACTAATTGCTATAATCTCATGCAAAAAAGTAAAAAAGAAATAATTCAACTTACTTCTGGAATATCGTGCTATCTTCTGCAACTGCATTGTTATGTTCGTCCTATGAAACGACCGCTCTTCGAATCCAATCTGATAAACTGAGATCTTCCCCAATCCATTGTGCACCGCTGACATACAGAAGAAACATATCGAATTACCCGACGTTTTTGCGTCCGTATTCTGATACATCAACGCTGCTCGCGTCCAATTGAACCCGTCCAACATTCCGCGAATAGCATAACCAACCGCCGTCAGGCCACCCATTAACCTTGTCAACGTCGGATACTGACCCTCTTTCACGTCAAACGATATCGACCGTCCCGCAGTCGATAGCACTGGAATCTCCCAAACGCCCGAATACCTTGATATCGGTGCCAACAAATAATCACATGACAGCCCGAAAACAGCATTTATATCAGGCCACCGTGAGTATATCTCAAAAAACCCTATCGCTCCGTATGTCGACGAACAGAACGAATCCCGCGATATTAGCGTCACGTCAAAATTCACTCCCGGAAATCCAAGACGTTGTACATCACGAATGGCCAACTCCAGAGCGGGCATAACTTTTGGCATAACGCAGTCATTTTGATTGTCTGCCTCCTTGTATGTCAGCAAAACTATAAAGGTGAGCTTTTGACGCAACAGTGTCGGATCAGGATAAAAGTCACTAGCGTTGAAAATCTGTATCACTTGGGTTTGAGAGCTTTTGGTACGTTCCTCGGTAACACTAGTGGTATCTGTCACTGATTCATGAAGAGCGGTGGCAATTAGAAGTACTACAGGTAGCATTCGACTCAAGCCCATCGCTTGACAACTAACTTCCTTCGCGGCGCAAATGTCAAACTGATGTGGTTCTTATGCGTTCTTAAACTCGACACATTCACTGGTTCGGCTTTAAACTTTTTTCCTGTTCATTTTGGATTTCTTTCATTTCGGATACACATTTTAATGAGGCGCTCTCTCGCTCTCTTTCAATAAAACTCGAAAATGGATTCACTTAATTACACTACCGTTCTCTGGCATCACTGTGTGCGGCCAATTTTGTCACAATTGGTTTGAGTGTGGTGCGCTGCTCTTTTTGATCGTTATTTTGACAGCATTAATTTGAATGATGTCATTGCGTACATTTTGCACATTCACTTCGATTTGTCTGGTTCTTTTGTCGGCTTCTGACAGTTTAGAGTAGAGTTTTTGAACACACGTTCAAAAAAGTGCTCCTAGAATACATAGTTTTATAAATAAACACAACAATGATTGATTGTTTGACTTTTGGTTGTAAGCGTGTGTGTGATTTGGAAGCACCGCGGAATACTAATCAGAAAAAAGAATAATTAAAACGAGTTTTTTTTTTGGTTTTATTGTTTTTCTTCTAAATTCAGTTTGACAGAGCAAAAGAAGGTGGAAGGAGGATGAAAAAAAATAAAATAAAATAGAGTTTAAGGTCGTCTTGAGACCGAAATAGAACTTTTGGTGAAGTGTTTTTGTATCTAATTATGTAAATTGCTGTTTGCTTAGTGCGCGCGAGAGTCTTAACGAATGTGAGAGGAGGACATTCGATTCGACATGGTTGGATGTAATTGCTCGTAACTGCTTTTTAATGAGTTTAATAATGTGACTGTGGTTTTGGTTTTTTTGGTTCACACTGTGGGGGGTGTGTTCAGAATAAATGAGTTGTTTTTTTGAAGTACAGAAGTTGGAATGACAAATTAATAAAGCGCATTAGCTATAAGGATGGTTGACGATGTCAAATCTGTAAGTGACAGAGACATAGCGTCTAGTCATAATGTATGCGAGTTCTTTTAGTGTACTTTAACTTCCCTAGTTCTACTGCCTCCATTAGGTTGGTTGGGCTAGTGTGAACAATCTAATGAATACTGTTAGGAGGAATTGACATAAAGGAAATAACGATACCGATGTCACGTATAACGATATCTTGCATAACGGGATGAACAAATATTTTTTTTTTCCTTTCCCGTTACGTCTCCAAAAGCCGACGAAAAAAATTGATTTCCTCATAATTTTCGGATCACTACATACTATATTTGTGCAAATTCTAGCTCTCTAGGGTTAAAAGGTTCAAAAGTTACGAAGGCTTCGAAGTGTTCCGTTGTATCAGTTCATTACGGAACGCTAAAAAATAAGCTACCTGTTGCTAAGCTGTTGGGACTTTCGACATTTTATTTATAACAGAAGCTTTTTCTTAAATTTTGAGATTTTTTTTACTTATAATGACTGTCCTATAATTTAACTACTTCAGCATGAGTTCATGTACCGGCTGTGGACATGGAAACAAGATGGTACCCATGCCTTAGGGAGGAGTAAGAAACGGGAGGAAACGGAGGAAATCTTGCCGTTGGATAATCAAGTCCTTGAAGGCTGTTAGGGCTCAGAGCCGCCTGTTACCAAACGCCACCTTCGGGTGAATGATTTTTTTTTGGCGAACACAAAATCCATCACCCGCAGACACTCGATGACGAGCACGCAAAATAAGTGTCGTTATCCAAGATAGAAGGGTGATAATTGGCAGCATTTGTCTTGATTTGGGCCCTTTCTTAGGACACGATAAAACAAACAGAACTGCAAAGAGATCTCTAGAACTTTTATTTGCCTTGAAAATGGGGAAAAGCAGACAGTCACCCAATATGGTCTCAAAAACCAAGATGGCGGCATCTTCCCTAGGGGCACCCCTGTACATTTCCACCAAATTTCACCTTGTTACTTGTAAATGTCCGGGTTTGAATAAAAATTTTCCTTATTATCTTGTTCGGTTCCGTTAAATTAGGCCCCAGGAAATAGATACTATTTTGCTTTTTAATATTTTAAACAGTTTTAAGTCATTCATTAATACCCCGGCAATCAATTTTAGTTCTTATTTAACTATTCAAGTTTTTTTTATATTAAACAAAATATGTACATACTCGTACGTAGTACAGTAGAATTTGTTTTTTTTTTTTATAATTTGCACGTGTTAAAGGGGATATGAATACCCTTATACTAATTTTTAGAACACATGCATTTTGGTGGAAAGGAAGAGACAGAGAGAAAGACAGAGTGGTGTAGTTTTAAACTCAGGTGGTATTAAGTTTCTGTAAACTCCAAGGGTGGCTGTCCAGATAACTGGGGAGTATTTTGTTTTGTTTTCGCTATTATTGTCGTTGCTTATGATTCACAGTATTTTTTTTCCGTCCTGCTGTCATCATCACGATCAAGTTGCATTTTGGCCATATGACCACCCTACTGCCACTGTTATGCCTTCACAGTAGAGTTGTCTTAGCTTTCGCAAGTGATCGACTTTTTTATTTATTTCATGTGAAATAAATAGATGATTCTTGATATCAGGATTCGAACCGTGAATCAACAGCGTGACAAGCGACCACTACACCACGGCCACCCTCACGAAAAGGTGAATTCATTAAAAACAAGACCGAGCCATCTTTTTGAATTGTCCATCATTCAATGCCTTTGATGGGTGGCACGTTAGTTTCATATAAATTGACTTCCAATTGAAAAAAAGGAACACAACGGAAATAAACGGTGAAAAAACTGAACAAATAAAAAAACGAAGTTAAGCAAACTGCGTTCATCCTTTCGAACCTGAAAATCTGGCCCATAAAATCTTCTACTTAGAACCCTTTAGTGGTAAAAAATATTTCATTCATCTTTTCGCGATTCCATCTTATTAATTAGATCTTCTTTATCAGATTCTACTGTATCGGGTTATTAACAATTCCAAAAAGTTCTAAGTCATTCAGTAATACTGCGGCAGTCATTTTTTGGTCTTAGTAAAATGTTTAAGATTTCGTCCAATTAAAAAAAAAATAGTAAAAAAGTTTTTGAATATTTTTTTAATTTCAAAAAAGTCAGCAAAATATGTGTAATTAAATGGCGCCATAAAAAGAAGGTTTGGTTTATTCATAATAAAATAACACCCAGATAAAACAATTTAAAAAAAAGCTTAAAGAACGAAGTAACACCCTAATTTTAAGCAATTAATTCTCGTTTTTCGTACGATTTGTTGGAGCATTATTTCAGTTTAATTTTGGGGCCTAATTTCGCGGAGCCAAACACGAAACATGGGGAAAATGAAGTGAGTTTTACAACAAAGTGTCCTTAAAGTCCTAATACAGAGTGCATGTATTTCAAAATGAAATGCCAGTTCGTTGACACCCTATACATTTTTATTGAAGTACTTTTTTCAATGTTTATAATTTATTAAATTTTTCTTTTTACGTCTATACATATATTCTATTCACGTTACGAGATTTTAATTCGCTTTACGCCATTTTATGTTTCTGCCCCGTAGTACACAAATGTCCTGAAGGTAGCTCGACTTGAAAATTGGCATAAAAGTGAGGTTTTCCGACATTTGTGTACGTGGCTTTTCAAAAACTCAAGCACTTTAATCTAAGACCTAAGGAGCATAACTACTATATCGTCTAGTTCAAAATGTGAAACACCAATACTTGTTACATAAGAACGGATCATATATGGACAACTTTTTCACTGATATATTTTGATTTTGAATAACTAAGCGAAAAACTAACTTCGTTTCATTCTTCTTAAAAATTCAGTTACTCACTGTACGAGTATGTTCTTCAGCTGAAAGCTAAAATAGAGGTGTATGTACCGTTAGTTTGATAGAAATGATCGCAAACGCATAACAGTGCAATACGTAGCTGTGCAAAACACATGTCATTCTCATTGATCTCAGCGCGCTTCGGATCAATTCAGTACTAAATACTCGTACGGAAAAAATAATACTTAGAATAAATAAATAAAAAAAAAAAAACATTTTGAAGCCTATATTTTTGAAACTTTTCTGTTTTTGTTAAATGGCAGGAAACAAATACGATAACCGCACAAAAGCCCTAGTTATCGAAGCTTTCAAAAGCAGGCTTTAAAAAAAAAAACAGATCGCTGAACGTTTCAAGGTTCATGAGTTGACAGGTTGGAAACAACTCATTCTGGTGGTCAGACACGCAAAACGGATCATCGAATGGATCGAAAAATGACTGATATTATCCGTCGGAAACCTTCTCGCTCCTTCACATCCATTGTTAAGGACCTTGACTTCAATTGATGCAAGCACAGTTCATAGACGTGCAAAAGAAGCAAACTTAAGAGCATATAGAGCAGTAAAAAAAGTCTATGTTAATTTTAAAACATCGCCCGGGAAGGTAAAATGTGTATTCTATTCACGAATGTCTCCCAATTACGGTAACTTAGACTCGATTTTGCTCACAAATACGTAAATTGGGCACTACAGCAGTGGAGTAGTTCTTTCGGACGAAGCAGCCTGTGTTATAGTCGGTATGATCTCCATCAACATACTCGCCAACGAATGGGTTTACTTTAAGCGAGCCGCGAACCGTCAAGAAGATAGCTTTACAAGGAGGGGACTGCAACTACAACCTTACGCAGTTCCTGTCAGGGCATGGCGGCTATCAAAAATATCTTCACAGATTTGGACACGATATCTCGCCCTTCTACCCAGATGAAGAGGAAGACGCGGAGCACCAATGTTCCACTGCAAGCGCTTTGCAGAGCGAAGAATGAAACTACCAAGACCACAGCTTCTAATAAGTCACATGACGAGGTCAGGGGACTACTGGCTGGAGACCTGTACCTTCATAACGAGCGTACAGAACGAGTTGAGAAGAGTTGAAAGACTAAGAAGAGCCGAAACGGCAAATGCTTACGATATGGCATAAGTTGCTAACCAGCTCCGCGAAGTAATACCTAACGGCAGTCCTGGGGGGAGAGTGGTAGAAGTGTAGATTAGTACATATTCGTAGGCGTAAAAAAGCAGTGGAAGACCGTTTTATTCAGTGACGAGAGCAAATTCAATATTTTCTCTTCTGGTGACGTATGGCGCGAACCAGGTACTCGATACAATCGACAAAACGTTCGAGTTACTCTTAAGCAAGGCGGAGGATCTACTACGGTGTAGGGTTGCTTCTCGGGTCAGGAATATGGTTCTCTGTATCAAATAAATGGAATAATGAACCGCTTTGGGTGGAAAAATGGAAACGGTAATACTTTTTTACACTGAGGATGAAATGCCATTGTTGCTAAAGTTAAGATTTTTGATTGGCCTCCACAATTCCCCGAATTGAACTCGATAGAAAATCTATGGGGTGTGCTGAAGCAACAGTTCTGTTCGAAGCCGTAAAAAATGAATTGCAAACCATTTAAAGGGAATTGTCAAACCCTTTTACGAGTATTGCTTCTATGCCGAAAAGGTGTGCGGAAATAATCAGGAACAAATGATATTAGACCACATATTGAAATAGTACAAAAGTTGCACAGCACCTCAAACCGTCAACTATCAATTATATTAAGAAACAAAAATCAGCCCTCAATTTGTCGGTGTTTTTGATAAAAAATACTTTTAAATACATTACTTTATTGAAATGAATAAAAAGAATATTTTAATCGCGTTTTGAATTAAGAAAAACGTTCATTGAAAGGAGAACAGCAATAAGTTGTAAATGTTTTGCAGAATACGTACTTTATCTTTATTATTTCTCTAAGTTGCAAACTATGCATTCAAATCAGTATACCACTAACTGGATAGGTTATAAAAATATTCAAACTACGGACCATTATCATTCGTATCCTAAAGAGTTGCGTTGCGTGTATTTGATTAGATGTCAGTTTGACGTATATCATGGCAAACAAACGATTAGTTACAGCATTGATTATATTTATCTATCTATGTGTCATTTGCCATAATGAGCTCTAACTTTCTTGAACTCCAAATAATTATCGCACGCATTTACAGTCAATCAAATTAATTAACACGTCTTACAAAAATATTCATCAAATGATCTGCTTTTGACAAAACATTTAGTTTACAAGTTAAAATAGAAACAGGAAATTATTAGAACTTAACATTTTCCATAAAGTTTAGCATTCTACGAAAAGCGTAATAAAATGTTTTTTTAGATCAAAGTTTTGCACGTGAACATTTATTCACTTAAAAGATGGGCAAATAGAGACAATAAAACATAAACATTTCCATTACCTACCGCAATAAAAAAATAATATATCACAGGTCTTTTTTACTGGGCATGGTTGTAGGGGTAACCAAAGAATAATAAAAACGATTTAAAGGTTTGTTAATTCTCGCACGTAGGTTCGAACTTACTTTGTCGACCTTCACAGAGTAATTCACAAAAATACAGAACTCGTTTTCTATTTGAACATTGTTTTGTTTCTTTTTTTTTTTGTTTTATTTTCCTTTTGGATGTAAGTTAATAGGTGGAAAAGCCACTTAATTTTAATTCATGGCACTTTTAAGTGATATGACTCTTCAGTGATTTTTTAATGACCATTTCATCTATTTTATTTTGTTTTCGTCCAAAATGCTTATACGCCGCAACGCTTCAGATAATTTTTAGATAAGATGACTTGTTGCTGGTATGTATATCTTTATATTTGAGTATAGATGGAAAAGCTATCTTTTTAATCCAGGTTCAGGATCTGATTTAATCTTCATCTGAGGGATTTTCATCAAATTTAGGCGATAGATGTCGACTCCCAGACCAATTCCAAAATTAGCTCAAAACTTGTTTTAAAAAAAAAAAATATCAGAACCACCAGCTATTTTTTCTTCCAAATATGTGCTACTAAAATAGTCTACATAGTGATAGTGGAGTATTATAAATATATGCTATTGGTTGTTTGACAAACATCTGCTAAGAATTGCGAGAGTTTATACTACAGATTTCTATTTGAGATTTATAAAGGTTGTCCCAAAAATTCACGCAAGATTTGAATTTTGCGCCTTTTGTGCAGTAAAGTGTTGCCAAAAAAAAAAAAAAAAAGAAGACAGCGTGACACCTGACAGTTCAGGGTTATTCAAAATGGAGTGCTACACGAAAGAACAACGCGTTTTCACTGTTGAGCAATATTTTAAAAATAATGAAGGTTTGGCAGCTACAGTTCGCAATTATCGTACAAAATATGGTCAGAATAGTGATTTAACTTCATCAACTGTGAAGAGATTAATTCAATAATTCAGGGAGACTGGATCAATAAGTGATCTTAGACACTCTGGCCTTCTCTCAGCAAGTCGTTCAACACAAAACATCGAAGCAGTTCGTGAGAGTGGTGTTGAGAATTCAGGAACATTAATTCGGCACCGTGGTCAAGAATTGGACATTTCGAGAAGCTCTCTACAGCGTATTTTCACGAAAGATTTGCATCTTCATGCATACAAAGTGCAATTGACTTAAGAACTGAAGCCTACGGCATAGCGAAAAGAGTTCGTGGATGGAGAATGGATTATGGAACAACAACAAGTGGATGCTGATTTTTCAAACAAAATCATCTTCAGCGATGAGGCTTTTCATCTTGATGGCTTTGTTAATCATCAAAATTGTCGAATTTGTAATTGATGAGAAAGAAATGCAGCCACAACGTGTCACTGTTTGGTGCGGATTTTGGGATGGGGGTAACATCGGAACATTTGATGTTCGCTATCGCGATACTCCAATTTTTTGTACCTAAATTGCAAGATATGGATGTGGACGACATGTGGTTTCAACAAGACGGTGCCGCATGCCGTACAGCCCGGGAAACAATTCAATTACTGCATGAGTTATTTTCTGGTCGTTTTTGGTGAAATCTCATACATGAAGTCAATAATAGTTGGGAAATTCCTATGGACAGCACGGTTGTAAAAGTTGCGGAAACGCTGAAGTGGAGTAAGACAACTTGCATTTCTTGCCTTCGTTGGCTGACGGATATGCGAGCTGACGGCTGACTGTTTCAGCAACCCGCTAACCCAATCTAACCTTTCAAAATCAGTGGAAGCGGCACTTTTCAGTATCGTCTTGGAGTTTCTGGGTTTTTTTCAACATCTGTTACAATGTGAATGTTTGGTTTAAGGTGGACTTTTCTGGGCTAAAACCACACTGATATGGCGCAATCAGATTGCTGCAAAAAGTTTAGGGCGATCACATAATATGGCAGCAATATTGAATAGACTTATGCTCCTGTATTTGGTACAGTTGAGGGGGTCTCGTTAGGATCGGCAAACGATATTGAAGCTCCTTTCGTTGGGTATACTTTGATCCGATCTATTATCTTAAAGGTGGATAATAGACAAAAAAGTGTAGATTTTTTCGGCTGTCCTAAGAGGGACTCCAGTAAATTAGTAATTGCATTTAAATTCTTACTGGTTCTATTCTATTTAAATTAAATATGTTTGACGCGTTTAAAACAAATTCAAGTTTCTTGTAACATTTTTTTTTTAAACCTTTCTGACTATCAACTTTTGCCTCCCAGTGTTCACATTGTCTTTATGATTAATTGTATATCCAAAAATATAACTGACCGAACAAGTAGCTAATAAGAATCATCCCGAGACAAACTTCAGTTCATCTGATTCGAACAACTTTTTATATTTTCCTGTTTTGCGAAGTTGACTACTTTAACCAACAATTTGTTCTACATACATACAATAAAGTTTATTTATATCACTTAACTGGTAAACCATAATTTGTTTTCCCTTTTTGTTCTTTGATGACTATTTACGGAATTCAGTTCAAATTGTCGGCAATAATGTGTAAAATGAAATTAAATAGAACGAATCGGACGAAAATAGCTTCGTCGGCTATTCAATTTTGTCGTATTCTTATAATTTGTTTGTGTTTCATTGAGGAAAAATTTTCATGTGGAAATTCCACAAACAAATTTTGTTACAAAGTTGAAGTATTTGCGTGTACATGTATCGCTTGTTTTGTTATTGTTTTTCCCCAGGGGCGATTTGTAGTCTACGTCATCACAAATACTGCTGCAACGATGTTTACAAAAAAAATCAAAGAACATTTATAGTATTTTTATCTATTATTATTTATTTTCAATTTACAAGACAGAAGGAAGAACAATGTACATTTCTCCTTTTTGTTTTCTTTTTATTATGGAATTTGTTTATATTGTTATATATTTGCTCGAAACCAGTTTCTTTTGTAAATTTATAATTAAATGCAAACTGTGTTGTTCATTAGTTTAATTTTATTTTTTATTTTACGTTCAAAATAAATTTGTAATTAATAAAATTAGTTAGTCCTGTCATAAATACTGGTACAGGCTTAAATGCACTCATCGTGAGTTTAGTGTTGAACACATCCATTCTATATTGACAGGTATTCAATGAGTGGCATTTATACTAAGTTAACGCGCAAAAAGATTTACACAACAAAGTCCTTTCTAAATATGGAGTGGGGTTATATTGAAAACCATGTTGAAAAGAATTTTGTGTATCGAGCTGTTTGAGGATATTGGTGGAGTAACTGGCCGTCAAAGATTCGGACGCCCTCACACGTGATGATTTGGTGAGGAGTCAGCTACAAAAGCGTTACCGTCCTTCATTTTTGCGAGAAGGGAGGGAGTATGTCTCCAAAAATAGATCACACGAATGTTCTGGAAGGCGTTATGAAGCGACTTAACCAACAACTAGCGGTGGACTTTCCTACAAGACTCCGCGTCAGCTCATAAGGAAAAAGCAACACATGTGTCGGACCTCATAATAGCAGACGATTGGCCGTCAGGCAGTCCAAACCTCAATCCTTTGTATTATAAGCTGTGGTCTATTTCACAGGCGATGGCTTGTTATACTTGACACCCAAATATTGAGTCTTTAAGGCGCGCACTTATCCGCACAGTGGACAATTTTACAATGGCCGAGGTGCGTGCTGCGATCGATGAGTGGCCAGAGCGACAGGGCTGCATAAATGCAAATGGCGACCATGTCGAATAAATTGTTTAAATATTGTTTCCTAATCGTTGTTTGATTTTATTCACCAAAATAAGTGTACCAGTATTTATAACTTGACTTGATACAAATTTGAACAAATGGGTGTAATTTGAAGAATTTTACAATAGTTGTGTCTTTGTTAAATATGTATTTAATCATCGTTTGTTAATTACTGGATTTTGACAGGTGAGCTTTGTCAGATGTCAAGATTCGGATCTTTCATTTTAATTGGTTTGGAATTTACACGCTAAGTTATATACACATTCACACAATGTATCATCGTCTGATATTGAGTCATTTTTGGGTTTTTCGCTCTTAATCTTAACGTAAAGTTATTAAGTATATAATCAGTTACACTATGCAGTTCAACTTTGCAGGAACATTTTTTTAGATATTTAGTCTTCAAATGAAAACTCGATTCAATGCAATCGTCAGAATCATTTCTTGTTATAATTTGTAGCAGTCTTTTACTTTTACTACAGATGCTACCAGGGCAGTTCAAGTCACATTTATGCAGGGCACCCTTTCGGGCAAATCTATCCAGGAAAAATTACGAAGTCTTATTTCTAATCTTCTAGTCTGGACTCAAATCTAGCTTTTTTCTTTATTTTTAAAAAGCTTTAACCAAAATCTTAAATGTTCGTTTGTATTCCATGTTACGTGTATTCATTTCATGTATAGCATCATCAGTTCTAATTGTTGATTAATTAAGGAACCTCGTGTCGTCATGTTCGCTGTGAATTGATAAGATAAGGTAAGAATTTTATTCAGATTTACAATCTATCCCGGAAATTTCTCATTCGCTGGTTCTAGCCCATATTTAAAGACATGAAGCTCGAGCCCTGCCTTCTAGGTATGCGCGAACATCTCTCAATCAAAATATTTTTTTGATCACAAAACAAGTAAACTATTAAAAATGAAGGAGACATATTTATTTAAAGTAGCTTTCAATCTACGCATAATCAAATCTACCACCCGTAGGCATCTCGGGGCACTGTCCTGGCATTATAGGTTCATCTCTCTTGAGAGAAAATTAAGAAGTGGTTAATATTTAATCGATCAGCGGTAAATGGTTTTCTAATCAGCAAAATTAAATGAATTATTTAGCAATTTAATAGCTTTCTGATAGTCCAAAGTTTTATTTTTTTTTTAACAAAAAACAAATTAGCAGACAAAATAAATGATTAGCAAGAAAAATAAAAGACGAGATGAAGAAATGTTTTCTTAACAAAAATTAATTATTTAGCTATTTTATTTTATGAGCAAAAAAAGTATAAGATCAGCAAAGATGTTAATAGATCTTTTGAAGAACTGTATTAACAAATAATATGATCAGCAGAACATATTTTCTTTGATAAACAGCAGAAAATAAAATTTCAGCAGAAAAAGTATAAAACAATATGCAAAAGTCCTTATGCATATTCAGTATATGCATAAAATGTATTGTACAATAGTAAGATATTTGATGATTGTAAGAGAATATTTAGTTATATGGTTATATGGTGGTTTGTTAAGCAATAAGAAGGAAATACAAGAAGCAAGAAACAATGCTTCGAGAAAAAACTTGAGCGATTGCAAATATTTTATTTTTCTTGAATCATTTTTTCTCTTCTCTGCTGATGGAAGATTTAATTTTCTCTTTTTTCAGCTCATATTTTGCTTTTCTAGTAGTAGAATCATCTTCGGTGCTGAAAATTTGGAAAGATCACTTCTGCAGATAGTTGAACATCGGTGTCGATTAAAACTTCGTTGTCAGGTAGACTGCGTCCAACCAATCAAAATGAACTGAAGATAACAATATCTAAGATTAAATCCAATAAAGCTGCTGGAGCTGACCCTCTAACTGTCGAGTTATTTAAAGTGGTTGGAGATGATTTGGTGCAGAGCATAGTCATCTGTAAGATACGGTAGGATGAAGGTATGCCCTATCAATGGAACCTCAGCATCGTTTGCTCGATCATCAAAAAAGGAGACTCTCTGAATTGCGCCAAATACAAATGGATCAGTCTCCTCAACATTATTTATAAAATCCTATCATATTATGTGCGCCTTAAAAATTGTATCAACAATTCGATTAGCCCATATCAGTGTGGTTTTAGCGCAGGAAACTATACCGGACTCGGGAAAGGAAGTCCTCACCTAAGATGGCGCACACGTGGAAAAGGACGTCAATCAACTGCATGTGCAAAACTGGAGGCGGCGAATACCAGATCGAGCTGGCTGGCTGGAGATGCTTATTGGTTAAAGCCCAGGTCCACTCCGGACGACTGTATTGCAATCTTAAGGATATTTGGTTTTTCTTGCTAATCAATTTTATTTTTTATTTTCTGCTAGTCAAATAATTACTTTTGCTGATCGGAAAATGATTTTGAAATTTATTGTTTCTGCTAGTTAACTACTCTTTTAGCTAGCATATTTTGATAGTCGTAAAATACTTTAATCATTATCATTGAACAGTTGTTGATATTTTGAGCAGAGAGTTCATGTGATTTGTGCCTTCTCAAAGCTTTTAAAGAGGATCAAGCACAAAGACGGTATTCTTTCTTTGAAAATTCTGCTAGGAAGAAAGGTCGGTGATATATAGTTACCGACTTGACTCTGCCGTTTATAGAAAATAGGGATATCCCGAGAAAATTCCTGCAAAGTGTGCTAATAATGAGAAAACTACTTGGCATATCTCATTGCAATGCCCTGCCGAGTAAAAAAGATATTATATCGTCATTGCGAGGGCAAAATCTGCTACGTCCACTTTTTGAAATTGAAAGTGATCAAACCTTCGACTGTTGTGCAAATCTAAAGTCAACTTTCCTCTTGTTCAAGACTGACTCCGGCAAGAATTTCAAACAAGCACAAATTATAGCAGAATTTCCACGGATAGCTCCAAAACCAGTCAAGGGACACTGATGCTGGTGTTTTTGTGGAAGACGATAATATCAAGCTTCACTTCTCGTTAGGCAAACTTTATCTGCCTTTCAAGCAGAGACTTGAGGCTTGAGTGGCATGTCTCGACATCCCAGGTGCGCCGAGAACTTCTCTCATCGCAACATTGCAAACCATACTTCACTTACTTGCAATACACATATTTGGTTTTCAGTTGGTCACAAACTCGGTCCTAAGCAACTCTCAATAATGAAAGAAGCAGCGTATAGGACATGCTAAAATTTTTATTTTACATCGCAACCGCCCAGACTTCAACTTGGGTTTCATGTATCTAATACTGAAAAGAAAAGCGTGACTAAAAGGTCAATTACAATGATTCAGTCGGTGCTTTTCATCATCCTGCGATCTGGTTGTCAACAAACAGGTTCCTCGTAGTCAACTATGTAAAATCAAGGGGAGCAAGGACTGCAAATGAGACAGAGATCTGCTAGCTATCTGCTTCTGGCGGTATCTCAGAAAACTCTACGACTGATGGATTAGGTTAACGTTACTTATCAAGCATCTGAATCACTGCTATGCTATTATGGCCAACCCTAAGAGCTTTAACAGGTCAAAGGTACTACCACGCTGTCTTTAAACTCACAAATATCATCATTGCAAACAATGTCTTCTATAAAAGCCGGCGAGACGAGAAGGAAGACTATAGTATGTACATGTCCTTCCTTTTGCCTAAGAAGAATAATTCTTCAATGATCTGAATAAACCCTGCACTACCAAACTCCACGGATTCGACCAGGAGTAGCGTCATGGTGTAAATACACTTCATCGAGGACCATTTTCTACATATCTATCTAACTATCCATGTATCTACGTATGCTATAGTAATTGCTTACAGGGGTGGGACACCTGCTTCTATAAGACCTAGCTCAACCTTTAAACCACTTTCAAAATAGTTCGAAAATACCTATACAAGACCACTCTGAATTCGGTTGAATCTTGTTTGGGGCCCAGGTCACAATACGATTATATTTCCCATGACACAGAGGAGGACTTCCCAAATGACCGTTTGACCTTTCTTCGTAATCCGTCAGGGCTTCCATTGATGGTTGACTAAACAAAGGCTTCCTGACGTCTGTATGGAAAATCTATGGAAAATATAACACATAACCCACAATCTTGCAGGCCACATCTTTTGCAAAGCACCTAAATGTATAACAGTGCAGAACACTTCCTCTGTGTTGCCTTTAATCGTGATATTGTGACAGCTGATCACATCTCCTCACAACTGAAGCGAGTACTCGTTTTAACACGATAAACGAAGAATTCTTACTAATAGCGTCCATCCTGGTACTGCAATAGATCAAGTCTGAGTGCTCCAGTGGAATTAAAAAAAAAAAAAAACAAGTTGAGATGCAGAAAACTAACAGCTGCACCTATGTTTGAATAAAACATGGCTTGCGATAAATCATGCCAACGTAAGTCGTGATTTGCTTAGAATAGCCAAGAAAATAAACACGACTCGTGCCATGTTGACTCATTAAAGCATAATTTCGAACACGAGTGAAATATGAACTAGTGGAAACAACGGTGTAGTGCCACACGCCTCATGATGACTCATAGTGATTCATCATTACTAGATACTAGTAGACGTTCAGACAACCAATCAGAATTACTCGTATAACTTAAATAGAACAATTTCCAAACCGATAAAAATAACATGAAACTTCTCTCCACTACTGTATTATGTATATCGCCTCACACAAATTTAAGTTTATTTTTAGAAGTTCCAAAGCGGATTCAAATAAAAAACAAAAAAAAAAAAAATCTTATCATTTTGGCCTTTCGAAAAAAATCAAATACGTTGATAGTATCCGCATGTAAATAAAAGAGACGCATTTTTGTATATAGTTTTTTTAATCAACAATAAAAATAAAATTAGGTGAAATAATGTTAGGAATGTCGGTGTTATCATAGCCTTAACATCTCAAAACAAGTGTGCCTATTTTATACCAAAAGTTTAATCTAAAAAAAGTTCTTTCCTCGCCCGACACGGTCACGTTGCGCAGAATCATTAATTTGTTGACATAAAATGCGCGTCGATTGTTTACACTTGGTAATCAATGCACGTTTCTAGATCGTATCATCGAGGGTTTTATTAAGAATACTTGATGCAAGTATTCTAAATTTTTCAAAATAAATACAGAAAATATTAACACCTAGCGGTGTTCAATTAGCGTATGTAGTGCATACTTATTGAGTCCAAGAGATAGCCGAAAACTTGAAATGTGAATAAATCAATTGGGATAGATGGACGTATAGAATGTGGGTGGAATCTTCGAGTGGGCATTAAGATACAAAAAGTATATGCATTATATTTTTTCGAAATAAATTCTGACGCAATATGTCTCGTGCTATTTTGCTATTTCAGTAGTGCCAATAATTTATGATATAGCGGGGATAAAAAAGTGCAGGCACGTGGAACAAAATTGACATTTTTAAAATGAATCTGTTTATTTTATCAGATTACTGTGACAGGAATAACAGATTCAGATAAACCAGCTGGGACAATGAAATTAGCCAAAGGATAAACTATTAACCCTGCGACCAACGCTGAAAGATGAAGTCAATCTTATAAAGGGTTATTTAATTGGAGGTCACAATTTAGATCTGGTAATACTGTGGTTCTGTCAAAGATAAATAGCTGATATTTGACATCTGTCAATACTAAGCGTTGACATTTGTAATTATGGATTGGTATACGAGAGAACAACGCATTTTAATTGTTGAAACCAGAAATGGTGAAAATTAAACCAACACGATTCGCGTATTGCGAAATAATATCTGTATACTTAACCGTCTATCTCGTGCCGTAGTTAAGAAATTAATGGAAAAATTCGATCGAACCGACTCAGTGTTGGATGTGTAAAGACCAGTGCATCCTCGTAGTACCCGGTCACGCGATAATATCGCAGCAGTGAGTGACAGCTTTCGCTACAATCCGTCAAAAACTATTCGCCACCGTTCCCAGCAATTGAACTTTCGTACAGTTCCACGCAGCATCTGCATGTATACATAATCTAATTGACTCAGGAATTGAAGCCAGCAGACCATGAAAAGCTCCGTGACTGCATTGATTGGGGGTAAGAGAACCACCAAGTTGCTATTTTTCACATTTCAAGTCATCTTCAGCGATGAGGCTCACTTTCAAAAGAAATGGCTTTAACCGAATTTCCTAGTCCCATGTAGCGCATTTTAACAAAAGGCTTCTGTATTCCTGCATGATCCAATTGACTAAGGAATTGAAGCCAGCAGACCATAAACAGCTTGGTGACTTTGTTGATTGGGTGTTGGAGAATCACCAAGTTGACGGCGATTTTTCAAACAAAATTATCTTCAGCGCTGAGACTCACTTTCAACTGAATGGCTACGTAAATAAACACAATTGTCTCATTTGGTGTCATGACAATCACGAGCAACCAATACATCCAGAAAAAGTCACTGTTTGGTGCAGCTTTGGGCCGTACTTCTTCGAAAATTCTCATGGTTCTGCTATAACAACAAATTATTGATGTGGAAGATATCTAATTTCAACAAGACTGTGAAACCCGCCACAAAGCGCGAGAAACAATGCAGTTATTGCACACAAAGTTTTCTGGCCGCGTCATCTATCGTTTCGGCGAGCAAAATTGGCCACCAAGATCGTGCGATATCACGCCGTTGGATTTTTTTCCTTTGGGGTTACGTGAAGCAAAAGATGTATGCCAATGATCCCCAAACAATTCCAAAGGACGAGATTTTACGCATTTTTTGTGAACTACTGCAGGATTTATGTCGAAAAGTAATGAAAAATTTCATCAAAAGAGCAGAAGTCTGCTAGGCCAACCGTGGCGCCCATTTGGTTTATATCATTATGCGTGTGTTATATTGACAAAAAAATATTAGCAATTTATCAAAATCCAGTGTGTTTCATTGTAAATCTAAATTGTAACATCCAATTAAATTCACCCTTTAGTAGTGCAACTGTAAGTAGGAGCAAGCCAGGGATGTGCCCCATCATGAAAATATTACATCCGCGGATACGGATTATTTTCAAAAATATTCACGGATACAAACGTTAAAAGAAAGCAAAACAAAAAAAAAAAAAAAAAGTAAAAAATTGTGAAAGGACTACACAACAGATGATGGTCTCAAGGAGTCATAGGGAGGGTGCCACAGGGTTCAGTGTTGAGTCCACTTCTATGGAATGTTATGAAATGATGGGATACTCAATCTACCTATACCAGAAGAAGCTAAGATCGTAGGCTTCGCGGATGCTATTGCCATAGTAGTGTTTACCAAGCTTCTGGAAAAAAGTGGTATATATAAACAACGGTACAATTGCAACTGCTCAATGCTGGCTTGAATCTATGGGTTTAAGACTAGCAGAGCATAAAACGGAAGTGGTGCTAATCGGTAGCAGAAAGAAGAGGGAAACAATCGCTCTTACGATAAGCCATTAAATACCTAAGTGTCATGATTGACATAGGGCTCTCATTTAATACATATCTGGAATGCGTTAGTAACAAAGCCTCGCGAGTGAATAATGCACTCATACGTACTATGCCAGTTTACGGCAACTTTTGGCCATGGTACTCTACGGGTCACCAATATGGGTCAGAGCCATGTAAATTAAGTTACATAGATGTAAAATTTAATAGACATACCAACTCTGTGTGATGCAGTCTCTGTAATTGCAGTATTACACCCCATTGACATATTGACACATTGGAATGAAAATGAATTATTAAATGAAATGAAAGGGTGGACATGGTATAGTGGGTAGTGTGTTCGCTTATGACCCGGATGGGGAACAGCAACCACAGCCACCCGAGCATAAAAGAGAAACGAATAAAATTTAAGTTTTTCCAACCACTACTCCAAAAGAAGCTCTGCTTGGTAGTACAATGGACTTCGTGTGAGTCTGAGTGCTCCAGGATTTGGAAATTTCCGTTTTTTTTAATGAAAAAGGGTGGCCATGTTGTAGTCGGTAGTGTGTTCGCTTGTGACCTGAACTGTGCAGGTTCAAACCCGGACGGGGAATAGCAACCACAGCCACCCGCACATAAAAGAGAAACGAATAAAATCCAAGTTTCTTCAACCACTACACCCAAAAAGGAGTTCCTGCTTGGTAGTACAATGGACTTCGTGATAGTCTGAGTGCTCCGGGATTTTGAAATTAAAAAAAAAAAAAAAAAAAAAAATAAATAAATGAAGAACCAGGAACCTGTGTTAACCGACAGCGAAGCAAACTCACTCTACAAATAGAATGACGAAATGACAGCAGAGATGAAACATGTCAGGTATAGGCGGATGCGTCCATCGTGTCACCCCGCTTATTGAGACATGGAAAGGCCCCCAACTACGGTGAAGTGGATTTCTACATAACACAACTACTAAGTGGACATCGATGCTTTCGTACGAATCTCCACAGATTTAAGCATTGCATCCAGGTTCAGGAAAATGTGATGTGGAACATGTGTTTTTCTACTTTCCACGGTTCGAAACTGAGAGGCAAACACTGAGAATTACCAACCCCGGAGAACATAGTAGAATATATGACAAGGCGGCGGTACCATGGAGAAAAGAAGTCAAAAAAGGGGAGCTGTAATAGGTGGAAATTCCACACTGTTACTTGATACGGGCTCAGTTTCGTCTTCGGAAGATTAGGAAAGGCAACTCACTATCATGCAGTGTCTTCAATCTTGTACTTGAACAAAATATTGCGAAACTCGTGTGTCAATACACTGGGTATTATATTCTACAAATCAGTACAACTGCTTGGCTATGTGGTCGACATTGATATAGTCGGGAGCAAGGGAACAAGGGAGCGATCACTGGCATCTTCGCGAGCATAGAATTAGTCTGGTCATCCATGAGGATACGGCGAAGAATATGCTATCAACAAACAACGGTGCTCACCACCGGCAACCTGAGCAGAATATTACAATGGATAGCTATAACTTCGATGCAGTCAAAGATTTCGTCTACCTAGGCTGTGCTGTTAAAGCTGCCTATAACATCAGAGCGGAAATAAAACGGAGAATCACTCTTGCAGGGCCCTGTTAAAAAGATCTAAGGAAATTCTTTATAAAAACCGTCAACATCTGAGTTCTGCTATGTATATGGCGATGAAGCGTGTACTTTATCAAAGTACTTAGTACCATCTATGGTCCTATCTACATTAACGGTATATGGAGGAGGAAATTTAATGAAGAACTGTACGGATTATATAGTGACATCGACCAGAGGGACTAAGCAGAATAGGCAGACCTAATTCAAGATGCATCAACTAACGTGGAGTACGTATTGGGGACAACTTGCAGCGGATCGTGCTGGCTTGAGAGGCTTGCTGACAGATGCCCTGGTTCACCCTGAACTGTAGCACCAGTCAAAATAAAAGTAATAACTATTTTAAAGCGAATTGTAAAACTGGAGTGTAAAAAAAGATACAAATTGTCGATTAAAATTGCATAAACAATTTGTTCCAGCTAATGGAATATTTTTGAAGCAAGCTTCTGGTTAAACTGCTAGAGTTACTGGGTAGTTGATATGGTTATGGTTATTATGCACCTACCTACCTGCACAATATATTGGAAATGTGAAAGAAAAATGTAAGAAAATTGTGTATATTTTCAAAACACACAAGTGATTGGCACACAATTTGATACGCGCCCTCTTAATGTTCTTTCGAATTTGTGAACTCTGACAGAAGCGATCATGAATGAACGCAAGCTATGATTGAATTAATCAAAGCAGAATTCGGATCAAGAACAGCCCTGGAGTGAGGTATGTCTGTCGTACGAGGCGATTAGAAACCACCCAGAGGAAGTAACCTTAATGATGCTACGAGAAATGCTGTCCGGGACCCCGGTGTCTAGGCAGTAAGGCCATCAAAATTCAGTCCACCCCAGAATCAAAACATCTTGAGTTCTCATTCAATTTAATATATGTACTCGTAGTTTGCAAAAATAATCGTTTAAATCTGTGCATATTAATAGAATTTATTATGAATGAAAGAAGCGAAAGACCATGCCACAAAAAGTCACACGACAAACAGACAGTCAAACAGACATTCAGCTGCCATGCAGAGAACTACTTTTTGTTTGACATTTAGAATATAGCACAGGTAGAATCTGACCTTGTTTCGGACACGATTACCTTAAGTTTTTAGCTCAGTGACCGCAAACTAATTCACGGCGCCAGACACTTAATTCACAAGGAGACCAAAAATCCTTACTATTGAGACAAGTCAGATTTATGACTGGTGTCGCATGAATACTTCAACAGACCTGTATTGTAAGTAAACTCTGCCGGAAGAGTAATAAAACATGCACACAGAAAATTTTATAAATTGACGGTACAAAAGTTTCTTTAAAAAGCTTCAGTCATACTTCAAGTTTTCTGAGTAAAACAATTAAAAGATTATAAGACTGTGACAGACAGACGTACAAATAAAATTTGTCTATGCACATATGGACTCCAAAGAGACACCCATATGAATAACAGTAAAACACTAAAAGTCGCTTAAATTTAAGACGCACTATTGCGTCTAAATCTACTTTTAGATAAATTATGCATTCGCAAAAAAGCTTCTTTTTCTTTAATAATACGAGTCGAAATGGCTACAAAAAAACCTTGAATTCCTAGAATTTCTAAGCGTACTAAAGTTCTAACTAGAAATTAATGCTATAAAACAGTAATAAACTAAATTTAAGCAAATTAATTATCATCTCCTGACTGACGTATTATTATTTTATTTACTCTCCTTTTAAAGACCTCCCCCTTTTTTTTTTCTTGTACAAATTTATATCCCTATAAATACATGAAATTCTTTTTCAATTTTAAATGTTAAATACAATTTCTTACAAAAAACAAATTCCTTATTCTCACCGAAGATTACTAATCTAGTTATGCCAAATGCTTGTTTTTTTTTTAACAAATCTGTGTTCACTGGTGGGTCTTAGTTAATTATTAACTACGAGTCATCGTCCACAAAGTGACTAATAGCCATGCATAAAATAAATTAATTACGATTAAAAAAAAAAAAATATTGAATTATTCATAAAGATATAAACCAACGACTACGTTTTCAGTTTCGAAAAGTCCACGTGTAAACATGTAAAATACATCATTATACATGGAACTAAAACAAATAAATTGATCTTACAAAATAAAGATGAAATAATAAGACGATGTGATGAGAAAAAAGTGTGACATTTAGTAGAATTGACGCGTGTGGATTTTATGTGGTAAAATGTATTCAAAAACAAAAGCGTTTGAGTGAACTTTATCGCATGTAAGTATAGTCACATTTGACTTAAAGTTTCTGTCACATAAGTGTCATCGAAATGGTCGTTTCGTTTGACAGTAATAGCTGTCAAAGGAGTGAATTCATTGACACAAAATTCAAACGAATGGAATAAATTACTGCACTACTGAGCTTTTGTAAATTTCATTTTCATTACTAAATTTGACAATTAACACAGTTTAGCATTAACCGAAGAAATGTAAAAGTTATAATTCATCACGAAAGATTTAGGCTTTTAACTGGTAGATAAGACACAAGCGTCGACAATAAGACTATATCTTTCAACTCCCACTTTCTTCGTGGTGAACTTTGGATGCCTAGTACCTCGATCCTATATCGGGTGTTAATCTATTTGGAAGGTCGTTGGTGGCAGCAAACGTGAGGGACTCTTGCTCGTGTTTGACTTCTGTAATGTAAGAGGTCTACGATTCAACAAACATAAATGTGAACTGTATCCATCAACATTTGTGGAAGGAAAGAAATCTTACCTTAGGATCAATTAACCGAAATCCAGGTCAATTCATCAACCGGCGACACATATCTGCATTGCCCCAAATATGAACTACTGCATACCAGGTTACGGTTCAAAGGGAGGCATCGATGGAGCCTGATGCACTCAACATTATGTGACTGAATC
This sequence comes from Pocota personata, assembly GCA_963082735.1. Classification (NCBI taxonomy): domain Eukaryota; kingdom Metazoa; phylum Arthropoda; class Insecta; order Diptera; family Syrphidae; genus Pocota; species Pocota personata. Next base: position 26,543,101 of record OY720429.1, on the reverse strand, counting down.
TCGTCATTCATGGTTCCACAAAGTTCTTGTACAGACTTCATCGCTCACAAAATGATGCCCAACTGGCCAGACTATTTCAACATCCATCTGGCTAAATTCAGATTCGTTTTCGACATCCGAATTATTGTCTTTGGAGACTTTAACGTCCACAATTACAACTGGCTCCGATACTCACATGTTACTGATGAGGCAGGAAGACAAGACGAAGCCTTTGCAATCAGCAGCAAACTCACTCAGCTTATAGAAGAGCCCACATGAATCCCCGAGAACCCTAACAAGTTCGCAAACAATCTAGACCTCTTTCTCTCTTCAGAGCCAAACAGTTACACTATTAAAATGTCGGGCTCTTTGGGAAATTCGGACCATGTCCTAATATCAGCAATACACACAATAATGGCACCAAATGCACTGGGAAGAGTCAGTATTTTTGTCGCTTTTTTTCTTGGACCGACATACAAATGTTTCAGGAACACTGATATCAAGGAGATAATTCACAATCAACTTCCAGCAAGCCTTGGTCCAACATCAGTTGTAAACAAGCTATTGCAGCTAAGAACGGCACATATGGAGCCATCAACTCTCCTGGAACGGCAGTCATCGATGCCGGATGTGAAGTTTCGATCTCGTCTAATCCAATGAAAACTTTTTACTGGACAAATCAATCCAAGTTGTGGTCAATGGTGTGTCTTCCGACACCTTTGCTGTAATTTCTGGAGTGCCACAAGGATCTATACTTTCACCAACTATGTTTCTATTCCATACCTACTAGCACCAACAAACAACAAGATCTTTAGTTTTACCTATTGCAGCACCCTAATATCATTTTGCTCTCACAGTATGCCCGTGAATGCAAACCAACTCATTAAACGAATACCTGCAGAAAATCTTTCGGTGGAGAAAAGCTAACTTAGTGGACTTCAATGCGAGTAAAACCCAATTCGCCGCTTTTTCTAAATAGAACATGTCTTCTGTATCAGAGCTTCAAATTAATGAAACAAACCAAGGAAGCAATGCATCCTATTCGCGACACATATCCAACATCGTAAAATCGGCGTCCATGAAGTTGCCCTTTCTACTGTTTAAAGCACAAGTTAGACCGCGGCTTGGCTGTTTTTTTTATGTATGGAGCTCGGCTCTAAACATCTCTTTCACCTTACCGACAGCATTCAGAGATAAGCAGTTCGTTTAAGTAATGACCGTACACATTATCGAACACTGATAGCAGACCTAAGTCTGTCCTGTAGATACTACTATGACAGCTGTTCCGAAGACCTTAATGGAATGTTATCTAGAAATGCGACGAGTACCCATCACCTATGTATGTATATGTCCACCTGGCAATAGCGCGAACATCATCATATTAAAATATCTTCTTCTACAGGACAAGTAAACTTTGGAATTCACTTCCAGGAGACATATTTCCAGACGCTTTTAATCTCCAGGCATTTGCTACAGGCATCTTGGGGCGCAATCCCAGCGTTATAGATTGCTCTTTTCTGAGAGAAGACTATATTAAAAAAAAGACTAGCCTACACTATGAAATTCGATAAAACTGGAAATACATTGTCGGAACTACTGCGATAGTGGCGGTTAAAGCTCACGACCAAGTGCTGTCAATATAATTGATCCTATATTTGTCTAATCTCACCCACATTTTGTTGATAATCATTGGACATAAAAGAGGCGAGATAACCCTGACCCTGAGATGTGTATCTGTCAACAAATTTGGTTATAGGTAACTTGAGGGTGATAGCTTTCTTTTGAGTATATTCGTTCAATCTTAGTTTTAGAATCATACGGTATTATTACATACATACAACTTAGCGATGTCCCCTCTTAACCTGAGGCACCCTGTATTTACTGGTCTCTCATTCTGCGACCTGCTGTTCATAGCCCTGAAAATCTTTTCTTCTGTGATAATTATTGCTTTAGTGTTGCCCATATACTGCAGACAGCGTATAGGTATTGATATTTAAATGTCTCTACGGGACTGTCCTTGTATCCCGGAGAGACTTTATTAAAAGTTCAAGGCATTCTCTTAAATTTATATTGTCTAACATTTTCTGCGAAAACGTGTCATAGAATTGGGCCAAGTTTTGACTTTCTCTGCAGTATGAATCGATACTCTCAATTATTTGTATACTTGCCAACGATGCGCAAAAAACCAGTAAAATATCGATTAGAATTCACCATGTTTCCTAAAATATTTAATTTTATTTATCTACAGCTTTAGTGAATTTAAAGCATGCCTGTCCGTCTGTCTTACAATATATTGCAGAAGGTCAAACAAATAAAAATACTTAATGTGCTAGCAAAACTTTATAATAAAAAGACATTATCTCACTTCAACCAAAGTATATTGGAATTCCTGCCACCTCTACGAGTATAATAAAAAGTTATAGTTGAAACTTTTTAGCAGATTTTAATTTTTGTTTTTTTTTTATAACTTAAAGTTATTGACAGGTAAGATGGGTTCTCAGTTGATATTACCATAACCTCCCCTGTAGTATGAACAATTTATAGTGCGCAACAAACTAGCGAGAAGTGAAAAAACCAATTGACACAAGTAAACTTATAATGGGGGGAAATTAAATTATCTACTTGGATTCACTCCAAAGTGTTCAAGTCGAGGAGAGAAAATGTAAGAAAGTCGCATCATAATAATGAGAAATCTTATGCATTTTGTGAATAAAAAAAAAATGGTGTATAGTTTTTGGCGTTGATAGTAAAATTGACAGCTTATCAAATTAGGTTAACTGTGTCAGTATTTATCTGTCATTAGTGTGCAAGTGTCAAATGTTGCTAATTGTAAAAGTAATTATCACCTAGCTCTGGCAAAAACGATTGAACATGTGCTTTTTTGTGACAGATGTAAAGCCCAGAGCGTTGTTTGTGGGGAGATTCGTAAGATGTGTCTACCTATAGATACTTGTTAATCATTTTATGATACATGTGAAGTGTCATCATGAGGTATACAAACAAAAAATCCATTATGAACAATGTAGGGGCGCAACATTTAGACAAATAAACAAATCTGAAATACTAACGTTTTCATCGATTTTACAGTCCAAATAATTCGTTTACTTGGCGGTAAGGTCTTGTGTTGTAATTTAAAAAGCAACGGTGACACATAAGTGCAAATATACGAGTACTCGTATGTCTGCTCGTGGTCAGTAATGTGCTGCATTTGATTATATTCAAGATGAGTGCACATCCTGTCATCAAGTGAAGTGCGTTACTGTTGAAAGCAGAAATTTATTGTCATTCACAGTTCTTACTCGTACATATGTCATTTTGTGCGTTAACTTATTAAATTTTATTATTTTCTTATCATATAATGACGTGGAAAGCTAAATGTATCTGTCACTGTAGAAAAGTTCAGTCAGTGAGTCAACACTTCGGAAGTTGTTAAAGTAAATGGAATAAAACTGTCAAAGTTGTCATTTCTAATTGCCACCTAAATGCCAATGAATTTAATAAGCTATTGCTTCCACTTAGATATCAACTTTTTGAAGTTCTGAAACTGAGATGTCAGATGTCAGTAAGCAAAGTTAAGCTTTAACCTTAGATTATTTAGTATGTTTTTAGAGCACGTAACAAATCAGTACATTCTCCTTATAAGAGAAAAGGGCATTACTCAACTTGTTAGTAAATAGATTTACGTGGATTGTATTCGGTTGCTGTGTCCTGCTGACAGCATCATTTCCGTTTGGGAATGTGGCCTCAAAAGCATATGTACATCGTCATAGCAATAAGCGATTTCAGTTTGCATTCAGCTATCAGAGAAAGAAAATAAACAAAAGAGATGACAGATGACAGTTGACAAGTTTTAAGATTTCATTTGTTACAACCATTTCAGCTGTCAAGCTCATCATTCGTTACCTACTTGAACAGTATTATCAATCTACTGATAGTAGGTCTTGGACATTTCGCAAATCATTCGGTCGTCCGTGGCGGTGCTGGGTATAGTTGTTATTTTGCCCCTTTTTACATAAGGGAACCAATTTGAATTGTCATAATTTCTTATAGTAAGTCTAAAACTAAACAAATAGAACACTCGCTACTGGAGAACAGAAAACCAAAAATTACTTTATGAAGTACCTCTTCACTCTTATAGAGTGACTGTTTCCTTTTGGTCTGCAATTTGTAATGGAGGCATTAGGTTCGATAGGGTACTCATACACAAAAGTTTGCAAACATAATATTACATTTGAAATTGAGAGAAATATGTTTTTTTCTCCTTCATTTTCCTGCAATTTCCAAAAGAATTTCGCCTCAAGAAAAAATGAAGAAACTGTCAAATGTCATATGCTGTCAATTGACAGCAAAAATGACTTATAATCAAAACAAATAAATTTGTGGCATCAATTTTGTATTGAAGAAGGCTTAATAGAGTTGATTTGATGTGATTTATGCGATTTATTTGCTGAAAAAATAAACAAACATTTTCCATTGACATTTATTTGAGAACCACCTTGACCAGACGTTTCTCAAGATTTCATACGAAAAGTGTGCTGGTACTTTTCTTGATTTTTTTTTGTGTCAGAAAAGTACCAGCATGGACTTCTTGTTGAAATATTTTTTTACGAGGTCGAAAATGAAAATATGGTTACTGTCAATTGTGGACGATATTGTGGGATGTTGCAAAATATCACAGGTTTACAGCACATGTAGTTTCAATGAGATGTAATACAGCTCGCCGATTCGCATCCTCGATGCCCTGACTTGAACGCGACAGGAATCAACAGTTTAAGAAAAGCATTGGCACAGTAATTGACCATATCATCTCATAAGTAAAAGAAGACGGTACTTGAAAGGGGTAATATTTGCAGCTCCGCCAGAGGTGCTCATTTAACTGATATTACATTTCGTAAATATTTATTTTAATTAGATATTTAAAAAAAAATGAAAAATACAAAAATACTGTATACAAGCCAGATGTCGCAGCTGGGACGGATAGTTTTAATCAACGACAATAAGTGTCAGACAAGATTCAAAGTCTAAAAGTCTTCTATTCCTCATATTTTAAAAGAGTCATAATTAAATGGATGAATCCATGTAAGATTGTTGATTCAAATAAGAAAAACAATTACTAGGACTGTTTGCATTTTTTTTTTTTTTAAGAAAAGTGGGCGTGGCCGTTAATATTTGCAACGCAAATTCCTATATGACCTTCATAATAGGTTTTAGTCATCACCCTAAATAAGCGAGTTGTCACTTTTGAAAAAAAAACAACCCCAAAATTGGGCGTGGCACTATAGTATGTAAACCAATTGTGGAGGGGACGAGCGTCTAACAACAGGTATATGGGATATGGTATAGAAACCCAACATCCTGCTGGTATGAGCTGGAAAAATGTACCGAGTGCTGGTAGAAGTGGTTGTTCCGGCGTAACTTGCCAGAACACAATTATCATATTTTGAAAACCATACCTCAAATGACTGAGTTATTAACATGTGTGTTCACTGTGCTTTAAAAGAAAGAAATGAAGCGAAGTAATTTAAGAAGTTTTTAAATCCATCCTGTGGAGTTCAAGAAACGGATCCTTTCTCCGATTCTCATATTTCATATTTCATTCAAAGCTGGGTTCTTTTGCTTACGTTTCCATAGCAGCAGTGTCTGTTGAATAGCCAGCGACCTGTGCTGATCGCCACAACTCTGGCAATGTCTGTACGAATCTGGATAATTGACTTTTGATAGAAAGTGCGACACAAAATTCACACGTGTAAGATCCTCAATGATTCCCATGTTGGTCGATCATATAGACAGTGAAAGAAAATTATTTCAGTGGTTGTAGAGACATCTACAGTCGGTGCCGAGAATTTGAAAAGTTCATTTCCACAGACTGTTAAACGGTAGTGACGATCAAAACTCCGCTGTGAGGTAGAATGCTCCATTCAGCCCGGACGATGACGACCAACATTCCGTTCATCCGAGCAAAGTGAAGTGAAGATAGCAACATCTGAGCTTAGATCCAAAAAGGCTGCTGGAGCCGACGGTCTAACTGGCCAGTTATTTAAAGCAGATTTGGTACGGAATATACATCAACTCATCTGTGTAGGATGAAAGTTGGCCCAATCCTCACGAAAGGAGACCCTCTGAACTGCGTCAACTTCAGAAGTATTAGTCTCCTCAACATCACCTAAGCCTTTTGTCAGCAATCTGTTTAGTTCATGTCAGTGTGGTTTTAGGCCAAGAAAGACAAACATAGATCAAGGTATTCACATTGCGGCAGATTTTGGAAAAAAAAACCAGGAACGCCAAATCCATGTAAGATTGTTGATTCAAATAAGAAAAACAATTACTAGGACTGTTTGCATTTTTTTTTTTTTTTAAGAAAAGTGGGCGTGGCCGTTAATATTTGCAACGCAAATTCCTATATGACCTTCATAATAGGTTTTAGTCATCATCCTAAATAAGCGAGTTGTCACTTTTGAAAAAAAAACAACCCCAAAATTGGGCGTGGCACTATAGTATGTAAACCAATTGTGGAGGGGACGAGCGTCTAACAACAGGTATATGGGATATGGTATAGAAACCCAACATCCTGCTGGTATGAGCTGGAAAAATGTACCGAGTGCTGGTAGAAGTGGTTGTTCCGGCGTAACTTGCCAGAACACAATTATCATATTTTGAAAACCATACCTCAAATGACTGAGTTATTAACATGTGTGTTCACTGTGCTTTAAAAGAAAGAAATGAAGCGAAGTAATTTAAGAAGTTTTTAAATCCATCCTGTGGAGTTCAAGAAACGGATCCTTTCTCCGATTCTCATATTTCATATTTCATTCAAAGCTGGGTTCTTTTGCTTACGTTTCCGTAGCAGCAGTGTCTGTTGAATAGCCAGCGACCTGTGCTGATCGCCACAACTCTGGCAATGTCTGTACGAATCTGGATAATTGACTTTTGATAGAAAGTGCGACACAAAATTCACACGTGTAAGATCCTCAATGATTCCCATGTTGGTCGATCATATAGACAGGGAAAGAAAATTATTATGGTAGCGTCTATAGAGAAGAACTATAAAAAGCAATGTCAAGTTTCGCCTTTCCAAACTCGTCTGTCTGCACATGACGATGTACGTTGCTCCATCAATGTCGGTAACAATGTATGATTTTGGTATCACAAAAGGACTACGACAAGATGACGCGCATCATACTTGAAAGGATTGTACAAAATTGTCAAACTAACATCAGGGCTATGACCTTTCAAAAGTCTGTACAACTACTCGCGTATGTGACATCATTAAAATAATTGGAAAATCGCAGCTGGCTGTCAGTGGTGCTTTCGTGAGTATTTTCACCACTTCCATGGTGAAAATGGGTTTAGTGGTTAACGTAGAAACACAGAATATATGCTGTCTTCAAAAATGGAACAGTTGACATCGATGAGTTGGACAGAAAATCATAATAGACAGCTACAATTTTTATGTAGTTAACGACTTTACGTAGAGATCAAGTGAAGAATCACTCTTACCAATCGCTGTTTCTTTGGGCTTAGAAGGCAACTGAGTAGTAAATCCCTCTTACAGATAGCAAGGGCGACTTAATATAAGACCTACATCATTCCAGTTTTGCTTTATGGCGCAGAAGTGTTTGCTTGTGACCCAAAATGTACAGGTTAACCAACCACGTGTGCAAAACTGGAGGCAGTTAGCACAAGATCTAGTTGGGTGGAGATTCTCGTTGGTTAAAGCGCAGGTTCACCCCAAACTGTTGTGCCATCGAAAGCAAAGAAAGTAAAGTTTGTAGACTTTGCCACGTGAAAAAAAATCTTTCCGCATATTTTACCCCCACCTCCAATCGAGTCTGAATATAGTCAGATAATACCATGCACATACACAGAAACTCATATTAGACAAAAATTCATCCAAATTGGTAGTGTAGACGAACTTGGCAGCACTTCAAAAACTCCGTCAGGGTAGCCAACCAACAACTGGCGGACAGCCCGATATCGATGCCATGCGGTAGAGTTTCCTTCCTTTTTCTTGGCAGCAGCGACCGGAGGTGGACCAGCGAAATTTCATCAAGTCATTTTAAATTATAAATACAATTGAATTCATACTTTGTAAGATGAACATACTCAATAGTTAGTTTAATCTAATAACTTAATGTAAATATAATTTACATGTAAATTTTAGCCTGAGAATACAAATTCGTACGTTAAGTCGTACAGGCTCAAAATTCGGAGTTTAATTCAATAGTGAGGAATAACAGAAGTAGAAATAGGATGTGTGTAATATGTAGGCTTGCAATTTGAGTTCTAAGAGTGTATTATTTAAGAACAAAGCCTATGCCTTTTTGAATCCAATCTAGTAGTCCCAAAATATTATTGGCATCATTATTTCCCACATCACAATTTACTGTTTAATGTATCGAACATACGGTTTGCAGCTAATTAAGAACAGCAAATCATAGGCGACAGAGTGACGTTTCGTGCGCACGTGCGTCAAACATTCATTTCATTATGAAAATTTTTTTGTCATCGACTTGAGTAAAATTATGTCACCTTGGGTGGCAAAATTATGTCACAAGATCCCCAACAAAACTCGAAGAAAACAAAAAAAAAAGAGAACCTTTGCCTCAGCTTTCTTCCTTTATCTAACAAATAAATGTAAAAAAATATGTCACCTTGACATAACCCAAACGACAAAAAAAAAAAAAAAAACAATAAAAGTACTTTCTTGTCCTAACCAAATCCGAGATTTCGTTGAAGTTTTTTTTTTGTTTGTTAGAAAACGTGTCGAACAATTTCTCTGCTTCAAATTATTGATTAAATTTATGACACTCATTCTGAAAACGCCAAAATATGTCACTTATTATGTCAGCATAATTTGATTTTGAAATCATATCACCAGTGACATAACTTATGACACAATGACAATACTGATCGCATGCTTGAATGACGAGTATAGCTTTTGGCCATGCCATGAGCAATGCCGGCGTAGCCAAGTTGGCTACTGCTTGCGTTGGTTATTCAAATTTCTGACGAAAGTCGCAAGTTCAAACCTCGTCAGCATGGATGACTTTTTTAAAATTTAAATGGTTAAATTAGAATAGTGCTACCTAAAGAATGACCTTCATTTAAAGGTTGACTAGTATCATTTCCTTATTTTCCAAAATAAAGACTGCTTTCGATTGGCTTTCTGTCGCGTGGGTATATTTTTATTTTTTAGTACGTCGAATACTGTTCGAGAGTCGCAAAATATAGTCCAATAGAAGAAACAGTGAGTGAATATCCTATTAATACGAATTTAATGCGAACGTTCAAACGTAAATTGCATAATTAGTTCCAATTTCAATCTAGTGAATTTTTAATCTAGCAACTTTCTAAATTTAGCAAGAATTACCATACTAACGAGTGAGCCTAAGAATACATTTGAATTTATCAAGTGGCTTTAGAATTAAGAATGCTTGTAGTTTATTTTCAATTTAGAAAATTCATAAATTCAACTTTTTTTTTTTAATTTTTATTTAGTGTAAAGAATAGTTTGATTTATATTTTATGGTATCAATTTAAATAATCGACCATAACACTAAATTAGCTTGTAAGTTAGTAAACAATAGCGGTAGCAGGTCGTTGGTATAAAATGATGCAAATCTTAGGCCATGTTCATGGCGGTCGACCTATTCTATTCTTTGTTTTCTCTGGACGGAAATATCCTCTTTAATTCTTTTTTTTGTTGTTTTTATTAAGAGGACTTGACGTATTTTAGTGATAAAATATTCACAATGGAAATATGATACCCACATGTCATCATTAGGGAAACGTGCAAACGTCGTGGAGTGTAGTGATTTGCAAGTTTCATTGTTTTAAATGACACGCACAATTTTGGGATTTTGTTTTTTAACCAAACGATGCAAAAGATTTGTATCCAGAACTGAGTACATTAATGATTGATGACTATATTAACAAAACTGCTACAATGCACTACCTACTCGCAAGTTCTCACCAGATATAAGCAAGAAATTGAGAAGGCCAAATCAGAATCGTTTAGACGCTTCTAAGATAACATTGCTGAAACCATCTCAGTATGACCTTTGAACGAAGTTCTTACCTCTTACAGGACTACTTCTTTGAATTTACTTACGAAAGAGGATGGAAGTCTTACTTAACTATTACTTAACACTCGCTTAATAGAGACAATCATAGTTGATTTTTTCTCAAATAGACCATCACTCCAATGTGAGCAATCCAGTCTGCCGACCATGGGAGATTGAAAAACTGCGAGAAATTTGAATTGCTGATACCATTCCATCCATGAAACCAATCCTTCACAGCTGCTGTCGAAGACGGTATATTCCCGACTTTACTTCAACAGTGGGCGGATATCATAGCTCCTACACTCTCCAAGCTGTTCAGCTGCAGCTTAGCACTTGGACACTTATCAGCTGCATTGCGCAAGGTAACTGTCAAATATCTTCCCAAGGCAAGCAGAGCTTCGCCCTAAAGGCTTTCCATCCCACTATCCTCATGTCCTTCGTTATAAAATGCATGGAAAAGATAATTAACAGACATCCTCTGAGTGACTCTTAACAGACATATTAACCGGATAATTCTACTAAGCCAGCACTTAATGATTTAGTAACCAAAATTAAAGCTTCCATCAACAGGAAGGTGATCTGTCTTATCGCCACTCACTAAACGTCTACTTAGTAATATGAATCTCCCACCGACATGTTGAATGGTACACACCAGCATCGACGATGTTGAAATTTTGGAGCTTACAACTCGAGGGTGCCCCAAGGAGGAGCTCTTTTGCCCCCCAGATATTCCCTCGTTGTAGACAGCTCACTTCAATCTCTAAAAAAAAACAAAGAATTGAGATTATTGGCTATGCCAACGACATGGCCATTATTATCAGCTGTAAATATGAAACCACCGTTTCAAAAGTGCAAGGAACGCTTCTAAATGTAAATCCAAAAATACAACTATTGTGGCTTTTACCAGAAGAAAAATTCAAATCTTCTCAATCGCCCTTTCAAAGCAACGTTTTTTGGTGTCATGCTGAAGAGTAAATTGTCCTCGAATTCTCACACTGATCGAACCATCGAGAGAGTCATTCAAGCACTATTTATCTGTCGCCGCATCTGTGGCAGGAACTGGGGGTTAAGTCACAAAATGAGGCTTCAAGCTTCGTTCGTCAGACCCACCTTAGCTTAAGCGACTGTAGTCTGGTGAATAAAGATTAACAAAGTTAGAAAGCTGGAGCAAGTCCAACGCTTAGCTGAGATCTGCACGACAGGCTGTCTGCACTCGAACCGCACTGCAACTCCCAACTCTATTCTGGTCTTACTTCCAGTACAAGTTCACATAGAAATGGAAACCAGACTTATGCTGCACAGGCTCCTCCATCCAGAAAACTCCGACTCTAGACATCTCCCTGATGATCATCTAAGAGAGCTTTTCAACAAAGCAACGAATTCAGCATGCCCTTGGACGACACGCTGCCTAATTACTATTTCAAGCGGAGTTTCTCAGTAGTCATCCAATAAAGGAACGAATGGGAAGAGTCTTCTCATTCGTTCTTCTTCTCTTTACATCGGAACGCGACCTAATATGGAATACGGATGGCTTCAAAATGAACAGTGGATCTAGGTTTGGAATATTCGACGAGTCATCTGGCGCATATCTTTCAGTTGGCCTAGGTACATAATCAACCATTTATTAGACAGAAATATTTACCATCCATCAGTACGTAAGGTTGAGCTTAACCATCTTAGAACCCTAAACGGTGACAATGCTGGCTTCTGCCTATTGAAAAGGCACCTCCACAGACTTAACTTATTACCGGACCCTTCCTGTACCTATAGACTATGCCAAGGGAGTAAGGAAACCTTTCTTCACATTTTCACAGAATGCCTCACCCTTCATACATGTGAGGAAACGGACTATAGACAGGAAACTAGTCTTACTGAACTCTTCCTGACAGCTTCCAGACCTTCGAAAATTTTGCAGTGGAGAAAATTTAGCTTAGTAGAATTCAATGCGAGTAAAACCCAATTCACCGCCTTTTGGAAAAAGAAAACGTCTACTCTACTAGAGCTTCAAATGAACAAACAAACCATTCAAACCTTCTCCTTCTTCTGTAAAAAGCATAAGTTAGACCGCAAATTGAGTATTCTCTCCACCTACTTGACAGCATACAGAGACTAGTAGATTGCTTAATTAATGCCCCGTACAAACATCCGATCTCCAACCGTTTGCTCATCGAAAACTGGTAGCAGACATATGTTCGTTCGATAGATACTACTACAACAGATGTTCCGAAGATCTCAATGGAATGATATCTAGCAATGCGACATTTGATCGTTCTACTAGGCAAGTCGTCAGTGTCCATGACCTATATGTCTATATGGCAATGGTGCGAACATCTTTATATTAAAATTCCTTCTGCTACAAGACAAGTAGACTTTGGAATTCACTCCCACGAGTGGGACTACGCCAAATTTCGTACCCCTATCACTACCTACCCATCAAAGTGCGAGCTACGAGTATAGTCTGGACATATCTGTTGAATTGCTTCGTGTAAAATGTTGATGAAAATATAAACAAACAATTTGTAATTATTCCTAAGCTGAGATCATCACATTTCGATTTTTTCCAATGACTACTTTGTTTTCGTACTTCAGGGATTCTCTACTGCAAAACTGCTGCGTAAACATACAATTATCTGGGAAATTTTACTTAATGATATTATACGAAACCAACTACTTATTTTAGACAATTGTAAAGCTCAGTACACTGTTCATACAAAGCGAAAATTTCCACACAAAATTAGAAACGAATATATCCTTTTCGATTGTGAAATTAAAATTATTTCTCTGAACTACTGAACCACAGACGATTTTATTTTTAAGCAATTTAAATATCGGTTACCTATTTTACTTCGCGAACATAGCCGCTTCTAGTGACGTATACTTTAACATTTGACAGCTAATGTCGTTATGATTGCAGACAGTTGTACCAATCTTCAAACACAACAAATATTAAAAATCTGGATAGCTAGGAATAGTTATAATAAACCACTGATCAGCAAGGTTTTAGAAGCCTAAAGGCTGAACTATAATAGTCGGAAGCAATCGGAAGCTAATGTCATAATTCTACGTTAAGTTACTTTCAGTACTGTCAATTGCTCAAGTAGCCCATAATATTCATATGCGTTCGAAAGCAACTGTCAAATAGCTTTGCCTGTCATTTGAGCTGTTTTGTAAAATTTTCGTAAGTCAGCAAAAGTGAACGAAAACTCAACGAATCGAAGCAAAAAGCTATCATTTTTACAATACAATTCATTTGTATTCGCACTGTTTCGGAAGTGGTCGTACGAAACCATTCCATTGTGGTCAGCAGTTCGCACCTTTACCTTGCACAACCATTCTTTATCGAACAAAAATTATAATAATATGAATCTTGAATGTTAGTGACCTTCTTGATTCTTGGCAGGAATGACAATAAAAGGTTAAATTTCTCCAATTTGAAGGGATGAATCAAGCGTGGGAGGATTGAGCAACGGCATACACAGTACATGCACAAACCAAACAAAATAATAAAATAATAAAAATCCGTGTATACAAACCAAATTGTCGTCATGCTCTCCCGCCGTATAACATTGAATGAAAAAAATAGAAAATAAAAAAAAAATCCCTCCACTGTACTCTGCTGAGCACACAACCTCACAGACTTATCCACTGCTATACAGCTGTTGGCAATGATGATTTAAAATTAAGATGATTGAATTGAAAAATAAATTGAGTTTAGTATTTCTATTTTATATTTTATTGGACAACGAATAAAGATGATTTACAGCTTCTAAAACTTTACAGCTTTAAAAAATATGTGATGACTGGATAATTCCCCAGTTCCAGTCTATAGCGTTCGAATCTCATCTAATTTCTAATCGAAGGTCTTAAGAGGACAAACGAATTCAAGTTTTAAGTTTAGCAGTTTCAGAGTTACGATGGTGAATGAGTTAGTAAGTCATTCAGTTTATTTTTTACTATCATTGCTACGATTTTCTGTTAGAGAGTATCTATTATACTTTCTTTTATCAACAAAATCCAAAGATATATATAACAGAGTGAAGTAAATTCTAGTTAGTATACGTAGAGTAAAGACACCAGTTACCGGATACCTAGTAATGAAAATAAATATAATAATTATTACCCAAAGTACCGCTAGGAGGCGCCCCTCATCATATGCTCACAAGCACGTAGTTTTAACTGTTTTTAGAGGCAATTGCATGAAAGCATATAAAACTCTTAAAAACATTTGTTAACTCTTACCAAGTTTGTTAACGTTGGTAAGACAAAGTAAGGTAAGGTTCAGCCTAGATTCCATGCCAAGCATAGCCGTACCACTGCACTGATGAACGTGGTAGAAGATATAAGAGAGAAACTGGATAAGAAACATGTTACCTTCTTGATCCTTCTAGACTTCTCAAAGCTTTTGATATGGTTGACCACTCCACTCTTATCTATAAATTAGGTCACTGCTTTCACATGTTTTCCTTTGCTATAAAGTTACTTTCACCGTATCTTAAAAGAAAGAAAAGAGGTTGTGTCTCTGGAAGGAGTTCTATCAGAATTTCTTTCTTTGCCGCGAGGCTTTCCCCAAGGGTCGACTTTGGGACCTCTACTATTCTCAGTATATATCAATGATATAGAATCCGGAATTTTGAATTCATCAAAACACTTTTATGCCGACGATATTCCAATTTATAGAAGTTGTGCCTTTGTCCTTATAGAAGCTCTATTGATCTGAATAAAGATCATCAACGGATCTCGAGCTGATCGTTGGAAAATAGCCTAGCACTTAATGCAAATAAATGTAAATGCTTAGTTATTTAAAAAAAAAAGTTAGAGCTATCATATTTTCCATCCATTATGTTAAACAATTCAGCAATAGAATTGAATTGAATTGAATCGTTGAATCGTCAAAAAACCTAGGCATGGTATTCAATTCACATTGAACTTCGAACTTTGTGGACTGCTGAAAAGTTTACACCACCGAAGGACAAGGCTCTTGCCAAAGCTTTGGTTATTTCTGTGTTAATTTATGGATGTAAAATATTCTTATTTCATTAGCAGCTTATTGCTGCTAAATGTTTTTACAGCGATTTTCAATGCTTTTGTACTGCTGGTCTTTGAATCCGAAGCTTGTGGATGGTGCCCACAATAAATCGACTGGGATATGCGCCATTTATTTCAAGACAGAAGCTCTTTACTTGTCGCAAGGTCATGAATGTGGGTGAACTTCTATGAGTCAAGCAGACCAATCGATCCCTTATAAGAAGCTTTCCAAGAAAGTCTTCGCAAAAGCGTCTTCTTTTGGATCTTGCAC
Source organism: Pocota personata (assembly GCA_963082735.1). Taxonomy (NCBI): domain Eukaryota; kingdom Metazoa; phylum Arthropoda; class Insecta; order Diptera; family Syrphidae; genus Pocota; species Pocota personata. The sequence goes on along the minus strand of OY720429.1, from coordinate 26,527,762 downwards.
AGTTCTACAATAATTTAACCCTTATAATGAACACATATGTCAAAAGTGCTTAAACACATTTTGCACTTGTGATATTTCGGTCATCGCGCGATTTTCATAAAATTTTATGACTTCTATTTATTTTACACCCTGCTAGCCCGTACCAAGTAACCATCAAGCACACTCTCTGTTAAGAAATTATAGCCTGGGCTTCACGTATATTTTCAGACGATCGTTGTCCATGCGATGCCATTCAATGCTATCGTAAATAGTTTGCTTGACGTAACACCATCACTATCGTAGCGTCTATCAATTTTTTTTTTCTAAAGTTTGAGTGCTACTGAGGAAAACATCCCTGGTGTCAGTATTGTCACTCTTGAGTCTTTTTTTTGTTATTTTATCAAATGTGATTAAGTGAAAGAATGCTTTTGGCAACAGAGACACAAAAATTATTCCCTGTCAGCTACTTAGAACTTCCAGAGTAGCATCAAGTCTTAATATTTAAGGAATATAACTGGACCGAATCGCACATTCTAAATTGATTGTGTCCAATACTAATACAAGCGCCTTTTTCATAGATGAAAGCTTTGAATGAAACTGAATTTATTAGAAACTTATAGAATAATAAACAAATTATTCACATTGCACATACTTCTTTGTTGGAAGAGATCAAGGATCCGGTGAAGCCTTAAATATCCTTCTCCTGCTTAACACTTCTAATTTTTCTGCGTTTTCATTGTCGCTTTCAAGCGAGATATATTTTTTTTTAATATGTTTGAACGTAGGTATTCTGTTTAAAGTTTCACAAAACACTTTAATAGCTCAACAATTAAAATTACAATAGATATCATGCATACACGATGGACAGTTTCCGTGTTACGCGAAGCAAAACGTAAATCGCTAAAACGATATCGTTCAGTCGAAGGCCCCCAGCCTCAGGCCTATTTTGATATGTGAATCATTGACTTTTGTGTTACATTCATCTCACGTACCAGTGTTTTCTGTTTTTAGGGACTTTTTTGTGCCATAAAGGTTTTGATGACTTGTGGCGTTCTTACCGTGTGATGAGGACCACATCACAGGCGGCCTTTAATGTCGTCCGTATCTCCAAAGAATTTTATACACCGATAAGCAAACATTTTTTTTTTAACAGGAATGTGGCCACGCCCAAATGACGTGTAGGCACTGCGACCAGAAAGATCTATTGTGCCAGAGACCACTTTTTAGGGCAGCAGTACCTTAGGTCTAATGGAGATATTATCTCCTTTAGAAAGAAGCTTCTCCTTCTTCTACACAAAGCTACACACTCACAAAGTATATGTTCTGCAGTTTCGTCCTTTTCTAGGCAGAGGCGGTGATATCCTCTGAAATTCTCATTTTATTTATTTGGTAGAGCAATTGGCAGTGACCAGTAAGGAAGCTCACAAGCCTTCTTCTGTTATTTCTGCTATATTTTAGGATATCAGCTGCCTTTTCTGGAAGGGTTGGACAGCTCTTTTAGCTTGTCTGAGACCTTGGGAGTTATTCCAGTGGGAAATACTCATTCCCAACTGTCAGTTTGAAGGCAGAATCAGATATTCCGCAAAAGAGTTTAGGTCCAATGAAAAACTCAGAAGATCCTTTTCTGGCTAGCAGATCTGCAGTTTCATTGCCATGACCCCGGGTACCACAATTTTACTTTATTGTATGGAGCCAAATTTTGTAAACTGTCGAAGCATCTTAGAACTGATTTTGAACTGATCAAGTGGGAGATCAGTGCTTTAAGCGCCGCCTGGCTGTCGGTGAGTGTATGTATAGCGGCACCTTTGATTCCTGATTGCAAGTTTACATTTGCATAGGTCTCGATAGCGTAAATCTCGGCCTGGAAAACACTAGGTCACTTTCCAAGTGATTTCGTGATCTTGTAATTGGGTCCATACTCATCGGCGCCAACTCGTGAATCCATTTTTGATCCATCGGTATACCAAACGATTCCATTTGGACCAAGCAACGGTCCGCAATTATACCATATATCACGGTTTGGGATCTCAATCTCAAACCTTCTACCAAAGTAGAGTGATTTGGGCGTAAAGTCAGAAACCGTGCTGAACATATCTAGCTCGGGGAAGTCGGTTAATAGATCCATGAGATCCACATGATCCCACGCATTGTTAACAACCGATTTTCGAAGATTAACTGCACTACGAATTGCCACTTTTTTTTTTTATAAAAATGTGTAACGGAGTAAGTCCGATTATGGCTTCTATGGCTGTTGTGGGACAGGAGTGCATAGTACCTGTAATTCCGAGACAAGCAAATCTTTGAAGTTTGCTGAATTTGCTGATGGTTGTGACCTCCTTGGTTTTCGTCCGCCAGACAACGGACGCTTATGCAAGGATGGGTCTTACCATCGTGGTATATAACCAGAATATGACCTTTGGGGACAGACCCCAGGTTTTGCCATACATACGGCGACAGATCCGCATGGCAGTGGTTGCCTTGGCAATTTTATGCTTAACATGGCAGTTCCAGTTAACTTTCTTATCCAGGACAGTTCCTAGATATTTTACTTCGTGGGAAAAATGAATGGTTGTGGCATTTATTTCTTCTCGCCAGCACACCAGTCCGAGACTACAAGGAGTGCATTTTGCATGAGTTGACACACATTGTCTTCATGTTTGCCTTTGATGATGAGCACAAGATCATCTGCATAGCCTATAGTTGTATTGTATATTCAATAAGTCATCCACCATGTCTAGCAGTCTTTCGATGGTTTTCAAGAAAAACGATGTCATGCTGATTGGACGGTAAGATTTGGGTAGCTCACTGCGTTTGTTACCTAGCTTATAGATAAACACCACATTTACCTCCCGCCAAGTGGAATGTATCCCAATTTAAAACTTGTTCTAAATAGAGCTACCACGGTAGAATAAGGGCTGGAAAAACACTATCACTGCGGGGTGCTTTAAAGGGTTTAAATGAGCCGATTGCCCATTTAATTTTATTTTGATTGAATAGATTTCCAGACAAGCTGTTGATTCTTCTGGGGGTGCCAAATGTGGTGCCTTCAGGAGCAACAGGTGCAGGATCACTTAAAATTGTTGAACCAGGAAAGTGTACCTCGAGCAAGGGTTTTCCTTCAACCAGATGTTAGGTTTGATGAGCAATCCTACCCCGTTGGAATGATCTTTTGAGAGAGCCTTTTGGAGATGGGCTGCTACTGGAAGAGATTCAATATTTTCGCAGTTCTTTTTGTATGCTGTTCTCTTGGATTTCCTTAACTCTATGTTGAATTAAGTCAATGCGGACCTATTTTCGTCCTAATTTTTATTGCGTTTTTCGGTGTTAAAAAATGTTCTCACCCTTTTACGGAGTATCTCTAGCAGGTCATTCCACTACGGTACGCTCCGTTTACCTGTATTGTAATTTTTTGGGACACAGCAACTCCTGAAGGAAGAGATTAGACAGTCATTTAGTTGGCAGGCTGCCACATCCACATCACTTTTTGATCTTAAAGATGTGAGCAGCATGACACTTTTGACCGCGAGATTTTCGCGAAATAATTCCCAATTAGTTCTTTTCGGTGCGTAGTGTATTCGTTCATGATTTTTAAGATACTGAAGTGTCTTAAAAATCAGACCTTTCGATCCTCGACTGCACTTATAAAGCGCTACTGCACTTATTAAGCGCTACTGCACTTATTAAGCGCTACCACACTTATGAAGCGCTACGATAGAGATGCGATTTACTTTCTCAATTCATTCTAGAGCGAAAGTATAAGCAAATTTGAAATATTTTTATAAATAAACAATTGTGACATTAACTGCTACAAATGTTATGTCAATCTTTAGGTACGCCTCTTGGCTGCGCAATGGGTGCAACAAATGTAATAACAGTATTTTTGTCGCTACTAAATTTACATCCAAACAGATGGTTGTAGCCGACGACAGTTTGTCAAAAGATACGAAAAGTTAAAATGCTTTGATGTTTAAATCTATTGTTGACAATATATTTACACGTAAACCTATTGCACACATGAGACGAAAACAAATGAGTAACTGCAAATAAATCCATCTAAAATTCATAGACGCGCCTGCACTTCTTTTTCCAAGAAATGCCAGTATCTCTGATTTCATTCAAGAAATTATTTTTGTTTAACATTCTTTTAACAATGAAGAATTTCTACAAATATTTAGTATAAAAAAATAGAAAGCAATACGATAACAAAATATGAGTAATAGTATAATTTCATGTCGAGATCAAAGTAGATCTACATCGAGAGCTATAAAATGCGCAACACTGACCACATTTGTTTTCCTTTAGAATAGAAAAAATAACTAGATTCCAGATTGTATGTTCCATGACTTATACAATATTTAGGGGAAACAAAAAACGACTTATCTTAATTTTACTCCGCATTATTTATACAGAAACAAGCTCTAATCGATTAAAGACCTAAATCCATAAAAATTCTCCTTGAACTGAAATAAAACCGTTTATGTTGCAGATATATTAACACAGCGATAATAATTTCTTTTTCTAAGGCCCATCCCAAGTTCAAGGTGAAAATATAATTGCTTACAAGATCACGAGATCATTTTCTCCTTGTTTTTTTTTTTCCACAATTACTCGTATAACAAATAAACATGTTCCGTCATCTCTATTGGTACACATCAAGGCAACTTGAACTTAAAGCAGAAAATATTAAGAGCATCCATCTCTAAGCTTCTCAATTGGTAAATAAATACTCAAACTCAATCCATGATCAGTTCATAAACTATCAAATAAAATTCTTCCGATTTTCTCTATAAGCTTCTTATACAAACGAGTAAATAAAAGATTCCACGTCACTTTTCGTTTTGCCGTCATGACCATAAAAATCATTGAAAAGACAATTTTGTAAATTTCACTAAAGAATCAACATCTGTCTACCATACGTTCTTCCATTATGATTTTGTTTAGCTAAAATCCTCCGCTATAAATGTCAATGTGTCAAAAAATTGTTGAATGCCTCGTTAACCAGAACAAACTAAATCAAACACAATCACTCCCTATCAACAGTTGATCAATCTATAGATAGATCCCGACAAAGAAATTAGGTAAAAAAAGGTAGAAAAATAGAAAGTCAATGTAAATATAGAAAATATTGTTTACACTACAAGGTCGGTAGCAAATCAAATCGTTTAAAAGCATTTCAATTATTTCCTTGAATCGAAGTGAGATACACCCGGCCCAAGTGTATCTACAAGCACAGAGATTGGGACGCAAAGATATCTTAATACTCCACACACTGTAAAATATAGAAAAGAATTCAATTCATATTTATTCTCAGTTGTGTGTCTTCTTCATAAAAATAAAATATTTTCTTTTTGGTCGTAAATAATGCATGCGGCTGTTCGATGTTTTTATACATTTTTTGTTTAAAAAAAAAAAACCAGCAACTAGCAATATGAATGTTCACGCGGTTTTTAACACCTACGCGTCAAGCTTGTGTTTCATATGAGTACGTAAAAAAATTATGGGCGGGTTGTTTGATCTGTCTGTCAGATTAAAATGGATCATTGCCGCATTCCGTCGGTATCTAACAATCTACGGATACACTAGCATCACTTCCTTTTTAAATGAATTCGATGGAAATATTTTTTTATTTTTAATCTTTAATGCAGAGGTCATATTAAATGCGATACAGCAATATTATGCGCTGTTTACACATAAAGAATGCGATGTTTATCATGGCGCTGGGTGAAACTGAAATTTGTTTACAATGTCAGATACGGAAAATTTGTTGCGAGAAATTGCGAATTTTTCCGCGATTGATGCGTAACGTAAGTACAACTTGCACAGATATTTTCAGTATAATTCTGAAACACTTGAATAAAGACAGTGTCAAAGCAAATAAATCTATCCACGAGGTTCTGATGCCCTCTGTTTCACACATTCCAATTAATTTAATCCATCTGATATACATAAACAGATTCCAAGGTAAATCGACTACGAAAACAGCATTATCAGCATTTTGTTCGGTGATGGTGCAACGATATCTAGTATAAATGTGTCGGTAGAGGGGTCTACCTTTTTATGAAGATAGTAATAATAGCCTTGTGAAGAGTATAAAAAAAAATCTAGAAGCGATAAGATATTGAAAGAAGTTGGGTAATTAGCTGTCTGATTCCAATATTGCTTTGACACACGTCATGTAAAGGGTGACCAGATAGCAATGATTGTTTTTCCAATTGTTATGTTCCAGCATCTGTCAAAGTTGCCAATGACATCCAGCTGTCAAAATATTCTTCACTTCGGAGCGAAGTAAGGTCAGTCGTCATCATGGCTTCAGTGCGGAGGCAATTCGTCGCACCGTCGAAAAGTTTGAGCGTGAGTACACTTTTTTGGACCTTAAGCCACCAACCAGATAGAGGTCGGTGCGAAGTGAAGAAAACATAGCCCCCGTAGCGGCCAGTATCGAAGAAGACCCAAGAATGTCGATTCGGTGGCGATCAGCTGAATTGGGCATCGGCAGAGAGTCAACCAGGCTTATTATGCGATTGGATTTGGGCCTACATTAGTATAAGATTATGCTGACGCAAGAATTAAAGCCGGACGGCCATAGACATTGCCTCTTTTCGCTAATTGGACGCTGTAAATGTTCGCTGGAGATCCGGATTTTGGCCAAAAAATCATCTCGGACGAGTCCCATTTTTGGCTCACCGGCTATGTCAACAAGCATAATTGCCATTATTGGAGTGACCACAATCCACAAGTGTTCTACCAAGCATCAATGCATCCACAAAGATTGATTGTTTGGTGCGGTTTATGGCACGGCGGCATCATCGGACCTTATTTCTTTCGAAATGAGGAAGAAGACACCTTACGATCAATGGTCCTCGGTATAGAGCGATGTTAACTGACTTTCTGTGGCCAGAGTTCGACAACATCGATATATCTGAGCTGTGGTTCCAACAAGACGGCGCTATATGCAATACAAGCGACGCAACGCTCGAAGTGGTGAAGGAGAAATTTGGCGACTGGGTCATCTCACGACGAGCGTCCATCAATTGCCCGCCGCAATCATGCTACTTGACAACCCTCGATTATTTTCTCTAGGGCTACGTCAAGTCCTTAGTCTACGCTAACAAGCGAACCACTTTGGATGAGAATAAAAAAACATTCTCATCTCTAATTGATCAATGGAAAAGAGGAGAGACCAAGTGTTAGAAGACCTGCGAAGCTTGATGTTCGAAATTAAAGGCTGACGATCAGTGCAGGTGAGGGAGATTAGTAGAGGTGGCAAGGATTTGCAGATAGCTGTTGTGCTAATGAAGTACAGAAGCTTTCACTTTGAAATTACTTTGTTAATTTTTTTTCCAATTATAATATAATAATAGCTCTGTTCAGTGACTCTGTACTACACAGTCCAGCACAAAAAAAATACAGGTTTTTGCGTTCAATGACAAAATATCTCCAGCACACGGTTTTCTGTACCTACTCTTGAGGTAGAACACATTTGTGAGAAGTGACAAAATCAGCTGTTTTATGTGGTAAACCTGTAATTTTCTGTTCTGACAATTTTCACAAAGTTGTGCATTTCTGTGCTGTGCTGTACTACTATTTCAGTCACTGAACAAAGCTAATATGTGCAAGAGAACACAGTCCTAGAGAAATAGATGAAAAAGAAGACACCTGTTCTGTGCACACACAATGCATCTATCCACTGGTGCACCGCTGTTGGTTGGTAGTAATATTGACAGATTGAAAACAAATTAACTGACCTAACATATGCACATTGCATATAGCGACCTTGGCTGTAATGACATTTCGGTTATAACGACGATGTTAAAAGCTAAAGTTTGGTTTGCCATTAAATAATGGATAACATCTTTCGGTTGTAACGACGTCGGCTACAACGACCATATCGGTTATAACGACCTTTTCGTGGTGGTTGTTTGTCTTGAAATTCAGATATAACGACCAAAAACAAAACAGAACGGGAGAGTTTTCGCCAGTGTGTCATGTTTAGTGTGTAGACAGAACACAGTTATGTTTGAATGCATCTGGAGTTTATTTTCTTTGATTTTTATGTCAGTTGTGCTAATTTGTCATTCAGAAGCGTTCCACCTAAGAAAAGCGACAAACAGTTTTCGTTCGAGGACAGTACCAACCCTGTGAAATTTTTAATATGGACGAAGCCGGTTTGTTTTACAAACTAAAATCTGACAAAACGTTGAAATTTAGAGGAGGGAAGTGCACAGGTGGCGAAATGTTAAACGAACAAATAACTGTGCTCATTGGTGCAAATATGGATGGATCGGAGAAAAGAAAACTGCTTGTTATTGGCAAATCAATAAATCCAAGATGAATCAAGGGTACCAAGTGCTTGCCAGTCGAATACACAGCAAACAGAAAGGCTTGGATGTTTAGCGAAAGAAAAAGAAAATTTTGTTACTTGTTGATAACTGCCCTTCACATCCAAACACTCAAAACCTTTCTTTAATAAAACTGGCTTTCCTTTCGCCCAATACAACATCGATACTACAACCAATGGACCAGGGTGCGATAAGAAGCCTAAAAAGTCTGTTGGCATGGTGGCCACAGCTTGAGATCGAGTCAGTTGCAGCACAATTGCTAACTGTTTTAAACATGCGGGCTTGCATACTTTAAACAACTCTCGAAACGAAGAACAATTTGATGAAGAGGATGATTGGCGCCTCTATGAATGGTTTGCAGTGATGAACAATTCAAACGTCATTGCTTCAGAAATAGCATGGGAGGAGTACGTTACAACATTTAAACCTCAGATGATCTAAATTTAGAAGACATAGCCAGTGTTGTTGCTGCAGCGGAAAATTCGATTTTAGAGGACTTTGATGAAGAAGACGGTCTTGAAAATAAAACAAGCCCTTCAATAGCCTGAATTTTTCTGATAATGTCTGTAGAATTTTTAACAAATAAAATAACGAATTGGAATATGCAGTTCATTGCCCGACAGACGAGACTATTCAATACAACATTTTAATTAAATCAGACATTGTATCAACATAACATTTTTTAAAAAAAAGGAAGAATTCATCAGACAAACGCTAGGAATACAGTAATTCATTGCTTAGGCTTAACGCCGACAACTTTGACTTTTGGGTAGAAAATTCGGTGGCTGATTCAAAATGAGATGATTTAGAACTTTTTGACCCGCCAATTGAATGAGTTAGGTCTGTAAATCTCCAACTTACTGGGTAAGGTATGAAGTTTAGCTAGTGGACATAGTAAGTCCAGTGGTTCTCAATATTTTGTTTCAGAACACACTTTTTGAAATTTGTAAGACAAATTTTGAAACGGATATAACAGGCTTGACTTAAATAATCATCTCCCGGCGAATTGACATCTTGAAACGAAACACCCTATAGGGGAGGGTGCCATGAAAAGGTAAAGCATTGAAGGCGGAATATATAGGGTTATTCATTTTGTGCTTCCGGATTTTAATTTTTTTTTAAAGATTTCAGTGACATATTTTTAATTGAATTTAAACTATGCCATTATATATGGAGTACAACATCTATGGTCTAAACGAAAGTTTTTGCAAACTTAGATCCTTGTGAGGCAATTTTCGATAACTTTTCGTTACATTTCTGGTCATACTTTCACTGATGTTGGTTTTTAAGTGCTCCGAAGGTTGGCGATTGCCTGCATAGATACGATCTTTTGCATAGACCCACAAAAAGAAATCCAATGTCTGCAATCTCAGGCCAAAAAAAGTTGGCTACCATTTGACCATAGCGCCTTCGTCGGTTTCAAAAAAGTACGGTCCGTTCAAGCAGCCAGTCCACAGTGCGCATCAAATTGTCACCAGTGATAGATGCTTGTCCACGATCACATTTGGATTCTCTGAACCCCAAATTCTTCAATTTTGTTTATTTACATAGCTGCCGGGCAAGAAATGGGCCTCATCACTGAAGACGATTTCTTTCGAAAAATCTGTCCTTCAATTGTGATATGCAGATATTACAGAACCGTTATTTTTTTAATAATATGCAACAATTTTAATGCGTTGAGCAGTTGTTAAACGATCCATATTGTAAAATGGAGAAGCAAGATCCAACTACCTGTCACTATGGATGACAGATGGATTTGACAGATGCCATATGGCAGGGATGTGAAATTCACCCACAATCTACAACACATAATAAATCGTACCAAAATTAATTTTACTATTTCACAGATGACGATTGTGATTTATTTTGTGCGTCAAACAAAAATATGATCTGCAGTTTGACAAACCGTTTTGTGAACTGTCGTTCATTACTAAAGATTTGTTTTAATATTACAAAAATACGCATCTGTTGAAGAATAAATTTGCGAGTTGCAAGATAACTTTTACGAGTATTCCACAATGTCACCTTATAGGAAAGATTTCTTATTGCGACATCATATTTACTATAGAAACACACTAATAAATTCGCACGTACTAGCACCTACATACAGAACCGTAATACACCTTATACATATGACATATGTGGTGTTTATTTTGAATTCATTTAGATTTAAAATTTAAGTGAAATAGTTAAAATTATTTTGTTTGATTTTAAATGTCAAAAAATCGACAAAACATGATCTGCCATATACTTCTATATGCCAAATATTGCTTGAATGTAATCCAAATTTGATACGCCATCTAGTGACACACAAAGGGTGTTTCATAATTTTGTCATTTGGCTTAGTTCAATAAGGCTTTTCAAAATAGTCAAAATTTTTGGTAATGTACTTCTTTACAGGTAGAAATCAACTATCCGTAAAAAATTACCCAATTTGCTCTCTTCGGTGGAAAAGTGACGGACATTCAGGCGCAGGAGAACAGACGAAAGTCCTTTACTCTGGAGTTTATTGGAATGACGTGGTAATAGATCCTTTGATTTTCTATTAGTGAACCGTGTCTATTTCATTCATAAGGGCATGAGGTACCCAGAGAGTTCAAAGCTTCCTAGTTTTGAGATGATCGGTCACAATTCGATGTAAACTGGACACATTAATGCCCGAAGTAGTCACTTCCATCTGCCGAGTAGTCACTTGTCTATCTCTGATCATAAGGTGCTGAATTGTGGCCAACGTTTCAGGAGTACACACCATCATGCGGTGGGGACAAAATACACTGTTGTGCAAAAACCATTCCTCAAACTCTTTTTGCCTTCTTCAAGTTGTTGAGTCAAGGCTTCATAGGATATTAGAACGATCTTATACAAGCAAAAGGAAAAAGGCAAGCTTAGTAAGAAGAAGAAGAAGTTGAATTGCAGGTACTTAAATCGGTATAGAAGCCAGATCTTCCATTTCAAATTATATTCTAATAAACTTTTGTTTTTCTTAAATTTGGCTTTAAATACCCTATGTACATGTACTCGTATGTACCTACATAAATATTGTTTTTTTTTAATGCTAAATACAAATATACACAAGATACACAGCACAGGCAGCAATATTTATTTCCGTGGTGAGTAAATGGATGAAATATTGATGATAATGAAGATAAGAGGATAAATCTTAAAATTGAACTATATATCTAACAGAGAAGACCCAGCGGTATTGTGTAGAATGTATGTAGTATGTACATATATGCAATCTAGAAGAGAAGGAGAATGTTCTTAATCAGAAAGTGCCCAACTCTACGCAAAACAAGGAGCTACGACTTGTCATCAACAAATATCAATAAATTATAAGTGCAAACTTCTAAGGAAACTTTATTATCCTGTCAAAAGTGAGTAAAAATTTAAAGTGAATTGAATCTAAAAAATATATTCTTTGCCTCTTTTGACCATTTTAACGCCTCTCCGCCTTTTTTCCTTACAGCGCCCCCTTGAATGTTTTACTGCACTCCGGATCTAAGGTGACCGGATTCGCAACAATGGGCGGAGCAGCGTAGATATAAAAACATGTCTTTAACAATAATTCAATATTTATCTTCACGGATGGCTCGAAACTGTTGCACTACTAGGCTAATATGACCAACCCCGTAACTTAACAGGTCAAACATACTGCTAAGACACCGTAGAAATAACATCTTTAAACGGGAGACCCTCAAATACCCAAGCTCACAATTCTCAAACATCTAATATACGAAATTTCATACGGATCATAACAAAAAGCAAGAGGTGGCCACGGAGTAGTGGATAGTGTATTTGCTCGTGACCCGAGCTGTACAGGTTCGAGCCAGAGCGGGGAACAGCAATTACAGCCACCCGAGTAGAAAAGAGAAATAAATAAAATATAAGTTTCTCTAACCACTACACCAAAACGGCTTACTGCTTATAAGTTCATGAAAATTATTGGTTTTGTAATGTCCTTTGGGAACACATCCCGTGTGGTGTTACTTTGGCAGCACCGATTCCGTCGAGTTCGGCCATCATGAAATAGAGTTTCCGGCATTTTGGACGGCCATTCTGTTTTAAGAGATCACGGGGGTTGGTGGTTCGTCAAGAGAAGTTTGTAACGAAAACCATTATTTCTGGATTAAATAAAAGTTGAGATTTACAGTTTAAAACATTTTACCTCTTACAGTTTTATTTATATATTGGCATGAACAAGATTTTTATATTTATTGTCAGGCAATCCTATTTAGGGTTGAATGTGAAGTTTCATGTTGATTCACAAATTAGTTCGCCTGTAATAGTTAGTAGAATAAGTTAAGGTCGGTGTTTTAAAAGTGTCAAATATTGAATTCCGCACAGTAATTAAATACCTCACAAAACAAGGACAAAATGTGGAAAATATAAAAAGGAAAATGAAAACAATTTACGGAACTTTTTGCCCTGGTAAAACCATGATTCACAAGTGGTCGGGCTTATTTAAACAAGGTAGAGAGTCATTGATATTGACATAGTCGGAAGAACTCAGCGGGCCATCGAGTATTCGAGTATTGAAATCGAGGCAGCAAAGATGGGTTTAGCGGTCAATGAAAGCAAAACAAAAAAAGGACACCCAACATCGGCGTCTTGGACAAAACGCCGCAATAAACAGATATAATTTTGAGGTAGTAAAGGACTTTGTTTACCTAGGCTCTATGGTGAGCTCCGCAAATGACACCAGTGGGAAGATCAAACGAAGAATTACTCTTGCCAATCGGTGTTTCTATGGGCTAAGAAGGCAATTGAGTAACAAGGCCCTATCTCGAGATACTAAAGTAACTCTTTATAAGACATTAGTCATCCCAGTCCTGCTGTATGGCGCAGAGGCATGGACCTTGTCAAAATCGGACGAGGATGCCCTTCGTTACTTCGAGAGAAAAGTTCTGATCTTTAGAAAGTGATCTTTAGTCCCGTCTGCATAGACGGTGAGTGGAGGAGAAGATACAACGCCGAATTATAAGGCATATATAATTGCATCGACTTAGCCAGAAGAGTTCATATACAGCGACTAAGATGGCTGGGTCATGTAGAGTGGATGGAGTCCAACGTTCCAGCCAAGAAAGTCTTCGAATCCACCCAGGATGGACAGCGCAGTATAGGACGACCTCGTGGTGGGTGGCGCAATCAAGTGGAGGGGGACCTCAACCAACTTGGCGTGAGCAACTGGAGGCAGCTGGCTCATAACCGGGATGGCTGGATAGGTTTGTTGGTTGAGGCCCAGGTTCACCCCGGATTGTAGCGCCACCTAAGTAAGTAAGTAAGTAGAGAGTCATTAGAAGATGATGATCACCTGGAAGACCAAGTGACGTTATAACACATAAAATAATTCTAATAGTCGAATATATGTATGTTCTCACGGTCAACTCAAATTAAAAGAAATTGCAGAAAGGTTTCAAATATCCAAAACAACGAGCTTCAAAATTATACATGATCATCTTTGGATATCAAAAATCAGTTCCAAGTGGGTGCCCGGAATGCTTAAACCGGATAAAAAAAAAAAACCTTGTGGAATGTTGTCAGCAGTTTTACGAGCTGTTTCGCAACAATCCAGCAGAAGTTATCAACAAAATTGTTACTGGAGATGAAATTTGGGTTCATTATTATGACACTGAGTGATAGCAGGAGTCCACGCAGTGGCATAGAAGAGGTGATCAAGCCCCTAAGGAGTTTAAGGTCGTACCCCATCGGCTGGGAAGATCATGGCAACAGTGTTTTGAAACTCACAAGGAATCCTGTTAGCAGATTATAAACCAAAAGGCACCAGCATCACAGAAGAATACTACGCTAATGTTCTAAGATGCTTAAGGGAATTCACTGAAGTTACAAAGGAGGGTCACACGGCTAGGGTTACCTCATAACAACTACTGCAGAAGCTGCAGGGACGAAGAGGAAATATAATCCGTTCGTCATCTCCTGTGTGATTGTCCAGTTCTGGCCATCAAAAGAAGCCGTGTTTTTGGCAGATACTTCTTTTCAGACCTGGATGAGCTAGGTAGCATTGAGCTAAGAAAACTCCTGAGATTCATATATTTATCAGGGTGGTTTAGCATAGCGGTCGAAGATTGAAATTTGTAGGTTCCCAGGGTTCCACATATTGGGCACAATAGACTCTTAGTGGGCTGTTGACAACCCTGTCAACAAGGGCACCCTGTTACCTAACCTAATCTAACAAAGGAGAGGGAGATTAACAAAAGGTGTGCTCTTACTTCGTGAGAACGCACCGTTTCACAAGGCTCAAATTGCCTTGGCTGGTATGAAGTCATGTGGCTTTCAGGAATTAGCTCATCCACCCTATCTGAGTCATGTCCTGGCACCTAGTGATTGTTACCTGTTTATAAATACGTTGCCGTGAAATAACGCAGAGGGAATTATGCCCGAATTTCAAAATTCAGCTTTGTTTCTCATTACGAAAGCGTACTAAGCGAAAAGCAAACCCGAAATCCCGAAAATCAAAAATCCCGAAAACGAAATCCCGAAAAAGGTGGTTGGGTATAATTATAAATGCTTGTTGTCTGGCAGGCGCCTGTATCTTAACAGTAAATGGGTTGCCCGCTTCGCGGAATAAAATGTTTTTACACTATGGGACTATGGGACGGCCTTCGGCTCCACATGCAGGTGCTCAGGGAGCCGCTACGCGGCGTGTAACCAAACACCAAGTGTGTGTACAAATTCAAAGCGTAATAATGCCGATTCGACTTTGTTTCACATCTGAAAGTGAAATGTGGCCTTTGAAATTCGGCTTTATTTCACGGCACCCCTCAATTCGAAGAAAGACTTACAGCTATAAGTTTGTCTTCAACGAGCATCTTGAAGACAAAGCGGAGAATTATTTTTAGGACGGCTTAGAAAAATTAATCTACAAATCTGAAATATGTCCGTCTCTTTCTATCCCATGACACGAACTTAAAAAAAAAAATGCCTCGTAGTTCAAGTGCGGTCGGCCTAAAACATAATTTCTTTGAACTATGGAGGTTTCAGGATTTTGTTTTGAGTGATTTTGGTTTAGGGATTTTTTGTGTTTTGATGTTAATTCTTTAAATTTAGTTTTGGGGATTTTGTTTTAGGGGATTTTTCTAGAACATTAAAAGGAGTAGATGGTTCCAGGAGCAGATATCGACCAATGTTGGCCTAAGTGCATCTCATCGACAATCACTATCTAATTGTAGGGTTTAACTGGCAACATTTTAAACACAAAGCCAAATGCAGTTTGTATAGTACAAGCATCAAACTCTTTGAAAGCAAATAAACAATACGAATTGTGCCACTCAAACAGAAAGAAAAGTAATAAACAAGACTGAATATAATTTTCAAATCTAAACTTATACATCCTTTCGCTCTTAGACTCAATATGTATCTCAAGCTTCGAGGTCAATGGATCAATCACCTCGTGGCAAGTCAATTAAACAAAAATCTAAAAAATTGTTTGGACTGTTTATACAACAGCCAATTTGGATACTGTCACAACAGTGGAAATAGAATTTAATTTTTTTTTGACGAAAAACAAAAGAACGAAAATAAACCATCCATAGTTCGCCCACGATTCTTGTGTTGTTGGACAGTAACCATAACCATAAATCCCACGCAAAAAATTTCAATAAAAAAAAAGCCGCTTCGTATTTGTTACAAATTTTACGAAATAAATCAAAAACTACAATATTTCGTCACCACCATCTAACTTCATAT
This sequence comes from Pocota personata, assembly GCA_963082735.1. NCBI lineage: Eukaryota > Metazoa > Arthropoda > Insecta > Diptera > Syrphidae > Pocota > Pocota personata. Next base: position 26,511,740 of record OY720429.1, on the reverse strand, counting down.
GAAAGGTGAATTTTTGCGCGCCAGTTTTTTAAAAGCCCGACATTTCCAAACCACACACACACTTTTTGAAAAATAGTAAAAAAAATAATCAATCTAAATACACGAAAACTTTTCTCGACTTCTCGTTGACACTGACATTGATATTGACTCTCAATTTATTGCATTTAACCCATGAGGTAGTAGCAACAAAAAAAAAAAGGCACTTGACACAATTTATCACTGTCGCCGGCCGTTATTGCTGCTGCACATTCGAAAAAGAATTTAATTCACACTGAAATGCACTGACCACGATTTTTTTTTTCTATCTTCTGCGTGCTGTTACATATACGAAGATATTTTTTTTTTTATTTATTTTTAACATCAACAAGATCACTTCAACATTGGGCCCAATTCGACATGTATTCGCGTAATTCAATTAAAAATAAATAAAAATTTCTTCCTATTCAATTGATTTACTACTCGTATAAATATTTATATTTAAATAAAAAATAAATATATTTTCTTTTTTTTTTAATTTTTTCGAAACAATCCGGCAAAGCAATTAAGCGCGGCGCACATACACGATCGATCGCTAAAACTACTTCAACTGAACTGAGAACAAGTTTCATTTCCAGAAATGATCGAGCGAGGTGAATTAAAAAAAAGAAAAAAAATGTTTTCCCCATCATCGCCTTTATTCTCTCTCCATGAAACGAGTAAAAAAAGAAACTGAGTGTAAAAAAAAAGATACAGAAAAGTATCTGTATCTGCTCTTTTATTTTGGGGGAATTTTGGGGAAAAAAAACAAGAAATAATTCAGATTTAATAACAGAATTGATAAAGGAGCATCTCTTTGAAATAATGTAGCGGCAATGTGGTGAAAATGGGCGAGATTACCGCAAGGGGGGTCATGTGTGGCGACCTCACTAGAGTGGGAGGGTTTTTTCCTTATGCTAGTGGGCGGTGGGTGCATGGTGTATCTATTAGATTAATAATCTTCTTTTATCAATGAGAGATAGTCACAGTTCGATTGTTTTGTGTGAGTGGGCAAACAATTCGCTGTTTCTACGAGTATCTGCGTGGGATAGATAATCCTATTTAACTTGTTGAATCAGTTTTTGAAAGTTTCACTGAAATGTAATATCCTGTCATTTCCTTCATTCAGTTAGACATTTCCATTAGTGTTGGGCACTCTTGAATGAATTGTACTATCGGTAGTTAGTAACTGAACGAATGCAACTATCGAATGATTTCGCTTATTCATTCAGAAAGGGGGGAGGAAGTGCGCTGGATCAGAAATGTTGAAGAAAAAGGAGTGCGACATCTATTACAGGAAGTTAGACGAACAATTAAGAAACTTGAAGATTCTGAAATTAATTCATTTTTACAAAATCTTAGCAACAATAAAAACACGGAGTACTCGCTCTGGAGAGCCACTAAGAAATTAAAGAGACCAATCATTCACATTCCTCCAATCAAACAACTGGATGGAAAGTGGGTCAAAAGTAACAAGCAAAAAGCTGAAAGATTTGCAGAGTATCTGGAAGAAATTTTTCGACCAAACCCAGGAGAGCATGACAATTTGCCTAGCGAATAACTAGCTGAAGAAAATGAAGAAATACGCACCACATCGTCATCTAAAGTAAGAAAAGAAATAAAAACTTTAAATGCGAAAAAAGCGCCAGGATTTGAATTGATGAAATTTTCAAGCAACTCCCAGAAAAAGGAATAGCGAAGCTTACATGCATCATCAACGCTGCATTTAAATTAAAATACGTCCCACAGTTATGGAAAGTAGCTGAACTTATCATGATAGCTAAACCGGAAAAACCACCTCACGAAGCTTCATCTTATAGGCCCATATCTCTGCTGCCTATAATGTCCAAACTTTTTGAAAGACTGCTACCAACTATAGAAAGGAAACATTTTATTCCAGACCACCAATTTGGCTTTCGAGTGAAACATTCAACCATTGATCAGGTACACCGAATAAAAAAACTTTGTTGAAAAAGCGCTTGAAGAGAAAAAAGTTTGTTCTACAGTCTTCCTCGATGTAGCACAAGCATTTGATAAAGTTTGGCATGAGGGATTAGTCTAGAAACTAAAAAAGATACTACCCAACGAACAGGCTGAAATTCTAAGATCAGATACTTCCGCATAAAAGAGAAAGACACATATTCGGAGCTTAAAGAAACCAAAGCGGGTGTACCCCAAGGGAGTGTTCTTGGGCCAATATTATATCTCCCGTATACCCACGATATTCCAACACTGTAATACAACTCTCGATTGCTACATTTGCTGATGACACGGCTTTAATGGCAGTTGCGGAAAGTAATGTGGACTCAACTAGTAAACTACAAGAGGCGATCTCGCATATTCAAAATTGGACAAGAAAATGGCGAATACGATTAAACGAATCAAAATCAGTACATGTTGATTTCACAAATAAAAAAGTAGAGCACATACCAGTGTATATTAACAACCAAGCCATACCATACGCAAATTGTGCAAACTATCTTGGTATGCCTTTGGATGCGAAACTTCGAAAGCCCATGTCAAGAAAAAAAGAGAGAAGATTGGTATTCGCTACAGAAAAATGTACTGGATGATAGAAAGACAATCTTGTCTATCAACACATAACAAAATTTTGCTTTACAAGCAAGTCATAAAACCCATATGGACTCATGGTATTCAACTTTGGGGTTGTACCAAAAAAAGCAACATTCAAATAATCCAACGATTTCAAAACAAGGTGCTAAGAAACATTATAAATGCACCTTTCTATATTCGGAACGATGACCTTCATAGGGACCTGGGCGTGGAATGCGTACAGAATGAAATATATTCGCATGAAATAAATAAAAAAGTCGATCACTTGTGAAAGCTAAGACAACTCTACTGTGAAGGCATAACACTGGCAGTAGGGTGGTCATATGGCTAAAATGCAACTTAATCGTGATGATAACATCAGGAGGACGGAGAGAAATACAGTGAATCATAAGCAACGACAATAATAGCGAAAAACAAAACCCTTGGAGTTTACAGAAACTTAATACCACCTGAGTTTCAAACCACACCACTTTGTCTTTCTCTCTGTCTCTTCCTTTCCACAAAAAAACGCATGTGTTCTAAAAATTAGTATAAAGGTATTCATATCCCCTTTAACACGTGCAAATTATAAAAAAAAAAACATAGATTCGCTAAAAAGCATGAGGATCGGCTTCACCACCACACGAACCCCCAGACCACCCCGCTCTTGGACCACACAAACCTAGTTAGGAGACTAAAAAGAATCAAACCTTTTGAACTAGTGCAGCATATATAATCATGTATAGTATAAGTTAGCTTCAAAGCTTTAAACTTTCAATTTTGTATTCTTTATTAATTTAAGTCAAAACAAAATTGCTGCTTGCTGCTGCCCCAAAAGGTTGTACATATTGGGATGCGGATTCGTCGTGGGAAAGCAGCTGAGATCGACGGTCATTGACTTCAAGCTGCTAAGCGATCGCCTGGCTTTGATTCGCATCAAAGGGCGATTTTACAACCAAAGCCTCATATGTGCACACGCCCCTACTGGCGAGGCTGAGGAAAATATCAATGAGGAGTTCTACGACCTGGATGGAGCCCACAGAGCCTGTTCGCAGTACGATGTAAAAATTGTACTTGGGGACTTAAATGCCAAAATAGGTAAATAAAACATCTTCAGCGAAGTAGTCGGAAAGAATAGCCTCCACGACTCGACAACAGACAACGGCTTTGGACTCACTGACTTTGCGGCAGCTAGTAATAAGTAGTACGAGATTTCCTCACAAAAAAATCCACACAGCAACCTGGTTATCTCCGGTTGGTCGAACAGCCAACCAAATCGACTACGTTCTAATTGATGCAAGACACTCGTCTAACATTCTGGATGTAACAATTTTATAGCAGGCCGATTCAAAGCTCGACTGTCCAATGACAGAAAGCTGCAGTATCCATCCAAAAGGAGGTTTAACATTGGACGCTTAAGCACACCGGAAATAGCCAGGGTTTACAGAGAACAATTGAGTGAAAGACTCTCCAATATGCAGGTGCCTACCACAAACGTCAACAACATTTGGTCAGAATGCAGCTCTGGGTTACCAACCACCCCCGACAAAAAATCCATGGTATTATGATGAGTGCGTGCAGAAGAAAAAAGCAACCGACGGGGCATATCAGAAGGCGCTCTAACGAATAACCAGGCAGCACGGGATGAGTAGAGAGCCAGGAGAAGAAATGAGAAGAAACTATAGCGTAAAAAGAAAAGAGCCTTCGCAGTCTCCCAGCTCAAGGATCCAGAAGTCAGGCACGTAGCTTTTTAAAAAAGCTAAGAACCTTGCTGCTGGCTACAGACCGGGAATTCAGGCTCTTCGTAATTGAACGGGAAATCTTATCACCGACCCGCAATAAATTGTGGGTGCATTTAAGCAGCATTTGATGATAGGGTATGATGAAAACGCAGCTTTAGTCGATAAAATAGTCCTTTTTAGCTTAATGTCGCAAACAAGATCCTATTTAGTGCCCTTTGTGAACATCTAAAGCCATTTTGCACCACACAAATTGATATCAGTGTGGCTTCCGACCCGGTAAATAAAAAACTGATCAAATGTTCACACTTCGGCAAATTCAGGAAAAGACCAACGAGTTCCAAGTCGATACACACCGTCTCTTCATCGACTTCAAAGCCGCTTATGACAGCATTCATCGCACCGAGCTATACCATGTGATGGCCGATTTTGGGATCCCGAAAAAACTGATCCGGTTGTGTCGCACCACACTCGAAAACATGTGATGCACCTTGCAACTTGGAAGTAGAACCTCAGAATTTTTCCAAACACGCATTGGATTTCGGTAAGGAGACGCGCTGTTATGTGACTTCTCCAATCTTGTGTTAGAATGTATAGTGCGGCGGGTAGGTGTTAACACGGAAGGCACTATATTTAGATATTGTCGCGGGCTCCCAACGTGGCGCTATTGAAGCATTTACGGCGATTGAAGAAGAGGCTATACGATTTGGTCTTAAGATCAATGAGAGTAAAACGAAGTACATGCGGTCGACCAGAAAGAACTCTGTCGCACACCACATTCGACAAAATGTCACCATCGACAGCCACAACTTTGAGGTAGTGAAGGAGTTTACCTACCTCAGGGCAAACGTAAACTCCACAATTGACACCCTGGTGGAGATTCGGCACAGGATAATCCTAGGCAACCGTTGCTACTTCGACCTGCCTAAGCAACTCCTAACCTGAAGGACCAAAATCATGCTCTACAGAACATTGATCTTGCCAGTCGTGCTTTACGGAGCCGAGAACTGAACGATAAGCAGGACGGCAGAGCAGATTTTGGGCTCCCTCGAAAGAAAATTTCTACGCCGGATATTTGGTCCTATCTGCGAGGAGAGCCAATGGAGGAGAAGATACAATATAACCTCAAACTCTATGAGCTGTATAAAGATATGGATGTAGTCCGGAAGGTAAAAATCCGGCGACTACACTGGCTCGGTCACATCGAGCGAATGGACGACAACGCTCCGGCTAAAAGAGTGTTCCAGCCCACTGGTTCGAGACGACAAGGGAGACCGAACCTCCGGTATAAGGACCAAGTGATCGCGGGCGTAAGAAATCTTGGTCTTGCCAACTGGAAGCAGCGAGCCCGTGATCGTTATCTTGCTGCCGAATGAAATTGTGGCCAATTAACCGCGGTCCAGATGGTATGGTGTTATGCTCCAGGATTTTCTTATACCCTTCTTTGTTTAAGATTTCACCGATACGGACGATACCACTAACTCCACGGGACAAAAGCATCCCCACACCATGATGGAACCAGTTCCGTGGTTTACGGTTGGCACAACGTAGCCCTGAAACATTTTTTTTTCGTCCGATCGCCAAACGTAGACCCGTCTTTTTGTGCCGAGGACTTCTTATCTCATTCATAAGACTTTGCTCCAGTCCTCAGTCGACCAATTTCTATGCTCTTTGGCTCACAGTAACCGTTTAGTCATATTTTGAGGTCGGAGCAATGGTTTTCGCATACCTATCACAGCTCTCTTCTGAGCGTGCAATTGCTTAGTTTTTGCCATTTTATAGGTTTAATGTGAGCATGTTGACGTTTTGATGAATAGTGCTAATGCACTTATTCCTGTCACATCAGAACAAACCTACTCGTATGTACATGTAAACATTTTTGAAATCCGCCCATATAAATATTTTTACTAGAAACTGAAAAATATCGCCTCAACAAAATATGTAGACGTCCACATTCTCTACAATTCGTTCATACATTATATAATGCCACGCTCACTTTTGGGGGAGGATTTCTAAAAGTTAAAAGTATTTCGCTATTCTATTCTAAAAATAAAAAGCTATTTGCCGTGATAATTAAGAACTTGTGTGGATATTTCACGAGAATCCTGGAACTTTGATAAGGAATGGTGACCGCCACGCCCACTTTCTTCTAAGAAAAAGCCGTAGATACAAAATATTTGATAAAATCTTTTAAAAATCAAGAGAATGTCCTCAGAGTTAAAAGATTTCATTTTAAACAAAAGATTTATAACGACACACCCACTTTATTAGAGATCAGTTCAAGGATAGAATATCATACGATCCGTTCCAGTCGGATTGTAACTTTACTGTATGTTTTCTTCTGATGTCTGTCTGTTTTTGTCTCAATTCTGTCTGTCTGTCTCTCTGCATTCATAACCGACTGCGGCGTAAACAGCTGGATGGACTTACTTCAAGCTTAAAATCTCGTTACTCGTTGAGTGGCCCATAGCATACGAAGACCTCCATAAATTTTTCCTACGGTCAATCTAATATTGTCATTCCAAGTAAGTGTTTGATTGAATGTTATACCAAGATTCCTCGCAGAGTCAACGACCTCGATGGGTGTATTACTGAGGTGTATTTGTGCAAAATCCGACTTATCAGTAAGATTTCTGGAGATGAGGTATTTTAATTTGGTAGGATTTAGGCCGAGACCATTTGCACGTGACCAGCTAATATTTAGATCTTCATTTACTTCGCATGCTCCATTTTCAACAAAGACCCAATGGGCAACTGTTAACCAACTGAACATCATCAGCATAAATATGAATGGAGGAGCTTAATAAAAGTGATAGGAGCTCATTTATGTACAATGAAAAGAGAAGCGGACCTAATATATACCCCTGAGGAACTCCTCGACTTAAAGGTAGAAACGAGGACACCGTATTGTTAGCAGCCACTGCTTGAAATCTTCCATTTAAATATGAGGAAACTAGATTTGAACATGGATGAAGATATTGTGGTGGACCGTGTTCAAAAGCTTTGAAAACATCGAAGAGAGTGAGAAAAGTTATCGCGTCGTCGTCTACAGACCGTCTGATTTCTTCCACGAGATTTATTACTGCCGTAGTGCTGCTGCGTTTAGGACGAAAGCCTAATTGATTTTGGCATACCATATTATTGCTGGTGAGAAATTTTCGCATTTGTGAATTCATAATCATTTCTAGCATTTTGGAGAAAAAAGGCAACATAGCTATTGATCTAGCAGTAGGAAAAACTCCGACCATGAATATTGTAAGAAGAGTTGCCTTTACAAATTCTGGATGAATTTCATCAAATCCAACAGAGTTTGACTTAATTGATATGCAACTCTCTAAAACATCAGCTTCATTAACGGCAGTGAAACTAAACCCAGTTGCAAAATGTGTGCTAGAGATATCCCGAAAGTTTGCAGGAGACAAACTCGTACTATTATAGTTATTATGGTCAACTCATCGCAATCAACATTAATGAGATTTCTATTAAACTGTTTACCTATACTTATTTCTCTTAGATTTTTCCAAAGCTTATGCCCAAGAGGGTGTGACGCTTTCAATATCTGTCCTCTTGTTGATTGAAACATCGACGCTTTAATTTATTTGGTGTGCTTATGATGAGATGCCTACTTTAAAATCATGCCCTGTACTCTGGGCGTTGTCGTCCACGATTTCAATCATTTCATGTTTTGCCCATAATTTTGTGATCCTTTATGAAATTGTCAATGACAGTAGGGCCTCTTCTAATTCATCGGACTATTTTCCTATTTCAATACCCCTCTTCCTCTCTGGCTTTAGTTTGTACAACTTCTTCTTGTGTCAGTTGTGTCAGTATTTGAAGGGTGCCCTTATTCAGATGTCGACCAGTGTACGGTGTGATATTTAAGCCTTTCATATTTTTCATGTAACCTTCTCAAGACTTTACAAACTAACAATTTTTGCATCCCGTTTTTGGTCCTTAAGTTTTTATGTTCAATAAACTTTATCCGAAAAAATATTTTTCTACGAACTCTTTAGAACTCTAGCTTTTATATGATATGTCGTATAATGCGGTGGAAAATTTTGATTTTTTGACTGTTGTGAATTGAACACATTTTATTTAAATTTCGTAATAGAAATTGTTAAAAAAAAATTTCATTAGGTATGAGTTCTGTAGAATTGTGGTTTGACGGCGATGGGAAAGAGGATATGTTTCTGGATATAGCAAGAAGAAGATAGCAGGCGAGAGATGCTTCAAACCCCCTAGAATTGGAGGAAAAAAATGTGAGTATTCTATTTCCTCGAAAGAAATCGTATCTTCTTTTGATATAACTATTCCTTCCATCTTTATAAAAAAATTTCCATTTATCGAATGCAGCCTTTTCCTACATTTTATCGAAAATAGAAGCTAAGATTAAAACGTCGAAAAGATGCACATCGGTCACCAACGTTATAAAATTGTGCACAGCATTACGTTTTTTTGTTCATGGGTCGTACTAATTAAGCGTGGGGAATGAATTTTCAATTGGCCTTGCACAGTCCACAGTTTCAATTATATTGAAGGATGTTGTTAACGTCCTGGAAAAATATATTTGTCCAAAATGGATAAAATATATTAGGTGCGTAACTACGTTCTAAGTGCTGGTCGATTTTGACGTATCCAAAAAGTCATGAACCGAGCTTTGACATATGGTAAACAAATTGTTTTGACACATTAGTGATTTTGTTTTGGCGTCGTATAGTTATGGTTGTGTGAAAATATCTGATTTTGTGACAAATAATCGTCATTTGCGAGAAGTGTTGACTTTCTTCTTTCATTCGAAGAAAACGGCGGCTGAAGTGCATCGAGAGCTCCAAAATGTTTACGGAAATGCTGCTCTAAGTGAAACAACGTGCCGTGATTGGTTCCGTCGCTTCAAAGACGGTGATTTCGATGTTCACGACCGTCCGCGTGTAGGAAGGCCAAAATCCTTCGAAGACGCTGAATTGGAGGCATTGTTCGATGAGGATCCGTACCAAACGCAAGAACAGCTGGCTCAGCATTAGGTGTTACCCATCAAGCCACTTCCAAGCGATTGCATGCGTTTGGAATGATTCAAAAATAAGGAACTTGGGTTCCTTATGATTTGAAGCCAAGGGACGTTGAGTGTCGTTTTTTCACCTGTGAACAACTGCTCCAGCGGCAAAAAAGGAAGGGTTTTCTTCATCGCATCGTGGCGAGTGATGAAAAATGAATTCATTACAGCAACCCAAAGAAAAGAAATTCATGGGGACTGCCCCCGGTCATGTTTCTACGTCGTCGGCTCGGCCGAATATTCACGCTGCGAAGATTATGCTGTGTATTTGGTGGGACCAGGTCGGTGTCATTTATTATGAACTGTTGAAACCCAACGAAGCCATCACTGGGGAACGGAATCGACTTCAATTGATGCGATTGAGTCGAGCACTGCGTGAAAAACGGCCACAATAAAAAAGTGATTCTACAGCATGACAACGCTCGGCCTCACGTTGCCAAACCCGTTAAAACCTACCTGGAAACGCTCAAATGGGAAGTCCTATCCCAGCCGCCATATTCCCCAGATATTGCGCCATCCGATTATTACTTGTTCTGTTCGATGGCACATGGTCTGGCTGATCAGCAGTTCTGCTCATATGAAGACATAAAGAAATGGCTTGATTCGTGGATAGCCTCAAAAGATTAACACTTTACCGTAACGGTATTCGAGCTCTGCCAGAAAGATGGGAAAAAGTTGTAGCTAGCGATGGGCATTACTTTGAATGATTTATTTGTAACCATTTTTTCACATGCATTTTCACATTGCATTTTCATTAAAAAAAAACAAGCGAGAACTTAGTTGCCCACCTAATACCTACACCGATGCTGAAAAACTTTGCGGAAAAAGGTTTTTCTTTAAAAGGAGTGGAAATTGAGTCGCAACTCCAGTACGCTCATTAAAATAGAAAAGGTTTCTATAGTTTGAATGCTATGATAGTAAGTTATTAAAATGAAAAAAAGTTTTTAGTTGTTAGGTTTCAGGTATGCGACGATACAATGAAAATAAGATTTTTTAATGCAAAATATCCGGGCTCTTCACATGACTCCAATGTTTGGAATATGTCGAGGCCTACGTGTATCTAACCTTACTCCGATACTCGGCGGCTCTGTCGGAGCATACTCTTATTTCAGTCCGTACTCGGGGGAACAACATTTCACTCTTAAATAAAAAAAAAGAAGAAAACAACTTCAAAAGCGAAGAACTATAGCTAGAAGCGATGACAGAGTCCATTAATGGCATAGCATCTGAGACCGTCACGATGGACGAGGAGATCTCGAAGGAGATGGAGGAGCTGTCACAACGAAAGAGGAGAACGCCAAAAAGTGGCCTCTCTGAAGGTATGCAGAGACTTAAGCTGTACAAAAAAGCAGTACACCTGAAGCGCATTCTGGAGGAGAAAGGCATTCCCTCACTCTCCGTCTTGGAGAAAGAAAAATTCGCGTGAGCCGAAGACATCATCAAGAAAGATACGTTCACGGGACCAAATGCGGAAAATAAAAACAACGCAGCAACTAGCTGCAAGGGTGTCATCGCTAAGGTGAACCCCATCAAGAAAGCTGTCAAAGTTGTTACACGCAAAAAGACGCATGGAACCGAAGCCAAGAAGGCGTGTCCCAGCGGAACCAAGATGCGTAGCGCTGGTGAGAGGCGGAAATCCAGACCAAGGATCGAAGCCGCTAAGGCGGATCCGGGGGAAAAACCCAAAACCGCAGTCGCTAAGACGGGCAAGGGCAGAACACCAGCGCAATCGAAAATAAACAGAGAAGAGTTTGCTTCCAAAAGGGAACGATCCCAGGAAGAATCAAAAAAACAATCTAAAATGATAAGGGCCAACACAACGGTTCAGTTCAGCGGGGCTACACGAAATGCTCTACAGATTGCTGTACTGGATATTGGCAAGCCCAGCGGACAATATTCCTTCGAACGGGGGAAGTTGATTGAGAAGGCCATAGCCAACGCGATCTTCGACCATATTCGCAGGAATATTGGTACCACTGCTCCCACGTAAGTCCTAACTAATAGGAAGCGCGGAGTAAGCAGACTGGACTGCAAAAACCAGCTCTCCTATGACTTCACGAAAGAGACAATAGCAACTCTAACACCCTGGGAGGGACCTGTCCTCAAAGCAGTCCCCCTAGACGAGGTACCAGAGAGGCCTAAGGCCAGACTGAACATACCTAACCTAGAAGTTGAGGAGATTCTCTGCTGGTAGTTGAGTTCTCAATGAGACTCACGAAGAAGCCGCAGCCTAATGAGACGGCAATCACTGCGAAGAGTACCTTGACTGCCAATGAAGGTAGTACAAGCAAATTTCCATCACAGTGAAGCCGCCTCGGTCAACCTTATGCTTCCTCCAAATTGTTGAAATTGTGCAGTCTTTTCGGTCCACTGCGAGTTGAAGAAATTTCAATTTTGTTTTCTGTCTTCTTTTTCTTGGTCTTACATTTAAGATCGATGCATACCTACCACTTATCAGAATAATAAACAACAATTTAAAGAAATGGTTAAATAAAATGTACTCTTTGCCATTTGTGGGTGGGCCTAAAATGTTAAGGTCCGTAGCAAATTCATCCCACTATTTTTGCGCCTCAGGTTTTGAGCAAAATCCTTTGGCAACATCTTAATTATGCTCCACCAATCGACTCAACTGTCTTTTGTTGCTAACTATCTTAGCCCTGTGAAAAGTATTTTAAAATTCAATTTACATCTAATCTTAAAATTTTACACACAAAACCTTACATTTTTGTTGCAGTCTCGTCCCAATTTACTTCTTCCACTAGCTATTTTCAGTTGAAAGAAAACTTGACAAATGACAAGAAAATCGATGAAAATTGACACTCACAATACCGATTTTTCCATTCACAATCGATAATTGATACAAATTCACAATTGATCAATTGACAATCGATAATTTTTTTTTTTTTTTTTTTTTATGAGGATCGATAGCGCGTGCTCATAGTAGTGTGAGATTTTTACTAACCGCCCTTCGTGATAGATTTCTTTGAGTACTACAACTAAGTTTTGACTTATCCAGCAGTTTTTCTTTCACGTATTGAGATCGTGTGGCAGGTCCCTTTCCATTAAAAGTCCCTGCTTGTTCCGCAAATTAGGCGCGGTTTCTTGCTATCGCGTTAAGTCGAAAGGTTTAGTCCTTTGTAGACGACGCAGTAGATTCCACTCATCTAGAATTCGAAGGACTTCATTGTTAACGTGTCCTTGTAATCTGTCTTTATGCTTACGCCTAATCCTAATTCCTAAATCTCTATGGATATCGCTATTTCCAATAAACCACGGTGAATTAACTATTGATCTTAGCACTTTATTTTCAAAAGTTTGTAAAATATTGACATTACTTATTTTGGTACAACCACAAAGTTGTATTCCATATGTCCATATCGGCTTTAGCACTTGCTTGTATAAAAGCAGTTTGTTCTCTATATTAAGCTTGGAATGTTTTCCAAGTAACCAGTACATTTCCCTGTATTTGTTTTCGAGTTGCTTCACGTGCAATTTCCACTTCAGCTTAGCATCAAGTGTCATTCCAAGATACATAACATCGTTTGCAAACGGAATTTGAACCGAGTTTGAAAAGGTCGGCAAATTATTTATTTTCTTATAAGTAAAATTGACATGAACAGATTTGTTTTCGTTTAAAGCTAGTCGCCAAATCTTTGTCCATTCATTTACTTTATTCAATACTTCTTGCAATTTTTCAGTCGTTTCTTCGATCGTTTTACCCGTTGCCAGGATGGCAGTGTCGTCGGCAAATGTAGCTAATACGGTGCTTTCTTTTTGCGGTATATCGCGAGTATATAATAGGTAGAAAAGCGGTCCAAGGAATCTTCCCTGCGGCACCCCAGGCCTTATTTCTTTAAATTCTGAATATTCACTTCCGACGGAAAAGTCGATTCGTCAAGTATTTTTCCAGAATATTATATAAGTGTTCCGGCAGAGCTTGTCGTAATTTATATTTCAATCCTTCATGCTAGACCTTGTCAAAAGCTTGAGAAACATCAATGAATACGCTCGAGCAAATCTTTTTTTCTTCGTAAGCTTTCTCAATTAAATCAGTTATTCTATGCACTTGGTCTATTGTTGAGTGCTTGGTTCTAAGCCCAAACTGGTGATTGAGAATAAGAGATCTTTCTTCTATTTCGAAAACTTTAGACATAATCGGCAGCAGCGAAATATATAGGTCTATACGTTTTTTTTTCATTCGGCGGTTTCCTGGCTTCAGAATCATTATTACTTTCGCGAATTTCCATTGACTCGGAACATATTCCAGTCTTATCGCTGCGTTTATAATGTAGAGGAACTTAACTAACGCTTTTCTAGGTAACGATTTAAGAAGCTCTCCTGTCATTAGGTCGTATCCAGGAGCTTTATTCGGTTTCAGTTTCTTTATTTCTTGTTGAAGTTCGGTCAGCCTTGCATTTCTTACTTGTATTTCGCTTGTCCGCTTGTATTTTCGGTTTTTTAATGCCTTTTATAGCTTTCCAGAGCGAATAATTGAAATCTTTTTCCGCTGTTAAGCTTTCAATGCTAGTTTGTATTGTCCGATTTTTAAAATCAATAATGGCCTTTTTTAGCAAGTTACACAAGCGATTTAAATGCGATTTATGTTGCGCAGCACGAGTTTGTTGCCACGCTTTGATTGATGAGATTGATAATTGACAATCACAATACCGCTTAAAGAAATTGGTTAATAAATACCAACTACCAATTGATATTTGGCAATCGCAATAAGGGTGAATTTCTACAATTTGTCTACCTAATTGTTTTTAGTTCATCACATACTATATTTGTGCAAAATTTCAGCTCTAGAGCTCCAACGTTTCAAAAATTACAAACATGTGACGTGGTGTTGGACGGACTGACATAGAAATTTATACTGCTCTCGTACGGAACACATTCTCGTACGGAACACACGACGAAAACATTTCGGAATATTCACACTGAAGAACAAATATTCGTAATAGATTTCCATTCATTTCTGGGGAAAGTCTGGCATTTTGCAGGGTTGAGTATATACAATTCTGAAAAATTCGACATCCATTTTGTAGAGAACTGTAGAGCCTAAAATATGGATCGAAATATTCCGTTTTAGACGACGAACCATTTTTGAGATAAACGTTTTATACGACGAACCGTTTCGGAAACGATCGAAAACGATTATCACCATTATCCTCGGGGTATTGCGTACTTACAATTTTAGAATATGCCACAAAAATTTGCATCCATTTTAGAGAGTTTTAAAACCTAAAATTTCGGTTATTAGTATTTTTTTTGTACGATTCACCGTTTTTGAGATATTTGCACTCAAAAACAATTTCCACCATTACCCTCGTTGTAAAGTCGAACATTTTGAAAGATTGCTAACAATTTTAGAAAATTTCTAAAAATTCGCCACCCATTTTGTAGAGCATTTCAAAACCTAACATTTTGCTTAAAACAATTTTTTTTGCGTCTGACGTACAGTTTTCGAGATATTCGTATTCAAAAGATATTTCTACCTTCATCGTCTGACATATTGAATGATTGCATTCCTACTCAGCACATTCACCAAACTATCGAATGAAAGAAGTTCGGACGAACGAAAATGTTCAATGAATGAAAATATTTATTCTAATGAATGGTAATTTCGATACTATAGAACAAATCGATAGTTTTTATTCGATAGTTCCCATCACTAATTTCCATGAGTAGCATGTAATGTTTTTTTTTTTTTTTATTCACTAAAAATATGTGTGATTAATCATCAGGTATTTTATGAAATGCAAACACAAGACCGTTGATCACAAGAATGACAGCTAAATGTCAGATACGTTTTTAAATCATTCACCTTTCTACATCGTTTCTTGATGCAATGCAACATCTGCTTACAATCAATCAGCTAATTGATTAGCAATGTATTTTTTTTCTTAGTATTTGAATGGTGCAATTATAATTTGCTTTGCTAAAATTAAATTCACTGAAAGTACAGTGAACAAAAAAAAAAAAAAAAAATCGTTTACTACAAACATATGTATGTATATGCTGGAGTGGTGCCTTAACACAATCCGATTGCTTTAGATTTTGGGGAAGACTGCATAAAAAAAAAAAAAAAAAAACAAACTGGATAAACGAGTAGAAGAACAGAAAGTTCAATTCAGTTCAACAGAACACAACGTATCTTCACAAATGCTCAACGAGTTCGATGTTACAGTGAACAGATACATGAAAATATAAAAAGGGAAAGGCGGATCTCTTGCCTTTCCTTTGAAATGAATTTGAAAAGGCAACCGAATATGAATTTCGGCCCATGGTACATTGGAACTAATGTTAAGATTAGGGAATATAAATAAAACAAAGGGGAGATTGACCCTACTTTGAAATCCTTCGGAACATATGTAGGTTCATTATGTATGGATGTGTCAGTGACGTCATTTCATTACTTGATGAGTGCGAAACCCGATTAGAGAAAAACATTTTCAACGGCTGTGATGCTATAAAAATTTTGTGATTTCATTTTATAAGAATTTGTACCAGATGATGCATTTTTAACAGAAGTCTGGTGATGTAGACATGAACATCTTTTTTGGGGGGAATTACCGAACCTAAGTGAGTTTTCCGTGACCTGAATAGCTAAACCGATTAAAAGAATTTGGCAGTATGTTGACGACTACTACTGAGACTAGAAATTGTTTTTTTTTTTTTCAATTATTAGCACATCACTAATTTGGTAAAACGGAACACTTATGGATTTAATATTGTGACAATCTGTTTGTCTGTCACAGGTATTTAACTTTAGAACTGTTCGACATTGAAAGCTGACATTGTGCAAAGGTGCACTGAAAATAAGATTTTTTGTTATGGACACATGTACACATTTTTTTCATCCCATTAGTCTAAAAAAATCCATGACGGATTGTGTCATCCATTTTTATTTTTCTAATTGTTTCCTATTTTTTTTAATTTGTTTTTTTTTAACTTTTTTTTCACGTCACGCGATTTTATTTCACGTCATTTTTTGTTTTCGTCCCGTATGAAAATGGGTGGAGCAGTTGACCCAGATTATTGGTATTTGCGCATGAATGTGCTGAAGCCTGATGTAAAAGACAGGTTGTCAAATATTCATTGTGGGCTTCGAAACCTGCTATAAGCGAAAGGAAGGACTAACATGCCTCAAACGATTTCGCTATTGACCCTGATCATATACAAGGTGTTTCGAGTTCTTCCGATCAAAATGACAGGGTAAAAAGGTTAGGGTGAGACAAGAAGAAATGTTATGGGTGGTGAGGGTCTATCATATGTCCAACAATTTTAATGTCATCCCCTCTCACACCTTCTTGTCAAAACGTACCCGGAATTTCCCATTCAAACAAACCGCACTTGAGATATTGTCAAAAGCTTTTTTTTTTAGGTTGGTACATCTGTCATTTGGCGCTCAAATATCTGTCAAACAGACATTTGTTGGGAATTTGTGCGCGATAGCTTTGTAAACAAGTCAGTGTTTGTTGTGTTCTGCGAATTTCGCTGAATTTAATGCAGAAAAAGCATCGCATTGATGTCGCTAAAGAAATGCTTTCTTTAGGCCAAATTGTTATCGATGGCATCATTACCGGTGACGAGACATGGGTCAATGAATATGACTTCGAAACTAACCAACAATCATCAGAATGGCAGTTCTCAGACGAGTCAAAACCCAAAAAGCCACGACAGAGTCGATCTAAAATCAAGGCTTTGTTGACCGTTTTTTTATTGCTGTGGTGTGGTCCACTCCGAATTTCTTCCGCCAGGCCAGGCAGTAAATAAGGACTATTACGTGAGAGTATTAAAGCGTTTGAGGGAAAATATTCGTCGCAAGAGGCCAGATTTGTAGAGAAACAACACATGGTTTCTTCACAACGACAACGCACCGGCTCACACATCTCATTTTGTACGCGACTATTTGATCAAAAACAACGTTCATGCAGTTCCGCAAGCTCCGTATTCACCTAACGTGGCTCCTTTTGACTTTATCCTATTTCTACGACTCAAGTTACCACTTCGCGGAAAGCGTTTTGAGACGAATGAGGCGATCAAAGAGAATTCGCAGAAGGAACTGAAGGCGATTCCAAAATCGGTCTATGAAAAGTCTTTTAAAAATTGGATAAAGCGTTGGAATGTGTGTATTGCTCGTAATGGAGATTACTTTGAAGGGAATAAAATGAATATCGATGAATAATTGAATCGTTTTCGTTTTATTGAAGAATTCCGGGTACTTTTTGATCAGAAGGTATGTCCAAAGAGACTTAAATATCAATTCTGAATAAAACCGTATAATGCCGTAACCGGGATATGGCCAATATACGAAAGTCCGCTAAAAAGTTTACCGGTATTCGATTTTTTTTAGGCGAAAAACTGAGTACGCAGCTTTATTGCAAACTTCGGTGTTATCACAGAAATGAACTTTTATAGAAATCGTTAGACCCGTTTTCAAAATTGAATTTTAAGAAAAGTACCGTAAATTTTCAGATTGGAATGAAAATTTTAAATTTACGTCGAATTGGGACCTTGTAGACCCCAGATATGAAGTTTGAAGTAAATTCATCAAGCAGTTAAGGCTTTAGATAAATGATTACAAAATGTAATGTATTACATTTCATAAATTATAATTGCTTTTCGCAATCTGCAATTATCTTACCGAAATTGGAGTTACGAAGTAATTGGTAATCAAAGAAGGTTACAATTACTGTAAATTGGAAACGTAATCGATTACATTTCATTTCAGTTTCAAGGGGATGTATGTGTTAGGTAGGGTAGATATAGAGTATAGAGGGAGGGGTTATCTTTTAGAGTTCACATGGAAGGAAATGGAGTGTGGGGCAAGTGGCTGATATTTTGGAGAATGTAATTGAGTTTAAACAGCGTGGTTGGACGTTTTTAGGATACAACAGTAAAAGTATAGTTTCCAGCCACACATTCTAAAAAAAAGTCCAACGATTTAGTACCCTAGTTATTTAGCTTACAACCTCATGAAAGTCCGCTGAATGAATATTATCGAAATTATAATAAATTAAACGAAGGATTGTAGTAAACAAATTGCGGAAAAATACCGATTACTTGTAATTAAATCAAAATTACATGTAATCAACACTGCAATTACTAAGCAATTGCTTTAGAATGTAATCAAAAATATTGATTACATGCAATCTTGATTACCAAGTAATTATTACTTGTCATTTTCTATTATTTACTTTGTAACTTTAATTAATATAATCGCTTGAGTAACTGATTACTTTTGTAATTAATTATGCCCAACCCTGAACTGTAGTCGGTGGTACAGATGTACAGATGAACAGAATTGCAAGAATCACTTTTCTCTTTCTCTATTATAGTACGTAACACCAAGTTTGAGCTATGTAAATACTGAGATGGAATTCTTGCTGCTTACAGGAGTAAGTAAAAAGTGACTGAAGGACTTCCATGTATGCAAGGTTTTATGCACTAATTCGTCTGCAATTTGATAATATTAGAATTTAAATGTATGTATCTAAAGCTATTCAAAACGATTTTTCGATTGCAATTCAAGTGCCTTGCTTCGTGGAAGCAATCCAAAGAGTGGTACTTCTTTTAGAACCTATAAGATTAACCGCAACGAAAAGTAACCTAGAGAAATCATTGAACTGGTGAGGAAGAAAAGAAAAGCACGGAAGAAATGGCAAATAACTCGTGCACCGCAGCATAAAAAGGCCCTTAACCGACTATGCAATTGCCTTAGAGATAGTATTCGGGAATTTAAAAGCAATAAGATAGCGACCTACCTTCAAAATCTCGACGCTGGAAGAGAATTAAATTATTTACTTTGGAAAGCGCTTAAAGGAATCCGGAAACCTCAAATGCAAGAGCCACCAATTCGGAAAAATGATAGAAATTGGGCCAAGAGCGACAATGAAAAGGCAGAACTTTTTGCTTTGCACTTAGAAGAAACGTTTAAGCCATTCGACGGCCCTTTGATAACGTCCGACTCCCCAATCACGACATCAACTTTAAAATAAAAGTAAAAAAGTTGTGTTGCGGCAATTACGCAACTTTTTTAATTTGTTAATACTCTTTGATTTATTTTATTTATGTGCAAAAAAGGTTTAGCGATATTAAGAGAGAATTACAAAATTTAGTTTATTACTTAGTCTAATTGGTTGTCCCACGCTGTCTTCTCAAACCAAGGCAAAAAAGAAAAGAAAGTAAAGCGCACTTGCGTTTAGCTTCCGCAAGATGGTGACTTCGTCCAGTTCGTTCGATATTTTAGGGTGCGTTCGGTTCGTCAAGCTGTAGTTCGATATTTTGGGATGCGTTCGCAACAAGTTGCATTGATTGAACTGAGGGAAGTGATTAAAAATCTAAAGACAAAAAAAGCACCGGGTTACGACTTGATAACGGCGCAGGTGGTCAAAGAATTGCAGAATAAAGCTCTTATCAAACTGCTATATTTGATTTACGCTTCGTTCAGATTGCTCTACGTTCCGAGACAATGGAAAGTCGCCAAGATTATAAAAGTCCCGAAACTTTGAATGAGAAGATGTCATATCGGCCTATTTCCCTATTCCCAGTTATCTCTAAAATATTCGAGAAACTACTTTCTAAACGACTACAACCCGAAATCGACTAAACACGTCTCATTCCTGTCCAACAGTTTGCATTTAGAATCAAATATTCTACAATCGACCAAGTCCATAAAATAACTGACGTGATTGAGAAAACTCTCACAAGCTTTCGATAAGGTTTGCCACGAAGGCTTGGAGTATAAATTGCAACAACTACTGACACGGCAACTCTATCTTTCGTGTTAAGCACGGAAGTGATTACTCTGACTGCAAGGAGATTGCGGCCGGAATCCCACAAGGAAGTGTCCTTGGTCCGCTTTTATATGTACTCTACACGCGAGATATCCCTCAGGGAAGAAACTGCGTCGTCGCCACGTTTGCGGACGATACGGCGATATTGACAACGGGCGATACAATTGAAGCAGCAACTGAAAAGCTGCAACATGCTATTAATAAAGTCCACACTTGGACGAATTCCTGGCGTATTATGCTGAACGAAACCAAATCTAATCACGTCAACTTTACATACAAAAAAGTGGATAGATTACCTGTATTTTTAAACTCGGCTCAAATACCATACGAGAACGAAGCAAAATGACTGTAGATGTTAAGCTTAAATGAAATCGCACGTAAAAAGAAACACGACGAGCTCGAAAACAAATACCGACAAATGTACTGGCTACTCGGAAAACATTTGAAGTTAAGTCTACATAACAAACTGCTTATCTATAAATAAGTGCTAAAGCCAGTGTGGACGTATGACCTACAACTATGGGGTTGTACCAGGAAAGACAATACAAACATCCTACAAACTTTTGAAAATAAAGTTCTTAGAACAATCATTAGCGCACCAGGGTATGCACGTAGTGAAGATATTCATCGGGATCTGGGAATTCCCAGCGTTGTCGAAGAGATAACAAAATTTGCTTATAAACACAAAGATCGTATTCACGGCCACTGCAACCGTACCGTCATTCAACTATTTGATGCGAACAATTCAATTCGAAACTTTTTGATCTCGCGTCATAGTACGAGTATATGCCGATCGTGAAAACCCCAGGAACTTTCATTGGAATTTAACCTGCCTAAAGCGCTACATTCTTTTTAATTACATACGAACATCTTTTTCCAAAAATCACGAGTCTCGTAAGCGAAAATAAAACTGCTGGATAAGCGTCGAATTAATTGTAGTACGTATTAATCTTGAAGAGAGGTGTTTTTTTAGTGAGTAAAAATCTCACACTGCAATAAGCACGCGCGGTCGGGTCTTATGGTGTCTTTAGTAAATTTCCACCTGCTCTCGGCAAAAAATAAAAAAATAAAAATTCAAGTGCCATTTTCAAGAACTAATAAGTACAAATTACAAAATATAATCCCATTGATAATTTTATATTTTGTTATGCTATTTTATGAATGTTATGTTGTTCTCTGTAAAAGAGAGAATCAACTATTTGTAAGGCATGAGAGATATCTGCGATAGAAGAGGATGTGTATTTACGGTTGTACAGGGTCTTCCAATAGGGACTTCTGAACTTTGACAGTTGATAGCGGCCATATTGTTGAAGCTACATCTGTCAAATTGGCTGTCAGTTATTCAGTCTGTTTTTCCAAATCACCATGGATGAATATAGCGTTCAACAACACGTGCAAATAATAAAATTATTTTATCAAAATGGGTGTTTTGTTCGGGCAACGTTATGCGCGCTTCGCCCATTTTACGGTTGCCATAATCGTCCTCCTGAGAGGACTATTCGAAGTGTGGTGGATAAATTTGAGTCCACTGGCTCAGTAAACGATCAACCAACACCCGTACGTCGACGAAACGCAAGATCTGCCGAAAACATTGCCGCTGTCCGTGAGAGTGTGCAGGAGAATCCGAGGCAGTCGATTTCGCGTCGCTCACAAGAACTCGGCCTTTCGCAGACCACAACTTGGCGAATTTTGCGTTGTGACTTGGGCCTGCATCCGTACAAAATTCAACTGACCCAGGAGCTGAAGGTAAACGACTATAGACAACGACGTATGTTCGCTGAATGGGCTCTGGAGCAGTTGGAAACTGACCCTAATTTTCATCGAAAAATCATCTTCAGGGATGAGGCCCATTTCTGGATGAATGGATACGTCAACAAACAAAATTGTCGAATTTGGGACGATACCAATCCACATGAGATCCAAGAACGTCCAATGCATCCCGAAAAGGTCACTATTTGGTGTGGATTTTGGGCTGGCGGCGTCATCGGTCCATATTACTTTGAGAACGACGTTGGCCAGGCCATCGCCGTCAACGGCGAGCGCTATAGGTCGATGATTACCAACTTCTTTTGGCCTGAATTGGATCATATGGACACCAACGACATATGATTTCAACAGGATGGCGCTACGTGCCACACAGCTCACGCCACATTGGAAATTCTGCACGAGCGATTCGAGGGCATGGTCGTCTCACACACTTTGTTTTATTTAAATTTAAAGATAGGAAGCGCTTAATGAAGGACCCTTATCTTGAGTTAGGTTGTTTATTAAAAGCCAACATTTTGAGTCGGATCTAGCCTTCATTTCAACTGTTGTATGTCCTTTCAACTGTAATATATTTATTTTGATATATTTGTAGGTAGTTCTCAAATCGTATTCCCTTAAAGAATTGAATTGTATTGATCCACAAAAGAAGGAACCAACTGGATGCCTACCAACTGTCAGAAAAAGATCTACCATCGTTGGATCCACTCAAGATATTCCGATTCGTCAATTCAATTGGACTGTAGGATGTGCTCTAAGTCGAGTATATCCTCGACTTGAGCTCCAAGTCGGTGGAGCACAATAGATCTACGAGTATAAAGGTCGCAGTGCACGTACATCGTTATCTATGAACTAAATTGCATTAACAAAAATTATTTGTCCATGCGGGTATGTATATATTCAGATATATTTTGTAAAACGAAATAAACATTGTGTACGAACCACAACTACAGAGCACAGAGTTATTTATTATTGAGGCAAAATATAATACTCAGTATGCAAATATTAAGACACGTGCGAGCAATATTTTATTTATGGTGAGGAAATACTGTCAGCAATACTTATTCATATTTATTTATTTTTACTACGTAGTCCTTAATGCGATAGAAGGAAATTATTAAAAAGGGTTTACCCCTTACTCTGGAATTTAATTTCCTCTCTCAGTCTTGAAGTGGTATTTTGACAATTCCACAACCCAAAAAAACTGAAATTTTGCACATTTATAGTAGAACCACGGAGAAAACTATTGTGGAGTGGAAGTTGTCATTTCGTACCATATACTCGTACAGGGAGTTGAGAAGTGTTGTGTTTATGAGAAAAGAAAAACTTGTTTGCAACATCTGGTATTACAAAGAGGACCTGGTCTAGCTTCTAGCAGCCACTCGTGCTGTGCATGTTTTATTTATACCTTACCCCATAGGGTATATTAATTTTAATACTTAGTTTGTAACATAGAGAAATAAAAACGGTGGACCTCCAAAAGGAAAGGATGATTTAGGTTTTCACATCCGTGTCATATGGCATCTGTCAAATCCATCTGTCATCCATAGTGACAGGTAGTTAGTTCTTGTCTTGTCATTTTACAATATGGATCGTTTAATCATCGTTCAACGTATTAGAATTGTTGTATTTAACTACAAAAGTGTTTTGTAATATCTGTGTATCGTGATTTAAGGACAAATTATTGTCGTCAAAACCACCCAACTGAGCAAACAATTCGAAACATAATCACCAAATTCGAACAAATCGGTAGTGTTTGTGATGTCGTACGGGGTGTGCATCATCAGAAAGCTCAGTCAACTGAAAACATAGCCGCTTACTTCAGTGGCTGAAAACCAGGAATTGTCATGCCTAAAATACAAAATCGTTACGACCTTGGCTTCGTCTCTTTACGTACCATTCGCCTTGTGAGCGCTCTGAATTAGTTTGTCTACATTTTGTTTTTGTTCTTTTGTCTGTTCATCTGTCAAAGCAAGCAAAAGTTCATCTCAACTCCTGCCTCGGATTAGAGTGTCGTTATGTAGCATTACGTTTTTCTTTACGAATGGAAAACGTGAGGTCGAGGTGGAAGCGGCATTGTGATAGGATACATTGATTTCCTATGGTTTAACTCATAGACGTCAGGCGAAGCCCAGGTCGACGCGATATTGTGTTTTAGACATCAATTTCATGCTGCGCTCAATAGTTGAGCATTTTCTACAACTCCGTTTGGCATATTTTGCTTTTGGATTTGCATCTTTATCCCTATAACGTCCAACTTACACAACAACTAAAGCCTACTGACCATAGAATTCGCAGAACGTACACCGAATAGGTGCTGGAAAATCAACAAGTTGACCCTGATTTTTCGAATAAAATCTTCTTAAAAAAAAAAAAAAATTAGGGGTTGTGAAAATCCAAATGTGATCGTTGAGACGCCATCCACTAGTTTGGTGTGCGCTGTGGACTGGCGGCGTGACCGGGCCATATTTTTTGAAAGCGATGAAGGCGGCACTTTACGGCGAATTCTCTGCGCTATGACCAAATGATAACTAAATTTGT
The DNA here is from genome assembly GCA_963082735.1 of Pocota personata. Lineage (NCBI taxonomy): Eukaryota > Metazoa > Arthropoda > Insecta > Diptera > Syrphidae > Pocota > Pocota personata. The sequence goes on along the minus strand of OY720429.1, from coordinate 26,487,279 downwards.
TTGGCCTGAGTTTTAAGATATTGATGTGCGTGAAGTCTGGTTCCAACAGGACTGGGCTACGTGCCACACAACACAGACAAATTTAGCTCTATTTCACGAAAAGTTCCCGGCCGTTTAATTTCGAGATTTGGCGACATCAGTTGGTCACCAAGATCGTATGATCTGACTCCGTTGAATTTCTATTTGTGGGCCTATGACTATGTCTATACAGATAATCACCAAACCTTGGAGCACTTAAAAACCAACATCCGTGAAGTTATGGCCGCAATATAGCCAGAAATGTGCCGACAAGTCATCGAAAATTACCTCGAAGTTTCCAAAAAAACTCCCGTAGCGGCCATTTAACGGAATGTTTACCAATACTTGAAACAGTAAAAAAAATTGAATGAAATCTTTAATACTTTTCATTTTATTTAAATTAAAATCCCAAAGCACAAAATTAATAACCCTGTATATACCTATGTATTTATTTGAGATCAGCATCAAAAGTTAGCGATGTTCGCCCGCCTAGGATGATGAAATGTGGTGTGTAACCTTTCTAAAACCCGAATCAGTACAAGTGTACACATTATTAAAATCCGCCCACAGACACGCCCATTTTTTTTTTTTAAAATCTCTTTTTCTGAATATTTTTACTATAAATGTATCGTATCTCCTTAACTAAATATGAGTATATAGGTGTTTGCATTCTCTACAATTCGTCCATACATTACACAATGCCACGCCCACTTTTGGGGGCGTTTTCTTCAGAAAAAAAAACTATTTTGATTTCTCAAAGCTATTTACAGTAATGATTAAGTCTTATTGTGCGTTCTTGACCTTCGGTAACAACTTTCACTATGATATGCCCGGAATTCAGAATAATATCTTCGACAGACCAATTATTTATGAGGAAGTTATCAGAGCGCTAAGGAGGGTATCCCCTCCGAGTTCTATAGGTATGGTAATAGTTAGTTGAGCAAAAACATTACTATCATGTTTATCAATATTGTAGATAGTAGAGTGGTCCCGAATCGTTTTAAAAAAGATTTAGTTTTTCCTATTCAGAGCAATTCTATAGTTTCGACTATTGACATGGAGAAAGAAGAATAGCCTGCTAAAAGGTCATCAAGCGGGCTTCAGGTCAGAAAGCACTACTATCGACTATGCGTTTGTTTTGAGAAGCATTGCGGAGTCATTCGTTAAAAGGGTTTAAAAACTGTACTTGTTCTTTGCGGACTTTAAATCTGCTGGTGGACCGAAATACTTTATTTTATAAACTTTGCTGCATGGGCATGTTGGTGAAATTTCGACAGTACCAAGTCAGCGGTGTGTCATGGTGAGTTGGAAGTAAGACAGAGATGTTCTCTGAGTTCAAGCTTGTTTGCATTATAAAGGGTGGTTAAATTTTAAGGGCCGATGTTGAATGTGAACCACACCTAAACGTCAAGTTTTTTTCTGCATTTCATTTGACATTTCTCAATTTCAGACTAACTCAATTTGAACCATGGAAAGATACACAATCGAGCAACGCGTAAAAGTTATTCAGGCTTATTATGAAAATGGGCGTTCAAATCAAAATGCATATCGTGCATTTCGTGATTCTTTCGGTCAATTTAATCGTTCAAATGTGCGTACAATCGGAAAAATCGTGCAAAAATTTGTGCAAACCGGGTCTGTAGGAGATGTGAAAACACCAGTGCATGCTCGTACAGCTCGTACTGCAGAAAATATTGCTGCTGTTCGCGATAGTGTGTCTGAAGAGCCGTCCACCTGAACTCGTCGTCGTGCCCAACAATTGCACCTCTCACGCTCGTCGTTGATGAACATTATGCATAAAGACTTGCATTTACGCGCTTACAAGGTGCAACTGACTCAAGAACTAAAGCCTCTTGACCATTTCAAGCGTCGTCAATGGTCACAATGGTGGCAAGAAATGGCAACAGTGGATGATCAATTTTCGAAGAAAATCATCTTCAGTGATGAGGCACATTTTCACCTCAGTGGATTCGTCAATAAGCAGAATTGCCACATTTGGGCGGATGATAATCCAAGAGTAATTGTCGGAAAACCAATGCACCCACAAAGAGTGACTGTTTGGTGCGGTTTATGGGCTGGCGGCATCATCGGGCCGTATTTTTTCCAAAATGAGGCCGGTCAGGCAGTTACTGTGAATGGTGTTCGCTATCGTGAGATGATAACGATTTTTTTATGGCCCGAATTGGAATGTGGACGATATGTGGTTTCAACAGGATGGTGCCACTTGCCACACAGCTAACGAAACAATGGCTCTTTTGCGCGACAAATTCAATGGCCGTGTTATCTCACGTGGTGGCGATGTCAATTGGCCGCCAAGATCATGTGATTTGACACCGTTGGACTTCTTTCTTTGGGATTATTTGAAAGAAAAGGTGTACGTCGATAAGCCAGCAACAATTCAAGAGCTAAAGGATGAGATAATTTTTAGTTTAGTTTATTTATTTATTTAGCTTTTTTAAGAAAGCCATTTAGCCATATACATCAATAGATTTTTCAAATACATAGTATTTTATTTAGTATAAGAATTTTAGATACTTAAAAATTAGCTTGAATGTAAATGATTAAATTTCTTTTGAAAGCTGCAAGATTTGTTTCATTTTTAATACTAATTGGCAATTCATTGAACATTTTGAAGCCTCTATATTGCAAAGAATTTTGAGATCTTACTTTTAGAAGATTTGGTAGTCTAAAATTATTGGCTGTTCTTAATAAATAGGGTTGTACCTCACGAACATATTGTACATAATTCAATAAATAAATAGGCATTAGGTTATTTTTAATTCTAAACACCAACAATAAAACATTCATTATTATTCTTTGTTTTACCGACAACCATTTTAACGAATTTAACATTAAACGAATTGAGACATATCTATCACATTTTAAAATGCATCGCATGGCCTTATTTTGTAACAATTGTAAACTTTGTACCATACAATCAGAACACAGAAATAAAATAGACGAACAATACTCGAAGTGTGGTTTAATTATTACATTGTAAATGTTTATTGCACTTAATGTTGATATATCATTTCTAATGCTTTTTAAAAAACCTATTTTTTTCGCTATTTTTTTACACAAGTATTCGACGTGATTGCTAAAAGTCAATTTATTATCTATTATTACACCTAAATACTTTATTTCCTCAACTTGTTCAATATATTAACCGTCAATTTTCAGTCTTACGTTCTCTTCTTGCCGATTATTTATTATCAATTGTTTGGTTTTTGTCACATTCAGCTTAAGTTTATTCATTTTCAGCCACTCCGAAACACTTTCCAGGTCCTGTGGCATTTTTTGTTGACATTCTACGTACTTTTTATCCGCCACATATATCACCGCATCATCAGCAAACAATGCAAGTTTTCCATTTTTTATTGCACTTTTCATGTCGTTTATGTATATAATAAACAACAACGTTCCCAAAACCGAACCCTGTGGTACACCAAACATAACATCCTTTGGACATGATAGTTCACCATTAACTTTTACACATTGAGTTCTATTGCTAAGGTATGATTTGAACCAATCACTTTCACCTCCTTTTATTCCATATCGTTTAAGTTTATCTATTAATATTTGTCTGTCTATCGTTCCAAATGCTCTTTTTAAATCAAGAAAAACACACAAGACTCTCTTTCCTTGGTCGGTTTCTTCCTTAAAATTATTAATTATCAAATTTATTGCACTTTCACACGAATGGTTCTTTCTGAATCCTGACTGAATGTCAATTATTAATTTATTTGATTCAAAGTAATTATTTAACTGCTTGAAAACAATTTTCTCAAACACTTTTTCACATAATGGCAACGCATTAACCGGGCGAAACTCTTCACATAGTTTAGTATTGTTTACTTTTTCTATAGGGGTCACTAAAGATTTCTTCCATGATTTTGGGAATGTCTTTATTTGCAATGATTTATTAATAGTCATTAATAAAGCTGGTCCGAGTATATCGTAATTGTCAAGAAATCTCCTTGGACTCATATGCGTAAAGTCAACTTTATTTTTCATTTCCGTTAGAATAAGTTTAAGATCCTGGTACGTCACAAAATTAAAATTGAAAGTACAATTTGTATCAGCAATATTGTTACAGAACGGCACAAACGGAATAGAATCACTTATTGAGACTACACTCTCAATAAAGAAATCATTAAATTTGTTGGCTATGACTTTATTGCTGTCAAAAATGTTGTTATTAAACTGAATGCTTTTTATTTCATTAAATTTTTCGTCTTTAAGCACATATCTTTTTAAATTTTTCCACATGGATTTTTGATCAGTTGAACATTGCACTTTCCGTTTAATAAATGATTCCTTACACTTTTTAATTTCTTTTTTGTACTTATTTCTTATCAATTTGTAATCCCTCCAATTGACATCGGAATTGCACAATACTGCTTTTGTGTGTTTTCGAATCTTTAATATTCTTAGCGATTGAAGCCGTTTGTTGAACCATTTAGAATTATTGTCCTGATTAATTTCACTTTTAACAATAAACTTTGCCGAGGTTTCGTTGATAGATTTAAGAAACAGCTCCCCCATTGAATCAACATCAATTGCACTGTTTATGGTACTCATTTGACTATTTCCTAAAGCTTCCCGAAAAAGTCGTCTGTTATACCTCATTACACTTATTGACTTATTTTTTTTTTCAGTCAATAATTTTGCTTCCTTTCCATTATTAATCTCAACAGATATTGTTTGATGATCACTTATTTGCAAGTCCGGGACACTTGAAGCGCTAATTCGTTTGTTATTTGTTACCACATAGTCTATTAGAGTGCAAGATGAATTTGTTATCCTTGTCGCAGTCTTCATAATTTGAAAATATAAATTATTTTTCAAAATGTTATATATTCTTTTTCTATAGGTGCTATTAATTTGAAACCAGTCGATATTAAAGTCGCCCACTATAATAGTATCTTTCCGTAAATCACTTAGTTCTTCGCATAATATTTCGAATTCTTCACAAAAATCTTTTTCCGAAGAGCTTGGGGACCTATAAACGCCAGTTATTACACATGTATAATTGCTAGTTATAACATAATTTGATAACCACCACAAATTCATGTTATCATCTTTCTTCGACAATGTCACTGATTTTAGTTCATCCTTAACATATATAACAATTCCTCCTGTATGAGACGACAAACTGTTACATCTGAATGGAGTATAGTTTGGTACGTTGATCTCCTTGTCTAAAATGTTTTTGGTAACATGAGTTTCTGATAACACAATAATATCATAATTTTTTCCCAGTATAAGAACTTTAAACTCATCAAAATTGTTACGAAGACCTTCAATGTTAAGATAGACCAATCTTAGACCCGTTGATTGCTAATATCTAATAGATTCTCTTAATACTTTCAGTTTTCTTTCGAAAACTGGACAGTCCTTATCGATTGCTTCATGTTCACAGTTATATCTTAGCCCAAAAGTTTCATTCGCTTTTTTGCAGTTGACACAGCTTATAAGTTCACTCTTACAGTCTTTAAATTTATGACTATCACCGCATTTCGTACATGCTATCGCATTTTTACACTTTTCTGCCTTATGATTATACCCTTGGCAATTAAAACATCTCGTTAAATCGTAGAATTCTCTGACTGGGCACCTTACCCAACCCACTCTAATCTTCTCCAAACTCATAATTTTTGCAAAACTCTCACTATCCACTTCTAACACAGCATTCAAATTTCTCCACTTGTTTTTATTTCTATACAATTTTATCAACGACATTTCGCAATTGGCTATTTCCGTGTTTTGTGATTTAATTTTACTCAAAATTTCAGTTTCGACTTCATCGTTCTCAATGTGCATAATGCACACTTTTGGTTTATTTAAAGACGGTAGTTTTACTTCATAATCATTTTTTAATTTATTTTCCACTTGTGTTTTTAAATTTTCTAACGAATTCTTGTCAGCACATCGAATGGCAACACCTCCTTTGGACTTGTTTACCACACTGTCTATGCTAATTGTTGTTGGATCAATGTTCGCCTTTATTTCTTTTCTTGTTTCACTTGCAACCTGATCTTTTTTTCTTGGATAGATAAGGACAGTCGGTTCCCTATTTCTTAGTACTTCAGAGAATGATTTTTCCTTTTGTCTCTTTTCATCCTTTTCAGAAGAATTCTTATTCACTTTCTTCATTTCATTTTTAATTTCATTCACCGATTTTGAAATATATTCGACACTTTCCTTGATCAGACTATCTTTCTCACTCACACCTTTATTTGTTTTCCTAATTAGTTCATGTTTAAGTTCGTTTACAGTTTTTGAAATAGATCGCACTCCTTCGTTCAAACTATTTTCTTTTTCATTTTCATTCTTCTTTAACAGTTCATTTTGCATTATTTGTTTTAATTCCGTAATTTGCTTTGACAACTCTAATACGTTTTTATTTAAAACCTCGATAACTTTTTCATATTTGGACTGTTGAGCCTCTAAAATACAATCATATTGCTTCAATATTTTTCCCGAAATTATTTTACACTCCAAACAATAATATCCGAGACTTCGCTTGCATTTCAAGACTCCCAGGTCGTATTCTGTTAGCTGATCTTCACAGCAAGTACGGTGAAACAACCTTTTGCACAACCCGCTACACGGTACTATTTGCGCGTCACCACGACTAAATCCTTTATCGCATTTACCACAAAAACCATCCATAATATCGAATCAGTATCTCCAAATTTCGATAAATGGAAGAGTTTAGTGGAACCACTTAAAAAATTTGGATTAAATCCGCGGAATAGTTAAAAAAATTAATAATTTCCAATAGCTCTTATACACACGTCTATCTCGCTCAAATTCTCGGCACATTAACGGCATAGAACCTCAATTATGCCTCAGCGTCATCGAAAATTTGGACCATCGAATGGAGGTGTGCCGCCGAGGTCGCGGCGGCCATTTGGCCGATATTTTGTTCCATACATAATTGAACCATACCAATATTATCATAATAAAAAGAAATGACAGTAATTTCCTAAATAATTTGTGTTTTATTCAAAATCAACATCGGCCCTTAAAACTTAACCACCCTTTACATCGAGGATTGATGTTAATTGCATCAATTTAATGTTGACGGATATATAACAGGTGACATCTGTACTAAGATACCGCGCAAAAAGTTTTCCACATAACAGTAGTAGATACTCTGGTTGGAAGGGTTGAGTATGCAGGGATGCTGATCAAAGCAGTACTATTTGGTACTGGCACAGTCATCTGAATCCTTACAATTCAACATCAGTAGATTGTATAATTACTACAGGTTGTGGAATTTGATCGTTCATTAAAGTAAGTCCAAGATCATGATATTCAAGAGAGGAGGAGAAAAAGGCTACAGAAATGAAAAATGGCCCTACAACGGCAAAGGCAAAGAAGTTGATAAGGATTTAGATATGGAGAGACACTTAAAGGAAAAACGAAACTGTCTCAGCAACAAATGCAAGTTTTGAAGATGCTTCAAGATAGGGTGGTGCAGAAAGTAATTGATAGCGGAAGTAGGAAACACAAACTTTATTAACTCTTGGCAAGTGTGTATGAAAAGGCTAGATCAATGCACTTAGACCAAGCTTCGGGATCACTGCATAGAATAACATATAGCTGCTTTAGCCATAACCTGTAGGAAAGTAATTACTTTCGCGATGAATACAGTATTCAGGAAATACCGACAGTGCTAAAGTTACGGGGAGTGAATCTGAAGCTAAATTAAAATTCACACAGAGTGTACCTAACAGTACTGTGCAACTTATGTAACTTGGTGGATAGTTTTGAAAGAAACAAGGAGGCTTATACATCTTAATGAGATAAAAGTGCCAAAGCTATCTTGGTATTGCAAAATCGCTTTAAATTATCGCGAAGTTAAAGAAATTTTTTAAACTTAAAATTTACTATTTTAAAGTTAATAAATTTATTTAACTGTTGGCAATAAGGCAGATGGCAAAGTCATGCTAACTGATTTTTGAAAACATTTTGTATTAATATTTAAGTATATAAATCAAAATCTATCTATCTATCCTTCACTGAAATTGGATCTGTTAAGACCACAGAGACAGCCAGACATAAGATGGGTATCGTTTCTTCATTTTTTAAGCTGCCCAATCTCCCAAGTTTACGAACAAATCTAAGTTATAACTAAACATTAAATATTTTCTGTAGTGGAAAGTAAAGATTGCGATTGTAACTTAACAATAAAAATACCAATATATACTCGTAATATCTGGGACAAAACATGTGGATACGGATATTTTATGTTGGTGTATTAATCACAGATATGAATATTCGGCACATCTTTGGTCAGATCTACGCCCCGTTCCTTACACTATCTGTTTTCATGTTTCAAATAAACCTTTTGACAAGTCACATGAGATGACATGTAAAGGGTGTCCCAAAATTCACACAAGTGATTTTGATAGAAAACATAGGTTTCTATGGAATAGCATATTGGGTAAATGGCCTCGACGACTTTGCTTGCACATAGGAGTACGCACCCTTCTCGAAATTTTCCATGACCGTTTTGCATAAATCTGGCTGAACGCTCAATTTGCTCCTTCTAGGACCTTTAACTTCAAAAAACCCAAAGAACCCCATGATCTGGGCTGCCAATTCTGATCACAAAAACGGGAAATTACACGACCAGGAAATGACTCATGGTGTAATTGAATTGTTTCTCGAGCTGTATTGCATGTAGCACAGTCTTGTTAAAACCACATGTTGTCCACAACTATATGTTGCAATTTAGGTACAAAAACTGGATTATCATGTAGCGATAGCGAGCACCATTTACTGTTATTGCCTGACCAGCCGCATTTTTAAAGAGGAATGGTCCTATGATTCCTCTAGCCCAAAATCCGCACCAAACAGTGACACGTTTGATGATTAACAAAGCCGTCAAGATGAAAATGAGCCTCATCGCTGAAGATGATTTTGTTTGAAAAATCAGCATCCACATCCATAATCCAATTAACAAACTCTCTTCACTGTGCGTGGTCAGTAGGCTTCAGTTCTTCAGTCAATTGCACATCTTTCGTCAGAATACGCGGTAGAGAACTTCTCGAAATGTCCAATTCATGACCACAGTGCCGTATTGATGTTCCTGGAATCTCAACAACACTCTTACGAACTGCTTTGATGAATGACTTGTTGAAGGACGGCCAGAGTGTCTAAGACCACTAATTGAATTATTGAATTAATCTTTCACAGTTGATGAATCGCTATTCCGACCATATTTTGTACGAAAATTCCGAACTGTAGCTGCCTAAACTTCATTATTTTCAAAATATTGCTTAACAATGAAAACACGTTGTTCTTTCGTGTAGCACTCCATTTTTTATAACCTTGCACAGTCCGCTGTCACGCTGTTTTTTTTTTTTTTTCGTTGGCAACACTTCACAGTACAAATGCATGAATTTTGGGACACCGCTTAGTTACTATCAATTCTATATAAGTGCGTTGAAAAGTTTTTAACCAGATCGTTCCATTTATTATTAAATCTATGCAATTGTGGTATGAAAACTTTATGTTAACAAGCACCAGGTGTTCATGTTTACATAAAGCAGAGGTAGAAGTTCTCAAGCAGCCAGGAAATCCCATATTTTTTAAATACAAATTTATTCAATGGAAAACATTTTGTGTTTGCAAACTTCGATTCGTGTGAGCTAATTTTCGATGGCTTTTCAGCACATTTCTGACTGTATTGCGGCTATAATTACATGACATGTTGGTTTTTTAGTGCTCCAAAGTTTGGGGATTGTCTGCATAGACATGATCTTTAGCATAGCCCCATAAGAAGTCAGATTAAACGATCTTGGTGGTCAATTGATGTCACTTTTCGTGCAATAGAGCCTAATTTGCCTGTGTTGTGTGAGCCCCGTCCTCTTGGAACCTGTCGTTCGCATCAATATCTTCAATCTCTGGCCAAAAAGTGTTGGTTATCATTTGACAATAGCGCAGAGAATTCACCGTAAATGTGGCGCCGTTTCCAAAAAAAAAAAACACAGACCGATCACGCCGCCGGTTACAGCCCTCACCAAACTGTCAGCCGTGGTGGATGCAATGGCCTCTCAACGATCTCATTTGGATTATCAGAACCTTACAGATATAAAGATATTACAGAACTGTTATTTTTGTAGTAAGATGCAACAAATTGAATGCGTAGAACGGTGGTTAAAGGATCCACATTGTAAAATGGTAATGCAAGAGCTAACTACCTGTCACTATGAATGACAGACAGATCTGACAGATGCCATATGGCAGGGATGTGAAATTCCACTCTCGAAATTCCATTGTTTACCAAAACAATTTCAATTAATTATTGAAACGATAGCATATCGATTTGTATAAACAAACAATCACCGCACAAATTAATATGTGTTCAGATACAATTTCAATCACGATCTGTAAATATGTACATATACCTCCGCGGTATGCTAATCCATGGCACGCGATTCTAGTGAAAAACTCTGATTTAAATTTTAATTTTCTCTTAACCACCCCCATAGAGCCCACCTGATGGTGCTGCTTTAGCTGTTAATTTATGCTAATGAAATTTATCTTATGAATACGCACAGATGAAAATGGGAATATCGAAATTATAGGTAAATAAATTAACACGTCTTCAGAGGACGAAATAATTGCAAATTGATTCTTCCGATACATACATATATAAATAGGAATAATAATAAAAAAAAAGAATCAACAACATTATTCTGGCATTTAGCTGTCAAGTGGGGTCTATGTACATATATGCCTGGGTGATGTAGTTTCTTCTTAGAATGGAGCCGATTTGTCTGTTGAATTCTTCTGGCTATGGGTGTTAAGTTTATTCGAAAGGTAAAACAGATAAAAGGAATATCTTTAACTTCTCATTGTGGTACGGATGCTATAATTTTGCTATATCACTGTGAAGATGATTTGCAATTCATATTTGACCAAAGAAACTTCAGTCGTTAGCGAAAGTTTTGTTTTAATAATGAAGACGCTTTTTGGCTTTTAGGGTATTCTGCGTGGTAACTACACCGAATGAACGTAAAATGTAAAAAGACAGAGCGATGAGATACCATTAATGTATTTTGAGGTCTATTAAAATCATTATTGTGTAACAAAGCATGATCGTTATCAAAACTTCAATCAGTCTTCGTTTGAAGGTTTTACAATTAAGATGTTGTTTATGGGGATAAAAAATCGTTCCGAGAAGACATATACACTGGCGGACTAAAAGTATATACCATACATAATTGAATTTTGAAATTTGTAAAATATCAGAGTCTAACAAAAGTTCGCTTTACTTTGCTTTTACGTTCAGATAGCGCTACAGTCCGGAGTGGAGCTGAGTGAAGTTAGTTGAGGTCCATTTCCATATGTGTGCGACATTTTAGCTAAGGTGTTCCTTTACTGCGTCATTCCTTCGGGATGGATCCGAAAAGAATCGGTATAATACGTTGTTGTACCTTCTCCTCCATTCCCCGTCGATACAAAGTGGACCAAAAATCACTCGAAAAATTTTTCTTTCACAGCAAACAATCCTTTAATAATGTCCATACTTCTGCGGCATATAACAGGACTGGGATAATGATGGTCTTATGTAAAGTCGCCTTAGTTGTCCATGAGAGGGTTTTGTTACACAATTTCCATTTTAGCCCAAAAAAGCAGCGGTTCGCAAAAGTTGTCCTTCGCATAATCTCTGCGCTGGTGTCATTGTCCAAACTTATAGTGGAGCCCAGGTAGAAAAAATCTTTAACTATCTCAAAGTTGAAGCTGTCTGTTGTGACGATCTCTCCAAGTCGCCGATGTTGGCTGACCGTTTTGATGACAGCATATATTTTGTTCTGCTCTCGTTAACCATGAAACCCATTTTCGCCGCTTCTGTTTCAATACTCACGAAAGCATCGCTGACAGCCAGCTGCGTTCTTCCAATTATGTCAATGTTGTCGGCGTAAGCGGGCAGTTGTACCGACTTTTGAAAGATCGTAAAGAAATTACATGACAGTTTCTCCTTATCGTAGTCGTCTTCTGATATCAAAAGCCTCTGTGATATTGTTACCGACCTTGATGGAGCAGCGTACAATCTCCATCATCATCTTGCACAGACCGTCTCTATAGACACTGTCAACCTTAAAATCGATGAAAACGTGGTGAGTCTCGATTTGAATTTCCTGGGTATTTCCAAGATCTGCCGCAATGTGAATATTTGATCTATGGTGGACTTTCCTGGTCTAAAACTACATTGACACAAACTAATCAAATTGTTGACAAGAGGTTTAAGGAGTTCACATAATATGGCAGACATGATCTTATACACGATGTTGAGGAGACTAATGCCTCTATATTTGGCGGAGTTCAGAGGGTGACCACACCTTACAGATGAGTTTGATGTATGCTCTGTAAAAACTTATCTCTAGCTGCCTCGGTAGCTAGACCATTGACCCCGCCAGCCTTATTGGATTTAAGTTTCACTTTGGTTGGGTGGACGGAATTTTTGATCGTCATCATCTGGGTTGAATGTGTAATTCTGTCTGACAGCGAAGGTTTGGTCGTCATCGCAGTTTAACAGTTTGCAAAAGTGATCTTTCCAAATTTACAGCACCGGCTGTGACTCTACTATTAGATTTCCTTCGTTATCCCTATAGAAGACATATGTTGCACTATATGCATGTAGAAGAGCCTTCGGGATATCTTGGAGTACGAACCATTTTGACCTATGGTTCAATTGTCTGGTGTAAAATGATCGAGAAGAAATACTAACTTGAAAACGTTACAAAGATTCAACGGGCAGGCTATCTGGGGGTGACGGGATCGATGAGAGCAACACCGACAGCAGCTCTGGAAACAATATTGAATCTTCTTCCACTTGACATATACTGCGGGAACATGACAGCCAAAACTGCACTGAGACTATGGAAAGCTAAACCCTACGGTCATGCCTGAAGTCTAATTCGATGGAACACATTGAGACTCCGGACGGAAACGGACACACAGGTCCCCATGCCAAACTGCAACCGAAAGTTCTCTATTAGAATTCCTAGCATGGAGAAATGGGATGAAGGAAGAGTCTGTTTCGAGAATGAACTGGGCATCTTTACCGCCGGATTCAAAGTGACTGCCGGTACTGATGCCGGCGTCTACTGTGAGTCTCGAAATATACATCGCACGTTTAGACTTATGGATGGTTCCTGTGTCTTCCAAGCCGAAATTGTCGCAATAAAACAAGCTGTGGATATGATTATTGAGGAAGATATTTCAGGTCAAATAATCTGCATCCATGTTGATAGCCAAGTGGCCATTAAGGCGTTACAGTCAACATCACTAAGAACCAAGCTCGAAAAAACGATTTTATGTTATCTCAGCGGCCAACACGGTGACCCTGTGTTGGGTACCGTGCCACATGGATATCTCCGGTAACGAAAAAGCGGACGAACTAGCCAGAGAAGGTTCACTTTTAAGCTCTTCGCGGGCACCCTATACAGGGAGATAGACATCTTGTCTAATGAGGAAGCTAATGAACGCTGGTGTCGAATAGATACATGCGCTACAGCCAAATCATTATGGCCAGTCTACGACACAAAGAGATCTATCAATCTTATAGAACTAAGTCGAAGGGATATCCGTATAGCTGTTAGTGTCGTGACATGACACTGTGTGATAGGTAATCACGCAGCACAGCTAGGGTTACGACTACTGTAAAAACTGCAGGACGTAGAATCCGAAATAGAATCCATTCATCATCTCCTGTGTGAATGTCCAGCTCTGGCCACCAAAAGAAGCTATGCTTTCTTTTCAAAGCTGGATGAGTTAGCTAGCATTGAGCTAAGAAAATTCCTGAGATTCATAAATTTATCTGGGTGGTTCAGCCTAGCGGTCGAAGATTGAATTCTTTTAGGTTCCCAGGGTTCTAAATATGGGGCACAATGGACTTTTAGTGGTCCAAGTGAGCTGTTGACAACCCTGTGAACAAGGGCACCCAGTTACCTAACCTAACCTAACCTTATCTCTATAGCCTTCTGTTCTGGCTTTGTAGCCTTGTCATGCACTTTTTACCTTCTGGCAAAACTTTCGGACTTTCGAACATTCATTCCTTCGTGCGCTTGGCGGCATTCTTCATCAAACTAGGGGTGGAAGCGATGAACCCGGCACATCAGAGGCGGCGTTCTGGCTTGCTGATAATGATGCCATTGCTCATCTGCGCTTAACTTTGTCGGCATTGGACTTTTTATAGGTTTTATTCTATCAGTGAAGGCTCTGGCAGTCTCTTGCGATTGTAGCCGTTGGATGTTAACAGTGTTGTAGTGTTTGGTAGTAGTGATCTGAGTCAATGTTAGCTGCTCAGAAGATGTAAACATCCAAAATACTGGAGGAGTACCTAACATCTATCGCGGCGTGATCAATTTGGTTGACAATTAGTTAATCTGGAGAGCACCAGGCCCCAAAAGCAATGATGTTTCGCGCCGAGCAAAGTAGATTTCCGGAGGTTTTGTCGTATACTGGCTGTCACCATTTGTAACCAATATTCCCGGAATCTGATTAGATATTCGCAATAAGACTTATCCATCACCGTAAATAGCTTCGAAAAGCTTCCCTAAAAAGGTGGGCGTGGCCATGTATAATGCATGGGCGAATTCTAGAGAATGTGGACGTCTATATATTATGTCCAGACAATATTTTTCAGTTTCTAGTAATTTCAGTGGGCGACTTTTTTTGTGGGCGGATTCTGCTTCGGATTCTGGAAAATATGAGGACGATGGCTTATATTTAGTTGCTGAGATCTGTTGCTGAAATTGCGAATTTTGTTTCCAATTGACAATGGAATAACGTTTTGTTGTGATCGTTGCGAACAAATTTGACATTTGGCAATGGGAATAAATTTACTGCATTTCATTAAAGTGTATTTTTGCTAAGATGAACTTAAATATTTTGGAACAACTGAAAATAAATTAAGTTGCACTTAGACTATAAAATCAACTTAGATATGATTCAGATTTATGACGCGAGCAAGCGGGACTAAATGATTCTCCATAAGACCGCTCAACGTTGAACTTAGGTTAAAAAAAAAATCATTGCAGGCACATGTCTTATAATAATATTGACATCATTCTTCAGCAATGATTTAATCCAAATAGCAAAATATTTATTTTCATTTTATTCCAGTATATAACTTTTATTGACCCAATTCAATTGAAATGATGATAACTCTAATTTGATTGTGATGTACTTATCCATGAATAGATTCTGATGTGTTCCATCAACAAATCATTCTAGGTAAACAAATCAAAAACCGGAATAAATATGAATCCAAAGTTGAATGTCTTACATTGAAAGGACATCATACTCAAGTACATATGTCAGTCGTTTCAATATGTAAACGGAAATGATGATTGATGATTGGCATGGTAGTATATATTTGTTTGCATGAAATTTAGTCAGTTTTTATCCTTGGTAAAGAACAATAAAATAAACGATGCAAAAAACTTATTTAAACGATTTTCAAGACTTCAGAATATAAACCACAGATAAATGATAGTAATTTACACAATTTGTGCGAAAATAAGTTCACCAATTCAATTTATCTTAATAAGTTTGGTGGTATCTGGAATATTGCTTCATATAAATTTAAGTGAATGGGTAATAGTTCTCCCCAATTAATTTAGATCCATACGTTCTGTCACTCATCATGTGGACAAAGGGCATTCAATTTAATTGTCAATGCTTTCACAGATATTTGAGAAGAATCCTTATGTCTTCGGGTAACAATCTCCTTTGATGTGGAACTTTCTTGTAAGTGTGAGCTAGCTTTATTGGTCACGTAAAACAATAAATCACAAAGGTCGTTTGTGGTTCATGTCTGTTCAAAGGGTAATTCATGCTCCCGTCAATAGTATCTTGTATCTTATGTACCTCATGGTGGTGTGATGTGATAATACCATAGTTTGTGACTGAAATTTTTGTGACAAGTATATGTCTGGAGTTTTATTTAATAGATTTAGAAAATGTTAGGGTTAGCGGATTTTGTGTATCTTCTGTTGATATTAGGGATCAGGGATATTCCAATTCATTTCAAAATTGAGTTGGAGTAGACATATTTTGACAGATGCCCAGTTTATTGCAAAAAAATCTTATTACATTTTTCTTTTCAATCTTTAGCGAATTTAAAATAAAAACATACAGAATAGTTACAATCCATTTGGAACGGATCGTATGACAACCTACCCCTTATGTTCGAACCTATCTCTAATAAAGGGGGTGTGGCGTTGTGAACCATTTGGTTGCAATGACATATTTCGGATATTTTGACGATTTTTAAGAGTTCTTATCACAAAAACTGATGCAACGACTCCTTACTTAGAAGAAAGTGGGCGCGGCTGTCACCATTTGTAACCGAAATTAACGGATTCTGTTGAGATATTCACAATAAGACTTTAACATCACTTGGAGGAAGCAAGATGTGGAGGAAAATACCCCTAGAATGTGGGCGTGGCTCTATACAACGTATGGACGAATTTACGTCTATATATTTTGTAAAAGCAATATTTTTCAATTTCTATTAAAATAGGACATTTAGTGAAAAGTAGACGTGTTTGGGGACCTGTATTGCATGCGATCGGGTAGCTATTGATCGTTCAAAACTTGGATCCGGTTTGTGATTGCATACAATTGTGAAGGAAACACTTGCTTTACCTCCCCGTGGTGGTCCTTGGAAAGTAGATGTGCAAACCCGACAAATTCGCGCCCCAAAGTGGTTGCTATTCCACTGCTAAAAGCCTCTTGAAGGCAAATACGGGCAGGAATACGGAGGGGCTCTGATGCTTTCGGTAGTCTACTGTCTTGGCAGCACCATGGCGAAAGGATTCCTTCAACCAGATTCCGGAACAGGCTAAGAAAATCACGATAATACAGTATTATGCAACTCCTACAACCGGCTGAGCGCCGTCAGCAATGCAGTACTGAACGAAGACGTCGTTATCGTAATATTTTACCTAAATGCATAGGTAGGCTTCGAAAACCACTTACTCAGACATGTGGTGGGCAAACAAGGCCTCAGAGAGCGGAGTGACAATTGCGAACGATTTGTTGACTTCTGCAATTCCAATCGCCTTGCACCATGTTTGAACATAAGACCTGCCACAGAGTCAGCAGAGCTTCAGCTGATGAATACTCGGAAAATCTGATCAATCATTTAGCGATAAGTCGCCGTTTTAGAAACTGTCTCATGAACGTCCGAAACAGACGTTGAGGAGACACAGTAAAGTTTATACTTGAGCGAATAAAACACCACCGCCGAGCAAGCAGATTTCCGCTCTGAATCCTCCTGTATTGACCACATCAATACCCTACGGATCACCGCTTCACCTGTTGTTTATCGATTTTGAAAAGACGTTCGACAGTAACAACAGAGAGTTTATTTGGCTTGCTTTGCGCAGGAGGGGCATACAAAGACAAACTTATAGCTATTATTTAGGGAACGTACGAGGGATTAAAATGTCACATTTTGCATCCGTACTGTCAGAGAAATTTGAAATCCAAAATGGCGTGCGACAAGGATGTATCCTTTCGCCGATATTGTTCTTATTGGCGATAAGTGATGTGCACCGCGCTGCTCTATCAACGAAAACTGGAGAAATTCGATGAACTTTTACATCTAAACTCAAAAATCTCGACTACGCAGATGACTTAGAATAATGGAGCTCCATCAAATAGCAGCTGACATGGAGATGGAAGTAAACGTCGTCGAGCGTTAACACCGCCAAAACTAAAATCACCAGCCTTGGAACCACTACATCCTCATAAATTAGGATTGCCGGACAACTAGTAGAGAGGGTAGAGAGTTTCAAATACCTTGGGGGTATCATCTCGACTGGAGGCGGGTCCGAACAAGATATCGCAAACATAATAAACAAGGCTAAACCTGCATTTGGTAAGATTGTATTAGTAAGGCAAGTTATAAACAGAACACTAATGGAGTTAACACGGAGTTTGTCTGTCTGTCCGTCAGTATTTCACATTCCTGTAACTTTTGAACAGTAAGACCTAAAAAGTTGAAATATGTATAGTATTTGGTAAACCGAAAATTAAGTCACCTATGGCGTCAATAGTTTCAGTTAGGACAAACTACTTAGTGGTCATCTTAATTGGGCAACTTCGACATATTCGAAGTCAATAAGGATAAGAATAGATGGTGGCGGATGAACCCTTAATGGGCCAATGGCAGCGCTCATGAGTTACAGGCATCGGAATATCTGGCCACTTATATTGGGTGACCAGATAAGAACGATAGGAAAAGAAATTTAAATAAAACTACAACGGTGTAAGATATCAAATTGATTCTAGCTTTATTTTGAAGCTACATTTATGCCATTATGTATGAAATAGCACATCATTTAAATGTCCGCCTCGGCTTCGCTGGCAGTGCTTCAAGCGGTTGGTCCAATTTTTAATGACTCGGTCCAATATGTGCGGCGTTATTCCGGCAATAGAGTCTCGAATGTTGGCCTCGAGCTCGTAAAAAGTGTTTGGCTTGTAAGCATAGACTAAAGACTTGACGTAGACCCTGAAAAAATAATCGAGAGGTGTCAAGTCGCATGATCGTGGCGGCCAATTGATGACCGCTCGGCGTGAGATGACCCAGTCGCCAAATTTCTCCTTCACCACTTCGAGCATTGCGTCTCCTGTATGGTATGTAGCGCCATCCTATTGGAACCACAGCTCGGATACATCGATGTTGTCGAGCTCTGGCCACAAAAAGTCGGTTAACATCGCTCTATACCGAGGACCATTGACGGTAACAGTGTCTCCTTCCTCATTTCGAAAGAAATAAGGTCCGATGATGCCGCCGTACCATAAACCGTACCAAACAGTCAATCTTTGTGGATGCATTGATGCGTTGATGCTTGGTCGAACACTTGTGGATGGTGGTCGTTCCAATAATGGCAATTTTGATAGTTGATATAGCCGCTGAGCCAAAAATGGGCCTCGTCCGAATCTCCGGCCAACATTTCCAGCGCCCAATTGGCGAACGCGCTGTCTATGATCGTCCGGCTTCAATTCTTGCATCAGCACAATCTTATACTGATGTAGGCCGAAATTCAAATTCATTCTTTTATGTTCTCTTCACTTCGCCCCGATCTTTGTCTGGTTGTTGGCTTAAGATCCAAAAAAGTGTACTAGCGCTCAAAATTTTCAACGGTGCGACGAATTGCCTGCCCACTGAAGCCATGACGAGGACCGACTTCACGACTGAGCCGGAATTTCCATAACATTTTTTAATAATTTTCACACGTTCGGGAAGCGTCAAAGGATGCATGATGAAATGGCAAACCTTACCGAATATTTTGACAGCTGGATGTCATTGGCAACTTTAACAGCTGCTGAAACATAACAATTGGAAAAACTATAATTGCTATCCGGTCACCCTTTACTAGGGGTTTTAACTAAGGATCTGGTCCTCCAGGTTGGGGGTTGTGCGTCGAAGTAACTGAAACAAAAAGACTGGATACGAAGAAACCATAAGCCTTGGATAAGGATGATTTTACTGTTGACGAACATCGCAAACGAAATAAGGACAATGACGTTCAGATCTGCATGTGGAATATTCAAATCCGCGAGCTGCTGAACAATTAGCGGATGTCGTAGACTGCTATAAAGCAGATATTACCGTAATCCAAAAAGTCACCGAACAAAAAGCGGATGGATAATTGTAATATCTACTACGATGATATGCAGGGAGCAGAAGCAGCGTTTATTTGGATGCGAATCTTCTAGGAAATTTCTTCCTTTTTCTATTCGCTCCCCATTATTTTGTACGTAAGATCAAGGGTTTCTGAGATAATTGCAAAAAACGGAGGTAAGTAAACAAGTTCGTTAATAAAAAAATTTCGCATTAAAATTTGGGCATACTATCAAACAAGTTTTTAGGCATCAATGTATTTTACAAAAACCAAAATTTCTTTGTTATCGGCTTAACCCAAGTTGGAAAGCTGATCAATTTACCAACGATCAGCACATAACGATCTGCTAAGTCATAAAATTCTGTATAAATTATTAAATTATCATACAGTGTTGTGCTCTCTGCAATATAGACGTGTTTTTGATCGGTCCAGCTAAAGCTAGTTAAACAGTGCTAATTATCACTAATCCTTCTTTCCAAACTGTCTTAATCCGAAGTCTTATCATTTGTGAAAGCAAATTTTTCTGTTTTTACTATCAATTTAATCATTGTGACATTCCTAATTACATCTCCGTGCAAAAATATTTGTCACCGTTTGTTACATTGCCATTATTTTTTCTTAAACTCTCGAAATAAAAATACTCTTACCATGTTATCCTCTGGCCATTCTACCTGCGGCAAAACTCAAAAAGACTTTCTCTCTTCGAACGCAATTTCCCCTTCCCCATCGAACAAGGTACCTATTACACAAATCTTGGAAGAGAAACTGTTCTACATCATTGCGTCAAACATTTGTGAAGGAAATAAATAAGATGCGTACTGAATTTCTCAATAAAATTGATGAAGTTAATGAAAGGTGGGCTCAACGATTCGACAGTATCAGCAATGCTTTGTCCAGCTTAAGTATGCGAGTTGATAAGATTGAGAGCAGCACCCCCACCATGTTTCAGATGCATACTACCGAGTTACTTGCTCTTAAAAAGCAAGTTAATTTCCTGGAAAGAAAAGAAGTCGCCTGCGATGCTGTTCTCTTTAGTGTCCCCGAACTCCCCGGCGAAAATTTGAAACAATATTTTCATAAGCTCTGCGACACTTTGCAATGCAACTCTGCGCCTATCTTGGTAAATTCTTTTCGTGCGAAAAGGCGAAACAACACCAATAATAACTCATCAAGGAATAACCCACCATCTATTGTTTTCAAATACAACTCCTCGCATGAACGTAACGCAGTTCTTGTTGCTGCTGTCAATTATTGAAAACAAAACAAATCAATCATTCAGCTGTTCCTTTATCCTTTTCCTTTAAAGATTTTCGTTCTATCGATATGGAGGCTCTGCAAGTTGCCGCTTTTGAATCTCCTTGGAATAACTATCGGTTGATTTCTGATCCTGATGATAAATTGCTCTATTTTCAAGAAGTGGTTACGCAGCTTTATAACCAATATGTGCCTACTAAAACTGTGAAAATTCGTAATAATAGGTGTCCTTGGTTTACGACTGAAGTTATCCATACTATTAAATCTCGCAACAAACTTTAAAGCAAATGGAAACAAAATCAATCTAATTCCTTATCTATAAAACAATGTGAAATCGTATTACAGTTTTAGTACGAAATGCCAAAAGTAATTATTATTCATCTAAGCTCAATACGTCTCTTTCATCAAAAAAGCTTTGGAGCAATCTTAGACAAATTGGTATCTCTAGTGGCAAAAATAGTTCTAATTGTGAAATTGACCCTGATGAATTAAATAATTACTTCGTTGGAGATAACGCTAATGATACTGATCTTGGTTCTTCCTATTCAAATCTTGGTTCTCCCTATCAATCCATAAATTTAATGAGTGACTTTGAAGTGGTTGCAGTAAGTGAAAATGAAGTCATAACTTGTATCGCCCACATAAAATCTAATTCAGCTGGAGAAGATGGCATACCATTACGATTTATTAAATTGATTCTACCCTTCATTGTGTCCCATTTAACTAACATTATTAACCACTGTATCACAACCTCAACTTTTCCTAAACAATAGCAAATTGCTCGAGTAATACCCGTTGCTAAAAAAACTAACCCTGACACTGCTGCTAACTTCAGGCCAATCAGCATTTTACCATGCCTGTCAAAGGTTTTCGAGAAGCTAATAGCAAAACAAATCCTTCGTCATTTGTCTTGTAATAATTTACTCTTTAAAGGTCAATCTGCTTTCAGAGCGAACCACAGCTGTTCCACTGCAATGGTCAACATATTTAAAGACATAAGGTAAAATTATGACAGAGGATATGTTACTCTCCTATGTTTGCTTGATTTCTCGAAAGCCTTTGATAAAGTAGATCATAATATTCTTTGTTGGAAATTAAAAAAACTTGTTTGGTTTTGGCAACAGTGCAGTAAGGCTTTTGAGGAGTTTTTTAAGTGAAAGACTTCAAAGAGTTGTTACTCCTAATTTTTCCTCAGCACTTTTACCAGTGAAGCAGGGTGTACCACAAGGATCGATTATCGGTCCAATTATGTTTTGTATTTTCGTAAATGACATGCCATCTGTTTGTCAACACTCTTCGATACATCTTTATGCTGATGACGTTCAGCTCTACTTGGCCAGACCAATATCTAAAATAACTGAGCTAAAATAACTGAGTTAACAAAAAAAAAATTAGCAAAATTAATGAGGATCTTTTTCGGATCCAGACTTGGTCGGAAGAGAATTGTTTGCTCCTTAACCCGTCCAAATCACAAGTCATACCTATATCATACAAATTATCACCTCTAAACTGCTAAACCTTATTCTGCCCTTAATTACTTATGCTGAATCTGTTTACAGTACTATTGCCTCTTTATCACAGCGTAAATTACAAGTGGCATTTAATGAATCAGTTCGCTTCTGTCTTCTCTATAAAATTTCTTTCTTCTACTCATCTCAACTCTATATTGTAAATTATTGGGTCAATAACTTAATTCGTGCGGTTTGCTAAGATGGCGTAACTTGTATTATTCCATTGTTATTATTCCATTGGAACATGCGTTGGAAAGCTACTGTCATTGTACGTCATTTCAGTATATGTCATTCATTTGAAGGGTAAACAACAATAATTTTTTTTCACTCAAATATGTCGAACTTTGTGCCTGAAAAAGTGTTTTTGCGGGGAGTTCTTCTTTATTACTTTAATATGAAGAAAACTGCTGCCAAAAGTCATCGTATTTTAGTTTATGGTGAACATGCGCTAGCTGAGCGAACGTGCCAAAAGTGGTTTGCACGATTTAAAAGTGGTGATTTTGGCTTGGAAGACGATGAACGTCGTAGTTTTTAAGTTTTTCTTTAATCGAATTTCTTTTACTCAATTGATTTGTTAACTAACTCTAAGTACTATAAAAGATAATAATCCATGGTATTTATAGTAATAATAATAAATTGAAATTGAAATTAGGAATTCATTCAGGAATTCACATCTGTTTCTCGATGATTTTATTAAAAACGTCCTGTCCTCCGATTCTATGCATTTCTTGCAAGTCTGTCCAAAGACCTCGAAGAAACAATCTTTGTTTTATCAGAACGAAATAGTTGATGGATATTATAGTGGAGTCCATTACATACATAAAGATTTAGGTAGCTCCAACGAACTAAAGTAAAGATTTGTAATAAAATCTTGGAATAGATACAAATCGGACAGACGAAGTCCAAACGCTAATTAAGCCGTTCTGTGCTCTGATCACCATTCTCATCTATTTTCGCTGTACTTCAGAACCCAAGCTATACTCTCTAGTAAAATCTCTCAGTTAAATTGAAGATTTTCCTTTTTTACTTAAAAAACGACAGCGGAAAAGATACTTTAATAAAAACAAATGTCGTACACTCCCATTTCCAAGAAGTACGTCGTAAGTTATACAAATAAAATGTAGTTTCCACTGACGAATCATCATATATCCATTAAATATAATTCCACGGGTGAAAGCGGAAATATCTACTGATTCATGAATTCATCTCTGGCGTTATATAAAAAGAAAAAAAAAAAAAAAAAACAGATATCAAAGCTAACTGGCAACCGAATAGAATCTAATATGCAAATTGCACGTAATACTCTTCAGCATTTTTTCTTTGTACTTTAACATCTTTACATCTTGGTGATGTATTCGTATCTTTTGTGCATGCATTTCATCCTTTACGAGTCAGAAAACGTATTCATGGCTACAATTCCCTTTACTGCGAATATGAGAAGCATCTACCATCACCATATGGGAATACGTTTGGTTATCGTTTCGGGAGAGGGGTATATCTTTTATGGCCATACATGACTGTCCTTAGTCCCTTTACCAACAAATGGAGCAAACTTTCATATGAAAACACAATTTTACCTCCGCATAAATCAGTTTATCTCAAATGCAAACGATTTTAATGTGCTTAGTGCTGGCGCTCTCACATAATTTTGCTTCCTTCTGCAATAAAAATTCAGCATCCGAACAAAATATTTTTGTTTACAAACCCACAAGAGAACACGATATCCCTACATATGAGTACCGAACCGATATACAGTGTTTGTTTGATGACTTGACATTTCGCTGTTTATTATTGAAGCTTTATAGCCGGTGTATTTATGGTATTGTTCCGCCATAAAATGCCGTTTATTATCGATTTCAACCTGTTGGCATTAGTAGTAATGAAAAAAACTTCATGATTTATTCAGCACTACACCCGTGCAGTATTTTAAATAAAAAAATAAAAAAATAAATCGTGTTCTTCGAATTGAGTGAAACTAAATTAAGAGATGTCCAACATCATGCAGCGGATTGGTTTTAAGAACTCATTAATAAAAAAAAAAAAAAAACAAACTTCAACTACCTTCAGTGTGGCGTTTAGTTTTGGAAGGTATACATCCCACACTGGACACAAATAAAATAACAAATTAATACTTTCACGAAGAAAAAAACAACTGAAATGGGTTTTTTATTGATAGTATCACATCTTTGGCGAAGCGATAATGATTGATGATACCATTTCGATTGGATGGTGCGCAATAATGCATCCTTTTCAGAACATGCTATAAAAATACCAATCTTCAAGGTCAGGCACGATTTACGTTACGTGCAAACAGAACGGAGTACTTGAAAATGTCGTAAGTGGCGTGCTGACAGGCAAGAACGTCATTAGTGGCAGGATGTTCCTGTTTTGACATGGTGTATGGCAGTTAGAAATAGTTTTACACGATGTCAGAAAGTTGTTTGATTGTCAGATTTACAAATGATATCCTTGCTATCGAATTGAAATAAAAACATGCACTTTCTCTGACTTAACACACCAAAAAAAATTTAAAGATGCCAACATGTCCATAATTAATGGAATTGTTATCTGTCATGTCATAAATACTGGTACACGTTGAAACACACTCATCGCGAAACTAGTATTGAACACATCCATTTTACATTGACAGGTGACATTTGTCCTAAGATAACGTGCAAAACGATTTACACAAAAGTCGTCTGTAAATATGGAGTGGGTCGATATTGAAAACCTTGTTGCGGTAATTGGCATTCACAAGTGTAATGTGGAAAGATACGCTATTTCCCGCACCTTGTGACAGCTTGAAATCACTCTGAATTTTCTGTATCGAATTATGTAGAATAGAATAGAAAATCTTGTCAGGAGAAATGAAGATATCACAGAAATCCATTATCAAACAAGATTTGGGACTCAAAGCATATAAAGAGTGTTTTCTTCTCTAGAGGTATAGAACTTTAAAATTAAATAAACACATAAAAATCGTGGTAATGGCCATGAAAGATAATTTCATGGCATTAGTATTTAAATATGATTTCGAGCATATGGGCGCTGCGGCTGGCTCAAATAAAGCGCAATCTGGAGGCACATATCGGCAATAACTCGGCGGATGTTAACTGCCAAGTGGTCCATCGTCTCTGGTTTATCGGTGTAGACTAGCGATTTCACATACACCCACAGTAAATAATCCAGAGGTACCATTTTGGGCCAATTCACAGTCCCATTTACTATGCGCTCATCGAATCCTTCAATAAATAGTTTGTGGCGCGCTGTGTGGCATGTTGCGCCATCTTGTTGAAATCACAGTTCTTCCACATTAACGCCATTCAATTGGGGAACGAAAAAATCAGTAAGCATGGATTCATAGTGTTCTTCATTGACTGTAACGTTATGGCCGGCATCACTATTGAAGAAATATGGACCACCTGCCCACAAAGCACATCAAACAGTGACTTTTTGTGGATGTAATGGCGTCTAAATAATTGCTTGTGGATTTTCTTCACTCCAAATCAATCAAAAATGAGCCTTATCGCTGAACAAAATTTTGTGATGAAAATGAGGATAAGTTTCGCGAACTGAACCACGATTTTCGAAATAAATTTCTACAATTTACAAGCACTGTTCTGGCATAAGTTTATTCATGGTGAAATGGCAAACCAAACGGAGCACAAATCAGCTGTCAGCTGTCAAATTGACTGTCGCTGGAAAAAGTATTGCCAACGAAAAACAAAACTTAATTTAAAAGTTACATGGACCACTTACTCACAGCGCAATTAAAGCAAAAACAGAATGAAAAATCGAAGGCTCTATGCCGCTGGTACGCGCAAAATGATCACAGGAAAATTTTGTTCACGGATGAAGAAATGTTTACTATTGAGGAATTGTTCAATAAGCAAAATGACAGAGTCTACGCATCTGTGATGGTTTGGTGAGGAGTCAGCTACGAAGGCGTTACCGACCTTCATTTTGGGAAGAAGGGAGGGAGAAAAAATATCGGCAGGATTCTACCAAATGGATGTTCTGGAAGGCGTTGTGAAGGGAATTAACTAACAATTGTTTTCAAACAACCATTGGGCTTTTCAGATCATAACACAAAAGTAACACAAGGGTGGCCATGAAGCGCGCACTTATCAGTGCAGTAGACAATTTTTCAATGGACGAGGTGCATGCTGTGATCGGTCTACATAAATACAAATGGCGACCAGATAGGGCCTGGCTTACCTTGTAGTACGCTCAAATATTCACTTTGGTATGATATTCTTGTAAAAAAGTGAGATCAGCGTTGTCTAGATGATTGAAATACCAGTATTTTGCGAACTTCATTAGATTTCACTGCTTCGCACCGAAAAAGAACTCCGAAGAATGTCAACGATCACCCCCAGAAGAACCTTGTCGGACACCACTTCGAATCTCAAATTCTTCTGGTCTTGTCAATGTGGAGAGCATGAAAAAATAGTAATATTAGTCCATGAGACAACTTCTAAAACGTCGGTGATCAATTTTGTTGGACGTTGACCCCGCTGATTTTGTGGTAAGTCTTGTCTTGGACTAGACGATTGGTGTTGCAGAAATCCACAAATTTGACGCTGTTATCATTTGCGGTCATCGAAGCCGTACTTCTCGAACTGGAAGAAGGAAAGGTGTAAATTGCCCTTAACGGCTCCTATCGGAATATTGACTCTTTCCGCTAATGAGCCGTTAAGGTCTGACCCTCGTCTGCTCGCTCATTACCCTCATAATTACTCTGTCCTGGGACCCAAAGGAGGGTAATTAAAGAATGGACACTTTGTTCAATTATTTCAAACCGGCATTGGTCTACCAAGGCCTTGATTGTGGCTTGGCTATATTTAGATTGGACGTTGGGAGATTTTTTAGCATGCGGCAGGCTGCCTGAATCGCGAGAAACTCCGCTTGAAAGTCACTAGCAGAGTCTGGGAGACAGAAGGATTTCGATATATTCAGTTGATCCGAGAAAATGCCTGCGCCAAGTCCAGAGTCCATTTTCGAACCATCCAGACGACGCTGCATATAATATAACTGAAAATTTAATATGGAGTCCAAGGGGGTTCACACTTAGAGAATATGTTGGGCAAGATCTCAATGATCCTGTGGTGCCTACACACGCCGATCTTTGCATTTTTTTGATTCTGTTGGTGTAATATTTTTTATGTAACCATACTATGGCGACATAGGTAAGAATTGGATGCACAACCAGGAAGATAACAGCACCTTATGGGGTTCCTCTATTTACGATCTTAGTTGTACTGCTGTAACTTAGCGTAGCTTTGATTATTCTAGTATTAAGCATGGATATTATCCAATGCCTGAGGAAAGATTCTACACCACTGTAACTCGGTGAGAGACTCTTGAAAAGCTTTGGTATGAATGTTGTTGAAAGCTCCTTCTATGTCTAGGAAGGTAGCAAGAGTGTATTCTTTATAATGAAGAGTTTTTTCTACCGATCACACTACCTCATGAAAAGCCGTCTCTGTATATCGTCCGTTGAGGTAGGTGTGTTGGGATTTCGACAGTGGAGAACTCTCCAGGGTTTTTCGGATGAATCAACGATACGTTCGAAGGTCTTTAGTACAAAGGAGGACATGCTAATAGGCCTAAAATTCTTCGCGGATTCATGTGCTCGCCGGCCTACCATCGGAATAAAGACCACCCGAACAAGTCTCCAAGTTTGGCAGCTCCAATAAATCGATAATAGCCAGGTAATAGCTATGTCTTTCACATTCTGAGGCATAATAGGCATAATGCAGTCAAGGCCGGGTGACTTATATGGAGAGAAGCTGTCCTTCGTAATGATATTTGTAATGCTTTCCCATGCCGTCGACGGTACCCTATCAGAACTAGCTTGTTCTGTGCTACTGTCCCTACAGCCTGGGAAGTGAAGTATTCATAAGAAGTTCGAGCGAATCCGCGGAAGAGTCTGTCCAATTACCATTTATCTTTTTAAGAAATTGTGTCCCTTGGACGGAATTTTGCTGAGCCTCGCGGATTCTTTAAGAGTTTCGATTGATTGGCCGTATTCTATCCAGCCCTGTTTCTTGGCCATTCTTATGAATTTCTTATATATTTTTAGGCAGTCTTTGTGGGGCTGCCAGAAGTTGTGATTGTAGCAGATATTGTAAATCACTCTGGTCATCTTCCTGAGTTTTGACAGATCTTCATTCCACCACATTGGGACTTTCTTTTTACTGAAGTTGACTGGACACGTGACTTTATATGGTATTTTTATTGCTTTCTCAAAGGTGAATTGGTGTGTTTTCCAGAGTTTTGACTTAACTATACGAGTCTCAGTCTCGAGACAGACTTCAAAGAGTATTCATTTATGGTCTGAGAAAGATTGTAAATTGGATACCCTCCAGTTATTAATGGTTTCGTTGTTCGATATTAGTGTGATGTCAATAACCGCTTCCCACCCATTAAAATAATCCGTACTCGGAAAAACAAAGGTTGAAGTATTTCCAGTATTGCATACCTCTGTCGTTAGTCTCTGCACTGCCCCATAGTGTATGTCTGGCATTGGCATCACAGCCCATCAGAAGGTTTGCCTTATTTGCTCTAATAGTGGATGTCAAATGGTGGACTTCCTCGGGCGGCGCTTGCCGATTTCGGTTTATTTAGACGGATGCAATGAAAATGTCCCCTCCAATTGCAGTTTCCAATCTAATCACTGTTAGGTCTCAGGCCCATTGGTTTACAGAAATATTTGTAATACTAACTGGCTCAAATATAGGGCAACTTTAAAGAAATTGTTTAATTCCGACACTATAAAGTCCCCGAATAATACTCAAGAGCTTGATTGCATGGTTAAGGACCTTACCTTGGCCCTCAATAAAGCGTTGTCTTCCTCTTGTCCTTTGGTTAGGGTTAGGGGAAAGAAAAAACAATACTGGTGGACCTCTGATCTTGGACCACTCAGGAATACTTGCAGAAAACTTTTCAACAAAGGCAAAAGTACAAGAAACACATCTGGGATTCGTACAAAGAATCCCTAAAAGCGTATAAAAAAAGGATTGAGTAAAGCCAAACGTAATTCTTGGAGACTCTTTTGTGGTAAAATAGAAGAATCTTCTGAGGCGTCTAGGCTGAGAAAAATCCTCTCGACAAATTCTTCAGTGCCCAATTGTATACAAAAAACAGATGGGTCTTGGACAACTTCTAGAGTAGACACATTAAATTTACTAATTG
This sequence comes from Pocota personata, assembly GCA_963082735.1. Lineage (NCBI taxonomy): Eukaryota > Metazoa > Arthropoda > Insecta > Diptera > Syrphidae > Pocota > Pocota personata. The sequence goes on along the minus strand of OY720429.1, from coordinate 26,457,635 downwards.
ATGCACCATTCCTAAGTAATTCCCTAACTGCTAACAATATTGACTCTATCAAGTCAAATGCTCAAAAAACCAACCTTTCAAGTCTGATTGCGCAGGACAAACTCCTTTGGGCGCTATATAGCTTCAAACCATATAAATCCGCTGGACCAGACGGCATAACAGCTGCTGAACTACAAATGTCATCTGACATTATCCTGCCAGTTCTAAAAAATATTGTCTGAGTCTGGTCCATATTCCGTATATATGGAGAGAAGTCAATGTTGTATTCATACCCAAAGCTGGCAAATATTCACATGCTGGTCCAAAATACCTCAGACCTATTAGTCTATCATCTTTCCTTCTAAAAACACTAGAACGACTGATTCATATCCACTTACGTGATAGTATTGACACACGACTACTGTCCACGGCTCAACATACACACTGTAAGGGCAAATCAGTCGAAACAGCATCGCATATGTTAGTCAATAAAATCGAATACTCCATGTATCATAAAGAGTACATTATGGTAGCTTTCCTAGATATTGAAGGCGCTTTTAACAACGTCTACTTATCTGTGATAATCAAAGCACTGTCAAATCTGAAGACAGATAGTTCACCTAGCGAGCTGATTAATTTACTGCTTAATAGTCGGATTATCAACTCAAAAGTGGGTGGGTTATCTGTCAGAAGATATGTCAACAGGGGTACCCCTCAAGGGGGCATCCTATCCCTGGTGGTCAATGAACTACTGATAATCCTGGAAGCTGAGGGTTGCGAAGTTATCGCTTATGCGGACTATGTTGCTATAGCAGTTTCCGGTAAACACCTCACTACCTTAAAAGAGCTCCTACAAAATGCTTTGAATATGCTATCTAAATGGACAGCTCGGTGTGGTCTAGGAGTGAACCCCCACAAAACCGAACTAGTCTTCTTCTCAAGGAAATACAAAGTCCCACCTATATTTGGATAGGAAACTAAGCTGGAAACCTAATATATAAAAATTCTTCGCATTCTTCTCTTGCAAGAAAGCCATTGGGAACAAATGGGGCTTACAACCCAGACTAACTCACTGGCTCTATATCTCGGTCATTAGACCGATCCTCATGTACGGGGTAGTTGTCTAGGTGGATTGCCTTGGATAATCGAAACCAGAACTTATTAAGCAAAGTCCAATGTTTAGCTTGTCTGTGCATTAGCGGAGCACTGCGAATGACACCTTCCGCAGCTATGGACACTCTCCTTCATCTAACACCGCTCGACATTCTTGGTAGGCAAATGGCAGCTAACTTAGCTATTCGCCTTAAAGCTACTTCACAGTGATCCAAAGAGGTATATGGACACGCTCCCATCTTAAATAAATTTAACATCTTCCCTGAAGACATTGAATACACCATCCCCAAGTTAAATTTTGATAAAAACCTTCAAGTTACCATCCCTTCCAGAGCATTCAGGGAAGAAGGTGGTTTTACGGAAGACAAGTCGGTACATTTTTATACCGACGGTTCAAAACTAACGACGAGGTGGGTGGTGGTGTCTTCTCTGATAGGCTTAATTTAAACCTCTCTTTTCGACTCCCAAACCATTGTAGCGTGTTCCAGGCGGAGTTAATGGCAATAAGGGAAGTCTTGTCTTGGTTAAAGGAAAACGTGATATCGCCCATTGATATCCGCATCTTTTCAGACAGCCAAACCGCAGTCAAATCCCTGGAATCTTCCACAAACAATTCTTTAACAGCTCTAGACTGCCGATCGTCTCTTACTCGTAGCAGTAGGAGCAGTTTAATATTCATCTAATTTGGTTGCCGGGGCATAGGGATATTCCAGGAAATTGTAAGGCTGACGAACTTGCCAGACATGGAACAGCAATACCCATCCTCCCAGGCAAAAGTTTACTGGTTATGCCTATCGCTACATGCAATCTTAAATTAAAGCTGGATGCTACTGTAAAGACAAATTCTAGGTAGACAAGGAGTACAACTTGTCTAGTAACAAAACAGATTTGGCCTATGCTCGAACTGAAACGCTCTAGGAATTTAATTTCTCTAAACAGAAAGCATACTCGTATCAGCGTTGTTATAGGTGTCATTACTGGACACTGTCTAATAGGCAAGCATGCAGCAAGGCTTGGCGTATTCTCTAAAGATTTCTGCAGAAGCTGCATGGACGAGGAGAAGGAAGAGACTATTTTTCACCCCAAAGAATGAAACTCTACTTAGGAGCCTTCTGATTCAATGACCTAGATGATCTGAAGAATATTGACGTTAGGTACATTCTACGCTTTATCAGAAGCTCTAAATGGTTCAACGAGTAGGCTAGAGGCCGCGTCTCAAACACATGTGGTATCACAATGGACCTATTATTGGTCTAAGTGTGTTGGCTTCTTTTGCTGACAGCCACTTCAACCTAACTTAACCTAGGTCTCAAACCATAACGAATGAACTTTCTTAAAAAATGTATGTGAATTTTTCTGGTTGGGACTTTTTTGCCCACATTTTTCGGGATTCAGTTCTTTTTTAGTACGAGCATAATAGACATTATTTCTTCATGCAAAATTCAGTAAAGCAGAATGCTAACCCAAATTGCGTACACCGTTCAACAGAAGTTCGCTTAGTTGATGTTAATTTGATAGTTTTTTTTAAAAAAAAGATGCATTTCTGTAGCTTTTAATCTAACAATATTTATTTCCAGATTTCAGAACAATAGGTAAAAATGGAGACGAGAAAGAGAAAAATTAGTGACGTAAGCTTGGTTAAAGTTCCACCGCCAACACAGGAAGAAATTCGTTTTGCCATTCTCTTTGGATTTCGACGTCAACTCACGCCAGTCAAAATTCTGCACGAATGCCAAAAAGGCATACGGAATAAATGCACCATCTTTTGTTACTATTTCAAAGTGGTTTCGAAAATTTCAGAATGGCCATTTTTCTGCGGAGGACGAATCTCGTGAAGGTTGGCCCAAATCCTCAACCGTCGATACAAATGTGGCCCTGGTGAAGGCTAAAATTGACGAAGATGCCAGGATGATACAGGAGATGATAGCGGATGAACTGGGCTTAAACGCTATGGCTGTGTCACGAATTCTAAATTATCACCTGAAATATTCGAAGAAGTCAGCTCGATGGGTTCCAAAAATGTTGAATCGAGAGCAAAAAGAGGCTCGTGTTCAGTTTACTCAATATTTCCTGGATTAATTTGAAAATGGAGAGTCAAGTTGCTTCAATAAGATCGTTACAGATGACGAATCTTGGTTTTACAAGTACGACCCGGAAAGCAGAAAGCAGTCCATGATATGGAGCCCAGAAGCTGCAAATCCTCCAGTAAAGCCCAAACAAGAAAAGTCAGCGACAAAAGTTATGATGTCGATGATGTACTTCACCAGGGCGAAAATGGTCGCCGTCATCCCGCTTAAAACTGGTCAGACAGTCACTGCTAATTGGTATACTGAAACTTGTTTACCACAAGTTTTCCAAAATTTACTAGGAAACCGACAAAAGGAGCAGCTGCGCCACTACTTTTTGCACCACGACAATGCGCCTGCACACACTGCTGAAAAAACCAACAACTTTCTTTCCCTCTCGGGCATCAATGAAATTCGCCCAGTACCTTATTCTCCGGATGTAGAGCCGTGTGACTTTTGGTTGTTTTCGAAAATAAAAAAAAGTTTTCAGGTTATTAATGCAGCCAATGTCGAAATCGAAAAGCTCCAAAAAGAGTATTTTGAAAGCTGTTTTGAAAGATGGATCTATCGGCTGAAGAAATGTATTCAAATAAATGGAAATTATGTGGAGAAATTAAAAAAAGATGTGTGACAGGAATGTGATCACGCCATCAGACAATACATAACGAACAGAACTAACAACTAACTGGTGGCGGCGTTTATCGTTAAGTTTTCGTCGAAAAATAGTTTGGCATATTGTGAAATAGCTAATAACTTTTCAGCATTCATTTTTGCAGATTATTCTTTCTTTTTCTCTTGGCAGCTTGACCGCAGTCCCGTTCCGGTTTTTACCTATAGAGAAGCACTAACCTAGGCGGCTTCTCCGCAACCATACATGGGCGCACACAGTTGCACCACGTGTAAATTTGTTACGAAGAAAATAAAACTTGAAACTAAAAGGAGTTTCACAGATGAAGATTAAATATCTAAAGTTAAAATTATTTTTGTGTTTTATTTCAATCAACTAAGCGAACTTTTGTTAGTCCCTACGTATAAGGATTTAAATATGCAGTTCCCCCCGGGGACCACCACTTCATCACGAACTCGATTGTCGCGCTACTGGTGGAAACTAAATTTTGAACAGTCAATAGTTTCCCGATTGACCGCAATGCAACATGCATAAGGTTAATCAATTTGATTCCATATGCAAACATAATTAATCTAACGACGGGCCTATATGGCCCTAACTAAACACAATTATATACGTAATTTATTGGATTACATCCCAAACTGCTGTGTGTCTGATTTTCCACTATCCGGCCATCAATAATGCGAAATAATCATTTGCTAATTAAACATCCATTTAGTAATGTTCAATTAAAGTTTTCATTCGAGAAATGGCAACGTGTATCTGTGTAATAACAGCTGGTGTACATATTGACCAATTCACAAGTACGTAATGTAAATATGTGTACATCTCTCACCACCTCACAGAGTTAAATCAAACAGAAGTCCACAGAAGCAGTAGTAGCTATGGCAACAGGTGCTGTAGGTATCGTGTGCCTCTGCCAAATAAAACTTTGCACAGGTATCTATCCACCATACATATGTACGTAGTGTACTCGTACATTTGGAACGTATCCAGAAGTGATTTCAATTCCGGAAGGAGAACGAAAAAATTGTATTTCGTTTAAAATTAAAAATTTTCTGCGGTAAAAGCCAAACAAATAGGTTTTCGCTTGCATAAATATTTCTTTTATCGCTGCAAAATAATCTAGATACATTCCTCAATTACCCATTATAAACCATGCGAATAAGGACGGATGAATTCGTAATTAATGTGCCGCACCAAACAATTTTTGAAATTGAAAATCAAATAGAAGAAAACTCATAAAATATTCGTACATCCATGCACATTCGAGAAAGATATGCAAATGCCCAGAGGAGGAAGATGAAGTGATGATGGTTTAATGCTATGAATCACCTGAGACAACTCTTGTTAATGCCAGATGTGTCGGTCGGTTGTCGTTTGTGGGTCTTTTTTAGGTGTCAAAGATGCCAGAGATACCAAGGATGCCAAGACGGGTTAGATGTGAAGCTATACAGTGCGAACAACTGGGCGGGTTATTAGTATACAAGTGAAGTGAGAATCGTTAAGATGCATGATTGGGATGTTAATGAAATCGAAAGAGCCTCACAAAGAGAATTTTGATGTTGTCGTTTATTGAATCAACTATGTGTATGATATATTGATCTTTAGAACCCCTACATTACACTATTACATACGTGTACGTATGCCTAATGGAATATATTGTGTTGTAATTGAGGAACTTCATTCGGTAGATGCCGCAGTGTAGCGCAATGGGTGAGTTAATAGTTTCGAGAACCGCATGCAGTGATATGAATTTTAATGGGGGTGTAGAAGATTTCGTTTGACATGTGCATATCAATGAGCCATGGACGTGTCTGCGAATTGGAATTTATACTAAGTGAATGAATAAATAATGACATTAGGTGAATAAGTGTTGATCGTTATAAACGGCACGAGTATAGATTGTTTTGTCGAATTAAAGACGAACTATATTTAAGCAATTACAGATGGATACTCGTATAATAATTCTTAATTTAAGAATGAGGACATACTTTGTTCGATGGATAAAATGCGTGGAATATTAGACAGCCTTATGGAAGATCTTGCACTGAATTTATCTCAGTTTGTCCCGCGGATTCTATATTGATAAATACAACTAAAAATAATAACACAAATATTCATAAAATGAAAAGAAACGCAAACAGAAAAACAGATCTCAATCAAGTAAAGAAAGGCTACTTGAATTACAACATGAACTAAAATCCTTGAACTGGGACACAAATATATGCGAAGTATGGAGAAGAGGAGAGAAACAAACAACACTGCATTTAGGACATGTCCTTTATCACAACAATGCAAGTAAATCAAACGAAGGCATCGGCTTTCTTATACACAAAAAAACACGCTAAGAAGATCGATTGAGTGCATCAAATCGAGTTGCTTACCTAATTATAAACCTAAACACCCGATATAAGCTTAAAATAATATGTATACGCAACAACGACCGACTACGATGATGAGGAAGTAGAAAACTTTTACGAAAACAAGGAGAGTATATGCCATTTTACCCTTATCTCACTCGGCACAGATGGTCTTCCTGCCATTTTTCTTAAAAAATGCTCCTCCATTCCCTTTCTCCCCATCTCTCATCTTTTCCGTTTGTCGCTATCACTAGGAGAATTCCCTCAGATTTCGAAGACCTCTTTCATAACCAATATACACAAGAAGGGATCAAAGAAAGAAGTAACAAACTATCGCCCCATTGCTAAACTTTCCCATCTACCCAAACTTTTCGAAAGAATTTCATATGAAGCCTTAAGCTTTCAGTGCAAGTATCTTATCTCTCCCAACCAATACGGATTTCTGAAAGGTAGATCAACTACCACCAACTTAGTCGAATTCGTGTTCTTCGCCCTGTCTGCCTTAGAGAATGGCAAAGAAGTCGACGTTATTGCAACTGATTTTAGTAAGGCTTTCGATAAGATATCTCATAATTTAATCCTCTTCAAATTATCTGCCCTCGGTTTCGAACCCATATTGTTAAAATGGGTGCCTTCTTACCTGGAAAACCGTTCTTACAGTGTTCGCTTCAGATCCGTCCTGGTTTTCCGCAAGGCAGCCATCTAGGTCCACTTTTCTTCTATTTAACCATAAATGATGTTGAGAAAGTTATTAAACACTCTTTCCTCTCTCCGTACGCTGATGATACACATTTTTTCAAAGCCATTTCTTCACCGCATGACTACTGTCTCCTTCAACAAGACCTTGATCATTTTTCCAACTGGTGCCTATAAAATAGCTTAGAGCTTAATATCGCCAAATGCCAATCCATTACCTTATCACGTGAGCACCACGTGTCCTCCGCCCGCCTTTACCATTTGCATGGTCAATCTATATCCATCGTTCAATCTCTCCGCGAACTTAGAATATTGTACGATAGGGAACTAAATTTCCGTTCACTTATTGATGAGATAATTCGTAAAATTAACTCATCACTTGGCTTTGTCAAACGATGGTCCAAAGAATTATTCGACCCTTTCGTGACCAGATCCCTCTACATTACCTTTGTTCGCCCCCTCCTTGAATACGGCAGTCAAGAGTGGTCAAGCTCATGTAACCAGAATAGAGAATATTCAACGCCGATTTCTTCGATTTGCCCTTCGAGGTCTTCCTTGGAACAATCCATTTATCTTGCCTCCCCTATGAAGACCGCCTCAACCTCATCAACCTGAGTATCGTAGAGAAACGTAGAGTATTTGCAGACATTTTTTCCATTCATGGACTTCTTTCAGGCTCAGTCGATTACGCATCTCTTTATAACCCACGAAATTTACGATGCCCTCGTCTTTTCTATTTACCGTCCCACCGCCCTTCATATGGATCTAATAAACCAATTTCCCGTATGTGGCGAAAAGTTAACTCAAACCTCACTGCATTGCGATTTTAACCTAGGCACAATGCCGAACTCCTTCACCATTCTCCTTAGCTTTTAAATTTAAGTTTTAGTTTTAAGTTTTAGTCTGAAGTTAGTTGTAGCTTGTAATAAGCCAAATAAATGCGGGCTTTAGCCCCACCAAAATTAAAAAAAATTAAATTATCATCGGAGATTTCAATGCAAAAGTCGGCAGACCAGAAGATGAAGCTGAAAAAGCGATAGGAAATTTCGGCCTAGAAGGTAGAAATGAGATGGGACAAATGTTGATCGACTTCCTACACCAACACAATCTGTACCTTACAAACAGCTTCTTTGAGAAAAAGTAACACAGAAGATGGACATGGGTAAGTCCTAAGGGGAACACTAAATATGAAATCGATTTTGTTATTACAGATAAAAAACAATTAATAACAGACGTTACAACACTGAACAAGTTCCAAATAGAAAGTGATCACAGAGCAGTCTTCTTCTTCTTACCGCGAAGTTATGATCCGGAGTAGAAGGATCACAACCCTCCCACTTTACTGCATCCCTACTGATCCGCCTGTGGGGTTTGCCGGTTTGACCTCAGGAAGTACCTGCAGACTCCCCGATTTCGGATCTCTTCGTTACTGAGGCCAATCAAATGCTGGTGTTTTTGCATTTTTGTGATCCACTTGTTTTTTGGTTTGCCTTTTTTGAGCGATTGTGCAGGAACGTTGATTGATATTGCCTTTGACGGGGTTCGAACGATCTCTCCTTTGAACATGACAGTACCAACTGAGCCGGTCGTGCTCTATCGTGCTTGTGATGGGTTCTTTTACATGAAGGCTTCCTCGAATCTTCGAACTTCTTATTCTATCAAGCTTTGTTAATCCTGCTGTCATGTGAAGCATCTTCATCTCAGGTGCCGTTAATTCGCCCTCATACTTTTTGTATATTGTTCAGCATTTTGAACCGTATGTGAGCGCCGGACGTACAACTGCGGTGTAGAGCCTTCGTTTCAGCTTAGGGGTATTCCAGAAGATTGTGGAGTTTTCCCACTACTTCATCCACCCTACGCTTACGCGATGATTGATGTCATCATCACAAGTTGCTTCGCTATTGATCATAGATCCCAGATATTTGAACTTTTCGCACTTGGGAAACATTTTTTTTTTTCAAGTAAATGTCTGGAATAGGCCGGTGTGGATCAGAGAACGGGCAGCACACATACTCTGTCTTTTTTGAACTACTACGGTACTCATTTCCCTCCAAAACAACCTCCCATGCATCAAGTGCTCGTTGCGGGACGTTTGATCTTCACTTATAATAGCTGCATATAACAGCAAAGAATGACATAACATATTATTATCATAGCAGTTATATGGCATGACATACATATATACATCACAATAGTTTTATGTCATGACATCATTATATCTCAATCTATTTATGTTATAACACATGCATGTCAAATCATAGTTAAGTCATCACATATATATGTCATAAACAATATTTGTATTTATTTGTCCTTTATGTGATCGTGGTAGTTACGTTTGGCTTGTTTGTATCTATCTACTAATACCAGCACTAAATGATGAGCCTGTGGATGTATTATGTATGCTTTGGCAAATATCTGGTCGTAGTAGGTCTTTCTAATAAGCAGTCTATGACACGGAACTGAAACAACAAATCATGTCCATTTATGTCATGATATATTTATGTCATAAGATATTTATATTACAACTTAATAATATCCGGAATACTGAGAGTTTTAGGTACTCGTATGCTCTCCATAATTCTCAGAAAAAGAGAATGTGATATGAATGTGTGGTAGCTTTTCCGACGGAAATTTTCCGGGATACAACTGGTATTCGTTGAAAAGTGAATTGTTCAATTATTTGTTGTCAAGTTACTATTTTTGAGTTATTTTCGTATTTGGGTCAGTTCCACTACATTCTATCTGGTATGTGAATCGTCATACACTCGTTCAATGTCATGTTAACCGCAAATCTATTTTTGTGCTTATGCCAAAAATATTGCAAATAAAAACCTCACCTTTCTGAAATAAAATCAAATTTATTATTCATATTACCCATTCACCTGGTCAGCCCACTGACCCCCGAATAATCCGGATGAGCTGCTTTTTGTTCAACAGGTTCCTGTCATAACAAAAGTTCTAAAATTAGAAATTACCCAGCCGCACTTAAGCATTTATTTATTTATTCCCCAAAAACAGGCAGATTGCTTTTGTAAAACGTAAACACCTCCCTGCATCTACCTTCTACCTACAGATACCAGGGTAATACATAATACATTAAACAATTGTTATAGCCTAATTTATTTGTCTTATTAATGGGTGATTACACAAATTGCTCGAGCATGAAAATAAAAACCATTTTCACATGAAACCCGCGCTAAATGATTTCATCTGTCATCTGCACTTTTTCGAGCGTTTCCCCTAAAATTGGCGGGAAACCCATCACGGTATCCGCCGGGTGTACTTCAGCACATTCAAGAGATTTAATTTTGAAGATGCGACCACTGAGAGAGTGAACATAATTTATTGGGCATTTTTGAATGGGCTTTTAGCTTTTAAGTGAATGACTTATTACGGGACCGTGCGGGTTTGATGGCATATGAAGCTCCTTGAAGTGAAATTAACCATCAGTGGGTCGTACTACTTTTGGGGAGGTAGAGGTTTTTTTTTTTTTTTTTCCTTGAATGTGATTTATGTTTGCGCGCATATTCTGCGAGGAAACGTGCGCCTAAAAATAGATTCGGCGACGGGTTTGTGGTGTTTTAATTGAATGGGATAATTACCGATTGGATTAACAATGGTAGGTCGTTAAATTAATTCGCGACGTTAATTTTAAATGAATAACTAATCGCTAAGAGGATTTGAAGTAAACAATGTTTATATTGGTAAAATGGTGTACATGTAATTCTATTTAAAATTCAGATAGTTTGATAATTACGTACGATATTTGGTGGTGGCAGATGATTAAAATAGGTTAGAACAGGCGTCATAGACAAAATTAAAGCCAATGCGAGCGATTCGATTAGCATTAATTTGTTGTTAAGAGTCATACAGTAGGTAACTTGTTTACCGATTAGTTGTGATTGTGATAGCTTTGTTTTTTTCATTTTAGGGGGGAATAGTTAAAATTTTACAGCTCGATATCACTATGCGTACAGCGTGGTCTTCTTAAGAGCGTGGTCTTAAAGAAGTAATTGACGTTACATAGATGGGTATCATTCTATAAAGGGCATCATAAAACTTTGAAAACCCAGCTCTGAGCCAACAAATCATTATTCAAAACTTCATCTGAGCTATAAAGTCCAAAAATAGGTTAAGTTGGAATTCCAGTAATTATAAACGTCTTTCGACTTTTAGAGCAAGCGCACATTATATCTCCGCAGAATCCATGCATGCACGAAAAGGTAAGTAATCATGGATCTATAGCGCCCTGCATTGGCTGTAACGTTTTGGCCGGCATCACTTTTGAAGAAATATGGACCAATGATTCCACCAACCCATAAAGCACAACAAACAGTGACTTTTTGAGGATGTACCGGCATTTCAATAATGGCTTGTAGACTTTCTTCACTCCAAATGAGGTAATTTTGCTTGCTGATTTAGCTACTCAACCAAAATTGAGTCTCATCGCTGAACAAAATTTTGTGGTGAAAATAAGGATCAAGAGCAATCTCGTTTTCGGCCCATTCATTGAACGTGTGACGTACACGATGGTCATTCCTTGCACGAGCTGGATCTTGTAAGCAAAATCTTCCATAAAGTGGATGGACACATCTCCAATTGCTGTGCACGATGGCGAATCAACTCATTCGGATCCTCTTCAATATTACGCTCCACAGCAAAAGCATCTTCTTCGGTGCGTACTGTACGACATCTCTGCGGATGCGTCTTATCAATTAGAGTAAGCGTGTATTCGAATTACTTGCTCGGATGGACGAATATGTCTACCCTAAATTGGATATATCGCAAAGTAAGTTTTGCGAACTGAACCACGATTTTCGAAATAAATTTGCAGAATTTGCAAACTTTGTTCTGGCGTAAGCATATTCATGGTGAAATGACAAACCAAACTGAGCACAAATCAGCTGTCAGCTGTCAAATTGACTGCGCTGGAAAAAGTATTGCCAATTCGAAAATCAAACCACTAAAAAAAAAAACTTTTTTAGTACTTTTATTGGGACGACAGATCAGTTGGAAAACCAAGCATATGAAGCATATCGTCAAATTATTCCAACATGCAGTTTGAAGCTGTACTCCTCCATCAAAGAGGATAATGAAGGGTAGCAATTATCCAAAAGAAAACTTCGACGAGGGTGGCAATAAACACGTTCTCCTTCTGATAAAGCAAGACTACATAAGGCAACTCAAGGTCATAAATTCCACTGTCCACTTCACTTTGGAAAAGTACAAAATATCCTAAGCAACCAACTAACCATACTTCACCAATTACATACGGCAACGGACATTGGACTGAAAGTAACTATGAAAAGGCTATTTTTTATATTTGCAGACCAACTATCAAATACTTTAAAGCTGAATGAAGCTGTCTGTGATGAGCTATTAAATCTCAACGAGAACTGGAGTATTATAATTACTCCGATCACCATGTGTGAGGTACGACATAAAGTCCTTAAAAGAAAAAAATGTAGAAGTTCTGAAAGAACTACCAAACAAAAGGCTAGTTAAATTTTTACGTTTGATGAATAAATCAATAAGTCTTGAATATTTACCAAGCTTGTGGAAAGTAGCCGAAGTGATTATGATCCCTACACCAGGTAAGGAGCCTCACTTGGTGTCCTCATACAGGCTAAGATCTCTACTTCCCTTACCTTCAATGCTGTTTGAAAGAATGATTTTTAAGCATCTTAAACCAATAGTAGAATCGAGAAACCTAATCCTAAATCCATCGTTTGGATTAGCATTCTACAATAGAGCACGTACACAAAATAACAGCCGAAATTGAAAGAACATTAGAAAAAAAAGTGTGCTCTGCAAACTTTTTGGACGTCTTTCGACAGGGTATAGTATGAAGGTTCAATAAATTCGAAGTATATCTTCCGGAACCGTACGCTCACCTAATGAAATCTTATTTAACATTGCGATGCCTATATAAATCAATAGAACTGTTATTCTAAACTAGTACAGCTAAAAGCTGGAGTTCCTCAAGGGAGTATCCTTGGGCCTCTCTTATACCTCCTCTATACACTAAAACTGCAACCTTTGTCGATGACACAGCGATTCTACTGGTGGGAGAGTGAACGTCAGACCCACGCAAAAAATTACAAGCTGCTACAGATCAAGTATTCAGGTGGACACAAAGATGGCGAATAATACTAAATTCGAACAAATCTGCACATATTATCTGAATAAATAAGTTTGTCTCGTACAATTCTATAATGCTACTAGACACTCCAATAACACATGCTAATACAGCGAATTATTTAGGTATGACTCTAGACGGCAAGCTTCGGTGGAAGTAGCATATTAAAATCAAAAGAACAAAACTGGACATTAAGTGTCGACAAAATGGCTGGCTTATATGCCGGAAGTCTGTGCCCTCAACACATGATAAAATACTCCTAGCCAGGTCCTAAAACAAGTGTAAAACTATGCCACTCAACCATGAGAATGTGCCAGCCAAACTAATATTGCAGTTATTCAACGCTTCCAGAATAAAGTCTTTAGAAGTACTGTGAATGCACCGTGGTACATCAGGAACTTCATCAGGTTTTAAGGATTCCTACTGCTCTGAAAGAAATCAATTTAGAGGCACACGAAAAAAGACTTCAGGCGCATGTTAACGAGGAAGCAACAAATCTTCTTATCGTGCCTATTACTCCGAGATGACTGCAACATACAGAGCCATCACACCTTGCCAGGCAACAACAACTTTAGAACTAACCACATAAGCAACGAGAAAGTAACAGGCTGGCAACAACGAACGAAAAGGGATGAATTATAACCCACCTATGCTCCTGTTACTGTTAAATTAGTTTAAATAATGAAGTAATTATTATTCTGTTATTATATGGTTAGCGAACTGCTCGTTAGTTATGTAACTATTTATTATGTTATCGTAAGTTATTGCGTTTGAAAAAAAAAGACATCACCCTATCGGAATATGCTCTCATTTATGCAAATGGCGTCTTATGTCATCGCGACTTTGACATTTGTGAAGTAAACAGAAGAATAATACACGTAGATAAACCATGGATTGCTAAACTCTTCAAGAACGCGGAATAATTGTGGGCATCAATAGATGGCCTTTACAGCGAATTTTAGTGAAAGACTTAAAGATCTACCCATACAAAGTGCAAACAGTGTATCAGCTATTGCCTGGAGATTGGCAATCGCGTGTGAATTACGGCCAAGCCCTCCTAAACCTCGACCGCGATGAGCATGATTTTCCATTGAAAATTCTCATGAGCGACGAGGCGCATTTTCACCTATGCGGATACGTGAATAAACAAAATGATCGCTTGTGGGACACTGAAAACCCGCGTGTAATGCACAAAAAGCTATTACTCGTACATTCTTTTAAAGTCACTGTTTGGAACGAGTCTTCGGTATTTTATGCTTATATGTATTTGCAGAGGTACTCCCAGAAGCATCCATGCCCCGACACGAATTGTGTCAGGTATGTCGATATTAGTGTGCATGTCCATCTTCTTTTGGTTGCAGTGTTCCATCTGCATTGCCACTCCGCCTGTATGACCCCGCTGGTGGCTCATCTCTCTTTCGGTTCAATCCAGAGTTGTGCCGCTGTCTTTTTGGCTTCTAGATCGATAGGGATTCAACCTAAACTTATGACTTCCGCAGACACGATTCTAAAGCATACTCTTAGCGATTCAGTTTTCTAATTGGTTGGCTGGGTTATCCAATATTTGGCAATAATCTGAATAATGCCACTACTGTCCAGGAGGATTTTGCACCAGAGTATATCATGTTGAGCCTGTTGTCCAGCAGCATGCCCAGGTATCTGATATAAGGGTTCGATTTAATAGTGCCCTCACCGACCTCTCTACTCTTCCTCTGCTGCTTATTAATACTGCTTCTGTCTTGTGGTCCACCAGTTCAAGGTCTGACGTCTGTAACCATGATCTGATATCTGCTTTGTCATTCCTAGCCATCTTCGTCCCACTATTGCTTCCGGTGCAATGTTGCACATTGCCTCTATTGCCTGCATGATGATCCGCTTCTTTCTGAAGCCAAACTGTTGGTTGGAGAGCCCGAAAACTCCTTTACTGTATCGTTCTTGTCGTGCTCGTATGACTTTCTCAAGAACTTTACCCAGTTGGTTGAGCATACACAGCGGCCTGTACGACGACGGTTGGTCAGGTGGTTTGATGCCCCTCGGGATAAGGACAAGCCGCTGCCTTTTCCACTGCATAGGGAATTTGCCTTTCGGTAGGCATGCCGTGTACAAACATGTAAAGATTTCTGGCCTAGCTTTGATCGCTTTCTTCACTACGAAGTTTGGGATTCCATCAATTCCTGGCGTCTTGTTAGTCTTTATCGCTGATGCAGCCTCAAGGATTTTCTCAGTTGTGACTGCTGGTATTATCTCCGCTTCCTTTGATGTTTCTCGGTAGAGCACGGAAACTTCATCTCTTCTCGAGAATAAGGAGCCAACAATTGTATACATCATGTTCGGGCATGTCTGTGCAGCGGTCATACCATTTTTTTTTAGTTTTTTTCATGACTATTTGGTACGCACATTCTCATGGATTGTATTGTAGTTCATCCTTCAGAGCATGAAAAGATTCTCACTTGCCCTTTTTTATCAGCTCTCGAAGTTGTTTTCTTCTCATTTGAAATTGTCTTTGCAGAACTTTATAATCTCCTGTATCTCTGTTTCTGGCTCTCTGAGGCAGTCTGTGCGTAGATTAGAGATGTCGTCCTTCCACAAATAAACAGGTGTTCTGGCGCTGCCTTTCCCCTTACGTGGCATGAAAGCGTCGCATCCTCGGAATAGGAACCTAGTCACTTCTTTGGCTTGTTCTTCTGCTGTACTCCTTGATATGTCCATGCTGTCTACATGTACTCAAGCAATTCGATATCTACGTTCCTTGTTTTACATCCCATCTTTCGCACTTTCGGCGGGGAGTTGCAGTGCTGGGGCCGCTCCGTACTCTGTTTCGACAATGATGGCCTGGTACTGTTCGTGTACAGATCTGAGACATACCATATCATCTGTGTCGCTATAGATCTATGGCGATAGTCAAATCGACGATGTAGTATGTCTGGATTAAAACGGAACTGGTTCTCTTTACAAAGAAAACCAAAACTAGTGACTTTCACATTCCACAACTCGGAGGAGTATTATTACAACTCCGCGACAGCGTCAAATATCTGGGCATAATAATGGACAGGAAACTGACCTGGAGAAAGAACCTGGAAGAAAGAGTTACCAAAGCCAAGAGAGCATATTGGATATGCAGGAGGGCCACTTCATATACGAATACGTAATTAAACCTATCATCTTCTACGGTGTAGTTGTATGGTGGCCAGTGATGAGCAAAAAGTATGCAAGAGACTTGCTAACAAAGGTGCAATGTATGGTCTGCTTGAGTATTACAGGAGCACAATCCTCAACACCAACCGTGGCCATGGAAGCGATCCTAAATATTCTACCAGTGCACCTCGAAGCGAAAAAGATTGCCAGTATTTCAGCCTCACGGCTTAGAACTATCGGCCATTTCATCGAAGGTGCAAATACAGGACATCGAAAAATCACCGAAATGATAAGAGTAATGACACCACTCATCGATTGCCCCAGTGATGTTGTTGAAAAATCGTATTCGTTCTTCAACAACTTCGAAACAATTTTTCCCGCAAGAGAATATTGGACGTATGGAAGAAAGACAAGAAACTTCAATGGGGTATCAGTATACACAGATGGCTCTAACATATCAGGGGAATCAGGGGTTGGCATCTTTAGAGTTAACTCACCGATTGAACTTGCTATTCACCTAGAACCATTTGTATCGGTGTTCCAAGCAGAAGTCAATGCAATTATGAAGGTAACTGAAATACTCGCAGAAGACACCAGCGAAGGGAGGCAAATCGACATCTGCTCGGACAGCAAAGCAGCAATTAGAGCGATCACAAACCTCATGTCGTAATCACGACTAGTAAGGGAGTTCAAAACTAAGTTGAATTTATTTGCCAGACACAATAAAGTCCGTCTTACATGGGTACCGGGGCATCAAGGTGTACTGGGTAACGAAAAGTCAGACGAGCTGGCAACTGAACCCTGATAATATAATAGGGGTCCCTCTGACAACTATTAAAACAATAATCAATGAGAAAATACGACAGGAGTTCAATAACTACTGGACGAATCTAGATAAATGCAAAGTGGCTAGATCTGTAATAACAAAACCGGGTAACAACACAGCAAAAAGAGCTCTAAACTCAAATTCTGGGATCCCCAAGGATTCCGGATATTACACACCTCAGCAAGAAAGGAATCGGGGATGTATTGGAGTTCGCCAGACGAACAGTACGATTTCCCGATCACTATACGGTATAGTTTCCCGTTGATGCTCCCCATGATCCCAATACCTAAACCACCTCTCAACGCATAATTCCCAAACCAATCAACCAACCAACAATGTCCTTGCCTGCACACCGGGTCTCTTGCATTTACAAGGATATCGAGTGCACCTACATGTTTCATTTCACGTTGCGATGATTGAGTCATTGTCCATTAATCGTTGCGTGTTTCGTCGTCGTGAATTCGAATCATTTATCTGAAGCATTACTTGGTCATTGCCAGCGATTGAATTTATCTTTGTACGTTTACGGGCTTTACACTAATTTACTGACAGACTGTAGATGCCGTAGCATACATCTACATGTAGATACATAAAGAATACTTCAATTGCGTCTCATTAAAATTTAATAACGTCAACGTGTTAAAATTTTTAAATTGATGTATTAACTCTCAGGATGTGACTATCATCTGCGACGATGTCCGGTGGCAAAAAAAAGTTTCATCTCATTATAAATTCACAATTTTTATATGCTCCAGCTGGCCACAGCAGTATCTACATACGAGCACGTACAAAACATTGGTCAATTGCAGATACGAGTAAATGTTCCGTCCAGCTCGAGCAGACCCACAGGGATCTGCACACATCCCACAACAGGCCGCAGTAAAAACATACCGATGAGACGACCTTGACAATGATTGCACACGATGTGTGTCCAACAACTACCCACTGTGTAAGCTTGTCATTGTTCAACACATCCTCGTATGGAGTTTAAAATTCCAGAGATTATAGATATCGAATTACCCGAGGGCGATTCGTCCTTCACCATGTACTCAAAGCCCTTCCTCTGCCAATAAAGGTCTGCACCAACTTAAAGACTTTCTCTAAACTAATTTAAGCGGATTGTTTGTACTGGCAGGAAGCAGATAATGTTTACTTGGGCTTTCTGTCTCCCTCGCCTTTTGTTTTCATCTCTTTTTTTTTAGCGCAAACATTACAGTGAAGAATGCAGCCAGCGAGATAGAAGTTGCTTTTTATTGTTTTCATGCTTTAGCTAGGAGCAAAAAGCATACTCATCTTGGCCGGATCTTCTTGTGCAACTGACAATTGTGTAAATGAGGATTTTCAGTTGAAAGTTTTTGTTTACACGTAATTTTGCTCATAACAAGTTTTTGAAATGGAAATCATTAAAACAACTAAACTCTGTGGATGCTATGTGGTTTGCATAATGTGTCGGATTTGTGGGATGGAAATTAGGGCATGTTGAACCGCGGAGGGTGTTTCACTTACTAGTAACAGCTTTACTAACTATGTGTTTCCGTAAAGTTAATTCATTAGTGCCATTCGTGGAAATAATGGAGTACAGTGTTTGTTGGGCAACTTATTGAAACGAATGAATTACTAAATTACCCGAAAATTTACTTCACTCTTTGATGTGTACCGCGCGCATGTAATTAGAAAAGTTACGAGTATAAGGGATTTTGAAATTCACAAAGGTCCAGATAGAAATTAAATAATTTGGAATAGCTGTTGGACTATGCTGGTAAGATTTATTTTTCAATTCTTGCGGGCGAATATGAATTATACGCAATTCACGGAATCGTGAATGAAAATTTGAGCAGATGCTCACTGATGTTGATTCTCATTAATGCTAAAACGCATCAAATATTTATATTTTCAATGAACGTAAACATGATTAGAGATGAGCAAAATATCGCTACGTATGAACTATTCACTGTGAATGAAAAATCACATTCGCTACATTCGACTAGAGAATAAACTGTGATTGGTTAAAACGTGAATGAGGAGTTTTCCTTTAACACCACAGTTTTAAATCCACAACAAAGCATTTACGCCTTATGCGAGACGTGTGTTCAAATTGTAGATACGTTCATTCAAGCAGACACAAGCGTTTACAGGTTTTCCTAAATCAACCTCTGTCGGGGTTACCACAAAAGAAGGGATTACATGTTAACGACTTGAGAATAAACTGTGATTGGTTAAAAAGTGAATGAGGAGTTTTTGTTTTAACATCACAGTTTTAAATGAACAACAAAGCGTTTACGATTTACGCGAGACGTGCCTTCAAATGGTAGATACGTTCATTCAAGCAGACACAAGCGTTTACAGGTTTTCCTAAATCAACCTCTGTCGGGGTTGCCAAAAAAAAGCGATTTGTCAGCCCTCAATGAAAGAAAGTCGATGCGCAACGCATATCTAGGGACGCAGATAGCGACAGTAAGTCTACAAGCGGAAGCTAAAAGATGCTTTAAATGTGTGGACTTTGGACATACAGCAAATCGTGCAGAAATGAGACCGATTTATCCAATACACAGACTGTATGGAAAGTGTGGAACATGTCGTTTTTTAGTGCCCATGAAAAAGATTCACTCAGAAATAGTATTGGAATGCAACCAATGCCTGGAAATATCTTTGGAGAAATGCTGAAGGATGAATATGAATGGAATGTAGTGACTGAAAATACGCATAATTAAAAAACTGCTTAACATTGAAAGGCTGAAGAAAGGAGAAAAACGCGCAATCGAGATCAATGTGGTGAACAGTTAAGTCTGAAAAATGCAGCATGTATAGAGAGCACAATCGGGACAATACAAAATGGTAGACAAGAAAAGCACCCACCCTATGAAGAATTGCTTAAAAACGTTGGTACCGCAGGGAAAAGGGCAGAAGAGAAGAGGTGGTTTTAACCGATAGAAATCTGGCTAATACCACTTCTACAGTATCTTTCGAAGATTTTTCCACCTTCTGCACAAAAAAAAAAAAAATCAAAAAGGAGACAGCGGATTCATTCCTCCAGATGAATTTAACGGCGGCGGCAACAGTTCCAATTAGGGCGAACTATTTAGAGCTCATATCATATGTACCACTTCGACATACTCGGAGTTCAATACTGAGATGGTGGCGGATGAGATGACCGTTTAATGGACTCATCTGGTAGCGCTCATATCCCCATAGTGCGTTGCTGGCATAGGAATATCAGGCCTCTTGTCCTAAGGGCCTCAGTTAAGGACCTGGCCCTCCGGTTTGAGGGTTGTGCATCGGGGTAACGGCTCTAACATGGATCCAAAGCAACCACATACAAAGTCTCGGAAAAGGATGATTTTACATTAGACAAACCTAGCAAACGAAATAAGGACAAAGACCTCCGAATCTACACACGAAATGTTCGGACTTTTAATAGGTCTCGTACAACCGAACAATTAGCGGAGGCCTTAGATTGCTATTAAATGGACAGTGCGGTGAGATGGATCTACTACTGCGATTACTGCAGACTTGTCTTCAGAAGCAAACTTAGGCAAGAAGTCTTAAGCTTCAGGCATCTAGATGAATTCAAAAACATCAGTCTAATATACACTCACGACTCCATGAAGTTATCCTCCGACAATGTGGCCAAAGATAGCTTTTATGCGGTCCTTGAAAGGACCTACGACCAATGTCCACGTTATGTTGTCAAAATCGCGCTAGGCGATTTTAACGCAAAAATTGAAAAGCAGGGCATCTTCGGAAATACCGTCGAAGAATACAGCTTGAACGACAACACCTATGGGAACAGACTCAGGTTAATAGACTTTGAGGCAACACGAAGCATCACTGTAGCTAGCAAACAATTCCTGTACCTCCATATTCATAAGGGTACCTGACGCTCTCCGGATCAACTAACTGCCACTTCTTCAGTATTTTGGATGTTCGCTCCTTCCGAGCAGCTAATATTGAATCAGATCACTATCTTGTCGCTGCCAAGGTACGTATGTAGATATCACAAACGCCAAAGAAGTTGTGTGAGACAAATTAACATTCAACGCCTACAATTGCAAGAGACTGCCAGAGCCTCTGCCAATAAAGTGCCTTTGAGCCTCTCAAGAAGTCCAATGGCGCCAATATTAAGGGCAGATGAGCAATGGCAACATTGTCAGCAAACTGTCAAGATTTCTGGATTTCTAGCACCCTCCACAGAGAAACCCCTGGTATGATGAAGAGAGCCGCCAAGCGCACTCCTAAAAGCAAGAGGTCTATAAAGTGACGAGAGGAGCTCACGACGTCTGCAAGCTGAAGAGAAGAGAAGAACATCGGTAAGACATGGTCGGATGAAAGTCTGCCCAACGAATGGAACCTCATCATCGTTTTCCCGATCCTCAAGAAAGGAAACTGCGCCATCAGCCTTCTCAAATTGCGTATAAAATCTTATCTGCCATATTGTGTGAATGCCTTAAACATTTTGTCAATATTCTCATTAGATGTCCACACTGCGGTAGATTCAAATCGATACTCACTATAAAGACGAGTTATTCGGATCCATGTCTAGTTTTGGCATTCCTGCTCTATCAAGTTAGGCAACAACTTCACTCATGCCTTTGATGTTAGAAAAGGACTACGAAAAGGTGGCTTCGCTGCCAAGGGATTTCTTTAGCATCATACTAGAAAGGATTGCACAAAATTCTCAAGCTAACTTTAGACGACATTGACATAATTGGAAGAACGCAGCGGGCTGTCAGTGATGCTTTCGTGAGTATTGAAACAGAAGCGGTGAAAATGGGTTTAGCGATTAACGAGGGCAAAACCAAATAATGCTGTCATCAGAAAAGGTCGGTCAACATTGGTAATTTGGGTAGAACGTCAAAACAGACAGCTATAATTCTAAGGTAGTTAAGAACCTTGTCTAACTAGGCTTAGGCAAAGAATTAATCTTGTCAATCGCTGTTTCTTTGAGCTGAAAAGGCAACTGATTAAGGCGTCTTTATATAAAACCCTGATCAACCCTGATCTATACAGCGCAGTATAGCTTCTATAGAGTACTCAGGTTGATGAGGTTGAGGCGGTCTTGATAGGGAGGCAAAAATGGATCCCTATAAGGAAGTCAAAGGGTAAATCGAAGAAATTGTTGTTGAATATTCTCGATTCTGGTCACATGAACTTGCTAAAAGGGTGACTACGCTTGACTGGCGTATTCAAGGAGGGGACCAACAAAGGTAATGTAGAGAGATCTGGTCACGTAAGGGTCGGATAATTCTTTGGACCATCTTTTGACAAAAGCCAATTGATGAGTGAGCTCTACGAATTATCTCATCAATATGTGAACGGAAATTTAGTTCCCTATCGTACAGTATTCCAAGATCGCGGAGTGCTTACGTAATAAGGTTATGGATTGGCATTTGGCGATATGAGTATTGAGTGAGCGATTTTGTAGGCACCAGTTCGAAAAACTATCAAGGTCTTGTTGAAGAAGACAGTAGTCATGTGGTGAAGAGATGGCTTTGAAAAATTTGGTATCATAAGAGTACAGAGAGAGATGAAAGAGTGTTTAATAACCCTCTCAACATCGTTTATGGTTAGAATGAAGAGAAGTGGACCTAGATGGCTGCCTTGTGGAACACCACAGGTGGCCAAGAATAAGGAGCGGATTCTCCTAGTGATAGAGACAATCGAAAGAGATGAGAGAGGGGAGGCAGAGAATGGAGGCGCATTTTTTAAGAAAAATGGGAGGGAGACCATCTGGGCTGGATACAAATTCATCGTTAAGATTTTGTAGTTTATATTCAATTACAGTAGGATCAAAATGCAGGGACAGAAAAGGACCAACGGAGAAGTTAAGAAGGTAACTGAAGTAAGGGGGGTTTGGTTCAAAAAAATTGTCGGCGAAAGATTGTTTAAAATAGGTGGCAAAAAATTTGGCAATCCTATGGGGATTAGTTGATATGTTTTCAAAAGAGAGGGTAACCGTCAAATTTTTTTTTTTTAGTTGACGAATTGAAAAAATGACTTGGGTTCGTGTATAAGATTTGCTTGCACATTAATTAGATGACACTGGTGGCTTCAAATAATTTGCGCGGCTGATTTTGTTTTAATATCACTTACGATCACTCGTATCACAGTATTAAGCTGACACCAGGTGGTTTCATCGTTACTAGACCTTGCGAAATTGAACTCAAAAAGACCGGCAATTTGTTTCTTGATGTTAACGAGTTTGAAGACACATCTCACATTGTTTTCAAGACTGGACAATTTTTCTGTTAACTTTTTAATGATGCTTTTACGATGGATTTCATTAGAGTCACTAAGGCATTTTATCGTGAGCAGCACGTGCGACAGCGATATATTCTTACATTCATCATAGAAGAAAAGGAGGTTGGCCGATATATCTTTAATGAAAACCGTGTTTCTTTTGTTAAGCCTGACACAAATGGCATGGAAGAATTTGCCACAGATGCTATTACAAGCGATCCAGTCGGCATTGTTATCATCGATTAGGGAATTAGACATTCCACAAGACATGGCAGAGAATAAGTGGTTACGTAAGGTCGCGAAAAAGTAGGGCAACGAATTAAAGGGCGCGTCAGCGAAAACAGAGCACAAGATCTACCAGGTATCTGGAATGATCTATCAGGCTCTGATTTCCTCATCACTATAACCTTCAAACATTTTAAGACAAAGAGCACAGGGATCTCCTCTGGTCCCAAACGCATATACCCTGAAATAATATAAGAGTATTCATATACCCTTGCGTGCGTGCGCAAATTATAAAAAACAGGCTTATACTGGAGTTAGAAGCAATTACAGGTTCCCCAAATTTTGAGCCATTAAAACCATAAAGTTGTACCGCCAAAAGTTACCCACCTAGCACAAAACAAAGCCGCCAGCTATATAATTTTCTAGTCAACAAATAGTTATGGTGACTCAGGCTCATACTGATGAGTCGTAGTAATTAGCACAGTCCCAATTATCAATAAGGTCAGTTTGGATCAAAACATTTGTTACGTACGGATTGGCATTGACATTCTTAAGAGCCAGCTTATTGGCAATGTTTTCGTGATGTTTTCTCAGTTTCAGTCGTCACCAACTTGTATTAAGACCACCCGCAGACGAAAAGGAGTCGAACGACTCTTTAGTTGGAGCGAAATACGATTTTTTTTGTTTTTTTTTTTAAAAAAAAAGAAAAGAATTTTGAAATAAGATCAAAGGGGCGCCAATGCCATTCTTCAATGTCACTGTATTTTTAATGTTTCTATTCAATAAATTGACGACTGAGATACTAATCAACAACAATTCGAATCCAATTAAAGTGATATATGAAGACCAAGCTTTGACAGTAGTTCAGTTAATTAGTACATCAATTGCGCATAGAAATGCGCGTAGATAAATACCTATAAAGAGTATCTATAGTTGGTTCAACGTTAGTTTTTATTTACAGGACATTGTGCATCCTTATTTAAGAATGCTTGGATGGGAAATTTCCAATTGTTGCCAACTAATGGGTAACACATTTTGAATAAATCCCCACGTAGTGTCAGAAGTAGTTAGCGTTAATCAAATAGCTGATTCACTTTGGAGTATAATCCCACATGTCCCAGACATGTGTCCCAGTTTAAAGAAATAGATCGACAGGTAAACAGACAGGATTGATACGCATCTCTCTACTACAAAAAAGACAAACTGATTAGAATCTCAAGGTTGAAGTTCTTGACGAAAACAACTCTCAGATGAGAAAGTTAGGAAGTATCAGCATACGTTGGATCATGTCATTTACATAAATTACCTCAAATCTCTCACTTAATGAGTGTTCCACCTGAAGCCATCGTATCATACTGACAAATATCTGATTCATCTAACAAGTATCTAGTTGTGTCTGCCAAAAATATATCTGCCTGATGAAAGGCGGATAAAGATTAGGTATATATGATTCATAGATGGTTCACCATGAATCCCTGATGAATATATAATTTCAGGTTTTCTACGCCTGCAGGATAGAATCGTTCTGTATGGTGCTGCGCCCGTATATCATTTTTGTTGTGACATGTTGCCTTTGTGTGGATGGTCAGCTCGGTCGGATGAAGTGTTTATGTTTTGTTTGCTGAACATGTTAATGTCATCATCAGTGCTATCTCCTGATTTACGGTTTTGCATTTAAAATTTGCAAACAAAATCCATTCCATATGCATAATTTGTATGTATGAACCTAGAGGAGTCTATACTTCGTTTATTTCTGCATTTTGCTGAAATCCTTGAGGGTTTAACTGGTTTAGTTGGGCTATTTGAAACGACCGACAACCTTATTTTGTCAGAAAGGATACCTTAACTTTATGCTTCTCGTAATAAGACAAATATTAACTTTTTATCTCACTGTGGGTAGGGTGCACAAGGTACAGATTGAATTTCTTTTTATATTTGTCTCTACATTTTGACTGTCGAAATGTTCGGACGTGTTTTTATTTTTCTCATCCCATCTCCTTTGCACCGGCATTAGCAAAAGATCAGCTCCCTACGTAAGTCTTTTCTGCGAACAAGTCTAAATTCAAAAATATCGCCAATAACTTCCGGAGCTAAGCGAGTTGAAAAAGTCCCGCGATCTGCTTTTTAAATCCCATCTTATCGCAGAGCTTACTAAGACCACCGGTCCTGCATCTTAGTTACTCAAATCGACGAACTTAGGCTACGCAATTCAATTAATGTGGATATGCAATTAATGAATGAGTTCCTGTCAAACCAGTGTCCCTCATAATCAAATCGTTGGCTTCTAATATGGCGGATAATATGAAACGCGTAGAAGAGATCGAACTATAAGCTTTGTGAGAAACGAATCGGCTTCGTTCAGCCTAGCTGTTATCGAAATCGGAGAAGAATTGAAGTTCCCGTCTAGCAAATCAGATCTAATCTCTTGCAAGATGAGCTTTTTAATGTTATTGATCTGCTGTATCAACTCCACTTGCCGGAACTGTTTCAGCTACACTGCTTGCCTCAGTATCACCTTCTGCGACCCCCACTGCAGCTACAACATTCACAAATTTGGAACGACTGCATCTGAATGGAATAGCAGAATCAAAAAACTTCACTCAGCTTCAAAAACTAATTCCAAGGACCTCACCGGCAAACACGCCTACCAGGGTAATATAGAGTGCCCTGCCTACTTGCTAAAAAGCGCTCTGAAAGTAGCCAACATATCCTGGGTCTTCAAAAATAAATTCTACATTACCGGTGTAAGATCACCCGCTTAAGGCCCAACCAGTTTCACTGTTTTAAAGTAATGATTCCTTCTATATACGCTTCAACTCTTCGGAAGATACTCTCACACTTGCAAAATAACGATGACCCTTTGGATAGATAAGATAAACAATAAGCCTATTAATAAAACTAAGCTTAATAAATGTCCTCTAGGACATCTGCAGCCACACTGTCCCGTGTTGAGCCAGTCTTTTCAAGGCGAGCAGCAAAGTGTTCGCCTAGTTGGTGACACACGATCAGGGAATCGGTGACAGAATTCACGTTGAACCAAAACCACCGACCTATTATTTGTCAAAAACATTGACACAATTATTCCACGTTCTCGAAGAGTATAACAATCCATGGTTTGCCTACGTGTATTCTGCTTCTGTTTACTTCACAAATGTCAAAGTCGCGATGAGAGAGCATATTATTATAGCGATGACTTTTGTGCCACCACCATGTATACGGTGAACTATATTGGTCAGATTCTGAACTAAAGTATGGCGCATCACAATCATATAGCATTACACCTCAACGAACCCCTCCACTGAGGATGAAAAGGACAACTTCTATAATCAGCTAAACGCTGTACACAATGCAAAGTCGAAGGGAGATATCGTCACTGTGATGGGTTAATGGAATGCAAAGATAGGCTACATGTGATCAGGACTCGGGGACCGCAATGACAATAGTAAAACACCAACAACACCAATCGTCTAGTCATAGCAGGCACCATTTTTTGGCATAAGACCTGTCACAAAGTCAGCTGATTTACCTGTCAGGCAAACAACGTCTGTTGAGACAGACAAACAACGTCTAACTAAATTGATGATTTGGCGATCAGTCGACGTTTTATATCTCGTCTCTTGGACGAGGAGTTGACATCGGGTTGGCACGTGATAACCATCTTATGGTAGATACAGTCTAGTTAAGTACTGCACCTGTTCGAAGACTTCGCAATGTCCAGGTGTAACACCGATCGGGCTAAAAAATCATTCAGAGAGATATCAATCATTACCGTCAACCATCCAAGAACATTGAAAAGCTGAGAAAATTGTTGTTCCTTTTGAAGCGAAAGATATTATCCGCAGATGGCAGGGAACATAGCACGTGCCTTACCGAAAATACCTGGAAGCGGATCGATGAACGAAAGGTAATTAAAGCTCGTACTATAGCAATTCCAGCAGTAGGGAGGAACGAGCTGGAGACCTAATGTGTAACCACATCAAGGCGCTGGTCACAAAATCAGAGAAAGCAGCGAGCACGTGCGACAGTAAAACTGTTTAGAGAATCACCATAAAGCTAAGAGACGTTCAACGCTCCAGCCAACACCCGGTGAAAGCCGTAGATGGTTCTCCGCTTGTTTCGGATGAGGATCAGCGTGACGGAACTACAAAATAGATAGCTTTAGAAAACATTTGTTTGCTTGTTTGCTGAGTAATAAGTAAGAAAAATTGGTCGATGGCGACTTCTTTAACACACATAGGGTGATCCGTGAAATTAAAGTGCCTAAAAGTTTAAACTACGTATCATATATTATTCCATACAAAAAGCAATAGAAAGGGAGTTCTACCAGTCGTCTTAACATATAATTTCTGAATTGTTGACCGATTTTGGTGATTTTTTTTTTTTTTTTCGTAGAGGGTCGAAAAATCCATTTTTCGCAGACGTTCCTCTACTGTGAGTGCACATTTAAAACTCTTAATTTGAACAAAAGAAATATTTTTTGTTGCGCCCAAACGTTTTGCGTCTGCGTAATTTTTTTTTTTTTTTAAATGGCACCGCAAAAATTGTGCATATAGCTTCTTATTAGTAGCCTAGGAGCTAGAAGGAGGCGACAGACAGAAGGACGGTCGGACATACGCGCTAGTGGGCGTAGTGGTCAATTGATGAAACCTTGCGTTATCATGACCGCGAAATAGATTTTTCGTGTATTGAGGTTAGTTACATTTACTCCCAAGTATATGTAAATCTATTGAATGCGGTTAATAAGAGTCGAATTACAGCTTCTTCAAACGCGAATTAGTTTTGAATCAGAAGTTACAAAAGACACCTGAGCCCCATATCGAATTTTGGCCAAAAGTGTGTGTTGTGAGTTGAATCACGTCAGATGCCTTAAGTACCGAACGGGTTTTTATATTAAAATGTTTTCAGCATTTCTGGAATATGAAATGTTGTTAGATTTTTGACTGCGAATATCTCGAAAACGATGAGTCGTACGAACAAAAAAATCGTTACAATCAAAATGTTGTGTTTTGAGATTTTCAACAAGCAGTGTGCCGAATTATGGAAGATTTTCGGAAATGTTCGACTTTACTCGGAGTAAAGGAGTCATCCAGAGAATGAATTGCATATTCTTTTTGTAAAAAAATGGAGAAATTGAAATGATAAAGTAATAAAATATAAACCTCGACCTGCAGTTTCTATTGTGTCGGCGGCATTTTTCAGTGAAAATTAATTTGGTTTTCGTTTGAACAATAAAGTTGCGATGGAAATATGAAAGAAGAAGAGGAAGGTGCTACGTTTCTTAGAATTGAGGATCCGAAGTCCCTTTAATCGATTAGGTACATGTCTTCTTTTTTTATTCAAAGTTAGTAAGCTAAGAATTTCCATTGGGATTAATGAATATCGTTTTTTGATGTGAAAAGTGATTACTCTCAAAACTTGCAATTTCTTGCAAGGAGGAGGCCGCATTTCATTTTCCTAAATTTTACGGAATCTTCCAAAATGGCCGAGTATATTCCGAGCTTCATGAAAATTGTTTTTGAGTGCAAATGGCTTGGAAACGATGCGTCTTATTTGTTTGCAATCAAAATATAGATCTTGAAATTCTCTGTAAGGCGGCCCGAATTTTACAAAACTTTCCAAAAATTTTACAAAATCTTCCGAACTATCCGGCTTCACATAATTATTATTTTTTTTGCTGCTAATGTGATGGGTACTTGTTGATTTATATCGCAGTGCTTTCTCGTAATAGTTCCAGCAAACAGGTAAGATTCTGGAAGATTTTCGAGCTCATTTTTATAAGGGTCCTACAAACAGCCATTGTCTATCCATTTACAGTTCATATATACTAAAGTATTTTCTGATCGTTTGGTTGATGCCTGTGGATGGAGCCTTGTATTACAACATATTATTCCTCAAAACATTGTTTTCAAAATCCAGTGGTTTTGAAAACAAGATTTCGAAAAAAAAAGATTCTGAAGAAATCAATTTAGAAAACCAAGATTTGTCGGAAGACGATTTCCAAAAACGAGATAATGACGCGATGCTATTCAAAGATGTGAATTACAGCACCGCAATTTAGCCCAGGCTTAAGAGATCGGCTTGCAAATTATTGCTGTTCTAGGGAACATTCCTTTGGGGGCACTAAAGATTCTCTTGCGTCTTATACCGTTAGATATTTTCGACAGACAGACGCTAGCCAACCACGCCACAGTGGTTTGCTTGCAAACAGATCACTGCACGTTTTTGAGTAAATCTATACGCTTAGTACAGTCCGCCCAAAATACTTTTGGGGTAAAAAGTTCTAAGATCTTATCCCAAGCAAGCAAGTCAGAGAGTTAAAAATAACGCAATAGTAGCTATCTAATAGTGAAATAACGATGAGCGTATTCTGAGTTTGACTGTACGTGTGCAGTACAGCTGAATGAACTCCAGCACATATGTATCACACCGGACGATGCATCTCTTGTTGACCTGATTAGCTGAAAGATGCGTCTCTGAAGAATAAGAGACCCTTGGAAGGAGTACGTGTGGCGGAAGAATTCTCTTGATAGAATCAGGACAGCGGCTACCCTATATAAGCTGCTACGATATATTTGGAGCTCAGGTCAAAAGGGATTTTGAAGACTAAGTCAGGAGGGGTGATGGCGGATGAACACTAAGTGGGCCAACGTGACCCTCCAGGTTGAGAGGTGTGCCATCGGAGTAACTACCCCACCATATAATAAAATAATACTAGATAACGATACGACAACAAGCCTCGAATAAGGACGATTTTACTGTTGACGAACCACACGAACGAAAAAAAAAGAAGAGAGACCTTCGGATCAGTACGTGGAATGTTCGGACCCTTAACAGATCATCGGCCGAATGATTAATAGAAGCCATAGACTGCTATAAAGCGGACATTACTGCTGTGGCATCGACTATGGTGACTGCTACAGGGAATAGATACAGCGCTTATTTGAATGCGGATTAGCCGTTAAAGGCATAGTTAAGCAAGAAGTCTTGAACTTCACGCATGTGAGCGTACGGCTGCCGACAATCGGCATTAAAGTAAAACTCAAAAAACATTAGTTTATGAAACCAAAGAGGATAAGAATGACAAGATACACATTATGGCATCATAAAGGAGGGCATTTTTGGAAATACTGCCAGGTAATACAGCCTGTACAATAACACGTCCGGAAACGGATTAAGACTTATTGACTTTGCAACGGCGCGAAACAACACTGTAGCTAGTACACAATTCCCACACCCTAACATTCTATTTAAAGCTATTGGGGATGATTGGTTACGGAGCATATATGTATATATCTCATATAACTCATCTGTAGGATATAAGTATTCGGATAAAAATATGTCCGACGAATGAAACCTTAGCAAAACAAAAAGGGCTACCTGTCATATTATGTGAACATCTTAAACCTTTTAGCAACAATCCGATTAGTCCGTATGAGTGTGATTTTAGGCCAGGAATGTCCACCATAGATCAGATATTCACACTGAGGTAGATCTTGAAAGAAACCCAAGATATCCAAATCGATACTCGCCACCTTTTTGTCGATTTTAAAGTCGCCTTTGACATCCCTGACAAACTCGTCAGCAGCGCAGAGTAGCATCATTTAAAGTAACCCAAATGTTAAGGATTACAGGACAGTAAACCTCTTCACATTCTTTATACGTGTTCGTCCTTAAGGCACCGGACCTCCAACAGTTGCAGAAATCCAAACTGCTATCAATTTCCTCAAAGCCAAAAAATTTAGCTGGACTCCATGACATACCAGCTGAGTTTTTGAATGTACATCCCCCACAATGGCTAGTATTCTACTTCCGTTAATACAGGCCATTTGAGAAAATGCAACCTATCCCAGGGACTGGAAGGACGATGTAAGGGTAAACCATGAATGCATATGGAGAACTCTTCTTAGGAGAGGAATCCCCCTAAAAATTATAATTATAAAGCAGTCCTACAATAACGCAAGGTGTTTCGTTTTGCACAACGAACATCACTTAGACTCTTTCGAAGTGCGGCAATGAGTGAGATAATGGGGTATTCTGTTGCCAATCCTCTTACTATTAGCGATAGACGATGCACTAACTCAAACCGTAGGTGTATCTGAGGGACATGGCGTCCAATGGAGATCGTTGGAAAGACTAGATATCATCGGCATTTGGACTATGCCGATGATATCTGTTTCCTGACAAGAATCATCAGTCGGTCTAAGGATCAATGGCAAAAAGACAAAAATAATACCCAAAGGCCACACCACACATCAGAGTATTATTATTCTGAAGCAGACGCCAATTGAGTAGGTCAAACAGTTCAACTACCTAGAAAGTTTTGTGTCATCTGATGGCGGAACGGACCCAGACGTTAAAAGCAGAATAAATAAAGCTCGAGCTGCCTTTGGTATCCTGTCTCCATTTTGGAAATCCAGTCCGTACGCACCAAGTTGAGACTCTTCGAATCCAACGTATGTGGAACCTGGAAAGTCTCGGCAAATATCACGAGAAAGTTACAAGCTTTCGTTAATCACTGCGACCCAGAGGAAAACGTGGCCACAGCTGAAATATCTGAGATAGCTGCAGACCAAGAAAAATGGAAGAGATTTTTGCGCCTTATGCGCCACCCTGCGTTAAAGGAAATATGATGATCCTTAGAAAGGACTTTTTTGTGTTTTTAAATTCCTTGGTGACCTGGCAAATATTTAAGTCAGATGATCCCTAACGTCTTATAAGACGCTCCAACTCCAACCAACTTTTGGTCTGTGTTTGTACTCATAAAGTCAGAATTCAGGTCGATTTTAGGTGTGAAAAGAGTGACTTATGCGTCATCTTGTCAATAAGGAATAGGAACTGTATCAATATTAGCATCCATTTCTCTGTCCGTATTTTAAAGCGCTTTAACGATACTGCCGTCAAAAGCAGAGATATTATCCTTTCAAAATAAATTTCATTACCAGCGATGTATATTCCAAGGACTTCCCATCCTGTGGCCTTTGAAAAACTTTCTGTGATGTCATTAACTGTCAGTCTACTAGGATCCAAAGCACACAAAAATATATCAGAAAACAACTACAGATACTCGTACTCGTCATAGTTCTACCAACAGAATATCTGTGCCTGGCATAAAATGTATCGACTGGCAGTTTGTAAATCCGCCAACAACCAAAGGAATGATGCTTTATCCTGCTCATCTATTAAACTTAACGAACTGATTAATTCTGTTTAGATGATTTGTTGAAAGCAAAGATGAAGGATAAAATAGGGGGGCACATTAGTTTCGCTTCAACGCTCACACGAGATGAATAGTAATTTCGTAATTAAAAGAAAACTTAATTAAAGTGGAATCTTAAGCACAAAACTACAATCACATGTACCACCTAAACCTGGCTTCGATTCAAAGTTTTTAATAAACAAAAAAAAAAAAAAAAAAAACATAATTTAGCTGCCATGAAAATGACTACAATACTCGTAGGTGTGTGAGTCGTGGAGGAAAAGTTTGTTAAATTAATCCTTTCAAATCGCTGGTTGCCTTGCCGTGGGTTAAACACAATAGCAGAGTTGGAAAATGAATTTGAATAAAAGCAATTAAAGTTGAATTAAGAGAAGAATAATTAGTTTTTTTTTTTTACTTGCCAGCGGCAACAGAGGTGTTGCTAAGACAAGTACCTGCTGTAAAATGTTTGAATTGTTTTTCGGTAGGTATCCAGCCGAAGAGTTTGCTCGAGAGTGTAATCGTGGTCCTTATGAAATGTTTTACTGACTGAGATTTCCTCACAATACGGGGATTTTTGTGGGTACTTAATGGCCTCGACATGGATTTAAAAGAAAATCCGACTGCATAAAGTTGCACTAGTAAAGGACGAAAACTCGACTGATATACTATGGAGAGGAAATTACCAACTCAAACCGGAAGGATAGGGAGTTGCTCCTAGGAAAGGTGGCGTTTGAGAGGGAATCAAATTGAAAAGAAATGCGTTGAAGACAGCTGAAAGGCATTGCAGAGCTTATATAGGACTTGTATAACTGATTGAAGTTTCATTAAGTAATCTAGATGACATTTTTCAACGGTGGAAATGAAATCGCTAGGGTTTTAGAGAAAACCGACACTGTACAGGGTTATTCATTTTGTGCCATAGGATTTTAATTTAAAAGTGCATAAAAAGTATTAAGGATTTCAATGAAACATCGGTTCTTGTGAGGTCATTTTCGATGACTTTCCGGCACATTTCTGGCTGTAATACGGCCCGATCATAAGCCGGTCCATAGCGCGCACCAAACTGTCACCCATGGTGAAAGCAATGGCCTCTCAACGATCACATTTGGATTATCAGAACCCCAAATTCTGCAATTTTGATTGTTTATATTGCCGCCGAGCGAGAAATGAGCCTAATCGCCGAAGAAGATTTTGCTCGAAAAATCGGCGTCAACTTACAGATACACAGATATATGTATGTATTGTAGCATAATAATAACTATGCTCCTATGTCTATGCAGCAAATTCCGAAGTGACTTTCCATTCTGGCAGAATTTTGGTTCGAACTGTCCTTTCATTCGAGGTTCGTGTCTGGGACGAAGTCTCCACAGCTCATGTCAACGAAAGAGACGAATAATATCAGGGATAAAAGGGAATTATATCTGCAAGAATTATTTCTCTTGTTCCAGTGGTCGAAGAATTTGCTAGAAGTTTCTGGCTATCGTAAACTTCTGCTATATAAGGACAGATGGCGATCAAAAAAGACACAGTTGGTTTAGAACCGTGGCGAAGAGATTGGAAAAGTGATAATGGGCGAAGTTGTAATTTGGTGATAAATTGAAAGTGGAGAGTAAACAAGAAAAAGTAATTAGTTTGGATTTGTGAATTAAGTAATTGAAAGGAGATAAAGTGATTTGAAGAGGAAAGAGACCTTGTAAGAAAAGAATTTGCGAAGAATAGTATAGTGTGAACTTGAATTGTTCTATAGACTAGAAAATAAAGAAAAAAATTTCACAGAATATCGTTTTATCTACTCGAGCCGTAGCTTGCATATTACAGTATATATAGGGTGACCAGATAAGAACGATAGGAAAAGAAATTTAAATAAAACAACAACGGTGTGAGATATCAAATTGATTCTGGCTTTATTTTGAAGCTATATGCATGCCATTATGTATGGATTAGCACATCATTTAAATGGCCGCCTCGGCTTCGCTGGCAGTGCTTCAAGCGGTTGGTCCAATTTTTTGATGACTCGGTCCAAGATGTGCCGCATTATACCAGCAATAGCGTCTCGAATGTTGGTCTCGAGCTCATCCAAAGTAGTTAGCTTGTTAACGGTGACTAAGGACTTGACATAGCCCCAGCGAAAAAAATCGAGAGGTGTCAAGTCGCATGATCGTGGCGGCCAATTGATGAACGCTCGCCGTGAGATGACTCAGTCGGCAAATTTCTCCTTCACCACTTCGAGCGTTGCGTCGCTTGTATGATATGTAGCGCCTTCTTGCTGGAATCACAGCTCGGATATGTCAATGTTGTCGAGCTTCGGCTACAAAAAGTCGGTTAACATCGCTCTATACCGAGGACCATTGACGGTAACGGTGTCTCTTCCACATTTCGAAAGAAATAAGGTCCGATGATGCCGCCGTGCCATAAACCGCACCAAACAGTCAATCTCTGTGGATGCATTGATGCTTGGTCGAACACTTGTGGAATGCTGTCGCTCCAATAACGGCAATATGCTTGTTGACATAGCCGCTGAGCTAAAAATGGGCCTCGTCCGAGAAGAGGATTTTTTGGCCAAAATCCGGATCTCCGGCCAATATTTCCAGCGCCCAATTAGCGAACTCACGGCGTGGTCTATGGTCGTTCGGCTTCAATTCTTGCGTTAGCACAATCTTATAGGGATAGGAGTCTGGTTGACTCTCCGGCGATGCTAAATTCAGCTTATCGGCTCCGAATAGACATTTCTGGATCTTCTTCGATACTGGCCGCTACGGCGGCTATGTTTTCTTCACTTCGTCCCGATCTCTGTCTGGTTGGTGGCTTAAGATCCAAAAAAGTGTACTCACGCTCAAATCTTTCCTCGGAGCGACGAATTGCCTGCGCACTGAAGACATGATGACGACCGACCTCACGACGAAATTCACGTTGCGTATTTACAACTGAGCCGGAATTTCAAATAATGCATGATGAAATGGCAAACCTTACTGAATATTTTGACAGCTGGATGTCATTGGTAACTTTGACAGTTGGCTGAAACATAACAATTGGAAAAACTACCATTGCTATCTGGTCACTGCCATTTTAAGAGAGAAATCTTCGTAATATCCAGAATGATATGGCCCAACCATAATTGGGTCAAGACACAAGACCTTCTAAACAGGACTCGCTCGGGCATCGCCAGGGTTGTGGCGATCAGCACGGGTCACTGGCTAATAAGGATACATGCGACCAGGCTCGGGATACATTTTAACACACACTACCGCAGTTGTGGGAGCGTTAGCGGGAAGGAGACTCTCTTCCACTTCCTCTGCGGATAGCCGGCACTAGGTATCCTTTTGGGCAAACCCATCTTTGACGACATGAGTGAGGTATCAGAGATGAGAGTCGGTGATATCATCCGGTTCTTGAACTCCACGGGATGGATTTGAGGACAGAGTTCAGTCACAGTTCAAACACACACACATTAACATCCAAGTCACTTGAGTTGTGGTTCTCAAAATGGTGCAAAATCGCTAATTGGGTTCCAGCAAGCCACACTGGAGCAACCTACCTATTTTTGTAGTAAGATGCAACAATTTTAATGCGTTGAGCGGTGGACAAACTATCCATAGGGAAGGATCAAAAACCACACAACGAACTATCGGCCATCGAGTAAGGTAAGCACCTGGACAAAAAAGTTTGGCCTTGGTGTTAACTCGAGCAAAACTGAACTGATGCTCTTCACCACTAAAACCAAAATACTACTGTAAATGGGCTACCACTCTCCCTATCGTCCAGTGCTAGATATTTAGGAGTAATCCTAGATCCTAAACTAAACTGGAAGCTAAACATAGAACAACGGGTAAAAAAGGCATGTATAGCCTTCTACGCCTGTAACAAAACATTCGGCAAAAAATGGGATGTACACAGCCGTGGTACAACCAATTCTCACGTATGGGTCAATAGTATAGTGGTCGGCCTATAATATAACTAAACTTAACAAGTTGCAAAGAACAACACACATTGGCACTACAGGTGCTCTACGGCCTGCCCTGGCTCTAACAGTTCTTCTGCATCTTTTACCTCTAGACCTACGCATAACAAACATTAAAGCACATAGAGTGATCAGACAAAGATAGTCTTGGTGCTGGGTTGCGAAACCCTACGGACATAGTAATAAGAATTTGTATCGTCTTCAACAGATATAGACTTCTTCTTCATTATCCGCGAACTCTGTCGCCAGATCAAATTACACACAAATATAACGCCCAGGCAGAAGATTGCCATAATCATTGATAAAGCCACCGCATCCGTCACTATGTTCTCTAAACTAGTGTTAGAATGCCTAAATGAGGTAGCCTCGCTAGATGGACAATTCAAAGTAACCCTGATCTGGGTTCCAGGGCATAGTAACGTTTGGGGAAACGAAGTTGTTGATGAACTGGCCAGGAAAGGCTCAGCCCTCCACCAATCACTTGCGGAATTAGTCCTCTTGGAGCGGTCAAGGTAGAAATTCACGTAGTCAAACTAGGTATCCCACACAACACACACTGTCGCAGTTGCAATGTCGCAACTGAAAGAGAAACCCTCATCCACTATTTATGTGCCTGTCAGGCACTAGCTAGGGCCAGACAACGAGCATTAGGAATACCCTTCTTCAATTACCTAGAGGAAATCTCAGAGAAAAATATCAAAGACCTTATTACTTTTTTTTTAATTCCACAGGTTGAATCTACACCACCATAACACCCAGGTTACATGAGGTGTGGTAACAAAACGGCACCTAGTGCTAATTGGGTCCTTCCACTCGTACCTACCCAATCGGCCATTGACAAAATTATAGAGCAAATCATTTCTGATCGTATATGGAAGTTTGTAAAAAGGCATACCTTGATCTGCAGAAACTAATACGGTTTTCAAAAGGGAATTTTTTCCCGACTTTGCGAATGTAATCAATACAGCCTTTAGCATGACACTATGTCCTCGCATTGTTTCTGGATTTAAGAACAAAATAAGTTTTGGCCCAACAAACTTATCACAGGCAAGCTGTCGAATTGGTTAACAATTTATTTTGCAGATAGAACCGAATGAAGATCTAGAATTGCTGTAATGGTGAACAAAAAGTCCAATATGGAGTACCGCCAAGCAAAAACTTGGTCCTCTACTTTTTGTACACAAATGAAAATGCTTAAAGGATAGTTTCTATTTAAAATTTTTCACTCTTTTGTAAAAATCTTGAAAGTCGAAACTATTACCGGAACAGTTTGGCTGTTTTTTTTTGTAGGACGGATCGTTTTCGAGGAATTTAAAAACAAATTTTAGAAAAATTTCGTACAATTTTCGAAAACGTATTCCAAAGCTTTAGTTGATTGAAATACTTTGTCTTCGAAGTATTTTCGCTCAGAAAAGATTTCCATTCGAATGAGAGTCGAAAGTAACGTTGATTTAAAAAAAAGAAGAAATTGAAAAATTTGCAAAACTCAAAATTTTAACGGAAATATTCTTTTCGTAAGATGCACAGTTTTCGGGATATTCACACTCCAAAAAAAATCAATTAACTTCGGAAAAAAGTTGGAAATTTTGGAAAATTTTTAAAAATTCGGCACCCAAACTGTTTTGGAAAATTCGATAAAATTTTCAAGAAAGTTTTGCAGTTCTTTTTTTTTTTTTATTAATTAAAGTAATTTATAATAAATACAATAGATAATTTCAAAATCTAACATTTCACCCAAAACATTTTGTTTTTCGTATGACACAAAATTCTACA
The DNA here is from genome assembly GCA_963082735.1 of Pocota personata. Taxonomy (NCBI): domain Eukaryota; kingdom Metazoa; phylum Arthropoda; class Insecta; order Diptera; family Syrphidae; genus Pocota; species Pocota personata. The sequence continues at coordinate 26,419,298 of OY720429.1, read as the reverse complement.
GTTTCCGAGAATTGAAAATTGTGTTTCTTTGAAAGCAATTGATTAGCAAAGTCTCCTCACGGACCTTATTTAAGGCACTCATCAGCCCAGCTCAAACCGGGACTGCAGCGCAATCTAACGCGAAAGTAAAGTAAGTAATTATGAAAACGACTCATGAGGGGCGGAATGGCACGTTCTGCACAGAGAATGACTGTCTGATTAATTTGAAATCCAAGGTTGGGTCCGGCAAGGATGTACATATCATTTTATTTTTATCACTCTGATTGATGATGATTAGCGATGTGCTTGCTTCGCGCTGCTTTTTCGACCGTACGAGGGTGGGTCAATAAGTCCCTGAAAAATGAAATAAGGAACACTCCTTACGGTATAAACATTTTATTTTTCAACATAGTTTTCTTTTAGCTCTACACAATTCGTCCAACGTTTCTCCAATTTTTGGATGCCCTCCAAATAATACGATTCCTCGAGCTCCTCAAAATAAGCGTTTATTTCAGCGATGATCTCTTCATTCGACCCAAATCTCATACCATTTCTTCATGTTTGGAAACAAGAAATAGTCGCAGGGGGCTAAATCTTCGGAATATGCTGGATGAGGGAGGAGTTCGTAGCCTAACTCATGCAATTTTGCCATTGCGACTACGGACGTGTGCCCCGGTGGTCTGTCCTGGTGAAAAATAACTTTTTTCTTCGCCAAATGCGGCCGTTTTTGCTTCAAATCGGCTTGGAATCGATCCAGCCCTTTTCAAGGTAATCGATGTGAATAACACCGCGCGCATCCCAAAAAATTGTCTCCATGACCTTGTTTGCTGCCAAACCCGTATTGGCCTTCTTCGGCTTCGATTAACCAGGAGAAGTCCATTGTTTCGACTGTTCCTTGGTTTCTGGTATGTTGTGGTGAATCCAAGTTTCATCCACGGTTACGAAACAGCGCAAAAACTCAGCCGAATTTTTCTGGAACATCGCCAGCCGTTTGAAGTTGTCAATCTAATGTCGATTGTGAGCAAACGCGGCACCCATCTTGCGGAATGCTTTTTCATGTCCAAATATTTATGAAAAATCGGAATCACTGAGCCATGTGATAAGCCTCTTCAAGCTCGCGCACTTTCACTCGCCGATCGTCCATTATCAAACCATGGATTTTGTCGACCATTTCTGGTGTGGTGACCTCAATTGGGCGACCAGAACGTTCGGCGTCACTTGTTCTTGAACTACCGCACCGAAATTGAGTAAACCAATGGTGAATGGTTCCAATCGATGGTGAAGAGTCCCCTTAATGTTTGTCAAGCTTTTGTTTGGTTTGCGTGATAGTTTTTTCTCGCAAAAAATAGTGTTTAATGAGCACCCGAAATTTTTCCATTTTAACGAAAATGCTAGTAGGCGTCTATATAAAATGGCTGCCACAACAAAACTATTTGACAGATCTGTCGGAAAATTTGGATGCGTTCTTTCGAAAGATGATTCTTGACAAAAAAAAAATAAATTCAAGGTGACAACACAATTTGTGTTAATTTTCAGGGACTTATTGACCCACTCTCGTAGTTCAGTGGACTCTTTTTAATCTGGTCTACGCTGATGACGGCTTGACGAAAGCTCAAGTCAAGCTAGAAGCCGCATCTTTGACGCACTTATACGGGGCCCTAAGACCCACATGGAGAAGCGACACCTAAGTACGAGTAAGTAATCATGTTACTAGTACAAACATCCCTCATAAATCATTATATGTTCATGCCAGTCAATGTTAATTTTGATGGGACTTCATCCCTAATTTACATGTCGAGTTCACCAACATGTTCCTCATAAAACTCATCATTCTGTGTTCTGTAACACGTCATTTGACTCTGATTATTACGAATTACATGAATCACAGGTTCCTGACTTAATAACGCGATCGTGCAATGTACTCCTTGCCTGGTGATAAATGACTCTTGGAGTCAAAATCCCAATTAAAACACCTACAACATACATACATTCGTGACGAATTCTTAAAACACAGCCCCAAGGACTTATTAAAATGTCATTACAAGTAGTAGTAGTACAACAAGAAGGCTAAAATGACTGGTCATCTCTTGATGAACTACATCAACGACTAATGTACAATTCGTGCTTACACGTCATACCATACTTTAGTTTAATTAATTCAGTTTTGTCAGTCTAACGTCTGTCATAATAGTAATACGGATACATTTTGAAAAATACCGCTACATACATTGTCGTCTAAATTTCTGGCTTTTGTAATAAAAAAAACTATAAAACAATTAATTAGCAACTACGTACTCTGTTAATTGCTTGATTTTAATTGATGAAGATAGAAAAAAAAAAACCACAATCAGATATTCTAGACATGTTGTCTGCTTCACAATACCCATAAACCTTTTTTTTTACGATAAAATCGTAAAATGTTCAAACAACTTAAAAGTGTACCTATATAAAATATTTACACTTTTGACATTAACTCAATTAGCACATCTATGTACATACCCGAAGCCTTATGTCAGGTAAATTCAGGTGAAAAGTTATTACTGAACGTAAGAAGTGTATAATAAGGGGGAAATAATCATGGGAATGCGGTTTAAAAGCTTTTAAAAGAGTTGCGGTGGGTACTGTACACGTATAACAGAGGCGATTTATTGTAGCTTCGCATTGAATGGCTATTTCAAGCAATTTCTTGATTGACCACGAAACAGTTGTAAATAATAAAAGGTGGGTACGTGTTTGATTATTATAATGTTTTGAAGCAATCAGATTGAGATGTAAATAATAAGGGAGCACTCTACTGTATTGACAATGTGACTGTATGACAAATACTGTCAAACGTTTGGTTCATCAATAGATTTTGAAAATTTACATTTTCCCCTGGGTCACTACTTCTGCCAAGACTGTTGACTTCAACGCTGTTCTTGGTCTTCCAATCCACCGTGCACCCTGAGAATTTTATTCGCTTCCTCGGTGTGTGACCAGTCCAACGTCATTTTCACTATTTATCTCTACATCCAACAGCTTTTGATTCGTTTTACGCCACAATTCCTGGTTGGATATAATTTGCGGCCAGCGAATCTTTAGAATGTGTCGAATCTATAGCCTGCAACTCTCTCGTGATGTTTGCCGAGACTTTCCAGGTGTCATAGGTATACAAGTACAATACCACGGATTTAAGGTTGGATTTTAAGAGTCTCAATTTAGTGTGTAAGGAATTTTGACTGGATTTCCAAACCGGAGATAGGATACCAAAGGTAGCGCGAGCTTTATTTATCATGCTTTCAACGTCTAAGTCCGTCGATGATACAAAACTTGCCAGAATAATACGCTGATGTGTGGAGAGGCCTGTGGGCATTATTTTTGTCTTTTTACCGTTGCTCCTCCGATCGACCGACCCTCCATTCACCGGCAGTGATTGACACATCTCGCCTATACCGCTAATGGTACTTGCCAGGATACAGATATCATCGGCATAGTCCAGATGACTAAGCCTTTCAAACGGTTGCGTTATTAGAGGGTGGCCGTGGTGTAGTGGTAACATCATCGCTTGGCACGGTGCAGGTTCACGGTTCAAATCCTTATGTCAAGAATCATATATTTATTTCGCATGAAATTAATAAAAAAGTCGTTCAATTGCAAAAGCTTATAATAACACTTGATCGTGATAACGACATCAGGAGAACGCAAAAAAAAAAAAAATACTGTGAATCATAAGCAACGACAATAACAGCAAAACAAAATACTCCCCAGTTATCTGGATGTTTCAGGGCACGGGCGTCGAGGAAAAAGGGGAAGAGGAACAGAGGAGGAGCCTATGCACGTTGGCTTTGAATGTTTGAAGGTTGTAGTGATGGGGAAATACAGAGCCTGGTAGATCATTCCACATTCGTGTTGTTCGGCTTATAAATGAATCCCTATATTTGACAGTACTTCCGAAGTTTGGCTTTAGGGTACACTGATGTGCATTCGAAGCATGTCGCATATTGCGGGTGAAATTTTGAAGGGGAGGAATGCAACTGGCTATTTCACTGGAGCATTTTTAAAACCCTTGGAGTTTACTGATTACCACCTGAGTTTAAAACCAACTACACCAATCTGTCTTTCTTTCTGTCTCTTCGCCCTTTCCACAAAACGCTCGTGTCCTGAATTAGTACAAGGGTATTTATATCCCCTTTGGCGCGTAGTAGGAGTCCTTTATAATAGCAATTGTATTTGGGAGGAATCCTCTCCTAAGAAGAGGTCTCTAAATGCATTTTCCATTTCCCCGGTCAAAGGCCTTATCGAAATCCACGAACATGAGATAAAGCGGTGACTTAAACTTGGCTGATTGCTCGAGATTGATACGCAAGGTGTTGATGTGGTCGATGCACGATTGACCACTGCGAAAGTCCGCTTGATGCCTTTTAACTGTAGTCTCGATTCTAACCTTTGTCCGATCGAGAGTGATAGTTCCATTAGTTTCGGAAAAACGGGCAAAATGGTAATACCACGCCAGATATTGCAGTTCTTAGGATCGCCTTTTTTTTTGGTATCTTAACAATAACACCATCCTTCTAGCCCATGAGATAGGTTCCATTCTCAAAAATGTCCTGTATTAACGAAAATAGAGCACTATGCTTTGTGGGGTTCTGCTTTCAGGAACTCAACTGGTATGTCATCAAGTTCAGTTGCTCTTTTGGCTTTAAGGAGATTGATCACAGTTTGGATTTCTGCAACTGTTGGAGGTCCGGTGTCAAAAACCCAGATCTGCGCCTGTCGAGTGATCATTGCGGCAAGATCAATGAATGTCATTAAACAGGCCACACAAATGTTCCTTCCATCTGCGTAGTTGATCTTCAATTGATATCAATAGAGTGCCGTCCACATCCAGTACAGGATGTTTGGTGTTGCTTTTTTGGCCAACAATTTCTTTGGATATTCTGTACAATTTTCTAATATCTCCTCTTCTTGCAGCGTTCTCCGCATTTTCCGCAAGTACGGTCAACTTTGTCCACCTGGTAGATTTCATACAGCGATGAGCTGTCCTATGAGCCGATATTCGCTTCGTAATTGCACCTATCGTCGGCGTTTATTTTTATCTTCAAAGATGCAAAATTTTGTGCCAGGTGTCTTGGGATATCCAGGAATCTCTAGCTTTAGATTGTCTGGGCACAGTTTCGGATCCAGGGGTGAAAATGAATCGTCGACCCACGAACCAACGAGCGTTGGGTTCATACGACCTACTAGCCAAGCCACCTGAGTTCTCTTCGCCGGAAGTAGGGGACTTTGCAAATAGCGTCCTGAATAACCGGCTACAGATCCATCACACGTGGTGCCCCAGTATGAGTGATGAAAGTCCTGCATAAAAGAACTGTTCAAACTGTCGATAACCCCAACAAGCGTACAAAGGACATCGATTTACGGCAGGTGATGAATTAGCAGAAATCTCGAATGGTACAAAGCTTATATAGCCACAATCCAGGAAGTGTGATGGGATGGACCAAGTCAATCATGGTTACCTCTCCCTCAACTTTTAGTATATTAAGTTTGATGAAAGTTATGTTGATGTAGCCATGTCCGTCCGTCCATCCGTACGTCATAAAATTTTCAGCCTTAAATTTGTAGCCAGAAACATGAAATTTGGTATATACGCCTTCTAGAATCCGAAGCAGTATAAGCATTTAACAAACATTTATAAAATCTACCCACAGACATGCCCACTTTTAAGAAAAATGTTGTTTTTACCTCAATATTTTTGCTAGAAACTGAAAAATATTGTCCAAATATGCAGACGTTGACTTTCTCTACATTTTGTCCATGAAATATACATGGCCACACCCACTTTTTGGGGGCGTTGAAAAAACTATTTACTGCTATTTACGGTGATGGTTAAGTCTTATTGTGAATATCTCATCAGAATCCGTGAACTTTGGTTAAAAACTTTGAGAGCAGCGCCGACTTACTGGTAAGAAAAAGTTGTGACAAAAAAAAAAGTGCGTCAAATCGCAGCTCCGCGGAAGCCAAGCAATCAAAACCGCTGATTACACGATTATTGAACTTAGTGCGCAAAAGATTGTTCGACGACTTGTATGGCACGTAGCGCCACCTTTCCGGTTATCATGCCTCTTTGGCAATCTCCTTTGACCGTAACGTTGTTGCCATCTTCATCTTCGAAGAAAAATGGGCCAGTAATGCCGCCATTCCACAAACCACATCAAAAAGTCACACGCGCTGAGGATGCATTTGCTTCTTTCTCTACGACTGCGTGTGGGTTTGCTAAGGCCAAATACATCAGTTTTGCTTGTTTACATTGCCGCCGAGATGAAAAGGAAAATTTAAAATTTTTTTTGTAGAAAAGTCGACGTCAATTACGAACTGTTATAAAGCCCACAGAGAAGAGATAACGAAGCGGGTGATCATTTTGCTTCAATTTCTGAAGCCCCCAACCCATAGAATCCGTCGACGTCGTTCCGTTGACGGTGACGTTCACGTATTGCTGGTAAGAACGGTCCCATACAATCCTTCGCATGTCAACCGATTGTCAACGGCGATGACAGTTTCTCTTCTCTCTCAATGTTACGACCAATGAAAGTGCTTACTCTCAATTTGCCGACTGCCAACGGATCAACAGCTACGAGTAAAAAGGTAGAAAGTAAACCTACTTTATCCGTCGAAGTTCATACATGCGTCGGGTATGTACCACCCGTGTATTCTATCTATGTGTCAGTTAAAAATGACGCAGCAACGGATCAACGGATTCTATGGGTCGGGGTCTTGAGTCAGTTGGACCTATATAAACAGAGGTCTTTATACATAATTCTCCTCAGTTGCTGAGATCTGTGGCGAGTTGAGGTTCTCGGTTTTAGCAGCACACTTTCAGCAACAGCAACAATATTCTCAGCTGAGCGCTCAGGTCGAACACAAGGTTAACTTGTGTTATCAAATAGCACGCCAATCTCATGAACTTTCTTCAGTAACTTGAGTATAGCGGGCACGGTTGATGCATTATTTTGACCGAAATTTCTTTTCAAAATTCGCACTGTTTCGACAATAAAGTGTTCAAGCATAAATCAATTTATTACGTACCGCGGAGGTATGACACTGTGTTTGGGTGAATTCATAAACATCATACTAACAAAAAACTTCAATACCCGCGTTCATAAATACAGATTTTCAGTCGAACTAACCTAGACGAACTGCAGTACCTCTTGTTCATAAATGTCAATGTATCGTCACTGTCGTGCAGTTAGGTTAGAAAAATAATTCTGACTGCAGGAAAAGCGCGAATCTACAAAAACATTTCTTTTACACAAAAATGTAGGTAATACATACATATATCTACTAATTGTTTTTAAAGGGATAACGAAACTGAAAGTAGTCCAGCATGGAAGAGCAGTCACATAAAACTACTCATAGCAAAAAGACTCCAAATGGAGACTGAAAAAAAAAAAAACAAAAAGAAAACATTTTTGTGGAGAACTGTTTTGGCTCGAAGTAAGTTTGAGTTCGAGGAAGCAGAGAAAGATGATTTACGACATAAAGAGCTTATTGCCATTGAAAGAGAAAAAATGGAAATTGAACGCAGTAGACTGGAACTCATCAAAAGTCTTCAAAATTCGTTGTAAACAACCTTGCCATTTGGAAAACCAATGTGTATGCGTACCTACCTGTAACATGTGATGTTTCTTATTCATTATTATTACGGTTTTTTTCTTATTCCCGAATTATTTTCTATACCGATACTCCTCTTTTCCTTTTTCAATAGCAAATCAAAAATTAAGCTTAATAAAATCTTTCTTTTTCTGACATGTTTCTTTGACGTTTATGAACGATGTTCACATGAAAATTGTACTAAATCAGTTCTTCATCTTGACTGCACATATTCTGGAAAGAGGTAGCGTTCAAAAATGCATAAGAAAAGAAATTCTATTCTACTTCTGTAAATTTTTTGAGCACGAAAGAGCTGTCAGTGTCAAAATAACATGTAATTTACAAAGAATCCAACAGATGGCCCACCTGTTATCTGGTATTGAATATGAATTGCTACTTCTAAATAGCTTCTGAGTAGCATTTTTCCCATATTTTTTTTATTTTAATTTACAAAAGGGCTTATTGAACCAAGGAAAGGTGGATGAGAATTTTCTCCCTTGAGCACACAGTTACTATTGTCGATTAAATTATTATATTGATGCTCACTAAACCAGTAGTTCAGCGCATTTAAATTATTTGAGTTAAAGTCATATGTGAGACTGATAGAGAATAAATAATCTATAGCAGTCATTTCAATTTCTGAAGAAAAACCGCACAGTAAAACTGTCAAATTATGACGAAACAATTGTAATTCTCCAATGACAGAGTCTCTAAGGACACAAAGTGTCAAATGTCATGTTGCATAAATTCTATGTTGCGAACTGTCACTTTCCCCGCAAAATAAGTAACATTTAATGGCAAAAAAAAAACACGTAAAAGAAGGAGAAACCCTTGGAGGAATTTCCTTCCCATATTTGATCGTTCATTATCCTTTTTGTAAAGGAAGATGGCAAATAATGAATAATTACTTCGTAAACCAACTCGAAAGCAAACTCCGCAAAGTTCCGCTTATTAACAAAGTCATTGCAGTCATTAGCTCCTCTTACCACTAAGTTTCACTTCCGGCGGATACCGTGGTATTACTCGTATAATTTAAGAAACAATGAAGGCAAGTAGAAGAAAGAGAATCTTTCACCTCCAATAAAACCACATTTTCTTCCAAACAAAGTTAGTCTTTAACCATCATATTTTCATTGAGGTAGGTAGGTAGGTAGGTAGGTAGCATATTGAAATTGAGACTCTAAAACATATCCATTTCTCGTTTCATTCCATACCACAATACCACTTCCTACAGAGCTTTATCAAATTTTCTAATACAATTAAAATTAAATTGACTACATCTATCCGCAAGGCAAGATGTAATTAAAATTTGGTGTTATATACTCTTTCACATTGTCGTAGTTTTGTGTCAATTATTATATTACAGATACTCGTAGATTCGTATCTCAAGTCCATTTCAAGTACTTCTTTGAATTGCTTACAATTTGTAATCTTGTTACTCGTACACGTGTGGGAATATGTGGTACTCGTACTTTGTAAAACAAGATTGCGAAAAATTTCAATCGATTCTAGAGAGAATAATTTATGAAGCTTTTTCAGGGCAAAAGGAAGTGAGAAATTTCTCACACGTACATAGATGGGTGTAGCATGCACGCCCCCTTAGGTCAAAAATGTGGTTGAACTCTTGAAAAGTAGTAGTTCCAGAAAGGGGTTCATGAAAACTGAAATGACCTTAACTTTCGAAAACATTATAGGTAAGCAGAAAAATTTGATGTTTTTTTTTTTTTGCGTCATTATACTCGTAAAATTTATGGTACTTCGATCTGGTTCCGAAGGTAAAGTTTTATGAGGAAGGATATCACCTTTTGTTTACAGGAAATTGGTGTTTTGTGTCCACTGAACCAATGCAAAGTTCCTCGTATGAATTTTTTTTTTTTTTTTACGTGGGTAGGTGCACATTTTCATAGACTAGACACTATGAGGACCGACAGAGCATGGTCATAGTAGTGTGCGATATTTCCTCCTTTCTTTTTGTTGACTACAACTATGTTACCTCATCTAGCAGTCTATGTTTCAAATAATATTCGCGTTGGGCAGGTAGATTTCCAGCAAAAGCACCACATTACGTGCAGCTACTTCTTATTACGCTAAATCGAACCGTTTCGTTCTTTGTAGTCAAGGTTTGTCACGTCCAGAATTTTGAGTATGGCGTTATTGCAAGACAAATACGGAGTTTGCTAGCGAAGCTTGTTATTTAGTCTACGACAGTCTCTGTGGATATCAGTTTTTCTAATATACCATGGAGCATTCACGATTGCTCTTAGCACTTTGTTTTGGAAAGATTGTAGTATATATATCTATTGCTTACCATACGTCCATATAGGTTTCAGCACTTGCTTATACAAGGTGGGGCAAAGGTAATGTCATAATGTGAATTGGCTGTCATTTTGTTAGAAATGAAACAAACTGGGCTTTGTTTTCACGAAAAGTTTATTTGAAGATGTAGAATTAATGGCCTTAAGTTGAAAAAATGATATCTGTCAAATGACCACTTCTTGGGGAGATGCACATTAGTGCTCGTTTTAAGGCATTTTTGGTGATTTCTTCTTCAATTTTAGCTTTTAAGGCTTGCTAGGTTTGTGGTTTGTTGTGGTAAACGTGAAATTTCAAAAAGCCCCAAAGGAAGAACTCTGGCGATCTGGCCGGCGAGTTCAATTCGTCAAAAAGGGAGATCACACGGCTTGGGAACTGGTGATTCAAAATTTCCATAGTTGCCCGAGCTGTATGAGCGGTTGCTCCGTCCTGCTGGAACCAACAATGCTCGAGACCCAATTCAACAACTTGCGGCAAAAAAAAATCTCGTTTAACATTTGTCTGTAGCGCCCAAAATTACGGTTACGGTAGTGCAAGAGCCGATCACTTTTTCACTGCAAATGCCGCACCAAACAGTCACTTTGAGGGGATGCAATGGCTCTTTGTGCATTTCATGTGGATTCTCCGTGCCCCAGAAACGCTAATTTTGTTTATTCACCTTCGTCGCTTCTTATGATTTTGGATACGAAATCATCCTCTTCTTACACCAGGTTTAACAGAGCATGGGAGTAAGTTAATCTCAATTGACGGTCAGCAGGCAGTAATTGGTGAACAGTTTGCACTTTATAAGGGAACATCTTCGGGTCCTTCACCAAAATTCTACGCAACGAACGTCTGCTGATACCAAATTGTGTGCATCGTTGTCTCGTCGATGTTTATGGACTCTCTCGGATATCCTCGGAAACAGCAGTGACATTCCGGCCGGACACTTCTTGCGACATCTCTAGTAGACTCAGTTTGCACGAGACGCTTAGCCAAATGCTTAATTGTTCGCGCACATGGTACAGGATGACGAGGAAATCGATGGCGAAATGCACGCTGCTTTGAAACAGCAGACCGGAAATTGATCAAATAAGTAAGAATAATTCCGCGTTCATCAGGTGTGTATCGCTCCATCGCTTGATGTCAACTAATTCTCTATCTGTCTACAATATAAATATCAAAGCACAATGACATTTGACGCCATTTGCAAAAATTATGGCACATTCATGACAATACTTTTGCCCCACCTTGTATAAAAGCAGTTTGTTATACATATATTCAGTTGTGTTCAAAATAATAGGAGAGCTACTTTGAAATCATTTCAAGCTCTTCCCTGGCAAAAACTTTTTTGCGTAGACTGTAAAAACATATGGGTAAATATGAGTACAACTATGCTTCCCTGTTTGCGGATTTATTCCAAAAGTGACTGCGAACCAGATAAATTGTGTTCATATTAATAGAAGCGTTTTGAAAAAAAGCAAACAAAATTAAGTTTATCGTGTTGGAAAGTAAGAAAACAAACAGCTGTGTTGTTCGAATATTATTTTACGTTTTTTATTTCACTTTAAAAAAAAATAATAATAATCGTAGTGCGGCGAGGAAAGCATATAAGCCAGGAAAAACGAGAACTCATTTGTAAGCTACGCCAAATGGGAAAATCGTAAAATGTTTACTGAAAAGCCAGAAACGCGGGGACGGAAGCGGAAAACCTCCAAAGCTGATGACAGGCTGATAGTGCGTTATAGCAAAAACAACCCAGCGGCATCTTCTAAGGTCATTCTGGATAAAGTTCAACTTCCAGTTAGTGATGTCATGATCCGCAGAAGGCTTATAGAAAATACATTTTTCGCCAGAAGCCCACGCAAGGTCCCACTCCTGACAAAAAAACATGTGCAAGCACGCACCAAGTTCGCAAAAATTCATGCCGATTGGTGGAACTGGTTCCCAACAATATGTCCGTCGTCCACCCAAAACAGAATATTTGCCCCAATACACGGTAAAAACCGTTAAACATGGTGGTGCGAAGGTCATGGTTTGGGCATGATTTTCCTATTACGGAGTGGGACCTATACATTTAATAAATGGCGTCAGTATGTTAAAATACTTGATGAAGTTATGCTCCCGTATGCCGAGTATGAAATGCCGCATTCGTAATCAGGTTGTGGAGTGGCCCCACAGTCCCCCGACCTGAATCCGATAGAAAACTTGTGGTGTGATATCAAAAAATATGTCACAAAGTGGGACATTTTGGATGCGTACTTAAAATACCCAGATTTTTCGAAAATTTAGAAAAAATTCGGCATGCAACTTTCAGAGAATTTTAGAGCCTAAAATGTCCGTAACAATATGTTTTTCATATGACGGAAAGTATTCGAGATACTTGTACTCAAAAACGGTTTTCATTAATTTCGCGGTGAAGTCGCCCATTAATTTAGCTCAGAACTTATGCTGGATGAAAGCACAAACAAGTAACCATAGTCAGCAGATTGTATTGTATTGTGAAAACAATAATAAATCCCAATAGGAAGAATGGGTAATTTTCAGTAGTATTTTCCAAAACAAAACAGTACCCATCAACAGTTCGTGATTCCCTCTCGAAATAGTAAATACACATATTTCGACCAGGATACTCCCATTAAATACAAACAAGCAAGCCATCAACTAACCAGTCATTATTGCCTGTAAAACAAAATTGCTTATAGAATAATTTGCGAACTATATGTCGTGGAGTCCTATAATGGTTTTTCGAATTCTATGCGGAATCAGTCGGACCGACATCACAAATTCATAGCATGCTCTCCGCCCCCCAACTCCAACATCGCTACTCAATTTCCCAAATGGAATCAACAAAGCTCTACAGTATGCTGGCTTTAGGTCAATTTCAAATATAAAATCCTCCAAGCACTGTACAACAATCGGCATTCGTCCCACTTTGTCCTCGCAATCCGTTTGCTTCTCTGAATTTTTATCTCACAATCGGAAGATACACAAACGTACACAGGTCAGTTGGCTTAGAAGTGATTACGTGTTTGTATGTGCATGCCCAGTTGCATGGCAGAGTCATAACTACATTTTGTGCCACTAATTGCTGGAATGAAATGGCAGGGAATTGCATTCAAATGATGTCGTGTGATTTATGCGAAGTGACGACGACGACGACGACGACGACTACAACTGGGTTCATGACATCCTTTAGGGGTTCACGTACTGTTGGTTGGTAGATCCCAAGAGGATTTACTCCCATTCAACCCGCCTTCAATGCTTTCTACTCGTTTTGTTATTTACCAAAACAGTTTCAGCTCAGTTAATTGCCAACAATATATAGTTGGTCCTGGAATTTTGTTTGAAGAATTTCATCCTTTGTCCAGGCGATTGGAGAAAACTTGCACAGAATCGATCGGCCGAACAAGTAGGTATTTCCCCCCGGACTTTGGAAAGTGGTTGAATAAGGGTAAGGGTATCTCAGACGGTAATTGAAGCGTAAAACTTTTCGAGGCGTTATTCGGCTGCGTGTTTTTGTCTGGGATAATTTGTATTCCTATGTTGTTTGGATGAAATAACCGTGGCGAACCTTTTCTCCAGAGACGAGAAGAACGAAATTAATGGAAAAGTTTTCATACACTGGATTTATTTTTGGATGCATTCCAAGGAACTGATTTAGCATCTATATTGATTTTTGATTATTCTCCAGTTAAAGTTCATGAGATCCGTATCTTTGATAACTCCAGGCCTTTAGGGGAATTACTTGATTCGAATTGGGTTGGAACACAGTTAAAGATACACTATCTTCACTTATTAGACTGCCTATATCGCATATATTTTCCATGACGTTGGGACAGTCAGAGTTGACCGATCTATATACCTTTTTGTGCTTTTTGCCTTGTGCCCGATAAATACATTGCTTAGACTTTTAAAGCTGTTTGGTCTGCCCAAGAAGTCTGAGTTTATTGATCTGTTCGAACTTCCTGCGTATTCTTGACCAGAATTTCTTTTCGATTCAACGTTCTTAAGAAGTAGACGTATGGTGATGGGATCGAAACTTCATGTCGGTGGTATAAAGGCAGATTCTGATTGCACTGTACTCGAAATGACGCGATTTTCCTTATAACGGCTGTGCGTCTATCTTAAGAATTTTTCTTATGTTTATTTGATTCACATTTATGCCTTAATATGGACTGGAGACCTACTGATTTTGATGTCATTTGGGACGATTGCTTCGAAAATAGGTGCCAGTATTGTGGAATGTTGCTGATCGAAGATACCTTATGGTGTACCGATTTCAATGAAACTTTTCCCGCAATTGATAATCGCTTTATGAAGGACCTCTTCTATAGAGTTTATTGCTCTCAAAGTTGCAGCTAAAAAATTCTCAGGTCATCTTTCGCTTGAGATTTCTTTACCTGTGAACTTAGGCCTCAACCAACAAGCTTGAATGAGGTCCTTTACCAATTGTGTGTGCCACCTTAGGTGAGGTCTTCTTTACCGCGTCGTCCCTCCAGGATGGATTTCAAGACCTTCCGGGCCAGAGCGGTGATGCCCATTCGCTCCACATGTCGTGACCATTTCAGTCAACGAATTCGAACCCTTCTTACTAGGTCGGTGTTGCAGTACAACCGGTTCGTTGTTGTATCTACTCCTCCATTCCCCATCTATACAGACGGGACCAAAAATCACTCGAAGAACAACCAAGGGTGTTTCAATCTGCTTAGATGGGTAAAGGGTGACCACATAGTAATGATAGTTTTTCCAATTATTATGTTTCAGCCAGCTGTCAAAGTTACCAACGACATCTAACTGTCAAAATATTCAGTGAGGTTTGCCATTTCATCACGCTTTCTTTGACGCTTCCCGAACGTGCGGAAATTATTAAAAAATATTATCGAAACTCCGAGTCAGTTGTACATACGCAACGTGAATTTCGTCGTGAGGTCGGTCGTCATCATGGCTTCAGTGCGCAGGCAATTCGTCGCACCGTGGAAAAGTTTGAGCGTGAGTACATTCTTTTGGACCTTAAGCCATCAACCAGATAGAGATCGGTTCGAAGTGAAGAAAACATAGCCGCCGTAGCGACCAGTATAGAAGACGATCCAGAAATGTCGATTCGGCGCCGATCAGCTCAATTGGGCATCGCCAGAGAGTCAACCAGGCTTATTTTGCGGTTCGATTTGGGCCTACATCCCTATAAGATTGTGTTGACGCAAGAATTGGAGCCGGACGACCATAGACAACACCGTGAGTTCGCTAATTGGGAGCTGGAAATGTTGGCTGGAGATCCGGATTTTGGTCATAAAATCCTCTTCTCGGACGAGGCCCATTTTTGGCTCAGCGGCTATATCAACAAGCAAATTGCCGTTATTGGAGCGACAACGTTACACAAGTGTTCGACTAAGCCATCAATGCATACACAAAGATTGACTGTTTGGTGCGGTTTATGGCACGGCGGCATCATCGGACCTTATTTCTTCCGCAATGAGGAAGGAGACACCGTTACCGTCAATGGTCTTCGGTATAGAGCGATGTTAACCAACTTTCTGTAGCCAGAGCTCGACAACTTCTATATATTCGAGCTGTGGTTCCAACAAGAAGGCGTTACATGCCATACAAGCGACGCAACGCTCGAAGGAGAAAGTTGGCGACTGGGTCATCTCACGGCGAGCGCTCATGAATTGGCCGCCACGATAATGCGACTTGACACCCCTCGATTATTTTTTCTGGGGCTACGTCAAGTCCTTAGTCTACGCTAACAAGCCAACCACTTTGGATGAGCTCGAGGCCAACATTCGGGACGCTATTGCCGAAATAACACCGCACACTTTGGACCGAGTAATCAAAAATTGGACCGACCGCTTGAACCACTGCCAGCGGAATGTAGCTTAAAAATAAAGCCAGAATCAATTTGATATCCCATACCGTTGTTATTTTATTTAAATTTATTTTCATATCATTTTTATCTGGTCACCCTATAAAACTGGGATGATAATGATTGCCTTCTTTGCTCGAAGAAACAGTGGGTCGCCAAGAGTGATTCTTCGCTTGATGTTTGCGCTGGTGTCATTGTTTGAATTTACAGCAGAGCCTAGATAGACAAAGTCCTTAACTACCTCAAAATTGTGCTATCTATTGTGATGTTCTCTCCAAGTCGCCGATGTTGACTGTCCTTTTTTGATTACAGCATATATTTTGTTTTGCCCTCATTCGCTTCTTTTTCAATACACACGAAAGTACTACTGACAGCCCGCTGCGTCCGTCAGCGTACGCGAGTAGTTCTGCAGACTTTTGAAAGATCATACCCTTCATGTTAGCTTAAAATTGTGTACAATCCTTTCAAGTATGACGTTAGAGATATCACCTAAAAGCACGTCACCTTGTTGTAGTCCTTTTCTGATATCAAAAACGTCAGTGATGTTGTTACCGACCTTGAGGAGCATTCTTAATCGTCATCCTGCACAGACGGACGAATTTGACAGGTATGCCGAAACTAGACATGGCTATGTATACCTCATCTCCATAGACGTTGTCATAGGTGACTCTAAAATCGATGAAAAGCTGGTGGTGGAGTATAGATTTAAAGTTATTGGATTTTTTCCTGACCTAAAACCACACTGATACGGACTAATCAAATTATTGACAAAGGCATATCGCGGTCACGTAGAGAATCTAATATGCGAGGGAGTTTAAAGGGTGTCGTTTAAAGGGTGTCGTTTCTTGAAGACCGGGCAAACTATGCCATCGTCGGGCATACTTTCATCTGACCATATCTTACAGATGAGTTGATATATGCTCGTACCAAATCATTCCCAACTGCTTTAAGTAGCTCGGCAGTTATACCGTGGGCTCTAGCAGCCTTGTTGGATTTAAGCTTGGATATTGATATCTTTACATCACGTTGGTTAGAGTTATCGTTCGGGTTGAATGGAGCATTTTGCCTGATAGTTAAATTTTGGTCATCACCGCTGAAAATTATTCGGGTGATTTTTGGTCCCGTCTGCGAACTGTACAGGCTGTACAGCGACATCGACTTAGCCAGGAGAGTGAAGATCCAACGACTGAGGTTGCTGAGCCATGTAAAGCGCATGGATACCAATGCTCCGACCCGAAAAATCCATTCCCGAGGGACGGCGCAGTAGAGGAAGACCGCGACTCAGGTGGCGCACGCACGTGGAAGGGGACCTCAACCAACTTAGCGTGCGAAACTGAAGGCTGGAGACGCTTGTTGGTTGAGGCCCAGGTCCACCCCGGACTGTAGCGCCACCTTAAGTAAGTAATACAGCTATTCCATAAACCACACCAACAGTAACAGCAGCAATATTTTCAGCGCACATGACGAATACGAGGATACACGAGTTATTCTCGTCAACTAGCATGCCAATCTCACCATGTGCATTTATTTTCAAAGTTCATACTATTTCGGCAACATATTTCAATATTTCCCAACCTTGTTCAAGAATAAATCGATTCTATGCCGCGGAGGTATGATACTATGTTTCCGTCAAGTTTTTGATCGTCATAGAGCTGTCAGTGTCAAAATAACATGTAATTTAAAAAGAAACCATCAGATGGCGCACCTGTTAGTACTGTGAATATTTCCAATTTTCTTATTTAAACTATAAATATTGGATACGAAATAATATCTATGATACATCCCAATCCGAGTGCTTAATTTAATTTTATTAATTCATATCTGACGTCACATCTTCTTCGCCCGCTATGTACAGGGTGGCCCGGAAGCCACGAACTAGTGTAAACAATTTATAACTGATTAATTATATCTTAAAGTGAACCCTTACAATTAATCATGGAAAATTTCCCTACGGAGCAACGAGCGAAGGTGGTTAAATTCAATCGATTGTTGGAACTCAGCGTGCATATCGACGTCATTTTAACACTGCAAACATCGCGATTGACTATAAGGAGAAATAATTCAACTTTTTCGATCACAAGGATCAGTTACGGACTTGCGTCGAAGCGGAAGACCGCGAACAATTCAAATTACAGCCACGATTGTATGGGTAAAAGATAATGTTGCTGAAAATGCAACAACATCCACCAGGCGACGTTCATCACGGCTTGGGTTGTCCAGAACATCACTGCAAAGAATTTTGAGGAATCTGTATATTCCCGTAGACTCTAAGCTCATTTTCATTTGAATGGGTTTGTCAATAAACAAAACTAAAGGATTTGGGCTTCGGAGAATCCAAGAGCAGTTCACCAGCGTCAGTTGCATCCACTTCGCTGTACAGTTTGATGCGATATTATGTCAGCAAGAAGAATTGTACCATATTTGCTTTGAGGATCACTATAGTCATACTGTGTGCTTCAATCATGGGCGACCGATACCGAGTACGACAAGGATGCATTCTTTCGCCACTATTATTCCTTGTAGTAATCAGTGATGTTATCCGGGCAGCTCTGTCTGGAGGACACATGGGGCTGTGATGAACTATGACATCATAGCTCAAACACTTAGACTATGATGATGACGTTTGCCTGCTCTCACACAGAATAATGGACCCGCATCAGATGGCTGATAATTTGTAGGCAGAGGTGAACAAAAAAAGCCCTAAGCACTCCAATCTCTCAACAAAACACCAGTGCCGCTCAGCTCAACATTGCCGAACAGCAAGTCGAGGAAAGTAGGCACCTATCTATATTTCGGAAGTCTGGTCTCAGAAGACGGTGGTACCGAACTGGAAGTGGACAGCAGAGTTCGTAAAGCAAATGCTGCGTTCGGTATGCTGTCTGTTATGTTATCAGCACAAAAATCAAGCTGAGACTGTTCTGATCAAACGTGGAAACAGTGTTACTTTATGGGTGTAGTACTTGGAAAGTGACCAACACCGTCACCTTCATAAATAGATGTCTTCGCAACATCCTAAGGACCTTCTGGTCGAATCGTATATCGAATGACCAACTACACGTGATAATGAGCCAGGGGCCAATAGACATCAAAATACGGAGGGGAAAGTGGCAGTGGATTGGTCACACCTTACGGCGCGAAGGCAATTTTATTGCGAAGTACGCCATGGAATGGAATCCACTCACCAAATCAGGCAGACGAGTGGGCCGCCATAGGCAGATATGGAGGACAGTCGAGGAGGATTCCAAATCATTGGGAATGACTTGGAGGGAGCTGAAGCGCGTTACAGAACTCCGAGCACGATGGCGCGTAGGCATTGTTGACGCCATATGCCCAATGAGGGGTCAGAAGACATAAGAAGAAGAAGATGTTATACCTACCCCTCTCTGAACATCAATTAACACTAACGGCAAGTTTCTTAAAACGCATCACTCTACACGATGTGCACAATTTAATTATATACATACATATATGTAGATACTTTTGTGTTACTACTTCTATACCTATACCCCGTTCAGCTTCTCCCGTCCCGACAAAATTGAATTGTTTCCACAAAGAATCACAAAAACAAAAGTCTACATATCCACCCAAAATATTTTCGTCTCCCTCCCAGTCTCGTTCCCGCCGTATACAATTCAATTCTAAAGAAACAGACGAAAAACAAAAGCAAGCGACAAAAAATCCATACAGGAATGTTACTGTTTACACGACGAATTATTTAGGAAAATGCTTTTCTTTGTTTAACTTTAACTGAAAGTCTAGTTATATATACATACGAGTATGTAAATCTAATGTTAAACGAAACGAAACCTTTGTTTGAATTTTATATATTTATTTGGCTTCTTTTGTATTTATACAGAGACTTCTTGGCGTCATAATCGAAAGTTATCTTTGGGTTAATTAAGACAGTATAAGCAATTAGTATTAGTAAATGTATAACACAAATTAATTAAAGTAACACTTATTAATTAGTAAGTGTATAACACTTATTAATTAAATTCATTCTATGTTTTTGTATATTTATTTTGTGTTCCATAAGAAACGTCAAAATAGCTATGACGTCACTGCCTGTACCATTGTAGATGCCAGCAGTTGCAAACCGTCTAGAGTGGATCGTATGACACCTACCCCCATTTTCTAACTCACCCCTAATAAAGTCAGCGTGGAGTTGAAGAGATTTTTAAAACGGATAGAATGACGTCTTTCTATTCAGAGAAAATTTTTGTGATTTTTAAGAAATTGTATCACAAAACTGTTGCTACGACTTTTTCTTAACAGAAACTAGGCGTGGCTCCTAAAGTTTTTAACTGAAGTTCACAGATTGTGATGAGATATTCACAATTACATATGTATTTGCATATGTCTGAAAAACTAATGTATGTTAATTTTTAATAAAACGCCTCCAAAAAGTGGGCGTGGCTACGTAAAGGGTTTTTCAATGAGGACATAACAATTTTGTGTTTAAATAAAACAGAATAATTGAGATATCGGGATAAAATTTATTCCAGGTATAGTATAGTACACATGTTAAATTTAAGTATGGATCTCGATCTCGTTCATATGACCACCGCGAGCACGTTTGCAGAGATCGATTCTTTGGAGCCAATTTTCCACCACTCTTCTACACATATCGGCCGGAACGTTGGCAATTTCACATTCGATATTGTTCCTGAACTCCTCGTTCACGTTGTTAGCTTGTTGGCATAAACCAACGAGTTAATACCGACCCCATAAAAATAAATTCATAGGCGTTAAATCGCAAGAGCGAGCTGACCATTCGACCGGACCATTTCTCGAGATTACACGATTACCGAACTTCCCCTTCAATAGATCAATTGTTTGACCATCTGTGTGGCACCATCTTGTTGGAACCACATATCATTGATGGCAAGTCCATCCAATTCTGGCCAAAAATAGTCTTCCAACGTGGCACGATAGCGAATTCCATTGACCGTAACATGGCTATCATCCTGACACCTCCGGCATGAAATCCACACCACACGATCACTTTTTGTAGATGCAATGAAGTCCCTTGAAGCACTTGTGGGTTTGTTGCTGTCCAATAATGCATATTTTGCTTATTGACAAAGCCATTAAGTTTAATTTAAATGAGCTTCATCGCTAATGATGATTTTTCGATGTCAGGATTTTCTTCAAACTTTTGTAAGAGCCCAATCGGAGAAGTTTTGGCGCTTCGAATAATCAAGACGCTCCAGTTCTTGAGTTAATTTGATCTTGTAGGGGTGTAGGCCAAGATCTTTAAGCAAAATTCATCACAATGTGGACTGAGAGATTCCCAATTCCTGTGAACGGCGTGGAATCGATTGATTTAGCTCATTTCGAACTGAAGCACATACGGCTGCGATATTTTCGGTACTTCGACCGGTGCATTGTCTCACTGGCACAGGAACATTCAATGGAGAATATCTTGACTCGAATTTATCCACTACAACACGCACAGCTTGTCTTGTGGGATGATTATTACGACCGAAAATTGGAGTAAGCGCTCTTAAAGTTGTGACCACCGACTCAGAATTTCGGTAGTAATTTTTAATAATTTCCAAACGTTGCTCGTTCGTGAACTTCACCAAGTAAAAATTGACTGACGTCTTAACATTGACAGATCATAAGAAAAGTTTAAGGGTGCGTATGTATTAAAATATAAAATTGTTATATCCCTACTGAAAAACCCTTTATATTTGAAAAACCAATGTACCGTATGTTCATTTTTAAGAAAAGGCCTCCAAAAAGTGGGCGTGGCTAGGTATAAGTAATTGGCGAAATGTAGAGAAAATCAACGTCAATTAAGACAATATTCTTTAGTTCCGAGCAAAAATATTGAGAAAATCAATTTTTCTTTAAAGTGGGCGTATCTGTAGGTGGATTCCGAAAAGTTTTACACTTGCACTGCTTCGGATTCTAGAAAAATTGAATACCAAGTTTCATGTTCCTGGCTTAAAACTGAAGGCCCAAAAAGTGAAAATGGCTAGATCGACATAACTTTTGATGCTGATTACAAATACAGCCCCTATAAAATACATTTTATAAAAAACTACTACAGGTAGCTAAATATTTTTAACTTCCCAGGATCCGTTACCTATTAATGACTAAATTATGGGTAATTCCAGCGATTTTTAACTCTGGATTTTTCGTGTGCGGTAAAATTGGTATAATTGTTATCATTTCGAAAATAGTAGTGAAAGTATTCACATCAGTTTTTTGCGGATATATTATTATACATTCATAGTTTTTTGTGTTTGAATAATAAAAGTAGTGAACCTAAAGCTGGCTAAGTCAAAAAGGTACGAACTAACTAAAGCTTAAAGAGCCCAAATTCTCCTTTTGGACTCGCAAGGCATGTCCCAGCAAAAAACTTCAAAAACTCTTGAGCATTCGCGTGCAGTCATTCAATATGCCTTAAGGCTATACAGGGAGACTGAAGAGTACTTAGTATTTCTAAGCTGCTCCCAGGCACAAAAAGAAAGTCTTTGGCTCGTGAAGATCGGATTCTTGCCGGAAGTCTTTAAAAAAACGTCAAAAGACTTCTTCTGAACTAGCTGCTTTGCTTCAAGAACGCCAAAATGTTACGCTATCTGCGAGAACGGTTAGAAGAAGGCTAACAGAAGCCAGCCTTAGAGGTCGCAAGGCTGGAAAAAAAACCTGGTTTTCTGAGGAGAATAATAAAAGACGTCTTGAGTGGGTCAAATTGTATAAAGATAGGAGCAAAGTCGTCAAAGTCAGACGAGAGGTATACAAATTGCACATTCCTAAAAACAAAATCAAAAGCGGATTTACGAAAACATTGGAAATTTTTTTTTTAATAAAAGTGAGTCCGAATTGAACACTAAATCAGAATGTGTCGTTACAGATTTTCGGGACTTCTGGGGCAGTCTACGTTGGAGGAAGGGAGAAGAGTACTAACACGATTGTGTGGTACCCACAGTCAAGTTTTTTGGTGGTAGTTGCATGGCGGTAAGAGAGCTATTCACGTACGAGGGAGGAATGAATAGCGACAGCTATATTGATGTTTTAGGGACCTCCTTAAAAGTATCCTACCATAAAATATTTGGGAACAGGTCTCACCGAAGAACAAGTTTTCAGCAAGATAAATGGACTGATTTTCAAATCAAAACATTAAGTTCTTGGAGTGGCCAGCTCAATCGGCAGACCTGAACCAAATTGAACACCTGTGGGCACTTCTAAAAAAAAGAGGATAACGAACAATAATCCGACATCCTTAGTAGGCCTGAAGAGGGCTATTCGACGAAAATGGGAAAAAATCAGCTCAGAAGAATGTTTTAATTTAGTTGCTAGCATGCCTCGTAGCTTTCTTGCAGTGATAAGGGCTAATGGAGGGCCAAATAAATATTAAATTATAAAAAAAAGAGATGTTCGTCCACATACTACTTTTTTTTTTATTTATACGCATTGAACTTTACTGCATTTTATACATTTGCGTAGAATGCTTTTCCTTTATGACCAAGGCTGTATATGTACGGTAGACCCCCACTATGTTTATTATTTCACTATGATACAAACTATCATCAAAATCAATATACCCTGTGGGATAGGGTATAAACATCCCCCTCGTATCATGTGCTGATACGAGTTGCTGACACAACTGCATTAACCACAATGGTACACCGCTTGAGACAATGGTATCCGCTAATTGAAAATTGAAGATTATAATTCGATGGGCATCGGGAGGTTCAAGGATGAGTGAGTCAGTCAGTGGGTTTTGGGATCGCTGAAACTCTATTGCCAAAAATATACAAACTGAATTTAAAGGAAATTGAATTGATTGAAATCTCCTGAATCGTTTAAGTCGATTAGGTTTCTTTGGCAAGTATTTGGCAACTGAAAAATGGGTGGGAAAGAAAATATAAATTGAATAGTAGTGCAAGAATTTTTGCAGAACTCCCCTGTATAACTCGAACGGGATATGCATGTTTGACCGCATAGCAAAAATACGTAAACATCCGTAATTTTATAAGACCTTACTGCGAGGTTATGATCCGGAGTAGAAGGATCACAGCCCTCCCACTTTACTGCAGCCGTACGGGTCCGCCTGTGATATTCGTATTATTTATTCGTCATTTTTATCTTACAATCATTTGAAGCTCATAGTAGCCCCAATGAATTAACGAGCTCTCTCCATCGTTCACGGTTCTCAGCAATCTGCTTGATTCGTGACCACGTCACCATGGTCGTCACGAATTCAGGGGTCCTGAGGCAAGCACGCCCTGTTTCTTTGTAGATTCTACTCGAACGACATTCTCGCGATCTCCAACTCAGGCTTGCAGAGAGTGTGGACGATCCAGTTAAGTTTTCTTCCACGTATTTGCTTCGCGATTGGCAGTTGTTTACAGCACTAGAAGGTCTTGGTTCGTGGTTGGTCCAGAAGATCTTACATATCTCCTCCTGAGACATTTGTTGACGACCTTTGAATAGTCTATCCGCCACAGCAAGATTGATTGCACACTGACATTGTAGATGCGTAATTTGTGGTACTCCTCTCGTGCTCTGTTTATGCGAGTTTTCACATCTAAATCCGAACCACCGTGTTTTGTAATCATGGTGTCTAGGTAGCAAAGTTCTTCTACATCTGCTATTACTACTCCGCCTTCTGTTGTAACTGCGTGATGCAGCGAGTTCCAATCCGCATCAGCTCGGTTTTATTGACATTCATGTTAAATCCAATATTCCTTTGGACCAAGAGGTATGGCTGAAAATGCAACTTGATTGTGATGATGACATCAGGAGGATGACACAACAAAAAAACTTGAATCATAAGCAACGGAAATAACAGCAAATCAAAAAATTCGCCCCAATTATCTGGACGCCACCCTTGGTGTTTACTAAAACTTGATACCATCTGAGTTTAAAACTACTACACCAATTTTTCTTTCTCTCTGTCTCTTCCCCCTTTCCTAAAAAAAACGTCAGTGTTCTTAAAAGTACAAGGATATTCAGATTCCCTTTGCCCGTTTGGGAATATATAAAAAAAAAAGGTTAGTCGTGTCAATTAATGTTGAATGTCAGATGGCATCAAAATAATATAATCAGTATAACAATGTATTTCAGATCTCTGATTGCTTCGTCATTGTATGTTGATCTGTCCAATAGTACTAGAAAGAGTAGAGGTGATAGCACATAGCCTTGCCTTACTCCTCTCTCGATGCTGAACGGAGCGATGTCGATACAATTCGCGAATAAGTAAAAATTGTATCCGAAATGCCAAGATTCTGTAGATTTCTACAAATAGCTTCCCTTTAAGACATATCAAAGACTCTTTTGAAATAGGCAAATAGGATGTAGATTTTTTTTTTTTTTTTGTCCTGGTAGGTACAACCTCTAGAGCACTCAGACTCAACCATTGTTCAACCAGGCAGAGAACCCCATTTTAATGTGTTTTTTCGTCTTTTTTAAAAAGACGAGTAGACGCTTCAGTGATAAAGAGCTTAGGTCATACACACTCACCACATCAGCACCGAAGATCTGCCACTTGGTCCGAGCAAAGGCAGAACAATCACATATGAAGTGTTCCGCAATATCATCGCCCTCTCCACATGAGTCGCACAGGCGAAGTGGCCAGTAAGAACGCCAGTAAGTTGTCTGCAGTCTTTTCTGCTAAGGGACAGCAAGAAAGCCGCAGATTTTTCTTACAGACGACGGGGACCATTCGTTTAGTCTGCCTGCATCCTGGAAAGTCATGCCAATCTTCAATCGAAACCTTAACCGAGGACGCTGACAAACGCAACGTTGGTTCAGGTCCAAAGAAATTCTCTTCTGAGCCTTGACTACCAAACTCGTCAGAGATCTCATTTCATGTTATCCCTTTGTGGCCTGGAACTCAAACAAGATTCAGTGAGTTCAGCCTTCCGCCCGAATTCAAGTATGTTTTGCATTCTCGAACTATTTTGGAAGTGGTTAAAGGAAGACTGATATACGTTTCCCCGTAATTCGGGTTTCATTGCATCAGATGGCATATCCATGAGACAGGGGTAGTATGATAATCGTCGCGCAACGTCATCAAAACTCCAGTGCGAATTGTGCCAGAAACCACTTCTTTTTAAACGGAAGATGGCTCTGAGTGTACACCCCATGATACTCGTATAAATATCAAGGAGGGGGGAGGTTCATCAAGGCGTCTAGAGTAGAGCCAGGCATACCGAGGTAAACTCCCAGAGCAGCTGAGACAGAGCATTCTTTGGAGTTTGGCGAAAGCAGCAGTAACGTATTTACGTGAGAGCTTATTCCACCAAACAACTGACTCATATGAGAGGAAAGTTCTTATCATTGCCGTGTAGATCCAGATAACTTTCCTTGGCGACAAGCCCCATGTCTTGCCGAAAACACATTTGCATTGCCAGAATTCTGACAGAGCTTTGGAAGTCTTCAGTTCGACATGTTTCGTCCCAAGAAGTTTGCTATCTAAGATTACTCCTAAATATCTGGCTTCCTTGGAGAGTTCGATAGTGACGCCTTTTAGCACTGGCTGAGTCAGACCAGACAATTTCATTCTCCTCGTAAAGAGAACCATCTCGGTTTTGAGGGGATTCACTGAAAGCCCATTGCTAGCGCACCAATCGTCGATTACGTCTAGGGCCATCTGCACCTTAGAGCAGGCAGTCGCTAAGCACGATCCGATATACAGAACGGCATTCTACATACTACGCGAGAACGATTCGGAGTGTGAGGTCATCACATGATAAATTTAGTCAAAAACCGACCTGTTTTCGGTGCAACAGAGACTCAATGATTGGTGATATCCGATTCAGCAGGATTATGTAGGTCAAGAACCTTTTGGATTGTATTTAGTTGTTGCATTCACCCAGATCTCCTTTCTTTGGTATCGCTATGATGAAGTCATAATTTTTTTCAACTTTCAGGAACTGGGCAATTCAGCCATGCAGTTCGGATCAGCGGGGTGAGAATTAGCGGCAAGATTGAGACCGCAAACTGTTCTTTAATTTCTCGATAGTTCTCGCAGACTCTCAGGTAGTTGTCGGTGCAGTAGATACGAGTATCTCTCTCTCCGAGGATTCTTGTCGGGTGATCTTGTTGGGATGTCCTCGATCCGCGGGGTCAGTTTCGAAGAACTGGTTCCATCGGTTGAGTTGGTTTCCGACCTACGTCACTCATTCCAACATCGTTTCATTATTTGAAGTTTAACGTCACACTACAATAAAACACATTTTACTTTAAATTTAAGATGATTATCTCGCAGCTGAAGCAAGCAGACGCAACTAATAAGTTTATGACATATTCGAAGACATTTATTTGACTTTAGTGCAATTTGAAACCATATTGCTCGAAAGGAAAGCAATGTGACCAGCTTAATTCATAAATAAATTGTTTCCAAAGTTGATGACACATTTGGAAGCAGTTTGTCTCAAATGAAAGCTCTAAAGTTGCTGTAATCCCTTCGCCTGCAGTATGGTTGGTTATTTATTGTACGCTTTGCAGAAATACTCAAGTCCTTGACATTTGCTGTAATAAGGGTGTTTGCACAGTGAATTTATACTACTCGTCCCCTGTGTTGGTAAGTCAGGAACATTTACCATATACTCGTAGATAGATGGCCGAGTGGGTATATCAAAGTGAAATCGATCTTTGATTTCAGTTTAGAGTGCGGAAAGGACACCCTTCAGTCCATATTCATTGTGTAAAATTATAGAGCACTCTGTCTAATAATAGAGGGCATTGATTACAGCCAATGATGCGCATACACACGTTCAGAATCAACGTGGAATATATGTCATATAAATCGCCACATATAGACCACAAATTATAGGGGTGAACATGGACTGTTGCATTGCTTTGAGGTTAGGGACAGTTATGATGGTTCGAAGGAAATGGCATAGAGATATGCTTATTATAGAGGCGACGTCTTGCAATGTCATTTGAGTGGTTGAGTTGAGAGAAAGTCATAATCTATTAAAAACTTTGTTTAATCTCATCTCAAGAAGTTCCTGGGAACTTTAAAATCAATTGGAGTGGAGTATTCAATTTATTATGCCAAAGTTCATTTGTGGTTCTATTTCTATCATGAAATTCCTCTACCTCCTAAGATCAAGTGGAACAGACACCCCCAAATGAGATATAATAAGAGTAACAATTAAAATTAACTGAACGAAGGTATATACACGTTCTCAGGTTCAAGCGTAATTACACCGCTGGCGTACTACGCAGTCCAATTATATTATGCATATCCTTTTAGCGAGGAGGATTCTCATTCTCGTTGCCAAGATAATTTGCCTCAGTGGATTTTCCGTGATTTAATCATCTTGGAAGGTTTATACAATGATGACTAAAAGCAACTGGAACTCCGCAGGACTCCACATTAAACTAGTGCGTTACTTTTTGTTCTCGTTTTTGTTTCCATTTCTTGCGGCCATCACGTTTTTATTTTCTTGTTGTAATGTGAAAACTTTCCTTTTTGTTTACACTTAATTTGTTATTTTTCTATTCAGGAGTGGGTAGAAAGATACTTCAATACATAAAGATGTGCATTGGGTTCTGCAAAAGTATAGCAAAACTTGAAGTATGCATACTCGTATATGCTCTCTGAAATGGATTTTTGTAAGGATTTCTGTGCCATTGGATGTGAGAGGTTAAGTTCAAGGAATACGGGGTGGGATTTGTGTTTCGCTTTAACAGAGGGTTAGATGCCAAGAAAGAAAATTTCGCTTCTTTTGCAGAGGAATAGCTAAAGTTTTAAGAGATGTGGTGTACTTTTTTGATGACGATTGACAGGTAATAAAGTAGAGTGCATAACTGGGTCATATGTGCTGTTCATTTACGAGTTGGTTATCCTCATTTACATATGTGTTATTGTTACAATTTTTTCTGGCAATTTTCCACAACTTTCTCATGTCCTTGCAATATGTCAAATATTGCTTAGATGTCGCTTTACAACAACATCCTTTGAGTCCCGTTATGAGTCTTCTTCAAAACTTCTTACGCCATCTAGTAGCAAGTACCGTTAAGTTTAGGGTTGGAACAAAATTTCATACTTCTTCACGCATTGTGACCCTGCAGATCCCAAATAACAGGTTTGGGCTGCAGTCGGCCATATGTAAAGACAGACAATCATGCAGACTTACTTACTTCAGCCAACAAACCTCTGCACCCAGTTTGATCCTTCGCTAGATGCATCCCAGTTTTGTACGCCAAGTTGGCTGAGGTCCCTTTTGGACTGTACGCTCCATCTAAGGTCCCATCTTAGGCGCTAGATTCGCACCATTTTGACCGCGTACATATTGCTGTAAGCCCGTATAGCTCTTCGTTGAATCTTCTCCTACACACCCTCAATAGAAACAGGACCGTACACCACACGAAGAATCTTCCTTTTCAAACAATCAAGAGTACTTTCATCTGCTTTTGTAAATCAACATGCTTCTGCGCCGTATAGCAACGCTAGGATGATGAGGGTCTTATATAGTATCTCCGTAGTCGTTCTAGAGAAGCCTTCACTTCTCAATTGCCTCTTAGGTTAGGTAACTGGGTGCCCTTGTTGACAGGGTTTTCACCAGCTCACTTAGACCACTAAGAGTCCATTGTGCTCAATATTTAGAACCCTGGAACCTAAAAATTTCAGTCCTCGACCGCTAGGCTAAACCACCCAGATAAATGTATGAATCTCAGCTACGTAGCTCATCTAGCTCTAAAAAGAAGTGTCTGCCAACAGCACGGTTTCTTTTGATGGCCACAGCTGGACAATCACACAGGAGATGATGAACGGATTCTAATTCCTCTGCGTCCCTGCAGCTTCTACAGTAGTCGTTATGAGGTAACACTAGCCGTGCTGCATGATTACATATCACAAAGTGTCCTGTCACGACACCTTCAGCTATACGGATATCCCTTCGACTTAGTTCTATAAGACTGATTGATCTCTTTTTGTCGTAGACTGGCCATAATGATTTGGCTGTAGCGCATGTATCTAATCGACGCCAGGGTTCATTAGATTCTTTATTAGACTCGATGTCTATCTCTCTGTATAGGGTGCTAAGCGGTACACTAGTCCCAGAGAGGACCCGCGAAGGGCTTAAAGGTGAACCTTCTCTGGCTAGTTCGTCCGCTTTTTCATTACCGGAGATATCCATGTGGCCTGGTACCCAGCACAGGGTCACCGTGTTGCCCGCTGTTTTTCACAAATTTTTACGAGCTTAGATCTTAACTCTAACGCCTTAATGGCCACTTGGCTATCAACATAGATGCTGATTACTTGACCTGAAATATCTTCCTCAATAATCATATCCAAAGCTTATTTTATTGCGGCAATTTCGGCTTGGAAGACATTGCAACCATCCTTAAGTCTAAACGAGCGATGTATATTTCGAGACTCACAGTAGACACCGGCACCAGTACCGGCAGTAATTTTGGATCCGTCGGTCAAGATGACCAGTTCGTTCTCGAGACAGACTCTTCCCTCATCCCATTCCTCCCTGCTAGAAATTCCAATAGAGAACTTTCGGTTGCAGTTTAGCATGGGGATGATGTAGTCCGCTTTCCGCCCGGAGTCTCAATATACTCTATCGGTTTAGAATTGAGGCATGACCATAGGGTTTAGCTTTCCATAGACTGGCTTACCTTAGTTTTAGTGCAGTTTTGGCTGCCGTGTTCCCGCAGTATATGTCTAGTGGAAGAAGTTTCAGTATTGTTTCCAGAGCTGCTGTCGGTGTTGATCTCATCGATCCCGTCACCCCCAGATAGCCTGCCCCTTAAATCTGTGTAACGCATTCAAGCTGTTACCATAGGTCAAAATGGGTCTTAGTACCACAGTGTATAGCTAGTGTACCACTTTAGGCTTAAAACCTCAAGATTTCCCGAAGGCTCTTCAACATGCATATAGTGCAACATATGCCTTCTTGATTCGATTGTCAATGTTAGCTTTCCAGTTTAACTTGGAATCCAATATTACGCTGAAATATTTTGCAGTTACTTGAGGTATCAGCTCGACGCCATTCATACGAGGGTAATTGTATTCTGGTATCGATCTTCTCCTCGTAAATAGCACTATCTTGGTTTTCGCCGGATTCACTTCCAGACCCCTGCCCTTGACCCAGTTATTCACTAGTTTTAATGCATAATTGAGTCGCTCGCTGAGTACTGGAAGGAATTTTCCGGATACCAAGATGGCAACTTCATCAGCATAGGCCGCTACATTGAAACCATTCATTTCTAGTGTATCTAACATCTCGTCCACTACTAGCAGCCATAAGAGTAGTGAAAGGGGTATGCCCCGCTTGACTCGCTTTCTTCCCCTTATGCTCCCTAGTGTAGAGTTGATTACGCGAGCAGTTGCCTTCTTAGTCCAAAGCAACAGCGGTTGGCAAAAGTAATACTTTGTATGATCTCAGCACTGGCGTGACCTCATAATTGTTTAAAAAAATGTCTCAAAATCATCAAAACCTTTAGCACACTAAACCGTCTCCGAAAGCAGGAAATACTGGCTCGTGAGATGAATATAACGCAAAAGTCAATGAGTCGCGTTTCAATATAGACTTGAGGCTGAGGACCTTCAAACGCCATACTGGAAAATTGTTGACTGTGGCCTTTGCAAAAATTGGGTCTCAAAATCAAAGCGACTCTTGGTGGAAACGGCTGCTGTACCAATGATGACAAAATCTTCACAATGTAGATTTTCATGCGGTATGCATGGTCACCTTGAAAAGCATTCTAGCTGATCACTAAGGTCCGGAAAGAACAACCCCCAGCGTCAGTCATTGTGTGCTGGGGTGTCTCTTATGACGGGGTCACTGACCTGCATTTTTGTGAAAAATACGTCGAAGAGGACCTTGAAATCATACTCCATTCTAAAAAAAAGGAAGGACATTCCAGTAAGATCCTGCGCAAGCCCATATTACCGAAACTACCCATACCTGATTCCAGAGAAATATACCCCGTTCCATTGGTACCGAAGATTGGCATTCCACCAGTCCAGACCGAAATTCACTGGATAACAATTTGTGCACTGTTTTAAACGACATTATGCACCACAAAAAATACCCTAACATGAAATTCTTAAAGGGAGTTGTGACCGAAGCTGTGACAAACTTTCCAATTAATGAGGAGCGTGTTACAAGTGATGAGTGGCCGGAGACTAAGGCCACTTAATGCTTGCATTAAGGCCAAATGAAGCCATTTTGAATAAAGATTTAATTTGTGTGTTTGGAATAAACTTCTGATATACAAAACTTCGCAAGGATCCTCATAATGAATAACTTCTACGCCAATACAAATATTATCGTAATTATTTTACAAAGTTACGAGTAAAGAGAAATAAAAAACAAAATTATTTTCATAAACAATTTGCAGAAAACTTATACACCACCTCTAAAACTTGGGAATTCTTCAGTCAAATTTTATGTAATGAAATCAAAAACTTTAATAATTGAGAAACTCTTCAGATACAGAGAAATTTAATATAATATCATGCTGAGCAAACAGGTGTGCGAGTATAAAACAGGTGTATGAGTATAAAATCTCAAATTCCTTCCAACACAATCTCTGAAGATAAAAAAATACAATACTCGTAAAAACCCCCAGGCCTTCGAAATCGAAAGATTTCTTCATCAAACAACTTTGTGAAGAATTACACAAGTCAAGATTATGAATCAATCGCTAATCGAAGGATATGTTCCTGAACCGCTTAAAACTGCAGTCTTAACAACTACCGTCGTGTATCGATCCATCATGTAATCTCAAGGATACTAGAGCTCTTAGGAAACTTAGAAAAAAATAAACTTAAATTTGAAAAACAAACCATATTGCCTTTCAAATATAAGTTTATTTTCAACAAAAGTTCAGTACAAACTCTGTTCTAGTATTATAGATATAGTGCTCTACCTTCAAGAGCAGAAAGATTCAAAACAGATAGAAGCCTTAACCTTTGTGGATTTGTTGAAAGCATTTCAAACAGTAAACCACCGAATTTTGTTACAAAAACTGATGTCAATAGAAACGACGAAACAGCTTCAGCTGTGTGAGTTTATATCTAACAAACAGAACATAATTTACTAAAGTCACTCATTCATTCGTGGAATATGGTGTACCTCAAGGCAGTGTGTTGGAACCGACACTCTTCTGCACATATGTTAGCGATATCAGTAAACTTGCCATATTAAAACAACAAAGTAAATGTTTTTTTTTTCAATATGGCAACACTCAGACAGCTGATAGTTAATCTGACAGCTGACACCATCTTTTTATTCAGTATTATTTGGCAAATTATCATGCGTAGACTTACGTCCGAGTAGCGTTTACAAATTGTGGAAATTTATTTCAAAAGTTAGTATTCAGTAAGTGGGCGTCGTAGCGTAGTGGTTAGTGTGTCGGATCACTACGCAAGAGGTTCCAATTTCGAATCCCAGAAAACACCAAAAAGTTTTTTTCACGATCCCACCTCTCGCGAACGTCTGACAAACATCCGAGAGTATTGTTGTCACGAGAAAGCTTCTCAAAACAAATTGCCGTTCGGATACGGCACAAAACTGTAGGTCCCTTCCATTCGTGTGAAAAATATGACGCACACAACACGAGTGGTTGCGAGAAGCTAGGCCCAGGCACTTAAAGAGCTGTTGCGCCAAATATTTATTTATTTTTAGTGTTCAGTAAAAAATGTTTATAGAGCGCTACGCCAATTTTACGGTCGAAATAATCGACCAACTGAGTCGGTTTTTCGCAAAACAATTGAAAAATTTCGCACTACATTTACTCTTTTGGATTCCAAGCCACCGACAAGAATGCACAAAGTCCGCACAGATGAAAATATCGACGCCGTTTAGGCCAGTGTTGAGGAAGATCCTAATTCATCGATTCGTCATCGTGCGCAAGAACTTGGTCTGTATCTATTGACTTTGAGGAAGATTTTGCGCAAGGATCTTGGTTCACACGCTTACAAGAAGCCGAACGGTCATCATTTGCGTCATGAGCTCAGTCATTGGCCGCTT
Source organism: Pocota personata (assembly GCA_963082735.1). Classification (NCBI taxonomy): domain Eukaryota; kingdom Metazoa; phylum Arthropoda; class Insecta; order Diptera; family Syrphidae; genus Pocota; species Pocota personata. The sequence goes on along the minus strand of OY720429.1, from coordinate 26,385,581 downwards.
GAACAGTTGGAAGTCGTCAAATTTTGTTCAGTGATGAGGCACACTTCTGTCTCAGTGGCTTTGTTAATAAGCAAAATTGTCAGATTTGGAATGACCTAAATCCAAGGTGATCCATCAGCTATCATCAACGCACCCTAAAAAATGCACTATTTGGTGCGGGTTATGGGCTGGCGGACTTTCTGTTTCCAAAAGTACGCGAAGACGGTCTGCAGGACATTTGGTTTCTACAGAATGGTGCCACATGCCACACTGCCGACGAAACCATCAAGTTATTGAAGGAAGTGTTCGATGACAACATTATCTCCAGAAATGGACCTGTGGCCTGGCCTCCAAAATCATGTGATTTGAAGCCGCTGGACTATTTTCTTTGGGGGTATTTGAAGTTGTTGGTCGATTCCAGTCTTGGGAGCCAACATCGAGCGCACCATTTGTGAGATACGGCCTTAAATGCTCGAAAAAATGGTCGAAAATTGAAGCCCCAGGATGCAGTTCCTGAGACACTCCCGTGGTGGCCATATGCCTGAAATAGTTTTTCATCATTAATGACATCAAATTATTTATCGAAGAAATAAAGTTGGCTCATTTGCTCAACTTGTGTGTGTTTTATTTCAATTTCAAATCCTATAGCTCTTAAAAAAACATCCTTTACTTGCTACTAAGCAAAAACAATATTGACATCGATACTACGTATGACATGCAAACTGTAGGCGTCTGGTTTAATCGAAAACTTAGCTTTGAAGGGCACATAAATAAAACAACGAATAAATTGTCCTCTATAGCTGTAGTCTTCAAAAAAATAGGAGACCAGAAAAGCATTATACTTTTCGTTCTTCCGTTGTCATCTTATATATGGAATAAATGATTTGCAGTTTGTGCAAAACCGGACATTAAAACTGAACTTACGAATTGCACAAACAACTTGGGATTCCATTGGTTCGAGATACTGTGCAGCTACACCTACTATGCCACAATAAAAAAAAAATACATGTATGCATAAATCCCAAAAACGATTTTCAGATTTCTGCAATATCAATCGCCTTGCCATAGGTGGCACCATGTTTGAGCATAAGACCTGCCACAAAGTCAGTCGGGTTTCAAATGACAGGCAATCAACGTCCAACCAAATTGATCATTTGGCGATCAGTCGTCGTTTTAGAGGTTGTCTCATGGACGACCGAAACAGATGGGGTGCCGATAATGGTATGGCACGAGATCACCATCGTATGGTACATACAATCAGATTACGTACTGCCTCCCTTCGAAGACCACGCTCAAACTTAAGAACTCCCAGGTTTAACACTGACAGGCTAAAGTATATTTCCGTACGCCAAGAATTAAGGTACAGCCTTGCGTAAGGGTTAGAAACAATCAGCAGCCCTTACCCGTGAACATTCAAGATCAGTGGTGTGCTGTGAAGAATGTTTTTATCTCCGGAGCAGAAAGCATTGTCGGTAGAGTACGGGTAAGGCAGAGGACTTGGCTTTCTGAAGAGACCTGGAGGCTGTTTGAAGAATTTAAACTGCTTAAAGTTCGTAGTGCAGCTATCTCGTCAGCAGATATGAGCAGAATCCCAATATCCCATAAAAATGATGTGCAGCCCAGCGTGCGACGTGACGAGTGAAATTATATCAACGTGTTGGCCACAGAACGTAAAATCGCAGCAAGTAGGGGTGACAGTTATACCGTCTATAGAATTACCAAAGAGCTAACAAGCAAGCACTGCTCGACGCAACATTCGGTGAAAAGCGTAGACGATTCCCTACTTATTTCTGATGAGGACTAACTCAAGCGATGGAAGGAGCATTTCTCTACGGTTTTGAACCGTGTATTCGTCGACATTGTGCCCCCAAATCCGAAAGACAGAATTCCTGAATACGTGCCACAACTCCCAGTAAAGAAGAAATTATGACAGTCATCAAAGCACTCAAAAAGAGTAGTACTTGACAGATTCCTTGCAGAGCTTTTACAAGCCGCGCCAACAATATCGGCTGAGCTTTTGCATCCACTAGTGGAGAAAGCTTGGGAAGCTGAAAGCTTTCCCGAAGACTGGAAGAAAGGTAAAATCGTCAAGATTCCTAAGAGCACTTTTACACGCGAAGACCCGAAACGAAAAACTTCGTTATTCTCTTTTGGTGTCGTGTGTTACTTTTAGACGTCGAGTTTCCATCGATTAGGATTTTTTTTTCTGTTTTCTGTTTCTCGCTTCATTCGTACTTTAGTGTGTTCAGTGGTGGTTGTCGCAAGTTGTCAGAAGAGTTCGAAATATAGAGTGGAGTCAGGCAAAGTTGCGTCTTTCCCCTTGTTTTTACTGTTGATTAGCGATGTGTTTAGCTCTGCTCTGTCATCGGGAACTGATGGAATTCGATGGTCACACACTTCGAAAAGGTGACAGTTCCATAGCAAAGCACGCAATGCGATGGAACCCTCTAACCCAAGACGGAAGAATAGTAGGTCGACCGAGAAGTACATGGCACAGAACAATAGAGGAGGAGTCCCGACAGCTGGGAGTTGGAGAGAGTTGAATTAATAGAGGCCCTAATACCCGTAAGGGGACACAGGACATAAGTAAGTAATAAATCCTAAAAGTTTTATTAAATTATCCTTTGAGGTCTGGGACACGTGTGCCAAAGACCATTTTCATAAATTTTCAAACTCCACATATCACAAATTACTCTCACTTATATATCGAATTTGATAACCGTTCGCACGCTAGGCTAAAGTGAAATGTCAAATTCTATAAAAATTTGAAGAGTGCAAAAGGAGTGTAGGATTTTTCTAGAAAAGAGAATGTAATTTGAAACTACATTTCGGTGTCGAGTTTAAGATTTATTCAACTATCGTTGCTATCGAATATCGATTCAAAAACTATCGATAGTTTCGATATCGATAATTGTCAATAGTACACTATCGATCGCTTTTCACTTCTAGTGCTGCAACTTTTTTATTATTAGTGCTGCAACTTTTTCCAAATTGTTAATTTTCCTTAGCTACAATCGGTGCAAAATGGCAGCACTGGCTGCGATGTTTTATTGTATGCTCAAGTATAATACAATAAGTGAAACGATTAGGTATGAGAAAAATATTTCGCGATATGTATTTAGATGTTCTCAGAAAATTTCTAGACTTTCAAAGTATCCTGTGAACGATTTTCTGCTTAAATATAATTTTGAATGTGCAATTGCCGATGAAATGGAATACGACAGCGAAAAGAATGGTAGCTAATATTGAAGATGGAGCACGTAAAAATGGTAAACGAGGAAGTGTGTATGCAAGAAATCGGTACACAAAAAAAGATGAACTATAAAAGGTATGACTTAGCACAACATGAATGGTAATCGATAATTCTATCGAATAATCTGACGTCGTCGGGAAAAGCAGTCACTTGTAATATGTGCTTTGGCGTGTGCTTTATAAATGGTTAGCTTCCAAAGATATCTATTGAAATTGACTGATATTATCATAACTAGGTACCATTACGACAGATGTATGAATAATCTTAACCAATGTCACCGCTAATCCTTGTTAGCCGGCATAAATTTGTTTACGTAAACAATGTAAACTGTGGATGCGATACTTTTCTTCCAGTGAATTGAAATCCATATAAATCAAAACATAGATGAGGACATCATTCAACTTTGATAAAATGTACATTCGGCATCATATCTGACCCATAAACTAATCCAGTATGCAAATTTGTAATTTGATTGAATCTGCATTTTTATGTTTTTGTCCTGTCAAATAAGCAAATCAAGGTATCGTTACTACTACAGTCAAACAGAACAGGACATCACAGGAATAACAAAATCGAATGAACCAAATGTCCTCCACAATCGATAATCTGGGTAATAAATTGTAGCAAATTTTTAGGACGTATTTTATGGTCCTTTTGTTGAAAAAACATCTCCGGCCACAGCGGGACAGCAATCGACTGTGGCTTCGTAAATTAATTTAATGGTTCATACAAACGAGTACGTATCCGTAGTATTTGTAGATATGAATTAGGTTTCCATTGAAGAAATATCCTTGGAATTTCTTCAAAAGAACGATGAAATCAATAAAAAGAGAAAATTTAATCATTTTATTGAAGTTGATTGGGTGACATTTTATTCACACTTCTTTTAGTCGCCTTGAATTGGGTTGCTGAACTAAAAATTCCACAAAAAAAAACCCTCCTCCAAGGATTTAAAATCCTGAAAATGTAACAACAAAATGCCGTACATATCTGTCACGTATAAGGAATGGTGTATGCGTTTAAATTATCGCAGCTCGGTAATAAAATGTAATTAAATGCGTTCCTAAACCTAAACCTAAACCACTCCACATTCGAATGGAAAACCTAATTTCATGTCATACTCGTAATTGATCAATTTATTTCGAATTCTAACTGTCAGCAATGGCCTGTAATAAACACACGACAGTGTGTATTTTAAAGCCAACTCACTGTTATTTTGAAAACAGTTTTATACCACTTTTAAACCGCCCTATGTCCGCAATTCTAATTAATAATTAAAATTCGTTCAATATCCGATAGATAGTAGAGTTGATAATTACAAATCAATACTTACAGCCGGGTCTAAATAAATTGTGGTCTGCATGATATTTATACACTTTGTATGCTCCATTTTGCCGGGGCCTGGCACATTGCCATAGCCGTTGCGTTCAGGTGGGAATTTTCAATGTGTTAACATGAAAATTGATTTTAAATTGGACGACACATTACGCGTCGGATTCGCTTCTGTTTCCATTTTGTCTGTGGAACCAAAATAACCATTCAGACATGACAACGATGCGAGCGGGTTTTTTCGTTTTTTTTTTTTTCCTTTGACCGCAATTATTTATATTGACCGCAGAATTGCGCTTTGCCGCATAATTTCGAGAAATTAAAGTTAATGGGTAACGAAATTATCACAAGCGGTCGCGCAAATGCTTCTTCGTATTCATAGAGCATTTAATGGGTTCTTTTTCTGCTTAAAAAGTAAATTGGACGCTGATGACTTAAATTGGACGCTGATGAATCGAAAGAGAATACTTAATTTGAGAAGTGACCAGAAGTGGTTGAAGTCATTCAAAGTGTAACAGCTTTATTCAGAAGCACTTGCGAAGAGAACTTAGAATGGACATAATGAATTTACGAGCATAGAACTTGATTAAGACAATCACAGGTCAAGGGCAATCCACTCCTCTTACGGGTTTGATAAATGAGTTCTATTGCATGGTATATTTTCTAATGGAATCAAACAATGTAGAAGTTTCTGACGGACCTATTTCTGCAACAACTTATCACTTTTATTTATCAACTTATCATAATTTTCGATAACTTTCTATTTCAGCGAAGAGAGAATTGAAAAGACTTTTAATTCAATATTTATGTATCTGTCTGGTATGCTGTTTGGTGTGTATCAATTGCATTCACTAATGAGTATCAGTAATAATTTTTTTAAACCTAGCCCTGCGTGAAACGTAAAATTTGAAATGAAGACAAAGGCAATAACCGACTGGCTTTTCTCCCCAGCCAAATTGTTATGATTCCCCACAGATAGATGGCCTTATTAATAGAATATGCTTGCCGGATAGTCAGGTCCGATCAAAGAAAAGTTTATAAAGTTTCTAACTACTACAGTGGACCTTACTTAAAGCTGGCTAACAATTCTTATTCTTAACTATGTCGATTATAACGTATATGTAACTAGCCCAGCCGGGCGGTTACAGAAAACCAGCACTTCCAGTCTTTTGAGAGGCGACCGTGGAAAGTCAGCAAAGTCCCGCTTTTGCGGGGCGGTCTTAGGAAGGCAGTAGGGCGCCTTTTAAGGGCGATCTTGAGGAACCAACAGGTCCAGCCTTTTAAGGGGTGCTCCTGGGAAACCAGCAAGTCTTGTTATTTTTGAACCCTGCCTGGCAAACAGACTCTCCAGAATTTAAGAAAATCGCTGCTGAAGCTAAGCAAGGAAGTGTTCTTGGCCTGGTCTTCTTTTTACTCCTCCACACGAGAAATACTTTAAGAAGAAGGCACCGTTGTAGCCACGTCCTCGGGCGGTACGGCTATACTGGCAATGGAAAGTTCTGTCAGGCCAGCAACTGAAAAGATCCAACGAGCTTTCGATAAAATTTGCGAGTGGACAAAAATTTGGAGCATTGTTCTTGACAAGACCAAATCAATGCACGTTAACTTTCCTTACAAAAAAATAAACAACCTAACCATTTTCATTAAATCGGAACAAATAAGGTATGCAAATGAGACAAATAAAGGGTGACCAGATAGCATTGATAGTTTTTCCAATTGTTATGTTCCAGCAGCTGTTAAAGCTATCAATGACATCCAGCTGTCAAAATATTCAGTAAGATCTGTCATTTCATCATGCATCGTTTGATGCTTCCCGAAAGTGTAAAAATTATTAAAAAATATTATCGAAATTTCGAGTCAGTTGTAAAAAGGCAACATGAATTTCGTCGTGAGGCCGGTCGTCATCATGGCTTCAGTGTGCAGGCAATTCGTCGCACCGTGGAAAAGTTTGAGCATGAGTACACTCTTTTGGACTTTAAGCCACTAACGAGACAGAGATCGGTGCGAAGTGAAAAAAACATAGCCGCCGTAGCCGCCAGTATCGAACAAGACCCAGAAATGTCGATTCGGCGCCGATCAACTGAATTGGGCATCGCCAGAGAGCCAAGCAGGCTTATTTTGCGGTTGGATTTGGGCCTACATCCGTATGAGATTCTGCTGACGCAAGAATTGAAGTCGGATGACCATAGACAATGCCGTATGTTCGCTAATTGGGAGCTGGAAATGTTGGCCGGAGATCCGAATTTTGGGCAAAAAATCATATCCTCGGACAAGGCACATTTAGAGCGGTGTTAACCGACTTTCTGTGGCCAGAGCTCGACAACATCGATATATCCGAACTGTTGTTCCAACAAGAAGGCGTTACATGCAATGCGAGCGACGCAACGCTCGAAGTGGTAAAGGAGAAATTCACCGACTGAGTCGTCTCACGGCGAGCGTTCATCAATAGGCCGCCGCGATCATGCGACTTGCCACCCCTCGATTATTTTCTCTGGGGCTACGTCAAGTCCTTAATCTACGTTAACAAAGCAACCACTTTGGATAAGTTCGAGGCCAACATTCGAGACGCTATTGCCGGAATAACGCCGCACATATTGGACCGAGTCATCAAAAATTGGACCGACCGCTTGAAGCACTGCCAGCGTAGCCGAGGCGGCCATTTAAATGATATGCTATTCCGTACATAATGGCATGAATGTAGCTTCAAAATAAAGTCAGAATCAATTTGATATCTCACACCATTGTTGCTTTATTTAAATTTATTTTCCTATCGTTCTTATTTGGTCACCCTATATCTAGAAATAATACTAGACGCGAAACTCAAATGGGAGCCGCACGTTACGACGCGTGCACGTTAAAAGGAAACGCGACGAGCTCGAAAACAGATTCAGATAAATGTATTGGCTACTTTGAAGACATTCCAAATGAGGAAGTCCAGCTTTTTAGGGGCGGTCTCGGGAAGCCAGAGACCTCTCTAAAAGAGAATTTTATTCTAAATAGGGGTTCCGGAGGGTGATCATGACCGCAAAAAGTAGAGTCAGGTCTGAAGTACATTAGTTTGTTATGCCGCTGTTTTTGTATAAGGTACAAACGCAAGGTTTAAACCTGTATAGACGTATGGTATACAACTTTGGGGTTGTAATTAAGTAATAGTAATATTCTAACATCATCACCTTTGTATATTAGAAAGAATGATACCCACAGAGACTTAGGAATAGCTACTGTCGCCGACGAAATGACGAACTTTGCTGGCAAACTCTGTATTCGTCTTCATAATTATTGCAATGACACCATACTCCAAGTTCTGGACGTGTCAAACCTTGTGCGCTGACTACAAAAAATTAAACCGTTCGATTTAGAGCAATAAGGAGTAGTACCATGTAAGGCCGGTATCAGCAAGTGCTTTTGCTATCTGGAAAGGTACCTGCCCAACTCAAATACTTTTGGAAATTGGAATAGGTAACTTAGTTGTAGCCAACAAGAAAATGGAAAGTGTTTTTAGTGAGTCAAAATCACATACTTCTATAAGCATGCGCTGCCGGTCCTAAAACTATCTATCAAAATAGTTTTTACGCACGTAAAAAATAAAATAAAAAATAGTTAACAACAATAAAAATGGTATTTAACCTAGGTAAAATCAACAACGTTATCTTATACTGTATTCCAGGCCAAATTACTGTGAATAGTAACGAGGGTGTCAATAGGCTTCCGAAAGAGGACTAGGAAGCCGTTCGTTAGAACGTTAGGATGGGCGGACATTTTATCAAAGAGGAGCTATGAATAGAGCAACAAACCAAAAGAGCCAAACTGTTTAGGCAACTTCCTTAAACTAAGCCAAGCAAGAAGAGGTAATTTTAACCGACCAATATCGAATATACTTTCATTGGTGGAAGCATTGAGATAGAAGAGAAACTGTCATCGCCGTTGACAAGCGGTTGACATTTCAATCTGTCAACGAAGGTATGGGACGGATTGCTCTTTCCGGCAACACACGAACGTCACTGTCAACCTTCAACGGAATGACGTCGACGGATTCTATGAGTCGCGGCCTTAACCTGCCTGAGAGCATACTTACCTACCAATGAACGAGAGACGTCCCAATCTGGTACTCTAGAGAACAACCTCTGTTAACATCAGAAACGAGCACAATATATCTTTAAGCTCACCGTTCTTCTAAACCCCGGTTAGTATTAATAAAAAATGAACAATTTCTAGATAAGTATATAATTACTGGCAGGTAGCTAAAAAAAAATATGTCTAACTGAGGAAAAGTCTAAAACCCAGCAAAATCCATGAATTTTATGAAAGTGTTTTTAATTTTTTAAACATTACTTCCAGGACATACAAGAACTATCTGACGTTTCACTAAACAATCTTTCCAGGTTTCTGAGGACGTCACGATGGTTAGGGACCCTAATCACCAACAAGCCGTAAGGTCGGATCCCAGTACAGGAACTGGGACCAACCCCCCATTGGGCAATGATCTACATAAGTGGGAAGAGTCGAGTCTTTTCACCCCTCATCAACCTAGCAACCTTAAGATGTAGCAAATTTACTACAATCGTAGCAAAGTGGCAGCGCTGCATACCATACGTATAAACTAATCCAATCACTTTAAGGATTTCTGCACACATATCCCAACCTAGCTTAACCCTTGAGTATGTACCTATATGTCGTGTGTATAAACCCCTCTTAAGGCATTACCAAAAATATAAATCAAATAGAAAACGTCAAATTGTGTAGGCGGAAAATGTAATGACACCAAAAAAAAAAAAACAAAAATGTAACCAATTCCGACAACATAAGGTTTAAATTTCCTTAATACAATACAAACAGGAGAGCATATTCCAACCAGGAATAATTTGTTTGTATAATAAAAAAAAATTCCTTCAGCGAAAGTATAAAATGTCAGGGAGTTGAAGGTATTTAAGTAAATAGCTGAAGTGGGTAGATACTAGATACCAACGTTGACGAAGATGTATGAAGATATATCCTTCGCAGAGAAACAATATCATGTAACGTTAATCTCAAGGAATTCGGAAGTACTCGTAGCTACCTCACAAAATGTTTCAAAGTTTACATTTATAACTTAATTTATTTTCAAGGGTGTCCAGCCGGAAATTACAAAATGTGTTCTTTTTTTAAGCCACTTTGCATACAGATAAATGATTTTGTTTTCAAAAGAAGAAGAGGCTCAATGTGAAATGTCATATCGTTGGTCCTAAAATTAAACCGATTAAGTGTTAGGTACTTAAAAAACATTTATTTTTAAAGCTGCTCATGGTTTTTGTAAATAAAATTGAAGTAATGTTTATTAATTTCATTTGTAAGCAAAGGTGGGGCTCTTGACAATTATCTGTAACTTGGAAAGCGTTTTCCCTGCAGTTATACATTTGAAATTAGTGCCAATTCTCACAGAAATGGTTTCATTATGTGAAAGTTGGCAGTAGTGTCCAGGTGTCAGTGCCATTTTATCATGGAGAGTTTGACGCCACAACAATTTTTTTTTTGTTTTATAATTTCCATGCGCTAAAGGGATTATGAATACCCTTATATTTTTTCTGAGCACGGGCGCTAAGGAAAATGGGGAAGATGGAACAGAAGAGATGCCTGTGCACGTTGCCTTTAAATGTTTGAAGGTTGTAGTGATGGGGAACTACAGAGTCTGGTAGATCATTCCACATTCATGTCGTTCGGCTTATAAACGAATCCCTATATTTGACAGTACGACCGAAGTTAGGCTTAAGGGTAAACTGATGTGCATTCGAAGGATGACGCGTATTGCGGGTGAAATTTTAAAGGGAAGGAATGCAACTGGCTATTTCGCTGGAGCATTTTTTATAAAAAAAAAAAGCGAGACAAGAGACATTTCGACGATATTCAAGTGAATGTATGGAATCTCTTTTCTGTACCCTGTCTAGAATGTACAGAACGGTCTTGGGTTCACCATGGGCGATATATTCCACCTTTGGACGGATGACTGCCGAGATATTTCATAAGCTGACGATTTATCAGCATTCCCATGACCTTGGGAAGAAGGGACGTAAGTGCAATGTGTCGGTAATTGGATAGGAAGGAAGATTCGCCTTTTTTAGGGACGAGCTGGACAAATGCTGTTTTCCATCTACTCGGAAAGACCCCTGAAGAGTAGGATATACAGAAAAGCTTAAGCAGAGGATTTGCCAGCATGGAAGAACACCTCTTGATAGACAACCAAGAGATCTTTTATTGGTGGCGACAAGACAACGAGGAATTCCAGAAACCTACGTGCGCATGATCATGGACATGTATGAGGGAGCAAGTACAAGAGTAAGATGTCCCACAGGAGTAACCGAAGAGTTTCCAATCAAAGTGGGAGTACACCAGGGAAGCGTCCTCAGTCCTTTGCTATTTATTGCAGTCCTTGATTATCTGCTTGAAGGAAAAGTCACGGACCCCAAAATGCATCAGTTATTCTTTGATGACGATGGAGCAATCATAAGTGAAGATCAAACGTCCTGCAACGAGCACTTGATGTATGGCATCCACCCATGCATCAAGTGCTCGTTGCAGAACGTTTTGAAGGAAAATATGTACCGTATTAGCCCATTCTCCGATCCACGCCGACTTATTCCAGACATTTAGTTGAATGGAAAAGTGATTCCTAAGTGCGAAAAGTTCAAATATCTGGGATCTATGATAAATAGCGAAGAAACTTATGAAGATGACATCAATCATCGCGTAAGCGTAGGGATGAAGTGGCGGGAAAACTCCACAATCTTCCGTGATGACCCCTAAGCTGAAAGAAAGGCTCTACACCGCAGTTGTACGTCCGGCACTCACATACGGTTCACAATGCTGGACAATGTACAAAAAGTATGAGGGCAAATTAACGGGAACTGAGATGAAGATGCTTCGCAAGACAGCAGGAGTAACACAAGGCTTTATGTAAGCCGAGGAAGCCTTCATGTAAAAGAACCCATCACAAGCAAGATAGAGCACGATCGGCTCAGTTGGTATTGTCATGTTCAAAGGAGAGATCCCTTAAACCCTGTGAAAAAGGCCATATCAATCAACATTCCTACACGATCGCGCAAAAAAGGCAGACCAAAAAACAACTGGATCACTCAAATGCAAAAACACCAGCATTTGATTGGCCTCAGTGACGAAGTGAACCGAAACCGGGAAGACTGCCGGTACTTCGTGAGGTCAAGTCGGCAAACCCCACAGGCGGACCAGTAGAGATACAGTAAAGATGGAGGGTTGTAATCCTTCTACTCCGGATCATAGCCTCGCTGTAAGGAAAAGAATAAGAAGGAAGAACACCTCTTCAAAACTATGGGGAGATACCATCTGGACCAGCGGATTTGTGTATATGTTTTAGATATTAAAACATTTTATCAAAATAATATAAAAAAGATTTTAGTGGTTGACGTGGGGCGTCTGTAAAGAGCACTATACAAAAAATTAGCCACAATTTTGCTAAGCCGCAGTGAGGGACAATGTAAGTCAAAGTCCGGAAACTTCGATTCGTCGTCGTGCTCAACAAATTTTGATTTCTTAAAGGTCTATGTGAAAAATTATGCATCGCGAACTGCATTTCTTTCCGTACAAAATTCAAGTGACTCAAGAACTTCAAGAAAATTATCAACAGGGACGACGGGACTGGCGTGCAAAAATTTACCAATTGTATAGAGATGACCCTGAATTTTTTCAAAAATTGATTATGAGTGGCGAGGCGCATTTTGACTTGAGTGGAACTGTTATGAACAGAATAGCCGAATATGGAGCAATTCATGAACGACCTCTTCATCCTCGAAGGATGACTGTTTGGTGTGCGATTTGGGCTGATGGGATAATTGGACAATTTTTTTTCGAAAATGACGATGGCGAAAGTCTTAGGCTCTTTTCACACTATTCGGTTTTGGCCGGACGGCAAAATATCGAACGGCGATATTCTTTTAATGGCGTGAAGAAGAGCATGGTCCTTTTCACATTACACGGTGTCGGCATTTTGCCGTTTAGCAGCCGTCCACTGCCACTGCGCCCGGATGGCGACTGATAACTCAGTGGTTATCCCATTGTAGTGCGAGATTCTTACTCACCAAAAACACCTCAATTCTTTAGTTACCGCAACTAAGTTAAGACTTATCGGGCAATTTTTTTGTCACCAAATAAAGGCGTTTGGCAGGTGTCTTTCCACTTAAGGGTCCCGCTCATTCCACTATTTAGACAAGGTTTATCTTTATCGTGCTAAGTTGAAAGTTTTGGACCTTTGTAGACGGCACAATAAATTTGTCCCGTCCAGAAGTTGTAGAACTTTGCGTGAAGTTTTTGGTTTCATCTTCGACAGTAAGAATTCTGAGATCTCTGTGGATATCGTGTTTATGTACCAGTATGTAGCATGCTTCTGTAGGCTTCAGCACTTGTTTGTATAAAAGCAGCTTATTCTCATTGTTAGGCTTCGAGCGTTATTTCGAGGTATTTACCTAGTTTTCGAATGGAGTACGGACCAAGTTTATGAGGATACGAGGATAACCAGGGTGTTGTGGGTAGTGTGTTTGCTTGTGACCCGAGCTGTACAGGGTCGACAGGCAAGCTGTTCGTTTCCTTATAAATGAAACTTGCATGAACAGATTTGGTGTCATTGAAGGCGATCTGCCAAGCCTTTATCCATTCATTTACATTATTAAGAGCGCTTTGCAATTTTAAAATTATTTCTTCGGTCGTTTTAACTACTGCTAGGATAGCACCGTCATTGTCAAATGTAGCTAAGACGGTGCCTTCTTCTTGCTGTATACCACGGGTATTTAGAAAATACAGAAGCGGACCAAGAACATTTCCGTGCGGTACGCCAACTGACACAAGAATCTATTTTCAATATGTTATGTATATAGGCGTACCAGCAGAACCTGGCGTAAATTGAATTTCATGTCTTCATGCCACACCTTTTCAAAGGTTTGCAGACATCAAGAAATATGCTTAAGTAAATCTTTTTTTCTTCAAGAGCATTCTCAATTGCGTCAGTTATTCAATGTACCTGGTCAATGCTTCTATAACGAATGTGTTATTTAAAAAAGTAAAAAAACTCCGAAGAAATTAACTATTTTAGTTTTTTTAAAAAATTATCGAGGCTCACAAAGAAAAGACATTTTGTCGCCGTGGATGTCAGCAAAGGAGAGAGCTCCCAAACCTGAAAAATGACGGCAAGAATCGACGGGAGTGTTCGGAAGAAAAGGGTTGGTTCGGATTCTGTCGCGTTCTCTGTTCACATGCTGTATCACACAAGGCTCCCCCTTAAGAGGTTATTAAGCGAACAGTGGTTTTGATGGTTGGTCCCAAACGCTAGGATACGACTGCGGCGTTAAAGGTTCCGCTGACTAATGATGTAGCCAGCACCGCTGGCGGGTGTATCTTTGAATCCAAAAGCTGCTAAGCTGGTTTTAAGCGCTGGATGGACACATACGCATCTTTGCTCGGCATAACCAGCTTGTATGCAAGTAAGTGGTCGATGGTCAAGAACTGGATATGTCCCTGAACTCTGTCGGTGCGCACGTACACATGTGAGGCGATGCTGAGGTCCTTTGAGACGAAGATTGAATTTTTCTGCCGAATCACCAAAGTAGGCGATGTTTGTTTAAGCACCTCCCTCAGCTCTTGAAGGAATTCAATGGGTTCCTGTATTCTGCTGGGCGCTGAGAGAAAATCTCCTGGAAGTCGGAGTTCCGTACAGAAGGCTAACTGTCACGGTGAAGACCGGACTCGTTCACCATTGAGCGGAGTCCGAGAAGCACGGCTGGAAGTGCTTGAAGTCACTTTCGAGCAGATGAGTGAAGAGGGCCGTCTTTAATGTTTTATGCTACCGCTCTACCATGCCAATTGCTTGCGGGTGATAGGCGGTAGTGTGAATACGCTGCAAACCTTTTAAACAAGGCGGACTTAAATTGCCGTCCCTGGTCTGTGGTTAGGCGAAGCGGACAACCGAAGCGTGAAATCCAGTGCCGTAAGAAAGCGTGGGCCACAGTGGTTGCTGTGATGTCATTCACATGAATGGACTCTGGCCAACGTGTTGCCCGGTCGATGCAAATGACCAGATAATTGAAACCTGAGCAGCTCGGTAGCGGACCGACAATGTCAATGTGACCATGCTCGAACCTGTCAGCGGCCGGGAACGTTCCTTGGGATGGACTGGTATGTTTGTTGATTCTACTTCTCTGGCAGGCGGAAAAAGTGCATGTTGCACTGCTGATGTGTGATGAAATACTCATTGTGGGGTCGGCACACCTGAATGCTCAAAATGGTGATCATGGATAAGATTTTATTCCTCAATATCTACTTTGAACCAAAGCTTTCTCAGATCGCTCACCATGCTACATCAGGCATGCATCCACCTAGAATATGCCAAACTTTGACTGCGCATGGACTTAAGGATTACAGCACGTTCTGCTGGAAAGTTTTTTATTTATTTTTTACTTTACCTAGTGACATAAATTTGTTGGTTTACCACTTCTTACACATATTTTGCACTTTTCATTAAGTCTGTAAATAAAAATCATTTCAAGGCATCCTCAAGGCTAATTATACGAATAGATCCCACAACTTGGCCAATTTCCCAAAGCTAATTGTATATATACATACTCTTTACCACCCACTGAAGAGCAGTAAGAAATATGCCAATCAACTGTCCCTACGGACAATTTTCATGTATCCATGCACCTAGGTATATTTCCTAGCAATTATATGATGTTCCCTCCGCTCAATTAGTAAGCCTTTCATTACCGCAGCTTATTGATGGATTGCTTTCCTTGTAATCAGTCAATTTTGACATCAACAGCAACTGAAAACCATTAAAGCGTAATCTCTAGGGAGGTTGATCATTAAATATCGTAAAGAAGTTTTGTTCCTTTCACTTGGTCGCTAAGGATTGATTCCTAGAAATCGTTCATTTCAATTTATTCTGATATTTTATAAATAACCATACGATTCGCTTCTTTACGTTTTTTCGTCCTTTGGGGGATAATACGACAGTGCGACTGTATCTAATTTACTTCAATTACATTAATCGATTTTTGCCTTCGAATTCCGCTTCTAATACCTACATTTAGATACTCTGAAACTTTGGTCTCGGCATTGAAAAATACTATAATTTGTTGGCTGTAAAATGTATGTATAAGTAATTTTTATAATTCTATAGCATTCGCTGAATATCTCATAAATGCCCAAAGAAGGTACCTATATCAAATCAGGCACTGCTAATATCCCAGCTGAGTGTTTACTTACGCAATCACCATTGACATCCCTCTGCGTTCTTCCAATTATGTCAGTGTCATTAGCCTGTGCGAGTAGTAGTAGTAGATTGAGAATTTTGTACAATCTTTTCAAGTATGATGTTTAAAAAATCACTTGATAGCGCGTCACCATGTCGTAGTCCTTTTCTGACATCAAAAGCCTCGGTGATGTTGTTACCGACCTTGATGGAGCAGCGTGTATTCTCCATCGGCGTCGTGCACAGACGGACAAGTTTGGGAGGGATGCGGAAACTAGTCATGGCATTAGCTTGTTACTATAGACGCTATCATAGGCGACTTTAAAATCGATGAAAAGGTGGCGAGTATCGATTTGGAGTTCTTGGTTTTTTTCCGAGACTTGACGCAATGTGAATGATCTGCGAGTATGGAGACTTTCCTGGCGTAAAACCACACCAGTATGGACTAATCTCATTTTTGACAAAAGGTTTAAGGCTTTAGTAGATAGGATCTTATACACGATGTTGAGGAAATTAATACATGTAGTTGGCGCAGTTTAGAGTGTCGCCTTTCTTGCGGATCGGGAGAAGGTTCAATTCATCCGGAATATGACCATCCGACCATACTTTGCAGATGAGTTGCTCGTTGCTTCGTACCAAAGCTTCACCTCCTTCCATTCTTTCAGCTGCCTTGTCATGGCGGGAAGACTTAAGAGCCAGAGATCTTAAGCGTCTGAGAAGATCACATGTGAGACATCGAATTAAGGGCTGAAAGTATCTTAACTTTGACGTTAAGAAGTTACCATAGTATTTTTTCACAACCAGACATCAATCCACTGTGAGCGCAAATTTTAAAAATATATATTACAAATAATATATTTTTGGACTCTACTCCAAAAGCTCTTTTCAACGATATATCACATGCGTATGTACGATATAATTTTTTTATTGCGACTGGAGCCACCTCCAATATAAGAGTTTAAAAAAAAATAGCGCTGGCTTTGTGTTTGAGTTATTGTTAGGTGTGACTACTGTGAAAATAGTTTAGACGCTAGACGCCACACTCCTCGAAAAGACTGGCATAACAAGAGGGGAGAATATTGATGCTGTGGGCGAGGATGTGTAAGGGTGTCCACAAACATGAACGACACGGCAGGTCAGGCAATTGGACGGTTCCATGCAGTCTCTGCAGCATATTGTGATGAAAGACTTGAAGATGTTTCTGTATAAAACTCAGATGGTGCATCAACTACTGCCCGCAGACCACCAAGCTCGTCTGGGATACAGACAGCGCATCATAAGCCTCAACCATGAAGAGGAGGACGATTTTCCTTCAAAATTAATCGTTATTGACGAAGCAGAATATTCCAGCAGAATATTCACTTTAGGAGTACTGAAAGCCCGCGTATTATTCAAGAATTGCCTTTACATCCACTAAAAGTTACTGTGATGCGGCTTCTATGCTGTGATTGGCCCTACTTTTTCTCGATAACTGTCACTGACGAGTGATCATGTTGCGTGACTTTTTGAATAAACTGAGGTTGGAGCACATGCTGTTTCAACAAGACGCTGTCACTGCACTCACAGCAGGCGTCACAATGGACTTAGGTTAGGTTAGGTTCAAGTGGCTGCCTGCGCCCTAAGCATAAACACACTTAGACCAGAGTACGTCCATTGCGATACCACAGGATCAGGGAATTTCCCCCGTCCTACCTTAGGACCAATTGGAGCTTCTAATGAAACGATGGAGGTTCCTACCATTCGTGTTACCCAGTTCACAGAGGCTGTCGTAGAAGTGAGCTCTCAAGTGAAGACTTCTTCTGACATAGAGAGCCGGACAAGTGCAGAGAAGATGTAGAGTTGTCTCCTCCTCCTCCACCTCGTCCCTACAGCTTCTACAATAGTCGTTAGAGAAAAGACCAAGCCTACCTTCCAATGAGATATTGTCTGATATGCTTCCTGTTAAGGAAGACCAACCTCTTCGAACGTGGACTCAGTGAAGGACACTTTGCAAACCGTTGTACTATCCAATATTTGTTTGTATCTGGACGATTGTTGTGTGTAGGCATTTGATAGAGAAGAGCAGTATTGTGTGGTCAGCGAACATACCAATCATAGATGTTGTCTGTGTAGGAAGAGGAATATCTCTGATGAATATATTAAAGAGTAGTGGCCTTAAAGCGCTGCCTTGTGGAACTCCAGCTCGTGTTGTATATAGCTTTTAGTAGTTGATGTGGAATTGTCGGTGGGTTAGATAGCTTTTGATTATTAAGTAAAAGCCAATTGGGAGAATGCTTTCAGGTTTCTGCAATAGGGCAGGATGCCATACGGTGTCAAATGCTTTTGCCACTTCTAAAAATACTTCAACGCAGAATCTTTTTATCTTCCGCGTCAGTAGCGCTTTTATTAAATTTTCGTATCGTCAGAATTCGAACTGCTGGTGCAGTATTACATTTAGGCCTGTCAATATTGTTGCCATTCAGTCATATTGTAATCGTTCTAAGATTTTAGACAGAACTGGAAGTAAACCGATTGGTCTATATGATGTTGGTCTGGTTGCGTCTTTTCCGGGTTTTGGTATTAATTATTTCCGTAACTTCCAAACTTTGGGAAAATGTTGTGGTATAATCATTGTGATATACATACATTTTTAAGGTACTGGAGTGCTTTCTTGGGTAATCTGTATAGTAAAGGGTGAGCAGATAAGAACGATGGGAAAAGAAATTTAAATAAAACAACAACTGTGTGAGATATCAAATTAATTTTAGCTTTATTTTGAAGCTACATTCATGCCATTTTGTATGGAATAGCACATAATTTAAACGGTCGCCTCGCCTTCGCTGGCAGTGCTTCAAGCGGTCGGTCCAATTTTTGATAACTCAGTCCAATATATGTGGCGTTATTCCAAAAGGCAATAGCGTCTCGAAAGTTGGCCTCGAGCTCATCTAAAGTGGTTGGCTTGTTAGCATAGACTAAGAACTTGACGTAACCCCATAGAAAATAATCGAGGGGTGTCAAGTCGCATGATCGCTGCGGTTAGTTGATGAACGTTCGCCGTGAAATGACCCAGTCGACAAATTTCTCCTTCACCACTTCGAGCGTTGCGTCGCTTGTATAGGTGCCGAATCGACATTTCTGGGTCTTCTTCGATACTGGCTGCTACGGTAGCTATGTTTCTTCACTTCGCAGCGATCTCTATCTGGTTGGTAGCTCAAAGTCCAAAAGAGTGTACTCACGCTCAAACTTTTCGTTGCATCGAATTGCCTGCGTACTGAAGCCATGATGACGACCGACCTCACGACGAAATTCACGTTTCGTATTTACAACTGACTCGGAGTTTCGATAATATTTTTAATAATTTCCACACGTTCGGGAAGCGTCAAATGATGCATGATGAAATGACAACTTACTGAATATTTTGACATTGGTAACTTTGACAGCTGCTGAAACATAACAATTCGAAAAACTACCATTGCTATATGGTCACCCTTTAGTTCTCCCGTTAAAAGGTCATATCCTGGAGCTTTTTTATGTTCCACTCTATGTCTGATAGTTTGTTTTATTTCAGAAATGTGATTCACGTTCGGTTTTGACACAATTGCTGTTTTTGTCTGGAAAGCAGCTTCATTTATTGTGTCAATAATTTTAGGGTTATGTTGAAACATCCTTGGAATGCGTTTCAGTCTGTTTTGTTGTTAAAATGTTGTAGTTGTTCCACTTTGGTCGTGGCGTCGCTTAAGTATTCTAATACAACAGGAAAGTCGGTTAGATGACAGGAGAGTCGGTCGGCAAAATTTAGTTTTAAGTTTTGAATGACTGATGTTTTTTGTTACGCAAAAGTCAAGTAAGTTTAGTTTTTTTTCTCCGGGTCAGTTAGCCAGTATGTTGGTTCTCCAGTACTTATATACTTACAGTTGTTAGTTTTGAGGGCACTTAGCAAATTGTTACCTTTCTTTCTTGTTATTCTTGAAAACCCCAGTCCATGTGTTTAGCATTAAAGTCTCGTGCTTGTCCCAGTGGTTTAGTATAAGTATCGCATTGCTCTTTTAAGATGAGAAGTACCTAATGGAACAAAACTCAAGGTCCAAATAAAAATAATAAAATATAAAGAGAAGCGAATAAAATTCAAATTTCTCCAACCACTACACCAAAATGAGTTCTGCCTGGTAGTACAATGGACCGAAAATTGAGTCTGAGTGCTCAGGGATTTGGATAAAAAAAAATATCTAAAGCAAACCCATAGATACAAAAATCAGTACTATTCACCATTACGGTACAGACTTGAGGCCAAAAAACAACCAAGAAATTTTGCTCTTCGAATGCCTAGAATTATTTTAAATTAAGCAAATAAAACACTCAAACTTTGTAGAAACATAGTACCTCGTTCGAAATCCTGCAATACAATCTGAAATATTCAATATTGAAACATAAAACCACAACAAAATTCACATCCGACTTGCTTGATGTGTTATATGCATGGTCAGCAGCTTAATCAATTTTCTCATTAAGTACAGATTTCCCTTTGTAATTCAATAATAATTTCTCTGTAGCGTATTTTTTTAATTATATATATTTCAACACCGGACGTGAAGGAAAAACAAAGAAACATTTCCCCTGACACATACAAGCACGTGCCTCAACGATGCGATGAATTGGGACATTTATGCGAGCAGTCAAGTAGGAGACGCGAGTGCAAAATGTGAATGGAAGCTGTTGACATTCAAATGGCATCTGATGAAAGTGTATTTCAAACAAAAACTTAGAGCGATTCTTTTTTATTAGAAAAAAGTTTATTCAAATGTTTCGCTACAACTCTGAAGGACATTCTGAGTGGGTTTTTTTTTTACAACCTTCCCACTCATATCGATGGTTTCATTGTATCTACGTAAGTGATTTTTATTTTTTTTTCGAGAAAATAGATTGTGAAGACTTGTTTCCACCACCACAATTGACTTCGTGTGGGTATGTTGCGAACATGCTTTCCACTTAAATTTTTTATATCAAATGAGCACAACTAAATTGGAAAAAAAGGGAGCTACTCTCGTAAAGGTGGGAGGAAAGAGTTTTATTTTAGTTTGCACTTAACAAATAATCAAATATTTAAATGTTTCCTAAAAGCTGAAGATTAAGAATAGTAACGACTAGGATAATGATTTAGTAGAGTGTTACATCGACCAGGTGATAAAGTGTTATCCATTTCGAGCTTGGGATTTGACACCCCTGTCATATGGCATCTGTCTTCCATAGTGACAGATGGATATTACAGTTAGTTACAATATGGATCATTTAACCACCGCTCAACGCTTCATCTTACTACAAAAATAATAGTTCTGTAATATCTGTTTATCGTGCTTTAAGGATTGATTATGGTCGTCATAATTGCCTATATGAGCAAACAATTCGAAACACGATCACCAAATTCGAACAAATCGGTAGTGTTTGTGATGTCGTAAGGTTGTGCATCATCGTAATGCCGGATCAACTGAAAATATAGGCGCTGTGAGTGCCTCAATGATTGAAAACCCGGAGTTTTTTTTTTCTTTTTTTTATAATTTAAGCGAACCAAAGGGGATATATATAGATAGATGGAGAGAAAGTAAGAAAGATTGGTGTTGTGGTTTGAAACTCAGGTGGTATCAAGTTTCAGTAAACTCGAAGGGTGGGGAGCATTTTTGTTTTGCTGTTATTGTCATTGCTTATGATTCACAGTATTTTTTTCAGTCCTGATGTCGTCATCACGATCAAGTTGCACTTTCAGCCATGTGACCACTCTACTGCCAGTGTTATGCCTTCGCAGTAGAGTTGACTTAGCTTTCTCAATTGATCGACTTTTTTATTTATTTCATTCGAAATAAATAGATGATTCTTAGCATCAGGATTTGAACCATTAACCTACAGCGTGACAAGCGATGATGTTACCAATACACCACGACCACCCTCGTTGTCAATTTGACACATCGCTCAGCAATTGGACATTTTCTCCAGCTCCGTTAGACATATGTTGTGCTTGCATTTACATCTGAATCAAAGCTAACTTAAAATCGAATGCCTGCTGACCATAGAATGCGCAGAACATACGCCACACAGTGACCCATGTAGGCAAAAGTGCTTGCATAATTCAATTTTCGGGTGAGTCTATAATGCAAAACTTTTAAATTCACTGGATTGACAGATGTTTGGAGCTCTAGAGATCGAAAAAAAATATGTCATTACGATCAATAGTTTTCCTTGTAGAGTCAGTCAAAGTAGAGTAATTTTTAAGGTCACCTAAAAATATATATTTTTTTTTTTTTAAGGTTTGAGTGCAAAAACTAGGCAAAGCGTTTCAAAAAATCATTTCCTTTTCTTTTTTGCGTGATATATTTCTTTATTTGTAAAATCAAAAATGAACACAATTTTCTTTAATAAATTTTTTAAAACTATTTAATTTAATGTTTTGTTTTTTTTTTCGCGATCGATAAAATCTTTGTGCTACTTGAAAGGGAGGGGGTTAAGGTCACGATAAGTCAAATCATGGAAAGTGGTCTGGATAAGGCTACGAGATGTGGCCTTGTAATCAATCCAGATAAGACCGAAATGATGTTATTCACCACTAAAATCAAGCTACAGGAATTCACTCCCCCAAATTAGACGGTCAACCACTCTCACTATATTCCAGTGCAAAATACCTTGGCAAGATCCTAGATCCGAAAGTTATAAATAGTTGGAAACTTAACATAGAGCAGCGGGTTAAGAAAGCAAGTGTGGCTTTCTATGCCTGCAGCAGAAAATTCGGCAAAAAATGGGTCTCCAGCCAAAGATAACCCTATGGATGTACACAGCCATTGTGCGTCCAATTCTTACCTATGGCGCCTTAGTATGGTGGCTCACCTTATATAAGAAATATAACATCAACAGAATCAAAAAAGTATAAAGATCGGCTCTAAGTGTGATCCCCCTTGAACTCCATATTCAATTTTCAGCTATATGCACCGCCATCCGGCTCAGGGAAACTGGGTGCTGGACAGTAAAGCCATAAGGCCATTGTACAGCTCTGGAGATGATACCAAGTGAACTGGTGATATTTTCGACCGATTACAGGCCTCCCACGCTCGACTTCAGCAAACCTTTTTCAGTAAAGTTCCCTACCAGAGTAGAATGAAAGGACGGAATGGTAATCAATGACTTTGATATCTGTATATATACGGTTGGTTTGAAAATGGACTGCGGGGTTGGCGCAGGCATTTTCTCGGACCAACTGAATATATCGAAATCATTCTGTCTCCCAGACTTTGCTAGTGTCTTTCCAGCGCAGGTTCTCGCGATTCGGAAGGCTTGCCGCATACTAAAAAATCTCCCAACGTCCAACCTAAATATAGCTATCTTTTCTGAGAGCCAAGACGCAATCAAAGCTATTGATTCGGTTACTATAACCTAAAAACTCGTAAAGCAATGCCAGTTTGAAAAAAATGAACAAAGTGTCCATTCTGGAATTACCCTCATAAGAGACCCAGGATACAGTAATTATGTGGGTAACGAGCAAGCAGACGAGCTGGCCAGGCGAGGGTCAGCCCTTAACGGCTCGCTAGCAGAAAGAGTCAATATTCCGATAGGAGTCGTTAAGGGCAATTTACGCCTTCACTTCCTTTAGCTAGCCAATCTCGGGTGGAACAACCTTACCAGTTGTGCCATATCAAGAAAGATATGGCTTAGCTTCAACAGACCTAAATCAAGCGAGCTACTAGGTAGATTAAGGCCTGATATTGCCAGAATTGTAGCCATTATTACAGGCCACTGGCCTATAGGGGACCACGCGGCCAAGCTTGGCATTCCTCACAACACACTATCGGAGCTGCAAAGACAGCAACGAGAGGGAAACTCTTTTCCACTTTCTTTGCAGTTGTCCTGCCCTAGCAAGGACCAGGCAACGCACGTTAGGTAAACCTTTCTTTGACGATTTCAGAGAAGTAGCCTCTAAACGGATTGGAGAACTAATCCTGTTTCTCAACTCCACGGGCTGGGTTTAATTTTGTCTTTCTATCTCCAATAACACACTTAAACAAACAGGGTACACGAGTTTTTGTGGTATCAAAACGGCGCACTCAGCGCTAATTGGGTTCTTTTTCGAACCACTTTACCTACCTTCCTACCTAATGTTTTTTGAAACACTATTTTCGGCACACTTTTTCGATTTTAGGTTAAGTTTAAAAAAAAAAACGTCTGATAGGATCCGACCTCAACTCGAAACTCAATGGAAAATTAATTTCTTTGTAAACATATACCTTTTTTTATAATTTGCGCGCACCAAAGAGGATATGAATACTCTTATACTATTACAGGACAAGGGCGTTGTGAAGAACAGAGAGAGAGAAAGAAAGATTTTAGTGTAGTGGTTTGAAACTCAGATGGTATTAAGTTTCTGTAAACTCCAAGGGTAGCGTCCAGATAACTGGGGAACTTGTTTGTTTTGCTTTTTGTCATTGCTCATGATTCACAGTATTTTTTCCCGTCCTCCTGATGTCATCATCACGATCAAGTTGAACTTTCAGCCATATGACCACTGTGCTGCCAGTGTTATGTCTTCGCAGTAGAGTTGACTTAGCTTTCGTAATTGATCGACTTTTTTATTTATTTCATTCGAAATAAATAGATGATTCTTAGCATCAGGATTTGAACCGTGAACCAACAGCGTGACAAACGATGATGTTACCACTACACCACGGCCACCCTTAAAGAACTCAATTGCATGAACTTCTATGGTTGTGTGCTAGAGAGATTTGATTTAAAGAGGTCAGTCAAATGAATTTTTTTTCTCGTCAAATGTAGAAATCGAAAAGAAGTTTGTAAAAATTTCAGTTTTTTTTTTTTAATAAAACATAACGTAGATGTTGTTCTTCCACCCTACAGAATTATAACAATTACGATAAAGAGGCAGTTCCAGGAAATTATGAAATCATGGAAATATCAACTAGAGTGAATCTTCAATCTTCATATTGCATGGCGGCATTTAGAAAGGAAAAGTAAGGAGGAATTAATTTTTACATTACAAAGTAAGTGGGATTGGAATGGATCATCGGGGCAAGGAGCCTACAAGCAAAAAATAAATACACCAGATGGTAAAACAGATGCATACATGTTTATAGCCTGAGTTATTCCACTGAGGATTAACAGTTCAAATGGTAAACATTGGAGGAACCCTCGACCATCATCAGTTCATTTTTGCCGACCCACAGTATTTCAATATCCAAAAGGGCACTGCCGAACTCATAAAAAGCACAGTCAATGATATCAAAAGTCAAATTGCTGATCTTCAACCTACAGAATATAAAGCTAATGAAGAAATGGAGATAGTTGTCAATCGCGAGTTCTTTTTAACTATGACTGACGGAGAAGTATTGAATGAAATAACAGATACGAAGTCAACGCGGTCATGTCCCATATGCAAAAGAAAACAAAAAAGCTTCAACAATCGAGATGAATCAAATAATGATGAACATAACTACGAATATGAAATCATGGAATTTATTTTGAAACTTGCATATACTGGGTGGCTGACATGAACTGTTACCAACTTCATGTCGCTGTGTCTGCTAAACTACGATTGACAGCAATTTCAAAATTTGACAGTTGGTAACTCATTTCATTGTTGACAAGCGTGCGTAAGGTTTTATTTTATCGTGTGTTTAGTTATTTGTTCTGTCGACAATGGAATTCAAACGTAATATTGTTACTTGTGTTGCCCTTTTTTGGCTGGAAAATCACAACTATTGTTCGTGAGCTGAAACCTTTGAAAGTGAACAAAATGTTTGTGCATCGCACCATATCGCGTTACAACGAAGCCGGCAGCATTGCAGAACTCTATGCAGGTGGTCCAGAAAAGACAGCAATATCGTCAACAGTGATTCGAAGTGTGAAGGCCAGAATCGAATGAAATCCTCGGCGTCGAGGAAGAAAAATGAAAAAAAGATTGAGTGGAAAAAGCAAAGGAATTGATCTGCTTGCCAATTGTGGCCAATTGCCAAACATCGTCTTCTCTGATAAAGCACCATTTCCAATTAAGCCAACAAGCAAAATGATCGCGTATACCTGACAGAAATAATGGCCACCAGGAAGCAAGCGCCGGCGTTTTTGATGGTTTGGGCCGCAGTGACAGCCGATGGTCAGTCTCCGCTCGAATGTTTGGACCGTGGCGTTAAGATGAATGCAATGGTTTATCGTGAAATTGTATTGGAAACTGTACTGCAAATATTTCAGCCAAAACCTTCCAACAGGACTCTACACCTTCCCACAAAGCCCGAGCAAATCAAGAATGGCTGCGACAAAACGCTCCGAACTTCATTTCCTCGACACAATGGCTATTGAATTCTCCTGAGGCGAATCCATTAGACTTTTCTGTCTGGGGTATTTTGAAGGCCAAGATTGGCATTAAAAAAATACTAAACAACGGACGCGCTCAAGTTAGCGCTACGCGGGGAATTGAAGCTCATTCCACAGACACACTTGTGTGCAGCGTGCGTTAAATTTATTGACCGGACGAATCAGGGGCTCGTATAACTAGAGTCAATAGAGAGGTAATAACGAGGTTTAAAGTAATACTTAATATTTTCAATTGCAAAGAAAAGGTTAACACTGTCAAATTTGGGGAGTATGCCAAGAAAACAACAGAGTTATTAAAGTAATCCGAAAAACAACTCACACCTACTCTTCATAAAATTTGGGGTCATAGTCAAAGTATAATCGTGTATCAATCGTTGCCACTTGGAGAATTGTCAGAAATCCAAAAATAAAGACAACAAGAATTATAGATATCAAAATACTTTCAAGGATGCGGCAGAATGAAGACCTTTTCAACATACTTGTAGCCTCATCGGTCCCGCTCATTTTTTTTGCTAAAGCATGTCAGAACCGAAATAGATCTCAAAGCACAATACTCTCCAGATGTCATAAGTTTATTAGACATTACCCAGGATGTTGTTTTTTTTTTCTATTTAAATTTTTAGTTCGTTTACTATTTTTCTCCACTGCTTGACTTGAAATGTATCACTGAAATAGTTTATTATGTACTAAAAGAAACATATAAAATTCTCCACTGCTTTGCTCGAATTAGCTTTTAGACACCCTGTTATTACTTCAATCATGGACTATTGACTATTTTTAATGTAAAATATTCCTGTGGGGAGGAAGTCTTATTTCAGCAGAAGATTCTGAAACACCCTGTAAAACATTTTTCTCAAAATTCACCAATTTTATAGCCTTGGGAATTTACTTTAAGCAGAAAAGAAAATTGTCTTCATTCATTTAAGAGTTATGATTTTTGCAAGTAAAAAAGTCAAAATGAGCCACTGTGCGCCGATTAAGTGCTGGGAAATCAACAAGTTGAGGTCAATTTTTCGAACAAAAACTTCAGTGATGAGGCCCATTTCTCTCTCAGCGGCTACGTAAGCAAACAAAATGGTAGAATTTGTGGTTCTAAGAATCCAAATGTGATCGTTGACAGGCCATTGCATACATCACGAGTGACAGTTTGGTGAGCACTGTGTTTCGGTGGCGTGATCGGGCCGTGTTTTTTTTTGTAACGACTAAAGCGCTACTCTTACGGTGGATTCTCTGCGCTGTGGTCAAATGATAACCAATTTTTTTTTACCTGAGATTGAAGACGGAATGCGAGCCACATGTGGTTCCAACAGGACGGGGCCACGTGTCACAAAACACAAGCAAATTTGCTTTAATAATTTTTATTGTATTTAAATTTGAAATTTTAACCCTCTATATCCGGTGTTTTGTATTCGGCAATCAATCATTTTGCTGTGGACATTTCGCAATGCGTTATCACTTGGGAATTTGTTTGCATTCTATGGATTTCTTTATTTGGAATTCGTTTCCCTGTTTTCCATTTGTGGGCCATTACATACCTAAAATTTCGCGCGAAGTTTTTCAAAATATACGAACATTATTCATTACGGTTACGGTCCAGCATGCAGATGGATATACTAATCGCTTGGTCATAGCTTAAAAGCTTCGTTTATTGATATCCTCTATACCACTGGTTTGGGGGTGTGAGAGAGTATTTCTCGGATGCGAGGTATGGAATTATTTAGGAAATAAAAAATCAGCATAAAATTGTGATTCGTTACTCTATGAAAATTATTTTCAGAACGTTTCATGTAAATCAACCCAGAACCCGGAAAAATATTTCTTTGCAGCTGAAGTATAAATCATGGAAAGTAACCTTTCAAAATATGTGTGTATAAAACATAAGAACTAAGGAAAGGATAAGGCTGCATTTTAGCATAGCAATATATCTTTGGCGTAACTACGTGGTGAATATGAAATTTATGATCGGACTTTTTAATGTTATTGCATAGTTGCGCCGTGGCGCAGTGGCCAATACTTTAGACTACTAAGCGAGAGTTTCACGTTTCGAATTTCCGGAAACACCAACAAAACTGTCATTACGAAGCTTGTCAATACCGTTCGGAAACTGCAATAAAAGGCGAAGGTATACGCGGAATATATAACACGTCACATTATAAATGAACGCACAAATATAGATTTCGGACATAGCCAAGACCAACATCGCTGCCGTAGTCATGGTGGTTGAGGCGTTGTGTCTACACCTCAATGGCTGGAAGTTCTACTCTTTGCGAGGCATTTTAATATTAGTTTACTAAAAAAAAAGAGACTAAAACAGCTATTTAAGGACAGCAATAATGGCAATTTCTCATTTCTAATTGCATAACACAGGAATAGTAATTCTAGCAACCTCTCCTATCAATGGGCGAATGGAATGGGCGGACTAAAACCACATTAAATTATTCATCGACACCAAAGCTAAAGCGACCTTTCATTCTCGTAGATGGCGAAGAGACTACAACCCGGATCTGTGCTTCATGACATGCGATGCGAAACACAATCCTCTCCCTGCTTCCAGAACAGTCCAGCCGGATTTCCTGAATGATCAAACCCGTCCAGTCGTAATCGATATCGGAATCCAAATCCCACTAACTGCTTCCGTACAAAAGTCGTGATGGAAGGCCAACCGAAATAACTTCGCTAATGAGCTCGACCCATGTGTATTCCACCGACGACCCACAACTATGACAGATTCGTTAAAATTGTTGTAGCAACCGCTAGAAGCATATTTCCTGTGGTTTTCGAAAGGAGTACATACCTGGATGGACCGAAGAAAGCGAACGAGTTTTTGACAAACTTTGAGGTATCTGAAGACCTCAAAATTGGCAATGAACTACTGAGATCGCTTCACGAGACCCGCAAAAAGAAATGGATATCAACTGTTAACTGTCTTAACTTCACCCACTTTAGCAAGAAAGCATGGAGTCTACTAGGCAAACTCGGAGGAAGCAACAGCTCTAACACAATCAGTTTCTTCATAAATCCGAACAAAGCAGCTAGCCGTATAGTAGACGTTTCGTGCGCCTCCGTGGACAAGGAACATACAATCACCATAAAACATGCGTTTTCAATTTCGTTGAGTTGAGGCAAAGGTTCTTTGCTTTAGACCACATTCGAATATTTAATAAGTCCGCATTGACCTTTGATCCTCCGAATTCCACTAAGCCAACAATGGCGTATAACCCCAGGAAGTTAGTTGACATAATGGGAGAAAAGAAGAGGACCAAGAATAGACTCTTGTGGTACGCCACTTACTATGGGAGCGAAGCTAGATAATCGGTCGTTAATAACAACTGATTGCTGTCGGTCCTAGATACAAGTGTATCAACTTAGTAGAATTACCGGAGAAACTGTGACTATTTCTTAGCTTCGCACATAAAAGTGAATGGTTTACAGTATCGAAGGCCTTGGAAAAATTAAGTAGAGTTAAAAACGTGGCGTAGTTTTTATCAATCATCTTTCATATGTCATCTATAACACATAAATAAAAGCAGATTAGCAGCTATGTTTTGATCGGAAACATGATTGATTGCTTCTTAATTGCTTTTTTGAAGACCTTTGATAGGAATGGTAATATAGCAATTGTTTGCAAAAATTTCCGCGACATTTCAGCTAAAAAAAACATCGACAAATGCGCAATGATTCATATATGACGGATGATTCACTGTGACGGAAAAAAGCCGTGCATAAACCGTATAGTGTGAACGTGTTGCTAATTTGGATTTTCGCCGTTCGGTTTTTTGCTGTCCGGTCAAAGCTGAATAGTGTGAAAAGGGTATAATTATGTATCAGAAAAACATGCACATAAATAAATACATTTTTTGATTGCTTTCACACTTTTTTTTAAATAATTTTAAATTTTGCGAAATTTCACTGTCAGGAAAAAAACAGAGAACTAATCTTTCACTAAATTCTTCTGTCAAACCTAGAAATAGGGTGTCCCAAAGTAATTTTTATAAAAAAAAAACACGGTTTTTTAATTAAAAATTGTAAATGTTTTATTGATTCATAAAGTATACAGTATAGGGTTATGTATGGAATAGCATTTCGGGTAAATGGCCTCCACGACTTTGCTGGCACATACCCACTTTTTTGTCGAAATTTTCCATGACCGTATAGCATAAATGTTGCTGAATTTCGTTGATACAGCGTTCAAATTGCTTCTTCAAGGCGTGGGTGGTCGTGGGCTTTTCGGCATAAACCTTAGACTTCAAAAAACCCCAAAGAAAAAAGTCCAACGGCATTAAATCGCATGATCCGGGTGGCCAATTGTGATCACCAAAACGGGAAATTATACGACCAGGAAATGACTCATGCAGTAATTGAATTGTTTCTCGGGCCGTATGGCATGTGGAACCGTCTTGTTGAAACCACATATCGTCCACATCCATATCATACAATTTAGGCACAAAAAATTGGATTATCATGTCGCGATAGCGAGCATCATTAACTGTTATTGCCTGACCAGCCGCATTTTCAAAGAAGAATGGTCCGATGATGCCTCCAGCCCAAAATCCGCACCAAACTGAATGGAATTCCTCTGAATCTTGAATCTCTCCACAACAGCTAAATATTTCGGAGCCATCCTTCATTCAAAGCTCACCTGTAAAAAAAAACACGGAAGAAAGAATGAAGAAAGCCCTTTGCGCATTCTATGCGTGCAAGAAAACCTTTGGTAAACAGTCTCTGTCTGCCCATGATATACACGGCTACTGCCAGACCCATCCTTACCTACGGAATTATTGTATGGTGAAATGCAACAGACAAAACCAGGTATCTTAAAATACTCACAAAAGTACAAAGATTAGCATGCATAAACATAACAGGGGCACAGAGATCAACACAACAAGCGGGCTTAGAGATGGTGCTAAATATCCCTCCCCTAGATGAGTACACATGATGCACAGCTGCCAAAAGTGCGATTCGTCTCAAATAATCGGGCGCATGGAAGCAAAGCTCCTATGGATACGGATCTATACTCAACAGGTATAGTACCTATAACCGATCTCAACAGAATAACAGATTATATCATACCCTACATCCATTTCGACAAGAACTACTCCATTTTTATTCCCGAAAGGCAAGAGTGGGACTCCAACACATTAATTAATGTACAGGACATTCAGCTCTGCCACAAACAAGAAGCAAGCGGCAGGAGAAGAAGAAAGATCGCCAAAAAGAAGCAACAAGAGGTCAAAAGACCTAGACCTGACGCTATCGTCATTAAAGCGACGGGGTCCCTCTCATACGCGGAGATACTACGCAAGGTGAAGGCAGACCCCAAACTGGAAACAGTGGGAAAGGCGGTAACTAAAATCAGGAGGATACAGAAGGGAGACCTCCTTATACAATTCAAGGAGACGGGAAATAAGACAAACGAATTTAAAGGCGTCATTAGTGAAGCTCTAGCAGAGCAAGCGAATGTAAGTTCGATTACGCATCGCACTACCCTTGAGATCAAAGACATCGATGAGGTCACGACTATAGACGACGTAATCAATGCAATCGAAGCCCAGTTTGGAGTGAAAGTTTCACCGGCAGATATTTTGTCCCTGCGGAGGGCGTACGGAGGAACACAAACAGCAACGATCAGCTTTCCCGCAGTAGACGTAAGAAAGCTGTTAGAAGCAGGAAGGATTAAAATCGGCTGGGTTAACTGTCGCATGCGCGAACGAACCCTCCTTAAAAAGTGCTTCAAATGTTTAGAGTTTGGTCATCTTGCCTGGCAATGCAAAAGCGAGGAAGACCGCTCCAAGCTATGTAGGAGATCTGGAGGAGAAGGCCACATAGCGAAGAATTGCAACAAGGATCCATCCTGCATGTTCTGCAAGAAAGACCACCCGGACGCCGCGCAGCATGTAGCCGGCAGTAGCAAATACCCAGTATTTCGGAGAGCTATTACAAGCAAAATACCATGAAGATTCTACAGATAAATCTTAATCACTGTAGAATAGCACAGGACATCCTAGCACAAACGGCCAAGGACGAAAGCGCTGACGTTATTATGATCAGTGAACCATATAAATGTCCCGAAGAGAACAACAATTGGATCTGCGATAAGGCAAAACAGGCGGCGATATGGATGTGTGGACGCTATGCCTTTCAAGAAACAAACGACCAAGCAGTCGGCTTCGTGCGGGCGAAAATAAATGGGATCCATTTTTATAGCTGCTATGCCCGACCCAGTTTGACGGCCAGCGAGTACCAACTAATGCTGGATAATCTAACCACGGATGCGCTCCAGAGAGCCCCAGTGGTTATAGGAGGAGACTTCAACGCGTGGGCAACAGAATGTGGCAGCAGGCTCACCAACACCAGAGGACAGGTCTTATTGAAGACATTCGCTCCCCTAGCGATAGGCATTGCTAATAAGGGCCGGACAAATACTTACCGGAAGGCTGGAGTAGGGTCCATTATTGACATCACCTTTGCGAGCAACTCCATCCTGAAAACCATAAAGTGGAGGGTCAGTGAGGAATATTCACACAGCGACCATCAGGTGATAATACTGGAAATAAAAGGGAAAAAAACAGTCCAGCTCCCAAAACTTACTGGCCCAAAATGGAATGACAGATCTTTCGATAAGGATGCATTCGAAGAGATGTTGAACGGTGATCAAGCTCCAAGCGGAACAGCGGAGACCCTCGCTCACCACCTCACAGGCACCATCACCACAGCGTGCTACGCATCAATGCCTAGGAGAGCAAACACCAGGAACACATCACCGTGTTACTGGTGGAACGAGGAAATATTCGAACTCCGGGCAAAATGTCTGCAAGCCCGGCGTAAAGTCCAACGATCAAGAAGGAGGGCGGATTTCCAACAATGCCTGGACACCCTTAGACTGGCGAGACGTAGCTTAAATAGAGCCATTAAGGAAAGCAAAACTGCATGCTTTAAACGTCTCTGTCAAGAAGCCGACATCAACCCATGGGGCTCGGCATACAGAATGGTGATGACAAAATTAAAGGGCTATAGGACTCCTCAAATAACATGTCCGATAATGCTGAGATCCATAGTAGAGTACCTCTTCCCTCAAAGGCCTGCTGCTATGTGCAATATTATACGAGAAGTCAATCCAGAAGATATTCCTTTAATTACTCACGAGGAACTGCTAAGGGCATGCAGCAAGATAGGTGACAACAAGGCTCCGGGACCCGACGGCATCCCGAACAAGGCAGTAAAGGCAGCTGTAACAAAAAGACCAGACCTATTCATAACAACAATGAAGCAGTGCCTTGAAGAAGGAACCTTTCCCGAAAAATGGAAAACGCAGCATTTGGTCCTACTGCCAAAAGGAAAGAAGCCCCCAGGAGAACCATCATCCTATCGCCCAATATGCCTATTAGACACCATGGGAAAGATCCTCGAGAAGATAATCTATAATAGATTACTCGCAGTAGTAGAAGAGAAAGGAGCCCTCTCAGATCACCAATTTGGCTTCAGAAGAGCACGATCTACTGTTGATGCCATAAGAGCGGTAGTCGATATCGCCAAAGGTGCCATCGAAGGAGAAAGATGGCTCTACGGCACAAAGGAGTATTGTGCAGTAGTAACGCTGGACATTAAAAACGCATTTAACTCTGCGAACTGGTCGTTTATTAGAAGGTCACTTGCCAGGATGGATACGCCATATTACCTGCTACGGATAGTGACGAACTACTTCAACAACAGAAAGCTGAGGTACAATACCGATGAAGGCGTAAAATACTACAACGTAACTGCGGGAGTTCCACAGGGATCGGTTTTAGGGCCACTATTGTGGAACATCATGTACGACGGAGTACTACGATTAGCGTTACCTGGGGGAGTAACGATAATTGGATTCGCCGATGACATTGCAGTCGTGACAGTAGCTAAACAGATCCGTGCAGTAGAATCAGCTACAAATGAAGCAATTGCCCGGATAAAAGATTGGCTAGTATCCGCCGGACTAGAACTAGATGACCATAAAACAGAAGCTGTTCTTATAACCAGCCGGAAAACTGTCGAATTTGCCAACTTTCAGGTTGGTAACCAAACCATCAGGTCGAAAGAGGCAGTTAAATACCTTGGAGTAATGCTTGACAACAGGCTACGGTTTAAAACGCATGTTGATTTTGTTACCAAAAAAGCATCGCAAATGCAGGGAGCTCTCTCGCGTATCATGCCTAACATCGGTGGACCTGGATACGCTAGAAGGATTCTACTCTCTAGAGTTATCACCTCAGTTCTGTTATATGCCGCCCCAGTCTGGGCGGAGGCACTGAGGACGAAGGAGACCAAAAGGAAACTATCGTCATCATACAGACTCTGTGCGCTACGGACAATCAGCGGCTTTCGAACCATCTCTGACGAAGCTGCATTTGTCATAGCTGGAATGGTCCCCATCGATATTCTCGCAGATGAAATGCTGAGGATATATAACAGAAGAGCATTGAGTCATCACGACGCCACTGGTATCAAGGTGATAAAAATTGAAGAAAGGGCAGCGTCAGCAGCTATGTGGCAAGCTCGTTGGGCTAATACAACAAAAGGCAGATGGACATACAAACTTATACCGACAATCCAAGATTGGATAAGTCGAAAGCATGGAGACTGCAACTACCATCTAACGCAGTTCCTGTCTGGCCACGGTGGCTACCGCAAATATCTACACCGATTCGGACACGACAACTCACCATCCTGCCCGGAATGCCCAGGTGAAGATGAGGATACGGAGCACGCAGTGTTTTACTGCACACGTTTCACGGCATGGAGAATTACTCTGCCAAGTCCGTCATTACTCCTCGACCATATGTTACGGTTGGAAGAAAATTGGATGGCAATATGTTCTTTCGTAACAACTCTACAAAAAGAGTTGCGGAGAATAGAAAAGCTAAGAAGAGCAGCAGAAGCAACAGAAGCATCAGAAGCAGCAATACAAGAAGCATAGCATGAATTGCTAACCAGCCCCGCGAAGTAATACCTAACGGCAGTCCCGCGGGGAGAGTGGTTGAAGTGTGTAGGGTGTGTGTTTAGTACGTAGGCGTATTCCTGGCATCGAGTACTCAGGTTTGCGAATCGTGCATGCTAGTAGCACTCGGGCTACTAGTATCTATGAAGATTACACATCCCTGGCGCAATCCAAAAAAAAAAAAAAAAAAGGACACTCAGCTCTACACTGACGGGTCTTAAATGGATATCGGAACTGGCTCCGGAGTTTTTTGCGAGTCACTTAAAATTAACCATTCATACAAACTCCCAAATGATTGTAGCATCTTTCAAGCTGAGGTATTTGCCATTGATAGGGCTGTACAGACTATACATAGCAAAAAAATAAATCCTTCAAAGATTACTATTTTCGTAGATAGTCAAGCGGCAATCAAAGCACTAGGCAGCGAGGAAATCAGATCGAAAACAGTTTCCAGATGCCGTAATACGTTGAACAGGATATGCAACATCCATGACGTAACTCTCTGCTGGTTTCCTGGATATAGCAATATAAAAGGAAACGAGACAGCAGATAAACTAGCTAAAAAGTGATCTGCATTGGATTTTCAAAATACTCCGATATCAGTAGAAGCTCCAATAGGTGAACTAAAAAGGAAAATAGACCTAAAAGCAAGAGAACTGATTAACTCCGCAGGGTTCGCCAGGATCGACTGTGTCATATCCCGCAGCTTATGGCCGACAGTCGATGAAAACAGAACAAAAAGACTATTGGCGTGCTAACAGGACACTGCGCGATAGGGGAAATGGCTGCAAGACTAGGCATCAACACACCCGATACTGCAGGAGCTGGCAAGATATAGAGGATACAAAAACCATCAAACACTTGTTATGTGATTGCCCAAATCTTCAAAACCACTGCGTCCGCATATGGAAAACAGACTTTTCTGACGAACTAGGGCATCTCGTACAAGTTCCACTTAGGAACAGGCTAGTTTGCAACAGAACCCACCTAAAGACAAAGGTTTTAAACATAGGTTCCACAGAACAAAAAAGGAAAACACAATGGACCGTATGGCCCCTGTCATAAGCACTTAGGTGCACTTCCTTCCAACCTAACCTAACCTAACCTAACATTCCCAAAAATCACTCGTGGATTTCCTGAACCCCAAATTCGAAAATTTTTACGATTAACCAAGCCATCAAGATGGACATGAGCCTCATCGCTGAACATGATTTTGTTTGAAAAAACAGCATCCACTTGTTGCTGTTCCATAACTATTTTAACGAACTCTCTTCGCTGTGCATGGTCAGGCTTCAGTTCTTGAGTCAATTGCGCTTTGTATGCATGAAGATGTAAATCTCTCATGGGAATACGCTGTATAGAGCTTCTCGAAATGTTCAATTCCAGACCACGGTGCCGAATTGATGTTCCTGGACTCTCAACTACACTCTCACGAACTGTTTCGATGTTTTGTGTTGAACGACTTGTTGAAGGACGGCTAGAGTGTCTAAGATCACTAATTAATCCAGTCTCCCTGAATTATTAAATTAATCTTTTCACAGTTGATGAAGTTAAATCACTATTCCGGCCATATTTTGTATGAAAATTGCGAACTATAGCTGCCAAATCTTCATTATTTTTAAAATATTGCTCAACAATGAAAACGCGTTGTTCTTTCGTGTAGCACTCCATTTTTAATAACCCTGAACTGTCAGCTGTCACGATGTCTTTTTTTTTTTTTGTTGGTAACTCTTTACCGCACAAATGCCGCAAAATTCAAATCTTGCTTGAATTTTGGGATACCCTTTATAAGTAAACTGGCAAGTTTTTATATTAGAAAGAGCTTACGCTTAGTTTTTATTGAGCTGTTTAAAGACGATTCACATATGAGATGCGGACCGTTTAATGGTTTTCCTTTTCAGATAATTTAATTGGATGAAGGAAAGTTGCACAATCAAAACATCCCAAAGGAAGAGCTTTTGTTTGTTGGCGGAAATTTGAACGGACATGTCGGGAAAACAAATGAAGACTATGAAGACTGCCATGGAGGACTGGGGTACGGCACCAGGAATTCTCCAGGTGAAGACATCCTAAGCATGTGCAAGTCATACGGTCTTATCGTGCCAAATATCATGTTCGTCATGATCACTTATAGCAGTGGTGGAAATGATACCCAGATTGACTACCATTTGGTAGCCAGTTTCATGAAGCCCCGGGTTAAAGATTGCAAAGTGATCCTGGGAGAGGCGATCGCCCAGCAACACCGTCTCCCCCTGACAGAAATTTCTATGGAGACGGGGAAGAAAACAAATAAGCAAACAAAGGTGGCTGAGAAAATCAATTAGTACAAACTGGACAAAGGAAAAGGCGAAGTTTTTATTACCAACATGACAAATTACCTCTTTACCATCATCGATGAGGTCGGTGATGAGGAGTGCAGAGCACAAGATATGTGGGATTCCCTACAGCGATCTTGCTTGGAGAGAGCCAAATCACTGCTTGGAACGTCGAAAGGCCCCTGCCAACACGCCAAAGAAACATGGTGGTGGACAGATGAAGCTAAAGTAGTGATACGGGAAGAGAAAACGGCTTTCAAGTCTTGGTCAAAGTGCTCTTCTACTAATAGAAATGAAAAAGCTCGCCTTGAAGTGATATATAGATGTTGCAAAGGTCTCGCGAAGAAGAAGTGCGCTCAATTACAAGCAAAAAGTATGGAAGGCCTCTATCGGGAGTTGGAGGAAATATCGTCTTCGGCGTTTGATAGGAACCAGGCTATCCAGGAGCTTCGACAAAACAACTTGAATAAGGGAGCAACTATCTTCAAAATAGCCGCCCAGAGAAGAAGAAATGCTCAGGAGGTTCGTTCCCCAAAGTTCATTAACAATGCTCAAGGCCAGCTTCTTGTGGAAGACGACAAAATTCTCCACAGATGGCGACAGTATTGTGAAAGACTTCTGAATGAATAGTTTCCCCGGCTATACTTTCCAAGAGCCGCTCCTAACCATGACGAAATATCCGACATTACTGTCGAAGAAGTTAGGAATGCCGTCAAATACTCCAAAAAAAGAAAAGCGGTTGGGCCAGACGAGATACCCTCTGAGTTCTGGAAAAAGATGGGAGATATCGGGTCCAGATGGGTCATGATTCTTATATCCAAACTTATTAGCGGTGATCCAATGCCTAATCAGTGGAGGGAAAGTTATCTTCTTCCTTTGCACAAAGGGAAGGGCGATACGCGAAACTACGATAACTACTGTTCTGTCAAGCTGATGTCACACACCATGAAGATCGTTGAGCGGGTATTAGATGGCCGACTGCGGAAAATAATAAGGCTATCTGATGACCAGTGCGGGTTTGTCAACAGATGCAATGTAAAGTATAAGGATCATAATGGAAAAACATCGTGATTCTTTAAAGGACTTGCATATGGTGTTGGTTGATTTTGAAAAAGCATTTGATAGACAACCAAGAGATCTCTTATGGGTGACGCTAAGAGAAAAAGGAGTTCCAGAAACTTACGTGCGCACGATCATGGACATGTATGAGGGAGCAAGGCCAAGAGTAAGATGTCCCACAGGAGTCATCGAAGAGTTCCCAATCAAAGTCAGTGTACACCAGGGAAGCGTCCTTAGTCCTTTGCTATTTATAGCAGTCCTTGATTATCTGCTTGAAGGAAAAGTGACAGACCCCAAAGTGCATCAGTTATTCTTTGCTGACGATGGAGCTATCATAAGCGAAGATCAAATGGCCTTGCAACGAGCACTTGATGTATGGGTGGATGTTTTGGAGGGAAATGGGTACCGTATTAGTTCAAAAAAGACACTCTGTCATTCTTATCTGTGCTGCTCGTTCTCTGATCCACACCGGCCTATTTCAGACATATACTTGAAAGGAAAAGTGCTTCCTAAGTGCGAAAAGTTCAAATATCTGGGATCTATGATCAATAGCGAAGCAACTTGTGATCATCAATCATCGCGTAAGCGTAGGGTGGATGAAGTGGCGGGAAAACTCCGCTATCTTCTGTGAT
Organism: Pocota personata; assembly: GCA_963082735.1. Taxonomy (NCBI): domain Eukaryota; kingdom Metazoa; phylum Arthropoda; class Insecta; order Diptera; family Syrphidae; genus Pocota; species Pocota personata. The sequence goes on along the minus strand of OY720429.1, from coordinate 26,346,463 downwards.
CGAAAAATTGCCCCTAAGCTTAAAGGAAGACTCTACACCGCAGTTGTACGTCCGGCGCTCACATACGGTTCACAATGCTAGACAATGTACAAAAAGTACGAGGGCAAATTAACGGCAGCTGAGATGAAGATACTTCGTATGACAGCAGAAGTAACAAAGCGCTTGATAGAATAAGAAGTTCGAAGATTCGAGGAAGCCTTCGTGTAAAAGAACCCATCACAAGCAAGATAGAGCACGACCGGCTCATTTGGTATTATCATGTTCAAAGGAGAGTTCCTTTGAGTCCCGTCAGAAAGGCAATATCAATCAACATTCCTACACGGATCATACAAATGCAAAAACACCAGCATTTGATTGGCCTCAGTGACGAAGTGATCCGAAACCGGGAAGCCTGCCGGTACTTCCTGAGGTCAAACCGGCAAACCCTACAGGCGGACCAGTAGGGATGTAGTAAAGTGGGAGGGTTGTGATCCTTCTACTCCGAATCATAACTTCGCCGTAAGGAAAAGAAGAAGAAGAAGTAAAAGTTGCACTTAAGCGCATCACAAATTCAGAACGAGGATCGTGGCATTATAAGTTTTTTTTTTTTTTTTAATTACTGCAAATACTTGGAAGATTTCATAAAATGTAGTCGCTTAAACATTTTTTCTTTAAATACTCGTATCTACTACAATAACTAGTCAAAGTAATTTAAGTATCTACCTACAGTGATGTAACAAGAGAATATTTTCATCTTTTATTTGCCTAATTATATGCAACAGTTTAATTGTGAGTGGTTAATCTATGCATACTACAATAGTAGCTCACTCACAAATTGCCTCACGGTAGAGAGGCCAGTACTTAAATGCATAGATGCATTTAAATGTGTGCAATTTAAACTACAGTGTATTATTAATTATTATAACCAGTATTTAAATGTATTATTTATTCCATGGAATAGATATTGATTAATAAAAAAAAAATAAATAATAATAACCTGCCCTCTAATTAGTTTACTCCTAGATAAGACGACCCCATTGACAATGTGAAATGAGTGATAGGTATGGGGGTTTTTTTTCCGGCTACGGTGTGATAATTGCAGTGAGTTATGAAGTTGTTGTCGCATTTGGATTCGTAGCTATCTGGGATGAAGTGGCTGCGAATAAAGATAAAATATGATATACGATGGTGTATTAAATGTGGTATGGCATAACGCGTACATACTCGTATTTGGTTGGGAATTACCAAGGTCAAATGTGGCACTGAATTGAAAAAGTGTTGTGCTTCCTCAAAGCACACCATTTCGGTGGACATAAGGACTATAGTCCCTATTGCCTGAAACCATACCGGTGGTTATTGAAAAGATTGTTACTTCTAGATAACTCACAATGTGGGGTAGTTAACAATGCTTGCCATGACCATGAACAGCACTACTGACGTCAAAAGCTATTGGTCGGGGAGGTTTTTATCATCATTTTTTCGAAATTGGCTATACTCGTATGTGTGCAAGTTTCCATCCGGAAAAATGTTTGTGGAATACGATAAGTGGATGGGGTGTGGTTAGGGTAGTAGTACATCTCTTTATGATAAGGGGATATATCGGTTCAATATAGACGAAGAAAGTGAGAAGCAACTGCTCTATGGTAGACCAAATATTTACACTTAGAAAACAAAAGAAACTTTACGCCTTTTTTGTTGATTTTCGAGCTGCCTTTGACTCTCTATCTCCCAAAAAGCATTGTTTTATAAGCTGTACAGAATAGGAATCTCCAGTAAAGTTATTAATGTCTTGAGAGCTTGAGAGATGTATGAAAGGAACATAGCAGGGAGTTAGTGTCTGATAAATTTACTACATCAACGGACGTGAAACAAGGCTGTATCCTAACTGCTTTACTTTTTATCCTGTTCATTAATAACATTATTGAAGTGGTAGGGGTGGCATTGAAATTGGACGAAAAAAAGATTCGTGGATTGAAGTACGCGGACGATATGGTTTTCTTTGCCGGCACTGTCAATGGTACGCAGTTAACAGTCAGCGGTGTACTGCAAGACGTGGAATCAACCTAGAAAAGTCGAAGATGATGGTATTTAGAAGAGGAAGATTTTCCCGAGCGGAGAAGTGGACATTTTAAGGAAAGTAAGTCGAAATAGTCCGTGAATATAAGTACTTGGGAGTCTTGATCTCTGCAATCTCAGTATGAACAAGCATTTTGAGGTCAAGTTATCTGAAGCCAAGCGGAGAGTAGCCACGGTCTGGGGACGCTACGTTATAAATAGGTACATAACCCAAGACACGAAGATGAAAATATTCCGTGCTATCTCAGCCTCTATTCTTTTATATGGGGTTCTAGTTTGGGGACACTCTTCAAATGAAGGAGTAGAAAAGTTTCTCCGACTGCCGACCAATGCGTTAGATCTGGAGATAGGGACCGCACCTTTGTTGTTGGATTGAAGATACACTTTAACTACATCAACAAAAGATAGTCCAGTCTCACATCCTCACAACAAGAGATAGTCTCGTACAAGAATGAGAAGGAATTGCATCCTATTGCGGTGCGGAGCTGCACATTTCTCGAAGTGAAACTTCTGCATCTCTACGTCAATAGTTTAACACACTACTGGGGAAAATACGCCGAGTAATGTATTACAGATATGAAAACGAGGCGCAGTCATCCCTCCACAGAATCTATTCTTCGTCTTTTAAAACATAAAACCAACTCATTACAGAAAATCATCCATCTAGTAAGTTGGAATGTTCTGCGAATATTGCAGCTAGCAGGTTAGCTTTCTCTTAGGAGCCTGTGATGTTCATATTATTGTAGACAACAGCCCAACTGTTTCAACAATGTAAAGTTGTTTGGGTTTTTTTGGGGACAAGTTAAGTATCTCATTATACTTTATATCTGCTTACAACGATTTCTGATGACATAATAAGACACTATTCTATTATATCATCGACTTATGCACTCCTAATAGCAATCAACTACTCGTATGTTGTAAGGAATAGGTGGAAGGATCGGAGTATTTGCGTCTGTAGTGACAATCACGCTGCATTTAAAGCAAGCTAGTTATAGAATTCAAGAACTATCTGAATTCGGTCGCACTCACTCTGTGATTCTTGTCTGGTTCCCAGGTTATACTGGAATCATGGGAAATGAGATCTCCGATAAGATTGCAAGGCAAGGCTCAGAGGAGGTTTTCTCATGATCCGAACCTGCGATAGGCCTTCATGCGTCCTCGGTCAGGACTGCCATTGACGATTGGGTTTGTTATGAACATAATTGTGTATGGCACGGTTCTCCAGGATGCGAGAAGACTCCCGGACGTCTGTAAAAAATCCGCGGCATTCTTGCTATCGCTCAGCAGAAAAGACTTCAGATAACTTATACACCTCAGTGTGGTAGGCCAAAGTGATATAACAGTCTGCGACGGTTGTGGAGAGAGCAACGACACTGCGGAACACTTTCTCTGTGATTGTCTTTTACTCGTATCATGTGGCAGATTTTCAGTACTGATATGGTTAGTGCTGATACCGTAAGCTCCTCATCAATGAAGCGTTTACTCGACACTCTCTGAAAGACGAGGAAATTAAATTAAAATGGGTAAAACTGGGTTTCGCTTCTTGGTAGTGCAATGGACCAGTTACAGCTGAGTGTTACAGTGTAGCGTTAAAGAAAAGCATTTGGCAACTGATTCCTCTTTGGGCCAGTGTCATTATTCGAATTTGAGGCGGAACGTAGGTAGGCAAGGTACCTCAGAACCGTAGTTGTCTATTGTGATGATGTAGACTATCCTTTTCTGATGACAGCTTCTGCTTCAATACTCAAGAAAGCACTACTGACAACTCTCTGCGCTCTTTCAATTATGTCATTGTCGTCAGGAGTACGAGAGTAGTTGAACAGACTTTTGAGATCGTACGCCCAACATATGATGTGTAATGTTAAAGAAATCACATGGCACCGTGTCACCTTGTCGTAGCCCTTTTTTTATACCAAAAGTCTCGGTGTTATTGTTACCGACATTGAAAGAGAAGAGTGCAATCTCTATCGTCATCCTTCATAGATAGATGAGTTTGGCAGTGATGCCAAAACTATACATGGCTTTGTATACCTCGTCTCTGTAGACGATTTAGAGTTCCAGGTTTTTTTTTCAAAATCTGCCGCAATGTGAATTACTAATCTATGGTGTTCTTTCTTGGCCTAAAGTCACACTGGTACCGACTAATCAGATTGTTGAGAAAAAGTTTAAGGCGTTCGCATGTTGAGGAGATTAATGCCTCTTTATTTTGGGCAGTTCAGAGGGTGCTGAAGATCCATTCATCGAGCATACTTTCATCCAACCAACTCTTACAGATGCTCGGTAGGTAGACCATCAACTCCTTTTTAGATTTAAGCTTAAATATCGCGATTTTCACTTCCCTTTGGTCAGGTGGACGGAATTGTTGATTACCATCGTCCGAGTAGAATGAACAATTATGCCTGACAGCGAAGTTTTGGTCGTCACCACCGTTTAACAGCCTGCAGAAGTGATCTTTCCAAATTTTCAGCATTGGTTGTGACTCTACCATTAGATTTCGGGCTTTGTAGACTTGGCATGCTCTTTTTACTTTCTGTTATTTCTTTCGAACATCATTCCTGTTATAATACGATGACACGATCTCGCATTTTCCATATACTTTCTTCTTCTTTCTTAGATGCTGATGTTCTTTCGTTGGCAGTCGGCAAATTGAGAGTAAGCATTTTCATTGGTGGAAGCATTGAGAGAGAAGAGAAACTGTCATCGCTGTTGATAATCGGTTGACATTTCAATCTGTCAACGAAGATATGCGACTGATTGTATGGGACTGTTCTTTCCGGCAATACGTGAACGTCACCGTCAATCTTCAATGGAACGACGTCGACGGATTCTATGGGTCGGGCTTTAAGCCTATTGCATTACTGTATACTCTTAATCAAATCAGGGGTTTCTCTGTGGTAGATACGAAAACTGCAGCACTTCATGCGCGGCGTTCTTTATGGGTTGCTGGCAATGATGCCATTGGACTTCTTGAGAGGTTCAGAGACACTTGAATAACCTCTTCTAAACCCAAAATTGACAGACACTTCCTCTTCTATGCTATCTTGAAGACTACCTACTCGTAAGATGGTCGATACAGCAGGAAAGTTAGTAGTAAGGTCTCTGACGTCAACTTCATTATCATTTGAAGTCAAATCTTTGTCTATGGCCAGCTCTTTGAACATTTTCCAAGATTTTTTTCTGATGTCCTGCTTGACACAGTTTCTAATCCATTTAAATTCATCTCTTAATTCTAAATCTTTTCCACGTTTTAAAAAGCGGATTCTATTTTGAGACTAAACTACTCACAGCTATTGACACGAAGAACAAAGAGTTTAATAGGGACATAAGACTTGAACAGACTGTTGACTGTGGAAGTAAAGAAATTGACATGGACAAAAGCCATGCAGTAGAGACTACTCCAGTCTAGGGACATACAATCGGTTTTTTATCTATAACTCATTGCGCTTTCCTTTCAAGATACCCTCGATATGTAGTGTTGTATGTAATTCCAGCGCATCAGATGCTTCTCCCTTGGCTAGAGTGTCAGCTTTATCGTTTCCTGTTACAGATGCCTGCATGTTTAGGAACCCATAACGATTGAAGGGGCTTTAGTAGCCAGCTAACTAGGTTAAGGATTTTTTATACCATATCCTTCCCATTTATGCCCTAAGCCATTCCATTTTTTTTGGTTCCTTCTTTTTTTCATTATTTATTGAAAATTACTCGGATTCTGCTTTCGACCGAATCGCGAAATACACACGATATCCTTGGCCATACGACAGACCCATACATTTCTAAAATTCTAAAATTCAGAGGATTTTATTCCAAATAATCCACCACAACATATAATCGATATTTTCCAGGACATCATATTGGTTATAAATATAGCTCTGGGCCTCAGGCATCACCTTTTTTTTCATACTGATATATCCAGTGACATTTGCGGATATTGTTTTTCATCCCCCTAAAAATGTCATTTTCAGTAATTTCATTATTTTTTGTTTTTGTTTTTTAAGAAAAGAAAAAGAGAAAACAAAACAAATCTCTTATAGAATTTATTATAAGCAGGCATCCTACAAGTGTTCCATTCATTACAATAAATGTAGACGTGCATGGATTATTATTTCCACCCACATGGACAAAATTGTTTTTCATCTCTTTTAAATTGTCCATTAATATAATAATGTAGACATAATGCTGCTAATAAATACTAAATTGCCACCCCACAAAGCACTTAGCTCTCTTTAATAAAACAGGCCTTTTCCGTGCGTGGAACATAAGTTATTCTCGCTGAAGCTCTGCTTTCGACATAAGCATCAATAAGATTAAAAGTTATTTCCGAAGTTATTCTGGCTTATCCTGGTATCATAGATACTTATTTTCATAACCTTTTTTGTGGTATTAGTTTTGAAATATTTTGATGCCAACAATGAAGGATTACTCAGGGGGAAAGTCTGTTTGTTCGAGATAACGTGTGTGGGTATTTTTTTTTAACCAGATTTAGTCTGTTAAAGGATTAATTTTGCATTAAAAATAAATATTTACCAAAGAGAGACAGAAAATAAAATGAAACCCTAAACGGATGTAACTTAAGCGAAAGTCAAGTTCAATTAAAAGCATCCCATTATTTTTTTTTTTTGGGAAAAAGAATCAAATTGAAATGGGAATTTGTTCAGGATCAACCCAACTTTTCAGGTAGGAAAGGATAAACGTTGGCTTTTATTAAAACAAAGACCATTTTGGAATCCTTTTTATTTTGTTCGGGAAAATCAAATCTGACTAAATTTTGTTTAATCCTTAATCCTCGTTGGTAATTGTATTTACGCTTTTTGTTCACCTGTTGTTAGTCGTTATTCTCAACCGTGCATCCTGTGTGCGGATCCTTCTTTTGTATTTTTTTTTTTTTTTTTTTTTTTTATTTCACTTTAGTGTACTTATACATATGGAATTGTTATGTACCTTTTAAGTCTGTCAACGCGCTGTAGAAATTGTTCACAATGAAATTGTCCTGGCGGTCATTTTGTGAAGAGATTAGGTACGAATAAATCGCTGAAAGAGTGAAATGTGAACTTTATGAAAGCATTATCCATTGTGCATGTCGGATGTCCTTTTATTGCATACTCGTACGTCGTTTTGTGAGATTTTTTTTTTGTAATGTGGTATTATGCTTTCTCTTAACATCTCCTGTCCTTACGGGATTTCATGGTTTCTAAGTTGCAGAAGTGCAACGTGTTTTACTGACTTATTCACATTGTAACTTCATTCGTATTGTGAAATTTAATATCCACGTGGTATGATTTTCAATTCAAATGTAAGAATGACGTGACTTTCTTTTCATTTTCGCTTAACCTTGTATCTGAGGATATTTTTAGTGTTGATTTATGAACAATGAACATTTTTCAACGTGCAATGCAATTCAATTGATTCGCGAACGTAAAATGTAGATCTGACAAGTAGGACGAATGTACAGCCAACATCTTAGGGTTAAGACAATTTCGTCGGCCCATTCTTAGTAATCTGGCGACTCTGAGATGTTCTATGAATTTCTCATTTTGTGGTAGGTCATTGGTGTATAATAGGAACAAGACAGGTCCTAAAACACTACCTCGGGGTACACCAGCTTTTACATGTTTTAATGTGGAGTACTCATCTTCTTGCTTTATTCTAAATAATCTCTGCATTATACAAGTACATGATTTCTGAGTACGAGTATTGTTTTGGTACATATTTTTGCAGCTTAAGGACTAGTCCTTATCAAAAGCCTGTGTTGTATCAAGGAAGATGGTAGAGCATATTTTTTCTCTCTTCTAGGGCTTTTTTCTATTTTATCAATGTCTTTTCTTCTATGATCGGATAGAGTCGTTTTAGAAGAATTTTTTCGAATAGCTTTGACAGTATTGGCAGTAAGGAAATCGGACGATATGAAGTAACTTCGCTAGGTAGTTTGTCAGGTTTTGGTATCATAATTAGTTCTGTTATAAAGTTCTAGCGGCGGTAGAAAGAAGTTCGATGGTCGAATTTTCGGAGGAGCCGTGGAGAGTAAATCCTCAGTTCAAAAATAAGACATTGTAATTCTTTTTAAATTATAAACTTTTTATTTGTAATAAAAACTCTTGGCTCAAAAAAAAAAAAAAGGAATTGTTGGTTTCCCAATCGCAAGTATTCTGTCCGAAGACTACAGTACCGCTTAATTGCCAACCTAACAATTCCTAAAGTGTGGCGCTTTTCAATGCGGTAGTGTACCGCAGTTTCCAAAACGTCAAACCTTAGTGAAGTTTCTTGCACTGGCGCCGTCCTTTTATACGCTCCAAGCGTTAGCTTTTCGGAGATCGGCTTCACATTGGCGCCATGTGCAAAGAGCTTTCGGGAGAAAAGCTTTACATAGGTGACGTGAGCATAGAGCTTTCCCCCACTTTTATTACAGGGATGTACGTGAGTAAAATAAAAAAATAAATGTTTATAATGTTTTTCTTACTGAATAAAAGAAAATTATAAAAGAAATTCAGAAAAATTAAAAAGTACAAGTTTTGTAGTAATTCATTAATAGAAAAAGAAAACAATTAAATAAATAAATAAGTGGTTGTTACACTGTGACTTTCCACATTCGTGGAACATACCTTAGTCTGAATACTGCATTTATTATTTCTGCTAGTTTTTTTTACACCTTTTCAAGGAATTTTTTTCAGAATTCCTCCTGTAATAAGATCAAATCCCGGAACTTTTTTCGGGTTAATCTTTTCTTTTATTTCCTTAGCTATTTCGTTAGAGGTTACTGGTGGAATTAATCTATCCTCTTTTGTTTCTTGGAGGCAGTCATTATCTTCGTATGGCTCAATAGTGTGCCTTTGTCTGTTGGTATTCGAGACATTTTTTTAATGTGGTTGACAATATCGTTGAAGTGGTTTTCCCATCGTGGGTATATTTCTGCCTCCAAGTTTCCTCAGCAAACTACATGCTTTCGGCGTGAGTGAGTAAAGTCAAGGCAACCTTGAAAAATAACAAAATTCTCCCTCTCAATCATAAATAAGACAATTTCTCTATATTCATTCTTGGAAGCCTTTTCAAATTATTAAACAAATCTGATTTACTCGCTAAGCTGGCTAGCTATTTATGGATTGAGCAGGCGTTGTGTGACTGCTTGTGATAGAAACTTGCCCAAAGGGTGGTGATTTACAACCTACTGCCCTCCAGGCAAACAGCTCGTAGTGTGACTCATAATTCAAGACTTCATAAATGTCATTTATCACTTTCGCACTCTAAAGACTTTAATTCAGAACATAAATGCAAACAAAATACAATAGACTCAATTTTAGTACAATTTACTTATGGCTTTCAGTACAATCGAACAAAATAATTTTTCATCCCTTGCAGTGCGTGCGTTATTTCTTCGCGAGTTAAGCCTTTAATAATGATTTTTTAAATAACACCCCTTATATCTTATTCCCACTCTGAATAATTTTAATGACTTTCATATGAAATTAGGGAATGCCTCCGGCCCTGAGCATGAGAATATTTTTTATTTCCTTTCAAAAGAGGAACAATGACGGTCTTTTTTTTGGCATAATATAGAGAATTCTTCTGCCTTTGTTTCAGCAAAATCATTAAAGTAGCTGTAGGCAGTGGTAACAAATAAACATAAAGAACAGAGAAAATGGACTGCAGAATTATCTCTGAAGTCAGGAAGGATCCATTCGTTTCGTCGGGCGCCATTTTGAAAACCATAAATTCAAATTAGTCTTCGAGGACAATAAGGAGACGGTTGATGAAATAGAAACTATCAGCAAAGTGGCACAGGACAGTACCACCTTCGAATAGGAGACCTCTGGAAAATATGCTGGATTTTGATCTGGAGTTGAAGATATGAATGAAGAATCACATTTTGGACGAAAGAATGCAAATTTAATTCATTTGGATCTGATGGTAGGCGCTTTATGTGACGTCCGTCTAATAAAAAAGACCATGAATACGGCGGTGGGAACATACTGGATTAAGCAAGATTTATCTGATATGTAGTCGGTCTCACCTAATTAATAGAGGGGACAACGGATAAGGAAGAGTGTATTAATATATTGCAAAATAAACTCCTTCTATTGCAGGCAGACAAAGGTCCAAAATATACGGCCAAAGCCAATACAAACTGTATCACCGCTAACGGAGTTACCTTGGCCGTTCCAGTCCCCGCACCTTAATCGGATGGAGAACTTGTGCTACAAGTTAAGGATGTTATAGGTAAAGCAAGACCCAAAAATAGATACGAGCTGTGTTAAAAGGTGAAGGCAGCACGGGAATCTGTTCCCAATGGTAAGAGGATGTGCAGAGGTTACCATATTGCAAAAGAGCACAGCGGCTAAATAGACTCATCACCATAAAAAATGGACCGAATGTTGGTAAATATTCTTTACGGCGATTGCCTATGACCACTCATCACAATTCTAGCTCGATGGTGTGTATCGGCGCTCCAGACGGAAACGGATTACATCATCCCACTCTTAGAATGCAACAGGAGATTCTCTAGTACGTACCGAAGACAAACTGGCTATCTACACCGATGGATCCAAGTTAGATGTCGGTACAGGACCGCTGTCTACTGTGAGTCTCGAAATGCAAATCGCTCTTTTAGACTAAAGGATGGCTGCAGTCGAAGTGGGCACAATAAATCAAGCTGTGGAAATAGTTATTGAGGCAAATATTTCAGGAAAAATAATCAATATCTATGTTGACAGTCAAGCAGCAATAAAAGCGTTGCAATCAACTTTGATAAGATCCAAGCTCGTAAAAATGTGTAAAATAAAACTGAATGAGATATCAATAGTCAACATGGGTACCAGGACATAGGGATGTCTCCGGAAATGAAAAACCAGATGAACTGACTAGAAACAGGTCTGAAATGAATTCGCCACAGGCCCTACTCGAGACTACTACACCGCTTTGTTCACTTATGTTATGGCAATTTAATTCAATTCATATATTTCTCATTAAACCTTCATACAGCTTAACTTATAATATATAGGTAGTACAAAATAGATATTAAAATGAGAAAGGTTTTATATTTTAATAACAAAAAATTGTGTCAAATGTCACTTCGAAATATCTACGAGTAGACTTCTCATAGATTATGGGTGGTGTGAAATTTATACATACATATACAGGGTGGACCGAAAGTCTCTTTCCTATGTAAAAAATTAATAACTCTTTTATTTATACATATTTTTTTTTTGTTTCAGACATAAAGGGAGATTTAGGATGGAACACTACACGATCGCACAGCGAACAAAAATTGTTAAATTATTTTTTGAAAATAGCCAGTCAATAATTTGTACTCAACGTGCCTACCGGCAATTTTATGGCGTTAGTAATGTTCAAATAGCACCCACTATTCGTACTGTGGTGGCCAAATTTGAGCAATATAGGAACGTTGGAGATGTGAGGCGTTCAGGCAGGCCTCGTTTTGGACGATCGATTGAAAACATCCAGGTCGTTACGGAAAGTATTGCAACGATTCATCGGGTTTTTAGGAAAGATCTGCACCTATACCCTTACAAGATCCAGTTGGTCCAACAGCTCAATCCTGGTGACCCAGAAAAACATCTGGAGTATTACAGAACTGTCCTAAATATCGCCGAGAATGACGAAGAATTTTTGGAAAATTTTATGATGACCGACGAGGCACATTTTCATCTGAGCGGGTTTGTGAACAAGCAAAATTGCAGATTTTGGGGCACACAGAATCCCAAAAATCTCCATCAACGTCCCTTACAATCACATCGTGTTACTGTTTGGTGTGAAATAACCTCACGTAAGATTTAAGAGCCATATTCATTTGAAAATGATGCGGGTGCCAGCGTTACGGTCAATGGGTGCCGCTAAAGAATAATGCTTCAGGACTTCCTTTTTCAACTTGTTCAAGCAAATAACAATGCTGAGCTGATTTGATTTCAGCAAGACGGAGCTACCGCTCGTGAGACACTGAACTTAACTTGTTCCGCGAACAATCCCCAAATCGCATTATCTCAAAAAACGGTAAATTTGAATGGCCGCCACGATCGCCTGATCTGTCGGCTCCGGACTTTTGTTTATGGGGTTACCTGAAGGAAAAGGTTTACATTAACAAACCATAAACTATACAGGAGCTGACACTCAACATTCGCACAGAAATCGCTCAAATTACGCCGGCAACACTTCAAAAAGTCATGGAAAGTACCATCAAAAGAGCGCATGAGTTCATGCATTCTAATGGTGGCTACTTAACCGATATGATTTTCCATACATAACGTAAAAAATGTCCATGAAATAAACTTTTATTTATATATTTATTATCTTTATTCCAGATACACGTAGGAAAACGACTTTTGGGCCACCCTGTGTGTATATCCATTAACAAACATGAGATAAAAATAAATGCAATTAGAAAAAGAAAGATTCAAATTTAGTTAGATTAAGACGGAGAAGGTGTCGTAAGAAATAAAATTAATTAATGTATCTACATCTGGACAGTTAAAAAAGATTCCAAACTTCTGAAATCCAAACCAAATAGCCAATGTTTTAGAAGCTTCTTAAGCTTATTTTGCGAATCAATTGTTGTTAGTGATTGAGGTAATTTATTGAGGCTTATGGTTTTCAAAAGCTCAGAAGAACAAACTCTCCTTAAATAAAAGAAATTCCTCAAAGTGTAGCGAAAATATTTTCTCAAAAACTCATTATGGTTTGAAAAACTCATCTTGAAATCAATTATCAACAAAAAAAAATGGACGAGAAATTACAAGAACAAGCATTCAATTTGAATTGTTGGCACTCAGGTGCATGAAAGAAAAAATTTTCCTCGGAGAGTTGTGAAGAAGGATTGAACAATAATTTTAGTTTTGAAACTAATCACCAACTTATGATCCACAAACCAATTCCTAAGCAAATTCAGATCCTCTCAGATCGTCAGATCCATATGTGCACCCTATACCGTCATCAAATGCCGTCAAGAAGCCCTTAAAATTAAGCTCAAAAAGAGAATTGATACAAATAAGGAAAAGAATAGGACCTAAAACCGATCCTTGTGGTACACCCATTTTATTGTAATATATTGAATCCTTTTTGATCTATTTTGTATGATCCGAACCACGCAAGGATAAAGCTTCGAAAACCAGCCACTTCAAGTTTTAGAATGATTGACCATATCAAAGGCTTTGGTTATATCCACAAAAAAGTCTGCAGTATGCTTTTTTCTGTCCAAATTCCAATGTATATGCGAACAAAACTCTATTGAGTAGATTTAGCTTTTTGAAAACCAAATTGGATTGGAGTAAAGAAAAGGGTCATATTTAAAAACTTTTCAAAAACTCAATTTTTTTTACTAATTTTTCAAAAATTTTGCTAATAAATAGATGGAAGAAGTGAAATAGGTCTGTAGTTGGTGCCCCTGTTAAAATTGCCGTTTTTATAGAGCAGTATCACAACCGCGATTTTAAGTGCATCAGGAATTTTCCCACTGAGAATACTTTTATTAAATATCGAAGCAAGAATGTCGACCACAAACCATGAGATATTTTTTAAAATTCTATTAGATATACCATCATATCCGCACGAATTATAGTTTTTCAAAGTCCCGATCAATTTCAATAACTCCCAAGTATTTGAGATTATCGGCTCAAAAAAAAAAGGTATCCCTTTGGAAAGAAGCAACGCGATTGTAATTCGTACAACTTTCAATGTTAGGGTTTGGTTCTAGGGCTTCTGCTATAGAAGAAAAATAGCTATTAAATGTGTTAGCAATTTCAAGTTTATCGGAGATGTTACTCTACCATCACCATGAATCACAATTGGATTTTTCGACCGAGATGACTTGCCTAGAATGCTATTTACTACGTCCCATTCACGTCTTAAATTCCTATTAAAAGAATTTAATTGATTCCTTTCTTAATTGTGAGCATAAATTCGTGTATCTTTTTTTAAAGTTTATATTTTCCGGGTGTTTTGAACATAAAGTCCTTAATTTATTTTTTCTTGTCTAGTTGGCTCATTAATAAAAAAGACTTTACAGGGAAATAGACATAGAATCTATCGTTATGGCTAATACGAGTAGGCGTTGATGTCAGTTAGATACATGTGCTATAGCTGGATCGTTATGGCCAAGAAAAGACTACTCATCTGCACTCTAGTCAATATGCGTACAGGAAAGGTCGATCCACGGAAGGCGCCCTTCATCATCTCGTTACAGAGATTAAATCAGCCTACCGTGGCAAAGAAATCGCCCTTTGCGCATTCCTTGACATAAAAGGTGCTTTTGATAACACTGGTCCATCACTAGTGCCATGAGACGCAGGGGAATCGACGAACCTATTTACCAGTTGGGTTAGGTCTATGGTCGATAGCCGCATAATAACATTTTCACCAGGAGAGGTCTCTGTGACAATCTCCGCGGCTAAAGGCTGCCCACAGGGCGGTGTCGTCTCGCCTATCTTAGTTTTAATAGTTTAGGCTTTACAACTGTAGGCTATGCAGATGATCTTGTGATCATCATCAAAGGCAAACATGAAGACAATGTGAGTCAACTCATGCAAAATGCACTCCTTGTAGTCTCGGACTGGTGTGCTGGCGAGGGATTATCGATAAACCCCAGCAAAGCAGTCGTTGTACCGTTTACTAGAAGAAGAACACTGAACATTGGTTCAGTGACTCTAAATGGCACAACCATTAATTTTTCTGATTCATTCATTGTCCTGGATAAGAAACTTAACTGGAACTCCCATGCTTAGCATAAAATTGCCAAGGCAACCACTGCCATGATGATCTGTCGCCGTATGTATGGCAAAACCTGGGCTCTGTCCCCAAAGGTTATGTTCTGGTTATATACCATGGTGGTAAGACCGATCCTTACATACGAGTCCGTTGTCTTGTGGACGAAAACCAAGGAGGTCACAACCATCAGCAAACTCAACAAACTTCAAAGATTAGCTTGTCTCGGAATTACAGGTACTATGCACACTTGACCCACAACAGCCATCGAAGCCATAATCTGACTTATTCCGTTATTTTCGTCCAAAAAGTGGCAATTTGCAGTGCAGTTAAGCTTCGAAAGTCGGATGTTAACAGTACATGGGATCATGTCGATCTCATGGATTTATTAACCGACTTCCCCGAGCTAGATATGTTCAGAACAGTTTCTGACTTTACGCGCAAATCACTCTACTTTGGTAGAAGGTTTGAGATTGAGATCCCAAACCGTGATACATGGTATAATAGCGGACTGTTGCTTGATCCAAAATTAATCGTTTGGTATACCAATGGATCAAAAATCACAAGATTACGAAATCACTTGCAAAGAGTTCTAGTGTTTTCCAGGCCGAACTTTATGCTACTGAGACCTGTGCAAATATCAACTTGCAATCAGGAATCAAAGGTGCCGCTATAGACATACTCACCGACAGCCAAGCGGCGCTTAAAGCACTGATCTCCCAACTGGTCAGTTCAAAATCAGTTCTAAGCTGCTTCAACAGTTTACAATATTTGGCCCGATACAATAAAATGAAATTGTGGTGGGTACCGGGTCATGTAGGTATTGAGGGCAATGAAACTGCAGATCTGCTAGCCAGAAAAGGTTCCTCTGAGTTATTCATTGGACCTGAACCCTTTTGCGGAATATCTGATTCTGCATTCAAACTAACCCTAAACAATTAGGAACGCAACATAAGCATTTCCCATTGGAATAACTCCCAAGGTCTCAGACAAGCTAAAAAGCTGTTCAACCCTTCCAAAAAAAGGCAGCTGATATCCTAAAATACAGCAGAAATGACATAAAAAGGCTTGTGAGCTTCCTTACTGGTCACTTCCAATTACTTTATCACCTAAATAAAATAAGAATTTCAGAGGTTATTACCTACCGCCTCTGCCTAGAAGAGGACGAAACTGCACAACACATACTATGTGTAGAAGTAGAAGAAGCTTCTTTCTAAAGGAGATAATATCTCCATTAGACCTAAGGAACTCCTCCGCAGCCATAATTATAGGAAAGTTGAAAGTACTGCTGCTCTAAATAGTGGTCTCTGGCACAATAGATCTCTCTGGTCGCAGTACCTACACGCAAAAAAAAGAGAAGGAAATTCGAAAAGCCACCGGTATGCTTACTGGACAACCATGTAGCGCGGCTAGGACTACTGTAGAAGCTGTAGAGATGAAGAAGAAATACAATCTAATCGCCATCTACTGTGCGACTGTCCTGTTCTTGCCCTTAAAAGAAGAACATCTTTTGGCAGCAACTTCTTCCCAGGACAGGAGGACCTTATAACCTTATAGAGCATATTAAACTCCTAAGGTTCTTTCATTTATCTGGGTGGTTTAACTAGCGGTTGATAAGACAGAGTTTTAAACGTATTAGTCCGCAATGGACTCCAAGTGGTCTAAGTGAGCCGTCGACAAATCGTTTGACAACAAGGGTACCCAAATGGGGTACCTAACCTAACCTTTATTCACTAAGGTGTATTTATTTTTTTGTCCATAAGTGTACGTACCTACATCACGTTAAAAACTACTCTGCTGTAGATGGGTAGAAACAGAAAAAGACGTTATGTACTTCGCAAAATTGTCATAATAACTTCCGAACAATTAAAGGGAGCTCTAAACGAAGAGCAAACAAGTTTTCGTTCTTAATTCTGTGTTGGCTGTATAAAAATTATACGAGCCATCGCAGAGCAGCGCGTAAGAACAACTTTTTATGAAAGCGCTTTAATGCCTCAATCCTAAAAGATGTGTTTCTTGTTCCTTGGAATACTGCGGAGATTAGACACTATAAGTTCTGCAAGTACAAGTTGATAGATGACATTAAGTGCTGCTATAAATACATACAAACACAGTCAATGAAAATCATTACCAGTCATCCAATCCATGAATGAGCGGGTGTTGGTTTTGACAACGTCACTTATCCTTAATATTATTACCGCCTCTGTGCTTACAGTCAAGAGCTTGGCGACACGACAGTTGTTAAAACTCAAATATCTTCGAAAGAAATGATGGCTTTACTTGTTAACTGCAATCAATACGGAGGACGAATAATTGAACATAAAACTCTCTGTTACATGAAGAATTTGATGGATTTTTCTTTATTGACTCAATTTACCAGGAAGGGAAGCTAAAATTACAAACTGCCATAGACCAAAAGACATAACAAAAAAAATAAAATTGCTGAGATAACAGACCCATATAGTAGAAACATTTTTGATAACCCACAAAAAAAAGCAAATATACGTCATACAAAAGTAAAATAAGTTAAGTATGCAATATTATCTTTTTAAGCTTTGGGACATTTTTCAAAATCGCTGCTAATCTTTATTTCAGAGAGTACCGGCCGACAATCGGCGTTTTTAAAATTGACTAATTGCATAATACTTCGAAATATTTCAATTATTTGTACAATAAGTAATCGTCATATATGCGTAATGCATAACTGCAAGGGTAATTTGTGCTTCAATACAGTATGTCACTTATATACGGGCCTCTATACGAGGATCTGGTAAGGCATTAAATTACGATAAGTTCAAAATCTAGATGTGACGAATTTTGAACTTTTATTTTTTCCATACTTCTTATAAATGGTACATGTGATTACTGACTTACAAAACCACTAGGTTTATCTGTAGGAGGTTATATGAAAGGTGTTTCCTTTAGAGGTTTGTGTTTTAAATCGGGAATACTTTTCCAATTTGACAGCTGTCAGCTGACCTGTGCTCAGTTTGGTTTGCCATTTCACCATGAATAGACCAACGTCAGATGCAAAGTATGACAAGGATACTTCCAGCACCTGCAGAACAAACAAACTGGTTAACTCTCTATTTCCATGGAATTCGAAAATGTCCACTTGGAAACTCAAGTCTGAAGTGTGATTAATAGTAGGCAGGTTAATAGCACCTATCTTTCAACGACATCTGGCCAGAGCTGAATTTGTGAAAAACAAAAATAGACTAAAGGGTGTTTTTTTTTAGAGGTTTGTATTTCGATTTGGCAATACTTTTTCCAGTGAGCCAATTTGACAGCTGACAGCTGATTTGTGCTCAGCTTGGTTTGTTATTTCACAATAAGTAAACTTATGCCAGAACAACGCTTGCAAATTGTGCAAATTTATTTCGAAAATAGTGATTCAATTCGTCCAACCGAGCAAGTAATTCCAATAACCATGGATTGTTTTCATACCACGCATATTCTAGTTGACAATATGCATCCACAGAGACGTCGTACAATGCACACCGAAGAAGCTGTTGCTGCTGTGGAGCGTAGTATTGAGGAGGATGCCAAAGAGTCGATTCGCCGTCGTGCACTGCAATTGGAGCGAGGGTATGAATAATAAGGTTCGAGACTTTTTGAGAAAATTCTTTGTACGAACTTTTTTTTAAATTAAAAATAAAGCCATCTAGAAATGTAAACATGTCTCATGTCTTTCCCTATGTCTTCGCTTTTTTTATAAAAAATTCCCCAGGGCATTCTTCCCCTTCAGAATTCCAACCGCAATACGCATCATATCATGCTTCGAATGCACATCAGTTCACCCTTAAGCACATACTGTTAAATATAGGAATTTATTTATAACCCGTACGAGACGAATGTGGAATGGTCTGCTAGGCTCTGTATTTCCTCATCACTACAACCTTCAAACATTTAAACTCAATGTGCACAAGCTTCCTACTTTTCCCAAATGCTCGTGCTCTGAAATAATATAAGGGTATTTGTATCCTCCTCGGCGCGCGTAAATTATATATATATATAAAAAAAATCTGATAACTTATATCGAACCTAACTCAGATACAAAATTTGGCTATTTATCTCTTAACTTTTCTTTATAGCCTTATTACCTATCCAGGGTATATTAAGTTTGATACATAGTTCGTAGCATAGAGAAATAATAACGACTGCCAAAAGTATACATATTTGTGATCAGCATCAAAATATATGTCGATCTTACCATGTCCGTCCGTCCGTCTGTTCGTCCACTTTTTGGGCCTAAAACTTTTAGCCAAAAACCTTAAAAAAAATGAATGCTATGAATAATGAGATCGCATTACTATTAATTCTACTGGATTTCTCCAAAGCCTTTGTTACCGTGAATCACACACAGCTTGTCTCTAAACTAACAAACGTATATAGTTTCTCATCGTCTGCTGTACTACAGTTGTTGCGAATGGCAAAATATCCAGTTTTATTGAAGTCTTTTAAGGCGTACCTCAAGGATCCATCTTGGGTCTACTTTGATTTACGATTAAGTTTTGGAAACGAACCCGTCGAATATATAAGAAAGGGAAAAAATCTTGGTATATGGTTCAACGATAGGCTAGCATGGGAGGATCAGGTACGTGTGGTTAGATATATGACATCACTTCATACCGCTGGTAACTAGATTAAGGTTAGAAAAATCTCTTTTGTTACCAATCATAACTTACCAGAGCGAAATTGTTTGTAACAATAATGCTGAAACTAGAAGAAAACTGAACATACATCGACAAATGTCTGATGTACGGTTTGTCTAACATTTTGTGATTTTAAAAAAATTGGTTTACTTGAGTTTTACTTTTTCTTAATTTCAACTTTTCAGGAATTAAGCTTAAACTTAAGTTCGATTTTGAGCCGATCGAAGGGGGGATTTTACAAAGCTTGCCTGGCAAACTCATTAAGGAATTTAATTAAAGGTAATCTATTGTGAGCAGCTAACTGTATTCAGATAAATCCGGGCGGATTTAGACTTAAAATGAATAGTCTTACAGCTTTTTATACTGCCTGGATATCGACATATTTGTCCTTGAAAGTAATGCCTAACGCACTTTCTGTATATTTCTCTATTTCTCTGCATAAACCCCGTAGTCGTTTTGTTGATCTACCAATATATCACAATTATTTAGGATTCGCAAAGTTACAGTCTCTATATTTCAAGACTAAAATTGGCGATTTGTAGAGTTAGGGGAGTAGAAGATAAATCTCCTAGATTTTGAAGTGCAAGCACATAAACCTTTATGACACTCGCTGCCTTTTTGGTTTTTGTGTATAAAATGATATAAAAGGTGTTTTTTCATGAGTTCTTTTTTCAATATGGCAACACTGACAGCTGATACTTAATCTGACAGCAGACACCATCTTTTTATTTAGTATTGTTTGACAAACCATCATGCAAAGACCTACGTCCGAGTAGAGTTTACAAATTGCGGAAATTTATTTCAAAAATCAGTGTTATGTAAAAAATGTTTATTGTCTACGCCAATTTTACGGTCAACGTAATCGACCAACTGAATCGGCTATTCGCAAAACAATTGAATAATTTCGTACTACATTTACTCTTTTGGACTCCAAACTACCGACAAGAATGCACAGAGTGCGCACAGATGAAAATATTGACGCCGTTGAGGCCAGTGTTGAGAATCGTGTGCAAGAACTTGGCCTGTGTCCATCGACTGTGTGGAAGATTTTGCACAAGAATCTTGGTTTACACGCTTTTAAGATTCAATTGGTGCAAGAACTGAAACCAAACGATTATCGTTTGCGTTGCGAGTTCAGTGATTGGACGCTTGAAGAGTTGGAAGTCGATCCATTTTTATAACGTCAAATTTTGTTCAGTAATGAACTCACTTCTCACTTCTGTCTTAGTGGCTTTGTTAAAATTGTCAGATTTGGAATGAGCTAAATCTAAAGGTGATCCATCAGCTATCAATGCACCCTAAAAAATACATTGCTTTATGTGATTTATGGGCTGGCAGCATCATCGGATCCTTCTTCTTCAAAAATGAAGAAAATCGAAATATCACCGTCAATGGCGCTCGGTACAGAGCCATCATCAACGATTTTTGTTTCCAAAAGTGCGTGAACATAGTTTGCAGGACATTTGGTTTCAACAGGATGGTGCCACATGCCATACTGCTGGCGAAACCATCGAGTTATTGAAGGAAGTGACAACATTATCTCCAGAAATGAACCTGTGGTCTGGCCACCAAGATCGTGTAATTTGAAGCCGATGGACTATTTTATATATTTTCTGTAGGGGTATTTGAAGTCGCTAATCATGACAAGCTAAGAACGCTAGGAATTTTTCTGAATACAAGGTGAAAATGTGAACAAATTTCTGGCAGCATGGTGTAACTCAAACAATCAGGGGCCTTATTATGTGTTAGGAAACGTGAAGCATTACAAAAAATTTTCAGATAACGATATCCACGACTTGCAGATCGTGTATAACGAGAGTGGTAACAAAAAATGTTGCTGGAAACATGTTGATGAAAGACAGAAATCCGACTATTTTGAAGCGCACCTATCTTCACTTCTATTTGTATTATGTCAAAAAGAAAAGAAAATTGCAGAAAAATATTTGGAAATAGTAAACATTATTTGACAAAATTATAAATATTATATGAAACCAGACATAATATTTTAATTTGTTGTCTTTTTGTTTTTGTTTTATGTTCACTTGTCTACGTGTTTTCATTTTCACGTCAAAGCAGGTGTGGACAACTAAAATCATTTTCGTTGCCATAACGATATCAGCGACCGAAATCGTAGGTTAGGTTAGGTTAGGTAGATGGGTGCCTTATGACAAATATAGTCACTGCTCACTTAGGCCAATAGATCGGGTCCATTGTGCCCAATCATTTAACCCTGGAAACGCTGTAAAGTCCACTATTAGAACCACCCAGATAGTGATATGAATCTCAGGAGGTCCGTAAGCTCTACATTACCTAAGTCCTTCAATTCCGAGAAGAAGTAACATCCGAGAGTCCTTATTCTTGTAACGGATAGGGCAGGACAATAACACAACAGGTGATTCAATTTCTTCTTCGTCCCTTCAACTTCTATAATAGTCGTTATGCAGCAGTATCGAGTCATTTCGCGTGAACGCCAAAGGCACAATGATCAGTATTTATTCCAGAAACGACCCGTGAGTTATAACGACTAAGTTTCACCAGAGAAGGTGATCTCTTCTTGCTGAAAGCCAGCCATAGTGCCCTGGCCATTACGCATGTTTCCAGATAAACCCATCTTCCATTTTCTTCCATAAGGAACTGATTGGGGTTACTACAAAAGGGAGGGCCCGCGATAGGTGCAGCGCCGACCCTTTCCTAGCAAACTCGTCAGCCGTTTCGTTTCCTTCGATATCCATATAACCTGGTACCCGACAGAGGATCATTGGCCCTGGATATCTTGCAGTTCTTCACAAGCCTTTATTTAATTACAGCAGAGTCCAGAACCTTACCGGCTGCTTGGCTGTCTATATATGACAATGATCGTTTTGCCAACGATATTACTCTCGCAGACCGTAACACATAATCGCAATTTTTCATTTACGATAGCTAGGTAACGAGAATCGTCAGGCCCCAGTACATTTGTGTACTGGTTTCGAAAATCTTAAGTTCACTACAAATGCTTTACGAAATAAAGAAATCAGTCATCCACTGATGGAATCAGTACGAACTGCAAGCCTATTTGAAAACCATGATTCAACAACATTTTAACGTTAGAGATTCTCCTTCACAATCAACGATTCAATTCGTCGTTTGCCATTCCGCCACTGGTTCTATTAGATATGCATCCTAGTAGATAAAATTCAATTTTTCAAAGTCGATCGAACTTTTAGGGTTGAAAAATAAATATAAATTTTGCCTTAAATTGTGACAACACCGAACCTAGATATGCACCCTAAAAAATACATTGCTTTATGTGATTTATGGGCTGGCAGCATCATCGGATCCTTCTTCTTCAAAAATGAAGAAAATCGAAATATCACCGTCAATGGCGCTCGGTACAGAGCCATCATCAACGATTTTTGTTTCCAAAAGTGCGTGAACATAGTTTGCAGGACATTTGGTTTCAACAGGATGGTGCCACATGCCATACTGCTGGCGAAACCATCGAGTTATTGAAGGAAGTGACAACATTATCTCCAGAAATGAACCTGTGGTCTGGCCACCAAGATCGTGTAATTTGAAGCCGATGGACTATTTTATATATTTTCTGTAGGGGTATTTGAAGTCGCTAATCATGACAAGCTAAGAACGCTAGGAATTTTTCTGAATACAAGGTGAAAATGTGAACAAATTTCTGGCAGCATGGTGTAACTCAAACAATCAGGGGCCTTATTATGTGTTAGGAAACGTGAAGCATTACAAAAAATTTTCAGATAACGATATCCACGACTTGCAGATCGTGTATAACGAGAGTGGTAACAAAAAATGTTGCTGGAAACATGTTGATGAAAGACAGAAATCCGACTATTTTGAAGCGCACCTATCTTCACTTCTATTTGTATTATGTCAAAAAGAAAAGAAAATTGCAGAAAAATATTTGGAAATAGTAAACATTATTTGACAAAATTATAAATATTATATGAAACCAGACATAATATTTTAATTTGTTGTCTTTTTGTTTTTGTTTTATGTTCACTTGTCTACGTGTTTTCATTTTCACGTCAAAGCAGGTGTGGACAACTAAAATCATTTTCGTTGCCATAACGATATCAGCGACCGAAATCGTAGGTTAGGTTAGGTTAGGTAGATGGGTGCCTTATGACAAATATAGTCACTGCTCACTTAGGCCAATAGATCGGGTCCATTGTGCCCAATCATTTAACCCTGGAAACGCTGTAAAGTCCACTATTAGAACCACCCAGATAGTGATATGAATCTCAGGAGGTCCGTAAGCTCTACATTACCTAAGTCCTTCAATTCCGAGAAGAAGTAACATCCGAGAGTCCTTATTCTTGTAACGGATAGGGCAGGACAATAACACAACAGGTGATTCAATTTCTTCTTCGTCCCTTCAACTTCTATAATAGTCGTTATGCAGCAGTATCGAGTCATTTCGCGTGAACGCCAAAGGCACAATGATCAGTATTTATTCCAGAAACGACCCGTGAGTTATAACGACTAAGTTTCACCAGAGAAGGTGATCTCTTCTTGCTGAAAGCCAGCCATAGTGCCCTGGCCATTACGCATGTTTCCAGATAAACCCATCTTCCATTTTCTTCCATAAGGAACTGATTGGGGTTACTACAAAAGGGAGGGCCCGCGATAGGTGCAGCGCCGACCCTTTCCTAGCAAACTCGTCAGCCGTTTCGTTTCCTTCGATATCCATATAACCTGGTACCCGACAGAGGATCATTGGCCCTGGATATCTTGCAGTTCTTCACAAGCCTTTATTTAATTACAGCAGAGTCCAGAACCTTACCGGCTGCTTGGCTGTCTATATATGACAATGATCGTTTTGCCAACGATATTACTCTCGCAGACCGTAACACATAATCGCAATTTTTCATTTACGATAGCTAGGTAACGAGAATCGTCAGGCCCCAGTACATTTGTGTACTGGTTTCGAAAATCTTAAGTTCACTACAAATGCTTTACGAAATAAAGAAATCAGTCATCCACTGATGGAATCAGTACGAACTGCAAGCCTATTTGAAAACCATGATTCAACAACATTTTAACGTTAGAGATTCTCCTTCACAATCAACGATTCAATTCGTCGTTTGCCATTCCGCCACTGGTTCTATTAGATATGCATCCTAGTAGATAAAATTCAATTTTTCAAAGTCGATCGAACTTTTAGGGTTGAAAAATAAATATAAATTTTGCCTTAAATTGTGACAACACCGAACCTAGATATGAAGTTTGAGATAAATCCATTTAGGTTGATATTTAAATTGATTTAAATCTCGAGATTGAAAATTTCCATAAAACCTACCATGTACCTCCTCTTGCACCCTGTATATGCAGGTAGCAACACCACTAGGTAGTAAAGAAGAGATTGAACACTATAACTCGAGGCCATGGTTTTAATTAGAATGTACGGCCGTAGAAAGAGGTGGAAAAGCAAATGTATTTTTTTTAATGAAAGGATTTATTACTATCCAAAAGGCTTACGTGATTTTTCCTTAAACCAACCTGGAGGGTTAGTTAGATACATTGATACAATACCTGAAAAAAAAAACACGCCACACAAAAATCTCTCCTTTTATATCTGAACAATACTTAGTTGTTAACAACAAGACTGCTCCTTTCAAGAGTGTCGTGTCTAAACAAAAAAAGAAAAAAAAGAAAAAACTATTGTTAACTTTCGATGACAAGCCTGTAATACGAAGACCCACAACAGGTGAAAACTAGACAAAGTGTATCGTTATTGTATGGCAAGATGTAAGCAACCATCCTCTTTGCTACACTACTACTGCTTCAGCTTCTAAATTGATTTTGTGGTATATTTTCAATCTAAAATCTGTAAAAGCGAACTCTGTACTCCTTCAATAGAAATCATTGCTTAACTTTTAAACTGTTAGAGTAGGTTGTGGAACACCCTACTAATCGATTCTCTTTGTGTCTTGTAAAGGTAATTGAAATAGAGTTAAAAGGCTGCCTACAAAGGACAAGAAGCCACTCTTGACATGTTTCTCAAACACCCTTACAAAGGTTAGCATATAAACTATGTAAATTGATTCCACAGGCGAAACTCAATATACCGTCGTCATCACCCTCTTTAACCAGAAACAAAACTGTGAAACAATGGAAAACAAATAATAATCAGTTTCATGCCGATAAGTGCAAAGGGTTACAGTTACATACATATTAGTTCTCAGATACTATTGTTTTCTCTAAAACACTGTAAAGCTAGCAAGCTACGAGCATACCCATTAGCCAGTCCTTGTTTGCTTAACTTTACAGTGTCCATCTGTTCGTGCTACAGTGTGTATCTGTAGTTGTACAAACCTCTATCGTTGTTGTGTTTGTTTATTGCATTGAAAATTATTATCTAATTAAAACAAACGTAATTTGTTTATCCGTATACAACACTGTAAATTTCTTATCTCACTAGTTTCTGCTGCTGTAACTTCCAAATGCACAAACAGAGAAATTCTACTCACGAACACTTTACGCGGTGGTGCACAGTGCTTGCAATTGCAATTTTCAATTCGTATCTTTTCTATATTATATATTTTGAAAATGAAATTTATTTTTCTTTTTTAATTTATTGCCAGGCAATGAATGCAGCAATAGGTCATGACACTGAAACGGACCGTAATTGAATTTCGAATCTCGCGAAACGTCTTCGATGGGTGAACGCGACGAGCGCGTTAAATAATGAAAAATGCAACACGAATTCGATTCGCAATCTCAAGGTGTGTTTGCGAATAAATTTAAAGCTTTTCACTATAAATTTTGCACATGTTATTCACTGTTTCGGTTTTTAAAATTAAAATAATTTCAATAACTTTCCTGTGTCGCTACCGACAGTCATTCGCTAATACTCGAGAATGTATCTGCACAACTTTTATTTACATTACTCAAAAATTTATTATCAAAACCTCAGGACGTCAATGCATGATTTGAAAATAAACAATCAGCCACTTTGGCTACCAATGAAAAACGTCTAGATACCGATGAAGTGTAAAAAGATACAAAATTCATCGACACGACGTATTTACGATGTTCGTATATTTTGTACGTTCGATGTGGGAAAATGCCGAAATTTTCGTTAAGCACTACCGTTCCGTTATGGGTGTAATTGAAAACTGTTATGTCTAGGACGCCGGAATCATTGTTTGGGTCCAAAAAATAGCGGCACATTGTCGTGCTTTAGTTTTTTTTTTTTTTTTTTTGTGAATTATTTTGCAGTTCACACGATGGCACGAGTGGAATGTATCTTTAAGGGAAAGTGTATGGATGTATGTGTGTTTTGTGGAAGAAAAGTTTACGTAGGGAAAAGCTTTTTGTGGAACAAAAATCAAGTTCATTGAAAAAATCAAGATTGTGATAAGAGAATCACCGTAACATGCTGGCAAGGTGTAATAGATACGTTTTGTCGGATCTAACAACAAAAATAGGACATTTAAGGATTTCCTGATAAGATGTCAACCCGATGTTACATACATATGTCCGACCCCATATAACTTGTGTTGACATGATGTTCAATATATTCAAACAAAGGTGGCATACTGGCATCTTTGTGTCCAGTTTACTGTGAAAGATGTATTCTTATGCGAAAAAAGGATGTTGGTACTGATTTATTATGATTAAAGGAGGATATTCCGCATGATGGATAATTTTTTTTTCTTTTTATTATTATTATTCTCTGCGTCATTACATTTTTGTTTCTTCCTTGATGCTTCGCTTCGTTGATTTCTTTTTCATTAAGAAAAAGTACTGCTACGCGATTGGTAAGGATTTTTCATTCGCCTTTGATCTTTGTACTCCTTTGACAGCAGTGATATGTGTTTTATTATAGAGAACCAGGTCGTTGGGATAAATTTAAGTGCTTAGGGACGGATAATGAAGTTCACATAACTGACAATTCGCTGTGTGAAGACGTTGTTGGCGAGGAAAATTAATTCGCGGAGAATTTGATTGTAAGCCTTTCCATAAATACTCGTAAGCAAGCAACAATCATCTTGTGATGGATGAAGATGAGGACGAGGATGAGGATGAGGATGAGGATGAGGATGAGAATGAGAATGAGAATGAGAATGAGAATGAGAATGAGAATGAGAATGAGAATGAGAATGAGAATGAGAATCATAATGATAATGAGAATGAGAATGAGAATGAGAATGAGAATGAGAATGAGAATGAGAATGAGAATGAGAATGAGAATGAGAATGAGAATGAGAATGAGAATGAGAATGAGAATGAGAATGAGAATGAGAATGAGAATGAGAATGAGAATGAGAATGAGAATGAGAATGAGAATGAGAATGAGAATGAGAATGAGAATGAGAATGAGAATGAGAATGAGAATGAGAATGAGAATGAGAATGAGAATGAGAATGAGAATGAGAATGAGAATGAGAATGAGAATGAGAATGAGAATGAGAATGAGAATGAGAATGAGAATGAGAATGAGAATGAGAATGAGAATGAGAATGAGAATGAGAATGAGAATGAGAATGAGAATGAGAATGAGAATGAGAATGAGAATGAGAATGAGAATGAGAATGAGAATGAGAATGAGAATGAGAATGAGAATGAGAATGAGAATGAGAATGAGAATAAGGATGAGGATGAGGATGAGGATGAGGATGAGGATGAGGATGAGGATGAGGATGAGGATGAGGATGAGAATGAGCACATTTCTGGCTGCATTGTGACTATAACTTCACCGATGTTGGTTTTTAAATGCGCAATACAGTCCCACGGAAAAGAAATCACTCTATCTTGGTGACCAATTGATGTCGCCAAATCTCGAAATTAAAAGACCGGGGAACTTTTCGTGCAATAGAGCCAAATTTGCCATAGCCCCATGCTGTTAGAGCGACATGTAGGCTCACATCAATGTCTTCAATCTCAGGCCAAAAAAAGTTGGTTATCATTTCTGATTCTGAAAAGCTTGTGCGTCATCTGTGTCACTAATAGCTTGATCAATATTGTGCTTAAGTTCAATCTTTAAAGGCATCGTACAAACAAAAGGTCCAACGACGTCAAATCGCAGCTCCGCGGAGGCCAATCAACATCACAAAAACTGCTGATTACACGAATATTGAAATTAGTGAGCAAATGCTCGGCTTGTATTACACGTAGCGCCATTTTGTTTGAGTCAGAAATCATCCATGTTTCTGGCCAAAAAAAATAATCGGTTATCATGCCACGTTATTGCCATCTTCAACTTTGAAATGGGACAATAATACCGCCATCCTACAAACCACACAAACAGTCACACGCTGAGGGTTCATTCGTGTCGCTATACTAGGTGTGGGTTTTCCAAGCCCCAAATATGGTAGTTTTGTTTGAGACGAAAATGCGCCTCATCTAAAAAAATAATCACCTCTTTCGCTGGGTAATTGACTACCCAACGAAAGAGGTAAGAGACACGCAGTTATATACTCATCTCAGAGTCAGATGCACTTGGTCACAGGTATTCCGGTTAAAAAAATATCTAATTACCATATAATTAGCAGATGACGATGTATGCAGAATGTGAAACGATGTGAAACACATTCCCTGACACTAAGTTTCTCATTCTACCTCAAAGCAGAAGACATATCTGCCAACTCAGTATTAATTCCGCCATCATTTCTGAGCTTTAACTATGAGGTAGTCACAATAGGCCCACCTGTGGCCGCAGTGATAAGGGACCAGCTCCCCCCTCAACTACCAATCCTCCAGAATCCGGAGGCCCACTTTCGTCTCGATATGGAAAATTTTCACGAAAACAATACTTGTCAACACTGTCATATTGAATTTTAGTGAAACTGTCATTCTGGATTAACAACATCATTTTGCAGGATTTTATTTGTTCAACTTTTACCGCTAAATTGAGACCAAATTTTGATGACACCAGAAAGATATGATATTCATCGCAGAAATACTTTTATTCTCACTGTACGTCGCAAAGACGAGAAATAAATTGAATATTTTCGTCATTTACTTTACAAATGCCACGCTCTGGCTAATAGAGAACATTTTTTTCTCTGATGTAATAGGAGACGTCCTGCTGAGATACTTATCTCATATTGCGTGGTTCTAAATTGATGCTATCTACTATTTCAAGCTCCAACGGTGTTCTATTATCCGCACAATGGACTTTATTGTTGGTCTAATAAGCACAACCACCTACCAACACAAATTTGAAATAACTTTGCTTTCACAATGCATCCAGAGTCCTACCCGCCCTCAAATTATTTCCTTCCCAATCAACTATTAAACTTTTTCTCATCTTGATATTTTTGGCTTCTATTTACGAGTTTTTACACGCAGCCTACTCAGATAAAGTTGCCCAGATAAACTTGGCAATACATATGTACATATGTACTCATATCTATAAAGTTATTACCGGGTTAAAAACGATTTATTTCAAACAGAATGGTTTAGAATTCGAATGAGGCGTACTTCTTTGTGGCATGTGAATTCCATGTGAATTCCATCGTCATTAAGGAATTCTATTTTAGAAATGTTGCGTGATGGTTACGTTGGCATTGTTGGCCAACGAATGTACTTTGGTCTGTGGTGACCAAAAATGGATTAGAATTTTGCGTACCCATGCAGGAAATCATTGGTCATTTCATTAGAAGCCAAGAATAATTTCCTTAGAAAGGAATTTGTCGTGTTTTTCTTTTTTTTTTTAAGGTCAAACGGATCCTGTTATTGTGGATATTTGTGGTAAATTTGTTGATGTCAAACAGATGAAAATTACTAACGCAATATCTAGATCGTCCAATGAGATACCACCACATCTTGCTAGAGGCTCCGTAAGTTAGTCGAAATTAAGTGATTCCAAGCCAAGCTATCCGAGATGGTAATGGGACCTTCTCATGAATAATCAGGGAGGACAGCTCCCCTGCTTTGACTCAGCTGAAATCATGAGACTTAAGCTAATTAAGGAGACTTAAAATCTGCATTTGACTCCCAAATATGGCCAGTGATAGTTTGAAGCTCATTAGCTGTCTCAAACTCCACAACCCAACGGTTTCCATGAATGACTGGAAAGTCATCAAGAATGAGGAACCACACAACAATACCATTTATTTCCTCATGTTGATCACCGAAGACAGCGCCATCTCTATTGAGAAGATCGGCTGTAAACACCGGTCAAAATTTTCAGCTCTTCAGGCACTCACGATGATCTAGATGAAGTCGGCGCCGCCAACAAATTGTTCCATCACCATCCAAACACAACCAATGCTGAAAGTCGTGCACATTAACCGACATCATATGATTTGTGCTACAGATAATCTGATGGTCTTTCTGAAAGAGGAAGACATTGACATCAGCATTATCAAAGAACCTTGGGTTAATAATATGAAAGTTGAAAATTGGGGAGTATCCAATTTGAAATCCTTCTCAGACCATAGTTGGATCCTCTTCAATGTAGATCTCGAGATCGAGACACCTAAATCATTCAGAAGCCCCAAAAGAATTGACTGGGCAAAGTTTGGACAAGTCTTTAGTTTAAAGCCCCATAAAACCCACAACCCGAAAATCAACTGAATCACAGAACACGACACAAAAGTAAAGACTTTCGAAAAAGCTTTTAACAGACCGTATAAAGCCTCGCGTCCATTCGTATATAGGTAAAAACAACATTCCCTCCTTGGTGGAATGAGGAACTCTCTAATTTTAGGAAGTTGACCAGAGAGACCTTCATACCTGCCACAGATGTAAATACTGTCAGCCTTATAAAGACTGCCTAAGATTATACAAACTGTCAGAGTGGCTAAGAAATAGTCATTGATAGAATACTGTCAATCTATTGAGACCTTCAAGAACTCTGCAAGACTCAGTAAAATTTGATCGAAAGAATACTCCAATCCTTCCCTCCTAAGGAAGGCAGATGGGGAATTGACTGAATCAACTGCAGAATCTTTAGAACTTCTAATAAATACCCATTCTGGTTGCAAAGATAACAAAACAGAGCCTGCAGCTCTCAACGTCTGCAATCTATCGCCTGGGAAAGCATAACACCCATTATTACTGAGGAAAAGATTTCCTGGGCTTTAAATAGCTTTGCTCCTTATAAATCACCTGGCCTGGATGGAATTCTACCCATTATGCTACAACAGTCGCAAGACCTAGCAATTCCATGACTCCCACCGATTTTCCTAAACTTAACTGGAAGCTATACATAGAACAACGGCATATAACAAAGCATTCGGCAAAAAATGGGGCCTGCAACCAAAATTGACCGTATGGATGTACACAGCCGTGATACGATCACAATAGTATGGTCTCCGGCTCTAAGAAAGGCCTATAATATAACTAAACTTAACAGGGTACAAAGAACAGCATGCATTGGCACCACAGGTGCTCTACGGTCTACCGCGTCAGATGTCCTTTTTTTTTCTTTTTTTTATAATCTGCGCGCGCCAAATGGATTATGAATACCCTAATATTCTTTCAGGACACGGGCCTTTAGGAAAATGGGGAAGAGGAACAGAGGAGAAGCCTGTGCACTTCAAATGTTTGAAGGATGTAGTGTTGGGGAAATACGGAGCCTGGTAGATCATTCCACATTAAAATAGCGATAAAATAGGGAGAAACACGAGATATTTTTCCAATGTTCAAGTGAATGTATGGAACTTACCATATCTCTACCACCTATAAGTTTTAACGCGCGATTTTGTACCCTATCAGATGTGCAGAACGGACTTGGGTGCACCAGACCAGATAGGGGCGTTATATTTCAGCTTAGGGCAGATGAATGCCTTATAAATTGAGACCAGATCAGACGGAGTAAAATATTTCTTGCCGCTTAAGGAATCGTAGACATTTGGCAGGATTTTTGGCGACCTCAAATACGTGATCGTTCCATCGAAGATGGTTTTCAATACATATACCGAGAATGGCAAGGCTTTCGGTTTCAACGATGCAAGTACCATTCGTGGATAATGGTTGAAGGTTATGGTTTCGCCTGAAAGACTGGAGACAGCATTGTGTTTTGGAACCTCTCTGTTGGTTGAAATTCATTTGAATATGCTGTTCAGGTTGGAATTTAATGTGTTTAACATACTTTGTCGTTCCTTTTCTACGGCCGAAGAACAAGGACATGAGTTAGGAAACGAATATGAATAACTGAGGGTACTGTCATCAGCGAAGTGCAGGTATATTTTCTGAACCCTTAAACATCTCAAAAACATATAGACTTCCAAATAATGCCAGTGGAACTACTCGCTATTCACGAAGCCTGTCGCCAGATCAAATTGCACACAAATCTGATGCCATGGCAAAAGAGTGCCGGAACAATTCAAGGCAACCCTGATCTGGGTTCCAGGGCATAGTAACGTTTATGGAAATGAACTTGCTGATGAACTGGCCATTCAAGGCTCAGCCCTCCACCGCTCACTTGTGGAATCAGTCCACGTTCCGCTTCGAGCAGGCAAGGCAGAAATCTCCTCAATTTCCCTTATAAAAGCCGACCTCAGATGGACTGGGCTAAAAAACTGTGTCATATCCAGAAGGATGTGGCTAAACTACAACAAAATTAAAACAACCGACTTCCTAAATGCCATATTAACAACGATCACTACGCAGTCAAACTAGGTATCCCACACAACACCCACACTGAAAGAGAAACAAATATCAACTATTTATGTGCCTGTCTGGCACTAGCTAGGGCCAGACAACGAACATTAGGAAAACCTTTCTTTAATTGCCTAGAGGAAGTCTCAGAGAAAAACATGCAAAAACTTAGTACGTTACACGCAGGTTATGGTAACAAAATGACACATAGTGATAAATGGGTTCTTCCTAACAGAACCGCCACACATCCCTATCCACATAATATAATTTGAAAATTATATTTTATTATTGCAGAACCGGCAACTGAAACCTGCTGGCTCATACCCAAAATGTGGAGAAACCTTTAGGAAGATGACAGATACCCTCCCTGAATGTAGTCATTGCCATTTGTATTTGATGTTTAGATTCACATGGTTGTGCCAACGTTTTCATCAGTAACACATCAAATATTCTATCTATCCAGATGGCCTAACGAGTCACCAGGCATAAATGGAGACAAATTTTCATATTTACAAATGAAAGCAGGTATTTTGTTGTTTTTTGAAGGTAATACTGTCCTGAGGGTCCCTTTTTTCTACACCAATACCAAAATGTCGTGGGTGTCGTAGCTCAAAAGTTAAGTGCGCGATGACTGAGTGAGAGGTTCAAGGTTTGAATCCAAGAAAACACAAAAATAAACGCGAACGTCTGACAAACATCCGAGAGTAAAATTGTCATGAAAAACTTATCTCAATCGCAAAAAAATTGCCCTTCGGCAACGGCATAAAACTGCAGGTCGCAACCATTCATGAGACGCACAGCACGAGTGGCTGCGAGAAGCTAGGCCAGGCCCTGCATTGGGCTGCTAGAACAAAATGTTTATTTATTTATTTAATATTGAAGTGTCATGATGACACCCAATTGTTGATTACTGAAAGTTGAATTTGTTTTTCTACGCTTGTAGCTAAATAGATACAAAGATTACATAGGTTCACTATAAATCAACGATCATGATCCCTCTCTACTCCTAGAACCATTCATTCCTTTTGATAAAGCCATTAATTTTGGCATGCGCAGAGAAAGTGAATTATCGTCTCCCTCATCGTCTCTGCAGCTTCTGCAAAATATTGGATACTTGCAATGCCCAGTCTGTGAGCATAGCTGACGAAGATGCGGTGTCCGGTGATGGAGTATGTAGTTGTTATTTCTAAGGTATCTTAGTAGTATGAATACTAGATCTGCAGTAATTGTGATCAACAAAGGGTCCCTGGTCAATCTGGCAAAGATTGGTAAGACCTCCACTTCTGTTCTCTCCATCGAGCAACTATCTCTAGAAGAGAACGACTCAAGGTAGTCTGACGCGAAGATGGCTGCTCTCCTCCGTGAACAGTTTCTTCTGAACATATACGACTCAAGGTCGTAAGGAATTGATTAACTCTATAGCCATCCTCTTGATGGGAACGATCTTCTAGCGTCGGACTCGGAGGAGGCTAACATTACCGTGGTGGAGGTTTCTACGCCTGATTGTACCTCCGATGCTGCGATTTGTCCAGATTAATCTCCACCAGACCAAAACGGTATCTGCCGGCCTTCTCCTCCGTTTATCTAAGAGCGGGGAAGACATTGTCTTGATCCAGGAACCTTGGATCGTAGGCGACCTAGTGTGTGGGCTTAAGATTGAAAACTACAATCTTGTCTACGTGAGATGTTAAGGTAAAACAAGAGCCTACATCCTCGCAGCAATCTTTATGTGATTCTACTCTCTAATTACAGCGACAAACTCTAAGATAGAGGCTTTGTTTGGCGTACTGATAAACCAATTGTTAAGCAATCGGATTATGAGTACAAAACTGGGGCAGCCTCCGCTCGAAGGTTTGTCAGTAGAGGAACACCACAAGACACTCTTGTCGCGCCTTCTCTGGAATCTTGTAGTGAATAAGCTACTACTCATCCTGGCAGGGTGATCGCTACGTTGCTAAAACTGTCTCAGGGTGGCACCTAACTACTCTAAGGGAGTTGCTGTAGAATGCCCTTGCTAAACTCTCCAAATGGGCAGATAAATGTGGACTGGGGATAAACCCTCATAAAACTGAATTGATCCTCTTACTTAGCCCCTCTTAAACTGAATGGAACTAGCCCCGATTTTTAAAGAGAGAGCAAAATACCTGGGTCTTATTTTGTATAAGAAACTTAGCTGGAAGCCCAACATCCAGGAACGCGTTAAGAAGGCTACCTTAGCTTTATACTAGTGCAAGAAGGTACTTAACTTACTGGCTCTTTGTATCCGTTATCAGGCCCATACTTATATACAGCGTGATCGTTTAGTGGTCAGCTCTCTAAAAAGCTATACACCGCAACCAGATATTGAAAATACAGAGATCAGTTTGTCTGTACATCAGTGGTGTATTTAGAACTACTCCTACTGATGCAGTAGACATTCTGTTCCATCTGATGCCACTAAACTTCTTTGGCAAGTTCAGATCACTGTAGTATTTTCTAGGCGGAGATAATGTCGATCAACGAAGCTCTATCTTGACTGAAATGGAATGTAGTGTCTGCTAAGGATATTAGCTTCTTCACTGACAGTCAAGACGCTATAAAATCTCTGGAATCGATCTTTTCCACGTCAAAGGTCTAAATTGCCGCTCGTCTCTTAACGAGATGGTGGAGCATTTTAATATTCACCTGTGCTGGGTACCGGGACACAGATTCTACCGGAAAGAGAGAGAATCTCGGCATGCCTATCGCTACATGTAAGCAATTGTTTAAGCTAAATACTATCAAGGAGACCAACTTCGAGTGAGAGGCTGGCATTAAATGTCATGTCACTAGACAGATTTGGCCTCAGCTGGATCAGACACGCTCAAAGAAGTTGGTCGGCCTTAGCAGGGAGCATATCAGCGCAACAATTGGTGTCATTACGGGACACTGTCTCATTGTAATGAACGTCAAAAGGCTTGGCCTTTTCTCCAGCGACTTTTTTAGGTGCTGTATGGACGAGAAGGAGGAGGAGATAACTCTTCATCTCCTCTGCACTTGTCCGGTTCTCTCTGTCAAAAGAGGGCTTCACTTGGGAGCTTACTTCTACGAAAGCATCGGTTAACTAACTAGCTCGAATGTTAGCAACTTCCATCGTTTTATTAGAAGATCCAATTGGTTCTAAGGCAGGCCGGGAGAAATCCCCTAATCCCGTGGTATCACAATGAACCAAATCTGGTTCAGTTGTGTCTGTGCTTAGGGTGCAGGCAGCCACTTGAACCTAACCCAACCTAACTTAGTAGTATGAACTTTTGACCTGTTAAAGTCCAGGATTGGCCTTATTAATTAAGCAGTGTTACATCTATTAAGATGTGTCTACCCATGGTTTACACAAGAAGCAGATTGTAATGGTGCTCCGCAAGCAAGTAGTAGAAGAATCTTTAGAATTTAATTCAAGAAACTATTACAAATTTGGATGCGTTCGTAAATAAAACATGAAAACTAAAAATACACTGGGCATTGGGCTGAATGCCCAATATGGAAGTCGCAATATGGAAGTCCAATTTTCGACCCCTTTTTCAGCTGGTCTCGTATATCGGCAATAACGTGGCGAATATAGGCTTCCGTCCATCGTGTCTAGTTTATCGGCGTAGAATAGCTACTTCACATAACCCCACAGAAAATAATTCAAATTCACACGATCTTGGAGGCCAATTGACAAGGTCCATTACGCGAAATTATGCGTTCATTGAATGTTTCCTTCAATAAATTGATTGTGGCGCGCGCTATGCACGTTGCGCCGTATTGTTGATACCACAGCCCTTCCACATTTATAACATTCAATTGGAAATCGAAAAAGTCAGTTATCATGTATCTATAGCGCTCTCCATTGACTGTAACGTTCTGGCCGGCATCACTTTTGAAAAAATATGGACCAATGATTCCACCAGAACATAGAGCATACCAAACAGTGAAACAGTTGCGGATGTAACCGCATCTCAATAATGGCTTGTGCATTTTCATCACTCCAAATGCGACAATTTTGCTTGTTACTTAGGCATTCAACCAAAAATGAGCCTCATCGCTGAACAAAATTTTGTGGTAAAAATGAGGATCAAGAGCAATCTCCTTTTCGGCCCATTCTCCGAACGTACGACACACACGATAGTCAAGTGGCTTTAATTCTTATACGAGCTGGATTTTGTAAGCAAAATCTTTCATAAAATGGATGGACACAGCTCGATCACGAATCAACATATTCGAGTCCTCCTCAATAATACGCTCTACAGCAGCAACAACTTGTTCGGCGCGCACTATACAACGTCTCTGCGGATGAATATTATCAATTAGAGTATTCGTGCTTCAAAATCGATCCATGGTTATTCGAATTACTTGCTCGGATGGATGATTATGTCTACCGTAAAATAGACGGTAAGTTTGGCCAACTGAACCACTATTTTCGAAATAAATTTGCACAATTTGCAAGCGTTGTTCTTTCGTAAGTCTACTTATTGTGAAATGACAAACCAAACTGAGTACAAATCAGCTGTCAGATGTCAAATTGGCTGTCACTGGGAAAAGTATTGCCAAATCAAAATGCAAACCTCTAAAAGAAAAACACCCTTTAGTCTTTTTTGTTTTTTGTTTTTTACAAATTCAGCTCTGGCCAGATCAGACTTGAACTTCTAATTGGCCATTTACGGATTCCATGGAAACAGAGGGTTAAGCAGCTTGTTTGCTCTACAGGTGCCGGAAATGTCCTTGTGATACTTTGCATCTATCGTCCGCATTAGTTAGTATTGTTTCCGATACCAAAGCCTTTATTGCTGTTTGGCTATTTATGTATTTTGTATGTATCTACTGTGTTCATTGAAAGCCAAACCGCAACTTCTCGGAATGCTATTATATGCTAATGTTTATAGGGAATGAGCTGGAAAAAACTCCTGCTCCCGTGACACACGTTGCCTTCTTGTATATCTCTATCAGAGATCAATTTAAAACTTCCCCGAATTCCCAATCGCTTCTGATTTCAGTTTTATTATGCCAAAAATGCTATGGGACGATATAGTGCGTAGCTCCTTTTGCGTAGTGAATTCCTTAGAAGTTGATACAATCATACTGAAAGGTCCTCTTTCACCAACATAACAATAGGTACAAGGCTAAATGTTTCACGTGTCACTATTGTACCAATTCTTAGATTGAATGTTGCCAGTTTTTGTGTGTCAGCCCTTCGATAACACAGTCCAGATTTGTTGCTATGCACACCAAATTCAAGTGAAGTCTTTCAATCGATATTCTTTGGCAAAGAAATAAATATAGAAAAGCTGAAGTAATGAGAAAAAATTTAATGAAAGTCGTGGACTACTTTATCCGTATGTTCGATTGTTTGGGAATTATGCATGGGGAAAACAACATATTCTAAGAAGTGTTTTCTCGATTCACTTGCTAATTAAACCTTGTTGATATGGAAGGATACCTTTTCTTATTTTTAGCCTTGTTTGCTTCAAAACCTTGTGGGCTGCACAAGACAATTTTCTAATGTTAGATATGAATCTCTTGAATGAAACTACACCCGTAACCTACCATGTAACTGAAATTGCAAATGTCATACCGACAAGTACTATTATTCCGAAAATGTTACTCTCCTGGTACGAGTATACCGGTGATGTAATTTTATATTCTTGGAACGAGTGAAACCCACTTTTAGAGATTCAGTTAGATAAATAAACAGAAAAAACCCCCTGAAGTTCAAGGAATGTATTACAACGAAAGGGAGGAAATCAGATTCAAATTCAAATCCTCTCAGTTGACCTTAAAAAAAAAAACAAAACCGAACAAACTCATTTGCATAGTATCTTTGAATTAATACACATTCCGTAGGAATATATTGATTTTTGTATTCATATGGTATTGTTTCCAATTTAATTTTTTTTTTTTATAGAAAATATCGGCTCGTGCGGAGCGTTACCGTCATTCAAGGACAAGGACATTTCGAATGATGTCAACCAAATTAGATTCTTTCTTCCCGTTTCATTAATTAATGAACAGGTCATCGATGTTTCATCAGTTGTTCTTGTTTTTTTTTTTTTTTTTTTGTCTCATTTGGAGTTCATTAATTTATTTTTGCTTCAGCGAAGAAGCTAATTAGAACGTTTGGTCTTCGACGGAGGTGATACCTATTCGTGTATATTTGCCGCCTATTAGCATTGATATCACTTTTGTAGTTGCGGTAGTTAAATAAACATGGATGCTGATTGCTTTTGTTCGTGAACTCGTTTGAGCTGATGAGGGGATTGTTGGTCCATTATACATATTTGAAAAGAACTAGGGGAATTCTAATAAGGTTACCTACTAATAGGTGCATGTAAGTTAGAGGCGTAATGGGTGTTTATTATGGTTTTATGCTTAGGTGACGTTTACAATGGTTTGCTGTTTCGTTACGAATCACAAATGATATTTACAGATTTTTAGATTCCGAAATGTCAGTCAATTAAGGTCTTGCGGCCATAATTTCAAGGATGTTGGTATTTAAGTGCTCCAAAGTTTAGAGATTGTCTGCATAGATACGATCCTTGGCATAGCCCTACAAAAAGAAATCCAATGATGTCAGATCACATGATCTTGATGAAATTGAACGACCGGGGAACTTTTCGCGCAATAGAGCCAAATTTGCCTGTGTTGTGTGGCACGTAGTCCCATTCTGTTCTATTCTGCGCATTCTATGATCAGCATGTTTTATGATAGTTGTTTTGTAAGTTGGACCTTATAGTCTTGGTCTTGGCTTTACTCACTCAAACCGAAATCATGGATTCTGCTGAGAAAACTTGGAGGCGAAAATATAGCCAGGATGGATGGGATACAAATCGCAACTATATTTTTTTTTTTTTTTTGTAATTTGAACGGTTAAAGGGGATATGAATACCGTTATACTAATTTTTATGACACGGGCGTTTTTTGTGGAAAGGGGAAGAGACAGAGAGAAAGACAGATTGGTGTAGTTGGTTTGAAACTCAGGTGGTAGTTAAGTTTCAGTGAACTCCAAGGGTGGCTGTCCAGATAACTGGGGAGTATTTTGTTTGTTTTCGCTATTATTGTCGTTGCTTATGATTCACAGTATATTTTTCCATCCTCCTGATGTCATCATCATGATCAAGTTGCATTTTAGCCATATGCTGCCAGTGTTATGCCTTCACAGTAGAGTTGTCTTAGCTTTCGCAAGTGATCGACTTTTTTATGCGAAATAAATAGATGATTCTTGACATCAGGATTTGAACCGTGAACCAACAGCGTGACAAGCGATGATGT
Source organism: Pocota personata (assembly GCA_963082735.1). NCBI lineage: Eukaryota > Metazoa > Arthropoda > Insecta > Diptera > Syrphidae > Pocota > Pocota personata. The sequence continues at coordinate 26,306,219 of OY720429.1, read as the reverse complement.
TACCACTACACCACGGCCACCCTTCAAAAAAAAATAATAACTCCAATACCATCAGGCAAACGGCACACGATCCAAATCAAGCGAGATCTTAAGAGGTTAAAAACAATGTGCCAGGGAACATCTCAGTATTCCAACTCAATCACAACCGATGAAATAGTAGTAGCCTTGGCTTCCGTGAAGATGGGTTAAGTAGCTGGTTACGACAATATACCTACGAGTATATATCCAGAGTTACTGAAGTAAGCAGAGCCTAATACCCGTCGATAACTGGCGTCATTATTTTTGAAAATGTTAAAGATGGGAGAACTTCCAAAATCGTTTAAGGAAACAAAAATATTAGGTGCGCAACTAAGTTCTCAATCAAAGTCAATAGATGGCTCCAGCAGTAAGTGCTGGTCGATTTTGACATATCCAAAACATCATGAATCGAGCTTAGACATATGGTAAACTAAATGTTTTGACACATTAGTGATTTTATTTTGGCGTCAAATACTTTTGGTTGTGTGTAAATGTCTGATTTTGTGCCAAATAATCGTCATTTGCGGGAAGTGATGATTTTCTTCTTTCATTCGAAGAAAACGGCGGCTGAAACGCATCGAGAGCTCCAAAAAGTTTACGAAGATGCTGCTCTCTAAGTAAAACAACGTGCCGTGATTGGTTCCGTCGCTTCAAAGACGGTGATTTTGATGTTGACGACCGTCCGCGTGAAGGAAGGTCAAAATCCTTCGAAGACGCTGAATTGGAGGCATTGCTCGATGATTATCCGTGCCAAACGCAAGAACAGCTTGCTTCAGCATTAGGAGTTACCCGTCAAGCCATTTCTAAGCAATTGCATGCGTTTGGAATGATTCAAAAACAAGGAACTTGGGTTCCTTATGATTTGAAGCCAAGGGACGTTGAGCGTCGTTTTTTTGCCTGTGAACAACTGCTCCAGCGGCAAAAAAGGAAGGGTTTTCTTCATTGCATTATGACGGGTGATGAAAAATGGATTGATTTCAGCAACTCAAAGAAAAGGAAGTCATGGGGACTGCCCGGTCATGCTTCTACGTCGTCGGCTCGGCCGAAACAGAATAATTGAAATTTGGGCTGAAATTTATTCCAGGTGTAGTACACATGTCAAATTTAGATATGAAATTCGATCTCGTTCATATGACTACCGCCAGCACGTTTGCAGAGATCGATTCTTTGGAGTCAATTTTTCACCTATATCGGTCGGAACGTTGACAATTTTGCGTTCGATATTATTCCTGACCTCCTCTAACATTGTTGGCTTGTTGGCATAAACCAACGACTTAACGTAACCACATAAAAAGAATTCCATTGGTGTTAAATCGCATAAGTGAGCTGGCTATTCGACCGGACCATTTCTCGAGATTACACGATTACCGAACTTCCCCTTCAGTAGATCAATTGTTTGACCAGCTGTGTGGCATGTGGCACCATTTTGTTGGAACCACATATCACTGATGTGGAGTCCATCCAATTCGGGCCAAAAATAGTCTTCCAACGTAGCACAATAGCGAACTCCATTGACCGTAACATGGCGATCATTTTCATAGACGAAAAAAAACGATCCAATCACACCTCCGGCATGAAATCTACACCACACGGTCAGTTCTTGTGGATGTAATACAGTCTCTTGAAGCACATGTGGGTTTGTTGCTGTCCCCTCAACCCATTAAGCCAAAAATGAGCTTCATCGCTGAAGATGATTTTTCGATGAAATTCAGGATTTTCTTCAAACTTTTGCAGAGCCCAATCGGAGAAGCTTCGGCGCTTCAAATGATCACGGGGCTTCAATTCTTGAGTTAATTTGAGCTTGTAAGGGTGTAGGCCAAGATCTTTGCCGGTGCGTTTTTGGTTCCGCTTGTATCGATGGGGAATGGAGGAGAAGATACAACAACGAACTATACCAGTTGAACAGCAACATCGAAAACTTGGAATTCAACGCCTGAGATGGCTAGGACATGTAGAGTGAATGGACATTAACGCTCGAACCCGGAATGTCTTTGAATCCCTCCCAGAGGAACGACGCGGTAAAGAAAGATCTCACCTAACGTGGCGCACACAAGTGGAAAGGGACCTCAACCAACTTCGTGTGCAAAACTTAAAAAAAACCTAATCGAGCTTGCTGGAGACGCAAGTTGGAAGAAAGAAAGAACATAAATATGAATTAAATGCCATTACAAGAATAAAGAGACAATACCTATACTCGTACTTAATGCCTTTCACACCGCTGCCGAACTCTTTATTGATTGCGTATAAAATTGATTAACGAACTTTATTCAAAATAAATAATTTGAAATTCAAAAATACATCGAAACAAGTCAATTCACAATGGTGATTGTTGTAGTTTATCTGCAAACCACTGTCACCCAGTTCACAAACCATCGTTACATCTATTCCACCCCGTACCACAACCGTTATAATCAGTTAAAAGCTTTTTTCTTCAAAATTTAAATTTCATCTCACTTACTTGAGTGATGAGTGCCGATTTCTCTTTCCAAATCAGCAGTCAAATTCTTGATATTGGCCGATTGGAATCGGTACTGCGAAAAGGTCTTGTTTTCATGCTGAAATTGCTTTGCAAGGCTCTGCATCATCAAGTAGCACGTGTTCATTCCTGCGACATTCATTTGTCCGTTGTGTTCATGTAGGAATACCGCTGTCTCCCAATCGTATCTAAATGAAAGCAGTAACAAAAATTCAATTAAACTGTAACCTAGCGAATATATTCATTACCACTTACTGACGCATTACCCGGACAGTGAGTTTGGCCAGAGATTGAAAACTCACAATCCCCGTCCTCAGAAGCATATAGAACTCATCACTGCACGATGTTTTTTTCTTCTCAAAATCATAGGTGGCTCCACCAACGGATATCAATGGTGTACCCTCACCATTGAAGTACTTTGTTATCCTTCCAACAGATGCTACAGGTAGGACAATTGAATACAATTTAAAAATGGTCGGTCGGTGGAATATCTCCAACTTACCCAAAGGATAATCACAGGACGGTCCAAAGATGACATGTGAACAGTTTTTCAGAATGCCATCCATTGCATTAATTAGGGCATAGGATGCATCACATTTATCATCATGCGGTATCCATTCGAATCGAATAGATGGTGGGATTAATTGTGCTTCACGGATTTTCTCCTCCGCCACCCGTAGAACAGGCAGCACCCGTCCCAGCGAAGCTTCGTACACATCACTCAATGGCAATAGGACTAGTGCTCTTATTATGCAATTGGTACTGTTGGTGGTCTTGTTTGCGATACATATGATCTCACATGGTTCACTCTCCTGGATACGACAACCGCATTCACCCACCGGCAGGAGTGTAGCTGCTAACAACGATAGCAAAAGACCAAATATAAAACGCCATGTTGCATGAAAATCCGCCCGTGATTTGGCAAATTGGCAATCGAATTGAAATTTATGACGGGATGCGGTGACTCTTCCACTACTAACTGTGGTGGTGGACTGCCACTGAAGCTGGCACAGGACGAACGACAAATCACGTTCGATAAAATCTAATTGCATAGTACTCGTATCTTTGTCTATTGCGATGGGGGTACGAGTAGTTGAAGCATTTGCTATTCAAGCGATGGAAATAGACAACTGGAATGGGATGTAGTTGTGGGTAGATGCTGATGCTTTTTCCATCAAAATCTAGAAAAGGAAAATGTGTGTCAAATTAAATTTAATTGAAGAATAAAATGGAATAGTTGGGATGGAACTTAGAAAAACACTTTATTAAGCTAAGACTTTTGTACCAGACACAAGTGATTGTGACAGACCAAAGTGGTTAATCGTGATTAACGGACTGATCGCGATCAGAAAGCCCGTCTGTCACCCATGACTTAGGTCCAAATTAGATGGGTTTGGCGAAAGCCCCCATTTACTTGGCTTATTACAAGCTACACCTAACTTAAGGCTAAAACTTAAAGCTAAGGAGAATGGTGAAGGAGTTCGGCTTTGAGGTAGGGAGTGCTGTGGTTAAAATCAAAATGGGTGAGGTTTGAGTTAACTTGTCGCGGCTTTTTCGAAATTGGTTCATTAGATCCATATGAAGGGCGGTGGGACGGTAAATAGAAAAGACGAGAGCATCGTAAGTTTCGTGGGTTAGTATTGAAGAAAATTGAGTTATAAAGAAATGCGCAATCGACAGAGCCTGAAAGAAGTCGATGAATGAAAAGAATGTCTGCAACATCTCTGCGTTTCTCTAGAGTACTCATGTTAATGAGGTTGAGGCAGTCTTGATAGGAAGGCAAGATATATGGATCGTTCCAAGGAAGACCTCGAAGGGCAAATCTCGATTCTGGTCACTTGACTGGCGTATTCAAGGAGGGGACGAACAAAGGTAATGTAGAGAGATCTGGTCAGGTAAGGGTCGGAGAATTCTTTGGACCATCGTTTGACAAAGCCATCGTTTGAGTTAGCTTTACGAATTATCTCATCAATATGTGAATGGAAATTTAGTTCCCTATCGTACAATATTCCAAGATCGCGAAGATATTGAACGATGAATATAGGTTCGCCATGGAGAAGGTAAAGGCGGGCGGAGGACATGTGGTGCTTAAGTAATGGATTGGCATTTGGCGATATTGAGCTCTAAGCTATTTTGTACGCACCAGCTCGAAAAACCATCAAGGTCTTGTGTTGAAGGAGACAGCAGTCATGTGGTGAAGAGATGGCTTTGAAAAATTTGGTATCATCAGCGTATAGAGAGAGTGTTTAATAACCCACTCAACTTCATTTATGGTTAAAATGAAGAGAAGTGGACCTAGATGGCTGCCTTGCGGAACACCAGAGGTGGCCAAGAAAGGAGTCGATATGATCTGACGGATCTGAAGCGAACTCTGTAAGAATGGTTTTCCAGGTAAGAGGGTATCCATTTTATCAATATGGGTTCGAAACCGAGTGCAGACAAATTAAAGAGGATTACTCGTAAGTTATGAGATATCTTATCAAAAGCCTTACTAAAATCAGTTGCAATAACGTCGACTTATTTGCCATTCTCTAGGACACGAATTCAACTAAGTTAGTGGTAGTTGATCTACTTTTCAGAAAGCCGTGTTGAGTGGGAGAGATAAGAGACTTGCACTGAAAGCTTAAGGATTTGTATAAAATACTTTCGAAAAATTTGGGTAGATGAGAATGTTTAACAATGGGGAAATAGTTTGTTACTTCGTTCTTTGATCCGTTTTTGTGTATGGGGGTAATGAAAGAGGTCTTCCAAATCTGAGGGAATTCTCCTAGTGGTAGAAATAAATGAAAGAGATGAGAGAGGGGGAGGGAGAGAATGGAGGAGCATTTTTTTAGAAAAATTGCAGGGAGACCATCTGGGCCGGGTGAGAATTCATCATTAAGATTTTGTAGTTTATTTTCAATTAGAGTAGGATCAAAAGGCAGGGAATCAATGTGGTGCCGCTGGTAGAGAGAGTTATAAAGATAATTGAATTGAAGGTAAGCACCGAGATAGTTGGAATGGTCCAAAACAGAATTGTTACGAAGGAAAGCTGCGCATAACTTGTTAATCTTGTTACGTAAGGCTCGAAGTTTGCGACAAGGGGTGGATGAAGATGAAGTTTTATGGAGAGGAAAGGTACATAAAGAGAAATACAATTAAATATTTTTCTGGAAAAAATTGTGAGGGCTTCGTTTAAGGAAAGGTTAGCAAACTCATGTTCCCAAGTTGTTGAATACGTATGGTACGTTGTACTTCAGTCTTCTCCCTCCGTACTCATGAATGATGGTTGGAAGCTGGAATAAACCCTGGGCTCGTCTTCGCGTATAAAACTAGTGGTTGATTAATGTTTGGTGATTTGAGTTATCATAATACTCCAGAAACGCAGATATCTTAAAGATTTGCCTCACTTTAAGAACTCGTATGCCGTTAGTTGCTATGCTACCTCTCGAGATCAAATTTAAGGCCCTATCTTGTATCTGTTGCAGCTTCTCGATATATGTCTGCACTGCACCTCCCCAAGCTAGTACACCATACCGCAATCTGGAATCTATCAGAGCATGGTACACCTGTTTTTGAACACAGGTCGTTGATTTATATTTAAGTCAGGTTAGTGCAAATAGTGATCCCTTCAATTTATTTCGCAGATCAACGTATCGTACGTACGTATCAACCACGTCGTAGCCGGACGAATTGGAACATTTAAAGTTTCTAATTGTTGTAATTCGGGCTCAAGATATGCATTATATTGGTTTTCGATGCATTGACTACCAGCCCATTATTGTGGCACCATTTCCCTGCTGTTTCGAACTCGGCTTTCATAATCTGTACTACTTGGTGTAAGGATTGATGACATGCAACTATAGCCGTATCATCTGCATATACAAATGGCTGCCTTTTTGTGAAACATTTCATTCTTATATAAAATGAAAAGTACAGGTTCCAGTCTACTACCTTGTAGAACTCCGTATTGCACTATATAAGACTTGCTACAACAATTTCTTACTCTCACCCGAAAGATCCTTTCTACCAAGTAGTCTGTAATCCAATACGCAAGCTTTCCTCTAATTCCCACTCTTTGAACAGCGTCGATTAATTTATTGTGGTAGAGGGTATCGAATGCTTTACTGATGTCCAGGAAGAGAACTAAGGCAAGCTGACTTTTGCCCAGGCTGGTGTTGATCAGATTAGCGAAATCTCCAAGAAGCTGATTGGTGCTTCTGCCCTTTTGAAATTCGTACTGATGTTTGCTTATTATAATGTTGAGGTTCCTCTATTTAGATCGACCCTATTAACTCCTTTTATTACATTACACAATCCTTCTGAAGCTAGCATTTCCTGGTAGCTAAACACAGATTTGTTAGTACTATTTTGTTTGTTAATATTTATGTCACCCAAGGCTACCAGGACTACTACGATCCTTTTCTGTTTGTGATTTGTACAAACTCATGAATAAATTCCATTAAGTTGTTCTGCGGCGGTCAACAAATTGGTGATGTCGCCAAATCTCGAAATTAAACGACCACAGAACTTTTCGTACGATAGAGAATTTACCTGTGTTGTGTGGCTCGTAGTCCCGTCCTTTTGGAACCACATGACGCTCACATAAATGCATTCAATTCCAGCACCCAATCGTCGTATGATCTATGCGCATTCTCTGATGAGCATACTTTAGTTGTTGTGTAAGCTGGACCTTATTGAAATGAAGTTAAAAATCCAATTGCAAAATACGCCACATGAAAATGCAGGAAATGCCCAATTGCTGAGCGCAGTGTGGGATTGACAATTCCGGGTTTTCGCCTACTGAGACACTCACAGCATCTATGTTCTCATTTGATCGAGCATTATGATCAACATAATGCAACAAATTTAATGCGTTGAGCGATGGTTAAATGATCCATATTGTAAAATAGTAAGCAAACTATCTGTCACTACCGATGGCAGATGGATATGACAGATGTCATATGACAGAATTTGGCGTCAAAAACAACCCGTGAAGTTATTTCCCTGTACCCTGTAGTATATGGTAGCCAGCGTTGCGACTCTGACAAGCTAAAGTCCTAAGAAATCAGGTAGATTCTCACTTTCTTTACATTTGATAACAAACACAAAAACTCACTTAAACCTTTTTTATAAAGGATTGTTCAACTGTAGGTTACAATTTAAATTTGATATAAAATACAGGTCTTGATAAAATGCTTATATCTGTATATATAATGTTGGAACATTGACATTAAGCACGAAAAATTATATCAGCCAAATGGGACTTACAGACTTCCGTCCTTTTGATGTAATTTTCCATACCTTCTTAGCATAATTCCTGCGGTAGTAAATAACGCGACGAGTATCGTCCTTTAACTCTGGAATCGTCGGGAGTTATTGGCATACACCTCCTGCTTCGTATAATCCCAAAGAAAAAAAATCCATCGACTTGATATCGCACGATCTTAGTGGTCAATTCTGGTCCTCGCCGGGAAACCTTGTGTTCACTAACTGCATTGTTTCTCACGCTGTGTTACAGGTGCTCTCGTCTTGTTGAAACCACATGTCTTTCCTATCAATATCGTTCAATTGGAGCCAAAAATAATTTGTTATCATGTCCCGATAACATCCACCATTGACTGTTGCAGCAGCACCCAGAATTTTCCAATCACGACGCCGGTTCAAAATCCGCACCAAACAATGACGTGAATGGCCTGTGGATTTTCATGACCACAAATTCGACAATTTTCTTTATTTACGTAGCCATTCAATTGAAAATGAGGCTCATAGCTGAAGATGATGAACGAACGAATTCTATTCTTGGACAGAATTTCAGCTCTCTAGGTCAGATGGTTTTTTGTAACGCACATCGGCCTGTGTTGGGTGGGATCTTATTTCCGCATAAGACTTGTCATCAAATCACCTGGATGTCTCCTGATTGTCAAACTGAAAATCAAATTGACCACTTCAAGCTACAACAGCGATGGAGGAACTCACTATGTGATGTTTGTAATGAAAGAAACGCAGACGTAGGAAGCGATCATCACTTGTTACTTACAAGTCTTAAGTTACGAACGGCATATAACACATCTCCTGAAAAGTCCCCGGTTCGACACACAGATGGTGCCACAAATACAAAACATGCGGAGGATATCTGTTACCTGGCATCAGCGAACTAGACGAGATGTGTCAATCACTGCAGGTGAATCGAGAGTCGGTCAGTCTAAGAATCAATGGCAAGAACACAAAAATAATGTCCAAACACGTCAGCGTATTATTCTGAAGCAGACGCCAATTGAGGAGGTCAAACAATTCAACTACCTGGGAAGGTTTTTATCATCTGAAAGCGGAAAGTTCCTAGACGTGGTATCCTGTCTCCAGTGTGGAAATCTGGTCAAATTTCCTTCCGCTCTAAGTTAAGACTCTTCAAATCCTCAAAGTCTCGGCAAACATCACGAGAAAGGTAAAGGCTTTCATTAATCGCGATCCGCGATGCATCCTAAAGATTCGCTGGCTGCAAATCGAATGCAACCAGGAATTGTGGCGTAAAAAGAATGAAAAGCTGTTTGATATCGAGATAAAGAAGTGAAAATAGCACTAGATTGATAACATACTGGGGAAGCCAAATGACAACATCGCGTAGCAGTCGTTCAAATGGAATCCTCAGGGTGCTCGGAGGGTTAGACGACCAAAAACAACTTGTAGATCAACAGTCTTGGCAGAAGAAGCGACTCAGGGGAAAATGTGGCCACAGCTGCAATATCTAGCTCTAGATCGATAAGAGATTTACTGTGCCCTATGTCCCACCCGGGGTTAAGGGAAATGTGATGATGGAAATCAGTACAAAAGCAGTAAAAGGGGCCAAAAGTCGCTAAATAGAAGCAGTGTTGGGCACTGTCAAATAAATTCGCCTTTCGATAGCTAGGAAACTGATAATATACAACTATACGTATAATAAGTCAAAACAGTCTATACACAGACTAGTGGCGCCGTATAATGTATTAGGTCGGGAGTGCACATTGCAAAAAAAAAAAAACAATTTCGAGATATTCGCACTCCAAAAAGATGTCCACCATTTAGTCTTGTTGCAAAGTCGGACATTTGGAAGGGTTGCGTACTTACAATTGTCGAAAAATTAAAAAATTCTAAGTCTATCTTATAGAGAATTTCGATGTCTAAAATTTGGATCGTAATTAATTTTTTCGTACAATGCACCGTTTTCGAGATATTTCCCCATTAAAAATCGATTTCGACAATTAGCTACCAAGCGAACTCACACAGCGAACTATCGAATGAAATAAACTGAACGAAACAAAAAATTGAGCGAATGAAAATAGTACTCGACGATAATTCGAACGAACGAAAATGTGAAACGAATTTTAATAACTATCGAATGAATGAATATTTCGATAAAAGTCGATAGTTCCCATCACTACTTAGAAGTAACCAACGGGAATGAGGACTAGGTTATCATTGGAATACATTATTTCAGCCCTCAAATGTCCATAATGACATTTATTAGACGCGCTCTCAAACCACAAGTAAAGGAATACCTATCTAAGTAGTTCAGTAACCAAAAATAATTCCGCCTTTAAGGAAGGAAAGCCACTCGTCATCGTTCTTTTTTTTTTTCTTAAAGCATCTCTCCTTAACATTTCCACTAAAACCCTAAACCAACGGTGTACGAGTATTGGTGAAAGTTTTATTTTCACAATTTTCACGTTTTAATTTCCACTGCTGTGCTGTACACTCCTTGGGTTTACTCTGGTGTAACAGAGTATCGTTTCCATGATTTATGAGCTTGGAATTCCCAGCACGTGAGGGATGCTGCCGAAATCAATTTCACCGTGTGGTAGGACGAGGACAACTATTCCCACAAGACCGAGACCTGGTGGATGAATGTATTTCCTCCGTGAGATTACTGGTGAGCCAGATATTTCTTTCCCCATTTGTGTGGAGGATATAATTGAATCTTACTGGGTCGATGGTTTTTTTCTTCAGTTCAAGGACATAATAGGGAAATTGATTTCCCATGAACCGGAGACAACTTTTGCTTGCCGCCGCACTTTCTCATCCGTAGCTCATTCGCAATTTGTGCGGACGTCATAACCTTAAAACTTTTTTAATATGAAAGTTTAACCAACTTTCTAAAATTTATGCAGGTACTCGTATACCAACAAAGATAATAAGTTTCCCGGCGCCAGTGGCTGTTTCTCATCTCCTGCCAGGTAATTTATCTTCTTTGACTGGGTGTGTATACTTTTGCAGTTGGCTGACATGTTGACATTAACGTCTTACTTTCCTGTCAAGGATGATGACAAGGATGAAGTCTGGAAAAGCTATTTTGGAAGTTGGCAAAAGGAAGTCATGACCTGACATTGGCACAGTCTTTGAACTGCAACGTCTGATGGTAATCAATCAAGTTTTCTTTTCTGTTTGGATTAAGGGAGAGGTATAAGCATAGGCACCAGCGACAGCTAATGACTTTGAAATAATACTAATTTAGAGCAAGTTTCTTGGAAGTTTGGTTGCTGTTGTTGCCGACAATGGTGTCGGGTGAAATCTGTTTGACGCTTTAATTGTTGTCGCGCGAGACATTGTTGTGCGATCTCTTATTATATGGGAGGCAATACACGCGATGACGTTGATTTTTTTTTGCCGCGCCATCTGCTGGGCGACAATTTTCGAGTCGGCCATTCCTGCAGATCGCGCGATAAAAAAGTTGACGACAGTTGAAGCTTAGATTTTACTTAAATAGCTATCACACTGTTATTGGTGGACTTCAGCGATAACAAAGTATGCTACGGCGATGAGGGTCAATTAAACTAGACAATTGTCAATATTTTACTACAAAATCTTGGGCAACAGTTAGTTTCGCAAAAAGTGGCGTCATATGGACAGATGGACGAACAGACATGGCTAGATCGACATAACTTTTGATGCCAATAAAAAATTGATGTAAAGGGTTTTTCAATAAAAACATAAAAATTTTGTATTTAAATAAAACACAGAATAATTGAGATATCTGGCTGAAATTTATTTCAGGCGTAGTAGGTACATACGTGAAATTTAATTATAAAATTCGATCTCGTTTATATGATCACCGAGCACGTTTGCAGCGATCGATTCCTTGGAGCCAATTTTCCACCACTCTTACATACATATTGGCCGGAACGTTGGCAATTTCGGTTCGATATTGATCCTGGGCTCCTCTAATGTTGTTGGCTTGTTGGCATAAACCAATGACTTAACGTAACCACGCAAAAAGAAATCCATCGGCGTTAAATCGTATGAGCGAGCTGGCCATTCGACCGAATCATTTCTCGATATTACACGATTACCGAACTTCCCCTTCAAGAGATCAATTGTTTGACAAGCTGTATGGCATGTGGCAACATCTTGTTGGAACCACATATCACTGAGGTCAAGTCCATCCAATTCTGGCCAAAAATAGTCTTCCAACGTGCCACGATAGCAAACTCCATCCATTTCCAATAACACTTCGGGCATGAAATCCACACCACACGGTCACTTTTTGTGGAGGCAATGGAGTCTCTTGAAGCACATGTGGGTTTGTTGCTGTCCAGTAATGCATATTTTGCTTTTTGACAAAGCCATTAAGCCAAAAATGAGCTTCATCGCTGAAGATAATTTTTCGATGAAATTCAGGATTTTCTTTAAACTTTTGCAGAACCCAATCGGAGAATATTCGGCTCTTCAAATGATCAAGAAATTTCAGTTCTTGAGTTAATTTGATCTTGTAAGGACGTAGGGCAGGATCTTTACACAAAATTCGCCACAATGTGGACTGAGAGATTCCCAATTCATATGAATGGCGTGGAATCGACTAATTGGGCTCATTTGAGCTGAAGCACTTACGGCTGCTATATTTTCGGTAGTTCGACCGGTGCGTTGTCTCACTGGCACAGGAACATTCAATAGTGAACATGTTAATTCGAATTTATCCACTATATCTGGTGGGACGATGATTATGACCGAAAATTGGGGTAAGCGTTCTTAAAGTTGCGAACACCGACTCAGAACTTCGGTAGTAATTTTTTATAATTTCCGAACGTTGCTTGTTCATGAACTTCATTATGACAAAAACGTAAATCTTGACTGACGTTTCGACAGTAACAGATTATAAAAAAAGTTTAAGGGTGCGTTTGTATTAAAATACAAAATTGTTATTATTTCTCTATATTACAAACTTAATGTACCCTAGACAGGGTATAAAAATAGAAAACAGCAACTGCCAACAGTTTCTTACAGCTCATTTTGTTATGAGTAAGTGAGCCATTTAATTTTGCATGGTATCTATGTACTGGCAAATGACGTGGTTTTTCAGCTTGTTGGTCGAAAGAGTACCCCCCAAAGTAGGCTAAAACTAATTTGAAAAAAAAAGCAGGAATGAACTGTAAAGAGTACAGTTCATTCCTGCTTTGTTTTTCAAAATAGTTTCCATCGCACGAATAGTTGGGACCTACAGGGTATGTCGTTTCTGAAGGGCAATTTGTTCGATTGAGAGAAGTTTCTCATGATAACTTTACTCTCGGATGTTTGTCAGACGTTCACGAGAGGTGGAATAGCGGTCCTTCTTCACAAAGTGTTCAATAATTTAAAGTAATAAGGCAACAATCTCTGTCGCCAACAGTTCTTGAAAATTATCTTACTACATATCTGACCTAACTTAAAACCCAAATTTCATCAAAATCCTTTCGGTGTTCCTGAGAAAAAATGAGAAGAAAGATTTGAAATTGTTTTAAACCCCTCCCCATATCTACATATGTACTTATTCGTATATGATTTGATTTCGATCGATTTTAAGTGGAATTGTTAACATATCAGCCTACGTGCCAAATTTCATCGAAATCTGTTTAGAAGTTTTTGAGTTAGTCGGCTAACAAATATGATTTAAAACTTTTTGAAGCCCCAACCCCCACATTCCACTCATATTTGAGCCGATTTTGACACCTTCGAAATAATCGTATCAGGATATACTCCTACTCGTACATGAATACGAGCTAAATCTCATGAAAATGTCTTTAATGGTTCTCAAGCGAGCCGTGTCTTCTTCTTCTTTTCCTTACGGCGAAGTTATGATCCGGAGTAGAAGAATCACAATCCTTCCACTTTACTGCATCCCTACTGGTCCGCCTGTGGGGTTTGCTGGTTTGACCTCAAGAAGTACCGACAGACTTCCCGGTTTCGGATCACTTCGTCACTAAGGCCAATAATTTTTTTTTCGGATTTGTGAGAACCAGTTGTTTTTTGATCCGCCTTTTTTGTGCGATTGTGTCTGATATTGTCTTTTTAACGTGGTTCGAACGATCTCTCCTTTGAACATGACAATACTAACTGAGCTGTTGTGCTCTTCTTGCTTGTGATGGGTTCTTTTACATGAAGGCTTCCTCGAATCTCCTTTCCGAAGTATATCTCAGCTGTCGTTAATTTACCCTCACACTTTTTGTACATTGTCCAACATTGTGAACCGAATGTGAGCGCCAGACATACAACTGCGGGGTAGAGCCTTCCTTTAAGCTTAGAGGGCGAGCCGTGTGAGGACAAACATATGGACTGACATGGAACAAGAAGTGTATGACTCTTTTTCTGCAAATTATCAATAAAGAATAATAAAGTTGCTCTTACAGTTAAACTAACTGTTCCATACTGTTCCATGCACTAACCGCGCCAGGCTCGACTCGCACTTGAAGGATTTTTTGAAAAGTGGGTTTTATTTCAGAAATATTTACCATTGTACTGCTTCGGATTGTACAAAGCTAATTTATAAAATTTCATGTTCCTAACTAAAAATTTCAGGCCCAAAAAGTGGGGACAAACAGACAGACTAACAGACAACTGACTCTCACTATAGGGGTTCCATTTTTACTTTTTAAGTAACATAACCCTGAGAGTGCAAGCCGTGACTAAGTGGTTAAGTGCGCGAACACTGAGCGAGAGGTTCAAGGTTCGAATTCCAGAATTGTATAAATTGCTTAAAATTGATGGTATAAAGAACATACACGTTTTATTTTTACTTCTATGAAATTTAAGGTTGAAATATGCTAAAATGACACCCCTAACCTGGACTCATTATTCAAGCAAGTATATACAGAGTGGGTCATTTAAACCTGCGGGATGATTTAAAAAAAAAACAAATTATTTGCTGGGAAATTATTTTCCGTATATTTTTATTTTTATTTTTTTTTTTTTTTTTTTGAAGAGCACAAAACTCTTTTAAACCATCTTGTAATGAACTCAAGAAAGCAATCAAAGATTTTAAAAATGGAGAGATCTCTACGTTTCTTGAAAACTTGACTGCAGAAATAAGTTCGAATTATTCACTATGGAAAGCCATAGTGAATGCAGTCGCTACCGATAAGAAACAACAATAGTGAGTCGCCAAAAGGAGACAAAGAGAAGGCGGATTTATTTGCCGTACACCTGGAAGAAACAGAAAACCTTGGTGGTACGATTACGACACCTGACAACTTTAAAATAAAGAGCTTGTCGTTGGTCGAACTTTGCCAGACAATAAAAAATCTTAAAAATAACAAGGCCCCTGGGTATGATTTAATAACCGGACAGATCCTCAAGGTATTGCAAAAGAAAGCCCTGATCACGCTTCAGCATGTTATAAAATGCCACGAAAGATTATCATACGTTCCAAGGCAATGGAAAGTCGCCTAGGTTATAATGGTTCCATAACCGAGAAAGCCTCCAAATGACAGAAAATCATACAGACCGATATCGATCCTGCCGATAGCATCTAAGGTATTTGAAAAGCTTTTATTAAAGCGTCATTGAAGAAAGACGTTTGATTCCTGACCATCAATTCGGCTTCAGAACAAAGCATTCCACAATTGATCAGGTTTATAGAATAACAACTGAAATAAAGAAAACCTTAGAGGAGAAAAATGTGTGTTACAGCGCTATTCTGGACGTCGCTCAAGCCTTCGACAAGGTATGGCATGAAGGCTTGAAGTTTAAATTAAGACAGGTTCTTTCGGAACAATTATATGAGATCTTAGAATCCTACCTTGCGAACAGACTATTCCATGTTAATGGCAATATTAACAACAGATAAATCAGTCGAGTCAGCAACTGTAAAGCTCCAACGAGCTTTGGACAAAATTTGCTAGTAGACAAAGATTTGGCACAGTGCTCTCAACGAGACCAAATCAACTCATGTTAACTTTACTTACAAAAAAAATTAACAACCTACCCATTTTCATTAACTCGGTACAAATACCGTATGCAAACGAGGCAAAGTACTAGTATCTAGGAATGACACTAGACGCGAAACTCAAATGGAAGTCTCACGTTAAAGAGAAACGCGACGAGCTTGAAAACAGATTCAGACAAATGTATTGGCTACTTGGAAGAGATTCCAAATTAAGCATATGCAACAAACTGCTTTTATATAAGCAAGTACTTAAACCCGTTTGGACGTTTGGTATACAACTTTGGGGTTGTACCAAACGAAGCAATAGAGATGTCCTACAATCTTTTCAAAACAAAGTGCTAAGAGTCATAGTAACTATATCAGAAACAATGACATCCACAGAGACTTAGGAGTAACTACCGTCGATGACGAAATAACGAACTTTGCTCGAAAACTCCGTATTCGTCTTCATGGTCATTGCAACAACGTTATACTCCAAATTCTGGACGAGACAAACCTTGTGCGCCGACTACAAAGAACGAAACCGTTCGATCTAGTGCAATAAGGACCAGCCACATTTAATGGCGGGTTTTAGCAGGTGCTTTTGCTGGAAAACTACCCGCTCAACACGAATATTTTTGAAAGTAAAACTACATGGTAAGGAAACTTCCGTCACTTTTCATTTCCTATCGTATATTATCTTTCAAGGCTTCTAGGGTCCGTAGCTTGTTGACATGAACTTTGGACTTCAAATAACCCCGCAGGAAGAAGTCTGGAGGCGTTAAGTCGGGTGATCGCGAAGGCCAGTCAAAATCACCATTTTTCGAAATTATCCGTTATCAGGGATGCCCAACTGCAAAGAACGGCGACGACTCGATGTTGTCGGTCTGTTGGCCTGTATAGTCTCAATGTTCTCATCCGCCCACCTCAGATGACGTTGGCCTTGATGACTGGCATTACCAAGATTGCCGGTGGCGAAAATTTTTGGTGTAAACGCCTGATGGTGTATTTTGAAGGCGCTTCCCACACTTGATATTTTGCACGATGCGCACTTTGCATTTTCACAATTGATAACATGTTTTGAATGTCAAACTGAACTATAGCAGCGCATTGTGTTAGCGAGTACTGTTCCATGACACAAATTCGCTTCGACTGACGCTTCGAACGCGAGCTGTCATAAGCCAATCTGAAAACAGATGTCAAAGTTATAAGGTTGCTCACCCTGTATATTGCAAAAACAATCATTTAAATCGGGGCATTTTGCAGAAGTTGTTGTGAACGAAAAACACGAACAAAATCCACAAACTAGTAAACAGACTCAATTGAGAAACCCACTCTTTGTAAACCCACAATGCTCCTTATATGAACATTTTGTAAACATTTCAGAACGACAATGTTCGGGAAAAGAAACTTTTACTTTTCAAAAAAAGTTCAGATTGTTTCGAAAAAGGTTTAAATTGGTTTGTAAAAGGTTTAAATTGATTCGCAAAAGGTTTAAAAACAACTGACAATGCTATCAAATTTAGTACAAATTACTATAATTGTCGGGGAGCAACGCTGGTGTCAATTCTTCGAAAAAGTTGTCAACACATTACTCCCCTCCCAAGAAAATAATATACCAAACCGCAAAGCCATTTTTAGTGCCCATTGATCCATTGCCGGTGACATCAAAGCCATGGGTTGGCTTTCACAGAAAAGTACGAAAATTTAATTTTGACACATTATTAATCATAAATGGTTCTTTCCGCAACCAGAAATACTTTACATGCGAACAGACATTAATTACCTAATCTACTCTCGCTGTAAATAAAAGCCGATTAGAAAATTGTAGATACTTTGATTTTATTTTAAAAATTATAATTTTTTTTTTCTCTGTCGTCCATTAGTACAGATTAAATCCAAATTAAGGTTTCTTTTTGTTGTTACCTTTCTTTCGTGTGTCATTCATCAAAGCCGTCCGTCCTTTATGTTATCGCAAACTATCCACCACCATAAGTTTGTATTTCTTACGTTCCAAAATACATATGTACAATTGCTAAGACCTTGTGTCGTTATCGAAAAGTTAATTTCGATTATTAGCTGATATTTGGTCTAAATTTAGGATTCGATTGTGGAGCTACCTATTTAGGCGCCCTCCAACAGCAGTCAGCACAATACACCCATCAATCATTTGTTTTGGTTGAATTTTACCCACTCATCAGAGATTGCTTGAGGTAGCTACAAGTTTTTTTTTTTTTTTTTTTTTCACTTTTAAGATTGACATTTTGGAATCAAGGCGTAGAATTGGATGGATTTTCTTATTTGGTTTTTGATTTATTTTTAAAGCAAACGTCAATGAATCCAAGGTTGATGAGGCATGGTATAGAGAACATTTATAAAAATAATTAACGAATCGATCAAAGCTGGTTAATCCATCATATTTACGTTTTCCACCGAATGTAGACGATTTTAAATCCAGCGCGTGGGATGGATTCACCTTGAGTTTGATTGCATTTATGCAGTTGACAGTGGTTTGTGTTTTCAATTTTAGTTTTTTAAATGAAGGTTTGTTTCTAAGCTGTGCTGATTTTTTTTTAGAAAACAGCGTATACCTGTACGGGTATTAAGTACAGAGCGCACACCATAGTGTGCGAAACCCAAACAATAATAAATCGATAAAATGCTAACATTCCGCCTTTTTTTCAAAAATTTTGGGGCCAATTTATTAAGATTAATTATTCTATAGCTTTCTCTGTTAACTGATAAGCACTAATTTTACATCTAGAAACTATTACCATTGTTTCCGCCGGAGCAGACAGAATGTTTTTTTTTTTTTTTTTATTTCTTACACCGAAACGCACCTCATTTCTTAGTATCTGCTGTTATCGCAACTGATATGAAGTTAGCAAAAGTTATTTATAGAAAACCTCAATAACAGAAATAGACTTTTATTGGAAATTTATTTTACTCGTATGCCCAAGGTTTTATTCGGCTGAGTCAAGAATTTTTATTAACACACTGATTGGACGGAAATTGCAATTTGATTGCTCGAAGTTCACCCAATATTGGGCAGGTGTTGTTCATTATGAGCAACCAAATGTGCCATTTTTTATTCTGTTTAGACATAACGTTAGTATGTTCTGCATACAATTGCAATTGTACTACCTACAAAGAGTAGAGACTCAAGCGGTTAGCTTATTGAACTGTTAAGTGTGAAGCTGAGAGACAAACAATTTCTTTTTTGCTGCATCACCCTCCAAGAATACAATTATGATATAATGAAAAGCTTTTTAGTTTGCCGTTTGGGTATACATATGTATATCTTCCAAAATTTAGTTTGAAATAGCTGGGAAATGCTCGCTTCATTCAAAACAAACCTTCCTCCAGCAAAGCAGAAATGACAGACTTTGCGTCTCCATGCACTTCAAAGAAGTAAGAATCTAAGCAAAGCTGACATCAGCTTACTTTTTCTCGAGAACTAGCCCTATAAAACTATTAAGGCTGTTGTCTGTGTTAGCGACAGCTCAGCGAACCAGCTCTAGCTGGTGAAAGTAGCAAAATGTTAATTACGATTGATTATGTTTTGATTGTTCCTTCATTTGTAGCATTCATCAACTGTTACGAAACGCCGTAAAAATTCACTTGAATTGCGCTTCAACAGTTCCAATTTTTGTTTTGAAATCTTCACCCAGATCCGTTTTTGGTCCACGCAGGATTCGAATGACGGTATTTGCATTTGAAATTGCTATAATCTCAGTTATCTCATGAACCTTGACCCGGCGATCGTTCAACACAATATCGTGGATTTTGTTGACAATTTCTTCCGTTGTGACACCATTTGGACGTCCTGGGCGCTCAGCGTCTTTTGTGCTCGTACGACCGCAACGAAATTCAGAGCACCAGTTGTGTGCCATTCCATGCGAGGGAGCAGAGTCTCTATAATATTTTTTAAATCTGTCTTCAGTCTCTTTAATGGTTTTCCCGCGCAAAAAGTAGTACTTTATTAAAACACGAAACTCACAAATCAAAGTTCTTTCGATCACTGTAAAAAGCTAAGCGTTTGACAGATCTATTTATTTTTTTTTTGTTTATGCCGAGAAAGAAACAAAAATGTCAGAAAAAAATCCTCTATGCGATCCGAGCGCCATCTTGCATCAAGGTGACTTACTTCAACTTTATTTTGGATGGCGCTACAGTTCGCCGTCGACCAGGACCGCAGTCAAAAAAACCTCTCCAGCCGGCTCGATCATTCACTGGCTGCCTCCGGTTTTGCACGCCAAGTGCGCCCTTTCCAAATTTGCACTGTACAGCACGTGGATTGACAGACCCTCCGGGCTGGTACACTGGTCTCCATACGCTATACATGTCCTAGCCGTCTTAGACGCTAGATTTGTACCTTTTTGAGCAAGTCGATATCACTGTAAAGCCCGTATAGGTCGTTGTTGATTCTTCTCCTCTACACCTCATCAGTACAAACTGTACCGTACATCACACGAAGAATCTACCTTTTGAAACTACCAAGAGTTTTTTCATCTGCTCTTGTTAATGTCCATGCTTCTGCGCCATATAGCAGGACTGGGCTGATGAGGGTCTTATATAGTGTTTCCTTAGTCTTTCTAGAGAGGGCTTTACTTCGCAATTTCCATCTTAAAATAAAGAAGCAAAGGTTGGCAAGAATAACTCGTCGTTTGTTCTCAGCACTGGTGTCATTTTCAGTATTAACCCTGGAGCCTAAGTAGACAAATCCACCTTGATTCGCCGATATTGTGGGTAATTTCTCGTTGACAGTCCATACTCCGTTTTTTCTTCGTTCACAGGCAATCCCATCTTTGCTACTTCTGTTTCAATACTTTTAAACGTCTCACTGACAGCCCGCTGCGTACTTCCGATAATGTCAATATCGTCGGCGTAGCAAGCTGTTGAACAAACTTTTGAAAAAATACACCTCTGGTACAAGCTTTCTAGTTTCATTTAATCCTTCAAATAAGATGTTGAAGAAGTCACAGGATAGCAGTTAAAGAAATCACATGAGAGCGCGTCACCGTGTCGCAGTCATTTTCTGACATCAATTCTGGGAAGTAATTACTTAACTGACCTTAATGGTGCATTCTCCATCGTCATCCTGCACATTCGAAAATTTGACAAACATGTCAAAACTAGATATGGCTCTGTATAGTTAATCTCTATAGACTCTATAGAACTTTAAAATCTTAAAGTCGATGAAAAGCTGGTGAGTCTCTATTTGGAGTTTGCAGTTCACACTTATACTTACCAATCAGATTGTTGTCAAAAAGTTTAAGGCATGTTAAGGGGACTGATAGCTTTGTAGTGTAGCAAGATAGAAGAGAGAGGGAAAAATAAATGAAAATGTAAAGTGGCCACCCTAGATGAGGAAAGTCTGCCGGTAGGTAGGGACAGGAATAGTTAGTCATAAATCAAAAATTGTAAAAGACGGAAGTGTTGTAGAGCGAAAATAAAACATCTAAATAATAAACACTACTGCAAGTAAGTAGTTAACGACTGAAGTAGTTGGTGCAGTTCAGTTCAAATTTCCAAATTCTCAGCACCGATTGCGATTCTACTAATAGATTTCCTTTTTCATATAGGTTCTGTACGGGTTATGTAGCCTTTGCATGCCCTTTTTACCTTTCGAACATTATCCCTGCTATAAAAGAGTATTGACAGCTCAGCGAACTGCGAATGTGCGAACTGCGACCAAACCATTTTTAGCACTTATATTCACACAAAATTAAAAACTGTACATTTCAAAAAGAACTGAGTTCAATTTATTTATTTTTGAATACAACAAAAAATAAATTTAATAAAGATCTTAAAGATCGCAGAAACTAACAATTCGCTTATTTTTCGGCGAATAAGTGAATGTTTCCTGGGAACTGTCAATATTTATTTACAATCCACAAATGTAGAACGTGTTCCGAGATGCGAGGAACTCAGCACATCAGAGGCTTGCTGACAATGATGCCAATGCTGTTTTTAAAATGTTTTGATTAAAATCTCAACTAATGGCCTAAATTAACTAGTTTTGCAGTCAATTCGAAGTCTCTCTATGAATAAGCGACTACTATATAGTTAGTGTCTAGAATAATGTCCGTGTACAATGACATTCGACTCTTGTTACCAAAAATTGAGTCTTAATTGGTTTAATTATGAAATGTTTCTATCGATAACACTTTCCCACCATCGATTTTCGATTTTCCATTCTATCAATGATATTGGAATGTCAAAGAGCCGTTCAAAATAGAGTTTAATCAAATATTATTGATCTGCAATGGAAAGTTTAGTAGGTGGTAGACTAGTCACAGAAGATTTTAAACTAGAAACACATAATTTCGAAAATTTATTGCATGCCTTCATAATTATAGATAGTAAATGTAGCTTAACTTTAAATATCGATTGTTAACGACTTCTATTAGAAGACTAGTATTATCAGATGACATTTTTTTCTTGTTATTCCCTAGTTAAGTGTTAAGCTGGGTAAAGAACTTGGTACGCTGTACATGGTCGATATTCGATGTTCGAGAATATAATTTCATTGTACTTTGAGAGCCATCCAAACTATACGATGTTTTTCCAGTCAATATTCATTATTTCAAGATGGACAGCGATATATTGCTAGCAGTCTATTCGGTGTCTGCACTCGCAATTTTGATTACAAGATCTTCGAGCGCCAAATTACATACGAGAACAAGGTGAAAAGTTCTCGGCCTGACGCAGAGATGGCATTCCAATCAGCAAAAATTTATATTTCCTGCCTGGGTGCACTTCTCATTAGTTCGTATGACAAGTTTCAACTTCTTCTCTCAAATAGTTTCCTTACACGAGTTTTTGCAGTAGACGTCTTGCGTGTTTTTGAACATCGTGCGGTGATAAAATTCTTCGTTTTGGATGGGTTAGCCCCTAAGGAAATTCATCCAAATTTGACAAAAGTTTACGGGGACACTGCTCCTTCCATGTCAACCGTTAAAAAGTGGGCAGCTGAATTTAAGCGTGGTCGCACATCCCTCGAACATGACTCACGTGAAGGACGGCCAAAAACCCCAACCACACCCGAAACCATCGAAAAAGTGCATGATATCGTGTTGGACGATAGGCGAGTGAAGGTGAGTGAAATAGCTGAGGCTGTGTGTATATCGGAAGAGAGGGTGCGAAACATCTTCATCACAAAAACTTAGGGATGCGAAAGCTCTGCCCAAGATGGGTGCCGCATTTGCTGAATGCCGATCAAAAGCAAATACGCAAACGATTTTCGCGGGAATCTTCGGACCGATTCAATAGGGATCCGACCGATTTTGTGCGGCAATTTGTCACCATGGATGAGACATGGGTCCACCACTTCACGCCAGAAACGAAACAGCAGTCGAAGTGCGTGGAAACCGGTGGTTCAGCGCCAAAGAAAGCGAAATCGATCGCATCTGCCGGAAAGGTCATGGCCAGTGTGTTTTGGGATGCGAAAGGGATCCTGTTAATTGATTACCTTGAGAAAGGCAGAACAATTACAGGCGAATATTACTCCAACCTTCTTGACCAGCTGAATGCCAAAATTCGCGAGAAGAGGCCTGGCTTGAAGAAGAAAAAAATCATTTTTCACCAGAACAACGCACCTGTACACAAGTGGGCGTTGGCGATGGGAAAACTGCGGGATTTGGGGTACGATTTGCTCGGCTATCCCCCCCATTTCACCTGATTTGGCACCATCAGACTTCCATCTGTTCCCAAACTTGAAGGAATTTGTTTTTGGGAAGTGCTTCGCATCCAATGCAGAAGTTAAGAGGGCCGTAGATGAATATTTTCACAGCCTTCCAGACTCTCACCTCCGAGAAGGAATACTGATGTTGGAGAAACGCTGGGGCAAGTGTGGAGATTATGTAGAAAAATAAAATCATTTTTTAACTGAAAATCGCTGTCTTTCATAGTCAGGCCGAGAACTTTTCACGTTGCCCTCGTACATACCGATCGGAATACTGCTCATTTTCAATTTTCCATAAACAATAAAATGACGATCCACGATGGTCGTAGTAAAAGTATGCCACATCATTGCAGCACGGTACTGACAATCCTGACGCTACGCACGCGTGATGTTTTCTATCGACCAGGTTGTCATTTACACCACACGTTATTCGTGGTTATACATCGTACATCGTGAATGAACACATAGATCTGTACCCAGCTTTATAGCGAACAATTCGCCATATCCCCTCCACAGTTGCCCTCTAACACTAGCTGTTTTGACGACCCTTTCAACGACAAAAAGTCGCCAGATTCTAGCAGCTTGCTTAGAACACGCCGAATATTTCGGCGAAAATAAACTCCCGCACATCAAAACTGTCATAACTGTCAATCATTATGCTTATGAAAATGTATTTCCCCCGCATTTTCGCTCCTTCTTTTCTTTACAGTCGTAATAAACGATAGATAGTGTCATTTGACGGCTACTGTCCACTGTCAGATTTCTTATATTTTACTGCTTGTCAAAAGTATAATACACTTTCAAAAAAAAAAATGTGACATTGCTGACGATTAACTATAAATTTCTTTAGAATCAACCCACCTATCGTAAGCCTTGGGAATTCATAAAATCTCCCACTATCTGCTTAACAGCCACACATCATTCACTAGGATCATTATTCAGTAAAAACAAAGCTCATTACAAACAGAGTTATCTTAGCGATACATGTTTGGGGATATTTTTTTATTTGTATACCACTTCAAAGAGCATATCGGGAATTTGTTCTTCACATGATAAACATGGCTGGCACAGCACATAATGCACAAAAAAGGGCTACTCTACTATTTTTAAACAATTGAAGGATCATAACAACACTCTTGATATAAAAACTGCCACTAATAGACTGTCGAGTGTTGTTCTATTGTTGAGGACAGTAAATACTACAACGTTCTATATACTCGTAATATTAATTTTTAAGATAAACTTGACCATTTTGTGGGTAATATTCTATTAATATCGTGATGAGTTTTGGGCTGTCATCAGTTGACTACTTAAATAAAACAAACACTAACTTAACATCTAAAGGTAAACTGTCTATCGATGTGTAGTATTTTGCGAGTCAATGACAGCATGTTGTTGAGAATTATTTTAAACACAAATGTTGCAAAAAAAAAAAAAAAAATAAAAAAAAAGCCAAGATAAGATTAAAAATATGATGTATACAAAATTATTGATAATGTCGATATATGGGTTTTTTTTAATGATAGAAACCGTCAACAAGGATACCTTAAAATTAAATGTAGACCTTTTTTTTATGGGAGTCAATATCTTGATGTTGTGTCCGTAGTCAAATACGTAAAATAATTTGCTTGCAGTCAACAGTGGGCAATAGCAACCTGTCTTTATTGGTAATGATAAGAATGTCTCAGAATAATGCGTATGATATCATACATATAGGCTTTATGCAGAGTCTAGACTCGGCCAGGTTAAAAATATGTTTGAACACTTTTTTAGAATTATAACCATAAAATATCGATTAATCGATTAATTGAGGAACGACCGGGCCCCCAGATCATCCATTAAGATAGGCCTTTTTTTGTTATAAAACACACCTTTAATAAAATATATTGGTACAATCTTTATGACAGTTAGAAGTATAAACGTTGCTGTTAATAATGACATGTATCCGCTTCTTTTTATCACGTTTTCGCCAGAAATTACTCTTGAGTATGTAACTACCATCTAGGCACTTCTGGAATGTCAACAACTAGATGATTTACCATCGTGATATAGTTAAAAAGATACACCTAGCTAGAAGCACCATAGATTCCCAACCTCCGCCAAAAAATATCTTATAGTCTAAAGGCCCCGACCCATAGAATCCGTCGACGTCGCTCCGTTGAAGGTTGACGGTGACGTTCACGTATTGCCGGAAAGAACAGCCCCATACAATCCATCGCATACCATCGTTGACAGATTGAAATGTCAACCGATTGTCAACGGCGATGACAGTTTCTCTTCTCTCTCAATGCTTCCACCAATGAAAGTGCTTACTCTCAATTTGTCGACTGCCAACGGATTAACGGAGTAAACAAATTGAAAAGTAAACCTACTTTATCCGTCGAGGTTCATACATGCGTCGGTTATGGGCCACCTT
Organism: Pocota personata; assembly: GCA_963082735.1. Lineage (NCBI taxonomy): Eukaryota > Metazoa > Arthropoda > Insecta > Diptera > Syrphidae > Pocota > Pocota personata. The sequence goes on along the minus strand of OY720429.1, from coordinate 26,280,496 downwards.
CCAAATACGTGTATTCTATCTATGTGTCAGTTAAAAACGACCCAGCAACGGATCAACGGATTCTATGGTTCGGGGCTTTAAGGAGTGATGGAAAGAGCACACTTGCAAGAGCTGCAGCAACAAAAGAGTACTAAACCAGAAGAAGGAAGAAGAGTAATATACTTCGTAGAAAAAAAAGATGATCCCCGCTGCATTCATTAACGAACGTAACGTTCGCGTAACGAAAGTTGAATTTCTTTTTAAATTGGTTTTAGGTAAAGTACCGTTAGTTTTGAGGCTGGAATGAAAATTCAAATTTCGCCTCTCGGCATTGCCACACAAACTCCAGATATGAAGTTTAAAGAAAAGCCGTCTAGCCGTTTAGATACAAGGTACAGACAGACGGACAGACAGATAGAATTGGGAGACCCACTTTTTTGAGTTCTTCTATTATAAAAGGGTGACCAGATAGCAATGATAGTTTTTACAATTATTATGTTTCAGCTGCTAACAAAGTTACCAATGATAACCAGCTGCCAAAATATTCAGTAAGGTTTGCCATTTCATCATTTGACACTTTCCGAACCTGTGGAAATTATTAAAAAATATTAACAAAACTCCGAGTCAGTTGTAAATACGCAACGTGAATTTCGTCGTGAGGTTTGTGGTCATCATGGCTTCAGTGCGCAGGCAATTCGTCGCACCGTGGAAAAGTTTGAGCGCGAGTACACTCTTTTTGGACCTTAAGCTACCAATCAGACAGAGATCGGTGCGAAGTAAAGAAAACAAAGCCGGCGTATTGGCCGCCGCGATCATGCGACTTGACACCCGTCGCCTAATTTCTCTGGGGCTACGTCAAGTCCTTAGTCTACGCTAACAAGCCAACCACTTTAGACGAGCTCGAGGCCAACATTCGAGACGCTGTTATCGGAATAACGCCGCACATATTGGACCGAGTCATCAAAAATTGGACAGACCGCTTGAAGCACTACCAGCGAAGCCGGGACAGCTAGTTAAATGATGTGCTATTCCATACATAATGGCGTGAATGTAGCTTCAAAATAAAGCCAGAATAAATTTGATATCTCTCACCGTTGTTGTTTTATTTACATTTCTTTTCCTATCGTTCTTATGTGGTCACCCTATAGTAATGTCAAGATTAATTAAAATCTCGAGATAGAAAATTTTCACGAAATTAATACCTACTCTATAGGATCACCTACTCTATAGATCAAGTAAAAATCTTAATTACCAATAAGAAATTGACTATTGACAGCAAATGCCAATTGTGTATTGAGTATTTTTTATCTGCTTTTCCGCATTGCAAATAATACGCAAAAGACGTTATCGAACACCATACCAATGCAGTTTGACTCTGAAAATGTTTTTAAACTTTTAAACACTTACGATCATGATTCGAAACCATTTCAACTCAGGTGACATTTCCGAAAACTCTCTTAAGGCTCAACCATAATCAACCTGAAACATAAGCTAATGTCATAAATAAATGAAATGCTTTTCTATGTTCTGTCAATTTCAACCGATGACCGTAATGCCGTAATACCTATCTGTCAAATAAATCTACAAATTATTTACCCTTTTATTTTGGAACATCATCCCATACTCTTTCCTATTTAATTTTATTAAAATAAAAGGCATCTTCTTTCTATTAATATGTGCACAAATTCGTAGTCCGTCATTTTTTCTTGGAAAATTTTCATAGCAAACATGACAACTGTCAGATTTGCATATGCAATGAGCGACTGAAACCGCTCTCTTATGTTCGCTCATGTTTGCAAAAGTGAACGAACATTTAACGAATCGATGCTTGGGCTTATTGGGTGGTGTGAATAAAAACTAAGGGAACACTCATAAGTGAAGTGTTTTCGTTAAAGGAAAAAATGTCCTCTAAGTAAGTTCTTTCCCTCAAGTTGGAGTTTGAAAACTAGAGTGGAAAGCTGTCAAATTCATTTGTCAACATTCTTATAATTTAACCAACAAAAGTGAGCGCATACTCAATAGAAAATATAAATTTGCAGTAATGTTTTTAAATATACAAACGCGAAAAATAAAGAACTTATAATTCACGGCATTTCTGTGACCCGGGGGATAATTTCACGACCCTGTATAGATTCGACTTATATTACATGAAATGGTTAAACAGTCAATTCCTTTCCGATATTTGCTAAAGAAACCCGTGGTGGTGTCATACCAAGAGTTGAGAATATGAAAATATTATTAAAAACAGTATTTTGCATTTCTATATCTCTTGAAGTGCACACTCAACTTCTTCAAGTGTTCACTCCATAGATTCCATCTTTATTCACACCAACTGTCAAAATATGTGAGGGAAGGGTTTTCATTAAACTTAACGGAACCTATTTTTATTCACACCAGATGGAGTGTTCCCTCACCATGGAGTGTTCCCTCACACTCAATTTTTATTTACAACACCATATGTTGGATGATAAGATTCTGAGTATTCGTAGGTTTACGTATGCGTGCATATGCAGGCGAATATTCATGAACCTTTCAAGCAGTTGTAGTAGCATTCATTGGATATGAGTGAAGGTAGCTTTTTTTAAGATGAAAAAAAAGTATTTACGTTCTTCTTGCGCAGTTTGCAGATAACGTGCAATGATTATTTGTAGCTTAAAATGTTCTTTAATTTATATCCTAAATAATTGAATAAACTATATTCAAATCAGTTCAGGTTATTTTGAAGTTAGAGTTGTGAATCTAATAGTCTATCCAGCATATCACTTTAAATGAAGCGAGTAAATAATTTCTGATATCGGACAGTTATAAAATGCATCTTCAATTCCCAGATAAATAATTAATAGATGGAAGAAAACTACATCTAAATCGGTTCAGCCTTTCTTAAACAATATAGTGCGAAAGGAATCATTAAAACATTGAAAACATACAAAGTGCTTACGAGTATTGCTAAATATCTAGTGATTTCAGGTTTATAACTAAGTCACAGACTTTTTGAACTCTAAAAGCCTTTTATACTCGTAGACAGTTTGTACATACCACTTTAATTTAGTCTTATCAAACTAAAAGGGTGCAAAGAATAGATAGGCTCCTCGCTCTGCACCCTGGATTCTATTCAAATCTGATTGTCCAACATTTCAAATTTTAACCGTGAGCTTCTAGCATAATAACAATATATCTATGGAAAGCCACTCACTGACTGAGATATCGAACCATAAGTCTGTATCTGCCAGCTTAATGTAGAAGGCATTCGCAGATCCAAATCCGTTCATTTAAGAAGAGCATTTAGAAAAAATAATATCAACATGGTTGTCCTCCAGGAAACGGATTGAACAAATGAAGCAAATTTATTATCCCGAGGCAAATTACATGATTATTCACTGATCGGAGCACACCGCCATCGGGTATATGGAATCGCAACCTTTGCGATAATGTAAGATTGATTGAAGTCAAATAAGCGAATTATAAAGGGTTTTCAATAGGGACATAACAATTTTGTATTTAAATACAGACGCATCCCTAAACTTTTTTCCTGATTTGTCAATGTCAAGACGTCAGCCGAGGTTAACATTTTTATCTTGGTGAAGTTCACGAACGAACAACGTTTGGAAATTGTTAAAAATTACTAACGAAATTCTGAGTCAGTGGTCGCAACTTTAAGAACGCTTACTCCAATTTTCGGTCATAATAAACGTCCCACCAGACAGTCTGTGACTAAATTCGTATTCACTTAATACATATTCACTATTGAATGTTCCTGTGCCAGTGAGATAACGCACTTCCTTCATATGAAGGAGATTGAATTTCCTACTTAAATTTAACATGAAACAAATTTCAGCCTCACCATTGAAAGTGCATAATTAAAAAATAATAAACATCTAAAAGCCGCCAAATATTACCTGGCCCATGTTCTTAATTTTTTACGCAAAAAACAGACAGACATTCCATTTCGGAAGATGACAACGGGGTTACAACCCTGACCTATGTGTTTCAATCAACAGTCCTGAGCTCTAATCCATACCAACAAGCGGAAACCGACCAGTCATCATCGAAACGGGCGTCACAATCCCTCACCTTAGATGACATTTTTCTAAACCGTCCTGGAAAGATTTCTCTAAAGAATTGGACGCTAATATCCGAAGGATTCCTCCAACAACAGAAAACTACGAAAGGTTTCTTAGAATTGTTAACTCCTCTGCAAAAGGACACATCCTAAGAAGTTTTCGTAAGGGATTTATCCCAGTCTGGAATACGGAAAGTGAACAACTTTACAAAGACTGGTGATCGTTATCATGACATGGTGCAAAACTTCTTGGTGCCCGAATTGGATCGATTGAGCCTACAACAGTTGTGGTTCCAAGAGGACAGCTAACGATATGATGGATATTTATCGACAATCCCGATACTCAAGAACAACATTATTCAAGAATTTGTTAAAATAACCTGAAATGTGCCAAAATGTTATGTAAAATATGGTTGAAGGAGTCAGAGTAGCCGCCGATATATTATAATAATTGCAATAAACCAAATAATCGGTCAATAAAAAGAATAGTTCATAGTTGGTCAACAAAACGATCGGCCTGGAATATAAAAAACATCCTGTAGTAGATACTTAATTAGACTGTCCTGAATTTATCACCTTTGATAAATTTAAAATGATTAAAAATTAAATTAGTGCTTATCAAAAATCACGCAAATTGTATAAGATTTTACCGCATTTTCACTTTAAATTAAACTTTCTGCAGTCGGACAACCCCTTTTGGCAAACAGATTTAAGTTTTTTTTGCAAATGGATTAAACCGAGAAGTGAATTGAAGTAGAAGAAGATGCGTTCAAGTTTTTGACGATTTGTTTTAAATCTTCTAATTCCTCTGCTAATATTCCCATTTTGGTTAAATGTGCCGATTTATCCATTGTGTGCCTTACCCTACTCCAATTCTGCCTGCAGGCGCACGTATTGAAAACAGGCCTAAAAAGCCCAAAATGCCCGCTGACGGCAACCGTGGACTGAAGAAAAAGAAATAAATAAAGAATTTAAAAGTGTTGTCATGAAAACAACCATCCTTGTTGTTGGATTGTTAAAAGTACAAACTGATGACTTGCGGTCAGATTTAGGTCTTTTTTGTGTAGCTCGGTGTCTTTAAGAAAGACAAGAAATTGGCAGAAGAAATGTATTCACTGATACACAAGTTATAAGGGATGTACTTGAACAGCAACGCAGCTGCTAAATGAGCAACAGATAGAGAGAGTGATAGAGCAGGGAGATAACCTAACTCCAGTCAATGTAGAGGCAGTCCCTGCATCCACTATAAAAGAGGTCGGTGCTATTAAAAATAAAAAATAAAAAACTAAAAAGCCGTCAGTACCAATGGGTTCCAACTGATTGGGTTATATGAAGAGAGGTGATGCTTTGGTAGAACGCGAGTGAAATTGGCGAATATCAGCTGAGTATCTTTCAGTGAGGTTCACACCGCAATAATTATGACAACAAAAAAAAAAAAAAAAAAAAACACCATTGACTCGGTGAGCATGCTCGCTATCGGCAATACCGATTCGAATATCCTCGCCGTTCGATCAGTGCTCGTTGAGTGCCATGAACAGAATACCGAACCGAGCATACTCGTGAATGGTGAGGTTCGAAGAGTCCACAAGTTCGCTCCTCCTACGAATATTCAAAAATATTTAAATCCATCTTTATTAGCCGTCCTAGCTTAGAAATTCTATAACAGATTTCAATGAAATTTGGCTTGTAGACTTAGACTGACATGTTGCTGCGGAGGTGGGGGGGCTTAAATCATATTAAATTCATCTTTCTCATATGCCTAAGTCAAGAAGCGCTTAAAGGATTCGGAATATCGTCAACGTCAGGGTTTTTGAGCTTCCTCGTTCAAGAACCTTTTTATTAAAGAAAAAAACAGAATTATTAAGAAAAAAAAAAAACATTTTTAAACATTTAGACTACTTAGACTCTGCGAACGACACCTTCCACAGCTATGGACAATCTTCTTCATTTAATACCCCTCGACATTTTTGGTAGGCAAATGGCAGCTAGCTCAGCTATTCGCCTTAAAGCTACTTTACAGTGATCCAAGAAAGTATACGACCACGCCTTCACCTTAAACAAATTTAATGTCTTCTCTGAAGACATTGTCTACTCCATATCCAAGTTAAATTTAGACAAAAACTTTCAAGTTACCATCCCCTTCCAGAGCATTCCGGGGAGAAAGTGGTTTTTCGGAAGTTAAGTCGTTACATTTTTATATCGACATGTCAGTTCAAAAACTGACGACAGAGTGGGTGTTGGTCTTCTCCGATAGGTTTAATTTAAACCTCTTTTTTCGTCTCCCAAACCACTGTAGCAATAAGGGAACTCTTGTCTTAGCTAAAGAAAAACGTGATATCAACCGCATCTTTCAGACAGCCAAGCCGCAATCAAATCCTTGAAATCATCCTCAATAAATACTATAACTGCTCTAGACTGCCGATCGTCCCTTATAGAGATAGCAGAGCAGTTTAATATTCACCTAATTTGGGTGCCTGGGAATAGGGATATTCCCGGGAATTATAAGGCTGACGAATTTGCCAGACATGGAACAACAATACCCATCCTTCCAGGCTATAATTCACTGGGTATGCCTATCGCTACATGCAAACTTAAATTAAAGCTGGATGCTATTGAAAGGAGGTGGACAAGGGGTACAACTTGTCTAGCGACAAAACAGCTGGATGTGAAACGCTCTAAGAATTTTTCCTCTCCTAATAGAGTGCATATCAGCGCTATAATAAGTGTCATCACTAGACACTATCTAAAAGGCAAGCATGCAACAAGGCTTGGCGTTTTCTCAAATGATTTCTGCAGAAGCTGCATGAACGAGGAGAAGAAGGAGACTATTCTTCACCTTCCTCTTACCTGTCCAGCTCTATCCCAAAGAAAGAAACTCCACTTAGGAGCCTTCTGGTCCAACGACCTAAATGATCTGAAACCATTTAGCTCAAATGCTTCAAAAGTTACAAGCGTCTGACAGACGTATGAACGGACAGACAGACATCGTGTTGAATCCATTAGTGTTCCGCTTATATGTACCATTCTGGTACAATTAAAGCCAGATCGGAATTGTTTCTGGAACTATACAATACATGCCTTCGAGAAGGAGTGTTTCCGAGTCAATGGAAAGTGCAAAAATTGGTCCTGCTGGATACAGCTGGAAAAGTACTGGAACGAATTATTAGTACCAGGCTAGAAGTAGCCATTGAAAATGCGGGAGGTCTAGCCGAACAGCAGTATGGCTTCCCTAAGGGACGGTCCACGATAGATGTAACCAAGGTGGTAGTTGACACTGAACAGAAAGCCATAGATGCCCGAAGATGGAGAGGAGGCTCAAAAAGAACTGCTCCGTCATAACATTAGACATAAAAAATGCGTTCAATTCCGCAAACTGGAAGTTTTTAATAAATACGATAATGGATTATTTTAGGCAGCAGATCCTATTGTGTAATACAGATAAAGGTATTAAGAAATGCATAGTCACGGATGGGGTGCCACAGGGCTCGGTCCTAGGGCCGCTATTGTGGAATATTATGTATGATGACATTCTTCGATTATCAATACCAGAAGAAACAAAAATCGTAGGATTTGCTGATGATATCGCCATTATCGTAGAGGCCAAATTTTTGGAGAAAATTACACAAATCAGCAACGACACTATTAGGATAGTCCAAAAATGGCTTACTTCAGTTGGCCTAAAACTTGCCAAAAATAAAACAGAAGCGGTGCTGATCAGCAGCAGGAAAAAGTGCGAAACAATTACCATCACTGTAGGTGGACGCGAGATTAAATAGAAACCAGCATTCAAGTATTTAGGTGTGGTGGTCGATACTAAGCTTACATTTAAACAACATCTGAAACATGTAAGTGAGAAAGTCTCACCAGTAAATAAGGCACTCATGCGAATAATGCCAAACATAGGAGGACCAAGGTATAGCCGAAGAAGACTGCATGCGAATGTAATCAAGTCAGTAATCCTGTATGCTACACCACTCTGGGAAGGAGCTATGCAGACCAAGTCGTATAAGAAGAAAATCGAAACAACGTACATATTATGTGCCTTGAAGGTATGTAGTGCATATTGCACAACATCCAGCGACGCGGCATGTGTCATTGCAGGAATGGTCCCAGTTAGCACACTGCATTCTGCACACGCACCGAATTAGGTGCAATGTCAGCACACGCGCTGCAGAATTCAGATATCAATCGGGTGCATCGGCCGAGATAATATTTCGTCTGAAATATTTTCTCATGCACGTTTAATGCTGAGGTCGCAAGTTGAACATTATAAGTAATAGCGTAAGGAAAAATTGTATTTAGTTTTTTAGTGGTGTTCAATTAATAAAGAGGCATAGCCTCCGAAAAGATATTCTTTTAGTTTTATTTGCAAATAATTCGTTAACTTCCCCATTGACCTGTTATCAGATGAACCGCAGCGAATAGATGAAAATAAAAACAACACGGATGACAAAAATGGCGAAACGAAGACCACTGAGGGAACAAATGACCTAAGAGAAGCTGAACGAACGGCCAGTCTACGAAAATGGCATCAGCTCTGGAATGCATCAAATAAATGTCAATGGACGTACCGGCTTATCCCGACAATCAAAGACTGGATATAGCGTAAACACGGAGAGCTAAATTTCCACATATCCCAAATGCTAAGTGGGCATGGATGCTTTCGTGCCTACTTACATAAGTTTAAACTCGACGACACACCCAACTGTCTGTACTGCGAGGAAAGACAAGAAGACGTTGAGCATGTGTATTTTCAATGTCCACGATTCCAGCTTCAGAGAGAAATCCTACAAAGGGAACTGGAAGAAATACCAAACCCTGAAAACTTAATAGGGCCCACTGGAGCGGGAAAGACGGAGGGATGGAGAAAGGAGAAGGATAGTCCAAGAGACTGGCCACGTAGACATCTGAAGGAAGCAAGAATTGCTAAATCCTGCCCTGCGAAAGAATAGCTGGAGGTAGTACCGCGGGGTATAAAAAAAGGGTGTATAAAAGGAAGGTGGTTTTAGACAGTAGAAATCTGGCATACTGTCCAACCAAGTATTTCGTCAGTATCTTTTAGAAGATTTCCCCTTTCAAACAAAAAAAAACAAAAAGCCCGGCGTTCCACCTTGCGAATCTTTGACTGCCTAGGCAAGAACACATCTAATCCAAAGAACCTCCGAAGTTCAAACGACGAAGACAAACAAGGGAAAGCGCAATAGCCAGAAAATTTACGTCGCAACACCGGCGCACTTATATGAACTGCAGTAAGGCGGTACAAGAGGCCACTCAGACAAGCTGGAACTTTAACAAAAACGTAACAGCGGAAAGCATCAAATAAAATTTAGTTAACAATCCAGACTATGAACCAGATCCAACTTGCCAGACAATTAGATTGTGGGGCTATTTAAGTGGAGAAACCAAATCGGGGGATACCCGGGAGAAGACCTTCATTTGAAACGCCAAGGTATTCTATAGTCTATGTACACATTTCTGAATCATTGCGAACTCATTAAATTAAATGACTCAAAATCAATGATAGATTTATGATTAGCTGCTGACCGTGTATCAAGATTTGGCGCACCTGACCGGCAGTACTAAGCTCTTGCTTTCGTCAGCATTTACCCAAATGATAAAATCCAAATTATCTGGTAAATATCACAAGTTGATAAGCAATTAATTGGAATCGATTAATAAATTTATTACTGCAGTACGGATGTTGACTCCTACTTCAATTTGTTGATATTCATGTATAATACACGAATCTAAGCAAACTGATTAGCTGGCTTTCCCAAACTCTATTTATTTTTTTTTTTTTTGGGAAAGCCAGCTAAAAGTTCGAAATGCCAAGCCTCGAATAATTCTGGGAAATGAGTAATTCACGCGTAACTTAACTCTCCTGCAAACTCCTACACTGCAGTGTGACTAATTTCGAGACATAAAGATTAGGCCCGCCTAATCAATTCGGTTAATAAGTGATTGCTTGGGACTCGTGTATTGCCCAAACTTACATATCTTGTAACCGTTTTCTAATCTAAGCATTCAATTTTATCATCCGTGACGTCAAATTTAGGTACACTCCCAGCTGCATGTATCTATTACAAGGCAATAAATTATAATTCAGATAAAAATATCCTGCTGTTATCATTTTATGGTAGCAATGTAAATATTATTCTTTGGAATTGGTTTAACGCGCGAACATAATAAAATGTTTCCATATATCAAACTAGCTGAACTTTGCGTATATCTAAATAGGTGTCGGCAAAATACTGATGAATCAGTTTATATTTGCTGGTAAGATTGGTCGTCACTGGTTTATAGCTGTTGACCTTTTATTATTTTTTTTTTTTTTGTTTTGTAGAAAACATATTGTTTTCTTGGGGAAATTCCGCAAAGATATTGAGTTGAATGCAAATGTAAAGGGTTATTCATTTCGAGGTTGGGATTTCACATCTCTGCCATATGGCATCTGTCAAATCAATCTGTCATCCATAGTTGACAGATAGTTCGTTCTTGCCTTGTCATTTTACAATATTAAACGTTTAACTTCCGCTCAATGTAATGAAATCGTTGCATCTTACCTATATCGATTCTTCCTGTAATCTCAAAAATACTAGAAAAAATAGTGAATAGACAGCTCTTAGAACACTTAGTAAAACATAAACTGACATTTGAAAGGCAATATGGTTTTCGACAAAAGTCAAGTACAAACTCTGCTCTAGTAGACATAGTGTCCTACATTCAAGAGCAGAAAGATTCAAAAAAGGTAGTAGCCTTACTCTTTGTAGATTTGTCGAAAGCCTTTGATACAGTAGACCACCGAATTTTATTACAAAAACTGATGTCAATGGGAGTACGAGGAAATAGCTTCAGGTGGTTTAGTTCATATCTGACAAACCGAACACAATTTACTGAAGTTAATGTCATAAAAAGCACTCACTTATTCGTGGAATATGGAGTACCGCAAGGCTGTGTGCTGGGACCGACACTTTTCTGCACATATGTAAGCGACATCAGTAAACTTGCCACCAGAGGTAAATTATTCATGTTTGCCGATGACATTTGCCTCGCTTTCAGCGAGAACAACATAAACGCTCTACAAATAAACATGAATGAGGACATCAGAAACTTAGGAAACTGGATGAGTTCTCATAAGCTGTCCATGAACATTAAAAAAACAAAGTACATGCTATTAAGCAAAATCAATATTGCCTTAGATATTACGTATGAGCTGCAAACTGAGTTGATGAATTTAAATATCTAGGCGTCTGGTTTGATCGAGAACTTAGTTTTGAAGGGCACATAAATAAAACAACAACAAAATTGTCCTCCATTGCTGGAGTCTTGAAAAGAATAGGGGACTGCCTTCCTTATGAGACTAAAAAAGCATTATACTTTTCGTTCTTCCATAGTCATCTCATCTATGGAATAAGTGCATGGGGCGGTAGCTGTATGGGACTTATAAATGATCTGCAGTTTGTGCAAAACCGGGCATTAAAAAATCTCTTCCGTTACAACTGGTACACAAGAACTCGCGAAATGCACAAACAACTTGGGATTCTATTGGTTCGAGATACTGTGCAGCTGCACCTACTATGCAACTTCCACAATATAATGGCAACAGCATCCTACTCAGCACTACAACTAAATCATAGAAGCGAGTTCCACACCTACAACACACGCAACAGAAATGATATACATCATGCACGGCCGAAAACATCCAGGTATGGAACATCATCTATTCTGTACAGATCCATTAAATTATATAACGGCCTAACACAAGAGGAAAAATTACTTCCGGCCAAAAAATTCAAAAGTCACCTGATGAATAAATTCCTGCAGAGCTATTAATTGTATTTTTTTTTTGTTAACGCAATGTACTTGTTTCATAAATTAATTCGATTGTACTTTCATTTTGATGTTTTCGTATTATGTTTTGCTAAATCTCATATCTCTTAGTTTGTCAACCTAACTTTCTTCCGTGCTAAAACCAGCACTTTTTTTTCGCAAATATTATTTTTTTCTTGGCTTAATTTTGTTTCTATTTTGTTACTTGTTACTTTGTTGTATTTTAATTTTAATACATTGTATACAGCCACCCACTAGAGAAATCTCTTTGGCACACTTTCGTTGAAATAAATAAATAAATAAATAAATAAATACTATACGGGTAGATACAGTGCTTTGCAAAAGTATAACCGCACTCTGTAAAAACCATTTTCCAGGAAACTCTAAACGGATACAGGCCTTTAATTATTTTTTTATTTTATGGCATCAATTAGCCAGTAATTAGAGCAAAAAAAAAATCCCCGATATTTTCTTTTGGGGTTTCCAGCAATAAAAAACTGTTTTGTCTAGCTTGCAAAAGTATAACCGCATACTTTCAATTAGTTTTCTTAGTATGGAATCCTCCAAGGAGTTCCTTGCATCCATAATTGATGCTCGGAGCTCGGCAACGTTCGCTAATTACCGATTATGGGCATAAGCTCGTCGTGTAACTATTCCCAAAGATTTTCTATCGGACTATAATCCGGAGAACGTGCCGGCCACTTCATCAATCTGATGTTCTGGGCTTGAAACCATTCCAAACTTCGACTACTGACGTGAATTGCTGCATTATCTTGTTGAAAAACATGAGGAAATAGCCGATATCGCCTTAAATATGGTACCAAGAACTCTTTGAGTAGCTGGGTGTAGGCTGCACTATACATTTTTGTGGAGGTAAAGTCAAGTGAAACCTTATCGCGATCGCAGAAGGCATCCATAATACCATACAACTTCCACCTCCAAAGTTCCTCTTCGAAAAAAACCTTGGTTCCTTCCGTAAATCGCGCTAATATCCACTAAAGCTGTCTGGTCCATGAAGATTAAACTTCTTTTCATTACTAAAAAGAATCTTTAAAAAAATGTACTAGATTAAGACATTTCAAATTGAAAAAAAGAAAGAAATGAAAACAGTATTACTTACGGTTTTCCAATTACGATCCATGTTGGAGCAGGAGCAGCCACCATTTTGCTTCGGACGATTAATCCGCTGCGTTTAATAGTACGCGAAACCGTCGAAACCGAAACATCTAAAGGCTGAACTATAATAGTCGGAAGTAATCGGAAGCTAATATCATAATTCTGCGTTAAATTTCCTTTAGTACTGTCAATTGCTCAAGTAGCCCATAATAGGCGTATGTGTTCGAAAGCGAAGGTTCTTGTCCGATCACCGAAATTAGGCATTATCGGGCGCTGTTAGTAATTAGATGGGGATCGCCTGTCAAATTTTTATACGTACACTTACGAAAGCCCGAATCCAGTCGCTCTTTCGTAAGTGAGCAAAAGTTAACGAATACTTAACGAATCGAAGCAAAAAGCTATTATGGTCACACAATACAAATCCTTTGTATTCGCACTGTTTCGGAAGTGGTCGTTCGAAACCATTTTTCTATTATAGTTCAGCCTTAAATCTAATTTACTCCAAATTTCTGACAATGAACGCACCGAATTGGACGAAGGCAGTTTTTTATTGCTGGAAATTCCAAAAGAAAATATTGGGAATTTTTTTTTTACTCTAATTACTTATTAATTGATGCCATACAATTAAAAAATAATAAAGTTTCCTCGAAAACGCCTTTTACAGGGTGCGGTTATACTTTTTCAAAGCACTGTATAACAGTTCTGTAATATCTGTGTATCGCGATTTAAGGACAAATTATGGTCATCATACGAGTAATCATCCAACTGAGTAAACAGTTCCAAATATAATCACCAAATTCAACCAACCCGGTAGCGTTTGTGATGTCGTGAGGCCTGTGCATCATCGTAATGCTCCATCTACTGAAAACATAGGCGGAACAACTAATGAAAGCTGACCATAGAATGCGCAGAACATACGCCCGATCAAAAAGTTGATGCATATTTTTCGAGCAAAATCTTCTTCAACGAGGAGACTCATTTATGGCTCGGCGGCTACAACAAAATTGTAGAATTTGGGGTTCTGAGAATCCTAATGTGATCGTTGAGAGGCCATTGCATCCACCACGGGTGACAGTTTGGTGAGCACTGTGAAAAAATTGCCCTTCTGGAAAGGCATAAGTCCAGTCAATTGGTGTATCGCACAGCACGAACGGCAGTGGCTGTTAGCACCAACATATGTATTTATTTTGGTTGTAACTATTTATTACCGAAGTTCATGGATTCTGTTGAGATCTTGAAAATAAGGCTTATCCATTAACGTAAGCGACTTTAAAATATACGGGAAAGTTACAATCCGTTTTGTACAGATCGTATGGTACTCTATCCCCCATCTTTTGACCCACCCCCAATAAAATGAGCGTGTCGTTGCGGAATTTTAAAACAGATGGATTGATATGTTTCAGAAGATATTTTCGCGATTTTTAAAATATTACCGAAATTACGGAATCTGATGAGATATTCAAAATAAGAATTAATCATCACCGTAAACAGCTTTCAAAAAGTAATATACGGGGTGGGGCAAAAGTAATGTCATAATGTAAATGTGCCATAATTTTTGCAAATGGCGTCAAGTGTCATTGTATTTTGACTTTTATGTTGTAGACAGATAGAGAATTAGTTGACAACAAACAAACCCACCTCGGGTAATGATGGAGATTTTAAACCACCGATTTCCGGGCCTTGTGATCTCCCGTTGGGGCAAAAGTGATGTCATAATGTGAATGCGCCAGGCTTCTTCCTTTGGGGCTTTTCGAATTCACGCGTTTATCACAACAAACCACAAACTTGCAAGTCTTGAAAGGCAATATTGAAGAAGAAATCACCAATTTGGAGCCAGATGTTTCGTGAGCAACAATTCAGAATGCCGTAAGACGAGCACAAATGTGTATCTCCTCAAGAGGTGGTCATTTCACCGATATCATTTTTTCAACTTAATATCATGAATTTTACACCTACAAATAAACTTTTCGTTAAAACGGAGCCCAATTTTTTCCATTTCTAACAAAATGGTAGCCAATTCACATTATGACATTGCTTTTGCCCCACCTTGTATATATATTTTTAAGAAAACGCCCCCCCAAAAAAGGGGGCGTTTTCAATGTAAGGACGAAATGTAGAGAAAGTCAGACGTTGACTTTATTTACTTAGATAATATTTTTCAGTTTCTAGCAAAAATATTGCGGAAAACGAAATTTCGTTAAAAGTGGGCATGTCTGTCGGCTAGTTTCAAAATGGTTACACTAGTACTGCCTCGAGTTCTAAAAACCTTATATACCAAATTCCATCTTCCTGTATTCCCAAAACTGGATACCGACAAACACACGGACAGATGGACTCATGTACGTATGAACAACCGGACGGTCCAACAGGGATATGGAAATTATTTACAGGTAACTTTTTAATATTTATAATAAACTTTATTGTACTTACTAAAAGGTAATAGAAAACGAAATGTACTTCGTTATTAGCAGCCTTTATATACTCTATTCGATAGGACATAATTGTTTTGATTCATAGTGGTATAATAACGGGAGACCCCGATATAGCCATGTCCTTCGTATGTCACCACTTTTTGAGCAAGGAATATGAAATTTGGTCCACAGACAAAAACCACTTTAAAAAAGGAATGCCGTTTTATAAATACTTTTGCACCGAAAAGTATCGCTTTTACGAAATATATAGACGTCCAGATTCTCAACAATTCGTCCATACATTATATAACGCCACTCCCACTTTGCATTTTCTTAAATAAAACATATTTTATTTACGGCAATGGTACATTTTGTTCATGAAGTTAAGGAAGTTTATTGTGAAGCTAAGGCTTTTGCCGTCGATTTGGCTTTTGCATATAATTCATCTAACCCCCTAAGTTATATGTTTCAGTCTTACCGTGCAAGAATCCCCGGACATTGAAATTGTATTCCATTATTCGAGTTGTTGTAGGCATAGCTTGCTAAACTGTGCTTACGATGTATAAAGCACCAATGGTTTATGTAATGCAAATATTGGCTGTAATGTGAATTGCTTCAAAATTGAGCACTATAAATACTTAGATGCCATTATTGACAATACTTTCAGTTGGCGAGAAAAAATTTCAACTTTGAAGCAATATCTACTATCGCCTCTACGTAGTTTCTACCGTCTTGGGAAATACTGCTCTACAAAGATTTTAAAAACTATCTACTTTGGGATTTTCCACTCTAACTTACAGTACGGAATAAGCTGCTGGGGAGGTGCTTACCTTAATAAACTCCTACAGCTGGTTGTCCTACAAAAAAGTTTTATTATGAAGGTATATCGCCTCGGTTAGCCCACTCAAATTACTAAAGTCCAACGAGTAGAGTTATAAATATTGACAGCCACGCCCATTGCCCATTTTTTTTTTAAGAAAAACTACTCGAAATAGTTTTTTCTAGTCAAAACTTTCAAAAATGGAGGAAATGACCTCTTAATAACATTATATGAAATTGAATTACATTTTTACATTTTTACGGCTTGGTCCAAATATGAGGCTTAAGGTATCATACGATCCGCTCCAGATGAATCGTAGTTTTTCGGTATGTTTTTCTTTTCTTTTTTTTTTCATTCTAATACTTTCGGTATATGTATGTGTAGAAACGGACTCATGCATCCATAAAATACTTCTTATCGCCATCAATCAATGTCTATGTGAAGCATTAAGGCTTAATGACACGGAAAAGTGCTTTATTGCACACAAATGGTGCAAAGTGGTATCCATGTCATAGGTCCAAAGTCTCGAATATTTGATGGATTTTTTAGATACTTAATTAATTACATGAAAGTATGACTTTATGATAGGTACTACATAAAAAAAAATAACTGATGCAGTTATAGCGGCCGGTTTTTCGTGCATGACAGGTTTTGCACTTTGGCTCTATAATCCTTTTTATTTTGTCGTTTTTTATCTCGGTCTTCATACAACTTTTTCCTTGAATATTTGGCGCCATAGTGCTTTGGAATTTTCAATTCACTTTACTCGTTTATTGTTACCTTTACCTCGACTGACACTTCTTATTCACATTAGCGATAGTCGTAAATTCTAAACTCAGAGAGTCCAACAGAATGGATTACAACAAAAGCGTGGAATGAACTATTTGGTAGCAAGGATGGAAATTCCAAAGACAGTGTGCCAAATATTCGAAGATTAAGATGAATAAAGTGGGAGGTAAAAAAATGCCAAAAAAGAAAGAATTATATAGCCAAATTTTAGAGTGTATGGGGACCCTCCAAAATCGACTACCCCCAATTATCTGACAAGCTACTTTATTTAAGGTACACCCTGCAATTAAATTGTTTATAGCGTTATTTCAGTTCAATTTTCACAATAAGGTACTAGAACAAGGCACTATTGTCAAAATTGACATTTGTCTGTATGCAAGCAGAAAACACTTTGTACATTAACTGTGATCTGTAATAAAACAAACAAAATTATATAGCTGTTGGAGCAAAATAAAATGTTCGACTGTCTCCAAACCACCCGGCAAATTCTAAGCAAAAATCCTGTTAAAAATAATTTGCCTAGACTTAGAGACTTTTTTGTAGTTACGTTGGAAAATTTCTTTTTCTTCTAATCGATGTATTTCCTTCAAGTTTTGTAAAGGATTTAAAAAAGGGAATGAAATTCATGCAATTAATCAATTACATACATACATACATGTATTGATCTAAATCGATCTCGAAATCCAGTATTCACGGAACAATCTTAAACTAATAGTTTCATAAACCAATTGAACAACTAGTAATAGTGCCGCCTTGTAAGCGCTCTTAAGATTGACATATGTATGAGTGGTCTCAACCGCTCAAAGTTAAGAGATCTAATATCTTTCAAAGTCAGCTGTGAACTGTCACCTTGAAGGCACTAATTATCTGCGAAAGCATAATTTGTTTTATTTGATGAACTGGGTTGTCTACATAATTTTTATTTTTTTTTTTGACAATGACACTGACAGCCTGACCAGGGCTGTGTAGTTTCTACAATAGTAGCATTTTGCTACTCTTGCACGTCCATGCTATCCAAAAAATTATGCTACTCTATTTCAAAATTTCAACTCCTAGGTATTCAGTAAGTTTGTAAATACTACTATATGTCTGAGACTTGAAAAAAGAAAAAAAATATATATTTCAACATTTGGTTGTACAAATTTGGTTCAGAAAATTATAGTTTTGTATACGTACACAGAGTCTTCTAAAAAGAAGGAATCGCTCTTATCCCTATCTCTTAAACGTCTTCGCTCAATACATTCATAGCGATCATCCTCTAAATCAGAAGATGTAAAAATTAATAAAAAATAAAGTAAATTTTCCATTTTTAATTGAAGACGATAAATACAAAACTTTTTTTCACACAAAAAGAAATACTTTTGACATTTGTCATTTTCAAAGTGCACTCGATACGTGACCATTCGGTAAAAGACCTGCGGTAGTTCATGTATAACGCGTCGAATGTCATCCCTTAGCTCTGGAATTGTTTGGGGGTCATTGCCATATACCTTCTACTGCAAATAACCCACAAAGAAAAAAATCCAATGGCATAATATCGCACGATCTTGGTGGGCAATTTTGATAACATCATTGTTTCTTGTTCTGTGTAGCAAGTGGCACCGTATTGTTGAAACCACAACATTAATATCATCCAATTGGTGCCAAAAATAATTTGTTATCATGTACCTATAATATTCACCATGGACTATTACAGAAATACCACGAGAATTTTCGAAGAAGTACGGCCCAATCACGATGTACCAAACAATGACATTTTGTGGATGCACTGGTAATTTGTGAATGGCCTGTGGATTTTCATGACCCCAAATTCGAAAATTTTGTTTATTTATTGTACGTAGCCATTCAATTAAAAATGAGCCTCATAGCTGAAGGTGATGAACGAACGAATTCTATTCTTGTACAGAATTTCAGCTCCCTAGGTCAGACGGTTTTTTGTAACGCACATCGGTTTGTGTTGGGTGGGATCTTATTTCCACATAAGAGCTGTCATAGGATCGCCGATATGAGAAATGACGCGCCCGGGAAACTTTGTGTGCAATTTTTTCACGCTGTGTATCAGGCGGCACTGTCTTGTTGAAACCTTATGTCTTCCACATCAATATCGTCCAATCTTTTTCATGTCTCGATAATAATCGCAATTGACTTCTAAATCAGCACCACAAGAGTTTTCAAAAAAGTACGGCTCCACCACGACGCCGGGTCAAAATCTGCTCCAAATAATGATTTTTTGTAGATGCATTGGTTGTTCGTGAATGGCTCGTGGCTTTTCATAGCACCAAATGCGACAATTTTGTTTGTTTACAGAGTCATTCAGTTGAAAGTGAGCCTCATCGCTGACATGGATTTAGTTGGAAAAATCACCATCAACTTGTTGATTCTCTTACACCCAATCAACGAAGTACGACGCTATTCATGGCTTCAATTTCTTCTCAATTGTACGAGTATTGTATGCATCCAGATGCAGATCTTTTATTAAAATGCGTTGCGTGATGCTGTAGGAAAGGTTCAATTGCTGGGAACGATAGCGAATAGATTTTGATGGATTGTCACGAACACTGTCACTCACTGCGGCTATATTTTCCGTGACCGGCCAGTACAAGAATGCACTGGTTTTGCACATCTGACCCGGCTCGATTGAATTTTTACATTAGTTTCTTATTCGTGGCATGAGGTGGACTGTTCTGTTTTGTTGTTTCAATTTTCCCCGTTTCGGAGATTGGATCTTGACAATTAAAGTGCGTTGTTCTCTAGTACACTGCCGCAAGTCAATAAGCATTGACTCACAGATATCAAATATTTGCTGTTTATCTTTGACAGAAGTACATGAAGATAAGGTCAGATTCTAATACTCAAAATGTCCAAAAAAGTGTGCGTTTGTCTGATTGCCCGTCTGTGTGCATGTCTGCAGCATTGCCTTTTGCCTCTTGCGATCACGGAAAGTTCTGTAAAAAATACACCAATTTTAATGATTCTTTTTGAAGAGTATTAACCTAAAGTGGTACTCGAGAAGTGTTGATCATATTGGAAATCGGGTTAACGATTTTGAAAATACAGTTAATTTGATGCCGTTTTAAGTAAATTTTTTTCGGTCAGGATAACTTGACGTATGTATTTGCCTTAGTGAGAACTGGAGGCCTATTATTTTTGGTGTCATTTGGATTAGCGGTTTTGGAAATACTGTGCTCAAGTGATGCGGAATGGATTCAGGAAGATCTAATTCCATTAGGTGTGGAAGAGCTCATTAGCCACTGGATAGTGACCATGCTAAGAACTAGAATCATTCATTCGAGGCTCAGTACCAGCAGTTCCACCAAATCCGTAGAAGAGGTATACTCCTGGTGTGTGGTTTAGTATGTACTCGTATTCCTGTCCTCAATCATTCAGGTTTGCGAATCGTGCATAGCAGTACCCCGGGCTACTGGTATCTATGAAGAGTACACACCCCTTTGGCTCAACCATAGCTTATAAAAATGCTACGGTCAATGTATACGGATACTCGTAACTATACAGCAGTTTGGGATGGTTTCATAATCTTGAAGACATAATAGCGGATGTAGAAAAGGGGAAACACAAATTGCAGGCGAGACTATTAAAATTCGCATGTATGCAGACGATATTGTTTTGTTATCGGAAGAACAATTAGACCTGAAAAGAATGATTAGTGAACTGCAAAGCTATTGCCAAAAATGAAACATTACAATCAACCTAGAAGAATCTAAAATTATGATTTTTAAAAGAGCAAGCGGGAGGCGGTCAAGGTCAACAGAATGGATGTACGAGTACCTAGGCGTCAATATCAGTTCCAACTTGAACATGAAACTCCACCTAAAATCCAAATAAGCAGAATCTAAAGTAGCTATCAACGCTACTTGCAAATCTTGACTAGCTGATATGAATATCAGCACTAGCGCGAAATCCAAAGTATTTACTGCTACGACTAAGGCTATCCTTTTTCTATGGGGCACAAGTTTGAGGATACAATAAGTATGATGAAGTGGAAAAGTTATTACAGTATTTACTCAAAAGACTTTTTAAACTTCCTAATTATTCATCCAACTATACAATTTACATGCAATCAGTATCATCACCATTATATAATCCATTATATGGATAATTTAAATGGATAATTAAAATGAATATAGACTACGTAGTCAGAGCAATCAATTTAGAAGGAGTCTGCCTAAACTGGTAGTTACGAAAGCTCTCCGTCAAATGGCTCTACACTTCTGCAAGTGGTTCGAGTTGGCTTCAAAATGCGATTTTCAGCTTAACTTGGATACGGGAAATACAGAAACGTCTGGTACAAACAGCAATTGTACCAGATTTTAAGAGTTTTATATGAAAATCTACGCAAAGATTGTATGGAAAGCGCAAGATCCTCCCAACATCGGAACTGGTACAATGCGTTGCAGTATAACCATGTTCAAGAAAATTATTTCAGCGAAAACTGTTCTGTACAGGGTGGCTGACATTAGCTATTACTAATTTAAATATCTGTATTTTTTTAATTGTGAATATTTTTTATTGAATCCAAAGAAAAAAATGTTGGAAATTTATTCAAATTCAAGGATTTAATTAATATTTTCGATATGGCTACCTTTGGCACGACAATTACCTTGAGACGGTCAATAAATTTATTGCACGCTGCATACAAGTGAAGCGTCCGTTGTTTGGTATTTTTTAGTGCCTAACTTGGCCTTTAAAATGCCCCAGACAGAAAAGTCTAGTGGATTCGCATCGGGAGAATTCAATAGCCATTGTGTCGAGGAAATGAAGTGCGGAACGTTTTGACGCAGACATTCTAGATCTGCTCTGGCTTTGTGGAAAAGTGCAGAGTCCTGTTGGAATGTCCAGGGTCTTTGGCCGAAATGTTTGCGAGCCGTGGCTCCCGCACAACTTCCAAGATAGTTTCATAATAAACCATCCCGTTTATCCGCCACGGTCCAAAAATACGAACGGAGACCGACCATCGGCAGTCACTGCGGCCAAAACCATCAAAAACGATGGCGCTTGCTTCCTGGTGGCATTCTTTGGTCGAAATCGTCGTATGACTTCTCTGGCAGGTAAACTCGATCATTTTGCTTCTTCTCAGAAGACATTTTTCTTCAGCTACG
Source organism: Pocota personata (assembly GCA_963082735.1). Classification (NCBI taxonomy): domain Eukaryota; kingdom Metazoa; phylum Arthropoda; class Insecta; order Diptera; family Syrphidae; genus Pocota; species Pocota personata. The sequence continues at coordinate 26,258,374 of OY720429.1, read as the reverse complement.
CCCAGGTTTTCGTTCGATTCTGGCCTTTACAATCTGAATCATTGTTGACGATGTTGCTGTGTTATTCGGACCACCTCCATAGCGTTACACACGCTTATCACCAATGAAATGAATTAACAACTGTCAAATTTTCAGCGCGCTGTCATTCGTAGTTTGGCATACACAGCGACGTGAAGTTGGTAATAGTTCATGTCAACCACCCTGTATATCTACATATATTGTTCAAAGCTAGGGTGGAACTGCTGCCGTTAAATTACAGACCTCATAGGGGAGACCTCCCAATAAATTGTACACTGTTCAATATGAGAGCAACGAAGGATGTAATGCAATTAATAGCAACGTGCACTATTCTCACTGAAATAAGGCGAACTATTTGGGGATGCAACCAGATAGAAAAAGAGAGGATGCGGAGAATCCGGAATGGCCAAAACTGGTATCAGCTTTCTAACTATATACAAATAGCTCTTAATTATATATTTAATACTTAATGTTTCTTAATTTTTAATTTTCTTTTTCATTGAGTCAAACTTTGTATTGATAAATTGATTTATAACTTAATTATAAATATATTTCAATTGTTGTTAACCTGGTAGATGGCTACGGCCATAGCTAAAGTTTACTTTTGTTATCTTTTGAAGTTGTTAGGATCTGAAATAAATAAAAAGGTCACCAATTACACCCTTCGGAAATTTATAGGTTCCATGCATTCGTATGAAAAAATATAACACGCACTGCACGGATGGCTCCGAAAAGTAAAGCAAGCCCTTATTTAGCTAAAGCACTTTTTTTTGTGATAATATTTACTTACTTAAAAATCTTCACAAACATATGTTGTACATTAAACACCCACGTTTTAAGTTTACTTATTTGTCTTACTATTATGATTAGCGTAATGTGAATTTGGCTAAATATTATACATTGTTCGTGACAAACTGTTCAAATAACTTTAAAGAATAAAAGTATCGTCTGAGAGTGGTTTGATTCGTTTGCTTGCTTTTACGAAAAATATCGGTTTTATTTTTGTTCGTCCTCCTTTTGTCATCATCACGATCAAGTTGCATTTTCCACCATATGACCACCCTATTGTCAGTGCTATGCCTTCACAGTAGAGTTGACATAAGCCTTTTTTATTTATTTCAAGCGAAATAAATAGATGATTCTTGACATCAAGATTTGAACCGTGAACCTACAGAGTGACAATCGATGATGTTACCACTACACCATGGCCACAACATCGGTTTCTATTGGACACGAAAATCATTTTTCGCAAATTTTGATTTTTGGGATATTTACACCTGTTTTCACTAACACCAATATATTTCACAGCTGTTTTACGTCATTTTGAAGTCTTCTTCATCCGAATATGAAGACATTTTTGCGTCACTACCATTAGAACTAGAAAATAACCTCATTTTATGTTATATAGGGCATGAGAAAACGACATAAGTTTGACAGAACCTAGCTTTTGAAACCTAGCTAGCCAATGGTTCATTAAAACGGTTCCTAGCCAGTCGAATTTTTAATATACCATACCAGGATGGTATAAATGAAACGCTAATGGATGTCTGTCTGTAAGTGTATCTGTCACACGCTTGTAACTTTTAAGCCGTTTGATCTAGAAAGCTGACATTTCACGTAGTGGACCAACAAAATTGTAGAAAGTACAGGGTTTTGATTGATTTTAAAGTTTGGACAATGCCATTATGTATGGAATACAACATCAGTTAAATGGCAATCTCAGGCCAAACAAAGTTGGTTATCATTTGACCATAACGCATCGTAATAGTGACGCCTTCATTGTTTTCAAAAAAAAGTGCGGCCAAATAACGCGGCCGGTCCACAGCGCGCACCTAATTGTCTCCCGTGGTGGATGCAATGGCTTCTCAATGATCACATTTAGATTCTCAGGATACCAAATTCTGCAATTTTGTTTGCTTACGTAGCCGCCGAGCGAGAAATAGGCCTCCTCGCTGAAGAAGTTTTTATTCTTTGGCGATTTTCTAGCATCCAATGGGTATATATTCTGCGCATTCGACTTTAAGATGTAACAATTTGAATGCGTTGAGCGGTTATTAAACGATACATATTAGCTTTGTTCAGTGACTGAAAAAGTAGTACAGCACAGCACAGAACAACAGAAGTTTGTGAAAACTATTAGAACAGATTAGAACAGAAAATTACAGCCTTGCCACACAAAACAGCTGATTTTGACACTTCTCACAAATGTGTTCTACCTCAATAGTAGGTGCAGAAAATCGTGTGCTGGACTGTGCAGTACAGCGTCACTAAACAAAGCTATTGTAAAATAACAAGGGAAGAACTAATTACATGTCGCTATGGATAACAGAAGGATTTGACAGATGGCATGTCAAATTTCAAACTCGAAATGGATAACACTTTATTTGTGGACACCATCATTCTTGCGTTGCATTTGACTTAGCGGAGACTGGAGCTCTTTTATTTTTGGAGTTAATTAAACAAGAGGTTTTGAAAATACCATCAATTGTGTGCAATTTTTGTGCATGCTTTTTTCGATTACTATAACTTATACAAAATTGCACAAATTTGAATGATTCTTTTTTCAAACTATTAATGTAAAGCAACGCGATTAGATATTATACACATATACTCTCATAGTTATTCAATCATGCCTTGCATTCCTTCACGACTACCCCTTTCAGAAATACAGATACAGACTACTTCTTTCAGATGTACAGATACAGTCATTTTACTGAAATATGAATGCAAGAAGATAAGTGACATAAATCCACAATTTACAATTGCTTATCCGATTTCTAAAGAAGCCTGGAATGACCTAGGAAGTTGAAATTGTGCCCACTTATAGTACGAACCAAAGAGGAACGTCTGTATGGAACCGGGTTATTACTTACTCCAAGTACTGTGCAAGTATTGTTTTTGGAAAATTTTCGATTTCGAGAATTTAATCACTCTTAACATTGCTAAAGGGTGTTTTTAGAGGATTGTTTTTGGAATTGGCAATACTTTATTCAGTGACAGCCAATTTGATAGTTGACAGCTAATTTGTGCTCAGTTTGGTTTGTCATTTCACCATGAATAGACTTACGCCAGAACAACGTTTGAAAATTGTGCAAATTTATTTCGAAAATCGTGGTTCAGTTCGCGAAACTACAGTACGCTACGTCCACTTTACGGTCGACATAATCGTCCATCTGAGCAAATAATTCGAATAACTATGAATCGTTTTCGCACCATGCATACTCTAGTTGATAATACGCATCCGCAGAGAGGTCGTACAGTGTGCACCGAAGAAGCTGTTGCTGCTGTGGAGCGTAGTATTGAAGAGAACCCGGATGAGTCGATTTGCCATCATGCACAGCAATTGGAGCCGTGTCCATCCACTTTAAGGAAGATTTTGCTTAAAAGGTCCAGCTAGTGCAAGAATTGAAGCCGCTGGACCATTGTGTGCGTCATACGTTCGGTGAATGGGCCTAAAACGACATTGCTCTTGATCCTCATTTCCACCACCACAAAATTTTATTCAGCGATATGGTTCATTTTTAGTTGAATAGCTACGTCAACAAGCAAAATTGCCGCATTTTGAGTGAAGGAAATCCACAAGGCATTATTGAGACGCCGTTACATCCACAAAACGTCATTGTTTGCTATGCTTTATGGGCTGGTGGAATGATGGGTCTATATTTCTTCCAAAGTGATACCGGCCATAACATTACAGTCAATGGAGAGCGCTATAGATCCATGATTACCAACTTTTTCGTTCCCCACTTGAATGACATTAATGTGAAAGATCTGTAGTTTCAACAAGACAGCACAACATGCCACATAGCGTGCGCCACAATGAATTTATTTATATATATAATTTAACGAGTTCATAATTTCGCGTAATGGACCTATGAATTGGCCTCCAGGATCGTGTGATTTAACATCTTTGGACTATTTTTTGTGGGGATATTTGAAGTCCCTAGTGTACGCCGATAAAGCAGAGACGATGATCGACTAGGAAGCCAACATTCATCGCGTTATTATCGATATATGAAAAAGTGATCGAAAATTGGACTTCCAGATTGCGCTTTATTAGAGTCAGCTGCAGCGCCATCATCATGATTTTTATGTGTTTTATTTAATATTAAAGTTCTAATCCTCTAAAACAAATACCTTTTATAATAGAAAAACTCAAAAAGTTTGTCCCGCAATTCTGTCTATTTGTCTGTCCGTCTGTCTATCCATCTGTCTGTACCTCAGACGTCAGCTTATATGGAGCAAGTACGTGTGACCCAGTCGAGCCCTACTACACACCCCTCGGATGACCAAAAAACCTGAAATTTCCGAATGTAAGGCCCTTTGCATCCACAGTCATTGTATAGAACTAAGGTCAGGACCTAATGTAGCCAGGTGGTGGTGCACATAACTTTTTTTTTCCTCGATCCAACAAACTTAGCATACCTATCATTGGGATTGGAAATATATAAGGCGTGTATTTTATGATATGAAATTTTGCCCTGCTGCTACGTCTCTTGTAGGGTTGGCTAAGTTTGCAGACTTCAATATCATTCTACAGGCCGTTCTACTTTGCATCACACCATCACTGAGGTCGAGAATTTTAAATTTTAAATTCTTCGCAATTAAAAATTCGGAAAACTTTTCGTGCAACAGAGCCAAATTCGCTTATATTGTGTGGCACGTAGCACCGTCCTGTTGGAGCCACATGTCGCTTACATCAATGTCTTCCATTTCAGGCGAAAAAAAAAGTTGATTATCATTTGATAATAGCGCAGAGAATTCACCGTATCAGTGGCGCCTTCGTCGTTTTTTTAGAAAAAAAATACGGGCCGATCACGCCGCCGGTCCACAATGCTCACCAAACTGTCACTCGTGGTGGATGCAATGGCCACTCTACGATCACATTTGGATTCCAAGAACCCCAAATTCTGCAATTTTGTTTGTTTAAGTAGCCGCCGACCGATAAATGGGTCTCATCGCTGAAGAAGATTTTGTTCGAAAAATCGCCGTCAACGTTTTGATTTTGCAGTACTCAATTGGCTTAAGTTCTGTGCATTCTATGGTCAGCAGGCTTTAGTTGTTGTGTAAGCTGAACCTTATAAGCTCGAAGATGCAAATCCAAGCGCAAAATACACCAAGTGAAACTGTATTAAATGCCCTATTACTGAACGCGGGATGAAATTGACAATTCCGGCTTTTCAGCCACTGAGGCACTCACAGCGGCTATGTTTTCATTTCATCGAGCATTACAATAATACTGCAATACTACCGATGCTACCATAATCTGTCCTTAAATCACGATACATAAATAATATAGAACTGTTATTTTTGTAGTAAGATGCAACAAGAACTAACTACCATCGATAGATGACAGATGACAGATGCCATATGTCAGGTATGTGCAATCCCAACCTCGAAATGAATAACGCTATACGATGCAATTACGGCTTAGGTTACTACATATTGCCACAATGACAAATGGTTTGGTAAAAAAAAGTGCCAAGAAAATAATGGTGGTCTTAAACTTATGAACGGTAGTGTACATACCAACGCACATAAAATACAATTTTCTTCATATTTCTGAAAATCTCTTACAACAACAAATCTATAAAACAATCATGATTATTCCCATTGTTTACCTTTTAACGAAGCAATTCAATTCAAACACTCGCCGCTGGTTGGCATTCGTATACAGACTTTCAATACTTTGTCAAACATCTTAACCGGTTTATTCCAGACAATTTATTATTATCATTCAAAAACAATAGCGCACGTGATAGCTTCCCAAAAAAGGAACAACACACTCTAATTTTGATTCTTTTGAATCACCCACCACACACTCAATTGAACTTTGTTTGCTTGTAATGCAATTGATAATTATTTTGATTTTTGCTCTTCTTCTTTGATATCTAAATCAATTCAATCTAAAACGCTCCACTCGAAAAAAAAAAAAAAAAAAAATATACCACGAAAAGAACACGCGAAAACTTTTCAAAATCCGGTAAACAAACACTTTTCAACTGGGAGCCACTTAACTACGTTCACATTACCGTCATGTCGCGACGCCACTTTTGCCTGCCAAAAGATGAAATGTACGTTGAAATTTTGCACTACCCTCCAATGGTGGGACTGATAAAACTTACGCGCGTTTAAAATTATTTTTTTTTAACCGAGATAACCGTTGGAAGTTTTTCGCACCCTAACAGTCGGGCTAACTGTCATTAACTGAAAACTACAAAGCTCGCTAAGGGTAATGAAAGCGCTCGCTTTCTACAAACTAGAACAGAGGCAGAAAAGTGCGAATAAAATAGAAGACTGACGAAAAGAACGAACAAATTGAAAACAAATCCACTTCACGGCTGTGTGTGTTTGTGCTTGGAGAGGCGTGAAATTGTGGTGGAGCCTCATTGACGCCACCGCCACCGCCACCGACCATCGGCTATGATAAGATAATGGGGAAGGTGTCGCCTTCGTCACCACCCTCATAGATAAACCGCAATCACCATTGGGTGTTATCTGGGGACAGCTTCTGTTAAATTGATGGCAGATAGTAGCCAAGGACATTGAATGCAATTTGTTGATGCGTTTGGGTATTGTGCTCATGGGCGTACGCAGGATTTTGCTCAGAGGGGGGCAGCAGTTACCACGTATTCCTTTATACCTAGTCATGTCATAAATACTGGTACACATTTAAACGCACTCATCGTTAAACTAGTGTTGAACGCATCCATTCTATATTGACAGGTATTCAATGAGTGACATTTATACTAATTTATCGCGCAAAAAGTTTTACACGAAAGTCGTTTGTAAATATGGAGTGGGACAACATTGAAAACCGTTTTGTGGTAATTGGCCTTCACAAGTCTAATAAGAAAAGAGGCGATATTTTCCGGACCTTGTGCCCGCTTGGAATCACTCGGAATTTTGTGTATGGAACTGATAACTTGTTTGAGGACACTAGTGGAGTAACTGACCACCAAAGATCCAGACACCCCCGCACTGTCGGAACTCCAACGGCGATCAAAGCTGTTAAAGCCAGGAGAAATGAAGATATCACAAAAATCCATATCTCGCATTATCAAACAAAATTTGGGACTCAACGCATATAAATGATATACTAGCCACTTACTTACAGCCCAATTAAAGCAAAAACGAAAGCTTTTCGCCGCCGGTACGCGTGAAATGGTCAAAGGAAAATTTTGTTCACGGATAAAAAAATTTTTACTATTGAGGAATCGTTCAATAAGCAAAATGAGTCTATGCCCAGTCATCCAAAGAAGCATCAGAACTCACTCCACGAGCATCTGTGATGGGTTGGTGGGGAGTCAGCTTCGAATGCATTACCGACCTTCATTTTTGACAAAAAGGAGTAAAAACATCGGCAAAAATCTACCAAATGGATGTTCTGGAAGGTGCTGTGAAGGGATTTAACCAACAATTGTTTTCAAACAACTAGTGAACCTTCTAACAAGACTCCGTACTAGCACATAAGACAAAAACAACTCAAGGGTGGCTCCAATACAATGTGCAAGACTTCATAGCAGCAGACGATTGGCCGTGAAGCAGTTCAAACCTCAATCCATTGGCTTATAAGCTGTGGTCTATTTTAGAGGCGATTGCTTCTTCTACTCAGCACCCATATATTGAGTTCATGCAGTGGACGGATATGGACGAGGTGCGTGCTGCGATCGATGTGTGGCCAGAGCATCTCAAGGCTTGCATAAATTCAAATGGCCATTTCTAATAAATTTTTTAAGTATTGTTACAGAAAAATTAAATCACAAAATACTTGATCGTTTTTATTTTATCGCCAAAAATGCGTTTGCCAGTATTTATGATTTAACTGAGTATTAACCTATTTGGTAACAGACAGGTTGAAAACTGCATGCCAAATACTTCCCACAGAAGAACAGAACAGCTCCTAAGAAGGAGTCAGATTTGCTTAGTCACTGGATTCTTAGACGGACACCGTCGAGTTAAAGTGACCATGGGAATAGCACAAGACAATGTATATAGAATGTTATATAGACAACTACTCGAAACAGATGATAGGGCTACAAGCCAACCCAAAGATCTAGCCAAATTCATCACTAGTTCATGCGTCACGGAGGGCCTTAGTGATATGGGCTTTTGCCCTACTTCTTACAAAATTTTTTCTGAAATATTTGATCCCTGTATTTTAATCAATCTCGTTATTACTACAACACCGCTTCATCCAATTGTAAAATATACGAAATAATTTGTGGACTCCGGTGATGATGGCCGCTAAATACGATCACGTTTCAGAGGTAATAATGTCCATCTTTATCTTGCCTACCTGCAAGATAAATCCGATTCCATCTGTTTTGAAGGAAAAACCAGTATTAATATCAAAGCCTCGATTTCCCAATTTTCACAATTTTAACTGAAAAGCAAGCCTTGATGCAAATTGCCAACCAGTTTCATGAGGGCTTCAATGTATCGCCTCTTTAGATAATAAACGATACGTCCTCATACGCGTCTTATATCAGCTCCAAACGCCTGTCACATCTCCAAAGAGCTCACTCATACTTTAATAATTACTTTCGCCCCTAACCAGTGTTTCAATGTATCCAGCTCCAACGGATCTGCGCCTCAAGCCCTTGATATTATCGTTTCTGTTCCTGATCTGTCTCACCTTCCAAACGCATACAGCACACCCAAATGCTCGTCCCTTTACTATCAAAACGTAAAGTCACACACTAAAAGTATCATTGTATTTCTCAATACCCCAAAATTCTCTTACTGTATTTTTGCCTAACAGCCTAACAAACTTGCACCAGAAAAACCGTTTATAATATCCACCATGGGACAATAAAAAATTACGCTCATTTCGTAACAATTGAAACAAATTATGGTATTTATACTTTAAACCCAAATCTGACCTCGACTTTTCTTATTACCTTCACCCATATACCCATTTTTCTGAACTGTGTGAAACCCTTTCCTACGGATACCTTGATCAAATGAAATTCAATCTAATCTCCGACCCCAAGAGATTTTACCAATTTATTACTTTACTCTTAAATTCTCAGATACATCCTTGTCAGACCCTAAAATAATCGCAAACTTATTCGCGCACTTTTTTAGCCAGTCGTTTACTGACCACTCGCTTGAGCCCGATCTTGATTATTTTTGCTACATGAACAACGTTGCACAAACTTTCCTAGATGCTGCGGATATAAGTTTGTCAGCGGTTAGCAAACTCAAAGACGATTACTCCCTCGGTCCTGATGGCTTGTCTGCCATAGTTTTGAAACAATGTATGAACCATCTGACCCAGCCCTTTACTACCCTGTTTCAATTATCAATCTCGTAGGAAGCTTTTCCCCTAGATTGTGAAAGGATTCGTACATTATTCGTATCCACAAAAAAGGGTGTAAAAGTGAAGTTAACTATCGGCCCATTGCCAAACTCGTGTATGATGCAATGTACACTCACTGCAAGCCAATTTTTTCTACGAAGCAGCACGGAGTCCTTAGGGACAGATCCACAACCACTGAACTGAATTTATGTTAAATACATTCTGTGCATTGGAGGATGGCAATGAAGTTGATGTTGTTACCACTGATTTTAGTAAGGCTTTTGACAAAATTCCTCACCAAAAACCTAGAGGTTTTTAAGCTAAAAGCTCTAGGTTTTCAACCGAGGTTTATTGCATGGATCAAATCATGTCTGGATGAGCTCCGATACGAAGTTCGTTTTTGATCTTCAGTAACGGATACTACTATATCAATTTGGGAGTCCCTCAAGGCAGCCATCTTAGACCATTAATCTTTATCCCAATTATAAACGATGCTGAATGTATCATTACGAACTCTGATTCATCCATCTATGCCACACGAAAATCTTAAACACACATCATCCACTGCTGCCTCCCGCCTATTGCAGCAAGACTTGAATATATTCTCCATTTGATCTCAAACAGATTTCTTAGAAATGAACGTCGACAAATGTCACTTTTACTTATTCCCGTAAATTTTTTCACCACCTCCTAGAATTACAATCATTCGTGATGAACTCGTATCCTCAGTCACTTCAACACGTGATTTGTGTGCCATCTGTGATAGTGAACTCTACTTTCGTTCTCATATTGATAACCCTATAAGCACTCGGTTTTGTGAAACGCTGGTCTAAGGATTTTTCGGATCCTTTACAAGTCCCCTTCTCGATTAAGTTAGCCAAGAATGGTCGTCTTTTTGGGATGTCCATATCAAAAGAATTGAATCTGTGCAGCGCAGGTTCACCCGATTCGCTTTACGCTGTCTCTCTTGGACTGATTATTATAACTTACCATACTATTAGGATCGTCTGAGACTGATTGACATGCAGTTGTCGGAAATTCATGATATTACTAATATACGAGTAGGAAACATTGATTGCCCCGCCCTGTTGCAAATGATTTCTTTCAATACAAATCCCCGCAACCTAAGGTCTGTACCTCGCTAAAAGGTAAAAGTCGTTAACTTTTTCTCGATTATTTCTATAATCAACTTCATTAACTGAGGCGGGCGCAAAACCTTTGCAGAGGTGTACTCGTATGTTCTTTCGAGTGTCTTTATCTGCCAAACGCTGCTCTGAAGAGGTTCTGAGTGAATTCAGGTTTGTCAGGTACAGCGAGCGCTTGAAATACTCTGCCAATGGGGCAGCTGTCCTCCGTTGCTCCTCCTTGTGTACGCCCATAAATATGGTGGTTTATGGTGATTGGATTGAACTACGAGCTAGGGGAAAAGACTTTGAAGGATATTTAGGACTTGAAAATAATGCGGCTGAAGTTAGATAAGAAGAGTGTTTAGAACTATGGTATGCTTTTTTCTTTCAACTTAATGAATTTCTAGGTCATGTACTGCTCTGCGTTTAAGAGACCTTAAGCATAATTTAATAAGTTTTGCTGTTTCTTATCCCCAGGGATTCACTCTGTAGAATAAACTTTTTCCAGAAAACTGATATTGACAGTCGGCGGTATGTTGACTGTGCTCTTCAAACTTTTTAAAAAAGTATTCGGAAAAAAAGACTACCTAACGGAAGAAAACACATAATCACCTTAAGTCTACGAGCAAATTTCATTGAAATCCATTCAGGAGTTTTTGAGCTAGTCGGCTAAAGATTTAAAGATTTTTTATTTTCTTTAAAAATTACCTAACGATAGAACTGACTTATAGTGGATGTAAAAGAAGAGCAGCTATACTTTCTAGGTGGAAAAGATGACCTGCTTTATGTTACACTTACAAGACCTACAACCAAATAAAAGTTTAAGCTTTATATAAAAAGTCACTATATTCTCAAGGGAATTTTTAACTTTGCCTCGTCGCGCAGTCAACAACTATCTACCGGTATACTTTTGGAATAAAACTATCAAAAAACTAACTCGTTTGTTGAGTACAAATATGTCTTTTTTTCTTTTACTATGGAGCCTGGTTGTCGATTCACTGCTCGTGGAGGTGGCAAATTTGGGACTACACATCCAAGCGAATGGTGTCGATGTTTGTATACGGTCATCAGGAAAGTCTTTGAGAGCAATCTGCAATCAAACATAAACCTCACCCACATATTCCTGGGTCAAATATAACCCAAAATGGGTGGCTGCGATCATCGTCGGTTTCACCAGGTAAGGAGCAGCTGAAATTACAAACTCGCAGTACTAGCATCGCATTTTATTGTGCTAAATCTACTCATTTTTCTCTAAACCTTAATACCTTATAATAAACTTTAGAAGTGTAGTAAGTGTAGTAAAATAAATTTGGATATTGAATGAGCAACAAGCTGATAAAGAAGGCAATCACCCTGCACGCACATATGTAGAAGGAGATTTCGTAGTAATAAGAAACATTGACAAGGCGGTCGGTGTTAATAAGAAGCTCGGCCCTAAATTTAAGGGACCGTATGTCGTCCACAGAGTTTTGCCTCATGATAGGTTTGTAATTTGCGATATAGAAAACTGCCAAATCACGCCGTTACTGCTCGAAATATACGCTTATGGAAAGAATGTTGAATAAGTTAAACTGTTGTTTTGGGCAACGCCTGCCATAGTCGAACTAAGTTAATTTAAGTCAGTCATAAGTCATTGTAGTTGATCGAGGTCGATCAAAATGTCAGATGGGCCGAGATGTAGTAACCTAAGAAAAATAATATATTTTGTTCTGCCTGTACGATTCTGCCTGTACATGAGCCGGAGTCAACTTCAAGTCGATTGTATACACGAGCTGCAACCGACTTCAGGTTGGTGTCGGCCATTGTTCTTTTGGCGGCGAACAGAGCAAGAGGTGACTAAAGAAAAAACTTTGAATTTCGTAATATTTATTGAAAGACGAGAAAACTTGTTTTAAGACATTTTATCACATTATATGTGGCTAAGAATGTTTCGAAGGAGAAAGTGGACGTGGGGGTCGCTATTTGTAACCGGGTGTCAAAGAATTGTGGTGAAATATTTAAAATAAGACTTAATCATCACCGTAAATAGCTTTGAGAAAGCAAACTATGTGTTTTTTTAAGAAAACGTTCCCCAAAAGTGGGTGTGACATTACATAATGTATTGAAGAATTGCAGAGAATGTAAGCTTCTATAAGATGATATTCGTCAGTTTCTAGTAAAATAGGCAAAATCGCATCGTCACCTCCAAGCGGTGCCTGCTGGGTGTACTAGTGAACTAACAGAGCATACTCATATGCTGCACCTGACTACGTGTGTAGCTGACCACTCGGACAGAAATCAATGAGTAAAGAAATATAAAACTTCCCGTGACTTCCAGGCGCCCACAAGTTGATTTACACATCCTGTTACATTTAGGCACATTTGTATAAAATCAGTGAATTCATCCTTTGTATTTTAATACAAACGCACTTTTAAATTGTGTATGATCTATCAATGTTACAACCACAGTCAATGCTTACATTTTTTTCGTGATGAAGTTCACGAACGAGCAACGTTTGGAAATTATTAAGAATTACTACCGAAATTCTAAGTCGGTGGTCGCAACTTTAAGAGCGCTTACTCCAATTTTCGGTCGTAATAATCGTGCCACCTAACAGGCTGTGCGCACTATAGTGGACAAATTCGAGTCAACATATATACTATTGTGCGTTTCTGTACCAGTGAGATAACGCACCGGTCGAAATACCGAAAATATCGCGGCCATAAGTGCTTCAGTTCAAGATGAGCCAAATCAGTCGATTTCACGTCATTCACAGGAATTGGGAACCACTCAGTCCACATTGTGGGGAATTTTGCGTAAAGATCTTGGTCTGCACCCTTACAAGATCAAATTAGGATAGGGTTCTGCAAAAGTTTGAAGAAAATCCTGAATTTCATCGAAAACCATCTTCAGCGATGAAACTCATATTTGGCTTAATGACTTTGACAATAAGCAAAATATGCATTATTGGACCGCAACAAACCCACATGTACTTCAAGAGACTCCATTGCATCCACAAAAAGTGATCGTGTGGTGTGGATTTTATGCCCGAGGTGTGATCGTCGATGAAAATGATTGCCATGTTACGGTCAATGGAGTTGGAAGCCTATTTTTGGCCAGAATTGGACGGATTTGACATCAGTGATTTGTGGTTCCAACAAGATGGTGCCACATGCCACACAGCTGGTCAAACAATTGATCTATTGAAAGGGAAGATTGATAATCGTGTAATCTTGAGGAATAGTCCGGTCAAATGGCAAGCTCGTTCATGCGATTTAACGCCGATGGATTTATTTTTATGGGGTTACGTTAAGTCGTTGTTTTATGCCAACAAGCCAACAACGTTAGAGAAGCTCAGGAACAATATTGAATGCGAAATTGCCAACAGCTGGAATAGATTTCAGCTCTATATCTCAATTATTCTGTGTTTAATTTAAATACAAAATTATTATATCCTTATTGAAAAACCCTTTGCAACATAAGCATATCGGTCATTACGAAATTAAAGAAAATGGTTGTTTAAGTCGAAGTTGGTATTTCACATACCTGCTATGGTATCTGTGAAACCATCTGCCATCCATAGTGACAGGTAGTTAGTTCTTGTCTTGCCATTTTACAATTCAAATTGTTACATCTTTCTACGAAATTGTAGTTCTGTATTATCTGTTTATCGCAATTTAAGGGCAGAGGCCCATTTCTCTCTCGGCGGCTATGTGAACAAACAAAATTGCATAACTTGGAGTTCTTAAAATTTAAATGTGATCGTTGAAAAGCTATTGCGTGTACCACGGATGACATGCTGTGAACCGGCGTGATCGGGCATTTTTTTTTTTTTTTTGAAAAAACTAGGGCGCCACTATTACCGTGAATTCTCTGTTCTATGGTCAAATGATAACCAACTTGTTTTGGCCCGATATGGAAGACATTGATATGAGGGACATGTGGTTCAAACAGGACGGGGCTACAAAACAGGCAAATTTGGTTCTATTTCACTTAAAGTTTAATTTTCAGCTGTTTAATTTCGAGATTTGACAACATCAATTGGCCACCAATTGTGTCTACGCAGACAATCCCCTAACTTTGCAGCAGAGCCAGAAATGTGCCGAAAAGTCATCGAAAATAACCTCACAAAAATCGAAGTTCGGCAAAGACCTCCCGCGGTGGCCATTTAACCGATGTTGAACTTACCATTGTTAAAATCATCAACAAAAAGCTAGTTGTCGAGTTTTATGGCGAACATATTATCGATTACCTCTAAATCGATTTTTATTAAAATAATTTGAGTCGTTTTCTAAAAAATATCCGAACTGTCTGAAATGGCAGCCAGTGCAGCCATTCGACTCAATGCCACCTCACAGTGGTCCAGCATATCCACAGGGCACTCGACAATTTTTCAGAAAACACCGACTGCACCCTCCCAAGGTGCTCTTTCAATAAAAACGTCTAGGCCACTATCCCATCGAGACTAGACTAGGAGGGAGACGTGACCCCGGACAATGAATCATTATACTTCTACACGGATGGTTCGAAGATAATCGGTGGGTGGCGGGGTTTTATTTAACGGGCTAAACGTTGGCATCTCTTTCGCACTTCCCAGATTATTGTAGCGTTTTCCAGACGGAAATAATAGCGATCAAAGAAGATCTATCTTGGTTGAAATGGAATATAATATCTGCTAAGGATATTAGCATCTTCGCTGACAGGCAAGCCGCTACAAAATCTTTGTGGAAGAGACCGATTTTCACGTTAAAGGTCGCTCTAGGTTGAAATTCAGCATTCATCTGTGCTGGATGCCAGGGCATAGGGGAACTGTAGGGCTGAAGATCGTGCCAGGCAGAAAAGGAAAATCTCGAGATGCCTCTCTCTACTTACATATAAGCAATTGCTTATACATAATGCCGACTTCAGGTCTGGCATTATGTGTCATGTCACTAGAAAGATTAAAGAGGTTGGTCTCCCTTAGCAGGAAGCATATCAGCGCAGCAATTGGTGTCATTACGGGTTACTGTCTCATTAGAAGGCACGCCAAAAGGCTTGATCTTTTTTCTAACGACTTTTGTAGGAGCTGTGGGGACGAGGAGGAGTTAACTCTTCATCTCGCCTACACTTATCCCACTCTCTCTGTCAGAAAAATGCTTCACATGGGAGCCTAATTCTACGACAGCCTTTGTGAACTGACTAACACGAATGTTAAGAACCTTCATCATTTCATTAGAAGCTTCAATTGGTTCTAAAGTAGGACGGGCGAAATCCCCTGATCCTGTGGTATCAAAATGGACCTACTGTGGTCTAAGTGTGTCTGTGCTTAGGGCGCAGGCAGCCACTTGAACTAACCTAACCTATGTCCCAATTAGTTGCCGTCGGCTCTCTTTATCCTCAGTCTTCAAGATCTTCTGTCCTAAATTGTCGCAGTGGATAATCTCTCGCTCCTAATATCTTTGTAGGTCGTCCTCTTCTTTTGGGCCCATCGCCTAAATTGATGTCCTCACAATATGATCACTGCTTCTGGGCATCACATGCACATACCATCGTAGCCTCGTATCTTCTAGTTTCCTCGTATGCTATTAGACTTCCTCTGACAAAATTGTTGTGGACTTTATCTCTAAGGGTTACGTCTACTGACCATCGTAGCATTTTCATTTTTGCAGTTGAAATCTTATTTTCGAGTATATTTAGTGACGTGCGACATTCTGACCCACAAAACGTAGCTGACCGCATAACCGTCTTATAAATTGTTCCCTTCAGTTTCAGGGAACTTCATCAATCGCTTAATATACCAAACATGAACCTCCAAATAAACCATCCGACATTAATCCGATGAGTGAAGTCATTATCTTCTTTACCGTCGTCACGTATAACCGAACCGAGAAACTTAAAGAATGATTCGGTTGCTATTGGCTCATTTTCTATTTTTACAACATTTTTGGGTCCTATTCTGCTTGGTTCACTGAAAGGGAAGCACATATCATCGGTGTTTGGGACACTGATACGCAAGCCACGATTAAGCCATAGATTAAGTTTCCTTTCCAATTTGTACATGTAGTCTCCGATGAGTACATTATCGTCTACATATATTAGGTTCTCCGGTATTGGTTGCTGGATACCTCGTGTTATGAAGTTCGTAACTAGATTAAATATTAAAGGACTTAGTACAGAACCTTTATGTACACCATGATGTCGATATTCTTGAAGTACTTTTGGTTTTCATATGACAATTGGTATACATGTCCCTATTAACTTTGACGTATTCTTCGGGTATACAAAGTTTTCTTAGCAATTGTCCCACTATTTCTCTTGATACCCGGTCGAATGCCTTTTCTAAATCAATAAAGATCATACTTTTCTGTTATGATTCGAATGGCTTTGATAGCCCGATCGTTAGTGGTGCTACCTGATACGAAGCCACATTTATTTAGCGTTACTCGTATATCTCGTTTACTGTCACACCTGGTTTCTATGTTTTCAGTATATTTGAGCAATGCCGAGAGAAATTGTTAGCTTGGCTGATTATTAACTTTATGCCCATACATGGATGAATTTGTTGGCTCTCCCGGGAAGATCCTGCTCACTTACTTACTTAGGTGGCGCTACAGTTCGGAGTGAAGATGGAGCTCAACCAATAAAACTCTCCAGTTAATCCAGTCCTTAGCCAAATGCCTCCAATTGCGCACTTCAAATTGGTTGAAGGCTCTTCTACTTGTGCGCGCCAGCGAAAGCGAGGTCTTCCACTGCGTCGTCCCTCGGGGTTAGATTCGAAAACTTTACGGTCCGGAAGGTTGATTTCGCTCTGCATGTCCTAGCCATCTCAAACAACCAATGCGCAGTTTTTTGTTGATGTCGCTGTACAGCTCGTACAGTTCGTCTTTGAATCCCTTTCTTCAAACGGGACCGAATATCTTACGAAGAATTCTTCTCTAGAAATGATGAATGATATCTTTATCCACTTTCGCTATAGTCCATGTGTCAGCACCATAAAACAGGACCAGGATCATCAAGGTATTATATAAAGTGGGCGCCGTGGCTCAGTGGTCCGAGAGTAAAAACTGTCACGACAAGCTTCTCTCAATCGAAAAAATTGTCTTTCGGACACGGAATAAAACTGTAGCTTCCAAACATTGATGCGGCGCACAGTACGAGTGGCTGCGAGAAGCTAGGCCAGACCCTGTATTGGGCTGTTAGCACCTAAATATTAATTTAAATAGAGTCTCCCTATATCGGGATAGGGTCTTACCATTCAATTGCCTTCTCAGCACCAAGAAACAGCAATTGGCAAGAGTTATTCTTCCTTTGATTCCTGCGCTGATGTTGTTGTCTGATGTAATAGCAGAGCCAAGGTCCCTAACAACCTGGAAGTTATAGCTGCCCACTTTGACGATCTGTCCGATTCGTCGATGTTGGGTGTCCCTTCCTGTTGACAGCATACACTTCGTTTGGCCCTCGTTCATCGTTAAACACATTTGGGCTGCTTCGGTCTCAATACTCGCGAACGTACCGGTGACAACCTGTTGATTTCTGCCAATTATGTTGATATCATCAGAGTACGCAAGTAGTTGCACAGATTTTTGAAAAATTTTACCTCTGGTGTTGTCTTGTGAGTTTCGTACAATTCTTTCAAGTATGGTGTTAAAGATGTCACATGACAGCGAGTCTCCTTGCCTAAATCATTTTTTGACATCAAAGGTGTCAGTCAGGTCGTTACCAACTTTTGTAAAGTGTTGATATTTTTATTTTAATCTAAAGCACAAACTCTGAGGTTAGTAATAGAATACAATATCTGTTAAAAGTCCGCCTCGGCTCTGCCTACAAATAGTCATTCTTTTGATGAAATTTTTCTTCACGTTTTCGCATAATTTCTGCTGTATTTCGCGAATAAGAGCTGTGATATTTTCAACATAACCCAAAAGAAAAAGGTCTAATGGTGTTAAATCGCACGATATCGGCGGCCAATTGAAGTCACCATTTTGAGAAATCACACGTCCAGGAAATTTGTCACGCAATGGAGCCATTGGTTCACCAGCTGTATAGCATGTGGCGCCGTCCTGCTGCAAATAAACGTCGTCCACGTCCATAGCATCAATTTCAGGCAAAGAAGTCAGTCGACATCGTTCGGTAACGAAATCCATTCACTCGTGATCGCACCAGCATCATTTTTGAAAAAAATATGGCCCAATGACACGGCCCGCCTAAAAACCGCAACAAACTGTCAATCGTTGTGGAGGGTTGTTCCACTATTTCTCTTGGGTTTTCGGAGCCCCAGATGTGACAGTTTTGTTTGTTTACGTACCCAGGCAAATGGAAATGAGCCTCATCACTCAGAATAACTTTGTGTAAAAAATCATGATCTTGTTCATTGATTTTCAGTCAATCAGCGAAAGTACGGCGTTGTGCGTGGTCTGCTGGCTTCAATTCTTGTCTCAACTGGTCAATATAAACATGTTGGCCAAGATCGTTATGCGGTACAAAGTGGTTGCGGATAGGCCCAATTCTTGTGATCTTCTCAAAACGGACACACCTGGATTTCAGTTACATTCTCAGCTACCGCGGCAATATTTTCAGCTGATCTTGCCGGTCAAAAACGAGTTGGAGTCTTCATATCACTAATCTGTCCGAGATGTTCAATTTTGTCAATTAAATTCACTGTAGCTGTGCGCTTGATGATGACAAAAAGCATTGCGAACGTTTCCGCGATATTTTCATCGTTTTTGTAGTGAATTTTTACTATTTCAACACGTTATGCGAGTGTGTATCGATCCATATTTAATAACCTCCTAGTTTTTACTTATCAAAAATCATCGCAATGATAGTTGAATGTTGACAGTTCAACAATGAAGCAAAATTTAAAGTGACACCTCTTGTTGGATGACCCTATACAACTACTTTACAATAGGTGGCGCTAATCAACAATTTCGAAAAATAATAATTAATTTGTGTTTGTTTTGGGTGGGGCGATATCCGCCCCACTCCATATTTACAAACTACCTTTGTTTGTTAACTTAGTTTAAGTGTTATTCATGAAAGAATGGATGTCAATATACTCGTAGAATGGATGTGTTCAGCACTACCTTCACGATGAGTGCGTATAAGCAGTATTTATAACATGATTAGGTATAATTTTGCGTCTAAGTGTTCGGGATACGTTAACCCTTATCCCCCCCCCCCCCCACACTTTAATTCATTCTTTCATTCATTCATGAACTGACAATGGACCTATTACTGGTCTAAGTGTGTTGGCTTTTTGCTGACAGCCACCTCAACCTTCATTCATTCATCAGTGAAACTCGTTATCCAACCATCTCTCAACCTTATTCGCATTATTCGTTTGAATTACCGACCATTTACTATGATCTAAAGATATTCAATCAATATCTCTCAAAACCGCTCAGTTTTGTGAGTTGTTTACCTAATTTGTGAAAATCTATTGTCCTCTCACGTTGGTACTGCCCTCCCCTGAAATCCCTATTCCAACAGAATAGATTCCCTTTCATACAAGATTTCCTTTGAAACACTTGTAACAACAAAGTAATAAAGAACAACTCACCTATGAACGCACCACTCAAATTACCCTAGTTTGTGAAATATTTCAACCACAGGGTATAAGGTCCTTCTAAATTTTACAATACTCAAGGATGACACACTTGACATTAAGTACACTCAGGTGTCACCAAACCACAAACCCAAAGAGGATTACCGGAATATCTGAAGAAAGCTTACCATTATCCTTGATTTTGACTTGAAGTCCTTCTCATTAGTACTTAAAAGAAAAGTTGTATATCTACGTACTTGTATATATATATTTCTCTCAATAAAAAATAACACATTTTACATAAACGATTTTCTTCTTTTTTTTTGGGTGACAATTTGTTATTTTTTTGTGTTAATAAGCATTCTGAGGTAAAAACGAAATACAAGACACGAACAAGGAGGATAGTTTGCAAAAGAACACCATTGAAACCCCTATTATATTATTACTATTTTTTTTTCATACATGAGTGTATATAAGTTTGTTTTAAGTGATTAATTCCAAAATGAATTAATTCTAACTTCACAAAGATGCTAAAAGAATCGAAATTAAATAAAAAAAATTATTCAATTAGTTCTAACATTTAGTTGTCACATACATTTCGTGTAAAGGTGCAAATTCGTGCATTATCCTTACTACCGAAATTGTTATAGAGAAATTCTATCCGTTCACTGAGCAGCAGCCAATTCGTCCATAGTAACGAAAACAATGTCATAGGCATGGTCCATAAGTTTAACCCAAGCCTCTACTTGTCTATCATTAAGTTTGCACAGGGCTGTGAGAACTTGTAGAATGACACTTTTTAATTCCTGTAAAATAAATAAAAATTATTTATTAGAAACTCTACGAAAGACGTACTTGGTACTCACATCAAATGATTGCTTAGAAATGTCCCTTTTGAAGTGAGACGTTGCTGTTTTCTTCCACAATTCTTTTATCGCAGAATCGGCATAGTCTGTACCGAGGGCGTTGATGGAATCATCGAACAATCTTATGATACGACCCGCATGAGCCTTGAATTTGGCGTCATTCTAATAAAATAAAAGTTAGAAAAATTTAAATTTTAGTTTAAATAATTCAAGTAAAACCATTAGATTCGACGATGGACTTTTAAGACCATAGATTTGAGAAAATGCAGTTTTAATGATAAAGTAGTAAGAAAGTTAGGAGTTCATTTAGGTAACCAATTTGATCTTTGGAGCATGAAAAATAGTCATTAACTCAAACCCGAGCACTCAGACGCAAAATTATATATATGTATAGGGTGACCAGATGAGAACAATAGGAAAAGAAATTTAAATAGAACAATAACGGTGTAAGATATCACATTGATTCTAGCTTCATTTTGAAGCTACATTCATGCCATTATGTATGGAATAGCACATCATTTAAATGGGCGCCTCGGCTTCACTGGCAGTGTTTCAAGCGGTCGGTCCAATTTTTGATGACTCGGTCCAATATGTGCGGCGTTATTCCGGCAATAGCGTCTCGAATGTTGGCCTCGAGCTTGTCCAAAGTGGTTGACCTATTAGCGTAGACTAAGGACTTGACGTAGACCTAGAGAAAATAATCGAGGGGTGTTAAGTGGCATGATCGCGGCGACCAATTGATGAACGCTCGCCGTGAGATGACCAAATCACCAAATTTCTCGTTCACCACTTGAGCGTGGCGTCGCTTGCATGGCATGTATCGCCGTCTTGTTGGAACCACAGCTCGGATATGTCGATGTTGTCGAGCTTTGGCCGCAGAAAGTCGGTTAACATCGCTCTATACCGAGGACCATTGAGGGTAACGGTGTCTCCTTCCTCATTTCGAAAGAAATAAGGTCCGATGATGCCACCATGCCATAAACCGCATCAAACAATCAATCTTTGTAGATGCATTGATGCATGGTCAAACACTTGTGAATTGTGGTCGCTCCAATAACGGCAATTTTGACATAGCCGCTGAGCCAAAAATACGCCTCGTCTGAGAAGATGATTTTTTGACTAAAATCCGGACCACCGGTCAGCATTTCCAGCAGCCAATTAACGAATTCACGGCGTTGTCTGTGGTCACCCGGCTTCAATTCTTGCGTCAGCACAATCTTGTACGGATGTAGGCCCAAATCCAATTGCATAATAAGCATAATAAGGTTGACTCTCTGGCGATGCCCAATTCAGCTGATCGGCGCCGAATCGACATTTCTGGGTCTTCTTGGCCGCTAATTCTGCAATGCTTTCTTCAATTCGCACCGATCTCTGTCTGGTTTGTGGCTTAAGGTCCAAAAGAGTGTACTCACGCTCAAACTTTTCCACGGTGCGACGAATTGCCATGATTACGACCGACCTCACGATGAAATTCACGTTCCGTATTTACAACTGAGCCGGAATTTCGATAATAATTTTTAATAATTTCCACATGTTCGGGAAGCGTCAAATGATGCACGATGAAACGGCAAACCTTACTGAATTTTGACAGCTGGATTTCATTGGTAACTTTGACAGCTGCTGAAACATAACAATTGGAAAAACTATCATTGCTATCCGGTCACCCTTTACAATAAGTGGCATGGCGGGTATGGCTACGACTCGAGCAACAACGAAGGAGAAATATACTCAAACTGCGCAAGCACCGTTGGGTGAACTTCAGGACAAATGTAGGAAATCAGACGAGGTATTTGTCTACCCATCAGAATGCCTAAGTGCGACTCTGGATGTAGCCATAAATTAATACAAGCGGCAAGGAGGAAGACTGTTATTGACCTGAATGGTTTTATTGCGTCTCAGATAAGTTACAACAAGAAGCTCTGTGGACAAAACAAATGGGTGTGTTTTAGGCATTAAAAGCCGACATTGATCCACAAATTTACGTCATCTTAGGCCTCACAAGCCTCTGCGAAAGAGCAAATACCGCGATGAAATACAAAATAGCGTCATATAAGATTAATTTGAAACGCGTGCTGCCGAAGAACTAATGGAAACATTGGATGCCTATAAAGTGGACGTAACCGCTGTCCAAAAAGTACGATGGGATGGACCGGGCAAAATGAGTATCGACAATTGCGATATCTAACGGAGATTGTTGTCGAGAGCAGAAGCAGCGTCTATTTAGATGCGGAATTGTCATTGGAACTAGACTTAGGCAGGAAGTCTTAAGCTCCACACATGTGAGTGAACACCTAGTGACAATCCACATCAAGGATAAATTCGCCAATATCAGTATCAATATGCGCTCACACCCCAACGGAGGAGGACGACGCCAGGAAATAATGGTTCTAGGAATATCTGGAAAGGGCCTATTAGCAGTATCCTAAACATCATGCTTGGCGATTTTAATGCCATAATAAGGAAGGAGGTTATCTTTGGTAATAACGACGAAATGCATAACCTACACGACACCACATCCGAAACGGACACAGGCTAATTGACTTTGCGGAAGACACCCATACAGTAAGAAAGCTTCAACGTTGAACGGCTACAATCGCAAGAGCCTGCCACAATCTTTACCCATCGCATTTCTGTCATTTTTTCGAGAAGCCCCGTGCCACCATCAGCATCAAATGCAAAAGACCAGTTGCAACGCTGCCAGGAAACTATTTGAAGTGCCGCCTCTGATGTGCTAGGTTAAATCAGGCGACAACAAAGAAGAAACCCATTGTTTAACGAAAAATGCCGGCGAGCGCATTCAGCCAAACAAGAGGCATATCTTACGAGTACGACGCTGCATACAAGGACGAGATTTGAAAAGAGGATTGCTTACGACACCTATGAGCAGAAGAGAAAAGAAGAGTCCAAACTTCTTCGAAGAAAAAAGAGGGAATTTGAGAAACACGCGGTCACATCGATAGAGAGGGGTCACTGCAGGAATGAGGTGCGAAAATGTTATAAAAAGATAAAAAGAAAATGTTAAGGCTACAAAGCCTGAATCTGCAGACTGCTAAACAACGATGATGACCAACATTCATGAGCCATTCAATATTCACGATTACAGACAAGAATCCTTTCAATCCGATCAGGATAAAGGGAAGATAGCTTAAGTCTAACAAAGCTGCGGGAGCCGACGACCTCGCGCCGAACTTTTCAAAGTAGGAGAAGATAACTTGATAGGGAGCATGCACCAACTCATCTGTAAAATAGTTTGCCCGATCCTGAAGAAGGGAGAACCTCTGAATTGAGGCAACTAAGGAAGGAGGCATAAGCCTCCTAAACATTTCATATAAGATTTTGTCTGCGCTTAAAACCGATCGTCACCAATATGATATTTCCTTATAGATCACATATATGTAGATCACATATTCACATTGCGTCAGATCTTGGAAAAAACCTACGAACTCTAAATCGATATTCACCACCTTTTCATTCAAGCGCCCTATGATAGTTTCTATAGAAACTAGCTATGCAGAACCATGTCTAGTTTTGGGATGCCTCCCAAACTCGTCCGTCTGTGCAGGATGACGATGGAGAACTCTTCGGAACCATTTGATATCAGAAAAGTTCTTAGACAGTGTGACGCGCTATCATGCGATTTCTTCAACAATTTTACGAAACTCACAAGCCAAAGAGTACTAATAAAACCTGCAATGACTGGCCACTTAAAAACTCGCAGTCCACTTAACGAAAAAGTCACGGACGCAATGAACTTGAAATCTGTTAACGAGGGCACTATGCTACACTCTATTGAAAACTTTGGGGGTATCGAGGGCTACAACTCTGTATTCACCATGATCATGAATCCACTGGTTTCATTTTTTTGGCACGTGGGTCATTAAGTCGCTTGTGGAACGCTGTTACTGAAAACTATACTGGCCATCATTAAAGAGGTAATTTCTTTCAAGGTAACTCATAAGGTGATGGTTAATAATCCTCTCCATGATCTTAGATGTAAAAGCTCTTGATCGATAGTTAGAAGGGGAATCAGCTAAAGGTTTCCAAGTTTCCATCTATCCGAAAAAATGCCTGAGCTTACACAGACTTTTGACCAGGATAGGAAAATACCTCCTTAAGACAAGGGGAGAAGACTTACAGAAACAACTTATTTTTTTCTTTATTTTAATTATATGTACGAGTATGTAGTAGTTTTTTTTTCAATGAAATAAGTGAAAAACATCAGTTACCAAAAAAAAATAGCTTTTAAGCACATTAATATAATTATAGGCTGACTATCCATCCCTGATTGACCGGAATAGCCACGGATTTTAGCTGCTATTCAGGCAACTCGTACTGTTTACAATTTCTCCAGGTTTTAAGAATACATCAGATGAGGGATATCCTCGTAAGTTAGTTATAGCCCTATTTATCCCTACGATCACTTATGCTGAAGTTGTCGCAACGCAAGCTTGAAATGGCATTAAATGACCTACCAAATAGGCTACGCAGATACGATCGAATCTTTAATTTTTCTGAACAAGTTCGATCTTGTACTCTTCCTCTATATTTCAATATTAAAAACTGCATAGTTTTGCATCAAACTGTCAGATATAGGATGCCACTCTATCACAAAAAACGTAACGAATTGTAATACCCAGAATAAAATATGTAACCTACTCTCGTCTCTGTTTCTTATCCATATCATACGGTTATGGAATTCATTGTCAACCCAAAGCTCTTGAATGGATAGTATGATACTCTATTCCCTATCTTCCCCTAATAAAATCAGCGTGCCGTTGCGAAATTTTGAAACAGATGCAATGATAAGTTTCTATACGAAGCTCACGGATTCTGGTGAGATATTCACAATAAGACTTAACTATCACCGTGAATAGCTTTATAAAAGCAATATGTGGTCTTTTTTAAGAAAATGCATCCAAAAAGTGGGCATGGCCATGCATAATGTATAGACAAAATGTAGAGAAAGTCAACGTCTACATATCTTACCCAAACAATATTTTTCAGATTCTAGCAAAAATATTGAGAAAAACGAAATTTTTTTTAGAAAGTAGGCGTGTCTGTAGGCGGATTTTAAAAACGTTAACACTGCTTCGGATTCTGGAAAGCTTACGTGCCAAATTTCATGCTCCTAGCTCTAAAATTTAAGGCCAACAAAGTGATGACATACGGACGGACATAACTTCGGATGCTGATGTTGATCACAAATATTTATAAATAAATAATAAAATACTTAATATACCCTGGATAGGGTATAAAAAATAACAAGACCTGAAATATTTAAAAAAAAGATTTCTAAATTATTTCTCTATACATCTGTCCTTTTCTTCTCCTTCTGATTATCGTTTTATTTATTTTTAGTACATGTACAGGGTGGCGCAAAATTACCTTGATGGTTTAAATTCGTTGTAACTTTTTTATTTCAATATTTTTTTTTACATTTTTTTCAGAACTTTGCAAACAAGATTTTGGGGAATTTAATATATAACGATACACTACAGAACAACGAACGAAAAGTCAATTGTTTTGACGCAGAGTGCATATCGTTCATCTTTTAATGTACGGATCGCACCCACAGTGCCAACAATAAATCATCTGGTTGTACGTTTTCGGTAAGAAGAGTCTGTAAGGAGCCTCAATGGTACCGGAAGACCATGTTCGACGCACACGGATGAATATATTCAACTCAGTTTATCGCGGAGGTCCGTTCAGAGGATTTTGGTCACATTGCACATGTTCCCACACAAAGTTCAGCTTGTGCACGAATTGAATCCGACAGACTATTAGCAACTGATTGATTATGCGATTTCGTTGCGGCAAAGAGCAGATAATCAATTTGATAATTAGCGATACGGAGAATCCAAGAGAAGTTTATCGGCGACAATTGCACTCACTTAAATATACTGTTTGGTGCGGTGTATCTGTACGCTCCGAAGGTGATATGAATACCCTTAAACTGTTTCAGGGCACGGACGTCAGGGAAAAGGGAGAAGAGAAACAGAGGAGGAGCCTATGCATGTTGGCTTTGAATGTTTGAAGGTTGTAGTGATGGGGAAATACAGAGCCTGGTAGATCATTCCACATTCGTGTTGTTCGGCTTATAAATAAATCCCTATATTTGACAGTACGACCGAAGTCTGGCTTTAGAATAAACTGATGTGCATTCGAAGCATGTCGCGTATTGCGGGTGAAATTTTGAAGGGAAGGAATGCAACTGGCTATTTCGCTGGAGCATTTTTTATAAAAAAAAAATGATGAAACAGGGAGACATTTCTCCGATGCTCTAGTGAATGAATGGAATTCACAATGTCTCTATCGCCTATAAGTTTTAACGCGCGATTCTGTACCCTATCAAAAATGTGTAGAACGGTCTTGGGTCCACCGGACCAGATATGGGCGTTATATTCCAGCTTCGGGCGGATCAGACGGAGTAAAATATTTCTTGCACCATTTAAGGAATCCTATACATTTTGCAGCATTTTTGGCGACCTCGAATATGTGATCGTTCCATCGAAGATGGTTATTAATACACATACCGAGAATGGCAAGTCTTTCGGTTTCAATGATGCAAGTACCATCCATGGACAATGGTTGAGGGTTTTGGTTTCGCTTTAGAGACAGAAGACAGCATTGTGTTTTGGAAGCATTAAATTCCACTCTGTTGGTTGAACCCCATTTGATTATGCTGTCCAGGTCGGAATTTAATGTGTTTAACATACGCTGCCGTTCCCCTTCTACGGCCGAAGAGCAAGGACGTGAGTTAGGGAACGAATATGAAAAACTGAGGGTACTGTCATCAGGGAAAGAATGGATTGGATTAGAAGTTGCAGACAAGAGATCATTTATAAAAATAAGAAAGAGAGTCGCAGACAAAAAAGAGCCTTGGGGAGCACCAGCATCAGTCAGCGATCATACCCCAGCTCACATCCAATATTTGCAATGAAATCCATGTCATAACACCTGAAATTCTGCGAATGATGATGGGAAATATGTTGGAAAGAAGAAGAATGTGCGAAGCATAAAGTGGCCACCATTTACGAGACGTAATCTTTGACGTTTAGGTCAATAAAACTCCCCATTTATACACTGTATTTAAAAAAAAAATGTATAATTTACTCAGAAAATAAAAAAAGTATAAGGAATTCAAACCATAGGACCCCTATTTTGCGCCACCCTGTATTATATTTTTTAAGATAATTTATTATCATTTATATTTAAATTTATCATATTTATGTTAGTTCTATAGAAGTCTAGTACTCTGTACAATTCATGAATTTATTAATAAATGAAATAAGAAATAATAAGTTACTAAGCACTCCAAGTCATTACTAAGTTTCTACAATAAATTCACCTTGAGATCTTTTACGGGGACATTCCTAAATCCATCGAACTTCTGTTGATTGTATGGAAATTGAGTGAAAAATTCAATTAGAATTGCTTGGCCGGATCCATTAGGATTTTCCATTGGTATTTCCCATGTTTTTTTGATTTCGTTAATATCTTCGTCGTTCATCTTGTCTCACAGGTGATGCTTGTGATTGCAATTTAATTATTGGGCTATCGATGAACTGCAAAAAAAACATACATAAAATGTTAGTTCAACTGAAGGGAAGTTATTAAGATTTTAATGAAAATCATATCAAATTATATGTACACATTATGTAGTTAAATATGTTTCTGTTGCGTACCTTTCATTTTGATACCAGAAAATTATTGCATATCGCTCATTGGTTGGTTCAATAAATCGACATAGTTGTATCGAATTAAGCGAAGAAGACTTTAGGATCTTAACGAGTTACCTGACTGGATTCTGCCAATTCAGGCACCACTACAAGGGTGTCTCAAAATTCAAGAAAGAAGTAATTTTGATAGAAAACACAGGTTTTTAATTAAAAATTATAAATGTTTTATTGATTCATAAAGTATACAGTACAGGGTTATGTAT
The DNA here is from genome assembly GCA_963082735.1 of Pocota personata. Classification (NCBI taxonomy): domain Eukaryota; kingdom Metazoa; phylum Arthropoda; class Insecta; order Diptera; family Syrphidae; genus Pocota; species Pocota personata. The sequence continues at coordinate 26,229,614 of OY720429.1, read as the reverse complement.
GGCATAGCATATCGGGTAAATGACGTCCACGGCTTTGCTAGCATATGCCCACCCTTTTGTCGAAATTTTCCATGACCGTTTTGCATAAATGTGGCTGAATTTCTTAAATAGAGCGATAATTTGCTCCTTCAAGGCATTGGTGGCCGTGGGCTTGTTGACATAAACCTTACACTTCAAAAAACCCCAAAGAAAAAAGTCCAACGGCGTCAAATCGCAAGCTCCGCGGAGGCCAAGCAACATCGCCAAAGCGCCTGGTTGCACGATTATTGAACTTAGTGCGCAAAAGATCGATTGTTGGATCTGTGTGGCACGTAGCGATATCTTGCTGCAACCAGAGTTCAGAGTTCATTTCCTTAGTTTCTGGTAAAAAGAATTGGTTATTATGCCTCAGCTTCATCTCAAAGTGGGCCATTTATGCCGCCATTCCACAAACTACATCAAAAAGTCACACGCTGAGTCACCTCTCTACGACTACATGTGTGTTTGCCGAAGCCAAAATATGACAGTATTCAGGCTTTCAAGCACAATATACCTAGATTGAGCTATTTGTGAAATAGAGCCCCGAACCATCGAAAATATACTGCAAAATCTGGTTGACAGGATAGGCAACCGCCAAACGAGCCGAGGCAGCCATTTAAAATTATTTTTTGCAAATAATCGGAAAGTGTACTTTCTTCAATAAAGTAAAAACGGATTTTTTTTATAGCAATTTTAAAAAGAAATCATCAGATGTTTCCCACCCCTTAGATCCTACAGGTCATAGTGTACCCCTGTATCGTATCGTACCGTGTATCGAATTAGCATCTACATACTATGTACAACGTTAACGAATCGACATTTTAATGAACATTTTTAATTTTTGTCTTCATTTCTTCGATTGTATGTGAATACAATTACAAAAAATCTATAAAGAAGAACCATTCTCAATAATCATGTGTTTAACGATTATTTCCCTCGTGCATACATAAATTTATGTATATTGAAAACATTTACCTTGGACAGCGAATCAGTATGTTTAAATATGCTCGTAAATTTCTGCACTAAATTAACTATTCTACAAGGAACAGAGTCACCCTAAAGCCTGAGAATCAAGAAAAGAAAAGAAAAGACTTCTTGTTGATTCTCACTTTTCCAAGTAGCATGAAACTTTTTGATTCTCATGCAAAGAACTTAAATCGGAAGGCACATTTCCCCATTCCTTTAAGGATGAAAATTGTTTTAATTTAAGAAATATATGAATGGATATATAGCTAGATAATTTTGTGTTATTATTTATTACTGTTAGCGGAAGACCGAAGAGAAGTACATATCCTCAAATACACCGACATAATCAAAGAAAAAAGAAAAGCAAGAAAACTATTTCAACAAACTAGAGATTCAACAACCTAAACAGCCAACTTGGAAAAGAAATCCTCCACCACAAGAATGATTCGATATAAAACTGCCTTAAAAATCTGGCAAATGATGCAAGCACCGAGTACTCACTATGGAGGGCAACAAAGGAACTTAAAAGAACAAAAACTCATATCCCACCTTTGAGAGATAACAAAAGTAGTTGGGCTACAAATAATCAGCAAAATGCAGCCGTGCTTGCTGACCACTTGAAAAAAACCTTTAAAACGTAGCTCAAGCCTTTGATAGGGTGTTGCACAAAGGACTTATAGCTAAATTGGAGTACTCACCATAGTACTTCGAAAATACCCAGGGTTAGGATCAAATAAGCCTGACACAAGTTCGTTCTGCGTAACACTCCCTGACCGCGCGAAATGGTTCCTTACAAGATCTAGAATGACATTGTCAATTCTGGTTACGCCGGAAGCATCCAATAGTGTCTTATTAGAAACGTAATGCCGAAAATCGGAATGTGCGCTTCTATACATACGCATGCAAGCTCGAAGACATTTCCTTTTAAATAGTCTAAGTTTTTCCAAATAAGACGGGCTTATGTTCCACCATAATGGACTCGCATAAATTTAACGAACGAAAGCTTGGTAGCATATGACTTTCACATCGGATCCAAGATAGTTGGAGTAGAAAATGCGTTTGAGAGATACAAATGCCGCCATTGCATTTCGCAACTGAATATTTATGTGCTCATTTTAGCCGATGTGAAGACCACTAGAATTCGTAATTTGTAAGTTTTTTCAGTTTCGTCTCAAATCTGAATTTCCGCATCTTACTGGCGGGCGGAACAGTATAGTTTCACATTTCGCCTCGTTTATTTTAAGCTTCGACTCTGAGCAGAAAATTTGCAGTTTATCCAAGGTGTTATGAAGCTCTGTCTGTATGTCTTGGATTCTCCAGCCGCTTGCTTACAATATAACATCGTCAGCGAACGCTATCCAATTATCCATGTCCCTCAGCATTTCAGAAATGTAGATGTTGAAGTGCTGTAACTGTGCCCTGTGGCAGACCATTGATGACATTAAAAACTTTAGTCGTTGTGTATAGATGCAATTATCTTTATAAGATGATGTGGGAATTCATATCGTATATGTTATATAAAAGCCCGTCGATCCAAACCATGTCGAAGGCTTTTCGATATCCACTAGACAGGCAGCTGTACATATTTTGGCATTAAGATTCCAATTAACGTCAGAAATCAATTTTATGACTGCGTGCACCGCCAAATTGGTTCCGCGGTATAATCTTTTGCACGAGAACAAAATAAACTAATAACTATTTAACAAACCTTTCCGATATTAGGCAGGAGACTTATTGGCCTATGTATAGTTGTAAGGATCAGAAGGATCCTTCTTCTTTTTGATTAATGGAAAAACCTTCGATGTTCTTAAATAACTCGGGAAGTAGTACATATTTGTTTAACAAATTATTAAATATTACACAATATTGCCGTATAATTTCGTCTGGTACATGATTTATGGTAATATTACAAATGTTATCCAAACCACTTGACTTTTTGTTATTTAGTTTCCTAAATATTTATGTGAGTTCATCTACTCGTAGTGTTGTAAAGTAATTGTCCATCTCTTCATCTGTTAGTTGGTCCGCTTTTAATCGCTCAGAAAATCTCAGAAGAGCTGCGAATTCTTGATAATTCGTGAATTACTTCACTAGTTCTGCAGCTGGGCAGATCCCCAACACGAATTACCTCAAAATGAGAGCCGATCAGGTATACTCGTAGCTTGTCCATTTCACTATATATAACGAAATGGTTATTGATAATAGGACAGTGTTGGCTACTAATATCCGCCTCAGAGAGAAGAGACTGGGAAGATATTGGGATTTTTAGTTTTGAAATCTTTCACAACGTTACGAGGCTTGAAAATCTGATTAATTTTAGGAAAAATGATATTATATTTATTTCTCAATCAATTCAAATAGTTACATTATAATATTAAAATAGTAAGTACTTAAACAGGAAAAATGATAAAGAATGAGAAATTATAATGACATTTTATATTTATGTAATAAAAATAGTGTTAAATGCCATTTCAAAATTTATAACATTAGCTACATTATAACAGTGGGTGGGGTGACCCTTAACATGTACTTTACAATTTTTGCAATAAATAAATTAAAGAAAAAAAAAAAAAAAAACTTACTGAAACAAGGAAGTAAGTTTTTTTCTCCAGAAAAAGAAAAAGTAAAAAGCATTTAAAAACAGTGAAGAGAAAATTATATAACCAGAATATCAGAATTCACTATAACTAAACATTAAGAAGACATTCCAAGTTTACGATATCTATATTTAAAAGCCAAGTTTTTAGGTGTCTTGTGAACGTAGCGGATTGTCTTAGTATCCTGATTGATTGTGGAAGTTTATTAAATAAACGGCAGGATGCCACAATATAAGAATTACGAAAAGCTGTAGTACAAAAGTTTGGCACAGAGACAATATTCAAAAAGTTAGCACGCAAATTATAATTATCAAGTACTCTAAAATTTAGATTTCCTGGTCTTAAATAAAATATCTTTAGGACTTTAAAACAATATAAATGTCGGACAGGTAGAATTTTCAAATCTCGAAACAATGGAAGACTAGGATACAACCTATGTTTTTTGCATATTTTTCTTAAGATATATTTTTGTAAAATCAGTAAAGGCTCGATTTTGTTAAAATAAGCTCCTCCCCAGCAACTAATGCCATACTGTAATTTCGAATCAAAGATACCATAGTAAATTGTTTTTAAAAGATTTGCAGAGCAAACATTACGTAAATAAAAAAAAATTCTGAGTGTGGAGCGGAAATATTGTTTCAATGTATCGGTGTGGTAGAGTCAATGATGAGCCCCAAATATTTAAACTCAGTGACTTTCTCAATTTGGAAACATTTATCGCTGCAGTTGAGATTGCTACAATAAGTGTAAGGCGGGGAACAAGAGCAACTCCACAGTTTAAATTGTTGGCACTCGGGAGCATGGTAGACAAAATCAGCCTCAAAGTTATTTAGTCCTGACAAATTAAAAAACATAATTTTTGTTTTGGAACTTATTACCAGATAATGTTCTGCAAACCAGTTTCGCAGTAAATTTAAGTCAAAATTTATATCACAAACTAGATTTAAGGGACAATCCGACGCATAGGCACAACCTACATCATCTGCAAATGCAGTGAGAACGCCCCTGAATTTTAACCCAAAAAGAGAATTTATATAGATTAAGAAAAGTATGGGTCCCAAAACAGAGCCTTGGGGTACCCCCAGATTAATATACTTTATTCCACTCCTGATCTCATCAATCTTAACTCTTTGCGATCTATTATTCAGGTAAGACCTGAACCAATCCAACATGAAGCCTCGAAAACCAGCTTTTTCAATCTTTGTCAGCAAAATATTATGGTTCACCATATCGAAGGCTTTCGTAATGTCGACAAATAAGCCCGCACTCAACTTTTTACTGTCTAGGTTAGTAAATATTTGAGAGCAAAAGTGTAGAGGAGCATCTTCCGTAGATTTTCCTTTCTGAAAACCAAATTGGGCAGTACTGAAAAAGTTTGTATTATTTAAAAAATTAACAATTCTATTTTTAACAGCTTTTTCAAAAATTTTGCTTATAGATGGAAGAAGAGAGATCGGTCTATAATTGCTTATATCGTTAGCTGCCCCTTTTTTGAAAAGTGGCACGACATCCGCACACTTGAGCCCTTCAGGAAAAACCCCAGAGAGAATACTTTTATTGAAAATATGCGCTAGGACATCGACTATAAAACATGCAATATTCTTTAGCATTCGATTTGATACGCCATCAATACCTTTAGAGTTCGAACTTTTTAAAGTACCAATACTTTTCAGGAGCTCAAAAGCAGTTATTGGCTCGAAGAAAAAAGAACTTTCATGAAAAGATACATCGCTAATACCCAAATGACTACACTTCTGTAAATTGGAAAGTGGTTGTAGTGATTCAGCTACCGTAGCAAAGTAGATATTAAATTTGTCGGCTATAACATTTTTATCGGAGACTACAGTATCATCTAGACAAATATTTATGGTCCTTTTCGAGAGAGTGGATTTATTAAGGATGTTATTTACTACCTTCCATTCACCCCTAAGACTTTTTTTTGACAAGACGAAATTGATTGCTGTAGTAACTGTCACGGCATAATGGAATTTCCATTTTTAATTGCGAACACAATTTCTTATATCTTGTTTTTAAGTTGCGATTCTGTGGATGTACTGCACATTTAACTCTAAGCCTATTCTTTACATGTATTTTCTTTAATAAACAGCTAGTAATCCAGGGTTTTAGCCTTTTTAAACGTTTTTCTAAGTTAACCTTGTAACTACAATTATTAATATGATTAGAGAGAGTTTCAATGAATATATCATAAGACTTAGAGGCGCAGCTTTCAGAAGAAACTTCTAGCCATAACTCAAAACACAGGTTTGATTTGAGCTTAGCGAAGTCAATTCTGGTTACCATTTCAATCGAACTAGAGACAATATTTTTAATTTTAGAGGTATTCACCAATAAGCCTATCATAGTGTGGTCAGTAATATTCAAGTCGAAAACACATTTTTCACAAGAATTGAGTGAAACATTCGAAAAACGGCAATAAATATGGTCTAAACATTTACCTGAAATAAGTCTGTGCCTGGAATCAGACTTCAATATATTTTCGGCGCGTTGCCTCCAATAATCATTGACACTATTCCGAAACTGCTGATTTAGCAGTGTCCCCACATTTCTCAGCACAGATTTTAAGCTTTGTACCTCTAAATTATTTCTGAGTTATTAGAAAGCTTTTGTAAGTTTTTAGAGTCTTAATGTCATTGTTTAGATAAAATTCAACTCCGTCCTTGGATTTAATTTTCGGAACTGACGACTCCATAGCTTCTAATACTACCGTATTTAAATTCCCGATATAGGAATCAGACTCCTCATTAAAAAAGATTGCTATTACTAGGAATATTAGAAGAAGGTCAGTTTCTATATTTTCTGATGGCGCTACGTTGAAATTTACACCAATTGGTCTGCCTAAAATTTAATTCAGGAACTTCGTTCTACGTTGCGAAGCTAAGCGTAGAGTAGCCAGCAATTAAGGCTTATGCAACACCGTAAGCAGCAAAAGAGGTTTTTTGAAGAATACGCCCCCAAAAAATAGGCGTGGCATTATATAACATATGGACGAATTGTGAAAAATCTGAACATATATATATTTTGTTAAGGCGATATTTTCCAGTTTCTAGTAAAAATATTGAAAAAGGCCGTCTAATTTTAATAAATACCATATGCAGCCCTTTACGTACCAAGCCAAACTTGTGACCAAATTTGATCAAAATGTCTGATGAAAAATATTCTGATGAAACCAGAAAAATTATTATAAGGTGAATATTTATAGGATTACATATTTGTGAAATGCAAACATTTTAAACTTTATTTTATAGTTTGCCCAAAAATGGAGAGAATTACCCTGACGAATGGAGAAAGAGGAGCATCAGTTAGTTTTGAGTGCTTAATCGGAGTACTGGAGTCAGCAAGGAATGGTAAGTTATATTCGACGAGAAGCTATAAAATTAAATTACTGTTTTAATAAACAAATATTTATATATTTAGATCCATAACTTTTAAGCAATATATTTGAGGAATTGATGTCGCATGGCCCGGAAAGAACTAAAGGTAGTTTAGGAAGAGGTGACCCTAATTCTTCAATTTTAAAGGAATCGAATTATGGTTAGTGTTTCCTCTAACAACAATTTGTTTTCTATTAACTCATGATTTATAGATTTTAGAAGCTGGTCAGATTTTGAGACGAAGCTTCTAATATCCCTACTTAAGAAGTTCAAACCTAAATTGGGGAAAAGCCAATCAGTCTTGCGACTGAAAAGAAAAAAAAATGTTCCAGACGATAAGTGCGGAGATGGCGGAAAAGGAGCATTATTTTACGTGGATGCAAGTTGAAAATAAAGCAAAGGGTCTGGAGAGATCTTTTAAAAATAAAATATGCAATAACAAAAGGTCGGGAGCGGAGAGACTGCAATGTCGCTTTGTTCATATTGTAACATAATGTAGCATAATAACTACGCCCCAAAAAGATGCAACACATTCCGAAGTGTCTTTTCATTCGAGGTTCGTGTCCACGGTAAGAAACGAATTATGTCTAAGACGACGTCGCGGAATTAAGAGAGAATTATAACCACAAGAGATTATTGGCTGCAGCTGTCATCTTGGAATTATTACAACAGAATTTTCCCGTTTCAGTGGTCGAAGAATTTGCTAGAAGATTCTGGCTATCAGAAATGAGACTATATAAGGACAGTAGGCGATTGAGGCAGGGCAGTTGGGTTTCGAACCGCACGAAGAAATTGGAAAAGTGATAATAGGCGAAGTTGTAATTTTGTGATAAATAGAAAGTAGAGAGTTAACAAGAAGAAGTAATTAGTTTGGATTTGTGAATTAAGTAATTGAAATGAGATAAAGTGATTTGAGAAGAAAGAGACCTTGTAAGGAAAGAATTTGCAAGGAACAGTATAGTGTGAACTTGAATTGTTCTATAGACTAGAAAATAAAGAAATAATCTCACAGAATAACGTTTTATCTACTCGAGCCGTAGCTCGCATATTACAATATTAAATAAAAAGTTCATATTAAAGAAAAAGGTTTGAGAAAAAACGGTAACTTAAACTTTCTTTAGAGAATTAGAAGACCTTTATCAACACCGGTCCGTAGTGTTTCCGGAAGTACTGCTGGGATCAGAAATAAACTAAGTTATAAAACCGAAAAGTTGTAAGTAATGTGATGTGAATTGTGAATTGTAATGTCTGCGTATGATACCATTTCTTTATTTAGTTCCAATTGCAGATTCTGATTCAGCGTTGTCGCAGTCATCTGCCATCATACAATTTTCTTCCCCATCACCCAGCACGGCAAGGAAACGAAAGGAAATCGATAGCTGTGTTTTGCAGCAAATGAAGGAAGAAAGGCTGCAGCACGAGAAAGGAAAACTTGCAGCATACCGGCAAAGAACGGAGTTTTTAAAAAATGACTCTAAATCCAAAATTGCTCTTCTGGAGCAAATTTTGCAGAAACTGCAATAAATTTTCTTATTTTCTTTTTATCAATTTTTTTAAAAAATTTTCTTTGTTAATACAAAATAAATTATGTTTACTTTATTAAATTTTTTTTTTAATATTCATATACAATTTATAATAAAAAAAATTAAAAAAAAAAAAAAAAAAAATTGAAATTGCAGTTTTAGTGCCTTTGAGCAAACAATGAAAATTAAAAAAAATGGTTTTTCTTTTTACTTGTCAAAGAATGACAGTTATCAAGGCAAATTATTTGCGTTCGATGTATCGTGGGCTACACTGGGTCTTTTGACAGCCACGAAAATACACTGACTCTATACGCCGATTGAGTGCTGAAAAATCAATCAAGCTGACGCCGATTTTTCGAACAATATCTTTTTTAGCGATAAGGCATTTCTCGCTAGGCGGCTATGTGCAGGGTTTGGTTCTGAGAAACCAACCGTGATCGATCATTGAGTAGCCATTGCATCCACCACGTGTGACAGTTTGGTGAGCACTGTGGACCGACAGCGTGATTGGGACGTATTTCTTCAGTGAATTCTCTGCGCTAAGGTAAAATGATAACCAACTTTTGTTGGTCTGAGATTGAAGCAAGACATTGATTAACAAAATTTCATTGAAATCTTTAATACTTTTTACTTTATGTAAATTGAAATCCTAAAGCACAAAATTAAAACTGAACTACAAAGTGTCCCAAGTTGTTCCGAATAGGTTTTCAGATTTTGTATTACCCACTTAATGAGATGGTCTTTTCGGATTGATGAACGAATATAGATTTTTTTTAAAATTTTGTGTGTAATTTGTTTACAATTATAGTACCTCGAGGGAGTATCTATTTGCAATGAGGTTTGGGATTAGCTCAAAAATACAGTGTAATGGAAATAAACAATCTTCGAAATCATTGGAAAATTTCAGCTCTAACTTATTGGGCCAGTTCTTTAAAACAAGTTCTAAGCATTTGAAATCTAGTCTCGAATTGGCATTGTATCAACAGCACTATATAAGGCCACAAGAATACTTCACAAGGATTAAATACTCAAAAGCCTTACAAAAGCAAACAACCATTAAATGCAACCACATGCTCTCTGTTAAAGACAATGCAATTACTTTACCCAAGATGAACAGCGCTTGCATATGGAGCTGAAGGATAATGTTTTCCAAGGCAAACCAAAAGTACTACACTCGCACAAAGATTCAAAAAAAAAAAAAAACAATTGCTTCAGGATCAAGTAGCAGTACAGGTTCTCCTCCACCACCACAAGTACACCATATACACGTACACACGTTAACACAATAACAACAAATTGTATAGCATTATTTTTTGTTTTTTCGTTTATTATACTCTTTAGTGGACATTTGCGCGCAGAATCGTAAATTCAATTTCCTTTCTTTCAACAGTGTATAAGTTTTCCTTTTTTTTTTTTTTTTTTTCTTTTTGAATTGCTGCTTTTGTTTTATAACTTTTTTTTTTTTTTTTTGTTTTTTTGCTAACTGAATGCAAAATCACACAAATATGGGGACATGGGTACTATCAAAAGGAAACACTTGAAACGTTTTGAAAAATTCACAATCAGGACATTTGGTCCATTTGAATGGAGGCAGCCTGCGATAGCGTTAGTACTGCAAATCCACAAGATTTCAACTAAACTCACTGAATCTCTATTTTTTTTATTTAAACTGAAAACCACACAGACACATAGTGCAAGGATAATGACTGTTCTCAACAGGAAAAGCTAAAAGTGAAGAGCTTGCAATGCAAGTGTTGTTGTTTGGTTGTATTTAAGCGCGTTTTTCGAGACCGTGGAATGTGCCTACCTGCCCAACAAGTGACAGGACGATGACTGAATCCGAGAGAATTTGCAAGTCCTGCTGAACCAAATCTAGCAGTGTCTCACTACTACAACTGGTTCTCTGGTGTCGATACATGGAGAAGGCCACATGGTAATATCTCACATTCTACGGGAGATATCCTACCTCAATAGATGGTTAAGTGCCACCTGTAGACATCTCCTTAGGTGGTCTGGCCTGTTGTTCGTATGTGCGTGTGGTGAGGAGAATGTTTAGATAAATTTGCGCGAAAATCTGAGAGCGAAATTGGCAAGTAATCAAGAGAGAGCAGTGAGAGCAGGTTTTTTTTTTTCTAATTCACTGGACGTGATGTGCAACATGTAGCAGAGCAAGCGTTCAGGTGGAGATACATATTTCAAATTATGTACCTGTGTACTGGTTCTGGATTGCAACCACAGATAATGAAATTCTGATTAATATGCAAATGTATCTACGATAGCAGATATGGATTAAATATGGAATGTCAAATTAGATCTTTTCCACAGCGTACTCAATTCTAAAACTATCGACGTGAATGGGATAGAATCTCTAATACAAGCCTATATTGTTACCATATTAAGTTCTTTTTTTCAATATCTAGATAGAATAGAAAAGATCCGACATATTTTTAAAAGAGTACAAATTTTCTCGAAAGTTGAATTTTGCTTTCGATGTTGTACAATGAGTCAGTTGTAGAACATTGCCAATTGGTATTGCTATGAACAGAGCACACAATTGAATCTACAGGGTGGCTGACATGAACTGTTATTAATTTAAATAGCTGTATTTTTCTTAATTCTGAATATTTTTTATTGAATTCAAAGAAAAAAATGTTGGAAATTTATTCAAATTCAAGGATTTAATGAATCACCCCAACCGTCCTTGAGACGATCAATAAATTTATGGCACGCTGCACGCAAGTGTGTCTGTGGAATGCGCTTCCATTCCCTAGCGCTTCCGCGATAACTTGAGCGCGTCCGTTGTTTGGTATTTTTTAGTGTCTACCTTGGCCTTCAAAATGCCCCAGACAGAAAAGTCGAATGGATTCGCATCGAGAGAATTCGATAGCCATTGTGTCGAGGAAATGAAGTGCGGAACGTTTTGTCGCAGCCATTATTGATTTGGACGGGTTTTGTGGGAAGTTGTAGAGTCCTGTTGGAATGTCCAGGATCTTTAGCAGAAATGTTTGCATGCCCGTGGCTTTAACACGGCTTCCAAGACAGTTTCACGATAAACCCGTTTCTCTTAACGCCACAGTCCAGAAATATGAGCGGAGACCTACCATAGGCGGTCACTGCGGCCCAAACCATCAAAAACGGCGGCACTTGCTTTCTGGTGGCCATTTTTTTTGTCGAATTTATCGTATGACCTCTCTTGCAGGTAAATTCGATCATTTTCCTTGTTGACAAGTTGCTCAATTGGAAATGGTGCTTCATCAGGGAAGTCGATTTTTGGCAATTGGCCACTTGCGATCAACTCCTTTGCTCTTACCACTCTAATTTTTTTTTTTCGTCGGGTGTGAGATCGTGCACTTTTTGGAACTTTAAGACCTTAAGTCCCGGGCTCATTTTTCAAAATTTGTTGCATCCGTTCTCTGGATATGTTTAGCTCAGAAACTATTTTTATTCCGCTAAGCAGGGGATTTCGTTCGATTCCGGCCTTTACACTTCGAATCACTTTTGAGGATGTTGCTGTCTTTTTCAGACCACCTCCATAGCGTTTAGCAATGCTGCCGGTTTCGTTGTGACGCAATATGGTGCGATACACAAACATTTTGTTCACTTTCAAATGTTTCAGCTCACGAATAGTACCTGAATGTGATTACCCAGCCAAAAAAAGGGCAATAACACTATTACGTTTGAATTCCATCGGGCGATAGAACAAAAACTAAACACGTGATAAAAAAAAACGTTACACACTCTTGTCAACAATGAAATCAGTTAACAACTGTCAAATATTCAGCGCACTGTCATTCCTAGTTTGGCAGACACAACGACGTGAAATTAGTAGCAGTTCATGTCAGCCACCCTGTAATATTCCAGTAGTCGAATATTTTCAAATCTCGAAGTAGAAAAGTGGAATCAAGGTGCCCAGTAGTGCACAGCTCAGTTTTCCAGTAAAGTATTTATTTTTACATTTCTAAAAATAAATAAGTTTATGAACACAAAAATTGTACACCGTGTTGAGATGAGCGATATTAGCAATCAGACTTTCTAACTTAAGTGGTTGCCGAGATGCAAGATTTCAAAAAACTTATTTTGGGACTGAGAGAGAAAGTAGATTATTTGACTAAAAGCTATGATTTTGATGAGAGCCTTTTCAAGCAGTTTTATATTTTTGAGTTCAAGCATATTGAAACTGATTTTTCATTCTAAAATGTAGAAAACGTTTTGGAATTACTTAAGACATCAGGTTTATTTCCTCAAGTACACCAGATCACACGAACTAGCATAATGTCATAATGTTCAATGTCAATTGCCCATTCATAGCACGAGAACAACTGTCAGAAATATCAGTTGTCAATCAACTATCATAGATTTCCACCTACTTTTCCATGAAGTATCCTTAAATAGTTACTTTCTTTTTCATAATTTGCACGAATTCACCATACAAATAAGTATTTACTCAGACATTTTGAGCATGAAAAATAAAGAAACAAACCTGTCATGTGTTTTCGATGTTCTCTATGACTAACTGCCCGAACACAATGGAGAAGCGCTGCAGCAGATGAAGTCGCTGTAGTACAAACTGTCAAATAAGTCGCTCACTGAAGTAGCAATGCACGTACATAATGGTGAAGCGCAGCTCGATTGCTTAAGCTGTTAAAACGGAAGGATAATCGGGCTCTGTTTCGTGAAAATGTTTTTTGTGGTGGATTTATCGCATGCTATGAATTTCCCCATTTTCATTTTCACTTCACAAATTTTTTCGATGTTTCCTCCGTAGTTGAGATTGATAGTCTTCAACAGCATGGGTCATTTTCAACGCCCTCTCGTCCACGTTTGACTTCGGCTACTCACTCTTTAAACGTTGTTTTCGATGAGTTGAAAATTTGCCTCTATATTTTCATGGATCACTGCGGAGTAATGGCGTTTCCAGCGAGCAGAGTGAAGGAATGAGCACCCAGTTGGTCGACATGGTATTGACACCGGTAAGGGCGGATCCAGGGGGGTGGCACAGGGGCAAATCGAGACTACACTCAAAAGGTATCAAGCAGGCTTTCGCAGTAGCCGATCATGTCTCGACCACATCAACACTTACGCGTATCAGAAGAACTGGACTGGATAAATTACGAATGCATATGGAGATTTATTCTTAGGAGAGGAATACCCTCAAAAATAGTTGCTATTATAAAGAAATCCTACGACGCAAGGTGTCTCGTTCTGCAAAATGGACAGCTCGCCGACTCTTTCGAAGGGCAACAGGGAGTGAGATATGGAGATATTCTGTCGCCAATCCTCTTTCTGCTGCCGGTAGAAGATGTAACGACTACTACCGTAGGTCTATCTGAGAGACATGGTATCCGATGGAAACCGTTTGAAAAGCTATCTGTTTCCTGGCAATTACCATCAGTGAGCTAGACGAGATGTATCAACCACTGCAGATGAATGGAGGTCTAAGAATCAACGGGAAAAAGATGCATATTGCGGAGATCGAACAGTTTAACTACTCGAACTTGGGAAGTTTTGCATTAATTGATAGCGGAACGGACCTAGACGTTAAAATCAGAATAAATAAAGATCGCGCTGACTTCAGTTTTTTTTTTTTTTTTAGATTAGGATTGGTCACACACTGATGAAGATAAATGACAACATAGCGTAGCAGTCCTTCGAATGGAATCCTCAGGGTGCATGGAGGGTTGGACGATCAAGAACAACATGGAGACCAACAGCCTTGTCAAAACCAGCTACCCAGAGCATAACGTGGCCACAGCCAATTAATTTTTTCTGAAACCGTAAATATGTTATGACCGAATTACTCGTATATACTATTTGAAACGCTATTTCAAATAATAAATTATAAATTATTTCTTTATTCTTAAGCGTTTATAACTTATACTAAATTACTCATCCTCCCCTAATTCGTAGGGTACATACAATTTGTTATTTATATCACCCATCATTTTGATCGGTAGAACCCGAAACATCCTGTAGTTTTAACCAGTCACTTTTGACGGTCCTTCTGCAGACATGTAATAGCAAATTTCGAAGAAGAATATAAGCTTCTTAAAGTGGAACATAAAAAATGCCGACTAAATCAAGTGGGATATTTTTGAAAGAGGCTTCTGGTCACACTGGTTATGACTAACCACTCTACCTATCGAACGTGGCATTTTGTATTTTTGCTCGATAGATCTGTCATTCACCCTGGCAGTCAAACGTGGGAAACCCCAATCAATACTAAATTGATTAATTCGATTTCAATTGACACTAATTTTTGGTTCGGCATTCTTGTTTAAAAAAAAAAAAATCTGTAAACATGCATTTATCTTGAAATTGTGATAAATTTTATCAGATTGACATATTTCAAAAAAAAAAATATGAATATGAAGTTTTTTTAACTATTGTCTTACATCAACGCATCATTGTCATTTGACATCCCTAACCTGCTTTAAACAAATCAGACAAATTGAATGTTCGGTCTTTAATTTAAAATAAAGGTCAGAGGTTGCTTTTTCTCAAAATTTTTAGCGTCTTTATTTTTATAAATATTGACAACTCAGACCTAGAACTTCATTTTGTTCGTAAACTGTGCGGAGATAATAGAAGTCGATAAAAATACATAGTCCTTAGGAAATAAAGTCCCAGAAGAACAAATAAAATAATTCCCCAAAAATGGGATATTATTTTATAATGAGATAAAGCCTCATTTCACTTTACGAAATAATGCGCCAAACGTAAATTCAAAAATATCACAAAATATAATTTTCATCCCAAATTTTTCATTTCCAAAACAAAAACCCCCAAAACAACGCATTAACACCTGTGTGCGCTACGCTATTTTAAACTTGAACCTCAGCTGAGATTTACCTAACTTTGACTTTGTGAAAATAAAGAGTACATTTTTTTCCTTGCACCTTTATAAGGAAAAGTATTAGTTTAGTGAAAATGTTCCATCTCGAGATTTTGATCAAACTTGACATTACTATGAAGCTCGATAAGGTGGGTGTCTCAGTTCTGTCTGACTGTACGCATGACTGCAGACGAATGCACGGATTTACTACATAACTGGGATCAGTAGGGTCAAAATTAACGGTATACTCGTACTTTACAAATGGCCGACTATAACAAAAAAAAAAGATTTTATCCTTAGGTTTTAGCGAAATATTTAAAATTTTTAAGAATAAAAAAAATTAATATTATAGTTAAGAGTTCACGCGAATTTTGAACTTTTTGAACGGTTGTTGCAATTTTTTCTTAGCAAAAAGTGGGCGTGTCTCCCAAAATTTATAACCAAAATTCACTGCTTCTGACGAAATATTCACAATAAGGCTAAAACTTTACCGTCAAAGTTTTAAAGAATGAAAAACCAATCAAGCCGGAATCACTCAGGAAACCTGATGGTACTTTCACTGAGTCGAAAGCGTATGCTATCAGTCTTCTGCTGGAGACTCACTTCCCAGGAAATCATGTCACCATCGGCTCGCAATCAGGTTCAACTAGTGAAGCTGTTAGCGGGCTGAGAACAAATTGGCGCAGCTGGTATACTGCATCGAGCGTGGCGACGGCTTCATCAAATATGCTGTCGCATTTTTTGACAGCTTCAAGTCACCTGGCACTGACGGAATACACCCAGCTATGCTGAAACAATGTATTAGCCAGCTACTGCCAACTTTGAAGAGTATCTTCACTGCTGGCTTGGCACTGGCATATAACGAGTATGTATATCAACCCCTTGGCGAACAGTCAGAGTAGCTTTCATACCGAAAATCGGCAGAGATGACTACTCTCTCGCCAAGAGCTTCAGACCTATTAGTCTGACGTCATGTCATGGAAAGACTGATTGAGCTACATATGCGCAAGGTTGCTTTGAGGGTACATCCTCTGTCAGCGATGCAAGATGTCTATCAATGCAGAAAATCCTGTAGAATAGAATGTTTGTTTGACGGGAAAGAGTACGCGATAGGCATTTTCATAGACATTGAGGGTGCCTTTGACAATACGACTTTTGACAACATTTGCAGCTCCGCCAGAAATCACGGAGTAGAAGAATCACTAGTGTCGTAGATCAAAGCAATGCTAGTAAACAGAATATTGACTGTCGATGCAGATTGCGGCCGGTGTGTTATGGCAGGTGTAAACAGAGGCTGGTCGCACTGTTTTGGTGCACTCAATAGTTCTAACGTCTACGTCTCGTGGCTAGCGACTTTCTGCAATGAGGTGCAGATGGCCCTAGACGTAATCGGGGAATGGTGTGCTAGGAATGGGCTTTTAGTTAATCCTCTCAAAACCGAGGTGGTTCTCCTTACGAGAACGAGGAAATTGACTGGTCTGACTCAGCCAGTGGTAAAAGGCGTCACTATTCAACTCTCCAAGGAAGCCAAATATTTACGAGTAATCTTCGATAGCAAATATCTTTGGACGACACATGTCGAGTTGAGGACTTTTAAAGCTCTGTCAGTCTTCTGGCAATGCAAATGTGTTTTCGGCAAGACATGGGATTTGTCGGCAAGGAAAGTCCTTTGGATCTAAATGGCAATGATAAGACCCTTCCTCTCATTATTTTTTTTTTTTTTATAATATGCGCGCGCCGAAGGGAATATGAATACCCTTAAAATGTTACAGGGTACGGGAGTTAATATGCATCAGTTGTTTGGTGGAATAAGCTTTCACTTTAAAACGTTACTGTTGCTTTCACCAAAAAGAATGGTCTGTCTCGGCTGCTTGAGAGCTTTTCCCAGTACGCCTTGCCGCTTTGGCCAGAGTGCTCTGGACGCTTTGGCCAGAGTGGTTATATCTGTGGTGCTCTACGGGTCACCAATATGGGCTGGAGCCATGACAATTAAGTAGTATAGACGAAAAATTGAATCAGCATACCGACTCTGCTCAGAGAATGCTGCCTGTTACAGGATTACTCCAAACTGACATATTGGCCGATGAGTTTCAAAAATTATATGAAATTAGCAACCAGGAACCTGTGTTAACTAACAGCGAAGAAAAAAAAAACTAGACAGAACAAGTAGCATGCTAGAAGCGATGGAGCGTGTGCGGTTAAGTCCGATTGACCTATTTTCTCATCCCGCTTATTGAGACTACTAAGTGGACATTGCTCCTTTCGCACATATCTCCATAGATTTAATCATGACAAGTCTCCGTACTGTCCATATTGTATCCAGGTTCAGGAAGATGTGGGATGTGTTTTTTTTTTCACTGTCCGCGGTTCGAAACCGAGAGGCAAAGACTGAGGAATGAGCTTGGGGAATTACCAATCCCAGAGAACCTAGTAGAATATATAACACAATCGCAGGAGACATGGAATACGGTGAATAATTGTGCAAAACAAATTACGACACAGCTAAAATACTTCGAAGCAGAAATGCGACAGCATGAAATGTCAAATGTGCAGTGGGGAAAATAAGGCAAGGAAGGGGAGATGGGTTTAATGGGTACGGGCTCAGTTCTCAGTTTTGATAAGGTTTGCCAATGTGTGCGATTGCCTTTTCCCACTTTCAGGACCAATTGGATCCAAAACGATGAAACTCTGCACGCTTATAGCAAACACAACGAGGTACATTACAACGATTCCAGTTATTTGATTTTACAAACACAGATTGTGTTTTTTTAGTGAAACTCTATATTCCTTTCCATAATGTCCAGGGCCATCCGGATTCTTCACTGAACTAAGTTATCAAGGAAGATTCGAGGAGGATACTATGATACAATACATGACCAAGTAGGACTTCTTTCTTCCAAATAACTTGCTATAAATTCGAAATGGAAATCGTGTCGCAATCACTTATCTTCAAATCATATTATGAGTGCTATAAAATTTGGAATGTACCCCTAGGGACTGAAAATGATAAAAACATTAAAAATTTGACAAAAAGAAAACGCAGCCTTGAAACTTTAATAGACTATCAAAAATTGATTGTCTGACTTATTTGTACATAAAAATAAAATTTCAGATAGTAAAGTAACACAAATACGGCTCAAATCGAATCTTATTATCACAGACCGCAACTAATCATTTTTATTATCATTTTGAGTACTCTCTAACGTGACCTGCATTTATACTTACGAATGACTTTAGGCATAACAACAGATAGTTTAATGCCTATTATTCTGGTGAATAATGGCTCTAAATAGATAATCATTCATGGAAATATTACACTCTGTACTCTCTAGTTTGCTTAATGTTCTGGATGTTCTTTTGCTATTAAGTTACTAGCATTATCATTTCTATGCGACTAATCATAACGCAGAATTCTTTGTACCTACGCATTTGTGGATACACTACAACCAAAAGAATCTTTTGATTTCACCACAGGTCCTATCAATGACAACACGTCGAGAAATAGTTGGAATTAAAACTGACAATGAATGTACTTCATTTGTATTAGTCTTATCCTGTTCAGGTTAACCGAGGAAATTCAACACTTTTCAGTGCAAGATGTCATTGGATAAATATGGTGGCATATAGTTAGGCGACCACCTAGGGCCTCCGACAGCAGAGGCCCCAAAACTCGTATCTACATACATCCCATGTATTTAAAAAATTATAATAATATCAATCCCACACACACTCAAACTTCACTTTAAAATTTCATACATTTTGAACACATTACAGATTGTGGCCAAGTCCATAGGAGTGAACGAATTAGGGTAACTAATGGAGAGAGTATCCTTAGGAGTTGGGGTAAGGTTATGTGGAAAAGAGGAGACAGGTGTAAGGCCAAATGAAGCGCGATAAATATTAGACAATTTAGCAGCTGTTTTAAAGTTAAAGTTAGGAGATGTGCCCATTTTGTAAGTCCAAATTGGTTTGTCTTGGTATTACTAGTATAGAGGAACTTCCTTATAAACAAATCTAAGTTGTGTATGTCTGTGTGTATGAACAGCCTAAGTGTCTGCACAAATTCACTTCAAACTTTATATATGGGGTCTGTGGGAGCCAAATCGGAATTTTCATTTGAGATGTTTTTGAAAACTGCTCAAGGGATCAACATTTTGCGAAAACAACATCATTTAAGTGTACTCTACTTTTATTAGCTAGTTTCTGAATATTGACTATTATCCCTAACTACTCGTACATATGTCTCAGGCGAACTTAGCTGAAAAGTGTAACATATTCAGGGCACCTTAGCTCAGAGTTTAAATGTGACGACCACTGAGCAGGGGACTCAGGTTCGAGATCTGGAAACAGCACACATTTTTTCATAATTTCACATCTCGTAAATACCTGACAAACATCCTAGAGAAAAACTGTCATAAAAAAGCTTCTCAATTACGCAATTCGCATACGGTAATGAACTATACGTCAATACACGTGAACAAATAACGGGTAGGTCATCTGGCGGCTTCTTTTTAAATTACATATTATTTTGACACTGACAGCTCCTTCGTGCTCAAAAAAGTGACAGAATACAGTATTATATCTCCGTGATACGATTTACGCTTGAACAACGTTGGGAAATATTAAAAACTTATTTCCAAAGTGAGTGCTGTGCTGCCGAAACAGATCGAATTTTGAAAAGAAATTTCGGTCGAAATAATGCACCAACCATGCCTGCTGTACGCAAGTTTATGAAGAAAGTTCGTGAGATTGGTACGCTAATTGAAACTGAGAAACTGAGGAAATTAACTTGAACGATCTCTGCTTCCAATAAGATGGCGCTACGTGCCACACAATCCGTCCAACAATCGATCTTTTGCGGACTGAGTTCAATAAATGTATAATCAGCCGTATCGGTGATGTTGCAGCGATTTAAAAATGTTGGATTTTTTTTGTGGGGTGCTATTAAAGATCGATGTGAGTGTAGAGTGCGAAAACTCCGCAGTTTTTTGCGACTTAAACTCAATGGCTTACTTTATACGACAGTAGTACGTCCGGCTTTAATATATGCATCGTAATATTGGACATTGCACCTAAAATGTAAAGGAAAAATGACAGCGGCGGAGATGAACATATTACAGATGTCAGCGGGAGTATCAAAACGAGACCTGATTAGAAGTTCGTGAATCCGCGGAATCGTAGAAAAGCTCCAGACTGAGTGCATCTGCTGGTACTGTCTTATACAAAGATCGTCGGAAAATCCTGTCCGAAAAGCAATAGTGACTCGAGTTCCAGCCAAAACTCGATGAAGAGGCAGAAGAAAAATAATTAGATCTCTCAAATGTAATAACAACAGCAAACTCTCAGCCTTAGCGATGTTGTGATCCAAAATAGAGCCGCCTGTGGATTGATTTCAGGTCTGCAAACTCAGCCAACCGTATAAGCGGCGCAGCATCAAGGCAGATGTGTGGGAGAAATACTTAACATAAGATATATGGAGTACCTATATCAAAACTAAATTACCTTAATTCTGAAAACATTTAATTTCCCTATAGAACTAGACAAGTTTTTCAAAGCTGGAGGAGATGACTTGGTAAGGAGCACGCACCAGCTCATCTAAAAAATTTGGTCAGATGAAAGCATGCCCGATGAATGGAATATCAGCATTGTTTGCCCGATCCTGAAGAAGGGAGATCCTCCGAACTGCACCAACTCAACGTCGCATACAAGATTTTGTCTACCGTACTATGTGAGCAACCTGATAGGTCCTTATCAGTGCGGTTTTAGGCCGAGAAAGTCTACTAGTCATCGACAAAATAATTACATTAAATTTCAAATCAATATCCACTACCTGTTCATCGATTTAAAACTTGCTTATGGATAGCGTGTATAGAGACGAGCTGAACAGAGTAATGTCTAGTTTAGTCATTGCTGCCAAACTGATCTAACTGTGCAGGATGATGATGAAGAACTTCTGCTGTTCCATTAATGTCGGTAAGAGCACCACTAAACCGTTTGCTGTCAGAGAAAGTCTTAGACAGAGTGACTCGCTATCACGCAATTTCTTCAATACCATACTTTTTTTTATAATTTGCACGGGTGAAAGGGGTTATGAATACCCTTATACTAATTTTAGGACACGGGCGTATTTTGAAGAAAGGGGGAGAGACAGAGATAAAGACAATTCGGTGTAGTTGGTTTGCATCTCAGCTGGTATTTAGTTTTCAGTAAACTCCAAGGGTGGCTGTGCAGATAACTGGGGAGCTTTTTTGTTTTTTCTTTTGTCATTGCTCATGATTCACAGTATTTTTTTACCTTCCTCCTGATGTCATCATCACGATCAAGTTGCATTTTAGCCAATTTAACCCCCTTCTGCCAGTGTTATGCCTTCGCAGTAGAGTTGACATAAGCTTTCGCAATTGATCGACTTTTTATTTATTTCATGCGAAATAAATAGATTATTATTGACATCAGGATTCGAACCGTGAACCTCTAGCGTAACAAGCGATGATGTTACCACTACACCACGGCCACCGTTAATACTTGGAAATATTGTACGAAACTCACAAACCAATACCAGAGGTAGAACTCTGTGCAACTACCGATCAGCACTGAACCATTTGACTCTCTATCATGCGATTTCGTACCAACACCAGTGGTACAATTTTACAGAAGTCTGTGCAACTACTCGCATAAGCTGAACACCACCGAACATTTTGTTGTCCAAAAAGCTCTTAGACAGAGTAACGCGCTATCATGCTATTTCTTCAACATCATACTTGGAAATATTATAAGAAACTCGTAAACCAACACCAGAGTCTATGCAACTACTCGTATAAGCCGATCACCACCGAACCGCTTGATGTTAGAATAGGTCTTAGACAGGGTGACACACTATCATGCGATTTCGTACGAAACTCACAAGCCAATACTAGAGGTACAATAGAGACGTACGAGGCAAAGATGGGTTTAGCGGTGAATGCAAAATGAAATATATGCTGGCTCCAAGAACGGACACTCAACATCAGCGCCTTGGACAGTAAAAAACTTTATCTACCTTGGCTCTACGGTGAACTCTGAGAATGACATCAGTGCGGAGATCAAACGAAGAATAACATTGAAAATAGTCGTTCACTTGTAGTTAACTCAACGTGCATATCGTCGAAAATATAGTGGCCAACAAGTACCGTCTGACAACACTACTCGTATTTGTCGTTTGGTGTCGGATTTTGTTGAGCACGGGACTGTGGGAGATCGTCGACATGCCGTTCATCAACACAAAAGACGTTCCAATGAACCGGTTGAAGCGGTAAGAGAGAGTGTTGCCGAGAACCCACATGTGTCGTATCGTTACCGCGCTCAACAATCTGGCGTCAGTGGAACCACCTTGCGGCGCATTTTGAAGGATTATTTGCATTTGTTTTCGTATAAAGTGCATTTGACTCAAAGAATATTGCCGACAGACCGTCCACGCCGCTTGGAATGCGGCCAAACAGTCGCTCAAATGGTTGACACTGAACCTGATTTTTGGAAGCAAATTTTGATGACCGACGAGGCCCATTTCGCACTCTCTGGCGCCGTTAACAAGCAAAATTGCCGCATTTGGGGAACGGAGAATCCACACGAGATCTAGGAAACACCATTGCATGACCAATAAGTGACTGTTTGGGCCGGCGTTTGCGCCAAAACCATCATTGGGCCATTTTTCTTCAGAAAAGGCGAAACAGTCGATGGGAATCGATATCGGTGGATGTTGGCTCATTATGTCTGCCCACAAATGTGTGAAAAAGGTCTGGACGGTTACTGATTTCAAGCAAACAATGCAGTTCCTGCAACGAAATTTCCCTGAACGTGTGCTGTCAAAAAATGGAGACATTAACTGGCCACCCAGATCTCCAGATTTGACCCTTCCGGACTTCTTTTTGTTGGCTTCTTTGAAAAGCAAAGTCTACGCTAGAAACCCTCAGACCATCAAGGCAAACATTCGTTCAGATCATCGCAATACCTCCCGAGATGCTCGAAAAAGTGATGAAAAACGCAGCAAGAAGGGCATATTTTGCTTTGGTCAATAGAGGTGGCCAATTGATTGATGTTGTATTCAAAAACTAGTCCAAATAAATTATAAAGGACAAAATAAAAATACCTCATATGTGGAAATCGGTTGATTTTTTTTAAGTTATTCAATATTCACATACCGAAATAAAAGATGGCGCACCCTGTATGTAATATGGCTAGTTTGTTTTACCCCCTCAAGCCCCACAGAAGAAAGTGCAAAAATTTGTTTGGACAAGCCGTCTGTCCAAAGGCGATGTGGAAAAAGATTTGGATGTAAAAAAAAATATTTTGCAAATTTTAGCAAAACCAAGTAAAACTTTGTGGAAGTAATGACTTTGAAATTAATTGTACTAGATCTTTTTTGTCCAGGGTCAAACGCAGGGCCCTGGTTTAAAGAAATGTCAAGTTCAGTTCTAACCATCACCATATCTACGTTTAAAAAGGAATTCTAGTCCACGTTGCAAGCTAACATAAGCAGTCAACTTTTTCAAAAATTGGATAGTCCACTATGGAACTAACTGAACGATTGCGTATACTGAGGTATGTCGAAAGCAATCATCAAAACTTATTTTCACATCAATATGCTAATGAAGGTTAATAAGTTCAAACGTCGTATTGAGATATATTTAGAGCTCTATCAAAATGTACATGTCTCTATGAAGCTAACCTTGCTGTGACCTTCATTGAGTATTTGCTGGAACTTCAAAACGAAACCCAAATTTTTTTAAAACACACCGACCTTCATGTTAAGGCCTGTGACATTTGTTCATAGCCACATACCTTTAACTCGTAATCTTTTACATATCACATATGTACTATGTAGAGTGGCAAACCTATGTTTGATATTCGAAAAACTACCACACTTACCATCACATCGATCAATAGCGCTTCAATCTAAACAAGAATCTAACCATAATAGAAATTCAAAAAAAAAAAAAAATAAGTAAACATTTTCAGCTATCGCTGAAAAACAAAATTTTAAAAATAGAAAACAGACAAAACAACTCACAGTTTTGCAAGAAAACTAATCCGCAGTATCACTTTTGTAAAAAAAAAAAAACAACAAGCTAGTTATCACTGTTCCCGCCGAGAGTGTTATTCTGTGTGAGAAATGCCGAAACGATTCACTTCGCGTTTAGCTACAAACTGTGAATTAAAAATCTTCGGCATGAATATTTAACAAAAAATCGACAACCTGAATTCGTCGTCCGCTCACAGCTCCGCACAATCACTAAATCCAGCCGGAATCACTCTCACTTGCTATCAAGTGTACCTATAGTTTGCCGGTTCTCTCTATCCAACGACGAGTATCTTAGAAGAATACCAAGCAAGTTCTATCGTAGAATTTTTTTTCATTTATTTTTTTTTTTTTTTTTTTTTTTTTTAAACGGGCGCCCGATCGCATGGAGAGGCACGTCTTAATTCCAACCAATTTGTTAGTTTATTACAACAATAAAAAATAAAAAAAAAGAAAAACGACCAAGCGGCATAGAGAACAGACCCACCCCGTTCGGGTTATATTCACTTATAAACATGAGCATTGATACTCACACCGAGAGTGAGTTAGTATGTAAGGGGCCCGTTGGCCGATACCCCAGCCTGCCCCCCCGGTAGGCTTAATCGAATCATCACAAGTTCTTGTTTATCAATTTTTAGTTCGAAATTTTGTTTATTAAATTATTTTTATCGGTAAATGGAGCACATTTTGAAAATAAAGTTTGAAGAATGTGCTCATATTGTATTCAGATAATGGCTACGTAGTTTTATGCACGCAGCATAGCGTGGCTTTGTAGTTTCGCGACCAATTATTTTTATTTTTTGTTCATTCTTTTTGGCAATTAATTCGTTTCAATATAGTCGTATATACATATTTTCTTCTTTTCATCGCTAGAAACGAGAAACAAATTCATTTGATTGTCTCACTAATTAACTTGAAATAATTAACTTCCTCTTTTTTTTTTGTGAAAGCTAGAGGAGGGTATGATGTCATAATTTGTTTCATTCAAGACTATTGATGTTGACAGTAGCACTGGGTGTTTGATTAGACCGCCTTAAGCTTATTTTGTTGACTGGTATCAGACGTCTTTTATTGAGACGTGGTTGCTAGCAAAATGTACCAATTGGTAACAACTCTTGCGTATTTTCAGCCAAGTACTACTTTAGAAACGAATAGTTTATTGCTGGAACGACATTTGTGACATTTTTCAAGCTCAGAGTAAAAGGAATACCAAGTTATGTCATAAATACTGATACACTTTTGAACACACTCATCGTAAAACTAGTGTTGAACACATCCACTCTATATTGACAGGTATTAAATGAGTGACATTTATACTAAGATAACGCGCAAAAAGAATTACACAAAAGTCTTTTGTAATTGTGGAGCGATATTGAAAACCGTTTTGTAGTAATTGGCCTGCACAAGTGTAATATGGAAAGAGGCGATATTTTTTGCAGACCTTGCGACTTTTTGGGATCAACCGAAATTTTGTGTACCGAACTATTAAATTGCTTAAGGACACTGGTGGAGTAACTGACCGTCAAAGACCCGGACGCCCTCGCACTGTCAGAACTCCAACGGCGATCAAAGCTGTGAAAGCCAGGATTAATCGGAAACCGTTCCGAAAGCAGTAAATCTTGTCACGAAAAATGAAGATATTGGAGAAATCTATGTCTCACATTATCAAACAAGATTTGAGAATCGTCGCTTATAAAAGACACACTTTCCACTTATGCACAACCCAAAACGTAATAAAAGTTCGCAAGCTCTTTTTTCATGGATGACAAAATGTTTGCTATTGAGGAATCGTTCGATAAGCAAACTGGCAGAGTCTATGCTCGTTCATCCAAAGAAGGATCAGAACATTCCGCGAGCATATGTGATGGTTTGGGGGGGGGGGGGGGGTATGCTATGAAGGCCTTCATTTTTGCGAAAAGGAAGTAAAAACATTGCCAAAAGAATCTATCAAACGGATGTTCTGGAAGGCGTTGTGAAGGGACTTAACCAACAATTGTTTTCAAATAACTAGTGGACTTTCCAATGAGACTCCGCGATAGCTCATAAGGCAAATACTCGGTTGGCCGTCAGACAGTGGTGTATTTTAGAGGCGACGGCTTGTTCTACTTGACACCCAAAAATTGAGACCTTGAAGCGCGCACTTATCCGTACAGTTGACAAATTTCCAATGGACGAGAGGTGTGTCGATGAGGGACCAGATCGACTCAAGGTCTGCATAAATCAAAGTTTTACAGAAAAATAAAATTCAAATATTCTTGCTTACTTACTTCAAAAATGTGTGCACCAGTCTTTATGACTTGATTTCGTACATCAGGTAATTCCAGATTTACAAATCTCTTAATTATGTTGTGAATTGGACATTTTTACAGATTTTTTTTTTATTTTATCTAAGCTTTCTCGAATCCGAAGCAGTATAAGTGTAAAATTAAAAATCCGCCCACAGACAAACCCATTTTTCAAATATTTTGCTTTTCTCACTATTTTTGCTAGAAAGAGAACGCCCCTTTTTGAGGGCGTTCTCTTAAAAAAAAGGGAGAAATATTGCTTTTTTATTATCTATTCAGAATCCGTGAAATTCTGCTACAAATTTTGAGAACCACGTCCACTTTCTGTTAAGAACAGTTGTAACAAAGGTTTTATGATAGAAAGATACCATTCCATTTGTTTCAAAAATTTCTCAACGCCACGCTCAGTTTATTAGGGGTGAGTTAGAAGATGGAGGATAGGGTATCATACGATCTGTTCTAGATGGATTGTATCTTTCCTGTCGGTTTTATTTTTTTTAAAACACAGCTAGCCAATGGTTCATAATAATGATTCCTAGCCAACCGAATTTTTATATTTGTTTATAAAAAATAAATATGCTTGCAGCCATAATGGCGTTAGGTGTCAACTGTCAAAGTATTCGCCAAACAAAGCGGCTATGTTCATGAAGTATAGTTTCCGTAAAAGTGATATCGGCATTTAACCTACTTTGGCTATAAGACAATTCACAAGATGAATTTATGAGGAACCTTCTGTTCCTCTAGAATCGATAAAGTTTCGGTTTGATTAGAAGATTGGCAAACAGCAAGTGGAATAATATCAGCACTTGTCTTTCGTCAAGCCAAATCGAAAGCTCTATAATATGAGCCCCACAGAGAACTGTTTGACAGAAAGGCATGCTTTTAAAATTTATGTTCCCTCCAACGATTTCTATAGAAGATGTAGAGAAGAGGAAGAGGAAGAAAGAATTTTTCACCTTCTCTTCCTCTATAAAGTACTCCCCTCGCCAAGTACTTTCGTGAAGATGTGAGCGACTTAGCCAGACTCAATATTTACAAATAAGGTTCAATTCGGAATTTTTTGTGCTATCAGAATAACTTTTCAGTTTAGATATGCTAAGTATAATTCAAACAAACCTGCACATAATATCTCTTTTTTTAGAGAGTAAGAGTTTCAATTTGTATAAGCATTGTCGATCACGAGGTTATGTTTTTTTTTTTTTTATAATAATCCCCTATAGCGTGTTAAAGGGGATATATATGAATACCCTTATACTAATTTTTAGAACACGTACATTTTGTGGAAAGGGGAAGAGACAGAGAGGAAGACAGAGTGGTGTAATTTGAAACTCAGGTGGTATTAAGTTTCTGTAAACTCCAAGGGTGGCTGTCCAGATAACTGGGGAGTATTTTGTTTGTTTTCGCTATTATTGTCGTAGCTTATGATTCACAGTATTTTTTTTTTTCGTCCTCCTGATGTCATCATCACGATCAAGTTGCATTTTAGCCTCTCTTGGTGTTGCCGTAACAGTCAATGGTGAACGTTATCGGGTCATGGTAATAAATTATTTTTGGCACCAATTAGACTAATGTGGAAGACATGCGATTTTAACAAGATGGTTCTACCTACCACGCAGCGCCAGAAACAATGCAGTTATTACCCACAAAGTTTCCCGTCATTTCTCGTTTCGGCGACCAAAATGGGCCACAAAATCCTGCGATATCACGCCGTTAAATTTTCTTTCTTTGGAGTAATGGAAAGTAGAAGGCGTATGCCAATAACCCCCAAATGATTCCAGATCTAAAGGACTAGATTCGATGATATGAACTACCGCAGAATTTATGTCGAAAAGTATTGAAAATTTCATCAAAAGGGCGGAAGTCTGCAAAGGCAGCCGTGGCGTCCATTAGACCGATATCACTTTCCATGTTTAATGCCAATGCCTCAGCATTATATTGACATAGAAATATCAACAGTTTATTAAAAATTGTAACCTCCAATTGAACCACTCTTTAGGTTCAAGTAAAAACTATATGTTAATGGGTAGAGTACCCATTCATACTTTATGAATGACAATGTACTTACAGTCCATTGAGGTGCAGAAACCATGTATTTGTGACTAGCTAAAGATGGAAAGTATTCCTTTCCAACTGTTAATAATAACAATAATATTTTGGCGCTATCAGCCCAATGCAGAGTATGCCCTAGCTTCTCGCAGCCACTCGTGCTGTGCGAATGGTTGGGACCTACAGTTTTATGCCGTTTCCGATGGGCAATTTTCTCAATTGAGAAAATCTTCTCATGACAGTTTTACTCTCGTTTGTCTGACGTTCGCGAGAGGTGGCACAGTGAGAAAACTTTTTTTTTTGTGTTTTCTTGGATTCGAAGCTTCAACTTCTCGCTCAGTGATTGCGCACTTAACCAACTGTAATCTTCATAAAAAAATGCTGGTAAGTCCACTACCAGACGTGTTGGGCTGGGAAACACGCCTTCACTTAGACACGCATTCTACGAGGGGCAGCTGATAAGTTCGCGGCCTTAGATACTCAACAACGAGTCATCTTCTCATTAATGATAGCACTAACAGCGGCACTTTTTTTTTTTTTTCATCAGCAAAGAAAGGATTGGATTGAATTTTGCACGAGCTTTTAAACATGAACAACATTTATGCACGCTGGATACCAAAAATGCCCACGCCGTTCGACAAGCAATGACGACTCGAGTGCTGCAAAAAATGTTTGGGGTTAGCCGGAGACAATCTCGACGAAATTTGTAACTGAATCGTAACTGTAAATGAGACTTGAGCCGTCTTTTCCCTGATTTCCAATTTGAAAAAGTTACGAGGCCGGAGATTTGTATGTGAGAACGAGATCAAGGCGGCCGTAGAAATTTATCTTCTGAAGTAACCATAGGGATAAATGCCATTTCCAAGTGTTTCCCTTGTACATAACAAAAACCTCTTCATGCGGAAATAGGCCCGTCATAATATTATGTAGTAAAACTGCGGATGTAGGTGATGGTGTTCTACGGCTTTTCAAACTTTTCATGACTATTTGGTATGCCAAGCCCCAGAGGTTCCGATCCGGTTCATTGATGAGATTTGTGAAGATTTGATTTTTGCCAGATAGCAATGATAGTTTTTTCAGTTATTATGTTTCAGCAGCTGTCAAAGCAACAAGCAAAATTGCCGTTATTGGAGCGACCACAATCCACAAGTGTTCGACCAAGCATCGATGCATCCACAAAGATTGACTGTTTGGTGCGGTTTATAGCACGGTGGCATCATCGGACCTTATTTCTTTCGAAATGAGGAAGGAGACACCGTTACCGTCAATGGTCCTCGGTATAGAGCGATGTTAACCGACTTTCTGTGGCCAGAGCCCGACAATATCGATATATCCGAGCTGTGGTTCCAACAAGACGGCGCTACATGCCATACAAGCGACGCAACGCTCGAAGTGGTGAAGGAGAAATTTGTCGACTGGGTCATTTAACGGCGAGCGTTCATCAACTAGCCGCCGCGATCATGCGACTTGAAACCCCTCGATTATTTTCTCTGGAGCTACGTCAAGTCCTTAGTCTACGTTAATACGCTCGAGGCCAACATTCGAGACGCTATTGCCGGAATAACGCCGCACATATTGGACCGAGTCAACAAAAATTGTGTCGACCGCTTGAAGCACTGCCAGCGAAGCCGAGGCGGCCATTTAAATGATTTGCTCTTCCATACATAATGACATGAATGTGGCTTCAAAATAATCAATTTGATATCTCACACCATTGTTGTTTCATTTAAATTTCTTTTCCTATCGTTCTTATCCGGTCACCCTATATTATTAATGGCCTGTTTGAAAGCTTGGCGAGCATTCTTTTACCGTTGATGACACTCGGTGTATGAGTCTGTTTTTTTTGTTTGATGGCATTCGGTACGCAGTCTCACAAAATCTTCAGGTAAGTGAGCTCTGGTCCTCTTTCTTTGCATTGATACATCACATTCCATTGAGATGTACTTCATTACTTCATTACACTGTGCCAAATCTTTGTCTACTAGCAAATTTTGTCCAAAGCTCGTTGGAGCTTTACAGTTGCTGACTCCGTATCGTCCGCGAACGTATCTCGAGTGTACAGTAAGAACAAGACCGCACCAAGAACACTTCCTTGAGGTAATCCGGCAACGATTTCCTTAAAATGGATATAGTATAGGTAATAGTCCGTTCTTAAGGAAGGATTCTAAAATCTCATAGAATTATTCCGGAAGAACCTGTCTTAACTTAAACTTCATGCCATACCTTGTCGAAAGCTTGATAGACGTCCAGAAAAGCGCTAGAATATATTTTTTTGAACTCCAAGGTTTTTTCTATTTCATTTCGTATTCTATAAACCTGATCAATTGTGGAATACTTTGATGGTCAGGAATCAAACGTCTTTCTTCAATGACCGGTTGTAGGTGCTTTAACAAAAGCTTTTCCAATACCTTAGATACTATCGGCAGGAGCTATATCGGTCTGTATGATTTTTGGTCGTTTGAAAGCTTTCCTCGGCGGCTTTCCATTGCCTTGGAATGTATAAAAATTTTAGCGCGGCATTTATAATATGCAGAAGCTTGATCAGGGCTTTCGTTGGCAATTTCTTTGGTATCTGTTCGGTTATTAAATCATATCCAGCCAGAATTTGAAATGTGCTGCACTAAATACCCCCCAATATAATACTTTTATACCTGACCACTTGAAATAATAATTAACAAGAATGACTCCACCAATAGAATCATAAATAAAAGGCCAACGTCAAAAAAATAGACAAACCTTTTAAATGGCTATGCAATTAATAAGTTCTGTCACGTAACACGCAATGCTAAAAGTCGAAACGCATTGTTTGCAAGAGGAAGTTCACATTTTTCTGAACAGCTGCCACAATAACGATAGGTAGGTTACGTATGTTTATTGCGCATTCGTCTTATTAGGAGCATTTGTTTATTAAAAATACATTTTTTTATATACATACATATATTTTGGTTGAATAACAAGACGGAAATTTTTTGAGAATGGTACGTGCCAGCGTTATCGTTTACACTATTTGCAGCATTATTTTCCAATAACAGAATGTATCTCGTGTGATATTAAATGTCAATTCAGGGAAATAGAAAATTAATTAAAACTATTTGCGAAAGGACTATCCCTCGGGAGGTGAAAGCTAATTTTTAATTACGGCCATCACGTGAAAAATTCATTATCACTCTCTTTCACACGCAATTGATTTGTAATCCACCCTTAGATCAGTGTATTGGACACCGGTGATAGTTTCGATTGGTGTTTTAATTTAATTGACGCAAACGAAATTAACAAGAAAAACAATCAGTCAATCTTGCTTGTTTGAAGATTTGAAGGGCCAAATTGATTGCAATACAAAAATAGTCATCGACGTTGTTGGCATTCACAAAGGTTACCAATTTTGTTATCATGGCTATCACTGAAGTGACACCCTTCAAATAAGTACCGGAAGTTCATCAGTATGGGTCGCCCGCACTAAGCCACATGCCGAAATTTTTAAACACGCTCTGCAACTCTTCAGTCACTGCATTATAAATTAGTAGACATCGAATAAGACTCCGTTTTTTTTGATTTTAATAATACACTTTAAAGATGAGTCACTATATCTAAAACTCCATCTAAACTTTGAAATGTGTTGTCGAAAGATCCCAGAGGCCTTGCTACATTTTATTTGGGAGTTTAGGACTGCATACTAAAGAAACGTTGATACAAAAACTCAGTCTTTTCTTGTTGTTAACTTAAGATAGAAAACGAAGAATAGGCACGCTCCTCGCTCTGCACCTTTTCTTTTGGATGCGCCAATGGATGTGGTAATCTTTTAAGACCGTGCTACCAGCATGCACGATTCGCAAACCCGAATAATCGATGCCAGGAGTGAGCCTACGTACTAATCCATACCCTCGACACTTCTACCATTCTCCCCGCGGGACTGCCGTTAGGTATGCTATATCATCTGCATTTCTTCTTAGTCTTTCGACTCTCTCAGCTCGTTCTGTATGCTCGTTATGAAGGTACAGATCTCCAGCCAGTCGTCCCCTGACCTCGTCATATGAAGCTGTGGGCTTGGCAGATTCATTCCTTCTTTCCTCTGAAAAATGCCTACAGTGGAAAACTGCGTGCTCCGCGTCTTCCTCTTCATCTGTGCATTCTGGGCAGAAGGGCGAGCTGTGTCCAAGTCTGTGGAGATATTTTCAATAGACGCCGTAGTGCATAGGGTGTTAGTTACAGTCCCCGCGTTCTCTTTTTGTCCAGACCTCGACGGTGGGGATCTGCTTTTTCTCGTTTTACCCTCCATGTAACATTAGCAACTTGACGGTTAGCGGTTCGCTTATTGTAAACTCTTTGCATTTCGTCGGCGAGAATGTCGATGGTGATCGTTCCGGCTACAACACAGCTGCTTCGTCCAAAATTGCTCGGGAACTGTTTATAGTTCTGATTACACAGAGCCTGTATGTAGACATGAGCTTCCATCTTGTTTCCTTCTTTGTGAGTGTTCCCACCCAGATCGGGGCAGCATATAGAAGAATTCAGCTTACCACTCTAAATAGGAGGATCCTCTTGTCTTATCCAGATCGACCGATGTTTGACAGTATACGGGTAAACGCTGCCTGCATCTATGGCGCCTTTTTACTTGAATAATCGACGTGAGTTTTGAAGTTCAGCCTGTTGTCGAGCATTACTCTTAAGTATTTTAGTACCTCTTCAGGATTGTCTGGTTCCCAATCCAGAAGTTTGTGTATTCTACAGTCTTCGGATGGTTATTACGGCAGCCTCGGTCTTGTGGTCAGTTAGCTCTAGGCTGCCAGACTTTAGCCAATTTTTTATCTTGGCTATTGCTTCATTCGTGCAGACTCTATCTTGTGAATATGTTTGGCCACAGTAACCACGGCGATATCGTCAGCAAAACCGATCACCTCAACTCCTTGTTGCAGCATTAGTCGCAGGACTCCGTCATACATTATGCTCCACAGAGGAGGTCCAAGGATTGACCCCTATGGTACTCCAGCGGAAACGTTGTAGTACTTAACGACATCGTTGGTCTGGTACCTCAACTTCTGGTACCTCAACTTCCTCTATTCTGGTGAGGGATCTCGTAATGCATGACCAGTTCGCCGAGTTGAAGGCATGTTTAATGCCGACCGTTACTACTGCGCAATATTTCTTCGTGACCCTTCGTCATCTTTTACCCAGTATTGCTTCAGCTGCTGTATCTACTACCGCCTTTATTGCATCGACGGTAGAACGCAATTTTCTGAAACCGTACTGATCATCTGAGAGAGCACCTCTATCTTTTGCCACCGCAATCAGTCTGCCATATATGATACGTTCTAGGATCTTTCACATAGTATCTAGCAGGCATATTGGCCGATACGACGAAGTTTCTCTAGGTGGTTTGCTTCATTTGGGTAGCAAAACCAAATGTTGAAGTTTCCATGGTTCAGGGAAAACCTCTCGCTCTGCACCCTGTGTAGCGCTAAAAGTCTGCTACTTATTATTATTATTTCTGATGGGGATAGAGGATGAAAATACTCTTAACACTACAACCAAACAAGATCTTTTGTGTTGTCCTTCTATGCCTTATTCCAAAGTAACGCTAGACTTGATCTTGCAAAAGGTTGAGGTCTCAAAGGAACCTGACAATGATCTTTGCATGTAAGTTTCGGATATCAGACGGAGAATCGAATTTTTTTGCTCTCAGGCAGAATCGGCAAAGATCTGAAGAAGTTTTGCCCATTTTGTGTAGATTGGTAGTTGAGTGAACAGTGTCCGATTGAAAAGTCCGTTGGGAGCTTTGAATCTTTTTTTTTTGAAGAGATAGGAGCTCAGCAGCTTGTTTTTTGTTCGAGAAGTCAATGAATTTCTTAGCTTGACGAAGGCCTAGGGTATAGTTTCATTTAGAGAACAGTTTCAAATTTAATCTTAGGTGGCTTGGAGGCAAGCTACAGAAAGTTAGAGGGCCTATGAATGGTGATAAAGAGCCACGTCAAGCTAGTTCATCCGCAATCTTATTACCTTCGACTCCCCTATAACCTGGAACCCATATTAGAGTAATGTTGTTATAAACAGCTTGTATCTTTAAGGTCTTTATTCAATTCCAAGCAAACTTAAATCTAAAGTAAAACGAGTGAAGGGCTTTTACTACCACTTGAATGTCAGAAAGGGTATTGATGTTGGCTTTATTGATGCTGAATACATGTGTCTCCGATCAAGAACAACGGATGATTTTTTGGCACTATAATAGCCAAACGCATCTCACGCGATTTCCGTAAAGAGAAAATTTCATGTTGGAGTACTGATAGACTGCACGATAGGGTATACCAAAAATTGTAAGAATACATTAACCTCGAAATCGCTGAGGAAATCCTGTAACCTCTGAACAACACTCACAAAAAAAAATTGAAAAGAAAACTACAGAAAGTTTGTACTTTACCCGATTCAACAGAAAAGCCTAGAACCAGACAGTGTTGCAAATCGGGTAGTACATAGATATCTCTAGGAGAAAGATCACAATCGACACATTAAAGAGTCATTAGCACAACTTTAAAAATCGACCACAGTAACTTCTCTCTCGAACTTACCTTAGCCATAACTGAGCTAAAAGAAGAAGAAGGGCTTTAAAAACAGTGGAAAAATTATCAGGGTGACAATCCTTTCATCTGAAAAGTCTCAATAGAGATCAATAAAAGCAAATATCTTTGCAGTTCTTAAACCAGGGAAACCAGCCGGCTAAGTCCGCACATACAGGCAAATTGCTCTCTTAGACATCTGTAACAAATTTCTCTAACCCTGAATTTATAACAGAATCGAAGCACCCATCAACGAAGCCATCCCTGTGTAACAAGCTAGATTTGGCATACTGAAATGATTTACGATGTTCTGAAGTTGGTGCAACACAATAGCAACTTTGATCAATAGTCGCTCCTTCCAAATATTCTTCAATGAAGGCAACAGACAACAGCGGGCTGCCACAAGAGTTAATCCTGGCTCCACTTTCCTTTAACTTGTACTTCCATTTCATGCCGGATACATATAAAATACATGAATACACATAGAATGTATAAAAAATGGAAGCTAACATCCAGCATATGTATCTAAAACCGACTCAGCCTACTTTCACCTTAATAGTCAATTAGCCCAAATCCTAATAGAAGTTGATTTTCATGGCCTTCCGACTCAAAAGGAGTCCCAAATATCTCTGAATAACAACTGACAATACTCTGACTTTTCCGCGAAGTATTTTAGGCCTATTAGCCTCCTTTGTACTAAAGACCTTCGAACGTATCCTTGATTTTCACATCCGAAAAAACCCTGGAGAGTTCTCCACTGTCGAAATACCAACACGTCTACCTCAAAGGACGATCTACAGAGACGGCTCTTCATGAGGTAATAGTGCGATTGGTGGAAAAAACTCTAACCGAGTTAGGTGTAGAATCTTTGGTTAGGCATTGGATTATAGGTAGAATAATCAAAGCAACACTAGGTTACAGCAGCACAACTAAGATCGTAAATAAAGGAACCCCAAGTTGGAAACTTAACATAGAGCAGCGGGTTAAAAAGCAAGTGTGGCTTTCTATGCCTGCAGCAGAACATTCGGTAGAAAATGGGGTCTCCAGTCAAAGATGACACTATGGATGTGCACAGCCGTTGTGTGTGCAATTCTTACCCATGGCGCTATAGTATGGTGGTCCGCCTTGCATAAGAAATATAACACCAACAGAATCAAAAAAGTACAAAGATCGGCGTGTGAAGGCATCACAGGAGTATTGAGATCTTGCCCAACAGATGCTCTAAGTGTGATCCTACATCTGATCCCCCTTGAACTCCATATAAAATGTTCAGCTACATGCAGCACAGTCCGGCTCAGAGAAAATGGATGCTGGACAGCAAAGTCATATGTCCACTGTAAGGTCCTGGAGACGATACCAAGTGAACTGCTGACATCTTCGACCGATTATAGGACTCCCACGCTCGACTTCAGCTAACCTTTTTCAGTAAAGTTCCCTACCAGAACAGAATGGAAGAACGGAATAGCAATCAATGACATTGATGTCAGTATATATACGGATGATTCGAAAATGGACTGCGGAGTTGGCGCAGGCATTTTCTCGGATCAACTGAATATATCGCAATCCTTCCGTCTCCCAGGCTCTGCTAGTATCTTTCAAGCGGAGCTTCTCGCGATTCGGGAGGTTTGCCGCATGCTAAAAAAATCTCCCAACGTCTAACCAAAATATAGGTATCCTTTCTGATAGCCAAGCCGCAATTCAGTCCATTGATTCGGCTACCATATCCTCAAAACTGGTAAAGCAATGCCGGTTTGAAATAAATGAACAAAGCGTCCATTTACCCTCATTTGGATCCCAAGATACAGTAATTATGAGGGTAACGAGCGAGTAGACGATCTAGCCAGGCGAGGGTCAGCCCTTAATGGTTCGCTAGCGGAAAGAGTCAATATTCCGATAGGAGCCGTTAAGGGTAATTTATATCTTCACTTCCTCCAGCTAGCCAATCTCGGGTGGAATAACCTTACCAGTTGTGCTATATCAAGAAAGACATGGAGCAGCTTCAACAGACCTAAATCAAACGAGCTACTAGGCAGATCAAGGCTTGATATTGCCAGGGCCTATAGGGGACCACTCGGCCAAACTTGTCCTCACAACACTTTCTGTCGCAGCTGCAAAGACAGCAACAAGAGGGAAACTCATTTCCACTTTCTTTGCAGTTGTCTAGCCAGTACCAGACAACGCACATTAGGTAAACCTTTCTTTAACGATTTCAGAGAGATAGCCTCTAAACGGATTGGAGAACTAATCCTGTTTCTGCACTCCATCGGCTGGATATAATTATATCCTCCTATCTCCAATAACACACTCAAACAAGCAGGGTACACCAGTTTTTGTGGTATCAAAACGGCGCACTTAGCTCTAATTGGGTTCTTTTTTTTCAAACCACCTTAACCTACCTACCTACCTGACTTTTCAACAGCACTATCAAAATACCGCACCCAAGTTGAAAACCAGAAACAACTTGCTCCAAAAACTAGCGTCCAACTCATGGGATCATCACCTCTTCAAAAGTAATACCAAGGTTGATCAAAATCTCGAGGTCGAAATTTTTTACGCGGCAGCGTAGTCAGTAAAAATCGCTTGCAATCATTTTCTTAAACATTTCATCAGTTTTTATTGTTTTATTACCGCTTATCAAATGTGCTTCAAATTACTTTGACATCCACGTATTCATTTATAATCTAAAACTTGAGATACAAGGGTTACATAGCAATAAGCAAAAATAGTACAAGTCGTGTGACTAGGTAAAACGACGACAGCAGTAGTAACCTGGTTCGAAAAACAATAATTTTGGGATAAGATAGTGGAATGATTCATAACTTGGGAATATATAGGTATACCCCTGAGATGTATTTAGGTAGATACGAAGCAGTCATGAACCTAAAAATGTCATTTCCAGACTACATCGGTCAAACCAACCGCTGTAGTATGACTACCGATACAAGTATCTTCAAAATTTCGCGGATGATGAGGGTAAAATAGAACAGTATAGGATGTCAAGTGTTGGTCTGTTATTCCTAAAGATAGAATGTCAACTAACTGTGCGATTTGTGGAAGGCACTTCTCCAGTATTTTGGACGTTTGCACCTTACAAGCAGCTGGCATTGACTCCGATCACTACCTTGTTGCTACCAAGGTACGTATTCGGATACCTCAAACAGCACAACGCCAAAAAAGTACTGTGAGAAAATTGAATGTTCAACGGCAACAATAAACAAGAGACTGCCAGAGTCTTCGCCTATCGAGTGTCCCTCAACCTCATCATTGTCAAGCAATCGAAAATACAGCCTCTGATGTGCTGGGTTTCTCGCGTCCACCACAAAGAAACTCCTGGTTTGATGAAGACTGCCGACAAGCAAATGCCAAAAACAAAAGACTTATAAAGCGCCTATGCATAGAGCGACAAGAGGAGCTTACGACACCTATAAGTACCTATAGAAGAAAAAGGAAGAACACCAGTTAATCGGGTCATCGAAGAGGTGCTACAACAAGAATGATGTTCGAAAGTTTTATCAGAAGATAAAAAAAGCATGCCAAGGCTACAAAGCTCGAACAGAAACCTATGTTGATGAAGAAGGAAATCTAGTAGTGGAGTCATAGTAGGTGCTGAAAAGTTGGAAAGATCACTTCTGCAGACTGTTAAACGGCAGTGACGACCAAAACTTCGCTGTCAGGCAGAATGCTGCATTCAACCTGGACGATGACGATCAACAATTCCATCCAGACCATAGCGAAGTGAAGATAATAATATCTTAACGCTACTGGAGCCGATCGTCTAACTGACGAACTATTTAAAGCAGGTGGGAATAATTTGGTACGGTGCATACATCAACTCATTTGTAAAATATGATAGGTAGAAAGTATATCCGACGAATGGAACCTCAGCATCGTTTGCCCGATCGTCAAGAAAGGAGTCCCTCTGAACTACGCTAACTACAGAGATATTAGTCTCCACAACATCGCTTCTGTTTATCATATTATGTGAACGTCTCAAACCTTTTGTCAACAATCTATTTAGTCCGTGTCAGTGTTGTGTTAGGCCAACAAAGTCCACCACAGATCAAATATTCACATTCCGGCAGATCTTGGAAGAAACTCACAATCTTCTCGTCGATTTCAAAGTAATCTTTGATAGTGTCTATAGAGACAAGCTATACAGAGCATCCCTGCCAAACACGTCCGTTTGTGCAAGATGACGATGGAGAATGCACGCTGCTCCATCAAGGTCGAAAACTATCACCGAGGCTTTTGATGTCAGAGAAGGTGACGCGCTGTCATGGGATTTCTTTAACATCATACTTCAGAAGATTGTCCAAAACTCTTAATCTAACGATCTTTTGAAAGTCTCGGGTACGCCGATGACATTGACATACATCATTGAACGAACGCTGCGATCTGTCACTCTTGGTTTCGTGAGTATTGAAACAGAAGCGACGAGGCAAAACAAAATATATGCTGTCATCAAAAACGAAAACTCAACATCAGCGCCTTGGACAGAACGTCATAATAGACAGCTAGAGTTCTGAGGTAGTTATGAATTTAGCCTACCTAGACTTCGCTGCAAATTCGAACAATGACACCAGTTCAGAAATCAAACGAAGAATCGCTCTTTGCAACCGAACTTTTGGGCTATGAAGGTAATTGAAGGCAAAGCCCTCTCATGGACAACTCTTCATCATTCCAGTGGAAAGTCGAGCTGGCGGCTATCGAGCTGTTGACGAAAACGCTTTAACCATCACGATAACGACTTAGTTGCTCTTCACTTCGCCAGAAGTCATACTTGTCTTCTTTCGTAATGTCACGTATTATATTTGTTTTTCCCCGTTTTTATTGCCGTATCTGAACGAGATTGCGAAGCTTCTAAAAATTACGCAAATTATTAGATATTCGTAGGAATATCAAAAACTTTTGGTGCTTACTGGGATTCTAAACCTGAATCTTCCGCTTAGTATTCGGAAGCACTAACCACTGAGTCACGGCGTCCTATTCCTTCCTTCTTTCTTAAAGCATTTCACCCCTCTATGTGCTCATGGCATCAACGCCTCCGCGCCATCTTATTCGCAGTTCTACAACGCGTTTGAGTTGCTCCAATTCATTCCCAAAGTACTTGATTCCTCCTCAACTGTCCTGCGCCGTCGGAATAGCCGCAGCTTGGTTCTTGTGCTGAGAACATTGCTTCACCGGACTTTGGATAGCATTGCGAACTCAGGTTTTGCCTTCCCGATTCTGCTGTTGAGTCCACACTTCCTAGATATATAAAGTTGTCTACTTTTTCGGCTTCCTATCCCCCAATGTTGAGTTGTGTGCAGGTGTTAGAAGTGCTCACGGCTTTTGTTTTGGCTGTGTTTATTTTAAGCCCCACTTTGTTTGCCTCAGCTTCTAAATTTTCGGCCATGAGATGCAGGGCCATTATCCGATGTGAAAGTAGGCAAACATTGTCAGTGTAGTCTAAGTGTTAAGGTAAGATGTCATAGTCCATTGAATTGCATGGTTACCTTCCGTCAATCGGAGTACATTGCTGATGACCACCAAGACTCCACTTTGGACATCAAAATCATCCGATACCTTACCATTGAGTGAAAGACGTGACTCTTACTACCCTGGTACGTAGTCTTGATAATAGCTATGAGTTTTCTGCGACGTCTCTCCTGCGCAAGGCCAACCAGATAGCATCTCGATTCAAGCCTTCTCAAAGTCGATAAACAGTAGATGTAGCGAAGGCCTGTACTCGACGCATTGCGCTACTATAAAAATGTTGTATCATAAGTTTCATTGCACTACGTAGTTACTTAGTTACCGATATCTACATATGTAGTTGCAATTGCTATGCTTAAATCACACCCTCTGACATTTTTTTTTTAAACAGCAGCTGTAATGTGAATAGCAGATTTAGCTGTGAAAAATAGCCAATTATGCTATAAAAATAGCCATTCTATCCCATAGGGTTGTTGCATATGTAGTTTGTTACATAGAAACCCCCATAAGTACATATATTTGTAATCAGGATCAAAAGTTATTTCGGTCCAACCGTGTCCGTCGTTCCGTCGTCCGTATGTCACCACTTGTTGGGCTAAATTTACGAACGACGAAATTTAATTTAGCCTAAGAAGGCTATACACGCCTACTTTTTAAAAAAAATCCCCTTTTATGAATATTTTTACTAGAAACAGAAAAATATAGCTTTAATGAAATATATAGACGTTCACATACTCTATTAGTCCGTACATTATTTAATGCCTCTCCCATTTTGAGGGCGTAGTTTGCTCTT
The DNA here is from genome assembly GCA_963082735.1 of Pocota personata. Taxonomy (NCBI): domain Eukaryota; kingdom Metazoa; phylum Arthropoda; class Insecta; order Diptera; family Syrphidae; genus Pocota; species Pocota personata. The sequence continues at coordinate 26,188,087 of OY720429.1, read as the reverse complement.
TCAAAGCTATTTACAGTAATGATTAAGTCTTATTGTGAGTATTTTACCAGAATTCTTGACCTGTGAATACAAATTGTGACCCCCACGCCCACTTTCTTCTTAGAAAAAGTTTTAACCACAAATTATGGGGTAAAACCTTTAAAAAATCGAGAGAAAAGTAAAGACTGAAGGGACCAAGTGAACAAAAAATATCCTCCAAGATGGCTGCTTTTGTTTTTCTTCTAGACATGTCCATCTTTTTGTCTGTCCTTTGGTCAGTTTTTGGGCCTTAAATTTCCAGCAAGGAAGATGGAACTTTGTAGAGGGTTATTCGTTTTGTGCTTTATGATTTGAAATTTAAACAAAATAAAAAGTATTAAAGATTTCAATGAAATTTATTTACTGTTTTAAATTTTGGACGGGGTCAGATCACACGATCTGGGTGGCGACTAAATGTCGCCAAATCTCGAAATTAAACGGCTGCGGAACTTTTGGGCAATAGGGCTAAATTTTCCTGTGTGTGTGTGATTGATGTCTTCAATCTCAGGTAAAAAAAAGTTGGTTAGAATGTGATCACAGCCCAAAGAATTCAACGCAACAGTGGCGCCTTCGATGTTTTCAAAAAAAAAAAAAAAATATGAGCGATCACACCGCCGGTCCACAGCGCACACCAAACTATCATCCGTGGTGGATGCAATTGTCTCTCAACGATCACACTTGGATTTTCAGAACCCCAAATTCTGCAATTTTGTTTATTTACGTATCCGTCGACCGAGAAATGGACCTCATCGCTGAAGAGATTTTGTTCGAAAAATCGGCGCAAATTTGTTGATTGGCGCACATTCTATGGTCAGCAGACTTTAGTTATTATTGTGTAAGCCATTACAACATTATAGGGTTGAGGATGCAAATTCAAGTGTAAAATACGCCAAACGGAGCTGTAGGAAACTCCCAATTTGCTGAGCGCGGCGTGGAATTGGCAACTTCGGGTTTCGGTCACTGAGGCACTCACAGCGGCTATGTTAAGTTGATCTGTCATTACGATGATGCACATGCCCTACGACATCACAAACACTACAGATTTATTCGAATTTGGTGATTGTGTTTCAAATTGTTCACTCAGTTGGGCGATTATGACGACCATAATCTGTCTTTAAATCGCGATACACATTGTATTACAGAACTGTTATTTTTATAGTAAGAAGCAACAATTGCAATATGTTGAACGGTAGTTAAGGGATCCATATTGTAAAATGGCAAGTCAAGCACTAACTACCTGTCAATATTGGGGATAGATGAATATGACAGATGTTATAAAGCAGGGATGTAAAATCCCAACCACGAAATGAAGAACCCTTTATATAAGCTTCCTAGAAACCGAAGCAGTACAGGGGCAACATTTTTTGAAATCTATCCTCTCACAGTCACGCCCAATTTTCAAAAAATGTTATTTTTTCAAAAATTTTGCTAGAAACCGAAAAATATTGTCATTCAGGGTGGCCGTGGGTAGTGATCGCTGTTGGTTCACGGTTCGAATCCTGATGTCAAGAATCATCTATTTATTTCGCATGAAATTTCAGCGAAACAAAAAAATACTCCCCAGTTATCTGTATAGCCACCCTAGGATCACCTGAGTTTCAAACCAACTACACTAATCAGTCTTTCTCTCTGTCTCTTCCCCTTTGCATAAAAATGCCCGTGTCCTAAAATTAAATATAAAAAAAAAATTCATCATCATCATGTAGCCTGTTTTGTCCAAAGTCGGACGTAGACCTCTTCTAGATTTTTCCATTCTATCCTAACTTGTGCTGTACGGATCCAATTTTCTGTTCCTACTCTCTTTGTATCGTCACTCCATCGCGATGGTTGTCTCCCTCTGTTTCTCAGGTCTTCCCTTGGTCTCCATTCTAGCAGTCGTTATGTCGACCTATTGTCTGTGGTTCTCGCCAGAAGTTCTGGCCACCTCCACTTCGTTTTTTGCAATTTGTATGGTTATATCAGGTTCTTTTTCGGACTTCCTCGTTTCTTACTCGGTCCCTTCTGCTTATTCCCAGCATCGCTCTCTCTATCGCTCTTTGCGCTATTTCGAGCTTGTTGATAGTATACCTTGTTAGGGTTAGGGTCTCCGCACTGTATGTGATAACTGGCATTGTGCATTGCTCGAACACTTTTCATTTCAGACGCATGGCTATATCGCTTCTTAGTACGTTTTTCATTTTACCGATGGCTGCCCAACCTAGTCCGATTCGACGTTGGATTTCGCGAGATTGCTTGTCTCTCTATATTATTAATCCATGACCTAGGTATTTATATTTGAATACCTGCTCGATCTCCATTCCGTCTGCTGTCTTTAGGTTTCCATTGGGGACTAAGTTGGTCATGAATTCCGTTTTCGTGAAGTTGATGTTTAGGCCGACAGTTTTTGAAGCTGCTCCGAGTTCATCTAGCATCAGTTTAGCATCTTTGAGGTTATCAGTTATGATAACAATGTCACGAAGCGGAGGTGACTGAGGTATTCGCCTTCAATATTGATACCCTTGTCTTTATACCTAAATTATATAGACGTTGACTCTCTTTACCTCCACGCCCACTTTTTGGGGCGTTTTTGCTTTATCAAAAAAAATTTATTTTGTTTTCTAAAATTTATTTACGCTGATGGTCCAAACTTACGGTGTATGAAATCTCATCACAATCCATGAATTTTGGTTAGAAATATTGACAGCCACGCCCACTTTCTTTTAAAAAAGAAGTCGTAGCAACGGTTTTACCTATTAAATCTCTTATAAGTCGCGGAAATATTCTCTGAGTGAATTTGGGTTGAAAAGTTGACAACGCCATTTTATTAGGGATGGGTTAGAAAATCAGGGCTAGGTAATCTACACGATCCGCTCCAGACGGATTTTATTTTTAATTTTACTTTTCTTATTCTTGCACAAGAAAGTGGAAGTACTATAGAGAAGGGCTCCCTAAAGGTCCATAAAACATCCGTCTGAGTTCCTTCATGGTTCGTCAATTTTCGGTGATTCGTTTCAATCAAAAACAGTTGACTAGTGTCTCAAGCCACCATCAAATAAAATTCCCCACCACTGCTGTATATTAAATCTCTCTCTTGTTTACTTCTTAAAATTACAAATAAATACAATAAAACCTTACGTATGCTACAAAATTCACTTAAAAAATTTGTCAAATTCACGTTATTCTCTGAATTGCAGTTCTCGGCGATGTACTCATTTCGGTCGACTCGGATCCCGCTGAGTCTGAGGAGGCACACGAACGTTCAAACAAACTGGGACTACTCACACAGAACTCCAAGTCGAGGGGGTCTAACATTTCTTCCGGGCTACTAGTCCTTTCGTCCACTCGATAGTCCTTTAGCTGTCGCGGCAGACTGTTGCGGCAGAGCAGTTGTGAGCTTGTTGCCACCCCCTGCATTTGTTCCTGTACCTGCTGGCCCCACAGCGCTATTGCTCGGTCGCGGTTGAGGGCGGCTATCCGTTGTCGGGCGACTGCCAGTGACCGGGGTGATTCCTGCACTGGTAGTGGCCGGTAATGGCGGACTAGATTTTGGCTGTTCTGGTTGTTCGATTTCGGCTGCTGGTGACTTTTCGATGTCAGCTGGAAGTGTCGACTCGTACTCGGATTGATAGGGCTGATCGTAGTCCTGAGCTCCATAGTCTCCGTATTGGTTGGTATCATACTGTTGTTGACCGCCGTCGTATTGATCGAGAGCGGTTCCCTCATATGCCTGAGTTCCATCGTATTGAGTATCGTAGGTTGGATCGTAACCGGTTCCAGTGTAGGGCTGTTGATCGTATCCTTCGTAAGCGGAGTAGTCTGTTGTGTAGTCTGTTGCGGGGTTAGATGGTTCGGTGGCATAGGGTTCACTGGTTGTTTGGCCACCGACTTGGTAGTCATCTTTATCGTACTGCTTGGCGTCTGTAGAGAGGGGTTTGGTTGATTGATCATCAACGGGAGATTTGATGGTGTAATCGCTTGTGGATAGGTCATTTCCTCCATTGCGATGTTTCTCTCCTTCGCCGAGACTATCCTTTCGGTTCTCGTCGTCGCCATAGTCATAGCTACCAAGGGTTGACTCGTAGTTCGTTGTTGATCGGGGCTCAGTGAAGGATTTCTTTGACTCGTTATTGATGAGGTCTTCCGATGCTGCTTTTCCGAGATTAAGGGAAGTGTCGTAGCTGTAGGGTGAGGGCTTTTTTGTGATTGGAGATGATATAATTCCGGTGTCCAGAGGGACTCGGCTTTCGGTGCTATAGGAAGGTTTGTACTCATGTGTTGCTGAAAGTGGAAGAAAAGTGGTTAATAAAGTGAAAAATGTAATTATAGTGAAAAAGTGGAGAGTAAGTGGATAAAGTGTGGCATTAGTGGAAGAATGATTGGCGGAAGGGTCACGACTGGTTTTTAGCTCATTCGAATTTTAAGAGGAGTGGGTAAAATATTGAAGTTGGGTATACAGATGTGATTTATGCCCGAATATTCAGAAACAAGACTGGGTTTGAATCAAATATCAAAAGAAAGTACTCGAAGAATATCCTTGAAGTTGAATGTAAGGTACGAGACATTTTCACTTTTGAAACCAGGCGGCCACGAAGAACCAGAAAAGGCATCTATGTCGGGAATAAGAAGATTAACAGCCATTTATGCTGCTGCTAGGTTTGAAACTTTACATCCCACCTGCCCAAAATGCGCAAAAACAAGGTGACGTTGCAGACCGCCAGTTATATAAGGTATATAAACCAGAAAAGGTCTGCTATCTTTAAATAAGTGTTCTGTGATGTTGTGTTCTTCCCCACTTTCTATACATTTACCTGTAGTTGCAGGTGGTAAACTCTTATAAGTTGGCGGTGTGATTTCAATTTTACCAATACGATCATTATTTATCACTCTATTCGTTAAATATTCTACATTCGATTGTAGAGAGGATATCTCCGTCCTTTTGACAGCACAAAAAAAGAATTAAAAGCAGAAGAAAAGAAAGAAGAAAAAAGAGGAAGAAAAGAAAAGGAGAAGAAATTAGTAAAATCAATCATTCCATACACTACCTGCTGAGTTTGTGATTTAGTAGATTGCTCTCCTCGACAAGATTCTACATCACTAACATCACTCGATCGTCGAACGCTGCTTAGGTTCAGTTCTTTGTAACTCGCCCAGATTTGCCTCAATCGTTCCATTAGCATCTCATTCGTTTGACGCAACTGCGCCTTCTCATCGCTATAAATTCGTTAAATGAAAAAAGAAACTTATAACTCTTGTCGAGAAAAGCAATACAGATCTAGTGCCTAAGAAAATACAGAAGAAAACAAATTGTTAACCACCCAATCAAGTCAAATTGTTGCTACTGATCGCCTTCGTCCTCCGCGGTCTTCTTGATTTTTGGTTTATTCCGCGGTACTAGCCGAACACTCACATCGATTTTAACCGGTGGCCGGCTGCTTTTTGCTTTCGTCACCTTTTCCTCAGATTCCTTTCCAGTTTCAATGACCTTTTCCACTGCCGTGTATTTGGCGCCCAACGGGGGACTCACCTCCGTCGTTGCCTTTGTTTTCGAAATTTCACTTTGTGGCTTGTGCTCTGGTACTGATGTGAAAAAACGCGAAGCATAATCACATTCACTGCAGCCATCTTCATTGTCTAGAACAAAGCGCTGTTGCACCCATGGCAACAGGCCCGTACTTTCGATGCAATTCGCACAGGATGGCTCCATGCAGTGAATCTCATTGTATAGGTCCGCTCGTGTTGTGGTTGTTGTCTCTACTGTTGCCTTGCATGCAGGTTTAATGCGTTTTCTATTTATGTGCTTTTCTAATAGTGGCGTAGATGAGAATGAATTATGTTTGCTTGTGGTTGTGGTTGTAATAATGGAGGATGGTTGTGGTGCTATATGAGACGAAAAGCAGCCACTTTGGCAATTACAATCCGTTGTTTGTTCAGCCCGATTCCGAGAAACGTACTCTTTTGCGATTCCGGGCGGGTTCAAGAGTCCTTTAATTGAGTGTGGGCGGAAGAAAAAAGAATTCAAGAAGGAGAGGGAAAACCAAAAATCAAGGTGTTAATCCATCATCGGAAGCAGACATAAGCTTTAAGGGAAGAGCGGCGTTTTTAAAGTGGGTTTTGCTGTTTTGGTAACACACACACACACACACAACACACAATGGCGTTTTAAAGTGTTTTTTTTTTTTTTTTTTTAAGAATATAGGTACACAAAGAAGAAGAAAAAAAAAGATATTTACTTATGCTTTAGTGTGGTGTCCTCTAGTTTTTTGGTTAAAGTTTTACACTCGGTAGTCAGTTTATCCATGAGTTGCTTCTGGCTTTGTATCATTTCTTCAAGTTCGACTACAGTGTCGGCTAAAATAGATACACACAGACACACATACATTGTGGTTAATGTTAGTGGTTTGTATTTTGTATTTTTAACAAGAAATTATCATCCATTACGCTTTTTTTTTTAACAAAACAAAGCTCTACCGCTCATGGATAAACTATTGACTGCTAAATGTTTTTTTTTTTTTTTTTTCTTGTGGAAAATGCCCACTGAATTCTTATTTTTTTTTTTTAGTTTAAAACCCGGGACCAATTAAGCGATTTTATGAACATCAATAGCTTACCCCGAGGGTACACAAACATATATTGTTTCAAGTAAATGCTAGAAAAGCCATGATAGAAAGTGCATGCTAGATGAAGTGCAGGTCTAGAAAACGTGCTTGATGTACGTATAAAGAAGTACCTATATGAGAAAGTGATGTGTGAAATGAAAGTGACAAAGTTAAAACAAGAGTAGCATATGTAGTTTAAAAAATACTGCAGTCAAATGTACATGAATATAAGTAAGAAGGGTCTCTTTGAGTGGACGGACCATCTCTTTCAATAAAGGGCGTTCAAGCGTCGACAATAAGTGTCTGTCTATCAGCTCCTACTTTCACCTACACGAGGTAAACCCTGGGTGCCAAATATCTTGACCCGAGATCGGATCTCAACCTCTTTGGATAATAGTTGGAGGCAGTAATCGAAAGAGGAGTAAACTTTCAGTCCAAAAAGCAAGTAGGCCTAAAAGTGTACTTCGGGCGAGAAAGATAAAATACAAATTTCAGTAATCTCAGATAATCAGATAAACCTACTTTACCAAGAGATGGGTCGTAAGCCGACCAATTTGAACCAATGCCAGCAAATATTTCAAGTCCTTTATCTGAACAAACAAAGAAAGTACGTACTATGCCTTCCAACCAACCAACGAAACCAAAATCAAACAAAAAACCTACGAATGGTCTAAATGCAAAAATCCAAACAGGACTCATAGATGTTTTTTTAGAGGTTTGTTTTTTTGACTTGGCAATACTTTTTCCAGTGACAGCCAATTTGACAGCTGACAGCTGATTTATGCTCACTTTGGTTTCTCATTTCACCATGAATAGACTTACACCAGAACAACCTCTGCAAATTGTGTAAATTTATTTCGAAAATCGTAGTTCAGTTCACGAAAATTACCGTGCGAACGGAAGAAGCTGTTGCTGCTGTGCAGCGTAGTATTCACCATCATGCACAACAATTTGAGCCGTGTTCATCCACTTTATGGAAGATTTTGCTTACAAGATCCAGCCCGTGCAAGAATTGAAGCCGCTTGACAATCGTGTGCGTCATACGTTCGGTGAATGGAAAACGAGATTGCTCTTGATCCTCATTTTCACCACAAAATTCTGTTCAGCGATGAGGCTCATTTTTGGTTGAATGGCTACGTCAACAAACAAAATTGCCGCATTTGGAGTGAAGAAAATCCACACGCCATTATTACGACGCCATTAGATCCCTAGAAAGTCACTCTTTGGTGTGCTTTATGGGCTGGTGTAATCATTGGTGCATATTTCTTCAAAAGTGATACCGGCCAGAACATTGCAGTCAAGGGAGAGCGTTATAGATCCATAATTACTAACTTTTTCGTTCACCAATTGATATGTAAAGGATATGTAAAGGTATGTATGGTCTACACCGATAAACCAGAGACAATGGACAACTTGGAAACCAACATTCGCCGCTTTATTGCCGATTACGGACCCAGCTGCTTAGAAATTGGACTTCCAGAGTGCGCTTTATTCGAGCCAACCACGGCGCCCTTATATAGGTATACTCATTAGGGAACATAAGCCAAGCATATTAAAACGCATACGGATATTGTTAACAACGAAAACACATTTGCTGCACTTGTCAACATGCAAGAAGAAACCCGAGCAACTTCTGCATCCATAACAAACTCTCAAGCCTCCTCTATTTATTTGCGGGAAAAAATAACGAAGCCCGTATTTCTAGCATCAAGCAGCTGATTGCCAAAGGTACTGAAAATAAAATTCAAATATATAATGAAAAAAACCTCCCGGCAAATCGTATCGAAATTTGAAAAAAAGGGAAAAAGCTATTACACCTACAACTCAAAAGCAGCAAGGAAATAGATGTCGTTCTAAAAGGCATCGAACCGGTGCATCCTTTCGAAATCAAGAAGACACTGAAGGTTTTGAAGCCAAGTCGGTTCCACAACCACTTTATCGTGTAGAACTTGAACCATCTACAAATAGGCCCAAAAAAGTTCATAGCATCTACAACCTACGATACCTTATTTACAGGAAAATCTCTGTTGAAGAATCACGCAAGAGAGGAGGACCAGTTCAATGTCAAAATTGCCAGGAATTTGGTCACACCAAGGCCTAATGCAAACTCCCTGCTATTTGTGTCAACTGCGGAGACCTACAGGGAACATCTGTCTGCAAGGCGGGCAAGAATGACGTCAACGCAAAAAAGGGCAGTAACTGAGAAGGAACCCATACTGCAATCAAAAGTAGACTGCTATCGAGATTAAAGACTTTGTACAGACAGTTTACTGACAGACAAAACTCGGAGGTTAGGACGCTGAAGTCGTTGATTAATCTGGGAAAATTGCAGACATTCTCAAAATTTGTATTGGAACAATAAAATTCTGACTGTAAAAACCAACAATCCGAGTATGTTCCCGCAATAAAATAAAGTTTTCCAGAGGAACAATCAAAACGGCCTTCCATGTCTTAAGATCTGCCAAACGACGAAATATAGATCCAGGTAATGCAGTAAAGAATGACAACTTCTTTGTGATGGAAGATTCGCAGGAGAAAGTAGAGGCTATAGGAGCGACTTTCCAGAAAGTGTACTAGGTGAATGATAGCATTTGCCCGAACCACGACCTGGAAAATAGCGTCTTTGTGCACAACTCCTACCTTCGAAATGGTATAGAGCACTGGTGATCCGAGAACATAGATTTTACAGAGTTCAATGATGATAACATAGCAAATAATGCCATCGCCGATGAAAGGGTACATCCCCCATACATATCGAAGGTGGAGCTCCAAGAGATCTTCGACTCATTGCGAAGGAAGAAATCTGTGGGAATCGACGGACTATCGAACATTGTACTTCGACATATTCCTCTAGAAGCGACGGATATTTACAATACTCTGTTTTCCAATGCACTGAATAATGCATATTATTCAGCGCATTGGAAAACAGCAGTGATACAGCCCATGTCCTTAGTCTCCTTCCGAGCATCAGCAAGGTATTCGAATAAGCTACGACTGGTAATGATTATGTGTGACGAGAGTGGTAACAAAAAATATATAAAATATTATTTATTTCAATTCCATAAAATCTCAAACGAAGTCGAAGGAAGTGTGGTACTACAAATGCCATTCTCCCATTACCATAACGATATGGGTGACAGAAATCGTTACACATAATTGCAATTTAGCACTTACGATAGCTAGGTAACGAGAATCGTCAAATATAATAAGGTCCCTGGAAATCAATTGTGCATCTGCGTTACAATATTGTTCCTTATGCACGGAAGTCAATTCATCACTAAGTTTCATTTGTGGAACAGCCATTTTGGTAAATAGGCCTTTCGAATACAGGGTGGCAATTTTAAACGAAATAAAACGCCTAAAACTTTTAAAAGTTTAGGGATATCGAAAAGTATGTACATACGAGTATACAAGGTGGCTTTTAGCGGATATGTGCTAGTTTTACAGAGCGTGACTAGATATGTTTTGTATTTGTCAGGTGTTACTATTTATTTATTTATTTATTTCCGAGCAAAATATACTTTTAATTGTGAAAAACTGGAAAGCGTATTCAATAATAACTTTAATTTCAGATCGAACACACTTTTATTTCAGGTCAAAATACAAAACGAAAGTCTTCAAATAATTGTTACTTTTGCCCTAAAAACTGAAAGTCACAAGATAATTATTGCGGCTGAATGAAAGCCACGAAATGATTTGTATTTCTGACTTAAAAATTAAAAGCCTAAGTCTAACTTATATGTGATAAGTTTCATTACAAAAGTATTCAGATAATTGTTACAGTCTGACTTTTTTCGTATAAATCATAGCAGTTACACACACTCCCTAGAAAATATAGTAACGTTGTAAGGAATGGAAAGTGTAATGGCCACCTTTGTCCCTTCAAAAATCAATATTTTTGGGGCGCATAAATATTTGCACCCTGTCTAGCAACAGAGTATACATATACTGGTAAAATGGAGGGAAACAAATTTAAGGTTCTTACTAGAGTCGATTTCTATTAAGGACGACAGAAAGGATTTTGGTGGACCATATGGAGAGAACAGAGCTAAAAATACATCCTCTTAATGGTAAAACTAGAAAATTAGACAGAAACATCGCACATGTTTAGTATAAATGTGTACGTAAATATGCACACTTTAAAAACAACTTAAATATTTAATGTTAATTTTAATTATTTTTAATGCGATCACTTTAAGTTTGTCATGGATGTTAACTCCAAAATTCCATTTCTTACTTGTATTGGGATCCTGAAATTGTTCAATCTCGAAATTTTGATCAAACACTACTATGATAGAGAAACTCTATAAAGAAGGTCTCTCAATTCTGCCTGTCTGCCTGTCTGTCTATCTGTACGCATGACTGCAGCCTAAATACCTGAACGTATCTTCTTCAAACTTCATATCTGAGATCAGTAGAGTCACAATTCCAGGCAAATTCGGAATTTACAGTCTAACCCAAAAATTAACGGTTCGGCCGATTTTAAAAGAAATCGATTTTTTCGAAAACGGCTCAAAAGATTCTGATCCCATTTCATATTTGAGTTATAGTGGATATATGCTATCAGATGGCGTACTGAATTGTTTTAAGGCAGCTGCCGAGAACTACAAAATTCCTCGAACTACCTTACAAAGGTTCATAAAAAAAACAGATCTAAACCTCAACCTTCTACTTGTTGTAACAAATGTGGGACATTTTAAACCTGTTTCTTCGGTGGATCACGAAAAGGAATTAGCCGAATATTTTAAGGATATGGAAGGGTGTCTGTTTGGCTTTTCCATGAAGGAATTCCGAGAACTAGCGTATAAACTAGCCGAAAAAAATGAATTAGCCATAAATTTTGACGCTAAAACACGCATGGCTGGAGAAGATTAAGAAAACCGGAAGCAGTATCTGCAGCTCGGGCTATGGGGTTTAACCGCGTCGCTGTCGAAAACTTTTTTCAACTGCTGGAAGAGTGCATCGGAGGTTTTTTTTTTCAAATAGGATATTCAACGTTGACGGTCGCGAAGAGTCTCGGGACAATTTTGGCAACAAAAGGGAGGAAACAAGTAGGATCACTTTCTTCATCGGAGCGAAGACAGCTTCTTACCGTGGAAATTTGCATGAGCGCTGATGGTTCGAGCATGCCACCAATGTTTATTTTCACTCGAAAAAGAGTGAATGTCGAGCACATGGATGGAACAACCCCTAATTCATTGGGAGAGTGTAACCAAACTGGTTGGAATACCAGAAAATTGATTTTAAGTGGTTCAAAAGGTTTATTTAATGGTCGCGGGCAACAATAGATCAACCGGTTTTATTACTTTTAGATGGACATGCAAGACACGTTAAAGGCATTGAAGTCATAGATGCTGTGTTTCCCACCACATTGCACTCATCAATTGCAATCCTTGGATGTTACTTTTATGAATTCCCTGTTCATATTATGGAAATGAAGTAAAAAAAATAGCTCAAACAACACCCTGCAAGAACAATTACCCACTATCAGTTAGGACAGTTGTTCGGTAAAGATTATTTAAGAGCTGCCACAATGTCAGTCGCCATAAACGGCATTCAAAAGACTGGAATATGGCCGGTTAATCCAAATGTATTCGAAGACCATGACTTTTTGCCATGACAAATGGGGAGGAGTTTCTGCTTTACCACCGATCCACTGATGTTATCTCCAAACCCTGTTTTCGAAACGAATCATTCCACAATGTCTCCCCAAAATTCCATTAGTCTGAGACCAATGGATTCATTCAGGGATGATATCCCTAGAGCCCGCTTTGACAAATGACCACGCGCAAACGTCATCAACTTCTTTCCAAAAGTTTTCCCCATCTCATATTGCAGCTGTTCCCAAAGCACCATCAAAAAATAAAGAGTTTCTAAGCGCTGGGGAAAGACTGCTGAAATCACAAACTCTATTTACAAAGCACAGCTTGAGGCTGAATCCACCAAGTCCAAGCCCCTTACTTTGAAAAAGAAAAAAACCAACACAAAACAAAATGACCAGGAAGGAAGAATCTTCATCAGAAAGCATGGAGGACGAGGAGTGTCTATTTTTGCACCTGCTAGCACACTCTCAGACGACATATCCAAAGAAAGCGGACAGCAATCATGAAGGTTAATCTTCTAGGTTTCCTACAAATCGAGATTTCGTAAAACAATATCATAAACCTTTCAAGTAGCATATCCTGTTATGAAAATTAGCGAAACTGACTAGCGTTGGCTCAGAAACTAGCACCTAGCGATTAGACCTACGGTAGTGAACCCAACAGGCAACTTACCTATAAGAATGCCGCCTGTGAAATGGGTTCAGAGAATCAAAGCCAGGAAGCAAGGTTGCCCCAATACACGCTGTTACTAAGTGAGATCCTAGCTATAGGCAGCACTAAGTTCATTGGATCATTGCTGCATGGCGACTCCAATGAGGAGGAGTTTTTTTTTATAATATGCACGCGCCGAAGGGGATATGAATACCCTTAAACTGTCACAGGGCACGGGAGTTTAAGAAAGGGGGAAGAGGAACAGACGAGGAGCCTGAGCACTTTGGCTTTAAATGTTTGAAGGTTGTAGACCAGATATGGGCGTTATATTCCAGCTTAAGGCGAATGAATGCCTTATAAATTGAGGCCAGATCAGACGGGGTAAAATATTTCTTGCACCGTTTAAGGAATCCTAGACATATTGCAGCATTTTTGGCGACGTCGAATATGTGATCGTTCCATCGAAGATGATAATGGTTGAGAGTTTTGGTTTCACTTGAGAAACAGAAGACAGCATTGTGTTTTGGAAGCATTAAATTCCACTCTGTTGGTTGGTCCAGGTCGGAATTTAATGTGTTAAACATATGAAAAACTGAGAGTACTGTGATCAGCGAAGGAATGCATTGAATTAAAAGTTGCAGACAAGAGATCATTTATAAAAATAAGAAAGAGAGTCGGACACAAAACAGAGCCTTGGGGAACACCAACATTTGTTTGCTGAATTGCAGACTTGAAGCCGAAGAAAGGCAGATCGTCACCAGATTTTAAATTCTAAAGAATCGCCCTAAAATTCCGAAGACAAACACCTAATACATATTGAACACTATAGCGGGGCTATCTTGGCACTACTACAAAGTTTCCTAATTGACAAGCAAATTAAATTTTAGCTTATGCTAGCTAAGAACGCAAGACCTCTCTACACTATGGTGTAATTCTAAAATACTGCTGGGATACTTTACTGCAGTTAAGTTAGTCTAATAAAAGTTAAAAAACTACGTGCAAGACAATCACTATCTAAGGTGCCCACACCAAGCATTCCCAACACTTGCCAACTCACCATGTTTATCTTGTATTTCGGAAATTCTTTTATCTAGATCCTTTTTAGTCGGGCGAATTTCGTTTTTCATTTCGCCATACGCCAACTATAAAACAGTATCCGTTATAAAAATAAAATTCGCTCATATACACATCATAGAAACTCACCTCCTTTTCCAAGTTAGAGATTTCATCATTCAATCGCAACACCTCTCTCTTCGAATGTAACAAATCGGCATCGGCTCGATCCAAACGCTGTCGCAGCGAATTTATCTCTGCAGTTAACCGAGATGCTTCCACTTTACCCTGTCGATCAGAGCGGTCCAGCTGTAACCGTAACGAAGTGATCTCCTGCTCCAGTGACTGTTTCTCCGCACTCACTTGAGCGATATCCGATAGGAAAGTACTTCGATTTGATTTTAGTTCCATTTTCAGTTCATCAATCTGGGCGTTCCTTTGAGATAAATCTCGTTTCAAGTCCGATTCAAGTCTCTTTTGCCTTTCCAAGTCCAACTGCAGTTTCGTCACCTGTTCCCATTGAGTCGATAAATCTCCACCCAACTGATCAACCTGATTATTGTAACGACGTTCAGCATTTGCCCGCTCATCAGATATTCGTCGTGCCATTTCGTGTTGAAGCTCTCGCACACGTTCATGCTGTCGATCGAGCTCATCGCGCAGGTGCTTTATTTCCAACTCGGACTGAGAACGTTCCATTTGAACCAAGTCATTTAGGTAACGCTTGGAAGTGCCATAGGCATTTGAAGATTTCATTTCGTCCATGGTCTTCTGAAGCTGTCGGATCGTCTCTTCCATAGAGATCTTGTCCATTTGGAGGTTTTCTATCTGCTTCCGGTGCGCATCACAGTTGAGAGAGCTGGAGCTGGTGCTACCGATTCCAAGAGCCAACTTTCGCTTCAAATCCTCATTTTCACTACGAACTTTACGAAGATCTATGTTGGCTTGAGTAAGCTCGGCTTCCAGTTCGCTTATTTTTGACTCGTAGACAATACTCGGTCCTCCGGAGTATCTTGGAGTGGGTTTCTCTCTCTTCTTTGGCGATTTGCAGTATCGTAGGTTGTCTTCGCTTTCGGATGATCCACTTGCTTTCTCGCCCATGGCGGCCAACTCAGACCTGGCATTGTCAGTTAGAGCCTCGTTCTCACTAATCACATCTTTCACCTTGCCAAGCAAATTCGAAAGTTCATTCTAGAAGGGATAACGTCATATAGAACTTAGTGTAAATGTATAACTAACTCACCCTGCAAAATTTGGACTCCTTTTCGAGTTGCTCGATGTAGTCCTCTTGCTTTTCGATGAAATTGAAAATCTCCGCTGGAGCCTGAACAATCTCTGCCGCTGGCTGTGCCGATGATACCACATAATCCTGAATGGGAGTCGGAGTGTAATGTGTGGTAGTTGACAGATTCTCCTTCGATACGGAAGATGGTTGAAAACTTTTATACTTGCGGTATGAAGTCCTTGGAGTCTTGTAGCTCGGCGACAAGTACTTCGATATCTCCGACATTACCGGACGTTCCACTACCTACACAAAATTATATTTTGGTCGAAAATTCAAACTGCTTAGATACACTCCTACCGAAAGGTTATCCGAAAAATTATCCGAATCATCGTTCATATTCCTTAGATACGAGGAGGTGGCCTTCGATGGAGCATACGAATCGGCTAACATCAACTTTAAACGCCCCACAGCTTCATTGTATGCATAGTTGGTGTAGTCCATCGTTTTTGTCTTCTTTGAGATATTTTTTGATGCCTTCATTGGGATGATTCTGTAGGAGGAGAAGACAGTTATCTATGATAGATTATGTCAGGACACCATTCTATGATATTCCACGTTTGCCATGCAACTTCAGTAGTATTTTGTTGTGACCCAAACCAAATGCTAAACCAGACTAAACACAAACTCAGAAATGAGAAAGTGAAAAGAAAACTATAGGGTTGTTCGGGGTAACGTCGATATGGTAAACACAATCGGTTCCGGTTGGTTGACCAACAATTTTTGGTATTCACTAGGGTTGATTGTTGAAGGGAAGTTTTTTTTTTATTGCCATGTCGTACAATAATTATTAAATGTGTCACTAATGCATCCTTTTGAGAAAGCTAATAGCTATGAGTTTTAGCAGAAAGGGAAAGGATTTGAGGATTCAATGACCTTTTGAAGTTGATTTTTTTTTTTAAACGATTTTTTCTTCAATACCTTTCTGAGCTGTGTACAAAGTCCGTTTGGTGCTTGCGCATTGCCTATCAAGGATACAATACTCAAGGAAATTCACCGTCAAAGCGGTGTAATCTCATAAAATTGTTACCGTTCAAAGCAATAGTTTCCCAGAAACTTGTTGGAGACTGAATATCATCCTCCAACATCAAATGCAGAGAAAATCTCAAATCAGTATATAAACGGCATGACAACCATAGCAACAGATATACTCGTTATCCAGTCAAACTACGAAGAAAAGGGGGCGTACCCCGTACAGGTATTTTTATTTAATTTGGTCCTTTATACAGTTATCCACAAAAGTCTGTGTACAGCGACGAAACTTTGGAAAACAGAGCCGTTGTGGCCAAATAGTAAATTCAGTCAAAATTAATTCAGAAAATGGCAAATAAAGAATTAAGTGTGTGTGAGAGGTAGTTGATACTTGATTTCTATATTCAGCAGCAAAAGTCGTACTCTCAAATATCCGAAATTACTTCAAGAACCCGGTCAACAATCCAGAGTACAATAAGCCGCTTTAGGGATGAATTAGGGCGATCAAGCGGATTGTGGACCAGGAGCCCTTCATTAGCGCTCAGAAGATAAGTGCGCATATCGAAATGCACAATAACACCATAATGCATCCAGAAACAGTAAGAAGGGTCATCGGCGATTTGGGATTTAAATAGTGCACACCCAGAAAAAAACAACGTCTCACGTTCGCTAAGACTTCTGGCGCAAGGTTATATTCTCGGACGAGTCAAAATATAATATTTTTGGTTCGGACGGCCGCTTAAGAGTCCGGCGTCTTGCGCTAGGAATGGGCTTTCAGTTAATCCTCTCAAAACCGAAGTGGTTCTCTTTACGGGAAGGAGGAAATTGACTGGTCTGACTCAGCCAGTGCTAAAAGGCGTCACTATCGAATTCTCTAAGGAAGCCAAATATTTAGGAGTAATCTTAGATAGCAAGCTTCTTTGGACGAAACATGTCGAGCTGAAAACTTCCAAAGGTCTGTCAGTTTTTCGGCAATGCAAAGGTGTTTTCGGCAAAACATGGGGCTTGTCGCCAAGGAAAGTCCTTTGGATCTACACGGCAATGATAAGACCTTTCCTCTCATATGCGTCAGTTGTTTGGTGGAATAAGCTCTCACGTAAATACGTTACTGCTGCTTTCGCCAAACTCCAAAGAACGGTCTGTCTCGGCTGCTTGGGAGCTTTCCCCAGTACGCCTGGCTCTGCTCTAGACGCCTTAATGAACCTCCTACCCCTTCCTTCCGAAATAGTTCGAGAATGCAAAACATCCTTGAATTCGGTCGGAAGGCTGAACTCACTGAATCTTGTTTGAGTCCCAGGGCACAAAGGGATAACAGGAAATGAGATCTCTGACGAGCTTGCTAGACAAGGCTCAGAAGAGAATTTCTCAGGACCTGAACCCACGTTGGGTTTGCCAGCGTCCTCGGTTAGGGCTTCCATTGACGACTGGGTTTTCAGTGAACACAATCGAAGGTGGCATGACTCTCCAGAATGCAGGCAGACTAAACGAATGGTCCCCGTCATCTGTAAGAAATCCGCGGCTTTCTTGCTATCCCTTAGCAGGAAAGACTGCAGACAACTTACTGGCGCTCTTACGGGCCTCTTCGCCTTTGCCAAGCACCTCCATGTGCTAGGTTTGAGCGCTACCCCCGTCTGCGACTCCTGTGGAGACGGCGATGACACTGCGGAACACTTCCTATGTGATTGTCCTGCCTTTGCTCGAATCAGGTGGCAGATTTTCGGTGCTGATGTGGTGAGTGCTGATGACCTAAGCTCTTCACTGAAGCGGCTACTCGTCTTTTTACAAAAGACGAACAAAACACATTAAAATGGGATTCTCTGCCTGGTTGTACAATGGACCTGTTTTTGAGTCTGAGTGCTCCAGTAGGGTGTACCCGCCCCGACAAAAAAAAAAAAAAAAAAGAGTCTGGCGACGTCCAAACAATGCACTAAATCCCAAGTATACCATCAAGACTGTGAAACATGAAGGTGGAGTTTTGATGGTATTGGGCTGTATGTCTGCATCGGGGGTCGGAAAGTTAGAAATAATAGAAGGAACAATGGACCAGTACACCTACATTGATATCCTCAAGAAAAATCTGAAAGACAGTGCTGGAATGCTGGGAGTTTCGGATGATTTTTACTTCCAGTCTCTTCCAAACGGAACGCTATCTGGGTCGAGATGAGTGCAGACATTCCAAAAACCAATCTTTGTCCGAATATAATAGCCAAGAGTCGTCATCTTTGAATCAGTCCTTATCCGAAGCATGGTCGGTTTCGTTATCAATAGAATTTCAATAATGCAGAATGGTAGCCCTCGTTACCTAAACTAAAGAACTCTAGCTAATTGTCACTTGCAATTTTAGCCTACTTGGGAAAGGCTTTGCACTTATACAGCGTGCGCTTTAGGTCGGTATGTGAATATTAAATAACTTTAAAAGAAAAACAACCGATTTCAATTAAATGAGGTATTTTTATTTAATTTGGTCCTTTACAATTTATTTGGACTAGTTTTTGAATACAACATCAATCAAGTGGCCGCCTCTATTGACCAAAGCAAAATGTGCCCTTTTTGCTGCGTTTTCCATCACTTTTTCGAGCATCTAGGGAGGTATGGCGATGATCTGAACGAATGTTTGCCTTGAGCTCGTCAATGGTCTGAGGCTTGCTGGCGTACACTTTATAATGAGCCAACATCCACCGATATCGATTCCCATCGACTGTTTCGCCTCCGCTGAAGAAAACGGCCCAATGATGGTTTTGGTGCAATCGCCGGCCCAAACAGTCACTTTTTGGTAATGCAATGGTGTTTCAAAGATCTTGTGTGGATTCTCTATTCCCCAAACGCGGCAATTTTGCTTGTTGACGACTTTGCTTCCAAAAATCAGGTTTAGTGTCAACCATTCGATCGACTGTTTGACCGTATTCCAAGCGATATAGATGGTCTGTCGGCAATATTCTTTGAGTCAATTGTACTTTATAGGGTGGTTGCAGGGTGGTTCCACTGACGCCAAAATGCTGAGCGCGGTGACGATACGACACATATGGGTTCTCGGCAACACTCTCTCTTACTGCTTCAACCAGTTCATTGGAACGTCTTGGGCGTTGATGAACTGCATGTCGATGATCTCCCACTGTCCCGTGCTCAACAAAATTCAACACCAAATGACGAACAGTTTTGTCAGACGGTGCTTGTTGGCCACGATATTTTCGACGATATGCACGTTGAGTTAACACAACTGAACGACTATTTTCAATATACAGCGTCACTATTTCGGCGCATTGTTTCGGTGTGAAGCGATTCATGGTTAAAATTGTCCTGATTTGACGTTTCAAAAATATGTCTACTCAAGTCAATCGGTTGATAAATGTCAAAGTTATTCAATGTTTACATACCGACAAAGAAGATGGCACACCCACCTGTAGTGTCTTCAAATCGGCCAATATTTTTCTTAGAAGTTCTTAAAAGAATGTACGAAATAAAATTATCGAAATTTCGCGCAAGAATTTCAAGGGAGCAAACGTATTCTCTGGGTCGTTGAATACGACCAGAAGTTGAATTTATAATTCGGATTCGGACTCAACGATCTAGAAACCACTTTTGGTAATTAATTTACTTTAAAACTAGTACGTGGGGAACTGAATTTTCAAAAAAAGAATGTCCCATCGTACGCAGTTGATGCGGGGAATAGTTTTGTTCAAAACCAAATGGTTGATGGCATCGGTAAATCTCTCCGCACAAATATCATAGGTATTTAACTGGTTGTCGCATTGAAATTTTTGACTGTAATGTGAAAAAATAAAAAGAAAATAAAAAAAAAACATGCAAGAACAATTTCATGAGGAAGATTTACTTTGGAGGCCGAAGTTGGCCAAGTAATGCAAAGCCAAGCGTAAAAAATAGAATCAAAAGAGATGGTCAAGCATGAAAGTACTACGTTCCGAAACAATTACAGATCATATATTAGTTCATATTTTACTGCTTTTTTGTAACAGTTATAATACTTTATACTATGCGCACAATATGTATGGAGTAGTAGATGCCATTTTGTCTATGACTCACATTTGTACAATTTTTTCAAAAGACGATATACATTATGTAAAGAAGCCTCGCTGACTTCCGCCCTTTAGATTAAACTTTCCACTACTTTTCGGCATAAATCTAGGGGTAGTTCATAAATAAAGCGTCAAATCTCGTCCTTTAGTTCTGGAATCGTTGGAATACACCTTTTGCTCCACATAACCGCAAAGAAAAAAATCCAACCGCTTGATATCGCAGGATCTTAGTGCTCAATTTTGATAACCGAAACGAGAGATGACATGGCCCGGAAACTTCGTGTGCAATAACTGCATTGTTTCTGGCGCCGTGTGACCGTCTTGCTGAAACCACATGTCTTTCATATTGATATCCTCCAATTGGTGCCAAAAGCAATTTATTATCCTTTCCCGATAATTTTCACCATTGCCTGTTACAGCAGCACTACGAGGATTTTCGAAGAAATACTTCTCAATATTGGTTGTTCGTTAATGGAACATGGATTTTCATCACCATCTGGTGGTGGTTCTCTGACACCCAATCAAAGAAGTCACGACGTGTTCAGGGTCTGCTTGTTTCAATTACTGAGTCAATGCTGGGAACGATGGCGAATGAATTTTGACGGATTGTCATGACCAGTGACAGTGATCGACCACTACGACGGCGCACTTGTCTTTGCACATCTAGCATTGATCTGGTGGATATGTATACCGACATTATTTCACAATACGCGAATCGTGTTGGTTAAATTTTTCCTATTCCGGAGATGGGTTTTAACAATTAAAATGCGCCATTGTCGCGTATACTGCTTTATAATTACAAATATCAATGCTTAGTGTTCACAGATGTCAAATATGAACTGTTGATCTATGACAGAAATACAGTAGCGCCAGATTCAAATTATAACCTCCAATTCATAAGGGCAAGTATTGACTTCCAGGAAATTTTCGATCTCGAGGTTTTGATCAAACTTGACATTACTTTAATAGAGGAACTCAAAATGGTGGTTCCCTCAATTCTGTCTTGTCACGAATACTGTCACTCGATATTTTCGCTACCAGACACTGCGAGGACGCACGGTTCGATCGAATTTTCCATTAATTTCTAAAGCGCGAATCGTGTTGGTTAAATTTTCCCCATTTCGGAGATGGGTTTTAACAATTAAACCGTTCCATAATTACAAGTGCCAATGCTTAGTATTCACAGATGTCAAATATCAGCTGTTTATCTTTGACAGAACCAAAGTAGTGCCAGATTGAAATTGTAAGCTCCAATTCACCCTTTATAAGGGCAAGTATTGGTTTCCTGAAAATGTTCGATCTCGAGATTTTGATCAAACTTGACATTACTATAATAGAGCAACTCAAAATAGTGGGTCTTTCAATTCTGTCTATATGGATTTTCTCCAATCTTCATATCTGCGGTCAATGAGTTCACAATTCGAGACGGAATCAGAATAATGACCGTTTTTGAAAAAAGTCGATTAACTCGAAAACGGCCCTAACAATTTTGATCCAATTTCATATTTGAGTTTAACGATACTTTACTTAATGACCGGTTTTTGAAAATTGGCTCGTTTTCAAATACGACTCGGGCAGTTTTATTCAAAATGGTCCACCAATTTTGGAAAATTTTCAAAATATTTGTGAAGTAATTTTCAAATTGAAAGGTGGCGCAAAAGTAATGACCCTATATGATTTGTTTATGATTTTTGAAAATGGCGTCTCCTGTCATCGTGATATTGACAGTTGTGTAGTGAACAGATGCGAAAAACATTAAACGTAGCACTAAATATTCCATCAGTCTGAACTTCGTCGAAGATTTCCCTGCCGTTCGGCATCTACTGGTCGCATAATTCGACGCCAAGCCGCACGCCTGAAAGAGATTGGCTGAACACGAGATAGGGCAAGGGCTGACAGATCAAGAATAGGCCATTCGACTGGTAATATTGATGCTGTTTGCGAGGATGTAAAAAAGTGTCCAGAAACATGAACGAAATAACGGGCCATTTCCAGGCGGTGTCTGCAGCGTATTTTGGTGAACGACTTAAAGATGTTTCCGTGTAAAATTCAGATGGTGCATCATCTGCTGCCCGCAGAGCACCAAAACCATCTGGAATACAGCCAGCGCATCATAAGCCTCAACAATGAAGAGGACGATTTTCTTTAAAAATTAATTATGAGTGACATATGTCATTTCCATATTTCCGGACATGTCAACAAGTAGAATACTCGCTTTTTGAAAATCCGCGTATTATTCAAAAATCGGCTTTACATCCACTAAAAGTTACTGTTTGGTGCAGCGTCTATGCTGAAAGGCTGATTGGACCCTATTTTTTCGGAAACGCGATAAAAGTCACTGGAGGTCGCTACAGTACAGAACCGTAACCGTGGTTTCAAGAAGACGATGCCACTGCATACACAACGAGCGAGACAATGGATTTAGTGAAGGATACTTTTTCAGGCTGTGCTACTTCCCGTTTTGGCGACTTGCATTGACCCGCAAGACCACCCGATCTGATCATTCCAGAACTAAATCATCTTCAGTAATCAATATCACTAAATTCAAGGTCCAAAGGTTTCTTTAACTTCAACTCTTCAATCGTTTAACTTAAATTAGTGAAACTAGTCTGGTTGTAAAGTCAGTCCGCGGCACTAATCTTGATGGCACCGAACGGTTAGGTAGTTACTCGTAGTTATGATTGTTAGGTAATTACAAATTGGAATCGTGTATGGGCCATTCCTGGAAATAGAAATAAAAGACGTACCCACAGAAGGACAAGTTGGAGAAGGAGAGGTTGAGTATGCCATACATACAATGAAAATTAGAAAAGCCGCCGGATCAGATGAAATAGCCCCGAAACTTATTAAATATGATGGTCCGGAGATACAGAAAATGGTAACTGAACTGTTTCAAAAGGCATGGGAAGAGATTTGGGTCGAATGAAGAGGTCATCGCTGAAACAAACGCTTATTTTGAGGGGCTCGAGAAATCGTATTATTTGGAGGTCATCGAAAAATTGGAGAAACGTTGGATGAAGTGTATAGAGCTAAAAGGAGACTATGTTGAAAAATAAAATGTTTTTATACCGAAAAGAGTGTTCCTTATTTCATTTTTCAGGGAAGGGTTGACCCACCCTCGTATATACCAAATTACTGGAAAAGCGACTTAGGCTAGTAGTGGAAGAAGACCTAGAAGAGGAACAGGTGGCGTTCAGACCGGGTCGACAAACACAAGACCACATCTTCTACATTAACAGCCATCATAGAAAAATGGATTGCTAAGGGGAAAGATATTTTCCTGGCGTTCGTAGGTTTAAAAGCGGCTTTTGATAGTGTGCCAAGACAGCATGTATGGAAGGCACTAAAAACTAAAAATGTCCCGGAGAGACTGATAAACGCTATTAAAAGTGTTTATGACAATCCGATGAGAAAAGTACGACTAGAGGGGGAGAAGTCAGAAGTATTCAAAATATGCTAAGGAGACAGTTTTAGCCCTCTACTGTTCATCCTATTCATGGATGAAATAGGAAAATCGTGTAAGAGGCAAACCAAAATTGGGAACTGGAGACTTCACCCCATCTACTTACAATTTTTATTATATGCAAAAGATATTGTTGTCATTGCAAACAATCCGACGGACTACAACAATCATTGGAGATGTGGTCCAATAATCTGAAGAGAAATGGGGTGGTGTTAAATGTAACTAAGAGCAAAGTAACATGGATCTCTACAGAGGGTAGGTCTACAGAGAATCTGCATATAATATGTGACGGCAGAGATTTAGAGAGAGTTGACTCCTATGAATACCTTGGAACCATTGTTAACTGTAATGGTAAAATAGATCAAGAAGTAATAGCCGAATCAATAAAGTGGGTAAACAAGAGATAAGCTCAAGAACAAAACTCAAACTCTACAACGCAGTTATAGTACCAATAGCACGATACTGTACCGAGTGATTACCACTATTAGATAAACACCTGAGTAAATTCCAGGCGGAGTTCTATCTCCTTTAATATGGCTCCTCGTAGTGGATTGGATCTTGTTAATACTGAAGGACGATGTGGTCATCCTGGTTTCGGGTAAATTTCCTCCAGTCCTAAGCGAAAGACTCAATCTCGCACTACAACTATTGAATAATTGGGTCCGCAGCAAAGGGCTGGGAGTGAACCCATCAAAGACGGAGGTAGTTCTTTTCACTAAGGAGAGATCGACCCCCAAACATCGGTGGTATTGAACTAAGTATCTCAAGTTCAGCTCGATACCTGAGCGTAATTTTAGATTCCAAACTGAACTAGAAGGATAATTCTGCAGAACGCATCAAAAAAGCTAGCGAAGCTTTCTACTTTTGCAAAAAGAGCATTCAGCAACACGTGGGGCTTCAAACCAGCTGTGGTGTACTGGATATACAAAGCGGTCGTAAGACCCATTCTCAAATATGGTTCACTAGTTTGGTGGATGGTTCTTGAGAAGCAATATCAGCTTTCAAACCTCACCAAAATCCAGAGGTCAGCGTGTATCGAAGTCATGGGGTCAATATAACAAAACCAACAGCGGCAAAATGCTCATTTTCATTCAGCAGTCTGGCGGCTAAAACCGCTGTAAGACTGAGAGAAGGCCGATCGTGGTCATCGAGCCTTTACGGCCATGCCTCCATTTTTATCCCGATGCGGAACTATCAGTAGATTGGTGGAAACTGATTTCATGACCCCTACGCTAGCATTTGAAAGGAGATTCAACATAAGAATTCCTGACAGAACACATTAGACGAACCTAAGAACCATGAAGAAAAACGAACTGGTGTTCTATACCGACGGTTCTAAGATGGACGTTGGCACGGGAGCCGAAGTTTATTGTGAGGCCCTAGGAATAAACAACTCCCTTAGAATAAGCGATGACTGCAGCGTCTTTCAGGCCGAAATCATAGCCATCAAACAGGCTGCGGAAATTATACGCGAGAGTAATATCGTTGGTAAAACGATAACTGTCTAAATAGGCAGCCAGGCGGCCATTAAGGCTATGGACTCTGCTGTAATTATATCAAGGCTTGTGAGGACCTGCAAATCACTCTTAAATGGAATATCCAGAGCCAATGCGGTGGCCCTTTGCTGGGTTCCAGGGCATATGGATATCAAAGGAAATGAAAGGGCTGACGAGCTTGCTAGGAAAGTCGGCGCTGCACTTATTGTGGGCCCTCCCTTTGTAGTAACCCCAATCAGTTCCCTACGGAGGAAAATAGAAGATGGATTCATCTGGAAACATGCGCAACAGCCAGGCCGGCCTTTAGCAAGAAGAGATCAACTTCTCTGGTGAAACTTAGTCGTTATAATACACGGGTCGTTTCTGGAATAATTACTTGTCATTGCGCCATTGGAGTTCACGCAGAGCGACTCGTCGTGCTACATAACAACTATTTAGAAGCTGCAGGGACGAAGAAGAAATTAAATCAGTTCGTCACCTGCTGTGTGATTGACCTGCCCTATCCGTTACAAGAATGAGGACTCTCGGAAGTTACTTTTTCTCGGAATTGGAGGACTTACGTAATATAGAGCTTACGGACCTCCTGAGATTTATATCACTATCTGGGTGGTTCTAACAGCGGACTTTTAACGTTTCCAGGGTTAAATGATTGGGCACAATGGACCCGAATTTGTTGGTCTAAGTGAGCAGTGATTCTATTTGTCACATGGCAACAGAAATGAAGTACGTACGAGGGGTCGCGGGGAAAACCAGAAGAGAAGAAGTCAATTCTATAAAAAATCGTGGAGAAACAACTAGAATGGTTCGGACATCTGCAAAGGAAGGACGAGTCAAGAAAAGCCAAACAGGTAATGGAGAGGAGAATGGAGGTCCATTGGAGAAAATGGATATCCCGAGGCTATCCCGACGCTTAACAGCAAGTGGGGATTAAAGAAGAAGAAGAAGAAGGTAATTACAAATATTCTATGTAGACACTTATTTGCCCTATAATAAACGGCTTGGTTTATTACTCTTTTCGGTGTATTGAAGAAAAAGAAGAAAAAGTCGAGTTTTTATTCTCAAAATTGTTGCCTAATTGGCGTGGATATATTTTTTGTCAGTGGTTTTACGGTGTTATGACTAATTCCTAGGATAATTCCTTAAATTAGTCGAATTTGCCTGGACAAAGATATTAATTTTTAAAAACTGTGAATGGTTCTCTTACAGTTTTGAAAGTTTGATACTCAGCATATTAATGTTTCTTATTTAAGCACAGTTATCGATAATAAAGAGTGGGCCATCTGCTGGATGTTATTTTGACACTTAAAGTTCGTTTGCCCTCAAAAAATTTACAGAAACCCAGTATTATATTTTGGCGGTGCGAAACGAATCGATTAACGCTTGAACAACGTTGCGAAATATTGAAAATTGGATTGAAAAGAAATTTCGTTCGAAATAATGCACCAAACATTCTTGCTGTATGCAAGTTTGTGAAGAATCTTCGTGAGATTAGCATGCTAATTAATAACACAAGTTATCCTCGTGTTCGTCCTGTGCGAGAATATTGCTGCTGTTGCCACAGATTTCAGCATCTGAACATTAACAGCACTAGCCTGAAGACCAAACCCATAGAATCCATCCACGTCGTTCCGTTGAAAGTTCCCATACAATCCGTCGCATACCTTCCTTGACAGATTGAAATGTCAACCGATTGTCAACGGCGATAACAGTTTCTCTTCTCTCTCAATGTTTCCACCAATTAAAGTGCTTACTCTCAATTTACCCACTGCCAACGGATCAACGGACTAAAAAAGTAGAAAGTAAACCTACTTTATCCGTCGAAGTTCATACATGCATCGGTTATGGGCCACCTTTCATAAGAATACGTGTATTCTATCTATTTGTCAGTTAAAAAGGACGCAGCAATGGATCAACGGATTCTACTGACTCAGGAATTCAAGCAAAATGACCACCCGCCTCGTTATCGCTTCTTTGATTCAGCTTTAGAGCTGCTCAAAATTGACGTCGAATCATTTTTTCGGATGAGGCGAATTTTCATCTCGTAAAGTCGTATTTGGGGCTCGGAAAACCCACATGGAGTCGTAGAGAAGCGAATGCATCCCCAGCGTGTGACTGTTTGTGGAATGGCGGCAACTTTCTTCGAAGATGAAGATGGAAACAACGTTACGTTACGATCAATGGAGAGCGCTACAGTGGCACGGTAACCGTTTTGCCAGAAACTGAGGAAATGATCTTCAACGATCTCTGGTTCCGGAAAGATGGCGCTACGTGCCATACAAGCCGTCCAATAATCGATCTTTTGCTCTACTTGACCTCCGCAGAGCTGTAATTTAATCCCGTTGGACTTTTTTTTTGTGGGATGCCGTTAAAGATCGATGTTATGCTGACAATCCAAAAACGATTCAGGCACATTTTTGATGGAGCTATTCGTGAAGTAGAGCCCCGAACAATCGAAAATATACTGCAAAATTGGATTGACAGGATGGGCTACTGCCAAGTAAAATTATTTCCCATAAATAATCGGAGAGTGAACTCCTTTTAATAAAGCAAAACACTTTGAAAGAGATTAAATGGATCTTTTTTACAACAATTTTAAAACAAAACCGACAGATACATGTGAAAATATATTGATGTGTGCAGTTATTTAGAGAATAATGGCAACTTTTTCACAATTTTTTTTTCTTTTAAGCGGTTTTATCACCCTGATTTTATAATCTTGTAAGTTCAACACATTTTCGCAACGACTGCTCCTTCACGATAGATCACACGATCTAAGTAAATGAAACCTAGAAGATCGATAAAATTCCTTGCATACTTTTTGGATGGTTGCTTAAAAGTTGTTGATGAACTCTTTTGAATTGTACGCCACACTATCAGTCCATAGTTCGTCAATTATTTAATTAATTTCAAATTAAAGTACCAAAAACACAAATATAAATCCTTGCCTTGATCTCGAACGTTTTCCTCGTGCACTACTTGCGACACTGTCACGATCTGAATATCCGTCGGCGTAATTAAACGTTGATTGTTTATTGAATCCACTTAAGTTTTTTGAGCGTTCACTATTGTTAAGTGTATTCAATGAACTATTGAATAGACTTCCACTTCTCATTTTACAGTCACAAGCACAAGATATTCCAACAACAAATATAACAACGAATGTCCTCCACAAAACCACAAGAAGTGCCTTCCCCCGATAAACATACAACGAAAACTCCCCGAATTACGAGTTAGACGACGATTGTCAGTGGTTTAAATGACGACATGGTATTGTGGCAGCTTATATAGACTCGGTTTGGATTGGGGGTAAGAAAATCCTTTTATTTTTTTTAATGACTTTCGTACCATGGAGTGCCGAATTCGGAATTCCACAGCATGATTTAAACATTCAATGGAATTTATTTTTGTCTCCTCTAAGGTATACCAGTGGCGTAGTTAGAAATTGTTTTGTAGATTCAAATTATTTTAGTTGGTGTTGTGTTGTCAATTGCAGTTTTTAAAACCATTTGAATATGGTTTTAAAAAAGAAAGAAATGCAGTTAATACATAGAACTAATCAGAACTTTAACGCAAAGCTAGGAAGGGAGGACGTCTTTAGTAATGTGGTCGGAAAGCACAGCTTACACGACTTCACATCCGACAACGGATTCAGGCTAGTCGACTTTGCGGCGGGACGAAATGTAGTCGTAGCTAGTACGTGGTTCCCACGTCTTGATATCCATAAGGAGACATGGCAATCTTTTGATCAAAAAACCATTAACCAAATCGATCACATCGCGATTGACGCCAGACACTCTTCCAGTATTCTGGGTGTTCGGATTTTCCGGGGAGCCAATGTGGACTCCGATCACTACCTAGTAGTAGCCAAAGTACGGATGCAGATATCCACAACAGAGCGAAATCAACGAAATACTGTGAGGAAGTTTGACGTCGGACGGCTACAATCGCAAGAGACCGCCAGGGCCTTTGCCGATCGAGTCTCCTTTAATCTTACTCTAAGTCCTATGCCGCCAGCAGCAAATGCGGAAGACCAGTGGCAGTATTGCCAACAAGCCATCAGAGATGCCGCCTCTGATGTGCTGGGTTTCTCCCGGCCAAGACAACGAAACCCCTGGTTTGATGAGGAATGCCGGCAAGCACATGCAGCAAAACAAGAAGCGTACAAGGCAGCGCTGCATAGAAGGACTAGAGCTGCTCGTGAGTTATACGAGCGGAGGAGAAGAGAGGAACATCATCTTTTCAGAAAAAAGAAAAAGGAGCATGAGAAGCGCTCGATCAAGGAGATTGAGAGACTTTATTGCAGGAATGATGTTCAAAAATGTTACCAAAAGGTTAAAAGCCAACATACCAACATACCGCTGTCAGGCAGAACGATCCGTTCAATAGTGACGATGATAGTCAAGATTCCCGTCAACCCGATCAGAATGAAGTGAGGATAGCGATATCTAAACTTAATTCTAACAAAGCCGCTGGAGCCGACGCCCCTGGCCCCCGAACTTTTCAAGGCAGGAGGTGATGAGTTGGTAAGGA
Organism: Pocota personata; assembly: GCA_963082735.1. NCBI lineage: Eukaryota > Metazoa > Arthropoda > Insecta > Diptera > Syrphidae > Pocota > Pocota personata. The sequence goes on along the minus strand of OY720429.1, from coordinate 26,158,410 downwards.
GCATGCATCAGCTTATCTGTAAAATCTGGTCTGACGAAAGTATGCCCGATAAATGAAACCTCAGCATCGTTTGCCCGATCCTGAAGAAAGGAGACCCTCAGAACTGCGTCAACTACAGAGGTAAGTCTTCTCAACATCGCATCATTCCGTATTATGTGAACGCCTAAAACCAATCGTCAGCAACCTGATAGGTCCTTATCAGTGCGGTTTCAGACCTGGTAAGTCCACCATTGACCAGATATTCACACTACGGCAGATCTTGGAAAAAACCCACGAATATAACATGGATATGCATCACCTTTTCATCGATTTTAAAGTTGCCTATGATAGCGTGTATAGAGACGAGTTATACAGAACCATGTCTAGTCTTGGCATCCCTGCCAAGCTCGTCCGTTTGTACATTGACATAGTTGGAAGAACTCAGCGGGCCGTCACTGGGGCGTTTTGGAGTATTGAGATCGAGGCAGCAAAGATGGGTTTAGCGGTCAATGAAAGCAAAACAAAATATATGCTGTCTACAAAAAAGGACACCCAACATCGGCGTCTTGGACAGAACGCCACGATAGACAGATATAAGTTTGAGGTAGTAAAAGACTTTGTCTACCTAGGCTCTATGGTGAACTTCACAAATGACACCAGTGGGGAGGTCAAACGAAGAATTACTCTTGCCAATCGGTGTTTCTACGGGCTAAGAAGGCAATTGAGTAGCAAAGCCCTATCCCGAACTACCAAGGTAACTCTTTATAAGACACTAAACATCCCAGTCCTGCTGTATGGCGCAGAGGCATGGGCTTTATCAAAATCGGATGAAGATGCCCTTGGTTACTTCGAGATAAAAGTTCTTCGAGTGATCTTTGGTCCCGTCTGCATAGACGGCGAGTGGAGGAGAAGATACAATGCCGAATTATACGGCCTTTATAATGACATCGACTTAGCCAGAAGAGTTCACATACAACAATTGAGATGGCTGGGTCATGTAGAGCGGATGGAGTTCAACGTTCCAGCCAAGAAAGTCTTCGAATCCACCCCGGACGGACGGCGCAGTATAGGACGACCTCGTGGTAGGTGGCGCAAACAAGTGGAGGGGGACCTCAACCAACTTAGCGTGCGCAACTGGAGGCAGCTGGCTCATAACCGGGCTGGCTGGAGGGGTTTGTTGGTTGAGGCCCAGGTCCACTCCGGACTTTAACGCCACCTAAGTAAGTAAGTATTGAACCCTATGAGAACCAAGGATCTGGATCAACAAATTGCTTAAACACTATTTATAAAGTACCCGGTTAGGTCGCACATACTTGCAGATATATGTTGTTTATCAAATCACTCAGATTTAGAAGTAAAACAAAATCGTTTAAAAGTTTTGTTTATACCCTATCCTATAGGGTATACTAATTTTGTTACATGATAGCATTAGTCCTCTAAAAGTATATAACTCGTATTTCGTTTAAGCCATATCCGTCCGTCCGTATGCCACCACTTTTTGGGCTTTAAACTTTGAGCTACGAAGATGATATTTTTTATATTACCTTCTCTGGACCCAAATTAGTACAAGTGTACATGTCTTTTAAATCCACCAACAGACAAGCGTACCTTTTTTTTAAAAAATTCCCTTTTATAAATATTTTTACCGTGCCGTTGTGCGTCCAATTCTTACCTATGGCACCTTAGTATGGTGGCCCGCCTTACATAAAAAATATAACATCAACCGAATCAAAAAAGGACAAAGATCGCCGTGTTTAGGCATAACAGGAGCATTGAGATCTTGCACAACAGATGCTCTAAGTGTGATCCTGCATCTGATCCCCCTTGAACTCCATATAAAATGTTCAGCTATATGCAGCGCAGTCTGGCTCAGGGAAACTGGGTGCTGGACAGCAAAGCCATATGTCCACTGTAAGGTCCTGCAGACGATACCAAGTCAGTTACAGGACTCCCACGCTCGACTTCAGCAAACCTTTTTCAGACCAGAATGAAAGAACGGAATGTAAATGAATGAATTTGATATCTGTATATATACGGATGGTTCGAAAATGGACTGCGCAGTTGGCGCAGGCATTTTCTCGGACCAACTGAATATATCGAAGTCCTTCCGTCTCCCAAACTCTGCTAGTGTCTTTCAATCGGAGCTTCTCGCGATTCGGGAGGTCTGTCGCATGCTAAATAATCTCCCAACGTCTAACCAAAATATAGGTATCTTTTCTGATAGCCAAGCCGCAATCCAGTCCATTGATTCGGATGCCATATCCTCAAAACTGGTAGAGCAATGCCGGTTTGAAATAAATGAACAAAGCGTCCATTCTGGAATTACCCTCATTTGGGTCCCAAGACATAGTAATTATGAAGACACAGTAGATGAGCTGGCCAAGCGAAGGTCAGCCCTTAACGGCTCGCTAGCGGAAAGAGTCAATATTTCGATAGGAGTCGTTAAGGGCAATTTATACCTTCACTTCCTTCAGCTAGCCAATCTCGGGTGGAATACCTTACCAGTTGTGCCGTATCAAGAAATACATGGCCCAGCGTCAACAGACCTAAATCAAATGAACTACTAGGCAGATAAAGGCCTGATATTGCCAGAATTGTGGCCAATATTATAGGGGACCAAGCTGCCAAGCTTGGCATTCCTCACAACACTTTCTGTCACAGCTGCAAAGACAGCAACGAGAGGGAAACACTTTTACACCTTCTTTGCAGTTATCCTGCCTCCACGGGGTGGATATAATTATATCCTCCTATCTCCAATAACACACTCAAACAAAGAGGGTACACGAGTTTTTGTGGTATCAAAACGGCGCACTTAGCGCCAATTGGGTTCTTTTCCGAACCACCACTTTACATACCTACCTAAATATTTTTACTAGAAACTGAAAAATATCGCTTCAAAGAAATATATAGACATTCATATTGTCTACAATTTGGCCATACATTACAATGCTACGCCCATTTTTAGGGGCGTATTTTTTTTTTTTTTTTAAAAAGGATTTTGCTTTCTCAAAACTATTATATTTACAGAAATTTCACCAGAATCCTTGACCTTCGAATACTAATGGGGACTGCCACGCCCATTTCTTCTAAGTAGTCTGAGTCACAAATTATGTGGTAGAATCTCTTAAAAATCGAGAGTATATTCTCTGAATAGAAAGATTTAATTGCATTTGAACCAAAAAGTATTATTAGGGATGTTTAGAAGATGAGTAGTAAGAATAAGATCCGTTTTAGAGAAATAATAATGACAGAGCCCCAGAAGTATATACATACATTTGTGATAATTTGCATCAAAATTTATGTCGATCTAGCCATGTCCGTCCGTCTGTATGTCACTACTTGTTGGGCCCTAAATTTTGAGCTAAATAAAAAATTTTATTTTCTCAATTCTCTTTGCTAGAAACTGAAAAATATTGACCAGGTAAGATATGTAGACGTTGACTTTCTCTTCGTGCATACAGTATACATGGCCACGCCCACTTTTCAGGCTGTTTTCTTAAAAAAGAAATGTATTGCTTTAGTCAGCCATTTAAGGTGATGGTTAAATCTTATTGTAAATATCTCATCAGAATCCATGAACCTCGGTTACGAATTTTGAGAGCCACGCCCACTTTCTGTTAAGAAAAGTTTGTAATGACAGTTTTGTAATAAAAATTTTCTGCGCAGAAAGATATCATTACATCTATTTAAAAAATTTCACAACGCCACGCTCACATTATTAGGGGTGAGTTAAAAGATGAGGGATAGGGTATCATACGATGCTTTCCAGATGTATGGTAATTTTCCCCCATGCCTTTTTATTTATTTATTTGAAATTTCCCAGTGTTTAGATATTTACTTCGAATCAAATCGATGGAGTAATACCCGAAAAATGCAAAATTTTCAAAAACCAGCTAATAAGTTAAATACTGTCATACGCTTTTGGTACCAAAAACTTGGGACGCTAATATTAAATTTTAACAAAATCGTTAAATTGTTTTCGGGAAAATCAATTTTTTTATAAAACCGGCCATTAGTTAAGTACCGCTAACTTTGGGGTTAGATTGAAAATACGAAGTTTGAAGAAAACCCATCCTTCGAACTGTTTCATGCTTTGAAACCTGTTGCTTTTTATGCCGCTGGAAGAACTCTACGTTTCCTTCCCAAGATCGGCAGAAGGATGGCGAAAACTAGCAGCTGAAAAAGGAAGAGGAAAGGCACTAAAGGGAATGAAACTTACACGTTTAAAAACTTTAAAAGATTCATGGGATGAGGTTCTTAAGGTTTTAAAAACGATCAAAAATACACCACAGAAAAACCTATCGCACGAAATGAGTCAATTTGAATCCGTTTGAAATTACAAGGACTGAAAACTGTATTCTTGTCTGTGGTCTTTGGAATGTAATTTAAGAAAAACTGAACAAGATAAGCTTTCATATTCAGTACTTATCACTGATCTTTATGAGTTTCTGAAAGCTGAGTGAGAAAACTTTCAGTTTTTCGAAGTTAGTGCAGTTAATATAAGTAAGAGTAATAAAAGTGGTAAGCAAATCGATAGTAAGAATGTTTAAAATCCGGATCATCATTTCAAAACTAGGAGACTGCACAAAGAAGAGGCACCCCATACTGAGAGGTACTATCGTCGTTCCCCTGGTTACTAGTCGTAGACGAAATCCAAGCTAAATCGGTCGCCTATGGAGACGACATAGTCCTAATTATGTGCGGAAAATTTCCCGCACCATCAGCGAAATACTACAAAGTTGGTCTAAATCAGTTTAACGGGTGGGCAGAAAAATGTGATTTAGGAGTAAATCCGTTAAAAACTCAGCTGCCCCGAGCTCCTCGCTGCCGACTCTGAGGGGCTTAATCCTTTCTCCGTTTAAAAGTGCAAAGTATTAGGGTCTTATCCTAGGCAGTCAACCGAACTAGAACGCAAACATTAAAGATAGAGTGAAGAAAGCATCGACGGCGTTCTATATCTTCAATGGAATATGTGGAAAAAATGGGGTTTGTCCCCTAAGATTATGCAGTGGCTGTACACAGCTATAGTTAGAACCATACTAACCTATGTGTGTACAGTTTGGTCTAATGCAATAAGCAAAACAAAAAAACTGTACTCCACTAACTAAAATACAAAGAGCACACTACCTTAATGTAACAGGTGTCCTAAAGACAAGTCCTACTGCAGGACTGGAATCTTTATCTTTTTATCAAAAAACTGCTGCAAAAAATGCAGTACGAGAACGTCTTAAAAAAAAAGGCAATTGGAAAACGACCGTATATGGTTATAGCACAATACTGGGATGATAATATTCAAACTGATCACATGGCCCCATATATGGACTTCAATAGGGCCTATTCGTTTTGAATGCTCAACATCCACGAAATCGCAATATACGCTGATGGGTCAAATATGGACAACGGTAGAGGTGCAGGTTTCTCTGAGAAACTCGGCATCTCCTTATCCATATGACTACCAGACGAATACAGCATCTTCCAAGCAGAAGCTCTGGTCATCCTAGAGGCCGCCCTAAGGGTGGGACATATCACAGAAGGATATCTTCATTTACGTTGACAACCTAGCAGCCATTAAGGCGATGGAAGCGGTAAAAATCAAATCGAAAATAGTCGGACTCTGTAGTGCAGAATTTAGTGCTCTGGGAAGGCAGAACAACGTCCGAATTATTTGGGTGCAATGCCATAGTGACTACATCGGAAATGAATCACTAGCCTATACTAGAGTCCATGCACCAATCTTACATATTAAATTATTAATAGCGAACAACTACTTATCCACACCAAAAAATAGGTGGGAAACTATTCAAACTTGCAGTAACGCAAAGGTCATGTGGCCCAAAATAGATAAACACAGATCATTGATTGCTCTAGCGTCAAATATAGATCATGTCTGCAGAGGTTGTGGGGACCCCGAGGTAGTAGAAGATACCTTCCACTACATATGCTAATGTCCCAGCCTAAGCGGACTTTGGGATTTCCTGAGAATGCCGCCTTTTTAGACCTATATGAGCTAGCAAACATATCTCTGAAACCAATCCTAAAGTTTTACGCCAACTCAGTATGGGAAAAGTTCCTATTCGAGGCAGACGATATAATATCAAACATTCTCACAAAGTAACTTTGATTCTTCTCTCTTTTTAGATGTAACTAAGGGTAACACTGAGGGCCAGGACGGCTATATAGCATTTGCTACAGCAATTTAACCTAAGTGCAGGTCGTCCAGCAATATGAAGAAGAAATGGGCAACTAAAGGCGATAGAATTCGACGAGAATTCACTAAAGAGAAAATAAGTAGACTAACTGTAAAAAACCTTTTCCGAGTAACGATCATACTCGTATCTTAATGACATAGAGGTCGACTTCGTTCAGGAATGGTTATACCATTTCAAGATACTAAATAATCTAATTGGCCTTCAGAATAATTAAATTTGTGGGAATAAATTAGTTACTTAGGGGCTTACGTTTGAGAATAAATAAGTATTTAGACGTCCATTTAAATTATCCCGTTTTTAAAGTCATATAACTGCAAAAAAAACCATCAAGTAACCAAATCATTAATCAGAAATCAGTTGCTGCACAACGTTTATCCCAACTTGAACACAACCCCACGAATTGTGCTGTGTACCCCGACAATTTATTCGTTTGTTTATATATTTATGTATGGAACCTAAACTCCAAAATCACTGGACTGATTTTTATGAAGGTAAATGTGGTAAAAGACGGTGGCACTGGCCGCACATACTACTAAGTAGGTGTTGGCGAAAAAAGAGGTATCATAGTATCATATCCCCTATCGGCATAGCTTATTTTACGCAGGTAAGGACATTTCTAATCACTGTCATTCCTATCATTTAAAAGAACAATTCATAAGAGAAAAGCAAAAATAAATAAAGTTCACGAACGATCTGTAGATACTTCAACCTACCGGAATTCTAACGAAAACGTTGTTTCTCCATACCTCTAGCCTCATTTTTCCTCAAACGCTTTAATACGCTCACGTAATACTACATAATTACTGTCTGGCCTGGCGAAAGAAATTCGGAGTGGACCACACCACGGTAATCAAAGAAAACGGTCAACAAAGCCTTGATTTTGGATCGACTCTGTCTTGGTTTTTTGGGTTTTGGCTTGTCTGAGAAGCGCCATTCCGATGATTGTTGGTTAGTTTCGATGTCAAATTCATAGACCCAAGTCTCGTAACCGGTAATAATGTCATCGATAGCATTTTGGTCAAAGGAAAGCATTTCTTTAGCGACATCAGTTTCTGCAACAAATTCAGCAAATTCGCAGAACACAACAAACACTATCAACAAATGGAGTTCAAGCAGATATTTGACCGCCAGATGACAGGTGTACCAACCTGAAAAAAAAAGCATTTGACTTTTCCCTCAAGTGCGGTTTGTTTCAATTAGGAATTCCGGGTACTTTCTAATCAGAAGATATTATATGTTCTTCATTTGCAAATTAAACAAATTTAAAATTCTGAAGATGTACATTTTTTGAAAATTGGTGCTTGGAGTAAAAATATCGACTTTTCCCACAGGTGCCAGATACAAAGTTTGAATTAAATCCGTTAGGCCTTGTTGACCAAAATCTCGGGGTCGAATATTGCTACCAAACCAATACTTCACCTCTATAGGTGCAAGTAAGAACAGATAAAGTTGAGGAATTCACTAAAAAAAATTACTAATGTTCTTTAACTTTCTTCTTTTGATGCAAAATTCTGAGAGAGGAAGTGCGATTTATAGCATTCCGATTCGAATATTCTACAACATCGCTAAGATTTTAGAATGCCTGTCAAGACTCAAACGTCTATAAAAAATTATATTATTAGGGCTGTAACGATACCCTCAAAGTATCGAAACCAACTCATTGCAATAGTATCGAATTGAAGTAAATATAACTCCAAATGTCTTCGATAACTACTGGTATCGAGTATTTTTTTTTTTTTTATGTTGCCACAAACCTAAAGGCATTGACAAAAATACAACGTTTGACATGCATTAGCACATTCCATCGACCGCAAGTATAGAAAAAATAGCAAAAATCTCATCTTCTTCTAACCCATCCCTAATAAAGTGGGTGTGGCGCTGTGAACATTTTGGTTCGAATGAAATTGACACATTCTGAGATAAAAGTGGGCATGGCGGTCGCCATTTATTACAAAAGGACAAGGATTCTGGAGAAATATTCATAATACGACTTAATCAAGTTTTGAGAAAGCAAAATAAGTTTTTCTTTAAGAGACGTGGCATTAAATAATTTATGGACAAATTATAGAGAATGTGTATGGTTACAGCGATAGATATTATTACGACTTAAGCCCGAAAATGCGCATATTTTTCCAAATTTTCTGAGACATGTATTATATGTACGGTACATCCTAAGTCAAATGACGTTTAAACGTTGGTAACAACCTTACGTCGACAGTCGAAGGAGTTAAAGGACATCCTTCACTGACTTTCAAATAAGCAATACTTTTAACGCTGACCCTTTAAATCTCTTTAAAAAAAATAGCTCCCAATTTTTGCTCCGCCACTGTACATATTAAAAGTATACAAGTTTGCGCCAATTGTCGACTTGTTTAATCGATATCGAAAGGAGTAATCTGATCCTTCTCGGTAGTGTTTGTTAAAGTGCGTGAGACAAATGGGCAGATTGGCTGGTTCTCTTTGATATTATTGTCAATATACTCGTATGTTGTAATTCGAAGTATTTTACATGTTTTGTGTGTGTGAAGTTACTGTGTTGATAAATATGTTTGATAACAATGCGAGGATAAGAAAACATACTTGTGCACTGACAAGGATACAACTTTGCCTTGGAATTTGATGAATTAAAGGCAATTAAGGACAACGGTTATGTGAGTGACTTGAAGAGTCATACATTTGAAAAATTGCTTTCTTCTGATGAAAGGAATATGCAATGAGTATCTGCTACGTGTTTATTGTATAAAGGAACATTATCCTTTGAACTTGTATGATTAATTGTTTTTTCTTATATGGGTGTGTTTCAATATTTCATATGAGATTGGATTAGAGAAACTCTAGCACTTCTGAAGACAAGGTGGGGCAAAAGTAATGTCCAGTTAGTTTTCCTTTATGTTATTTTTGGGTAAGAACATAGGACTGGTAGGGTTTAGGGTAAAATCATAGGAAGCGATGATACAAGACCCTGTAAAGGATGTTATACGGGGAGGTATATTGTTTTTTTTTTTTTGAATAACTTTATTAAAAAGCTCATTAGTTTTGTTCACACGCATTTCGGGAATTATGTATGGAACATAATATCGGACAGGTTCGCTTCTAGTAGCCTCACAAATGCCAGCTCTTCAGTGATATGTTTCAAAACATTTTCATACATGTCGACCGATATTTCACTTGCATCATCTCGAATATTTAGTTTGAATTGCTGCAGTGATTGTGGTAGACCCTGCTCTTCAGATGGCGACCTTGGATTCCAATCGACATCACCATTTCTGAAGATAATTCGGTCTAAAAACAGTTGATAGAGTAATTGCATTATTGCGTTGACTATATGGGATGTGGCACCGTCCTTCAAATCACATGTTGAGCAAGCCCACAGTATCCAATTCAAATGTCAAAGAATGTTCAACCATGTGGCGGTATCGTTCTCCAGCAACATAACTCCATATCTTTCTTCGAAAAAGTACGGTCCAATGACTCCTCCACACTGTCACTTTTTCAGGATGTAAAGGTGACCCACGTGCCAAATAAAAACTGTCAAAACTAACCTATACCTGAAGGGAGGTATTATATATAACCTGATGTCCAACTGAAAGATCAGTAGTGAGATCTCCTTTTCGGACCACAGGTGGTTGTGTTTCGACATTGGAATTGATCCCAAACTCAAAATAATGATTAGGAACCCTAGGAAAACAGATTGGTTCATCTTTGCAAGAAATCTTCAGGCAAGGCTATCAATAACTCAGGTTAACAGCTGTACTGAGATTAACCAATTGAACAAATAAGTCCTTAAAGTACAGAAGTGCATCATAGAATCCCTTGAGGCCGCGTGTCCTCTGAAACCGGTACCTAGAAGCGCTAAGCAAAAATGATGGAACAGCGACCTCCACGAAATAAAGAGGGTTGCTAGACAACGCCTAAACAAAGCTTTAAGAACAAACGAAGGAGCAGACTGGGAATCTATGCGACAACAATGGAGCAGTGCGAACCACTAAGTTATCAGCTTATACAGGCGTGCAGCAAACTGGCAACCGCAGTCGGTAACTTGGAGACGCTGATGTGCGCACACTTCCCAAACTGTTTCAATGAGGCCACCACACCTTCCAAGTGTGGGCTTACTCGTACTGAAACTAAATGGGAAGATACTGACAACCTAGTTGATGCAGATAAAGTGGCCCGGGCCATTAACTCATTTGCACCATATAAATCACCGGGTATGGACGGAATACTTCCCATCTTTTTTTGCAAAAAGGATACACGCCAACACAATATTAAGAGGTCAGAGTGGTATTCCTACCAAAACCCGGGAAAGATTTATCGATGGCAAAATCATTGGAGAGAATCTGTGATAACTATATCAGAACACAGATTACAAACCCACGGCAATGCCCCAATCAACACGCGTACCTCAAAGGGAAATCAGTTGAGACGGCACTACTCCAGGTTGTATCCACAATAGAAGATGCGTTTGAAACGAAGGAACCAGTCGTAGGCGTTTTTCAAGATATCGAAGGGACATTCAATACGGCGAAACAGTTCGTATGGGAACACCACAGTGGGGATATTATCTCCTTTTCTGTGGGTGCTCACAATGGACAACCTTCTAAAAGGACTAGATGGAAACTGTGCAAAATGCGTGGCGTACGCAGATGATTTAGTCGTTTTGATATGAGGAAGGCACCTGAACATCATACGAGAGCTTATGCAAAACACCCTACGAATCATAACTAAATGGGCGGAGGAGGGCGGATTAGGAATAAATTCAAATAAAACGGAACTGGTTCTCTTCACAAAGAAAACCAAAACTAGTGACTTTTACATTCCACAACTTGGAGGAGCATCACTGCAACTCCGTGACTGCGTCAAGTACCGGGGCATAATAATGGACAGGAAACTAACCTAGAGAAAGAACCTGGAAGAAAGAGTTACCAAAGCTAAAAGGGCATATTGGATATGCAGGAGGGCCATCGGGAAGACATGGGTCCTGAAACCGAAACAGGTCCACTGGATATACGAATGTATAATAAAACGTATCATCTTCTACGGAGTAGCTGTATGGTGGCCAGTGACACATAAAAAGTAAGCAGGAGACTTATTAACAAAGGTGCAGCGTATGGCCTGCTTGAGCATTACAGGAGCACAATCCTCAACACCAACAGTGCGCCTCGAAGCGAAGAAAGATTGCCCATCTTTCAGGCGCAAGGTTTAGAATCACCGCTAACACGAGACATCGAAAATTCACCAAAACGATAAGAGAAATGATACCACTCATCGATTGTCCTAGTGATGTTGTTGTTGAAAAATCTTATGCGTTCACCAATAGCTTCGAAACAATTTTCCCCACAAGAGAATCTTGGACGAACGGAAGGAGGACAAGAAACTCCAACGGGTCATCGGTATATACAGACGGCTCTAAAATATCAGGGGAATCAGGGGTTGGTATCTTCTGTGCTAACCCATCGATTGAACTTGCTATTCATCTAGAACCATTCGTAACTGTGTTCCAAGCAATTATGAAAACAACAGAAATACTCGCAGAAGACACCAGGCAAATAGACATCTGCTCGGACAGCAAAGCAGCAATTAGCGCGTTCACAAACCCAGTGTCAAAATCATGACTAATAAAGGAGTGCAAAATTAAATTGAAGTGATGGGGTCAATAGAGTCCGACTTATATGGGTACCGGGGCATGAAGATGTACCGGGTAACGAAAAGTTAGATGAACTAGCAAGGAAAGGAGCGAGCGACACAGAACTGAATCCTGTTAAGGCTATAGGCGTCCCTCGGACAACTATTAAAACTACAATCAATGAGAAGATAAGACAGGAGTTCAAAAACTACTGGACGAATCTAGACACGTGGAAAGTGGCTTGATTAGTAATAACAGAACCGAGTAACAACACAGCAAAAAGAGTTTTCAACTCAAGCTGAACACAGTTAAGAGCGATGGTGGGACCTTTAACAGGGCACATCAATCTCAATAAATATTCGTTCAGACTCGGGCTAGCTGATACATCAATCTGTGCCAACTGTGAGGAGGAGGAGGATGAAGATATAGAAAACTTCCTCTGCCACTGCCCTGCAACAGCAAGATTAAGACTGAAGATACTGGGATCTCCCCAAGGATACCGGATCTAACACACCTCGGTAAGAAAGGAATCGGTGATATATTGGAGTTCGCTAGACCAACAAAACGATTTCCCGATCACTATATGACATAATCTCCATTTTCATACTCCCCATGATCCCAATATATACATCCTCTCTCATCACTTAATTCTCACATTGCATTACTTCTCCTACAGCTCGACAGACGAGGGGAACACAACGGGCCCAGTGGAGGCCTAAGTGAAGAGCATAAGATCACCCTCTTAAACCAACCTATACCGGCCTGGCAATTTAGTGTATCTTTGCGTAGACCAGCCTGTACTAAGAACCATGATTCCGTATATCTGGAGTTTCAACGTGGATTCTATTTTAGAAACGGTTCTACATATATTCATACTTTCAAAATTTTGATTATTAATGCAAAAACATATAAAATATGTTTTTTTTTACAATTGTAAGAAAATTTGATTTTAAAGTTCTCTTGCGCATAGAACTGAGCTTTTGTAAGGATTGTGGCACACCGTTGGATAGGAAATTCAATTGTTTTTCGAAACATTAATTTGCGCTAAGCCATTAATGAGTTAAAACAGTATAAGTTGTTTGAGTCAAAATAAATTTCTAGCGCTCGTAGCTGAAAATGGTTTCTTTTTTATAGTAGTACAACCTATCGCCTCCCGAAATTCGTCTAAAATGGAATCACCCTGTAGATGGGGTGCAAATCCAGGTGGTCGCAGTATGTACTTGGGTCAACTACCAACTTTTCATAGAGATGACCAAATGTTGAGAATAATATGATGAACACAACTTGCTTGGAAGCATTTGAAAAATTGTGGAAAGATTTTAAGTACAAAACGTCAAACGTCATCTAACAAAGTTGAGAGTGGCCCAAAATATTCAAGAGACCACTTCCGAAATGAGGAGGTAAACCGCACAAGTGGAACTGGGCCGAACATTTGATTTGAACATCTGATGACAGGTGGATGAAAAACGTGGCCGAAAATTTTGCGGAGAGATCGAGGCAGACAAAGAATGAGATGAGAAGATGAATAATAATAGCAGTAGAGAGTTCCTGGATAAGGGAAATGGCATCAAAAACGAACTGGAGATCATTAGTGGAGGCCTATATCCAACAAAGGATGCCAAGAAACTGAAAACGACAATGCTTCCTGTTATAAGTCCCAAACTATGACACAATGGGCTGATTCGCAAGTCGGTAAATTGGGATCGACTTACCATCTCAATCACCAGTAGCCCAGTTTTGTAACTCAAAGTTACAAATAAGTCACTTCTCACTTCGAATGAATCTCAAGATATTTTCCTAACTTACGAATAAATTCGATTTCTGTAACAAAAGAAATTATCTTGAGTTTCATACGAAGTGAGAAGTGAGTTATTTCTCATTTTGAGTTACAGAACCAGATTACAAATCTTAATCCGATTCAGCACTTGTGGTCAGATATAAAACAAAAAATAAGTAAGCCAACATACCAAGATACTTTGAAGACCTAAAGTGCATGGTACGAAGAATGTGGGACAGAATGTTTAAATTTCCGCAAGCCGAAAGCGAAAAAATGAAAATACAATAAAAAACATAATGGGTGCTTTCGGATAGTCAGGGAACTTTTCCTGATTGGCCGACTAACGTACGAGTACATACGTGACTACCTAATAATCAATCAAAGGAAAGCTGTGCCAAACTAGGGTCTTGAAATACAAATGCGCCCAATATCTATTACTAAAGTTGGTACTTTGTTTTTCGTTAAGCCCTTAGCCAAAATGTAGCCATAAATGATAGCCGCTAGACCTAAACGACATTTTATAGTTGGCACCACTGGTTGTAGTTGATTAAGAACAGCAATTCATAGGCAACAGAGTGACGTATCGCATTCAATGTCATTCCTATGATTATTTACTTATTAAGTGCACACTATACAAGTCATTCAAGCACTCGATGCACTATGAATAAACATAGTGCTATAATTTATAAGCACTACCTATAATTTTACTTTTTCGTGTGCCAATCACACAACTGACTTTAATTTTTCAATATACTAAATACAGAAAAATAACAAAAATATCTGCCTCCAAGTCTTTCGGTATGCCTTTATAAAATTCGGTTAGAACAAGTAAATAGTTTGAGAGAACAAAAGTTGCATTGTAAACAAATGAATTGTAACGGTTAAAAGTAAAAATTTGCTTAAGAATGCCAATAGCAATTTTATTAAAAAATAAAGGCTTTACTATTGATAAACCAATTTAAGTACAATTAGTGAAACAGAAGTGACTAATATTGGTTTAGCAGTTCACAAAGGCAACACAAAAAATTCTGTCATCAAAAAAGGACAGTCAACATCAGCGACTTGGACAGAACGTCAGTACAGACAGCTACAATATTGAGGTAGTTAAGAACTTTTTCAAAATAGACTCCGCTGTAAATTTAAATAATGCCACCAGCGCAGAGATTAAGCCGAGATTCAGTCTTTCCAACTACTGTTTCTTTTGGCTAAGAAGGCAATTGAATAGACTTGGTATACGGCGCCGAAGCATGAACGCTATCAAAGGCGGATGGAAAAAGTTAAAGATGAGCTTCCGCTAAGTAACAATCGCGATAACTCTGATTTCATTCCTGATGAGGCAAAAGCGCACTGTCGCCTACCAGGGCCTAAAAAGGGTCAAAAAGGCTGCATATTAAGGAAGATCAGTGGTATCGGGCTTAATACAGCGCCAAGAAAAAGCAAGGACAAGTATGCTTCGAAAAAGAAGCTCTTCGAGTAATTGTTGGTCCCTTTTGTATTAATGGATCGATCACCTAAATAATATAAACCGACTGGAATTTGTTCGAATCCATCAAAGAGGGAGGCAGTGGTAAAGGAAGATGTCACCTAAGGTTTCGCTCATAAGAAGGAAGGGACCTAAACCAACCTCGAGTGGAGGCGATTAGTTGAAGATCTAACTGGCTAGCGAAGCGCATTTGTTAAGGGCCCAGTAAGTAAGCATTCCCAGCACACTGATTTTCTTTTTTTTAATTCAAAAATGTCTACTGTGACGAATGTAAAGCTACAAAGAAACACAGCTACAAGTTAAATTTTTTTTTTTTGCCAACACCCGTTACAAATTCACCACTCTTCACAGTAACTCCACCCATTCATACCTGGCAATACTGCAATCAAACCAATCTTAGGTGAACCACAGGTAAACCCACCTTCACGATCCCAACTAACTGTCAGTTTTCACTTACCTGTCGCTCAGCGCTGTTGTACTACGCACGGTACGTGTTGTCCGATCATCGTTGTCGGATTTCGTGGTATTCAATATCTGAATCACGGTGAAGCGGGTATCTGGATACATTTCAGTTTCACTCCCGTGTATCTGATGTTTTTTTTTTTTTTTTTTCATCTCCCACTTACCTGTAGCAGCAGCCAGTAGACAAGTATTGTCAGCGAACCCCTTCGATCAGTGTGCGTGTTGAGATTTTGTGTGCACCTTCCGTATGCAAGAGCATACTTACCACCAACACAAACACAATTAACAATCTTAAGGAATTTCATCATCTCCCTCACCCGCTGCTTCGTCGCTGTGCGATCATCTAAGTAAGAAAAAGAAAAGCAACAATTTCCACTTTTTTGTTGTTGCTGCTCGGTGTTGTCATTGTTGGTCTCTTATTATTATTGATCCGTAGAGAAATCCTAGCGGTTTTGCAAGATTAAATATCACACCTCTTTGAACTGTGTTTATGCGCGTTTTCGCAGTTTTTATCGTCGGCTCCTTCCTACTTATAGCACCCACCCACTTCTCGGTTTTGAAATTCATTATTTTTCTTCAAGAAAAGTGAGTTCAGCGAGTTAACTCTTTCTGTGGAAAGTTTTTCTTTTTTTTCTTTTTTTTGTTTGCGAAATTTCGTCTGTGTGCCACAGGAGAGCATACGTTGGCCTGCACTTTTAAGATTAAAGTTACTCCCCTCAATGTGCATAGTGTGGTGAATTGCAAAAAGATTTGCTAATAGTTTTTGGATGAAAAAAATAAAAAATATTTCCATGATCAGGAAGCCATTAAAAGTTTATGATAAGTGAATAAGAAAAGAAATAGTGATCGCGTATGTGTTTGTGTGTTGGAATACCACTGCAGAGGAGTGGATAAAATACGAAAGAATGTTGTTCTGCTGCTGGCTAGTAATGAGAGTGTAAAGTCGTGTAAAGTATTAGGCTATAGTGTGTGCGTGTGTGTGGTTTGAAAAGAAGAAGCAGATCAGAGCAGAACGAAAGAAGCGATAAACGGTTTTACAGAGCTGCCACATTACCAGTCGGCACACATACACAGTCCGACTCACTCAGTGTGTTGGTAGAGAAAAAGTGTGCAGTGTGTGTTTCTTGTTTTTTTTTTCTCTCTTGTAATAGTGTTGCCGCATTCCATAATGCAATTATTATTGGAAATAAAATAAAAGGAAAAAATAACATAAAGGAATGCATGTACTTATGCTTCTTTTATGACTGGCAAAACTTAACGAATAATCGCGCGACAAATCTTCTAGGTTAGCACACTCGGAACCTACCTAGAGAGAGAGAGAGATAAATTCATGTTTTACTTTTTATTAGATGTGTGCTTAGTAGTAACAAGGATTTAATTACTCTGCACGAATGAATATAACAGACCAACGAGAACAGTCACCAATGGAATGACGGACCAACCGCAACCAACTTAACAACCTCCTTTATGAATTGTTGTGTGCGAAATATTAGTTTTACTTATTATAAAGTCTACTGCAGATTTGTTGCAACACTGTGCAGCAATACCACTACATACTATAGCAGGAGGGCATTTAAGGCAACGACAACGACGACGGCGCAAGTGGCAACTTATGAGAGCCGATCACGGATTACAACGAGAACTGGAAAACGATGTAATACAAGGCAAGATACATATTTTTATTTATTTATTTTATTTTATTTTTTAATTTTAATACTTCTTGTGTGTAAGTATTGGGATCGTAAAAATGCACGTAGAGACCGTTGTATTGTCTGCTGTAGCAACTATTGCGCCACTAGCAGTGGCAGTGTTTCTATTTGAAATAGTTTTGCTGCACTATAGGGCAGGGTGTGATGTTAGAAGTTGCAAATTGTCGTGTTGTTCCGTTTTATGGTTGGCTTTAGAGAAAATATTTACACAGGGTTTCCGTCTTTCTTCGAAGGCATTCGCATATTTTTATGAATGTCGGTCCAGAGACGCTAGATGATTTATGATAGACTTTCTAAAAACCAGTAGGCCAATTCGAATGTGTGCCATGAAAATTTATTTAAAAGACAATAAACCTGAAACATTCAAATATATCAATGAGTCAGCCAATTGTGGTAGCTACTGAAGCGAATAGTGATAATGGTAGACCTTTCATTTGACCGCTTTCGATAAATGGCTATAAATCTTTATGTAGTGAATGTGAGCTAAACTATTGTGGGCTTAAGCGAATTGTATTTGGTCACAGATTTGTGACATAGATGCATTTTTTTAGGTTCAAGTAGCTAACTGCATAAAAGTTGCTTTGCAAGCAAGTTCATTTGCAATATTATGGGACACCCTGTAGGGCATTTACTTGAGGTGGGTAGATTGTATATTGATTAACACTGCGTCCTTGTAGATTTATTGTGCTCCCCCAAATTGGAGCTGTAGTCGATGCGATTCACGACTTACTATACAGCACCTCCTCCAGTCTAATTGCTTTGATGAACCGGATTATCTGGAGTGGATCCAACGATGGTAGATTTTCATCTGATAGGTCATAATCATTCAGGTGATTCCTGCTTTTGTGGATTAGTGCTCCACATTTTTTAAGTAAATGCCCTGGGGTTTCCTCAACATCTCCGCAAATGGTGATCCTTGAGTCTGCTTTACTTCTTTTCTGGTTTAGTTACCGAAAAGTTGTTTGGCCTGTCTCAGCTAAGGGAGTTTTGTCTGCAATCTTCTTCCTTCCTTAGTTATACCCCTACGCGGACCCAGCCCGCAAAATGGTTGCGATCTGACAAAGGCGGTCTCCGATACCTCTCGTGATAGTTCATCCCTCTACCTCGGTACCTGACCTGCTACCCAGTAGAGGATGACTTTCTTGTTCTTATCCAGTCGATTTAAGACACTTTCACATCAGATGAGACGTGATGTCTGACTGTCCGACAATGTCTTGTCTGTAATACAAGTATATCTAGGTTAAATTGGGTGCATCTTTCAATCGCTATTGATCTCCTAATTCCGAATACTTGGTTCTGCTACCTTATACAGGTATTTTGGTATTTTGTTTGAGTTGATACTTCTCGGATTCACAGCTCCATTCTCTTTTCCTGCTCAGTTTTGAGTTGAATCTTCTCTTGAAGCAATATCTATCTTAAATGGGATATCCAGAGCCAATGCGGTGACCCTCTGCTGGGTTCCACAGCATATGGATATCGAAGGAAACGAAAGGGCTGACGAGCTTGCTAGAAAAGGGTCTGCGCTGCACTTATCGCGGGCCCTCCCTTTTTTAGCAACCCCAATCAGTTCCCTACGGAAAAAAATAGAAGATGAAACCACTGATCGAGCAAACAGATAGTGGGTTCATCTGAAAACATGCGCAACGGCCAGGGCGCTATGGCCGGCCTTCAGCAAGAAGAGTTTAACTTCTCTAGTGAAACTTAGTCGTTATAACGCACGAGTCGCTTCTGGAATAATTACTGGTCATTGTTTCATTGGCGTTCACGCGGAGCGACTCGGTTTGCAGCAGAACGAAGTTGCAGGGACGAAGAAGAAATTGAATCAGTTTGTCACCTGCTGTGTGATTTTCCTGTCCTATCCGTTACAAGAATGAGGACTCTTGGGAGTTACTTCTTCTCGAAATTGGAGGATTTAGATAATGTAGAGCTTACGGACCTCCTCAGATTCGTTTCCAGGGGTTAAATGATTGGGCACAATGGACCCGAAAAGTTGGTCTAAGGGAGCAGTGACTCTATTTGTCACAAGGTACCCATATACCTAACCTAACCTAATATCTATTGATTATGTCATCTTTGGGCCGGTCCAGAAGCGGAACTCATTGTGAAAGTACTTGTCGTTCTCCTTTCCCGACGCTTTCTTTGATTATTCTTAATAAGATTTCTTTGGCGATTCTTTATACATCTAAGGGTAGTGTATATGGGTGAGTCCCAATATCACCTCCTTGTCGTGTTCAGCTTGCTTCTTCTGACCCGGTCTGATCATCATGGTGTCCATCCATTTTAGTGTGACTGGGTTGCATCACCATGTTTTACCTGAAATGTTTCTGCACACCATGAGTGCTCGAATTGCTTTGGATACCACAGATTCTTCATGTTTCTTGAAGAGAAATTTACTACTCGTATCTAGTGGTGTACCTAGATACTCGGTCTGTTGTTGTGGGCCTACTGTGAATGGACTTATGTGGTCTTAGTCGGGTTTATGTTTAGTTCTACGGCTAAGCACTACTCCCATCCAGTCTGTATTATTTCCCAGAGTGTTTCGTCGAATTTCCCTCACGCGTTGAAAACTATGTCTTCGGCTATCCTTGACAGTTCGTGTGCTGATGTACGAGTAAGTTAGCATTTGCAAGAGTTCGTCTGCAACTAGGATCTACATAAGGGTTGCGAGAACCCCTCCTTGTGGTCTCTATTGTGCGTATTGCGATGGTTTTTTGTCCCATCGTAGTTTCAACTGTCCTAATACTTAACATCCCACAGACATTCAGTTAGATATCGCTTTGTTTATTTTGCTTTGGAGTGTTCTCATGATTGCCTCATGAGATGCCGAAAGCTCCTTCAATGTTCAGAAAAGTGCAGATGGTAATTTCTCTGGATTTCTATTGCATCCTGAGCTAGTGCGGTTTTGGTGGAACTTCGCTGTCAGGCAGAATGCTCCATGTAACGCGGACGATCAACAATTCCGTCCACACGACCAAAGTTAACTGAAGATAGCAATATCTAAGCTTAATTGTAACAAGGCTGCTGGAGCTGACAGTCTAACTGCCGAGCTATATAAAGCCGCTGCCGATGATTTGTCACGGAGCATACATACACTCGTCTGTAAGAAAGGGCCGAATGAAAGTATGCTCGGCGAATGTAATGTCAGCATCGTTTGCCCGATCGTCCAAAAAGAAGACCCTCTTAACTGCGCCCACGGCAGTCCTCCACACTAGCCCCATGTGAATAAATCCCATATTTTTGAAAGCGCCTCGTATACCTATGTTTGATAAAAAAGTCATCCAAAACCTAACCTAAAGTAAGAGCTTTATTGCTTGAAATTGATCAATTGATTTAGCTTTGTGTCTCTTCGTAAGCCTTTAGTTCTGGATAATTTGCTTTTGCCTTTATTTTCTTTTTGACAGACTTGCCATACGTAGAAGGATATCATTGTCTGATCGAAATTAATCGTGGAATTGTCTGTACTTTACTTTAGCTGGTTCTACAGTTGGGGATGATCCAGGGCCTAAGTCAGCAAGCCTATCCAGCGAGCACGATCCGCTGCCAGCTGTCTCCAATTGCGTACTCCACGTTGGTTGAGGTCACTCTATTTTTATTTCCGCGCCGATATCATTGGCAGCGTTAACAGCAGAGCCTAGGTCCTTGAGTACATCGAAAATATAGCTATATCCAATGGTGAGTAGCGTTGTTTGTTGATAGCATATACTCCGTCTTAACCACGTTGATTATCAGACCCATTCTGGTCGCTTCGGAATCAATACTAGTGAAGGCGCCAGTGACTGCACGTCTTGTTCTACCGGCAACAACAATGTCGTCGGCATAGCCAAACAGTTTACTGATTTATAGAATATAGTACCCGGTATGTTGACACGCAAGTTCTGCACTATTTTTTCAAGCACCAGATTGAAGAAACTGCATGATAGTGAACCTCCTGTTGGTGTTGAAGGTTTAAGTGTTGTTTTTACCGACTTTGACGGAACAACGAGCGTTCTCCATCGTCGTCTTACATAATCGAATGAGTTTCGCCAGCATACCAAAACTAGACATAGCGCCACATAGTTTATTCCCATTTGCACTGTCATCGCAGCCTTAAAGTCAATAAACAGGTGATGGGTATCGACTTGATATTCTTGCGTCTTCCCTAAGATTTGGCGTAAGGTGGAAATTTGGATAGTTTCCAATCAGTTTGTCGGACGGTATTAGCCTTTAATTGACGGGAATGAGGTGATCTCCCTTCTTATGGAACGGGCAAATGTTGCTGAGGCTCCAATCATGTGACATGCTTTCATCCGACCATATCTTGTTGATAACCTGGTGCATGGATTCAACCAAGTCATTTCCTCCAACCTTAAACAGTTCAGCTTTGTTGGACTTAAGCCTGGATATTACTGCTTTAATTTCAGTCGGATCGGGTGGTTGGAGCTCGTCATTCAAGCTGAGGCTTACAGACTTCATGACAGCGGGATTTTGACTTTCGTAGCCATTTAACCGTCCGCAGAAGTAGTCTCTCCAGATTTCAGCACTCTCTGCGTCTTCTGTACTATGGTGTTCTCATTTTAATCTTTGCACGCTCAAGTTTGGGTAGCAATCCCTCTTTACCCTTTTATAGAAATTCCGAACTTCTTTCCTGCTGTTGCAGCTTTGCATCTTCTCGATCGCACGTTGCTCGTGCTCTTTCTTCTTTCCTCTTAGCAAGTATTTTTCTTTCCTTCCTTTCTGTTCTTAGAGCTGACGAGCGAGCTAGCGAGCAAATGTGGTCCATGGGCCTCCATTTTTGCAGCTTTAGCCTGAACGCATTCAGCACAAAAACCATGGGATTCGGGCAGGTGGTGAGGTGAAACCTAGCACGTCTGTTACGGTATTTCTAATGGCTTGTTGGCAGTGCTGCCAATGCCCTTCTGCGTTTACTCTTGCAGCAACTTCCTTAGAAGTTCTAGGGACACTCGATCGGCAAAGGCTTTGGCGGAAGCTTGCGACTTTTCGACGTTGAACTTTCTCATGCTGCAGGTTTTAGATGTTACGTTATTGGATATTCCCACTCTTACCTTACGTCCGAGTCGATATTTGCACCTCGGAAAGTGCGAACATCCAAAACACTCTTCCGTCGATTGCAACATGATCAATTTGGTTGGAGGTTTTTTACGTCATATGTGTTCTCCAGGAGTTCGTAGAAACAGTCTTTGGCAGAATCGTATGCAATACTGCATCCAAATAACCGCTGCTTCTGTTCACGGCATCAGTCTCCATAGTAGATGGAGATCCGTATATCTGGTCCATCCCATCACACTTCCTGGATTTCCGTTATATCGGCTTTGTAGCATTCGAAGACCTCTACTATTTCGTCGCCTGTACGTAGTCTGTTCAATGTGCGAACATTCCACGTGCAGGTCTGTAAATCGTTGTCCTTTGTACGCTTGATGTGGTCGTCAAAAGTTTGATCAGTCCATTTTTCCGAGGATCGGTTTAGTTTTCAACACTCAAATAATTTCCCTTTCGCGGCCGGCAAGTAACTTGATGACATGTCGTGTGATGGATCTCTAGCCGGTTCCTCGTGGGTGCTTTTTGCACAGTCTCCTACTTCCTCAGAAGAGAACTCAGATGGCTCGGCTAGTGGGTCACATGGACCCAACGCTAGACGATTAGTTCGCCTTTCGGCTTGCGGGGGTCAACGATTCATTTTTTTAGTCTATAAGATCTTAAATTTGTCCAAATCCAAGGAAAAATCAGCATAACACATACATGTATATATTTATGTACATAAAATAAATTGACAGATTTGACAGATTTGACAGATGAGAATGACAGAAACTTCATCGCAAGTAAGAAACCAAAATTTGACGTTTTACTACAATCTTTGAATTTTGGTTCAAAACTTGCTGACTTATGAAAAACATTAAAACTTTGAAAATAACATAACTGAGGTTTGGGTAACATACCTATAGTAGCATTCAACAACGCTGACTGTATAATTTAGAATCGATTCTATGTATGCTGCTCCATGTGGCTCTTAATGTCAACATGATTAAATTAACTAAATTAACTGCAGCTGTGGTAATCAACGGTTTCATTTTCTCATTTTCTTTTCAATCTCACTCAATATGCAAATCTTCCAATCATCCACAACAAACCAATTTGATGTCCGCTCTCGATTCGTTGGGTTGATAAAGTCACAAAAAATGCAATCAAATATGCGTTAAAGAGAGCAACAACGCTGTTTTTTTTTTTTTTTTTTTTCTTTCGCAAAATCATAGAATGCAATCTGTTCACGCCATATTTAAGCATTGGACAATGCCTACATTGGTGCCTTGCCAGCCTAGCGTTCCGTAACCAATCAATTCCAACATCAACATTTGCAAATGCAAATTCGGTATTTCACATTCGATGCGAACGCGCGCCACATTCAATGGTATAGTACTGCATAGAGTTCCACGCTCTCGATTGGTAGCGTATCTAGATAAAAATCCATCATCTCACAGAAAACTGCGAACGCTCAATAGTCTTTGTTTCGTTATGCATACCAAAGAGGCACACATTCTGTTATAGCTAACACTCTTATGGCCAGTGTACACGCAAAGCGACATGAGTTCGAATAACATGGCGTAAAAGAAAAAAAGTTAACTAAAAAGTCAAACAGCACCACCACGTTACACACTATCGCAACATGTTGTTGGCAACGAGATACGGATACGCTATGTAGAACTACGCGAATATGTCTAGCGATGTAGAAAGTTAGAGGTACCATACAAAACAAAAATAAACCAGTTATTTCTTTTTATTTTTTTTTTATTTTTTTGCTCTTTACTTATCGTTTCATACCTTGTTGTTGTGGTCTTCTAACTTAAGTTTGTGCAAAAAAAAGCTGTCTGTTTTTTTCTATGTATCTATGCAGTTGGAAACGGGAAAAAATGTTTTCCGATGTCGTTGTAATGTTTTAGTTGTGTCAACAAACGATGACAGAAGGAAAATGTCATAGGAATATCGGCAAACATTGCATTGAAAATGTACATGTTTTCATAAGTTATGAAAAAATAATCTGGGTTTTAAGATAACAAATTGAAATCGTCTATTGATACATATTACGAAAGTACTGATTTACAATAGATAACTTTTTTTTATCATCCCTGCAATAAGATCATCCCTGTTCCACACATATATATTCATTTAGAGGTTGGGATTTCACATCCCTGCCATATGGCATCTGTCAAATCCATCTGTCATCCATATTGACAGGTTGTTGGTTTTCGCCTTGCCATTTTAGAATATGCATCGTTCAACCACCGTTCAATGCTTTAAAATTGTTGCATCTTACCAAACAGACAAAACTGTAAAATTTGGGAATCTGAAAATCCAAATGTGATCCTTGAGAGGCTATTACATCCACCACGGGTCATAACACATGCATCCGCAGTAATATTAGCTTTACTCGTGTTACTTCAGAGTCACTGCATAGTTCACACATTATATTCCTTAACTTGGAATTGTAAACTTTCCTTTTGCTTTGTATCTTACATTTTGCAACACAAACACTTTTCCACAGGCAAGAAACATATTGTAGAACCTTTATGAAATCAACACAGAAATCAAATAAAGTTAAGTTGATTGTGGGACGTATAGTCGTGTTTTATTTTTTTTTTATCGAATGGGTACTTCAAACCAATGACTCGCACAGTGGACCGGCGGCGTGATCGGACCGTATTTTGTTGAACACGACGAAGACGCCACTGTTGCGGTGAATTCTCCGCGATATAGTCAAATGATACCCAACATTTTTTTAGGCTTGAGATTGAAGACATTGATGCTAGCTATATGTGGTTTCAACAGTACGGGGTTACCTGCCACGCAACACAGGCAAATTTGGTTCTATTGCACGAAAAGTTCCCCAGTCGCTTAATTTCGAGATCTACCCGTTGGATTTATTTCTGTGGAGTTATGCTAAAGATTATATCTATGCAGACATAGATTTTGGAGCACTTAAAAACCAACATCCGTGTAGTTATAGCCGCAGTACAGCCAGAAATGTGCCGAAAAGTTATCTAAATATTACCTCACAAGAATCGAAGTTTGCAAAAACTCCAATGGCGGATATTTAACCGATTTTGTATTCCACACATAAATTCATTGAAATCTTTAATATATTGTATTTTATTTAAATTAAAATCCCAAAGCACGCAATGAATAACCCTGTGCTGATATATGATAGATAAATTTATTTTATCATCCCTGCGATAAGATCATCCCTGTTCCCATTCTTAAATAATACTTTAAGATGGACCCGTAATCGTACCGAAGATTGTAGCATATCATTTCAACAATTTCTGGGCCATCACCACCATTTAAAACTAACTAACAACTAGTCGAAAAATCTAAGCCAAAGGCACACTTGGATCTTGGCCTCAACCTCAAAGCGTCACCAACTAGCTTTATTCTAATTCGAGTTTCATATAGGTAAAGGGTGGCCCAAAATTCATGCAAGAAGTAATTTTGATAGAAAACAGGTTTTTAATTAAAAATTGTAAATGTTTTATTGATTCATAAAGTATACAGTATAGGGTTATGTATGGAATAGCATATCCGGTAAATGGCCTCAGTTTTGCATAAATGTGGCTGAATTTCGTTAATACGGCGCTCTATTTGCTCCTTCAAGGCATGGGTGGTGGTGAGCTTATTGGCATGAACCTTAGACTTCAAAAAACCACAAAGAAAAAAGTCCAACGGCGTTGAATCGCACGATCTAGGCGGCCAATTCTGATCAACAAAACGAGGAAAATCAATTGAATTGTTTCTCCGGCTGTATGGCATGTGGCACCGTCTTGTTGAAATCACATGTCCTCCACATCCATACCTTTTGCAATTTAGGCACAACAAAATGGATTATCATGTCGCGATAGTGAGCACCATTAACTGATATTGCCTAGTCGCATTTTCAAAGAACAATGGTCCGATGATGTCTCCGGTCCAAAATCCGCACCAAACAGTGACACGTTGTGGATGCATTTGTTTCTCAATAATCTCTCGTGGATTCTCTGAACCCCAAATTCGACAATTTTGACGAAAATGAGCCTCATGATTTTGCTTGAAAAACAGCTGCCAAGCCTTCATTATTTGTACAATATTGCTCAACAATGAAGACTCGATGTTCTTTCGTGTAGCACTCCATTTTTAATAACCCTGAACTGTCAGCTGTCACTTTGTCTTTTTTTTGTTCGTTGGCAACACTTTACTGCACAAATGACGCAAAATTCAAATCTGGCGTGAATTTTGGGACACCCTTTAGATCTATTTTTCGACTAGGTTCGGTTAAGTAGGAACCCCTAGTTCAAGGGTAGACCTATTGTTGTACCATGGGATCTGGGGGCTTACCAATCTTGCCCACAAAACCAGTTGGAACTTCAGTGAAACGATAAAAGTTCTTGACATAAATATTTTCCAGGTTACTGAACAGGAAACCTTCAATTGTAGCTTCTATTTTAGGGAGCAGGAGAGCTTCCTCCCCTTCGTTCCTTGAGTTCCTGTAAAAATTGTTTGACAAAACAGACAAGCCTGCACTGCAGATGGCTTGCAGCATTTACTTACTCGGCTTTGCAGTTCAGTGAAATACCCCTACGCCCACCCATACCCAACATGAATACGAATGTTGAATTGCCCAGACATCTTGTCCTACAACAAGTAAATATTTTTAAGTATAGCTACTCAGCAGACACCGCGTGGAGGTGATGATGCAAATTTATTTGAAAAAGGGAGTTGAGTTGAATGCGTCAAAAACCCGGTGCTGTCTCTTGTCTGATGCGGTTTTGATACTAACGTAACCAAACTCAAAATGAACGGAGTTGTCGTTGAGGAATCTAATGAGTTGTGAATGCTTCGCATGCATATTACCCCAGACCTTTGCTGCTAAAGCGTGCGCAAAATGCCTAAGATTTCTCAATAAAGATCTTAAAGTTTACAATCGTCCGAGACTTGAATATATGTAACTCTCATAATTGGGGGAGAGCTCCCGCCACATGCTTGAGTTTACTTGATCGTGTTCAGCGTCAAGCACGTAGATTGATCGATAATAAGCATCACTAGGCTAACAAACTTTAAAGGACCTATCTGATGCAGAATATTACAAAAAAAAATGGACAAGATACGTTGTTCCACATCTCTTGAGTCCAAGAAACGTGATCCTGAGTAAACGTTTTTGCCTGACTCATAGTGAAAAATCTAGCGTCTGTGCGCAATCTAAGTGCACGCAGTCCAGCTTTTACCAGTCATCATCTCACTAAGCTTACCCACATTTTGTTTCCCCCCCTTGCTCGAGCAATATTGTTCCTAATGTCCAATGAAGTTTTGAATCGATGCCAACATTTTTGGAATACCAAAAAGCGATCTCCGACCGGCCTTCAAAGCCTTCCTCATGAACTATCTTGCTATGGGTGCTCCCAGTCTCTCGACATTTTTTTTTTTTTTTTAAATTTCATGCATATTTTATTGAGGAACATTAAACGTTCGTTCCGTGTTTGACCGTTATCTAGCACACATACATTATGAAACTTTTTGTCTATCTAACGCTATAAAAGACTAGACAAGTCTTCAATAAATAACTCGCGAAAGAACTAAAGTAAAAGAAAGCTGTCGATACGAGTAAATCACTAAAATTTCTATCTCACGTCTAGAGCCATAAGTTAGTTGTATACCTATAAATGTCTGTATCTCTCTACTCTATGCATATCGTCTGAATGTCTTATGAAAATGTCAACATCCACATACTCGTATCAGTCGATTTAAATAGAGGAGAGTTAGCTCAAAAATTCCGCCGCAAGCTCTCCTACAATTGAATTTCCAATGTGCAACCATCTACAGACGAGTTAATTTATTAAAAAAAAAACAAAAAAACAATACACCAACGGATTTTATATTTACACAAGTATCTCTTTTTTGTATCTGCTACTCAGTCAGCTTAGTCAAGTCGAGTCTCTCTATAAGCTTAGCAGCAGCGCAGCGGGTTCGAATTCGGGCCCGCAACAAACAAGTAAGTCGAGGCCATGTACGTTGTCGTTTTGGTTTTTACTTTTTTGTAACAGTTGGCGCACTCTTTGGCTACATTCCGAATAACATTACCAATCTTGGTATCAATCCATGCTATTGTGGGACAATCCAATTCATAAGGGGGAGCTAGCACTGAAGGAGATACTTTTTTTTTTTGCATGTTCAAGTAAGTAAGACCGTAAACCGTAAACCCCTCTGGAAATTTATGACTAACTTGAATTCGAATAATTCCTCTTTTTATTGCAAATTCGATTCAAATACGAGCTGCGCCTGCATTTGCAATGAGACAAATGGTTTAGTTTTTGGGGGAAACAATGGTAGCTGCACAGTAAGTCGGCACCTTGTTTCTTTTATTTTGTTGGTTTTTGCAGGCGGCTGAACTGCACAGATGGACACATATATGGGTGTTCATGTGAATATGTTATGCACATATCCATCCCCATATGTAGTTTGTATTTAAGTGGAAAAGAAACTTTCACTTGCAGGACTTTTTTTTTCGAGTAATTCTTACGTAAATGCCTGGCATATGACCAAAATCGGAATGTATTACATGGATGAATGGGTCTTTGTCATTTAAACGATTTCGCTTGGACAATTTATCTTTTTTGCATTGCTTTAGGTGGGTGTAAGCGTCGCAAAGGTAAAATTTTAAGTTTACGAATGAAAAACGTAAAAAATACTTCATCATACAATAGGTACATGATAACAAAGCTAACGTTAACACGCGACATCATGTTCGATATGACTCACAAATGTTACCTAGACTCCGAAGTTTCATATCTGGGTTAAGCTACGATTAGAATGTTTGACAAAGTGTCAAACGTTTGACATGAATAGTTTGACACTTAATCAAGTCGTTTGTCACATTGCTAGCAAATGCTATATTGCATTGTATACGAAAGCACTTTAAGGTGTCCTAAGAGCATTCTCTCCCAGTACTTAAATGTGCTCGAAGAATTTCTTTTGGCACATAGTGGTAAACGTCAGATAGAAACAGCTGATAGTGAAAAAGAATAATTGCAAGGTTTTAAATTCGAATTAAGACTTAATTTTGTTACTAACTACAAGAGAGATGTAACCCGGATTGAGGCAAAATGTCGTGGTTTAATAACAATTTTAACGGTAAGTTTCGCGAACTGAACCACGATTTTTGAAATAAATTTCCGCAATTTGCAAGCGTTGTTCTGGCATAAGACTATTCATGGTGAAATGGCAAACCAAACTGAGCACAAATTAGCTATCAGCTGTCAAATTGGTTGTCGCTGGATAAAGTATTGCCAATTCTAAAAACAAACCTTTACAACGTTTAGCGATACTTTGACATTTTGGTTAAGTTTCGGGTCAAAATGCATTTATGTACTTTTACCACAATTTACCACTCTCTGAGAGTTTTTTCTATTAATCTTGTGTATTTGACAGTTTAAAATGTTTTTTGGTCTAAAAATACAAGTTCCAGGATGAGTTACCGTGTGAAGTTTCGGAAAATGTCGAATTTGTGTTTGCTGTCAAACGGTGTCAAACATCTTGCCAAACTATCTGGCCCCATATTAAACAGTCTGACAATGCCTTTCAAATAAAAATTTGAAAATTTTCAGGATGTTTTATTGTTTACTTCGTTGGTTCGGAGACGGTAATGGTGACAGGATCTAAAATCAATGTCAACTGGAATTTCAATGAAAATTAAACTTACCACAAACTCGTCCCGTTTTGATTGCATGTTCAACCGGTCTTCATAAAGATATTTGAAGATGGATCGCACTCGAACGTTTGCGACGTTGGCCACCATTGCTTTGTCCATTTTGTCATTTGCTTGTGCAGCTCCGCTGCCAGTTATTCACATACTCTTTCTGCCTCTGGCCGCTGTTCTATGACGGTAATTAACTTAAAAATGTTGCCATTCAGCCATTTCTCTTTAACTTCCGTGTTGGGTGTTTTTTTTTTTTTTTGTAGATTGGTACTTGTATGTTTAGTTTGCACAACTAAATTTCATGTAGGACTGTGGACTGTTTGACACAAAATACAGAAATTTGATGATTTGATTTCATATTTCGCGGAGTGTCAACCGTTCAGACGGTGTCAAATGCTGTCAAAACGGTTTGACACTGTCGCTTTGCAGACGGAATGACACCGACAATTTTACGTTTACATAGTTTGAAACCATTTATCACC
The DNA here is from genome assembly GCA_963082735.1 of Pocota personata. Classification (NCBI taxonomy): domain Eukaryota; kingdom Metazoa; phylum Arthropoda; class Insecta; order Diptera; family Syrphidae; genus Pocota; species Pocota personata. The sequence continues at coordinate 26,127,974 of OY720429.1, read as the reverse complement.
GAACAATGTCAAACGTTTGACACTGTCAATTAGTATAATCGTAGTTACTTTTATTGAAAGAACAGTTTCCACTATTTGCTCCTTTTCAAATCACAACCAAACCAGGCTTTGACAAACGCAATTAACATTGAAGAAGGCCACTTTACTTTGCCTCGCGCTACAGTTGGGGGTGAGCCTTCGCCAACAAGCCTCTCCAGCCAGGTCGATCCTTTACCAGCTGTCTCCAGTTACGTACTTCAAGTCTATTCAGGCCCCCTACAGTTGCACACATCATGGAGATTAGGTCTACATCTTCTACGTAGTCCCCATGAAGTGGATTCATGACCTAGTCACCTCAAACGCTAAATAAGTATCTTCGTCACAAGGTCATTGTCGCTATACAACCGTACAGTTCGTGATTAGATGTCCTACCGCCAACGCAGGTAGGTCCATATAAGTATACATACATATGTGGATCGTACTATGAATTTTTCCTTTGAAGGATTTTATACAGCGTCCATGCTATCGAAGACGCCAATGACTTTTCGCTTCGTTCTACCGATCATGTCAATATCGTCCGCATTGCCACGTATCCGTAGTTGTACTGACTGATAAAATATAGTACAATATAGTAGTATAGTATAGTGTTGTCATGTGAGTCTCGCACTAATGAGAAAAGCAAAATCTGCCCTTTTTGCTGCATTTTCCATCACTTTTTCGAGCATCTCGGGCGGTATAGCGATGATCTGAACGAATGTTTGCCTTGAGCTTGTCAAAGGTCTGAGGATTGCTAGCGTATACTTTGCTTTTCAAAGAAGCCAACAAAAAGAAGTCCGGAGGGGTCAAATCTGGAGATCTAGGTGGCTAGCCAATGTCCAGGGAATTTTCGTTGCAGAACTGCATTGTTTGATTTGCAGTATGACATGGCGCACCGTCTTCTTGAAACCAGTAACCGTCCAGACCTTTTTCACATATTTGTGGACAGATACCGATATCGATTCCCATCGACTGTTTCCCCTTCTCTGAAGAAAAATGGCCCAATGGTGTTTTATGGATCTCGTGTGGATTCTCCGTTCCCCAAATATGGCAATTTTGCTTGTTAACGGCGCCAGAGAGTGCGGAATGGGCCTCGTCGGTCATCAAAATTTGCTTCCAAAAATTAGGTTTAGTGTTAACCATTCGAGCGACTGTTTGGACGTATTCCAAGCGACGTGGATGGTCTGTCAGCAATATTCTTTGAGCGAATTGCACTTTATACGGAAACAAATGCAAATCGTCCTTCAAAATGCGCCGCAAGGTGGTTCCACAGACGCCAAAATGCTGAGCGCGGTGACGATGCGACACATGCGGGTTCTCGGCAACACTCTCTCTTACCGCTTCAACCAGTTCATTGGAACGTCTTGGTCGTTAATGAACGGCATGTCGACGATCTCACACTGTCCCGTGCTCAATAAAATTCGGCAAGAAAACGACGAATAGTGTTGTCAGGCGGTGCTTGTTGGCCACGATATTTTCGACGATATGCACGTTGAGTTAACACAACTGAACGACTATTTTCAATGTAAAGGGTCACTATTTCGGCACGTTGTACTGAATTGACGTTTCAAAAACATGTTTACGGAAGTCAATCGGTTGATAAATGTCAAAGTTATTCAATGTTTACATACCGACATAAAAGATGGCGCACCCTGTAGGTAGGTGCTATGATTCGTAGAGCATACTTTCATCTGACCATACCTTAGAGATTGGCTTGTACATGGTTCCTACAAGGTCAATTTTATTCGACTTAAGCCTTGCCATAGCTGCTTTAATGATATTTTTGACGGTTCGAAATCATCCAGACTGAGACGACTGCCTGACAGAATAACTTTGGCTTTCACCTCCGTTTAACAGTCTGTAGAAATGATCGGTCCACATTCTCAAAACCAAATGTGTGTTTACTATGTCCCGTCTTTATTCTTGCAGCTCTATTCAAGCTCTTTGGATACAGGATCAGCAAATGCTCTGCCAGTGATTTGCAATTTTAGCGTCTCCACATTGAGCTTTCTCTCGGTGGTGCTTCCGGATCATACTATCGAATTCGATATTCATCTAGATCGGGTATACTACAAGCCACTATATTTTGTCCCGCTTCAAAATCCACCAGCCTGAGTCCTTTTGTGGAAATGGTGTTCCACAGGTCCATTCCATAGCAATTTGTGGATAGCAGTTATATCTGCCTTGTAGCAGTTTAAGGTATTTGCCCGTTGATCAATCAAAGTACGAACATTTCATATTAAAATTCGTAAATCATTGTCCTTAATACGTTTGAAACAGTCGTCAACATTTAAATTTATCCGAAACTTTTGAATATTTCATCGCTCTGTAGTTTCCCTTGCACGGACGCCATGTGAGGCTGACGTGCGACGTGTATAGATCTTTAGCTGGTTCTACGTGGGTGCTTCTTTGCATAGTCCCCTACTTTCTGAGAAGAAAAATCAGAGTACCAACGCTAGTCATTAGTTTTCCTTACGGCTTATCCAGTTGGGAACTTATAAGTGAACGGAAAATATCTTTCTGCTTGTCCCATCAGTACCTATCTAGCTGCTCTGACTTATTATTAAAAGAGTTGGTAACAAAAGATCTCTCCAGTTTGTCTACCATAGTATCTGCCACACTAGCGATAAGGTACCTACCTACCAACTGTGACTTAGGGAGTCAATAGTTGACAGCAGTATCCCGACACCAATAGGAGGAGGAGAAAAATAAAGTAATCATGCACTTTAGTTTCAACTGCTACCTATCGCATGTACGACCTTTCCTTTGGCAGAAGGGCATAAGGCTACCACCGTTTTGGAAGCGAATTCTAGAACTGTGGTTCCATCAGTTGGAAGCAAAATAAAAGCATATGACACCAAGTACTCCACGCTTGTCGGTAATTCAGAGGCTCACTTTGTTATGCAAGTTATCATCATCATTCCACTTTAAGTTGGAAAACACAAACGAGCATGTTCGTGCTCGGCGAGCATGTCCGTGCATCTTTGGACTCTGCGAACCACATCTGTGACGAGCATGAAACAGACGACGACCATATACGAATATGTGTGACCCGTACGTGTATGGTAAACGACTACCATGCTCATCTCGTGGTCTGGTCTGCCAAAATTTCCTAAGTCTACTCAACTTCAAAAGTGTCAGTCATGTCTAAACGTTCCATATCATCGTATCATTTAAAATAATCGTTATTAAACGATCCCCAAATACATTTGAAGTAACTCCATTAATTTCATGAAATTTTCTTACGCAAGATTGACTTCAGAATTGAGGAACACACAAATCAAATACCATTACGATTAAGCCAACAGCCCTACCTCAGGAAGATTAATGCATGCGACAATATTATTTAAGATGTTGCAACGAAAGAGGTTCGCTTTGTAGCGAATTAATTTACTATTATCTTGAGTTTCTGCATGGCAAGACAATGTTGCATCCGACGGATGCATTAAGCACTTTATGATGTGGTGATGTCAACTACGTGTAGATGTGCTCAATTTAGCGTAACACAAGACAATACAGGGTGCAGCACTGAGTGAAATTATTAAAGAATTGACGTGATGTCAACTTTAATAATCATAAAATGTCGAAGGATTACGAGTATGCTTAAATGATGTTCTGTAAAGTTGTAGCTTTTTGAGGCAACTCTTAAGACTACAAGAAAAAATTAATGCTGTGGCAAGGCCGGATCCAGTTGGGGGAACGAATATGAAAAACTGAAGGTACTGTCATCTGCGAAAGAATGGATTGGATTAGAAGTTGCAGACAAGAGATCATTTAAAAAAATAAGAAAGAGAGTCGGAGACAAAACAGAGCCTTGGGGAACACCAGCATTTATTTGGTGAATTGCACACTTGAAGCCGTCCAAGACAACTTGTATTGAACGCCCCGAAAGGTAATTTCTACAAGTACGCATTTTCGACAAAAGAGCCTGATGCCAAACCCTGCCAAATGCCTTTGAAATATCAGGCGCAACCATCTTAGTTTCGCCAAAGTGATGGAGAGATTTTTTTTTTTATAATTTGCACCCTTATATTAATTTTAGGACACGGGCGTTTTGAGGAAAGGGGAAGAGACAGAGAGAAAGACAGATTGGTGTAGTTGGTTTGAAACTCAGCTGGTATTAAGTTTTCAGTGAACTCCAAGGGTGGCTGTCCAGATAACTGGGGAGCATGTTTGTTTTTGCTTTTGTCGTTGCTCATGATTCACAGTATTTTTTTCCGTCCTCCTGATGTCATCATCACGATCAAGTTGCATTTTAGCCATATGACCGCCCTACTGCCAATGTTATGCCTTCGCAGTAGAGTTGACATTAGCTTTCGCAATTGATCGATTTTTTATTCATCTTCCATCTACTCGGGAAGAGCCCTGAAGAATAGGATAGACAGAAAAGGTTACGCAGAGATTTTGCCAGCGTGAAAGAACACCTCTTCAAAACTATGAGGGAGATAAAATCTGTACCAGCGGATTTATGTATGTTAAAATCCTTGAGTACTCCTGCAACTGTACGAGTGCGAAAGTGGACTTGTCCCAACTTTGATAAAAACTGGGCAGAGAATGATGAGTTTTATTCAAACTCTTCTTTGATCGGGATTTGTTGCTCAATTGTTTTCTAGGCCCAGAAAAATAGCTTAGCATGATCTGTGCACTCGCTGGTGTAAATTTTAGAACACAGAGCCTTATTACATACATAGCTAGACAAAGTCCTTAACTATTCTCGTTAATTGCTAAGCCAATCTTCTTCGCCTCTCTCGCTATAGGTATCTGCCTACTCAAGAATGCACCACTGCCCAAATTCTTCTTACTAGGTATGTCAGCACCGAGGAGTTGCAAAGGTTTTTGAAAGAAAGTACCTCTGATATTGGCTGAAGGATTTTCCAAAATCATTTCAGCGCGATGCCTGGTCCAGGGCAGATATAGAAAAGAAATATCCTTTTGTTCTCTAAAGTTTAAAGTCAACCTATTTCTCGGCAGTAAATAGGAGTTATAAGGATTAGTAGTGGGAGAACACCATCCACATACTACTCTGGTATAAAACAGTAGGTATGAATCAAACGTTCCAGAATCTTTAACATGCAAAAGACAGACTAATCGGGCTGTACCCCCAAAATTTAAATTTCTGCAATTTTGGTAACGAAAATGGTGTGCACCTTCTGCAAATTTCAACCACAGAATACAAATTTATTCCGACATGTATGTCATCCATTCCAGGTGGCTTAAGTGGACGAAATGAATTAATAGCTTTTTACTGGCTCATGCTCGTCAATTAATTTGCTTATTTTATTCACATTCACATCAATCGTAGGATCCGCGGTAGGTGAAGTATCCTCTGCAGCCTTCGTGGAGCAAGGGAGGTTGGTGCTCCCCAGAGTGCCCCAAGAAGTCAAGACGATTCGATGGTGGACCTTAACTGTTTCATCAATTATTGCTGTGGAGTATATAGTCCGACGGAAGTTTCCAGTTTGCTCTAGAAGTGTTTCGAATTTTATCCACCTCACAGTCCAGTTGCAGCAGTGATCCAGTAGTAGTCAGAAAATGATACCTTGTCAAATAGCGTGGACATTTAACAACCTTGACGGAAGGTTATGATGACCTTTAAAACGTCCTGACTGCAGGTTGGAGCTTAAGATCGAAATCAAGTCAGTGCTTCTCCGTGCCCGTTTTTGGATTCACATTTGCAAATTTGATCTCCATTTAATATTGTACATCTCTATTTACATACCATAACAACCTTGGATACGAAATTTCATCAGAATCCACTAAATATTTCACGCATTATTCGTTTAATAAAAATTGTTTAAATCCAACGCCTCCCTACCCATTTTAAGTATGAAGAACCCCCAGATGGAAGAATCATACATCACATACAATTAAATTGAGAATTGACTCCTCCTCGTCGTCCCTGCAGCTCCACGTCGTAAAGAGGCCTAGCCTTTTACCGTGTAAACTTATAGGACAGTGTCTCGTGAAAAACACTGACGACAGTGCTTGATCTGCGATATTTTTAGCAAAACCAATATATTAGAGCATTTCTGACCTAACTTAGGCCATCTGTAATTGACTTTGCGTATTTCACCCAGAATGCGTAAATGTGAGCCAAACTACATCAAATGTAGATCTATCATTCAATAAGGGGTAGGTCATACTTTGGAGACCCTCGATTGCGATACAAAATTATATAAATTGACAAACTGATGGAATAGCTCTGGGGTAATATAAGTTAAATCATGGCCTACACATAGTAGCCTGTCAGTCAAACTTCACTCCACAACAACTAAGAATATGGCTGCATCGGTGAGTGTTTCTGTTATTTAATATACCATTTCCAGTATTGTAAAGTAAACATTTCACATAAGGTACAGGTGCAGTCCGGGTGTTGTAGAATTTTGTATAGCAAAAAACAAAAAAAAACAATTTTGGCCAACGCATTCAATAAATTAGTATAGCAGCATTCAAAAAAATGCTATTTTGATTACTAATTCTCCTTTTTACATTACACCCCTGCTGTTTTAGAAAAGTTCAGGTATAAGTTATTTAAACATAGTACTTCAGTTTATCTACATAGCAATTGCAGTTATGTTTGTTGCAATTTCTCCAATGAAAATGGCTAAAACAGCTATTTAAAAATAGCAGTACCTAATAGCTATTTTTTATATGTAGCAAATTCTCTTATTTTCATTTCACATGAAAAGCAATAATAGCTGTCATATTTTTCATAGCTACATCTGCTATTTAAGTTACAGAATGACAGGGGATGTCATTTAAGCACAGCAATTACAACTATGTAGGTATGCAGTAATTTTCCCCATATCTTTGGAGTAACTACGTAATGAAAACAAATTTATGATCGGACTTTTTTATTGCTATTGTATAGTTGCGCCGTGGTTCAGTTGTTAGTGCTTTAGACTACTAGCGGGAAGTTCATATATCGGATCCCAGAAAATACCACACAATTTGTCAAGTTCTGAAACCTCCCGCGAATGTCTGACAAGCCTCCGAGGTTAAAATTAACATTACAGATCTTCCCGGAGCTCCCGTTCGGAAAGGGCAATTAGAAATGCAGGTACTTGCGAAAAGTAAAACACATCACGTCACCAACAAATACTTATATTTTGACTTCTGACATAACCAAGAGATGGTCGGAAGTACTCCTCGCGAGAAAATGAGTTTTTTTTTTTGGTACTAATTCTAATACAAACAAAAAATAGCTAAAGCAGCTATTTAAGAATATGAACAATGGCAATTTTTCATACATACATTACACAGAAGTAGCAATAATGACTATTTCTCATAGCTAATTCTCCTATAAATGAAAGATAGCTGTGGGCTATATTCTTCTCTTCAATTCATATCACTAGCCAGTTGGTGAGTACATTGCTACTGCTATTATATAAATTTATATCACCAGTATAAATTCTTGTAGATCTTACCAGATGTTTGTAATTTCATAAATATCCCTCTTTTGGATATTTTTATAGAACATAACTGGAACAAAAAATAGCTGGTGGTGCTGCAAAATTTATTCAGTATAGCAATGCACTATTCTATAATACTTTACCGTACGTAAGAACTGATGTAGGTAATCGACGAAACTCACAACTAATGCAGAATTTTAGTTTGTAGCACAGCGACAGCAACACTTTATACTATATTTATGTATGTTAGTTTCCTTTCTAGCCATAGTCCCAGATACCTAGAAATCGAGTGCAGAGCCCTCAAGCTTGGATGGAATAATGTTGGAATTTGTTGTTCCTTAAGTGAATGGAACTATTTCTATCTTGGTCGAGTTTATGTTCAGATGACAGCTATAGTTCCATGGGACTAGGTCCTGTATATTCTTGCGTGATTATAAGATAGTACCGCGTCCGTGTTTTCTTTGAATTTTTCAGTAATGCACCTAACGTTCTCAAGGGTGGCCGTGGTGTAGTGGTAACATCATCTCTTGTCACGCTGTTGATTCACGGTTCGAATCCTGATGTCAAGAATCATCTATTTATTTCGCATGAAATAAATAAAAATTCGATCACTTGCGAGAGCTAAGTCCACTCTACTGTGAAGGCATAACACTGGTGGTCATATGGCTAAAATGCAACTTGATCGTAATGATGACATCAGGAGGACGGAAAAAAATACTGTGAATCATAAGCAACGATAATAATAGCGAAATCAAACAAAATACTCCCCAGTTATCTGGACAGCCACCCTTGGAGTTTACAGAAACTTGATACCACCTAAGTTACAAACTCACCACACCAATCTTTCTTTCTCTCTGTCTCTTCCTCTTTCCACAAAAACGGAATCCCCTTTAACACGTGCAAATTATAAAAAAAAGGGGCTACCAACTTATTTGTTTCAGCTAGTTTAGATCGAGCTAGTAGTCTTTACTACTTAACTACAGTAGAACCTCTCTACTCCGCCCTCGGCTACTCCGTCGCTCCGGTCAATCCGACCGTGGTCAGAGTCAAGAAACTTGTGGCGACTCGTCAGTGATTCACCGCCCGTCGCGCCATTGTTTACAGTTCTCCGTCATCTCTCGTATCGTTTCTGTCGTAGTCGTAGCATGTTTTTTGTACTGAACTGTGCTGTTTTTAGTGCTTACTGTTCGTTGGTTTTACGACAGTGTTCTACTGTGTTCGTTACAGTACATATATGTTTAACATTGTGTGTACGTGTACAGTTGTGTGTGTTTTTTCAACATGTCAGGAGTAAAACGTAAACACGTTACTCTTTCATTAAATGAAAAACTAGCAGTGCTACAAAGACTGGACAAAGGGGAATCACTCTAAAAAATTGCCAAGGAACTCAATGTAGGCGTTACGACAATAAAAGATTGGAGAAAAAATCGAAAAGACATTGAATCATACCCAGTGACGATAGATAGCGAAAAGGCTCTTAAGAATCGGAAAACGTTGAGAAAGCCTAAACTTGAACTGCTTGACAACGCATTGTGGATGTGGTTCTGCCAAGAAAGAAGGAAGAGAACCCCGATATCTGGGCCCATTTTAAAAGAAAAGGCAATAGCTTTGCACAAAAAAGTAGAAGCCGAAAGTGAGTTCGCAGCTAGTGAAGGCTGGATTGATCGCTGGAAAACCAAGCATGGCGTCCGGTTTGTTTCAATTTCTGGTGAAAAACTATCTGCTGATGCCGAGGCGGCTAAGGTGTTTTCTATGAAGTTTCAAAAAATTGTCGAAGAAAATAAACTGTTACCTTGCCAAGTCTATAAAATAGATAAAACACAAGACAAACTATAAAATGCTGCCAAACAAAACGCTCGCTGCATCAAATGAAACCGTTGCAGGAACGAAACTTATAAAAGATAGGCTAACCGTTGCTCCTTGCAGCAACGCTGATGGTATACACAAGTTTCCCATGTTTGTTATTGGCAAATCTAAGAAGCCTAGGGCTTTCAAAAACATAAACTTATCTTCCTTGCCGGTTTATTATCGCAATCAGAAATCTGCTTTAATGGACTGCCATCTTTTCAAATCTTGGTTTTTCGACGAGTTTGTTCCATCTGTTGAAAAAGGCTTGAAACAAAAAAAACTTCCCGTTTAGCTCAATTTTAGAACAGTCCGAAAAGGTTTAAGCTTTGGCCGGAAGATATGACCGAAAGTGACCAGATCGAAGACGAGCAAAACAACGACACGCAGGAAATCGTTAAAGATCTACAAACTGTAAAAGTGAATATCCCTGCCATTGAAGTTGAGAAGTGGATTGCCCAATGTGAAAAAAGACGGTGAAACCAGTGAAGAGCTCAATGACGACCAGATTATTGCCACTGTTTTGGAAAATAATAATGAAGAAACTGTGAACGAGGACTCGGACGGTGATGATGACGAACCCCCTACCCGGATTTCACACACCGATGCCCAGAACGCTTTTGATATTGCCCTTCAGTACATCGAGCAGAACTCAACCTCAACACCATTTGTGGATCAAGAAATGGAGGAAGACTGCAGCTAAGCCTAGAATTTCATCTGCGATTTATTGCAATGTTTTCACTGTAGAGAACAATATAGTCATTCTTAAGTTGAAAGATTGTTTATTTTACTTTTTTCTGATAATCCGACCTTTTTTGCGTTCCGACCATACCCCTAGTCCGTGACGTAGGTGACGAGACAGGTTCTACTGTATTGCTATATCTCGCAATTCTAATCATGCCTACTCTAAATATGTCTTCTGGAATCGACAGTGTTGAATAATGATCGTTTTTCTATAAGTGACCGTACCTGATGCTGATCAGAATATAACAACGACTATGATCGCGATAGAGATTTCACTTTTTGCCATAAGTGGGACTCTCATATTATCTGATTTGATTAGACTATTCCAAATATTATATCTGTAATCCTGGAAGAGACCTTCTTCGACACTGCTCTTTGCTGGTGATCAAGATCAGCATATGCTCTGATTTGCTTCGTGATCCTTAGAATAACCACATCTGTGGACATTAGTCTTATTGCATCCTTATCGTACCCATCGCACAATCCTAATCGTATTTATTGACTGTGATCGCTTCAACGACTGAGGCATTCATTGCGGATATATTATGACAACAGAACTTTTAACAATGGTAGAGGGTGTGATCGTGACCGTGATAATTTCTACGATTATAGCTTTGATCCGAGATAAACATAAACCTCCACATGATGACTCCCACCATTGCTATTTCGGCGTGGGTTTTTTGATCTTAAATCTGCGGAACTTCATAATTTATTCCACTATAAAGTTTTTGAGTAGAACGAATACCAAACCCAAAATCCAAAAAGTGTCTAAAACGTTTTGTCGGCTTTGCTTTACAGCCTTTTTCATTCAAGTCTTTTTACTGCCGATGAGTAATTTTCCGTAGACTTCTTTATGTAATTAGATGAAATCTATCGACATAATTCGCGATAATAGCCCCCATATTCAATTCCTTAATTTAACTATTAAAACTCTTCGATTTACATATTACATTCCCTAGATACCCAGGTAAAAGATACATTTTCTCATAGCTTTTGAGCCATGTGAAGTTTCGTTAGTTTTTCAATTAGAGAAACATATAAAAAAAAAATAAAGCATCATTAATCCCACAATCAAGTAGTAAAACAATCTAAAACAAAAAAAAATATTTTCAGCCCACTCAGTTGTGACCACCCAACCCAACCCAACCCAACCCAGACTCTTAAGTCCTATACACATTCTGATTAATTCTCAATAAAAATTCATGGTGTCTCTGCGGCAGTAGAAAAAATTTTGCAATTCAAAGATGTCCACCATGGCTTATAGAGGCACGATCACAAATGACGTTTTAAGCTTTCAAATAAGTAATTAAGATTAATTCCCAAGAAAAAAAAAAAGATATATAAAATCGGCGCATAAAACCGAAAAACGTTTTAAATCAAAGATTCAATTTGGATTTCCATAAAAGCCATAATTAATTTAAAACTAAAACAAAGCTAAAAGGATAAACAGAGTCAAATGGTATTCAAGTTGTTGTTTTTTGGTAACTCAACCACCTCCACCAACACTGTCAAAGGAACGCTGATTATAATTTGGACCCGCATTCGGTATACTTTGAGTGATTGATCACTGACAACGGCGAGTGTGCGCATAATGAATACAAAAAAAAAGCAGTAAAAAGTTGAAAGTTAACATGTCAACAGAAGGTGACACACAAAAGTATTTAGGGCTTTAAAAGTCGTTAAGTTTTTCTCTTAGTGGAATTTGTTACATAACACGGGGTTATGTGTTCATTTGGCTTGGGATTTGGTGCTCCTCTGGAGACTCTAATATAATTTCACTTTGTGTGTTCTACATTTTTCGCACTATTGGAAGGAATTTTACAAAACTTCTCTCAGGGAAGTGTGACAGCGCCCCAAGATACATATATACAGTACCGGTCCATCTGCGACATAGACAATGTTCAAACTGGCCTGAGTGCGCATATAAGTAAGTGCGAACACGAAAGCGCTTCTTTGACATCTTTGAATTGTTAAAATTTCCTAGTTTCCTAATTTTCATCTGATGAAGAAATGGAAACTGCTGTATCTGTCCGCTTATACCGTGTGCATAACACGACTGCACTGTGAACATAAAAAGTGACACATCAGCAAATGTCAAAATCTAGACCAGCAAACATAAAAAAATAAAAATCTCACCTTACCTAGCCTGTCACCGTCCCACCACCACTCATATCAAATAAATCGACGTACTGAGGCTAGTGTAAATATTGTCACATATCGACATTCATACAAATAAAAGAGATGTCATACGAACGAACGAATTGGGATTATGGCTTAAGGCCGAACTATAATAGAAGAATGTTTTCGTACGACCACTTCTAAAACAATGCGAATGCAAAGGATGTGTATTGTGTGACCATAATAGCTTTTTGCTTCGATCCGTTAAGTTTTCGTTCACTTTTGCTCACTTACGAAAGAGCGAATCCAGTCTCTCTTTCGTACGAAAATTTGACACAACAGCTGAAATGACAGGCAAAGCGATTTGACAGTTGCTTCCGAACACATACGCCTATTATGGGCTACTAGAGCAATTGACAGGACTGAAGGAAACTTGACGTAGAATTATGACATAAGCTTTCGATTATTATAGTTCATCCTTTACTAATCGTAATTGTTTCCTTTCAAGTGAGGATTGTACTAGATGAAACGTCAAAAGATCAGGAGTAAACAAACGCGGCTTTATCTATTTTTTAACTAATTTTAATTGTGACTAGAAAATACAAGAATAACGAAATGAGATAAATGAAACCCATTTTCATTTGAATTCTTCGAACAGTCAGATGTTGGTAGTTGACCAATTTGTAGGCGGAATTGTAGTTCTTGTTTGAGTTCTTGTTTCCGTGCTCGATCACGGAAGATATACATACATTATACTAAATGACGTTACTCATTATTCGGTCACAGATAATACGATACCAAATATACGCTTTTACTTAACGAGTTATCCATTCACGGATAAGGCGATTGGACCCCAGCTTTTTGACTCACGGGTCGTGATATTTAGCTATCCGTAAACCATCTCGGAACGATTTCCTACTGATTAAAGCAAATTGCATCGGCTCATCCAGTCTTGATTAGAACACTTGTGTTAGTAACACTTCACTGGAGTACTCAGCAAATCTCTATTTATTAATTTTCTTTGTATTTCGTAGAAAAATGAGTAGGAGTGTTGACTAGCTGAAATAGTCAGGTCTCATCGTATCAGCTCCAAAAATTCGGCATATCAACCTGGAGGTCTATTTGTGAATTCGAGTGAAGTGACAGTTGTGAACTCCAGAGTTCAGAGCTTCTCACATGAGCTGAGCTTTCCGTCTCTGAACACACCCTAGCAACCATTACTAACTTCACTATATATTAGTTTGACGTTTTGCTGACAATTTTAATTTGGAAAGAAATTTTGTTGCTAATCGTTAATTAAACAATAGTAAGAGTTTTGTTAATAATAACAAGCACTTACTTGGATTTGGATTTGGAAACGGACTCAGGCTAATCGACTTTGCGGATACGCGAAATATCACTTTAGCTAGTAAAAGATTTCCGCGCCTTAAAATTCATAAAGAGACTTAGCGCTCCTCGCGTTAAGAAATTGTCAACCTCATTGATCACGCTACGATTGATGCACGGCCCTCTAACTAACTAACACTGATAGTGATAGTGATCTAAATCTAGATTACTACATACCTTGTTGCTGCCAAGGTGCGTATGCGGATATACCAACCTTTACCTATCGAGTGCACCTGTACCTCTCAAAAACTCTAATGCCGCCAACGTTAAATGCAGATTACCTACGGCCAAGCAAAACAACAGAGGCTTTTATAGCGACGCTGCATAGAGCGAAGAGAGAAGCTTATGACTTGTTTGTATCGACGGGGAATGGAAGAAAAGATACAACAACCAACTATACCGGTTGTGCAGCAATATCGACCTACTCAGAATGGTTCAAATTCATCGCCTGAGATAGCTAGAACATGTAAAGCGAATGAACATCAACGTTCCGGCCCTGAAAGTCTTCGAATCCATCCCAGAGGGACGATGTGGTAAAGCAAAACTTCTCCTAAAGTGGCGCATACAAATGCAACTCGACCGCAACCAACTTCGTGTGCAAAACTGGAGGCGGTTAGCACAAGATTTAGCTGGCTGGTGATCCACCCCGGACTGTAGCGTCATCTAAATTAAAGCAATAAATGTTATTCTATTTCATTAAAATCGGTGAGGAAGCCCCTTTTCGTGATAACTACCACATCGCACATCATCTTATCAATCCTTTGTCTTTTTCTAATGAGTTGGCTCTACTGTTTGGTATGGTGTTAACGTAAGTTTCATACATTTTCTTTCAACCTTGATCCTTGATCTCCACTTTACATAAGGATGTCGCTAAGGTTGTTTTCTGAAAAGTATCTACCTATGCACCCTGCACTGGTTCAGTTTTTTTTTTGTCTAATTATACTAATCGGTCAAAAGGAATCTCTATGACTTATCGAAACTATTTTATCTGTTTTTTTAGGTTACCAATTGGTTTCCATGAATTTTGTTTGCCAGGAAATGTCTTGAAATTCAAGTCATATTAGTCTTTTCAATGAAGCATACTGTAATGACAGAACTGCCGACACAGCGGCGTGTCTCTGTTATACCACTTTACATTCCTTTGATTCGTTCCATCGTGGGTAAACCATCATCATCCCCAACTCAATTTGACATTCCATGCCATCATTCGCAGGTTTTGATAAAAATGACAAGATACCATCCAGGATATAAGCAGCACCAGCAGCATACCATCGATGATGATTTCACCAGAATTGACTTGTGGATAAACGATGACCCTCAACCGATAAGTATTTTACGATAATTAGTGTCCATTTTGTTCAATCCCCAATGGGAATCTGGAAGCCATTGAGCCTGTCAATTGCTCCAGTGACGCCTATTAAAGCATTTTTCTTCTGCAGACAGACAAATTGACACAACTCCTATCCAATACCAGAAACAATTAATTTGTGACATGCTGTGACAGAATATCCATGATTCCAGCCATTATCCTTGACTTCTTTGTCGCACTGTTAAAGCGACACCCTCGCTTCATTGGAACAACCTTCGCATCGTTTCTGTCATGCAATGAATTTTTCTCATGCACTCCCAATCGGAGTTGTTTATGAGCTATTTGTAATGATTGTTAATGTATCTTTTTGAGAGGAAAAAGTGCCATCCCATAATGCTAGCTGACTGAAATATGATGCCGACAACCAAGGTGTTTAACTAGATGCAGCGCAAAAGGTTGCACTTCAAAGAGCGCATTGCAGCGTAAGTAAATAGCAACGCAGTGCATGTGTAATGGCATCGTCATCAACGGTGAGATACAATAATTATGTTGCAATACGAGTTGAAGTTGTAAATTGAAAAGTTTATTATTACACAAAGCCACACACTCGCATGGTACGTATTCCGTGGTTTCGAGCTGTTTTGACTACATTCAGGTCATTTGGTCTAACAGCTGACACAACAAGAGGACGTTATAGGTTCAAGCACAAGAATTTGTATGGTATATAACTTGTGACGAATAGTTAATGCTCCACTCATTCGAAGCACCAATTTGTTAACATAAGGTAAAAATCAATCAATGCATGAGCATTGGGTTTGTGCGCGTACTTTTCTGAAAGAAAAATTAAAAACCACAAATTTTAGAAATCGAAAGAAAATTCTTTTAAATTCAAGAAAAGTACTCATACGTTTTTCGTGTGATATCTTGAGAAACGTCATTTTAACGTGGGTTTCAAATAATACTTGTTTTCCCAAACAAATTCATCACAAATCACATCAAATCAACTTTATAAAGTCTTTTTTTTTAATTCAAAATTTCTTCCACTATTTTTTTTTCTTTTTATTCTAAATCCTTTCTGCTGTCAAACTTATCAGCTGTAACTCAATTGACAGTTTTCATTTTTTCATTAAAAAATTAACGAATAAATAATCGGAACTCTCCCAATTTCGTTAAGTTTCTCGTACGGTTTGCTGATGTTTTCAGACGAAATATTACGCATATAAGTACCCGAACGAACCTATTGTTTACGTGACTGCTACCCAGAGATGTCAAAAATGACACTGCAAATAAAGCCATTATTCGCGTTCTAGAACATGGAAGGAGCTGCAGATGTCATAATTTATGTTTTGGACACTTTTTAATTCAATTCAATTCAATAAAAGGTATTTTTTCTTTGCTGAAATTTGTTTTGTACCCATTTGCCACCTCATTAGCTTGTAATGAGCTAATTTAGCAAATGAGAAAATGTTTGCAATATGAGATAATTTCTGAACGTAACCATCTCATTTGTGTAGCCCTAGTGTAAACGTAGTCTAAGGTGATTACGTTTAGGAATTTGGCAGATCGGCCGGAACTACAGGTATTTTGGGGCGCTGTCACTACGTTATTGATTTGCCTATCCTGAGAGGAGGTTATAAAAAAAGGAAGGAAACTCACTAGTTACGAAAGCGTGTAGTTCAGCCTGGAAAATACTGCGACGTGTTCCAAGTGTTTTCGAGACTTCGTGATTAGCTGATTACATGGGTCAGTGCTGTCAAACTTTTGGACATTTACAGAGATGCATATTGTCGCTTTTTTTCCAAAAAATACTCATATGCAGTGGAGTGGATCTATTCATAGCCTTCAGAGCTGGGGTGAGGCAGTTGCACATAGTCTCTGTGAAACTAAGGAATACTAATCTTTGAAATCGTTATAGCTTACCGACGGTTGTGTTTTCCTTAATGATGACTACTTTACTAGGAACGATAGGAAAAAAAATTTAAATAAAACGACAACAGTGTGAGATATCAAATTGATTCTGGCTTTTGAAACTACATTCATGCCACTATGTATTTAAATAGCCACCTCGGCTTCGCTGGCAGTGATTCAAGCGGTCGGTCCAATTTATGATGACTCGGTCCAATATGTGCGGCGTTATTCCGGCAATAGCGTCTCGAATGTTGGCCTCGAACTCGTCCAAAGTGGTTAGTTTATTAGCGTAGACTAAGGACTTGACGTAGCCCCAGAGAAAATAATTGGGTGGTGTCAAGTCGCATGATCGTGGCGACCAATTGATAAACGCTCGCCGTGAAATGACCCAGTCGCCAAATTTCTACTTCACCACTTCGAGCGTTGCGTCGCTTGTATGGCATGTAGCGCTGTCTTGTTGGAACCACAGCTTGGATAAATCGATGTTGTCGAGCTCTGGCCACAGAAAATCGGTTAACATCGCTCTATACCGAGGACCATTGACGGTAACGGTGTCTCCTTCCTCATTGAAAGAAATAAGGTCCGATGATGCCGCCGTGTTATAAACCGCATTAAACAGTCAATCTTTGTACATGCATTGATGCTTGGTCGAACGCTTGTGGATTGTGGTCGCTCCAATAACGGCAATTTTGCTTGTTGACATAGCCGCTGAGCCAAAAATGGCCTTCGTCCGAGAAGATGATTTTTTGGCCAGCTTTCCAGCGCCCAATTAGCAAACACACGGCGTTGTCTATGGCCGTCCGGCTTCAATTCTTGCGTCAGCACAATCTTATTCAGATGTAGGCCCAAATCCAATTGCAAAATAAGCCTGGTTGTCACTCTGGCGATGCCCAATTCAGCTAGTCGGCGCCGAATTGACATTTCTGGGTCTTCTTCGATATTGACCACAGGGGAGGCTATGTTTTCTTCACTTCGCACCGATCTCTGTTTGGTTGGTGGCTTAAAGTCCAAAAGAGTGTGCTCACGCTCAAACTTTTCCACGATGCGACGAATTGCCTGCGCACTGAAGCCATGAAGACGACGAAATTCACTTTGCGTATTTACAACTGGCCCGGAATTTCGATAACATTTTTTAATAATTTCCACACGTTCGGGAAGTGTCAAACGATGCATGACAAACTGCCTTATTGCTTATTATTCTCTTTGATCACTATATCATCCACATAACTAATAGCTCTGCAGTCTAGGTTACTTAACTTTACCAGTAACAAGAGACTACAAGAGAGGATGTGAATCTCCGGCTTCCGAGCGTCGCCATATGTTACGACTTGTAACCCACCTGTTATCTGGTTACTCAAAACCCCTGCATCTCATGGCACCCGTAATAGCCTCATAACTGGTATTATCGAAAGCATCCTTAATGCCAAAGAAAGCACACAACGCCGAGCATGAACGGTAGGCCGCTTCAATCGTGTGACCAAATAATGCAAGGCGCCTTATTACATAGATCGTTCTATCCTGTAGGCATATTGACTGGAGTGCAGTCTAGTGATCTTTCCATAGTTTTCAAGAAAAACTATATTAAGTTAGTAGAAAGGTAAGATTTAGATAGCTCTCTGTGTTAGTTACATATCTAGGGGATAAAAACCACACTTAACTCCTGCCAAGATTAAGGCTGGTCCTCTCTTCCAGGAAATATAAAATTCCAGTCGTTGACCCTCCGCCCCTTAATGGAGCTTAACTTTCTCTAATCAAGCAAAATATCTGGGTTTTATTTTGAATAGGAAACTAAATTGGAAACTTAAAATACAAGAAAGAGTTGCTTTTCTCTTACAAAAAAATCTATTAGGTTCTACAAACCAGAATAACTTACTGGCTCCACATCTCGGTAATTAGACTTATCCTCGCATACAGGGTGGTTATTTGGTGAACCATAAAAAAAAAAAATAAGTGAAGCCCAATGATCAGCTTGTTTGTGCATAAACGGAGCACTCCGCACGACACCTTCTGCAGTACTGGACACTCTGTTTCATTTGACATCTCTCGACATTTTTGGCTATTCGCCTTAAAGCAACACAATGATCTACTAGTAAAGCATTTGGTCAAGCCTCCATTTAATAATCTCAAAATCTTTTTTAAAAACATTGCCTACCCCGGATAAATAAATTTTGAAAAAAGAACTTCCAAGTCACCATCCCTTCCAGGTCATTCTGAGAGGAAGATGTATTTCTGAAGACAAGTCGATACGAGTACATTGCTCCATTTTGAATAACTTCGATATCTTTCCTGAAAACATTGACTACTCTATACTCAGGATAAATGTTGAAAAAAACGTCCAAGTCACTACACCTTCCAGGTTATTCTGTGAGGAAGATGTATTTTAAGTAGACAAATCGATACTTTTCTACCACGACGTTTTAAAAACTAACGACAGGGTAGGTGGAGGCGTCTTCTCTGACAGAATTAATCTTAACCTCTCTTTCCGTCTCCCAAATCATTGCATAACGGCAAAAAGAAGTCTTATTCTGGCTAAAGAAATATATGATATCCGCATCTTTTCAAACAGCCGAGCAGCAATCAAGTGCTTGAAAGCGTTTTCTCTAAACTCAGTGATAGCTCTAGATTGCCGGTTGCCTCTTATAGCGATGACGGAGCAATTCAAAATTCACATTTGTTGGGTGCCGGCGTATAGGGACATTCCAGAGAGCAACGGTATCTTTGGCTTACAGATCGCTACATATGACCTAAAATTAAAGCTGAATGCTATCGAGACAACAAATCTTAGGTGGACAAGTGCTACAACGTGTCTAGCGACAAAAAAGGTTTGGCTTAAGCTGGATCTGAAACGCTCTAAGAATTTGATTTCTCTAAATAAATTGCATATAGGCGCTGTAATTTGTGCCATCGCTGGGCACTGTCTTATAAACAAGTATGCAACAAGTGTTGACGTATATTCAAACGATTTCTGGTAGAAATGGACGAAGAAGAGGAGGAAACTATTCTTCCCCTTCTTTGTACCTGGTCAGCTATCTCCCAAAAAAGGAAACTTCACTTAGAAGCCTTCTGCTTCAGCCACCTATGCGATCTGATAAGTGCAGATATTAGAAGTTTCCTACGCTTCATCAGAAACTCCAATTGGTTCAAAGAGTATTTAAGGAAAATTTGTCTCCCAAGATCCATGTCGTATCACAATGCACCTATCATTGGTCTAAGTGTGTCGGCCGCTTAGCCAGCAGCCACTTTAACCTAAAGCTGGTTCTAAATGACGGTGCCAGTGTGGAAAGGGTGTAATCAAATCCATCTTAAATTAGGACAAAATTTTTGATTCGTCAATGCAACTCCCCCATGAATTATTAGTACTGTTTAAAAATGTAAGAGAGTACAAGAAAGAGAAAACTCTTTGAAGACACGAACATAAACCATTGATAGGAAAATATACTTGATGTTTGCTTTAAGTAGTTTAAACTCGATAAAGAACAGATGAAAATAATAAAAATGTCATTCACTATTTAGAAAGAGAATAATTTGTTAAAGAGGTGAGCAAAAGAGATGAAGAAAATGGTTGCTTAGTTCCTTAGTGTACACGGTGAAGAGTATTGAACCGAAATCTTAGCCCTGCGGCACTCCGTGTGAAATCCTTTTATTCTCTCTGTGTATATTTTAACCTGTGTCTTTCGCACTACTATTATCTTATGATTACATCCCGTCTGCAAGGCGGTCTTAAAGTCCATTCGTTGAGGTGTTTTAAAATATTTTTACGTGATCCAGAGTGTGAAATGCATTGTAAAAGTCAAACGACTGTCATTGTTAACATTGATGACATTGGTGAATTCTTCCAATAATTTGTTTGTATTTTTATTTTCCTGACAATCATTCTGTATAAAACTCATCAGTTATCTTGTTCTGTGAAGAAGCCCATTAGTATTCGTAATCCATTTCTACTCAAGATGGTGCAAGCTTTAAACCTTTTTCCGGTAAATGTTTCCAATGAGTGCTTTTACCTGCGTCAAAGTTAATAGGGACAAAACGCTAGGTTTTGCTGGATAAAGGAAAGTGCATGCATACTGCACGTCTATATGTACGAGTATGTATACGAACGTGATATTGTCTCTGAAAGGGAATGCTCACGTGACTCTACGCAAAAGATATATCGAAGATAAATTAGTGACATGACGGATGACAGGGATGTTGAATGGTCGTATTGGCCAGGGTCACCACGGCAGTGTTTAAGTAGTTTTTGTTTTATTAAATAAAAACTTAAATGTTTATTTTGTTCTCATTTTGAGCCGTAATATGTATTTTTTTTTTTCTAGCTGTTTTATGGGTTTTTATTCTCACTTTGTTTAAATATAACGGGTGGGTCATCTGCTGGTTTCTTTTTAAAATTCATGTTGCTTTGACACTGACAGCTCTTCCGCGCTAAAAAATAATTTACAGAAATACGGTATCATATCGTTGGTATCATGTCAAACCTCTCTGTTTACAGCAAGACGGCGCTACGTACCTTACAAGCCGTCCAACAACCGATCTTTTGCGCACTAAGCTCAATAATCGTGTAATCAGCGGATTTGGTGGTGTTGTTTCACCTCCGCTGAGCTGCGATTTGACACCGTTTGACTTTTTTTTTTGTGGGGTGCCGTAAAAGATCGACATTTTGCGGACAATCCAGAAACGATTCAGTCACTTAGGCACAATATTGATCGAGCTATTCGTGAAATGGAACCCCGAACCATCGAAAATATACTGGAAAATTGGGTTGAAAGGATGGGGTAATGTCAAGCCAGCCGCAGCAGCCCTTTAAATGCAATTATTTTCCATAAATAATCGGAAAGTGTACTCTCTTCAACAAAGCAAAAAACTTTGAAAAATATTAAATGAATTTTTTTTATAGCAATTTTAACAAGAAGCCAACAGATGGCCTACCCAAAAACCAATCCATGTTCGGAAACTTTTGACCGGCAGGGTATATTATACATATCAGTTGCATAGTCGCACATACTACCATAAAATGCAACAAATTTACTGTACCCCTTCTTTCAGCACAGACTGTTGTCTCATTCAGCACATCGGCCATCAACATCGCGTTCGTCAACCAGTTGGCATTTAAACCGAATGATGTCATTAAATTTTCACCCACCTACAGAGTTGTTTGCATCTTAATGGGATTCCGCTAGAGATTGCAATTCAATTTGATGTTTCTCGCGCCAGGGAGTGTGGCACATCCACCGTAACCAAACCGCTGCTCCAGAGAAGAGTAAGAGGTGAGCAACTACGGAACAACATTCAACGAATTCCAGGTGTGGCAAATCATAACAATAAAACTAATAATCGTAATAACAAATCGAGGTACAAAGCATAAATAAGCAAAAAAGCTGCTCACCAAGCTAGCAAGCAACCCATTCTCCAATCTCTTCGTATGTCTGCCTACAAAAAACTTCTTTTTTTTTCATTTTGGGCGAAACTTATGGCAATCTTTCGGAAACCTCAGGCAACCACAATCTGAGAGCATATCCATCGTCGAAGAATATAGTACAACATCGCTGGTCATCTGTGGAGCGATTTCTAGCTGGTGGCACCCCTGGCAATTGATGTAATTGAAGGTTAATTGAAAGTCGGTGGTTTGAGTTCATTAATTGTACTATGGTCATGCGGATAATGCGACGACGTCGCTCTGTATGTTATGTGTTATGTCTCTGTTGACCGGGGTGTAGGTATGTATTTCATTAGTTTTATCGGCATAACGATGACGGTTTTTCGTTCGCTTTTTTTTTTTTTTTTTCATTCCTATAGTCTGAGTAAGATTTTTAATGGTGGACTCCATCACGCGGTGGCAAAGGAGAAACTTTGGTACAACCAACGGGTCTTGTTTCACAACTTTTTTTTTTCTTTACACAATGTAGGTTGGATAAAAGGTGAACGTTAAAAATTCAACATCTTGATGATTAATGATTGGACTGTTGTGAGGTGACATTTAATTTTAAATAATTATAGAAAATAGAATTTTGTTATGTCCCTCTCTCCGAATTTTATTTGGCTTCAAGGGAAATGTATACGGTTGCAGTTAAGCGGTCTTCGCTTGTCGTTGTCTTTGAGTATGTTCACTGATCAAGATATGGCCGAGTTTGAAATCTTTCCTTTTGCGCTAGTTTTACTCGGGAAATTTAAATTTATACATAATTCATTAAGCTGTTTCTACACGTTGAATGCTTTATATATATATGTATGTATATAGCAGAAATATAATGGTAACATTTTTGAAATATTTGATTTTCAGTGGGTTGGGTTTGATTGTTACCACATCAAAGTAGTATCAATGAAATCGGATAATGAATGTTATAAAATACATATTTGGGCAGTAAGAGTCTATTGCACATGTTGACTTGTTTTTGTATTAGAATAAGTGAATATCAATGCTTTGGGTTGTTATATGTTTGCATATAAAGGGTTATACATTTCGAGTTTGGGATTTCACATCCCTGCCATATGGCTTCTGTCAAATCCATCTGTCATCTATAGTGACATGTAGTTAGTTTTTGTTTTGCCGTTGTACAATATGGTCGTTTGGCCGCTGATTAATGCATTAAAATTATTACATCTTACTACAAAAACGACAGTTCTGTAATATCTAGGTACCGCCATTTAAGGATAGATTATGGTCGTCAAACTGAGCAAACAATTCGAATAAATCGGTAACGTTTCTGATGTCATAAGGCCTGTGTATTGAAGACATTGATGCGAGCCACATGTGATTTGGTGACATCAATTGGCCATCAAGATCGTGTGATCTATACCCGTTGGATTTCTTTACATGGGGCTATGCTAAAGATCGTGTCAATGCAGATAATCCTCAAACTTTGGAGCACCTAAAAACTAATATCCGTGAATTTAGCAATACAGCCAGAAATGTGCTGAAAGTCATCGAAAATGACCTCACAAGAATCGATGTTTGCAAAAATCCCGAGGAGGCCATTTAACCGATATTATATTCCATACATACATAATGGCATTTAAAGCAGTAAAAAAATGTCATTGAAATATTTAATGCTTTTTGTTTTATTCTACTAATAGACATGAAAAAGCTCGCCTTAAAGTGATAAATAGATGTTGCAAAGGTCTCGCGAAGAAAAAGTGAATGAAAAAGTATGGAATCCCGGTGATCTAATGCCTAATCAGTGGAAGGAAAGTTATCTTCTTCCTTTGCACAAAGGAAAGAGCGATACGCGAAACTGCGATAACTACCGTTCTGTCAAGCTGATGACACACACCATGAAGAACGTTGAGCGGGTATTAGATGGCCGAATGCGGAAATAATACGGCTATCTGATGACCAGTGCTGGTTTCCAAAGTATAAGGATCATAATGGAAAAACATCGTGATTCCATTATGATCTTGTTGCCTTGAATATGGTGTTGATTGATTTTGAAAAGCCTTTGATAGACAACCAAGGGATCTCTTATGGGTGGCGCTAAGACAACGAGGAGTTTCAGAATCCTACGTGCGCATGATCATGGACATGTATGAGGGATCAAGGACAAGAGTAAAATGTCCCGAAGGAGTCACCGAAGAGTTCCCAATCAAAGTCGGTGTACACCAGGGAAGCGTCCTCAGTCCTTTGCTATTTATTGCAGTCCTTGATTATCTGCTTGAAGGAAAAGTAACGGACCCCAAAGTGCATCAGTTATTCTTTGCTAACGATAGAGCTATCATAAGTGAAGATCAAACGTCCCTGCAACGAGCCATTGATGTATGGGTGTATGTTATGGAGGGAAGTGGGTACCGTATTAGCTCAAAAAGGACAGAGTATCTATGCTGCCCGTTCTCTGATCCACACCGGCCTATTCCAGACATTTACATGGATGGAAAAGTGCTTCCCAAGTGTTCAGAAGTTCAAATATCTGGGATCTATGATCAATAGCGAAGCAACTTGTGACGACGACATAAATCATCGCGTAAGCGTAGGGTGGATGAAGTAACGTGAAAACTCCACTATCTTCTGTGATTGAAAAATGCCGCCTAATCTGAAAGGAAGGCTCTACACCGCAGTTGTACGTCCAGCGCTCACATACGGTTCACAATGCTGAACAATGTACAAAAAGTATGAGGGCAGCTGAGATGAAGATGCTTCGCATGACAGCAGCAGTAACAAAGCTTTATAGAATAAGAAGTTCGCAGATTCAAGGAAGCCTTCATGTAAAAGAACCCATCACAAGCAAAATAGAGCACGACCGGCTCAGTTGGTACTGTCATGTTCAAAGGAGAGATCCTTCGAAAAAAGGCATATCAAAAATCAACTGGATCACACAAATGCAAAAACACCAGCATTTGATTGGCCTCAGTGACGAAGTGATCCGAAACCGGAATTCTGCCGGTACTTCCTGAGGTCAAACCGGCAAACCCCCCAGGCAGACCAGTAGGGATGCAGTAAAGTGGGAGGGTTGTGATCCTTCTACTCCGGATCATAACCTCGCCGTAAGGAAAAGGAGAATGCTTTTTATTTTATTTATATTAAAAATCCTAAAGCACAAAATGTAACTCTGTATATTAAGGTCTATGTACTAAAAATTGGCATGTTAAATTCACTTTAAAGTAACCATATAGAATGTCTCGGAGGAAAAAAAAATTATTCTAGCCAAGAACTCTAAAGTTCACTGCATTTTCTCTTCGCCTCGATTGTGTTAATGAAGCTGCAAGACTTCGTTAGATACTAACAATCACCCCAGTGTCCCAGCTTTACTTACTTTACTTTACATGACGCTACAATCCGTGGTGGACATGGATCTCAAACAATAAACGTCTCCAGCCAGCTCGATCTTGTGCTAGCCGCCTCCAGTTGTACACACGAAGTTGGTTGAGGTCACCTTACGTGGGGTCTTGCTTTACCAAGTCGTCCCTCTGGGATGTATTCGAAAACTTTCTGGACCTGAGCGTTGATATCCATTCGCTATATATGTCCCTTTTGACTAGGTCTGTGTCACTGTACAATGGTCGCCGTCGATACAAACGGGACTAAAAATCATTCGAATAATTTTTCTTTCAAAACAACCAAAGCTGTTTTTATCCGCTTTTGAATACGTGGATGCTTCTGCGCCGTATAGCAGGGCTGTGATAATGAGGGTCTTATATGCGTATAAAGTCACCATAGGCCTTGTAATCAATTTCCTTCTTAGCAGACTTACGCGAGCAGTTGTTCAAACTTTCGCAAGATCGTACCCCTGACGTTAGCTTGAGAACTTTGTACAACCCTTCAAGAATGATGTTAAAATGTCAACACCGCATCACCTTGTTGTAGTACTTTTCTGAAAAACCTACGAGGTTAAAACTTCGGTTTTAAAATGGCACCCAAAAAACTAAAAACACTGCAATAATTGACATCGCTTAGTCTATATATTCCTATATTGACTAATTTCTTCCTCTTTATTTCACGTAGAAATTGAATTTGTTTATTATTTAGGGCTTTTACGCCATTTTGAATTTTAAGATTCTGACCGGCTTCAACGACCTGAAGACACCTGCTCCCTTAATGTCCATTAATTTGCTTCAATAACAAGGAATTTAATTTTCGAATTCAGGTGTCATTGCATCAGACGGCAGATCCATGAGACAGGGGTCGTAGGATAATCGTCGCGCAACGTCATCAAAACTCCAGTGCGAATCGTGCCAGAAACCACTTTTTTTTAAATGGAAGATGGCTCTGAGTGTGCACCCTTTGATATAAATATCAACGGAGAGAGGAGGTTCATCAAAGCCTCCAGAGCAGAGTCAGGCATACTGGGGTGTAAATATGTTACACCAGCATCACACTTTCAGAATCAGCCAACGTGCACTATTCTAAAAAAGAAAAATATATTTTGGACATACGGACACTCGTGCAGTTTTACGCAATTTCCAAAGAGCAATTTTTTTGATTGAGCGAAGCTTTCTCATGAAAATTTGACTCTCGGATCTTTTTCAGACATTTGCGAGAGGTGAGACCGTGAGAACAATTTTTACTTGCGTTTTCTGAAATTTGAACCTTGAATCTCCCGGTGCAGCACTCACTATTTGATGATGTAAGTCTGCAAAATTTTAGCTTTCCATAGCCCTCTAGAGGATGCGAAAAGATACAAGAGTTTTTGAAACACCCTGTGCTTCGAAAATCAAAAATTACGATGCGTACAATAATAATTCCCCAATGCTATAAGCCCATAAATCTTCAACTTTGTACATCACCTATGATCTTAGTCTATGAGCTGGTACAAGGCGGTGCGCATAATGGTGTGGGTAAAGGTACCAGCATTGATGTGATTATCCTCAGATTGTCAAGTAACTATGTATCCATCTGCGTCTAGTTATTCTGAGTATACATCATACATGTAAATAACCTCTGTGTAACAAGCCAACAGCAATGCGATCATTTTCACAAACTAATTGCGTTTGATTTGGCACTAAATTTGTTCCAAATTTGTTTCTTATTTTATTTCGTTCTCGATTTGTTGTTCTACTTCAATGGTTTCCCACCAAGTCTATATCTTAAAATAGTACATAAGCCTTATTGATTTTAAACTCTATGAAGAAATGTAAAAGTATTGTAAAGAGTTTGGCACCGTCAGTCAGGCAGTACTCCAGCTAAGTTTCCTTAAATGGATGGAAACACCTTCCGTTCTCTCCCTCAATACAATTTTCGTTTTACTCGTTCATGAATTTTACTACAGATATTATGATACTAGGGCTATACTCAAATTCATCAATCAACTTCCTATAGCCCTCTATAACATAGTTCACTGCACCAAAATAGAAAAGGTATTTCTATTGGAAAACAAATAAACAAATCGAATTCCCTCCCTCAGTACATAGTTAGGTATCCTGTTCACCCGCATTCAAAAGGAATCGTAAATAGGTTAACATGCCTATTTCTGTTCAAGAATGCAAATCACATTGTAATTCGACATTCCTCCCTAACCTTTGACACTCTTTGGCACGGACGTGTTCGCATGTACCAAACCATTTTGTAATGCGGCCCACATTTCAATTGCAATTGACTGCTCCTATGGCAAGAGACTCGCGAACTGATATTGAACTTAAGTGGTTTGAGTTGGTTTTGGAGGTGGCATGCAATTCCTCAATATAATTGCAAATGAGCTATAGGCATTCCATACTAAACCAAGACCTTAAATTGTGTAAAAAGGTAACCTAACCCAATTCTCAAAGCTGAGAAGTTCAAGTGATTGACATGTTGGCTTCGTAACTATCTCATGCTGATGTGATCGGTGGCATTATTGGATTTTGATTGAATCGTGATTCTGGAATTCAACCATTTTTTTTTTTTTTTTTTTTTCGGAGTAACAAAAGCGAAACCTAAACGCAAGCCGGTGTGGTGAATGATCGTGGTTACACAAAACTGTTCACTGGCATAACATATTCGAATCTATATCGCGAACTGGTTAGTGGGTAGGTGGTGATGGTGAGTGCTGTGTACATAACACCCTTTGATTGGTCTATTTTTCCCAGACACTATGCAGCAGAGCAATAGATTCAGGTTGAATTTATTTTGTGCTGCTTTGAATTTTCCACTGAAATGCTGAAGAACAGCAATTGAGGAAATTCGTTGCACCTATTTTTTTGCTTGAGTCGTTATTATCGCAAAAAACCGGCTCTCTGATGACTGACCAGCAATCTAGTTGATGATTTGTTAAACACAACTGAAAGTATATTTTTTTTTTTGCAAAACGGCTTAGGCCAGAGAAAGATTGTTGAATGAAAATATTTGTCAATATAACATGATGTTTATGTTGCAGAAAATTAGAAGAAAGTGTACAAATTGATGTTGGAAGAACTTTTACACATTTGAGTTTTAGTTCTATTTGATAGCTTCAAAGTGCCTTGTAACGATATTTAACCATGATGTCGCAGTTTTGCATTAGACCTTGCTAATAATTAGGCACTAAACAGAAGTTTAACTAGATGCCAGGTTTAACTTAAATGTTTCGTTTAAATTGATGGGTAAGCATAACCAAATTGATCATAGCTTTTACTTCGGGAAGTAGGAACACCTTCTGAGAAAAACCGAAGTCTCTATAAACTGCTTAGAAATGACTGCAATGTCATCCTACAACAAGCTAAATTCATACGAGATCAAAAAGTGAAGGTACTAAAGGGTGACCAGATAGCAGTGATAGTTTTTCCAATTGTTATGTTTCAGCAGCTGTCAAAGTTACCAATGACATCCAGCTGTCAAAATATCCAGCCTCGTTTAGCGCTTCCCGAACATGTGGAAATTACTAAAAAATATTATCGGAATTCCGGCTCAGTTGTAAATACGCAACGTAACTTTCGTCGTGGGGTCGGTCGTCATCATGGCTTCAGTGCGGAGGCAATTCGTCGCACCGCGGTAAAGTTTGAGCGTGATTAAACTCTTTTGGACCTTAGGCCACCAACCAGACAGAGATCGGTGCGAAGTGAAAAAAACATAGTCGCCGTAGAGGCCAGTATCGAAGAAGACCCAGAAATGTCGATTCGGCGCCGAACAGCTGAATTGAGCGTCGCCAGAGAGTCAACCAGGCTTATTTTGCGGTTGGATTTGGGTCTACATCTATGTAAGATTATGCTGACGCAAAAAATTAAGCCGCACGACCAAAGACAATGCCGTGAGTTCGCTAATTGGGCGCTGGAAATGTTGGCCGGAGATCCGGATTTTGGCCATAAAATCATCTTCTCGGACGAGGCCTATTTTGGCTCAGCGGCAACAATCCACAAGTGTTCGACCAAGCATCAATGCATCCACAAAGATTGACTGTTTGGTGCGGTTTATGGCACGGCGGCATCATCGAACCTTACTTCTTTCGAAATGAGGAAGGAGCCACCGTTACCGTCAATAGTCCTCGGTATAGAGCGATGTTAACCGAATTTCTGTGGCCAGAGCTCGACAACATCAATATATCCGAGCTGTGGCTCCAACAAGACGCCGCTACATGCCATAAAAGCGACGCAACGCTCGCTATGAAGGAGAAATTTGGCGACTGGGTCATCTCACAGCGAGCGTTCATCAATTGGCCGCCGCGATCATGCGACTTGACACCCCTCGATTATTTTCGTCAAGTCCTTAGTCTACGCTAACAAGCCAACCACTTTGGACAAGCTCGAGGCCAACATTCGAAACGCTATTGCCGCACATATTGGACCGAGTCATCTAAAATCGGACCGACCGCTTGAAGCTCTGCCATCGAAGTTGAGGCGGCCATTTTACTGATGTGCTATTCCATACATAATGTCATGAATGTAGCTTCAAAATAAGGCTGGAATTTGATATCTCTCACCGTTGTTGTTTTATTTAAATTTATTTTCCTATTGTTCTTATCTGGTCACCCTATACAATGTCCGAAAGGCAGTAGATCTTGTGGGACTTTCGGGAAAAGAATAGAAAGAGGTTTTTTGGGTTTTTTCGAACCCATTAAGTAGCTGGAGTTCTCAGAGATCTGGCGAAAGCGCTATGTAAGTTCTTTCACCTGACGTACTCTATATGCATCTTTCTAGACAGGTAGAAACTGCCGCTTTCTCTTATTTGGTAACATTTTCTCGAAATGGATTGCGAGCTTTCTAAGTAATCAATTAATACAAGTTGTACTCCATTCTGAACAAAAGCTGGTGTACCCCAGGGCTTAGTCCTCTCTCCGACCCTGTTTCTAATATTTATAAATGGCATTCTCTCTCACTCGCAATATAATCCATTCCCTCGCGGATGACAGTACTTTTGACTTCGGTTTCACTTTAACAACATCATGGTAAGGCCCCCCAGCAGTTCATCAGTAACAACGAATGTCAGCCGAACACAACTCTGAAATTGATACATCCATCAATTGTGATACGAAAAATCGAGTTGAATTCAGCGCGTCAAAAATCCATTGCTGCTTCCTATCTCTGAAGCGGAATTCTAACCTAGCCAAACTACAAATGAATGGAGTTGATGTCGAAGATCTAATGACTTATCGATGCTTGTCATGCATGTTATACTGTACGAGTGTGTATGTACAGTTCATAGTCAGTGTACATACATGACTTAAAAAAGAAGGACCTCCTAATTAACGGTAGAACTAATCGGGAAAACTTCATAAACGAAACCGAGAGTAACATCGAATTAAACGTTCCACTGAAAATACATTTTCAATTAGAAATCGAAGTCGATCGCCTCATCGAAATTACACAGAGAGTCGTGTGGAGTAACATTCCCTGCCAAAAGAAAACCATAGCTAATTGTGACATTAAGTGCCAGGTAGAGATTATAGAATTGCTAAAGGAAACGAGGCGAGCACGTAAGAGGTGGCCACAATCTCGTACTCCGTAGCTCCATACATATGCACTTTAACTATCTGCGCAATAAACTCAAAGAAGCGATAAGAGAATTTAAAAATCAAAATATAACTATCTTGAAGGGTTAACCGCGGAAAAGGATACAAATTATTTGCTCTGGAAAGCCATGAAGGGTGTTAAAAAACCCCAAAAGCAAGCACCGCCAATAAAAAAAGCCAACTGGAAATGGGCTAAATACCACAAAGAAATAGCTTAAATATTTGCCGTGCATTTAGAAGAAAGGACTACTCGTATTAACTGTGCCACAAACATCTCAAATGTGCAACGCTGGCGTAATTTAAAGAACAAGAAATTGGCAATCTTAAAGCCAACAAAGCTGCTAACAGAACAAGTTCTTAAAGAATTACCCGTGGCAACATTAGTTAAGCTTCTTTTATACGCTGCTTTTAGATTGCAATACATACCAAGGCAAAGGAAAATTGCAGAAGATCAAGTGCATAGAATAATAAATTCTATTGAGAAGGCCCTGAAAGAAAAAAATTACTGCTCGATGGTTTTTCTCGATGTCTCCCAACCCTTCGATAAGGTGTAGCACAAAGGATTGGAACTCAAGATACGGCAGGTTTTTCCCGGCTCGCTATGCAATATTCTAAAATCCTATCTTGAGATGGACAACGACATTAAACAAATCGCATCTGGTATACCGCAAGGAAATGTACTTGGTCCGATTCTATACTTGTTGCACATTCAATTATAAGACACCGTTATAGTCACATTTGCAGATGACAAAGCCATATTGGCAATGAGCCACACTGTCGAGGAAGCTACCGGAAAGTTGCAAACAGCTGTACATGATTGAACAAAAGTTTGGCGCATAGTAAATTTCACATATAAAAATGTAAATTTAAAAGTTACGAGTACCCATCCTAAAAAGAAAGTTGCCTAGCTATGATTAACTACGCGCCCAATATTGAAACATTCCCGCATGTGACTATCAGCTGGAGTCCATGTTGAAGTGATTACACTATTTTCTTCCTGGAACCAAGTTCCACTGACAACACATCTCAAACTTGTTGCACAAATGAGTTTAAAAACTAATTGAATTAAAAATTAAAACCCAAGCAAAATGGTTCATTTGAATGACAGCAGTAATATGACACTTTGGTTTAAATTCAAGTTTAAAGCCTTGATTAACATTAAGCTGTACCTTAAGTTGGTTGTTGGTAACGCCTATTGAGTATCCTATCCTACCATTCGATTATCTGGGTAGCAATTCAGTGTAATATGCTAATGCTAATCCTTTATCATGTGAAAGAGGTATAATTTTAACCGAACTTCGGTGGTTTTGCTTCATTCATGACTACTTAGTTTTGAATTATATAAGGTAATCTGATCGGCTTCAGGAAATATTCACCAATACGATTTTTAGTATGAAGAACGCTTCGGAAATAAACGATGATTAAAAATCGGAACAGATCCTAATTCAATTGCTAGCGCTTAAATGACACACGTAGTCTTATGTTCAAAAGAGCAACATATGTTTTAGTGTTTTTCTACACTTTAAGTAGTTTTCTACACATGGTACGAAATTTATTAAGTCATTCAATTTTCGAAAATTGTTAATATTTAAACAAAATTTATAGCACCTATTCCTGTTCCTATTTTTAGTTTGAGCGCCGAAATGGTTCTTAACGTCAAAAAAATTTAATTCTCATAAAAACAATTCTTGCTGAATGTGTCCCGGCTTGGGGCTGGTGCGTAGATAGTCCCATCTGAAAGTGAACAAAGTATGATGGGTGGTAAAATCTTCAAAAAACATCTCACGCCTAACTGAAGAACCAAAACACAGGTTTTGATAAAAGGAAATTTTTTTTTTATACTACGAGTATGCCCGCGCCAAAGAGGTTATGAATACACTTGTATTATTTCAAGGCGTTTGTAAACAGTGAGAGAGAAAGAAATATTGGTGTAGTGGTTTGAAACTCAGGTGGTATTAAGTTTCAGTAAACTCCAAGTGTGGCGTCCAAATAACTGGGGAGCATTTTTGTTTTGTTACTTATGATTCACAGAATTTTGTTGGTCCTCCTGATGTCATCATCACAATCTAGTTGCATTTGCAGCCATATGACCATATTTTTTTTTTTTTTTTTTATTCGCGCGCGCCAAAAGGAATATGAATACCTTTATACTGTTACACTCTATAAGAGGAACAGAGGTGAAGCCTATGCACGTTGGCTTTAAATGTTTGGAGGTTGTAGTGATGGGGAAATACTGAGCTTGGTAGATCATTCCACATTCGTGTCGTTCGGCTTAAAAACGAATCCCTATATTTAACAGTACGACCGAAGTTAGGCTTTAGGGTAAACTGATGTGCATTCGAAGCATGTCGCGTACTGCGGGTGAAATTTTGAAGGGGAGGAATGCAACTGGCTATTTCGCTGGAGCATTTTTATATAAAAAAAAACGATAAAACAGGGAGAGACACGAGACATTTCTCCGATGTTCTAGTGAATGAATGGAATTCACAATGTCTCTATCATCTATAAGTTTTAACGCGCGATTTTGTACCCTATCAAGAATGTGCAGAACGGTCTTGGGTGCACCAGACCAGATATGGGCGTTATATTCCAGCTTAATGCCTTATAAATTGAAGCTAGATCAGACGGGATAAAATATTTCTTGCACCGTTTAAGGAATCCTAGATATTTTGCAGCATTTTTGGCGACCTCGAATATGTGATCATTCCATCGAAGATGGTTATTAATACATATACCGAGAATGGCAAGCCTAATAATGGTTGAGGGTTTTGGTTTCGCTTGAGAGACAGAAGACAGCATTGTGTTTTGGAAGCATTAAATTCCACTCTGTTGGTTGCCTTTGCATCAAAAGAGTCTCCAATATATGCACTGGTCTTTTCTCCTATGAATAATATTTTCTAAGTATACGAGTCTAAAATATCTTTGGAGCTATTACCTCTTTTGAAAACTTGTACGTACTCTTTTTCTTGAGAGTACCTAGATCGGGTATTTTTGTCGCATACTCGTATGTTGACGTAGAGAAAAGGAAAGCTGCCGGTAATACATCGTTAAAGGTCTTCTTGAGGGTTTCTGTTTTGAGATCGATTTCATTGGTGCTCGCAGGTTATGAGATGTAAACGGAAAGAAGTGAAATTTCTAAGACCTATTCTCTGTTACGAACAACAAATGTTAATTTGGAACCTAAGTTGCATAATAAATGGTTAATGTCCATACACCAGGTTGTTAACAACCCAAGGTTCTTAGTGTATCCCACATCTTTAGTAAGTCGGTGATTAGGGCGGCTTTGAACCATGTGTAAAGTCCATAAAAAGTTCAGTATTTAAAGATAACAGAGTCGTGGATATTCTTCGAAAAATGTGTCTCAAAACATAAAACATTCACTAGATATCCATCATTAACACAAAAGGCTTTCCAGCAAATAATTCAATCTCCTTTCTCAGATTTTCTGAATGAGAAAACTATGCCCCATGATGAATCGCATTCTTGGCTGACATGCAAATATTTCGTGAACTCTGCAATATCAAAGCGAAACATCACTCAAATTCCATCATAAATTACTATCCTTAACTACATACACGTATTTCTTCTGCGCAATCAGACAACAATAACGACCAAGGCGACCAAAAGAATTCGTAGCTTTAGGGAGATTTTTAGTTTTCATCATCAACAGCAACAGCAGGAGCATTACTAACATCCAGCATCCGCACCACATCCGCAATGCACATATGAGATGAATTTCCAGAGTATCCAACTCTACTGCTTATCATCATCTGCCGAACGAATATATGTAGTTAAATTGCTGAACCGTATCCATGCGTGGAGAATGCGCCAGCGCGCAAAATTGGCTTAGAATAATGTTTCTGTTGCAGTGCTTCTGGTGCTGCTGTCGTTTCTAGCTGTCACAGTTTCCAACACATTGTGCGACTATTGTCAGAAGAAGAGACTAGAGCAGCATCAGCATTAATGCATCCATTTATACCTTGCAGCCCCTCAAGAGTACAGATAACAACGCCAGTTGTATAGACCTAGAATAATCGGCTGCCGCGCGCAGGCATACGCTTCGAATCTGGCGTGTAGTATAAACATTGGAACAGGTAAAAACGATCATTAATTATGGGCTTGAAATTTCTATTAGTAGCACGCAGCAGATGCTCCTAACCACACACAGATAATCGTACTGATGGTGGTAGTATGCAGATTGGCGTTAGTTCTATATAGATCTAGTACGTTTGGTATGCGTGTGTACTAACATCTTCGCGCGACTCATTGAATCAGTTCGAATCTCCTCGTACCACTCTCGTCCCCCCTTTTGCTCGGCGCTCTTGACGTCATGGCGACGGGAAATGATTCCGGACCACGAGAGAGAGAGATTCATTGAATGTCCATGGGATACCATGGGGAAAAGGTAGATCAGCACAGCTAAAGTGGCCAGAACAGAAGCAGTGAACTTGCTTGGCCGCTCTCGAAAAAAAAAAAAAAAATGTCGAATTCAGCTTCAGGCCAATTCGCGTATAAATGTGTATGATAGCAACGTTGCAGCAGCAGCATGAAACTTTGGGAAATCTCATGCATTCCAGCGGATAATTTTATTATTTATTGATTGATATGCATTTTCCTTTGACTAATAGTCTTTCATTTAGCCATTTTAAAATCTATGCAGTCTCCTCTGGAAGCCATATTCCTCTACTGTTCCTGATTATTGATTTATTTAAAATGCCGGCGCGACGGTCGCTTGGACGCTTCTTTCATTTTAAAAAATATATATCACTCTAGGCTAAGAAAATGTTCAAGCCAAAGATATCATCGGGGGCATGGCCGCGTTAATTGTGCATTGCATTGCAAAATATGATCCAAGTTTGTAATTATGTTGATGTGGAGCGAGTGATTATGGTCTCGCGATGATGAATATTTTTTTCTTTCGGTATTTGTGGATCTTAGCTTGTTTCAAATATTTATGCTCGCTACAATTAAATGTTGGTACACATTAGTTTGAGCTGTTGTTTCGTCGTGTTTTGAAATTCACACGAAGCTGCAGTTGTTGAAGATGCTGCTGATACTGACAAACATGATGTGGGAATTACACGATTCGAGATAATGGAGATTTTCATGAAATAAGTTCATGTTTGTTGACCGAAAGTCTGTTTTATTGGCATATTTATCCAGTGGGGATCTGAATTGTTTTTGTGGTATCCGTATGGATAAACAATTTTACGTCGCCGCCATATCGGATACTTAAAACAGTTTATCACAAAAAAAAAAAAAAAAATATCGATGTCGTTGCGAATAAATGGTCTACACTCATAAGTGATTGGTAGTCATGAATAACCACTCATTAGTCATGTTAGTCGTCATTCGTCATTTACGTGCGGCTGAAAGGGCAGGCATTGGTTTCCTGGAAATTGCCGATTTCGAGATTTTGATCTAACTTGCCATTACTACATATGATTTATATCACAAACTCATAAAAGTGGGTCTCTCAATTCTGTTTTTCTATTTTCAACAAATTTGATGTTTGAGCTTAACGCATATTTGCTATCAGATGATACCAATTTTATTTAAATTTTAAATCTAACTGATTTGCAATCAAACAACATATATGTATATGTATGTACGAGGGTGGGTTACTAGGTCCCTGAAAATTAACACAAATTGTGTCGTCACCTTAAATTAATTTTTTTTTTTTTAAGAGTCATCTTTCAAAAAAACGCACTCAAATTTTCAGACAGATCTGTCAAATAGTTTTGTTGTGGCAGCCATTTTATATAGCCGCCTACTAGCATTTTCGTTAAAATAGAAAAAAGTGAATTTCGAGTGAGAAAAAACTATCACGCAAACCAAACAAAAGCTTGACAAATATTATGGGGCTCTTCACCATCGATTGGAACCATTCACCACTGGTTTACTCAATTTCGGTGCGGTCGTTCAAGCACAAGTGACGCCGAATATTCTGGTCACCCAATTGAGGTCACCACACCAGAAATGGTCGACAAAATCCATGGTTTGATAATGGACGATCGGCGAGTGAAAGTGCGTCACCTTGAAGAGGCCACAGGCTTATCACATGGCTCAGTTATTTCGATTTTACATAAATATTTGGACAAGAAAAAACATCCTGCAAGATGGGTGCCACGTTTGCTCACGATCGACAACAAACGCATTCGTTTGACAACTTCAAAGGTGTGTTTGGCGATGTTCCAGAGAAATTCGGCTGAGTTTTTGCGCCGTTTCGTAACCGTGGATGAAACCTGGATAACACACCGGAAACCAAGGAACAGTCATAATAATGGACTTCTCCTGGTGAATCGAAGCCGAAGAAGGCCAAGCCGATTTTGTCAGCAAACAAGGTCATGGCGACAGTTTTTTGGGATGCGCGGTGTTATTCACATCGATTACCTTGATAAGGGTAAAACGATCACCGGCGCATATTACGCAGAGCTGCTGGATCGATTCCAAGCCGATTTGAAGCAAAAACGGCCGAATTTGGCGAAGAAAAAAGGCCTTTTTCACCAGGACAACGCACCGGCGCACAAGTCCGCAGTCGCAATGGCAAAATTCCATGAGTTAGGCTACGAACTCCTCCCTCATCCAGCATATTCCCCAGATTTAGTCCCCTGCGACTATTTCTTGTTTCCAAACATGAAGAAATGGCTCGGAGGTAAGAGATTTGGGTCGAATGAAGAGGTGATCGCTGAAACAAACGCTTATTTTGAGAAACGTTGGATGAAGTGTATAGAGCTAAAAGGAGACTATGTTGAAAAATAAAATGCTTTTATACCTAAAAGAGTGTTCCTTACTTCATGTTTCAGGGACTTATTGACCCACCCTCGTATATATACAAGGTGGGGCAAAAGTAATGACATAATGTGAATTGGCTGCCATTTTTTTAGAAATGAAAAAAATTGGGCTCTGTTTTCACGAGAAGTTTATTTGAAGGTGTAAAATTGATGGCATTAAGTTGAATAAATTATATCGGTCAAATCACAACCTCTTGAGGAGATGCACATTTGTGCTCGTTTTACGGTATTTTGAATTGCTGCTCGCAAAATATCTGACTCCCAATTGATGATTTCTTCTTTATTGTTGGCTTTCAAGACTTGCAAGGTTTGTGGTTTGTTGTGGTGAACAAGTTGGTAGGTTTGTAGGGTTTCTATTACTGTTCTTGATACAACCCCACTTGCTTATATAGAAGCAGCTTGTTTTGGATATCGAGTTTGGAACATCGCCTCAGCAAAGAGTACATTTTTTTGTACTTGTTCTCTAGTTCTATTTTTTTCTTTTTTACGTGTGTACTATTCGCTTCATTTCACTTCATTTGCGTACAGGATTTTCATCGAGTTAATTAGGACTGGTAATTTCTAGATTTACATTTTTACATGTAAAATTAATTATGCGCCAAACTTTTGTTCAATCATGTACAGCTATTTGTAACTTTCCGGAAGCTTCCTCCACAGTGTGCCCCATTGCCAATATGGCTGTGTCATCTGCAAATGTGGCTATAACGGTATCTTCTAATTGAGTGTACAACAAGTATAGAATCGGACCACGTACATTCCCTTGCCGTATACCAGACGCAATTTCTTTAATGTCGGAGTATTCGTTAGCGTGTTTAACACTTAAGAGTCCATCTCAAGATAGGATTTTATAATATTGCGTAGCAGGCCGAGAAAGACTTGCTGTATCTTCAGTTTCAATGCTTTGTGCAACACCTTATCGAAAAGGCTAGGGAGACATGAAGGAAAATACTCGAGCAGACCAACGAATGTCGTTCGGCGTTTTTTCTGGTTTTAATACCAAAATAAGTTCTACGACTTTTCATTGTCTTGGTACGTATTACAATCAAAAAACAGTCTTTACAAGTTACAGAAGCTTAACTAATGGTTTCACGGGCAATTCTTTAAGAACATGTCCTGTTATTACGTCGTAAACAGGAGCGTGTTTAAGTTCCGCCAGCGTTGCCAATTTGATTCTACAATTGTCGCTTGCAATATCTGTGGCATAGCTAATAATCGCGTTAGGGTGACCGTGAAATGGTTTTAAAGTCTCTCCTAAATCTTTTGCATTTGGCCCAACCTTCACAACGGTTATTGTATTCTATCATCCTACTTGATCACTGACACAATAAATCGACCCCTTCTTTCGCACAAATAAAGGTGGCTTACTATTTCGAGATCATGGGAGGATATTGTCAAGACTACCTATAATTACGAGGAAATTTCCACTACGTATGTCTTCAGAGGAACATTTACGAGTATCATGTTTGTTCAGAAGATTTTTTTCGTACTTTCGTTTGCTTTTCTGTAAAATATTTCAACTTCCATAGATCAAAATCAATAAACCCCATGGAGTAAACAAATTAAATTTCTCCTCCAACTATTTCATTCTGGTGTGTACAGTCCACACTCCATTCATTAACTCCTATTAGAACTATTTAATTCTCAAACTTTGCTAATTGTAATTACACTTATCGATCTTCTCGACAAGATACATCTCGGTTGTTCCGATGTATTCCTCAAAATCCGGGTAATTAAAGCTATTTCGTTTTTTTTTTTTTTTTTCTTTGTAACAATAAATCATAAGTGCCAACCACACTTAAATAAACAACTTAAAATCTATTCAAACATTAATCATTTACCTAAATATTTCATTTAGAAAGAAAAGACGAATGTAAAAAAAAAAAAAACCGATTTCTAATGATGAATGTTGGCTTACCATAACCATCAGCCCAACATTCCAAAATGATGCGCAGAAACAGACAAAATGTAAAATCGAAAGAAAAACACATGTATTGTCTTCTGAAATGCTTTACATAAGTCAAGTTGAGTGAACCTATCTGCCAAGTGACACGCCAAAGGTGTGGCCATTCGTCAGTAAGCACTCCCACATAGAACTCATCTTTTTTTTTTTCTTTTTTTTTTTTTTTTGAGGTGCCAAAAATTAATTTCCCCACCCGTTGTTGGTACAAAAGAAAAAAAAATCCAAAGACGAATCATCTTTTCGAATATTTGAAGAGATTTAAATTCAAAGTCAGATACCGACTTTCCAGTAAATCCATGTGTTCTGGGTGGAATAAATGTTTTTATAGCGATGAATAAAAAAAAAAAAAAAAGAATAATAAATGTGAAATACCACCCAGCTTCTCAGGTCACACTGCACACTTCTCATAAAACTCAAAAAGGGCGCCTCAGTCTGGACATAAAAATATGAATACATGAACAACTTCCTGCCATCGTCGTCGTCGTCGTCGTAGTACATTCGAAAGATGCATCTCATAAGTTTATGTTTCTGGACTATTAACCCACAATGATTAGGGGCATTTATCATAAAGTAGCTGGGAACATGGCAATTAATTAAAGCCGAACGCAACTAACATCTTCGTTGTGGTAGCTACTGGCAGCTATGTGGTAACGCGCGCGTTGTCAGCTATGATCAGATAACATAAAGGGACTGTGAAATTGAGAATCCTTTTTATTATTATTATTATTTGTTTTTTTTTTTTTTTTTTTAACTGCAAAAACAGAAGTGAACTCCAAGAAACAAGAAAACTTTGTGTCGGTAGTGGAGTTAGATTCGGAAACTGTATCGTTGTATCTATCAATCAGGGGAAATTATGTGTATGCACTTTGTACGAGTATAATATCGGACAGGTTTCTGTGATACCTTTGTTTATGTGCATTTAGGGTGGATGAATGAGGCTCAGAAAGGATGTAGATGTAGGTAAAGGGACTTAATAGTTGACCAATTATCTTTTTTCTCAACTAATAAATGGTAGAACAGTAGCGTTGGATTTAAACTGGTTTAGAGCGCCAATGAAAGTGGAGCATTAAACAGAAGGATTCGTTTTATGTCGACCATACAAAATCAATAAAATAACTATGTACGCATATGTATAGAGTATATACTGGGAATATGACTTGAGCATGTTTCTCAAACGTCTTTTTTTACGCATTTAGTAAGTAAGGAGATTAATACAAAGTGGCACCATAATGGGCCTATCGCGATCGCTGGAGAACCTTCATAAAGGGCACAGATACCTAAACACTTTGCAAAATTGATTTTGTTTGTATCTAATACAACCTATCTTCTCCAAGTCATTAAAGAAAATATCGTCCTAAGTATTTCCCATGACATGACTACGTACAATTCCCTGATATTCACATAGTAAAGGGTTTTTCAATAAGGACATAACAATTTTGTATTTAAATAATGCACAGAATAATTGAGATGTTAAATTTAACTATGGAATTCGATCTCGTTCATATGACTACCGCGAGCACGTTTGAAGCGATCAATTCTTTGCATCCAATTTTCCACCACTCTTCCGCTCATATCAGCCAAAACTTTGGCAATTTCGCGTTCGATATTATTCCTGAGCTCCTCTAACATTGTTGGCTTGTTGGCATACAGCAACGACTTAACGTAACCGCATAAAAAGAAATCCATCGGCGTTAAATCGCATAAGCGAGCTGGCCCTTCGACCGGACCATTTCTCGAGATTACACGATTAACGAACTTGCCCAGCATATGACACCATCTTGTTGGAACCACATATTACTTATGTCAAGTCCATCCAATTCTGGCCAAAAATAGTCTTCCAACATGGCACGATAGCGAACTGCATTGACCGTAACATGGCGATCATTTACACCGACGAAAAAATACGGTCCAATCACACCTCCGGCATGAGATCCACACCACACGTCACTTTTTGTGATGCAATGGAGTCTTTTGAAGCACATGTGGGTTTGTTGCTGTCCAATAACGCAAGCCATTAAGCTAAAAATTAGCTTCATCACTGAAGATGATTTTTCGACTAAATTCAGGATTTTCTTCAAACTTTTGCAGAGCCCAATCGGAGAAGTTTCGACGCTTGAAATGATCAACAGGCTTCAGTTCTTGAGTCAATTTGATCTTGTAGGAGTGTAGGCCAAGATCTTTATGCAAAATTCGCCACAATGTGGACTGAGAGATTCCCAATTCCTGTGGACGGCGTGGAATCGACGATTTGGCTCATTTTGAACTAAAGCACTTACGGCTGCGATATTTTCGGTACTTCGACCGATGCGTTGTCTCACTGGCACAAGAACATTCAATAGTGAATATGTTGACTCGAATTTATCCCCTATAGACACTATAGCGTATCTGGTGGGACGATTATTACGACCGAAAATTGGAGTAAGCTCGTACCACCGACTCTGAATTTCGATTAATTTTTAAAAATTTCCAAACGTTGCTCGTTCGTGAACTTCACCATGATAAAAACGTAAACCTTGACTGACGTTTTGACATTGACAGATCATAAAGAAAAATTTAAGGGTGCGTTTGTATTAAAATACAAAATTATTATGTCCCTATTGAAAAACCCTTCTGAGCACTTTTACACGCGGACACTCGAAACGAAAGACACCAAGTTTTTAGGAAAGGGAGGTGAGAAGTAGAAGGGGTAGTCCGTGTCGGCCGGGTAGAAGAATCTGAAAGACTTTTGTGTATTTGCTTTTGCCTTTTTCGTAGTTGTTTTGGTTTGCTTCATTCTTTTTTTCTCAGCGTCGAGTGCGTATCGTGCGGAAGAATTTTTGGTATGAGTGTGTTTCGCGTGTGTGCGGCAACCACCACTGAACACAGTAATATACGAATGAAACGAGAAACAGAAATATAAAAATCGTAATCGATATAATCTCGACGTCTAAAAGTAACACACGACTCCAAAAGTGAAGTGTCTTTTATTTCAAGTCTCCGCATGTAAAAGTGCTCTTACATGTATACTGATTTCTTCGACCTTTTTCTACACAACACAACGTTCCTGGAGAATGAAAAATGTAGTCACAGTGTTATTCCCACATTTTATTCCCACACATCAGTGGTAATACCAAAAAACCGCAGGAAGAACGCAACCAACTTTTCCCGTCACCTCTAAGGAAGTCCTACAAGTATGCAGCAAAATCAGGGATTAAAAAGCGCCTGGCATTTACGGGCACTCACTGCCAATAGGGTGCCTAAATATGTACACATAATATTGGTGGACTATTGTAAAAAATTCAGTGCTGTTCTATGAAACAGCGGATGGAGTAAAGCAGAATAACATCACAGGGGGCATTCTTCAGAGCACCATGCTAGGTCCTTTGCTATGGAAGGTAATGTACGACGACGTTCTTGAGCTGAGAATCCCAAAGTCTGCCAAAATAGTTGACTTTGCTAATGACATTGCAATCGTAGTGGCCAAATTGAATGTCAAGGAAGATGGGATTGCTCTAACAAAGACAAATGCACACACAAAATCATAACCAACATCGAGACGTAGAAGAACCAAAAACATTGATAGCTTAACTTTTACATAACCCAAATGTTAACTGCAATGTGTTCTTCGGGGCAAAATGTGGGCATAATAATGAAGCGGCTTTTCGACTTGTCGAGAAGGAAGGTTCTGAACTCGATATTATATGATAGTAAATGTATGATATAATATACGGAACGTTCCCTCTCAATAAGTCGAGAAAGTCGTACAAATTCAAGCCGCTAAACTGATCTACTACTTTTGTTCTACTACCTGACGTTTTCACTAAATCTAATGTTAACGCCAAGGAATCTATATTTCTTTAAAACAATACAGTTCATCCATGTTAAATCAAATGTACCTTTAAAGACTGCTCATTGTAAAATTTCCTGGCTTAGAATAGTGGAGGCTCGTCCATAGGAGCACATGAGCACGAAAAATTGAGGAA
Source organism: Pocota personata (assembly GCA_963082735.1). Lineage (NCBI taxonomy): Eukaryota > Metazoa > Arthropoda > Insecta > Diptera > Syrphidae > Pocota > Pocota personata. The sequence goes on along the minus strand of OY720429.1, from coordinate 26,084,200 downwards.
ACTGACAGCTGTCATTAGTGATCAAGTCTAGATTCCGTGCGGTTTCTTTGTTTGCTTTAAAAGTTTCTAATTTGTGTATAAGAATTTCTCACTAAGGTACGATTTTTCAAATCGTCTCTGCCTTTTACTAACATTGTTGCACAATAAATATTTGGAGAGAATGAAACAATATCGCGAAACATTCTTCCACTAATTGAGAAATTGCAACGTTTTCTAAGTTTCGCTACATACTCGTACGAGTACAAGGTGCAGAGGCTATTTGAGCACAAATTTGATCTTCCGGATGCTTTAAATTGTTGAGGAGCCACCTTAATCGGACCACACGTTGGTTTTTCGTTTCCTCCGACATAAACTGGCAACTTCTCGTGTCATTAGACTTATATCGGAGGCTTTCATGAACTACATGCGAATTAATCTCTCAAAACCTTGAAGGTCCCTTGCAAATGATCTCATCGACGTTCCAGGGTCCTGGTGAATACGATGTTGCACTTGTTGAACAAGTTTCAGCCTTTTATTGCTGTCGTAACGTGTTACGTTCGAAATAGGCGAAACATCGCTGCCAGAAGCCGCCAACTCGACACAAACCTTGTGAAAGAATCCTCGAGCGACTTTCAAAAAGCGCGATATTTCGATGTCGTGTCTTTTATTTTTTTTGTGTTAGGTATTTATCTGATATTTTACCCGGGAAAAACTTAAACATCTTCGCATCCTGTTCACGGTTTTATTTAGTTTATTTCTTTTTTTTTTGTAGCGGACATTTAAAGGTAGGAATGAACAATTTCGAATTACAGTTAATGGAAATTGATCTTAACCGCATATACATATCCTTAAAATAGTGCGTCGTACGCGGAAATGTAGGCTTTGACATACTCTACAAGACAGATGTCAAATTGTCAAAAAATAAAAGTACACACTTATACGAAGCATTCTTTCAAAATGTACGACGATTGGATTCCAATAAATTCTACATAATTATTCACTTTTACGCTTTTCGTATGAAATCTTTAGAAACGTGAATTTAAGTTGATTTTCAAATAAATGTCAATAGAAAACGTTTGTTTTTTTTAAACAACTCAATCGCAAATTGCACAAATCATATCAAAGTCCTTTTTAATTCAAAATGTATTCCACATAATTTGTTTCTTTTAATTTCAAGTCATTTTTACTGTCAAACCTATCAGCTGTAACCCATTTGACTGCTTTCATTTTTTTCGTGAGGCAAAATTCATCTGAAAGAAAATTACAGAAAAATTAACGAAGAAAAAATGATCATACATAATGCTCAATCATCTTCGTCAAATGTTCATAATCGCAAATATTTGTCATCATTTCCAAAGTTGTTTAAATTGATGCAAAAACGTCAAAGAGAAAAGCATCAAGAAAATTCTTGATTTATTGTTGATGCCGCCTCGATCGAGGGTTGAAATATGAGAAAACATTAGTAAATACATTTTTTTAGTTACACCAATGTTGGGCTCAGTGGGTGAGTGCGTGATCACTAAGCGGGAGGTTCAAGGTAAAAAAATAGTTTTCTCTCGGCCCCACCTTTCGCGAACGTTTGACAAACATCCAAGAGTAAAATTTGTCATAAGAAGCTTCTCTTAATCGAAAAAATTTAACTTCGGGAACAGGAAAAAGCTGTAGGTCCCAATCATGCGCGCACAGTGCGACTATTTTATTACTCATAGCAAAAATATGAAAGAGTTTACGTCTGGCAGGAAATTAAAAGCAGTTATGAGAGGAAAATTTCTCGCAGAAATAAAAGAAGATCGTTATTATCTATTAAAGTCTTCACTACCAAAATGTCCATCATTTATGTAGAAAGAAAAAAAAAAAGTCTTGAATGTTTTAAAACCACACATAAACATTCCATCAGCATCGCAACAAATCAATGATGCTCAATCGGTGCACAAAAGTTTGACATTTCTGAATTTACATATTAAGACTCAACTATATTAGTCGAAAGCAATCGGAAGCTAATGTCAAAATTCTACGTTAAGTTTTCTTTAGTACTGTCAATTACTCAAATTGCCCGTAATAGACGTATGTAAACGGAAGGGATTGTCAGAGGCGATTGTCAGAGTCAAGTCATTTTGCCTGTAATTTTTGTGCGTTGTTCTGCAAAATTAGTTTAAATCTAGCTATATCTTCCCACGCCTTTTCGTTCTTCAGCCGATTGAAATAAAAAGGATCTCTTTTTTCGTACAGCAATTTATTTTGCTGAACAAGATTTATCAGTTGAGAAAGAAAATTGTAGTCCCCTTCGCAAGCCATTTTTTTTAACTTCGACGTATGGAAATGAAATCTAAAAGCAATTATTATTACCTTGCAAATAATAAAAAAAAATAGGAAATTTCTTTGCTTACGAACATCCAATTTTAAATTTAAATAGCTGTTAAAGCCAAATATCAAATTTTCGTACGAAAGAGCGAATGGGTTCGCTCTTTTCGTAATTGTGCAAAAGTGAACGAAAACTTGACGAATCTAAGCAAGAAGTTATCATGGTCGTACAATGCAAGTTCCTTGTGTTCACACAGTTACGTACGTCGACGTACGCATCCATTCTACTATTGTAGTTCGGCCTTTACGTTTGCATACGAGTACCCGAACGAACCTATTGTCGATACGATCAAAATTTTACTCGACTTCGTAATATAACCAAAATTGCAAAAGGAAAGACAATTTCAATTCAAACATCTAAAAAATTTATTTTTTTTTCTTTAATTTGTTCACTGTGTTAGGAGCGACATAATTTTGCGTTTAAATGCGTTATGCAGAATCGATGCATCGCAACTGCAGTGATCCGTTTCTGAATTCACCCATGTTTTTCGCCTGAGGCAACCTCTCGCTATATCTCATTGCACAAGTTTTATCCATACAAATAACGTCTTGAAAAGTTGTTGACAACGGACAACGAAATCAGGGAATGTAATCGAAAGCTAGAGACAACTATAATTATTTAGCATTTAAATAGCGTTTCTCCTACACTTCAGACTAGACTAAAGATAGCAACGCGCGACATTCATCCGGACACCCAAGTTAAAAATGTATATGCAAATTATATTAACCATTAAGAAAATATTTATATTTTTTAATCATAAACAACGTCAACTTATATCGAATACCACTTCAAAATGATTGGTTTTTCTCAAACATAATGCCGTACTCTGTGTATTGTATGACATTTTATTATCGCATTTGTAGGCTAAAAATTTCCCTAACACTTTAACCCACCTTAGGAGTTGTATTTTTTCCTTCATCTATAGATTCCATCAGAGATTAAATAAATTGAATTGAATTTCGAAAAGGTAAGGTGCGTGTGTATGTACCTCAGAAAATCATGGTTTAGGAATCACTTCAAACCTAAACATTCCATAAATAACCTCCACTTAGAAGATAAAGATGAATTTTATTCTAATTTCTTTCGAACTCTCTGAAATCATATACGGGGTAAGAGATACTTTCTGTGACTTTCTGATGTTTGGGAGTTCTTTTTTTTTGTACGTAACACTCACTTGAGATTTATGAGTAATATTCGGAATAATTTCGATGAATAGATTATGCTAATCGAGTCAGTGCCTTTAAAGTGTAGAAAAAGAAAAAAAACTTGGAACACTACAAAAAGGGTTATTTTACAAATTCGATATTTTGGAAATACATAAACATTTATCAATTGAATGGGTGAAATTCTTAAGAGTGAATGGACACACTGTGGTTTCGAGGGAGCTCAAAAATGAATGTGACACGCATTTCACGCCATTCATTTGGTGGCGGGAAAATATTTAAATTTGTTAAACAATTTATTCAATTTGTTGGAGACATTTATTAAATACCACCTTAAATGTCCAACATCGCCTAGGGTCTTAATAAACTATTCTGCTGTAATGGCTGACAGAACATAATATTATAGTAAACAGGTGTTTATGAAATTAGCTGTTGGATGTTGGATAGTTGATTTGTATTTTAAAAGGTGGCGGTTCTCTTTTTTTTATGTACCTCAGAAAAGAGGGCCAAAATGGTAGTTCAGTTTAAGTTTAGTTAACGCAAGACTTTTTCCATTTCCAGCCAATGTGGACGCCATAGCTTCATGAGCACAGCGGTATAGTCAGTGCTGCCAAATTGACGATTTTATCGCCATTTTGATGATTTTAGACCCCCAATGAGTAAAAGCCGAATTTCATGTCCAGTTTTAATCTTTTTGACAATTTTTCAACAAACAGAACAAAATGTGACGATTTTTTCATTTTTTGTTTTGCATTCGGTAGTTTAAACATCCGATGTACCAGTGCAATTAAGATACTTTTAAGAACGTTCTTACAGATTTTTTGCATGCAAATTTTTGTGGTAAATTCATCAATTTTTTGGGTCAATTCACAAATCAGCCGTCATCTATAATATCACTCGCGACAATTTTCATTTTGTGCTTGTCAGCACTAGTATTAGTGGAAATTTTGTGAACGCTGAGATATCAGAAGACCACTGATGCGTGGACTTACGTACTGGTTTATTTGGAAAGAAGTGCTATAACCCTATCTTACTCTCCGTACAAATCTCTTGGATCCAACGATATTTCTCCATATTGGTTGCTGATATATTATTGCAGAGTTACACTAACCTTGATTTCTACTCTTGGTGACGCCAGAGCCTTAACGGCTGCCTAGCTTTCAACATATGTAACTGAGCTGCTGACCATATTCTTACTTCCCGGAGCTTGAGTAAGATATTCGCGGCTCTACTGCCACAGTAGAAACCCAGAGGGATAGATTTATCATAGTCCTCACAATGCTGCTGTCTCGATCCCAGAAATATAGCTTTCCCAATACACGCTTCCCTATGGATTGAATGGGTTTCACAACCTAAATGTTATCGAACGTTCTTTTACATGCGTAGAATGCTTTTAATTGCTATCGTCGATATTAGCTTGGATCATAAAACTTTTATTTTCATTGGCACTACAGTATTAGGCCTTAACCAACACGTTTTTGCAGCCAAAGCGATCCCTGCCCAGCTGCCACTACTTTCGTACGTCAAGTTGTTTTATGTCCCTCTGCACTTGCGCATGGCACTGGTGGGTCTTATTTATGTCTTTCCCGACCTTGAGCGAACAGCGAGCGTTCTCCATCGTCCTCTTGCATAGGCAAATGAGTTTAGCAAGTATACCAAAGTTGTTAAACAGGGGGTAGGTATCAATTCGGTATTCTCGGGTCTTCTCCAAGATCTGGCGTATTGTAAAGGTTTGGTCAAGTATCGATTTTCCGGGCATGAAACCACACTGATAGGGCCAAACAACTCTTTGCCAAATGGTTTTAGCCCCTCACATATTACTCACTTTTTAGATGATGTTCGGTAGGCTTAAATAGATAGCGCTGAAGCTGCAATAGTCTGACCATATCTTACAGATGAGTTGGTGCATGCTCCCTACCAAATAATCTTCCTTGGCCTTAAAAGCTCTTTAATCTTTTTGGTTGCGAGTAAAGAAGTTTTGAACCCGTTAATTTAGAGCTTAAGAAGTCCTAAATCCGATGACCAATTTGGGTCTGAAACATGAGGGGACTGGTTCAAGTGAGCATTCGAATACCACACCACAGATTGAAGAAGACAAGGAAGACCAGGCCTTCAAGCTATCCTACGCCCAGGTATTTTAATCTAAGTGAATGGGAGTATCTTAGGCAGGGTCTCTTACACTATGATACTGAAAACGATCACATTGAATTCGCGCCTTTCGGTAATCTTATTGTTGTTTTATAGAGTTTCTTCAACTTGCTAAGCCAATAAAATGTTCTTTGAGTACAACAAAATATTGCCATCCTACGTGTTCTTAAATGTATCTTTTGTTGTGAATTGGAATTTATGTTAATAATGCCAGAAAATGATCCTCTTGACAGAATTCATCTCCATCAGTCCAACACGTAGGTAGACATGACAAATTTATAACAAAACAGTAATAGGTGTCACAATGGAACGCCTTTCCTTATACAGTGATCTGATATTCGCATTTTTGGTCATATTTATGCTAAATCTCACAAAGATGCAAAATTTAAAACTTTTTTGGATGACAAATCAATACTTATCCTCATGATTAATGACAGACTAAGCGGAACCCCTTTGTGTGTGTTTTTTTTGGAAGAGATACGAAATCGGAATGAGACACAAATTGATTGGTTAATGTGGTGAACTCCCATGCAGTTGTAGAGTAGGTGTGCACCACTTTGCATTTGTCTGTCCACCCACGATCACTGAATGCATCATCAATACCTTTTTGGCATTTTATTATCTCTACCTGCTGTAAACACAATTTGGATATGACTAACCATTTTCATTTCTCTTTTTTTTCAGGATAGACCTTAAGCAGCGATGTCACACCAAACACGCCGAGGGCCGCCTGTAGAGTGTCCCTTGGCGTCCTTAGGTCGCAACACAACCGTCTTGGATACCCAACAGCAATATCATCATCCACTGAGTTCGAGTCCATTGAATCCACAAGTGTATCAGATGTCGAGAAAGTCTCCGGATCTGAGCATAGATACAGATGACATTATATATACGTCCTCATCGGTGTCACAGCAGGGTGGTGGAGAAAATCATCCGCATCGTGGTAACGATCTGCCCGAGATGTATCATTTATCGAGGAGTTCATCCTCATCCATGGATCAGGCTTATGATTTGCGTCGGAATCAAGTAAATCCACAGACTCGTCATAGGCCTGTACCGCCTAGAAACTATACACCTATTGAGAGTTTACTTCAGTACCGGGATGCACGAACGCCGAGCGCGTATATTCTAACAGCTGCTGATAATAATGAGGATTCGGGTGATGGTCCCAAGGTGAATGGCGGTAACAATGTCAATGGTAGACGCAGTGTACCGCCGAATTCATCGGCTGGCAATGGACAATACTTTCTCGAGAAGAAAATGGATCAGTTGTATATTCAAGGTGCCATTCGAGGACTTCCACTCGGTTCGGAAGCGAATCATTTTCAAAATGAACGCTACTACCTGGAAGATAACCTAAGGAATCTATGCGAGTTCAATGGCAGTGATCGACTGCATGGTAAGTTGGGAGGAGATACTGTGTCTTTTTTTGTATGTTACTGATTATTTCTGCTTTTAGAATCCCATCTACTCCATCGACCATCTAGTCCGAGTGAGACAAGCGGTTCCGATCGATACCTCCTAGATCGAACACAAGGCTCACCGGCAGCATATACCAACATCAAACAGCAACGTGATTCCTCATACTCCAACCATTCGTCGAACGTAGGTCTTGACAAACGTTTCCATCCGTCAAAGGTGAAAGGCCTTTCAGAAGGTTTGTCGAATTTGGGACGATTCTCACCAAGTTTGGATCAAGGCTATGCTACATTGGTGTCACCATCGCCTACCGGTCACCCGATACCAGGACCAGGGCCGTGGAGTAAAAAAGGACCCTGCCGGTCAGGGCCCGGATTTGATCGACTACCAGACGAGGCTGTACTGAAAATCTTCGGATGGCTAGACAGCTGTGAATTGTGCAATGTAGCTAGAGTGTGTAGACGATTCGAAAATCTTGCGTGGCGACCGGTTCTATGGAAGATTATAACTTTGAAGGGAGAGTACATAGCCGGCGATAAAGCGCTGAAAATGATATTCCGACAATTGTGCGGCCAGAGTAGAAATGGTTCGTGTCCAGATGTGGAACGGGTGATGTTATCCGATGGGTGTCGAATTTCCGACAAGGGACTGGTATTATTGACACGTCGATGTCCAGAATTGACGCATTTGCAATTGCAAACTTGTATTAATGTCACCAATCAGGCGTTGTGTGATGTACTGACAAAGTGTACCAATTTGCAGCATCTAGATATAACAGGTAAGCAAATATTGACAGAAATATAAAATGGGCTTGGTAGATCAACGATTATCATGAAAAACATAGGGGATTAGTAAGTTACCGAAATTCGTAGCCACTGGCCATGGTAGTATTCTGTGATGATAGTCAATTCGTAGTGGACTATTCTAGGTGTGTTTTTTTGGTATTCCATATAAGCTTAAACAAAATCTGAAAAAAACACACACCCCCCCTATAGAATATCGTCGTAAAAACTTGGCAACACGTGCATCTCGATGACACTTTAGCAATTAGCTGTTTACTAAAATTAGAAAAATAAAAATTGTTTGGAAAAGTACGAAACATGTGTTGCTGGAGGTATTGAGTGTTTTTTATTGTACATCCATTATTTTTGTTCCCCTTCTTGATTTGTAATGGCGTCCTTAAAAATGGGGAATAAAGTCATCTGTGACATCGCCATGCAAATTATCGATAGCACGTGCAAAAAAAGTTTGGACGCACTTTTTTCTCCCACAGCTTAGGTCGTAAGCTACGATATTATCCCGTATATCTTTGTTGTTGTATTTAACACACACATTTTACGCTAAGCTTATATAAGATACTAAAAAAACACACACCTATTGTCACTTTAAGTCGGAACTACACCCAATAAAATTAAATAGCAAAATTTCCTTAGTATTTTCAAGAAATATACACAAAGGAAATGAACCAAGCCCTATTTTGCATTCAGATCGCTGTATTCCTTTTTAAATGGGCCAGTATCGGGTTGTGTTCTTCTGCTATATCAATGCCCATCTCTACAAGGATCTAAGTTCTTCGTGAGCATATCAGAGTTAGCAGGCTCACAGATATCGGATCAATAACTAGCGACTTTGTCGTTTCTGGGAGTATCCCTGTTTTGAATTTACTTAATAAGGATGAGAACACTTCGATTGCAGCTTGACTCTCTACAAAAATGTCAACATCCTTTTGTGGAACTTTTAGTGCAGACAGCTGAAGCTCCGATGATAGCTGAAACTTGGAATTTTTATTAACCGGGCAATGACGTTGTGGCCGTAAAACTATTTGGCAGCCCCTCAGTTCAGAGCTGATCCTTCTTCTTTTCCTTACGGCGAGTTTATGATCCGGAGTAGAAGGATCACAACCCTCCCACTTTACTGCATCCCTACTGGTCCGCCTGTGGGGTTTACCGGTTTAACCGCATAATTACCGGCAGGCTTCCCGGTTTCGGATCACTTCATCGCTGAGGCCAATCAAATGCTGGTGTTTTTGATCTGCCTTTTTTACGCTACTGTGTAGGAACGTTGATTGATATTGCCTTTTTGACGGTCGTGCTCTATCTTGCTTGTGATGGGTTCTTTTACATGAAGGCTTCCTCGAATCTTCGAGCTTCTTCTCTAGTTCAGAGCTGATCCTATTTTGAGCTGATCCTTCGATCCAGTCTAAGATAGATTGACGGATCTTTATCCAGAGATTACACGGCTTGTCTAAAGTTCTTCCATCGACATTCTTTAAAAGCTAGCCCAATGCTGTAAGAATATTTTTCTTTGTGATCGAGTGATTTCTCGATTATCTTGTGCGAATGTTTATGTTAATTAATCATTGTAGCGTTTTCAAAAGCAAACTCGTAAGCTTCATTGGCCTGAATCCTTTCGAGATTGTGGGACTGGGCTAACCTGTGATTGAGGCACCTTCTGTACTAGCTACGGAAAGTTATGGTATTCAATTTCCATCCTTCGATGGCCCTGCCTATGCCACTGTCTTCTAATGATTTATATACCCGTGACCATCCACACCATGGATGGTCACGAAGTACATTATTGTCGCCTCACCTTTGAAAACACTGCCCAAAGGTATATATGTAGAACGAGTTCTGGATCATCGTAAGAGAGATGTTGCGATGCCAACTAAATGATTTTTCTGTTAGTGAGGGAGAAATATTAGATTTAAGGTTGTCCTAGCAAGAAAATAAGCTTTTTTTTTCTATAATTTGCGCGCACCAAAGAGGATATGAATACTCTTATACTATTACAGGACACGGGTGTTGTGAAGAAGAGAGAGAAAGAGAAAGAAAGATTTAGTGTAGTGGTTTGAAACTCAAATAGTATTAAGTTTCTGTAAACTCCAAGGGTAGCGTCCAGATAACTGGTTAGCTTGTTTGTTTTGCTTTTGTCGTTGCTCATGATTCACAGTATTTTTTTCCGCCCACCTGATGTCATCATCACGATCAAGTTGCAATTTCAGCCATATGACCACCCTACGCCCAGTGTTATGCCTACGCAGTAGAGTTAACTTAGCTTTCGCAATTGACTGACTTTTTTATTTATTTCATGCGAAATAAATAGATGATTCTTGACATCAGGATTTGAACCGTGAACCAACAGCGTGACAAGCGATGATGTTACCACTACTCCACGGCCACCCTTATATCAATCTTTTAACGGTGTTGTGAGCCAATTACGGTTCTTGGCAAGCAAATTAGTGGATCGAATTTAGTCTGCACCAGGTTGAGCATCTTTAACGCCTCTTAAAAATATATCCTCGACAATAGCATTCAGCTTCTCATTCAGCATCCTTCCCGAGAAGAAGAGAAGATACTCGACAGTGAAGATTACTAATATCCTACCTGCTTTCTTGGGATCCTTCAATAGGGAATTTTTTCTAGGGCATGTTCTCCTTTATTAATTTACAATTTTTAACTGCCCATAATTTCCAAAACTTTGACGAAATAGCTTGCTACGATAGAAACCCAAACTGGTCCTGCTTTAAACTCGGCACCTTATCTTGATGAAATCGATCGAATTTTGGCTCTAGGACACAGTCAGCTAAATAAGCCAACCTTCATATTGGATGGTAGTTGGGGAAATTATGTAAGACTATAGATTGCTGTTTCATCGAGATGGCAGATACTTCATTCAAGGGTCCTATCGCAAACGAGGTCTAGCGCCCAACTCGAATATAACAACATAAACCAGTGGTTCGCAATAATTTAGTCTGTCTCATGAAAGTAGATAGCACTTTTATGAGTTGTTTAAACTTTGCCCAGAAATTAGATTCCCTCTCCGATTCATTCCAGTTCTTTTCCGCGTATTTACCTGAACTCAAAACCTCAAAATTTTGTCTAGACAAGGCTTTGTAAAGTGTTCTAATTATCTGGATGTACCATTAGCGACTTAGCTATTTTTATTGAGTCAGGTTAATTCTCGTCACCGTTCATGTGAAACCATTAACCCAGTCCAAGAATATAAAAAAAAGTTTTTTAAATCTATATATATATATTAAGGCTCCCCTCGGCACGATTCTGTAAGGCATTCTCCTTATTTAAAGCCCTACAAATGATCGGCTTACAATTGCCTACGATCAAATATATGTACTAACTTTTAAATATACAATATGTATTAGTTGAAATTGAACTAACTTTCCTTTTCCCGTCTCAGGTTGCACTCAAATTATCAACGTAAGCATCAACCCAGGACTCGAACCACCAAGAAGACTCCTATTGCAGTACTTGGATCTAACTGACTGCACTGCCATAAATGATGTCGGCCTTAAAGTGGTCGTCAAGAATTGTCCGCAATTGGTGTTCCTTTATCTGAGAAGATGCATCCAAATAACAGGTAAGACACTCCTACAACCGCATTTCTATCTGACAATAAATATACCATCTTCTTTTCAGATGCCGGTCTCAAGTTTGTGCCAAGTTTCTGCATAGCCCTAAAAGAGCTTAGCGTCTCCGATTGCCTTAGCATCACAGATTTTGGTCTATATGAACTAGCTAAGCTAGGTGCCGCTCTGCGATATCTTTCCGTGGCGAAGTGTGATCGAGTCTCTGATGCTGGGCTTAAAGTTATCGCTCGACGATGTTACAAACTTCGATATTTGAACGCTCGCGGTTGTGAGGCAGTCAGCGATGATTCAATTACAGTATTGGCTCGATCTTGTCCGCGACTACGTGCCCTAGATATTGGAAAATGTGATGTCAGTGATGCCGGCCTAAGAGCTCTTGCTGAGAGTTGTCCAAATTTGAAAAAGCTTAGCTTACGGAATTGTGATATGATTACAGATCGAGGAGTGCAATGTATCGCGTACTATTGTCGAGGGCTGCAACAGCTCAACATACAGGATTGTCAAATTTCAATTGAAGGCTATAGGGCCGTAAAAAAATACTGCAAGAGGTGTATTATAGAGCATACGAATCCAGGGTTCTGTTGAACTCAAAAAGTTCAATACATACATACATATATACGTATTTCCAGTGAAATTTAGAAATGTTTAAGTCCCACATAACCGTTAGATTGCAGCGCTATTTCTTTAGGGTCTTCTTTGTTGTCAATTTTATGTACAGACCGAACTCGTTAGGATTCTTAATGCTTTATTGAGCTATCCACGGAGATCCTGATGAATCTCAAAAATTGTTTCCACTAAAAACGCTAGAGTTTAGTTTTTCGTATTCAAGAGACTACACATATGTAAGTTGGAGCGGATTCAGTTTTGAGGGTGTTAATATCTGTTTCCATTTAGCGATTTTATCGATTAAATTTAGTGTATTATTTTTAAACTTATAAGTTGTTAATTTGTTATATTTGTATGACAATGTGCAAATTTAGTTCAAATATTAGAAAAGAATATTTTAATATTTAATTTTATTTTTATTATTATAAATAAAATGGAAAGTTAATTTTTCTTGTAAAGTATATAATATTTTTCTTTTTCTTTTTTGCCAAGAAGTAATAATTATTTATTTAATAGTTGAAATTATTTTTTTCTTGTAAATATTTTTTTTAAGAATTCATTCTATTGAGTTACACATATTTAATGTGTATGGATGTACGTATTATGTTAGTAGTAATTATAATTGTATGTTTAAAATAAAACATAAATATTAAAAAGGAAAGATTGTTTTTTTTTATATTGTAATATACGGCTCGAGTAGATAAAACGATATTCTGTGAGATTATTTGTTTATTTTTCTAGACTATAGAACAATTCAAGTTCACACTATACTATTCTTCGCAAATTCTTTTCTTACAAGGTCTCTTTCTTCTTAAATCACTTTATCTCCTTTCTTTCAATTACTTAATTCACAAATCCAAACTAATTACTTCTTCTTGTTTACTCTAAACTTTCAATTTATCACAAAATTACAACTTCGCTTATTATCACTTTTCCGTGCGGTTCGAAAACCAACTGCCTTGCCTCGATCGCCATCTGTCCTTATATAGTCGCATTTCTGATAGCCAGAAACTTCTAGCAAATTCTTCGACCACTGGAACAAGAAAATTCTGATGTAATAATTCCAAGATGACAATAATTTCTTGCTGTTATAATTCTCTCTTAATTCCATGACGTCGTCTTAGATATTGTCCGTCTCTTACCGTGGACACGAACTGTGGACACGAACCTCGAATGAAAAAACACTTCGGAATGAAATTATGCTCTAATGAAAAGACACTTCGGAATGTGTTGCCTAAATCTGTGCGTGTAGTTATTATGCTACATTATGTTACAATATTATTCAAACAAATTCGTTATCACTTTTTTAGGATCGATTAATTTTCCAAGATTAAACTTTGAGAGACTAAATAAACTTAAATTAAAAGTTTTATAAACGTCTATTTGAGGTAATAGTCGACATCAAGTCAAATAATCGTCAACAGAACTGTATGCTAAGTGGTCATATAGGTACATATAGGAACGACACGTTTTCCCAGATTCCGTAGTCCCGAAGTCCTGGAAATTGGACATTGAACAAATTTTAAATTTTTTCATATTTTGTTGGTGGCCAGAAATTATTACAAAGTAAATAACAAAACCTCTTATTTAAGCATTTTGAGTTCTTAAAAGAATGTTTGCGAACGTCGCTATGACATCCCAGCATCTTACTCCCACTTACCTTCCACAGTCGACCAGGCCTGACAACAACACTAACTGGACTGAAAGAGCAAATACACTATAAGTTCACTATATGTGAAGTCATTTAAATTCATGAGAATCAGACAACATATGCTTTTCGATTCTCATAGGATGAACTTTTAGAATATAATATTTAAGTGCTATTGGTAGTGATATGTTAAGGCCCCGACCCATAGAATCCGTCGAAGTCAGTTGACGTTGACGTTCACGTATTGCCGGAAAGTACAGTCCCATAAAATCCGTCGCATACCTTCGTTGACAGATGTCAGCGAAGATGACATCTTGTTATTGCTGAAAGTGTTTTCTCTTCAAGCTGTCCCGATTGTCAACGGCGATGACAATTTATCTGCATTCTCTCAATGCTTACACCAATGAGTATGCTTACTCTCAATTTATGAATGCGTGAGCTTCAATATGTGAATGTGTGAACTGCCAACGGATCAACGGACTAAAAGAGTAGAAAGTAAACCTACTTTATCCGTCGAAGTTCATAATATGTACTCGTATATCTGTTGGTTATGGACCACCTTCCTTAAGAATGGGTGTATTCTATCTAGCTGTCAGTTAAAAATGACGCAGCAACGGATCGACGGATTCCATGGGTCGGGGCCATTATGGTTACCTGAGGTTTGTTGTAAAGTTTTAAGTTGCGTTTTATATTGTGGTTAATAAAAAGATTTAAGAGAAAAATTGCCTTTTTAGAATTATTATTTGGTTCTGTTAAGAGGTGTTTAGAACTAATTTTGATTACTATGGCTTTACAAATCCCGAATACTTTTGCGATTATTATTAAAACTTAGCATTAATTTTGTGTAGACTGTATGTCGCTTCATGCTATGAGAGCAGTGTGGAGAATATATTCCACTTGCAGCGAAGAAGCTTTTCTGTGTCCATAGAGCATAGTGCCGCCCGAGCACATGCATATGAGGCCGAATGCCGTTCGGAGTCGAAGAGATGTCTCAAAGTCTGAAATCCTTCTAAACCGTGAAGTGGGTCACCCTAGTACTATTAAGATATATTAGCCTGCCATACATAATTCAACATTAAAAGTAAAACTAATTCGCACATAATAGTGGAAAATCGAATTATGGAGTTATGGTGTATAGAAGAAAATTTTGGCGTATTTTACTATGGCGTAATTTTCGGGAGCCTCCGTAATCTGATCAGATAAAGAAGATATATGAAAAAGTGACATAAAGCCACGACACTGTTTTTAATAATTCCAGCCTTAATCAAGTAGAACTTTGGACCCGCTCTAAATAAACTTGAAATGATACAAATATCCCATTCAGGAACGGTTCTATTGTTCTCAAAAGAACGTTTTGTAAACAAAAATGACCAAGCTAAAACAGTTTGATCTAAAATTTACGAAAGAAATGCGTCAATAAAGCAAGACCCAAGGATAAAGCGCAAGTTAAACCAACTCTGGTCTCGGAAGCATTTTCACAATTCAGCACCACTTCTAGCAAAATCCATGCACTACGAGCTTTACAAAAACTAAACATCACGCAACATACCTAACCAAATATCCTGCAGCCGCACATAATATAAATCCTAAATAGACAATCGCTTTTCGATTCTCAAGCATGTGCTTTTCGATCACCTTTTCATATGTATTAACAAATGTATAAGTCCTACTGGCAGTGATTTCTTGTGGTTATGTATGCGTTCCATTTATCATTAGTAGGGTGAGTAATTTTGAAAAACGTTTTTTATAGAACGATTATCTGTTTCTAAATTGATAAAACTATACTTGCAAAGTGCCGAACGGCTCAGTAGGCTAAATAAATTTGAAAAAACGTTCTTTCGCGTTTTTTTCAAAATTATGCTTTCAAAAAAATCAACTGTTCTTATTTTCTCTTTGTATTTTTCCGCCAATTATTATTTTGCGTACTCTTTGTCCTATTTTTGCTACTCTTTGTAGTCTTGTTTTTAGATATTTCTAAACAAGTTTTAATAATGTACATATGTATATTGAAATTGATAATAATATACACTCACCGACAACATAAGTGGCCGAAGCATAACCTCTGAGTTGTACTCTTGTTTGTGCTTAGGCGACGGACTATTTTAAGATGTTTGAATGGGTCTGTTCTTTTAAACTTGGGGTCGCACTGAACGGCGAGTTCTAGGTTCAGAAAGTGTGGCAGTTTATTTTCACTAGAAAACTTATTTTACTCATTCCATAAGGGACATTTAGAAGGCAATAGGAAAAAAATATGTAAACTGTCGTAATGTAGCACCGCCAGTGCATGGTTAGAGAATGGAAAAACATCCAGAATTCCTTCACGAAGCGAAAACTAAAATACTTGACGCTTCTGAGAAAATCACTCATCAGGAAAAAATTCCAATCAGAGCATGCAAAACTACATGCAGTCAATACTTCGGATTCGCTAACCCTAACTACTGCTACTCTCATTATTAATTTGAAGGACCAATATTTTTTCTTTGTGTTAGAAAATGAGTTTTCTTTTTTTATTTTTTTAATTTCACCTAAATGACCGACTGTTTTTTTTCTAAATCGATCGACTAATTAAAGAAATTTGGTCAAATGTCATTCAAACTTCTTATAAATAACCCATTGCCTATGACAAAAGAAACCTGCAACTCGTGAGTGTATATTTGAATATCGAAAATTTCAAGTTTCTTATAATATTATTTTTGTTATTAGCAATAGGTTTTGTTTATTTACTTTTTCTTAAAAAATATATTGATTATGTTATTGAATGTTGTAAGAAAATAGTAATTATGAAGAAAATACATCGTTGTTATTAAAAGTATAAAATTCGGCGATTTATTGTGTGTACTCTTTTGAATTCTTTTTTTTACATCAAATTTGCAAATTTTTTCAAAAGTGTAATTGGTAACTCTATGTATATGACCATATTTGAACATTAATCAACAAATGTTATCACTCAGTCGAATGGGCAATTCTCATACGACCACATGACGAACAAGACCCGATATGACAAGGACGATTTTGACATATAATAACAGTCTAATCGGAAGATAAGTACGTGTAACAGAATAGCAGCTTCCAAATTTTGTTGTTTATTTCTTTTGTGTTAAGTATTTGATTCTCAGCATATGACCCATATGACCTGCACAGTATATATGACCATTTTGATCACATGGGTATCATAGTTTAATATATTTACCGTTAAGAAATCTCTGATCAAATGGTCATATACATATTTGCCCATTTGGCATTTAGTCTAATCCTAGCTTATGTTATATTCGTTGATACATTCTTGCAGAAAAAATTATCGAAAGTTTATTTTCTATATTTGACCATAATTTGTAATTCCTCACCATAATTTGTAATTCATTACCTTAATTTGTAATTCCTTATGTCAAATATTTGCGATGGCACTCATTTGACCATTGACATATGCGAAGTCTGTCTTTTAAACCCTGGGGTCGCCATGAGTACTCTTTTTTCACACACCCGGGGACTGTGAAAAAAAAACTGGGATGAATATACTGGTTTTTTTTTATGTCTCAAGTGAATGTTGTTTGACCGCCATTTTTATTTGGTTGGGATTTGTCAGTTCGCATTTGACGGTCGTGAAAGGCGGTCGATAATGATGTATTATGGAGAATCTAACGCCTCTATAACATTTCCAATTTAATAAAATATTTTATGAAAATAATCTTTCGATTGTGAGAACACGAAGAAATTTGCGTAATTTTGTAATTTTAAATCACGTGCCCAGCAAGTCAACCATTCAGCGTATAATGAATATCTTTGAAACTCAGTATAAACTGGCAAGTAAAGTTAAGTCCAACGGAGTTCGTAGAGTATTTACTGCACGAAATATTGCGATAGTGAGAACAACTATTGATGAAAGTTCAAGCACCTCCGTTAGACGCGGTTCACAAGACTTTGTAATGTCTCCGGCAAGTCTGTTTAAAAAGTCAAACAAGATTTGCAATTGTACCCGTATAAAATTCAATTGAATCAACATCTAATGGAAAATAACCATATCCGCCGGCGAGAGTGGAGTGAAAAGTTTTTGCAACTCCATATTGACGACCAACATTTTTGAAAAAAAAATTGTCATGAGTGATGAAGCTCATTTCAAGTTATCTGGCTTTGTTAATAAACAAAATATCCGCTATTAGGCCAATGAAATCCTTAATTGATACACCAACGACCTTTACACCCTCGTAAAGTTACTGTATGGGGCGCCGTCTGGCCGGCAGCATTATTGAGCCACATTTCTTTAAAGACGCAAGATGCAATGTTGTAACAATTACTGCTGATCACTATCGTAATAAGTTGGAAAAATGTTGGCCTTCAATACATGTGGTTCCAACAGGACGGTGCCACATCACACACGATACGATAGATATTTTGTGAGAAAATTTTCCCGGTCGCATAATGTCAAATAGAAACAATATCGATTGTCTCGACTTTTTCCTTTAAGGGTACTAGAAGGGAAAGGTCTTCCACAACAAGCCACCTACAATCCAGATGCTAAAAGACAATATCATTCAGGAAATTGGTGAAATGACATCCAAAATGTGCCAATATGGTTGAAAGAGCACGCATCGCGGTCATTTGGCCGATATAATATTCCAAATATAATTGCTATATAAACGAAATAATCGGTCAATAAAAAAAAAAACATCGGCCTGGAACATAATATATGATTACCTCTCGAAAACGGCATAAACCTGTTGGACCCAACAGCACGAGTGACTGCTAGATGTTAGCGCTAAAAATAAAGTTAATCTTCTTCTTCTTCTTCTTACGGCGAAGTTATGATCCGGAGTAGAAGGATCACAACCTTCTAACTTTGCTGCATCCCTACTGGTCCGCTTGTGGGGTTTGCCGGTTTGACCTCAGAAAGTACCGGCAGAATTCCGGTTTCGGATCACTTCGTCACTGAGGCCAATCAAATGCTGGTGTTTTTGCATTTGTGTGATCCAGTTGTATTTTGGCCTGCCTTTATGCGCGATTGCGTAGGAACGTTCGAAGGGGTTCGAAGGATCTCTCCTTTGAACATGACAATACCAACTGAGCCGGTCGTGCTCTATCTTGCTTGTGATGGGTTCTTTTACATGAAGGCTTCCTTGAATCTTTAAACTTATTATTCTATCAATCTTCGTTACTCTTGCTGTCATGCGAAGCATCTTCATCTCAGCTGCCGTTAATTTGCCATCATATTTTTGTACATTGTCCAGCATTGTGAACCATATGTGAGTGCCGGACGTACAACTGCGGTGTAGAGTCTTTCTTTAAGCCTAGGGGGCATTTTTCGATCACAGAAGATAGCGGAGTTTTTCACGTCACTTCATTCACCCTACGCTTACGCGATTATTGATGTCATCATCACAAGTTGCTTCGCTATTGATCATAGATCCCAGATATTTGAACTTTTCACACTTGGGAAGCACTTTTCCATTCAAGTAAATGTCTGGAATAGGCCGGTGTGGATCAGAGAACGGGCAGCACAGATACTCTGTCTTTTTCGAACTAATACGGTACCCATTTCCCTCCAAATCATCCACCCATACATCAAGTGCTCGTTGCAAGGCCATTTGATCTTCGCTTATGATAGCTCCATCTTCAGCAAAGAATAGCTGATGCACTTTGGGGTCCGTCACTTTTCCTTCAAGCAGATAATCAAGGACTGCAATAAATAGCAAAGGACTAAAGACGCTTCCCTGGTGTACACCGACTTTGATTGGGAACTCTTCGGTGACTCCTGCGGGACATCTTACTCTTGTCCTTGCTCCCTCATACATGTCCATGATCATGCGCACGTAGGTTTCTGGAACTCCTCGTTGTCTTATCGCCACCCATAAGAGATCTCTTGGTTGTCTATCAAAGGCTTTTTCAAAATCAACCAACACCATATGCAAGTCCTTTAAGGAATCACTATGTTTTTCCATTATGATCCTTATACTTTGGATTGCATCTCTAGTTGATTTACCCGAGACAAACCCACACTGGTCATCAGATAGCCTTATTATTTTCCGCAGTCGGCCATCTAATACCCGTTCAACGTGTGACATCAGCTTGACAGAACTGTAGTTATCGCAGTTTCGCGTATCGCCCTTCCCTTTGTGCAAAGGAAGAAGATAACTTTCCCTCCACTGATTAGGCATTGGATCACCGCTCATAAGTTTGGAGATAAGAATCATGAGCCATCTGGACCCGATATCTCCCATCTTTTTCCAGAACTCAGAGGGAACCGTTAATTCATTAAACCTCTGCCTAGTTAAACTTTTTTTGCAAATTCGATTTAAAAACTCATTTGTGTCACTGTATGTTTTATGTAATTTTTAGGAAATTCATCCACACCTATCCAATATCCACTGCTTTTTCGGGACTGTTTATTTGTAAATACATGCATATTCACAGCCAACCTTTATATCAATGCCGTTCCACCATTCACAATCCGTGGACCCGTCCGATAACCTGAAGCTTGGCTTTCGCACAATTTCCCTTATTCCGCGACTAAATTTTGAGAACTTAAATTTTGTTTTGCTCAAACAGCATACTAGGCTTTAAAATTTAAAAAAAAAACCGAAATAGTCTATCCTCAATTTTGTTTGAAAGAAAATTTAAATTTGAAGGTACAAATAAAAATTAATTAAAAATAAAACTTATTGACAAGATTATATGTGCATGGATATGTGCATATATAAATTTCAAATTTGATCAGTACCACCCTATATCACCGCAAGCAGTGTCGCCAACATGCAAATGGCTGCAAGACATCTGACCACCGATTGTCAAAAAATTTGCAGGTTAAATTCGATTGTGTAATGTCAAAACTAAAGAATAGAAACTTTTAGCAAATAAAAATTTATAATTTGTTTAACACAATTAACTAGGAAATCGAATTGGAGAGGATTTAAAATGGCAAAGTATCTGGCTCAAATAATCGTTCTCGGTGGACAGGCAATCGGACGAGCGTTTGCCAAGGCTCTCAAGCAAGAGATTCAAGCATCACAAGAAGCGGCTAAACGTGCTGGCGGTGGTCAACAGGGTCAAAATCGGGCAGCGGCTAATGCGAGAACAGGTAAATGTGATCCGAAAACACCGGAATACCAATTAAAGGCTATTTGTAGGAATGACACTGGAAGAAGCCAAACAGATTCTCAACGTAAACGACCTCAAACCGGAAGACGTCCAAAAGAGTTTCGACCATTTATTCCAAATGAACGAAAAAGCGAAAGGCGGCTCATTCTACCTGCAATCGAAAGTGTTCCGAGCGAAGGAACGCATTGATCAAGAACTAAAAGAAAATCCACCGAAGAGTAAAGATGGTAGAACGGCGGCACAAAGCGACAGCAAGGAGAATCGATGAGATTAGGCTGATCTCCTGACTGATTTTAGTTTTTTAGTTTATACTAATATGATCCGTAGAGAATTGTACCTTTCAGCAAAGTGGAAGAGGTTTTATTGTTAATGTTGCCTGATTAAAAGACGTATACTGTTCGCCAAGCGAAATTGGAGGCAATTTGATTTTTCATTGAAGATGTTTGTAGAAAGTGAGAGTATAGTTGTGAAATTGCATTCTGGCGTGAGTGGTGCATTTTTTTTCAATTGTCCCATTTTTAACACCATGTTAGAAACTTTTCTGCAGGCTTATCAGACGGTGGTGACAACCAGTAGTCACAGCCAACAATTCCGGTTACCCGACCAATATAAGGTGAATAATTGATCAACTTGCGATTGATGCAAGGCACTCCTCCAGCACACCGATCAGCTAACATTGACTCGGTTCACTACTTTGTTGCTGTCAAGGTACGTATGCAGATATCCCAAATACCAACTGTGAGAAAATGTTACATCCAACGGCTACAATCGCTAAAGCCTTCGCCGATCGGGTGTCCCTAAACCTCTTAAGGAGACCAATGCCGCAAACGTTAAGCGCAGTTGAACAATGGCATCAATGTCAGCAAACCATCAAAAATGCCGCCTCTGGTGTGCTGGATTTCTCACATACACCACAAACAACCCCTGGTTTGATGAAGAGTGCCGCCAAGCGCACGTAGCAAACCAAGAGGCTTATAAAGCGACGCTGCATTGGGTGATGAGAGGAGGTTACGACATCTACAAGCACAAGCCAATTAAAGAACACCGGCTTCTAAGAAAGAATATTAAAAATGTGAGATAGATCAATGGAGAGGAATGAAGTTCGAAAGTTTTACCAGAAGATAATAAGAGCAAGCCAAGGTAAAAAAGCCCGAATAGAAGCCTGTAGGGATGAAGAAGGAAAACTAGTAGTCACAGTAAATACATTTCTGCAGACTGCTAAACGCGGTGACGAACAAATCTCCGATAGCTAGCAAAATGCTCCATTCAACCCAGACGATGCCTATCAACAATTCCGTCCACTCGACCAAAGTGAAGTGAAAAAGCAACTTCACTTCATTTTGGTCAACAACTTCCTTTCACCGACGGTCTAACTGCTGAGCTTTTTAAAGCAACTGGAGATGATTTGGTACAGCAACTCATTCATCCATTCCATCAACGAATGAAACCGCAGCATCGTTTGCCGATCCTCAAGAAAGGAGACCATCTGAACTTCGTCAACTATCTACCATGTTATGTGAACGCCTAAAAACCTTTTGTCAACAATCTGATTTATCCATATTAATGTAGTTTTAGGCCAGGAAAGTCTACCATAGATTATATATTCACATTGCGGCAGATGTTGAAAAACACCCAGGAACTTCAAATCGATTTGCACCACCTTTTCATCGATTTTAAAGTTGCCTATGATAGCGTTTATAAAGACGAGCTATACAGAACCATGCCTAGTTTCGTCATAACTTCCAAACTCGTCCGTCTATGCAGAATGACAATGGAGAATGCACGCTGCTCTATCATGTTGGAAAATGACAACGACAAACAATGACACCAGTGCTGATATCAAGTGAAGAATCACTCTTGCTAACTGCTGTTTCCTTGCGCTAAGAAGGCAATTGAGTAGCGAAACCCTCTCACAGACAACTAAGATGAATTTATATAAGACTCTCATTACCCCAGTTCTGCTATATGGCCAGATGCATGGACGTTATAAAAGGCAGATGAAAACACCCTTGGTTGTTTTGAAAGAAAAATTAAATTAAATTAAAAATTGAAATAGTGGATAGTGTGTTTGCTTGTGACTCGAGTTGTGCAGATTCAAACCCGGGCGGTGGACCCACAGCCACCGAGAATAAAAGAGAAATGAACAAGATCTATGTTTCTCCAACCACTAAATCAAAAAGGCGTAGTAGGACAATTGACCGTAAATCTATTTTGACTGCTCCGGGATTTGGAAATTTCCTTTTTTTTTATATGGCGTTCATCAACTCATTTGTAAAAACTAGAAATTTAAACCTTCTCATTCACCCCTCCATTTATGATGAAGCTATTCCATTCTCGCGAGGAGGACCTGGAACCCTCACTTTGACCGATTGATAGAGCCAATCGAACAGTATGGATCTGGCACCGCATCAGTGGCAACAACTAAGGACTAATTCTCAAAATGATGCTTCAAATGTACACCTTGGTCGTCAGCCCTACCTTAGTCTATGCGCAGAAGTTTGGCGAAAGAAGATTAACAATGTCACTATAACTAGAAAGTTGGACTCGTAGCGAACTGTACGCGTATCACACCCACTGCATCTCCCAACGGTAGGCATGCATGTGCATCAACGGTACGCTAGACACCACTTCCTCCGCAGCTTAAGATGTAATGTTTCATCTAATTCCCCTAGATATTTTCAGCAAACTGACATCCGTCTAAAATCCTCTTCTATGTGGTCCAACTACCTGGCCTTTCCTCTATCCTTGAATTGCAAAATTGTACATAAGAGACCATCGACTACACCCCACCGAAACTGAGATTTGAACTCCCGCCCGCGTTGAGTGGGAAAATGTTGCCGCTAACGATGGCGATTCAGTTCACTTCTAAACAGACGGTTCCAAAACTGGTATTGGGTTGGGTAGTGGTGTTTTATCCGAAAAGCTCAATTTAAACTTCTGCTTCGCTTCCCAGTGGTTAAGGAAATCCTGCCCTAACTGAAATGTAATGTAATATCTGTTCAGACTATTACCATTTTCACGAGCATCCAACTGCGATGAAGTCCCTGATTTCTTGCTCATTTACTTCAAATGACGCTCAAGATTGCCCCTCGTCTGTCACGGAGATGACGGAGTAATTCAACATTGACCTATGCTTATTTTTCCGAGGTCTGACTTAAATTTTGCTTAAAATTAAAGGCTACCTGACCAGTACAAGTTCGCATAGAGGTAGATTTATATTGCACAAGGTACATCTTAGATGACCATTGTGGAGATGCACAGAGCCGAAAGAAGAAGGCATCGGCTCTGTGCACATCCACGATGGTCATCTATTTTTATTAGGTTTATTTTTTCGAAGTTTGACTTAAATTTCGCTTAAAATTAAAGGCTACCTGACCAGTACAAGTTCA
This sequence comes from Pocota personata, assembly GCA_963082735.1. Classification (NCBI taxonomy): domain Eukaryota; kingdom Metazoa; phylum Arthropoda; class Insecta; order Diptera; family Syrphidae; genus Pocota; species Pocota personata. Next base: position 26,060,013 of record OY720429.1, on the reverse strand, counting down.
CATAGAGGTAGATTTATATTGCACAAGGTACATCTTAGATGACCATTGTGGAGATGCACAGAGCCGAAAGAAGAAGGCATCGGCTCTGTGCATCTCCACGATGGTCATCTAAGTCTGCTTAATCGTGAAGCGAATTCAGCCTATCATTGGACGACATACTTCCCAATTACTGCTGCAAGCGGAATTATTCAGTAGTTATCACCCCAAGGGACGATTGAAAACCGTGATGCAGTATTTTACACGGATGGCTAACAAATGTATAGTGGATCTGGCTCTGAAATATTCGGCAAGTCATCTAACGCTAATTTCTCGGTCAGTCTAGGCACATACTCGATCATTTTCCAGGTACAAATATACATATAGCATCAAACAGTGCGAAAGTTTAAACTTAAAATCTAGCACCCATGGCAAAACCATCTTCAACTTGACTCAGCCACGATGAAAACGGAGTTAGTTCTAGAGACAGTCAAAATGATTTTAGAATTAGGGTAACGAAATGGCCAACTCACTGTCCAAGATCGGTGCATGAACACTGTTCCCTTCCTTCACTATTCTTGAGCTATTTTGTGTATGATACAACGACCTTTTCAAAAGCAGGCCCTGTTCATATCCATTGCTATCTGGCAGAAATGCACTAAGTACTTTTTCTCACAAGAAATCTAAGCAGGAAACACCCAAGAACCCTAATCGGTGCCATTAGTGATCACTGTCTGTTGAAAACCCACCCCATAGACTTAATCTATCACCCGACCTGACCTGTAAATTACCCTAGGGAGTGACGAAATCTCTCTTGCTGCGATACACCTTCCGAATTATGATAAATATGTTATTTCCTAAATTATGAATCCTCGGAAGTTAAGGCAACAGTCGCCGGCATTGCTGTTGCACTATGTATGAGATTTGTCAATAAGAGATTTCCAGACCTCACATTATTGGATGATACCGATATCATTTAACGAGCGAAGCTGGTCGTTTATGGAGCATATTGATAAAAAAGCTAGAAAATCTGTTTTTGTGGTGAGCAAGGGCATGTCGTAGACGGTCCAATAGACCCTCTTAATTGAAGTCAGGGTGTAAATGTCATTGTTGGTAATTATAATTTTGAAGTAGCCGAAGAATTATGACGAGTCTACTTTCAATTTGACAACAATATCGATTCTGAAATCAGACAAACGTTTCGTGTGCTTCTTTGAGCTTTAATGAGTAAAATTTTCTCTAGAAGACCATCCTGTTGCCTGGAAGATATAATACCGACTTGTAGACTACCTCATCAAAAGAATTCAAATTGTGCAGCTTCGGTGACTTAAGCACAGATGAAAGCGCTATACCCAAGCTCATCTTCTAATCCCAAAGGAAATCGACCAAAACTTCAATGGAAAGGACACGTTTTCGAATTTGGAGACAGGTTATTTAAAGCCGAATTAAACTTCAAGAAACTACCAATAGTTTCCCTGAAAATGTAAAAAAAAAAATGGCTCTGATCTGAGGCGCTGGCACACTGTACACAGAACCCCTAACGAATTCGATCAAAGTCAGTAACGTTACATTCAGAATTATCTGATTGAACCTCATATAGGTGCAACCGTCCGTCTACAACAGACGACAACTCTATACTTTTTTTTATAAACTAAACATGTTTACAACTTTATTTAACTGTTTATTTTTTTGTTTAAATAAGAACAGGAAAAGACATTAAACAACATCTACGGCCTTAAAAGCTTCGTTAACTCAACAGTGATTTATAAAAAAAAATATATTCTTGACGATAAACATTACGATTGGCTGGAGCTTGCTTCCATTTGTACTTCCAGAGGGTAGTGCTGCATACACAAGAGTCCGTAATAATAATAAAAAAGAAAACGTTGCCCAGACTTCTTTATATGGCGGCTTCTTGCACAATCTGCAGAATGATCCTCCTCTTGGGGTCATATGAGAAACCATTCTTTTTGAATACCTCCGACTGATAGAACTCCTTTAGATTCTCAATATTCAACTGTTTGGCACGATCGATAAAATCACGTTCCATAATCTCAACATGTGTCGCATTTGGTCCATCCTTACAGCGAATATAGGCCAACTGATCCAGTGTCAATTGACGCAAGATGAAGAACAACAGCTCTGAGTAATCTTTCTGGAATGACAAGAACCTCTGGAATGTGTTGCGCATTTTCTTCATCACACTGAATTTTTGTGCTTCGATGAAACTCTCCAGCATCATTCGTATGGCCATGTTTACGTCGGATTCCTGGACATTCTCACGTAGGTGCATACGGGCGTGAGCCTCTGACATTCGAATGACACTCTCAATGTGACGCACTGTGATGGGTAGAGAGCCTGTGGCAAAGGATTCCTGTCGAAGTTGAGCGTACATTTTTGCGATTTTGTCCTCATCGATGTTCTGTAAGAAAATTAGAGGTTACACCACAGTTTCACTGGAATATGATTTGTAAAACTTACAGTTAGCTTTGGACGAACATTTTCCTTGGCATAGACGATATACTGCCGTAGTACATCCTGTGCAATCTCATTCACACCAGATGGTTGAGATTCTTCGATGATCTCCTCGCTGGACGGATGATGTTTTATGTGGGAATTGACGACAAACTTAGCCAAGTGTTGGTCTTTCATTGGATCGAATTCATCCTTAACCACGCAGAGGATATCGAAACGCGATAGAATTGGCTCCGAGAGGTTTACATTCTCAGAGAACGTCATACTGGGATCATATCGACCACCAATTGGATTTGCAGCGGCGATTACTGTGCAACGAGCTTGAAGGGATGTAACGATGCCCGCTTTGGAAATGGAAATCGATTGCTGTTCCATAGCTTCGTGGATGGATGTTCGATCCTGGTCGTTCATTTTATCGAACTCGTCAATGAGACAGACTCCCTGGTCGGCGAGCACCAGCGCTCCAGCCTCTAGAGTCCACTCCTTGGAAATTGGATTACGGCGGACGTAAGCTGTTAAACCAACAGCACTGGCACCCTGGCCAGTAGTGAAGACAGCCCGTGGAGCAATTTTCTCCGTGTACTTGAGAAACTGTGACTTGGCTGTGCCTGGATCACCGCATATGAGCAGATTGATGTCGCCACGAACTTTGTGCTTATCGCCGGGATTCTTGGATTCTCCTCCAAACAGAGCCAAAGCCAGAGCGCGCTTGATGTAGTCATGTCCATAGATTGATGGTGCCATACTGGTGATAATACGATCAGCGATTCTTGGATCCTTGCTCAACTTCTGGATCGTGGCGATGTCTTCATCTGTCAAGGATTGTACGACCTGTTTGCTGTCCTTAACCACAACATGGTTAGCGATGATGACGGTGGCAAACACCGGGAATCCTTGATCAGTGTTCAGTGATCCGTCATAGTTATTAGTGTAGATTCCAGTCACTTCCAATTCATCGCCGGGCTTGCAAAGATCACAGAGATCAGCGAGTAGAATTACATCTTTGCTTCGTGGAATACGTCCGGCTGGGATGCGTCCAGGCGACTCTTGCAGTGTAACCTTCTGATAGTTACGGTAGAGGGTCTGCTCCATATTGATCGAGAAAGGACCCATACTCTGACACTCCGGACAAGAGCCTGGCTTCACTTCAGCATTCTGTGACTGCACAAATGGTCCCAAGACATAACCGCACTTAACACAATCATACTTGATAACCGACAGCTGTGGCATGACACCAGTTGTTGATGTGACTACGCCTAGCGTGCGCACCAACTGATTCAGATGCAACTTCCTGAAAGTACGCAACTCCTCAATGAGTGGCAATTCAGAAATCCTCACATGAATCTCTGTGGTAACACGCTCGTACGTCGGAAATATACTTAGTACCATATCCTTGGCGACCTTATCGAAAATTTCCAACATCTGGAAGGGTGCTTCTGGCAAAAAGTAAGCCAACACATGCTCCTTGTTAGCCAAATCAGTGTAGGACACAACAAACGACGACTTGTTTTGTTCACACATGCGACGAATGCGATCACGATACGTGTACTGGCCTCGCTCATCGACAAATGTTCGAAGGAAACTCTGGAATCGATTTGCGATTTCCGTCCTTGGTCCCAACATTGAAACCCACTCCTTTGTTGAGTGACCCTTGGTATCTTCCAGATTCTCAATCGATTCAACCATTTCTGTGTCCTCCTCCACCTCACCGATGGCCGCCTTCTCACCAGCACGACGCTTGGCACTCGGCCCAGCATCATCATCCTCGTCGTCATCAAACACCAGATCTCGATCATCACGATGGATTCCTCTGGCACGATCACGTCGTCTCATTTCTGCCTCGGCAGAGGCACGCTCACCCTGTGACAACTCACTAAAGTCCTCTTCGTCATCGAGTAGGTTCGGATCATAACGATCCAACTCGGGCATTGGGCGGTAATCGTTCTCCATGTTGTCACCGAATAGTTCCTCACCATCCTCCTCCTCCTCATCGTGTATCGTGTGGTCACCAAGAATTTCATCCTCATTCTCGAACGGTTCAAAGTCACCAACGGGAGACGTCATCGCTGCGCGTAAATCCCGACGTTCAATGGCATCGCTGGGCGTTGCTGGTGGTGGAGAACTCAATGGGTCCTGAAGGAGAGTGCATTAGAAGTGGGCGGATGGGGGGGAATTTAACTTTGATTACTTACCGACATTATTTCAAGATGGATTTGATTGGAAAGAAATTGTAAATGCTAACGTAAAGGGGGCACAATAAATACTTGCAACGAATTTATAAACAAAGCGGTGTGTACTTTCAGATTTATTTGCAAAAATTCTAAGAAAACCAACAAAAACTCGGCGTGATCAACAAACCAAAAGGCAGATGGCCGTTTTGCGTTTTGTTTTGGCGGTAAAATTTGACATTTTAAAGAGTTGTGGTGATAAAATTCATGGCGCTGAGATCAGTAGAGGGTTTTCCAATAATTCGAGTGCTTCTCGTCCTCGTGACTTTGAAATAAAAACGTTAAAACCGATTTCAAGCCAAATGTAAAAGAAAATTTTTAAAGTACCCAAATTGGTTTAAAATTTTAGCCGGTGGCTAAATTTTGACACCATCGTGGCGAATATGTATTAAACGTCAAAATTTAATCAGGTCTGCGAGAAAGTAAACCCGTGACAAATCAAAATTGATCGAGATTAACTCTCGATCCCACCTAACCATAATTCCGCTCAGCAATTTAACCCTGAAATACGGGAACATGATGATCCTGAAACGCCCTCATACCAACGCTACCAATCTATTACTCTTTTGGAATTTGTATGAACAAGTATACGCTTTGAATTTTATCAGGAAGTATCCACATTACACGCACTTGAATTCCATTATTTCCATTAATTATTCTAATTTTGTATAAATAGGTATATTTTTAGATGAACAATGAAAATGAATAAAAAAAATAGGTTATTTATGTATTCTTTACAGTTGTTCATGCTCGCAATCATAGAAAGCACTCAACAAAATTGAGGAAAAGGATCTCTAGTTGCTATTAATTTATATAGGCTAGTCAACGCAGAAACAAACTACAAATAACTATTCAATGCGTTAATAAATTCTGATCAAAAATAAGAATAAAAAAGTATATTGGTGTTTTGATTTCCTTTAAAAACCTTGATTTGTTTTAAGTTAACATGGAACGGATGAACGTTTCCATCTTGGCACAGTAACGTCATATGCCAGAAAATCTCAGTTCGTTCAGCTCATCAGCAACCAAAAGAATAATTTCAGCGAAAGCACAACATTAAGCTTCATTTTTTTGTTCACTTTTGTTCTATCCAATTGATTATTCTTGGTTAAGAGTAAGCTTCAGGAGGTACATTATTATGATGGTAAATTGGGTGTTCAAGGCTTCAGCCATGTAAGTTATACTTTATTCTTTAGATGTGGATTTTAATTAAATTTTAACTGTTGATACTTGTAAAATGTAATTATTCCTGCAGAAAAACACTAGATAAAAAGCTAAACATAATAGATTCATGCTTTTTTTTGTTAAATAATAGCATAATATGTGACAAAATGGGGACTATATGCGCTTTTCACGACGCTTTTCAATTATTTATTTTTATTTTAGGTAAATTATTTGTTATTGCCTTTTTAAGCCCAGTAGGCATACTCGTACAGTTATTTATTCCTAAACTGAAATCTCCGGTTAAATCTGTTATTGCAGTCATTAATCATTTAGACAACAGATACTAGAATTTTAATGGATGTTGAAGAAAACAAACAAGAAACAAAATTATTTCCAATTTACACACAGGCATATGCAAATTGGAATTGACTGAAATTTGTTTTAGTTTTGCAAATATTTGGAGCTTATCCAAAAGATTATTTTTCTCAGATAATATATTAATTAGGCTTTATTGAATAGTAAAAGAAACTATAATTTATTAGGACTTAAAGTGATTTTCCGCAGTATACTAAATCAATTCTACTCGAATTTGCTTCTGCCCCATTTTTAAAAGTTACAGCTCGGTTGTCATAAAACGAGTTGAATTCATTATTAGGCTTAGGCCTTAGACAGTTCCACAACGCGTTCATCTCGTTTGGAGATAAGTCATAGGTGACAGATCGACTTGCTGATCGCGATCAGTGAGTTAAGCGGGATTAACTATTTTGATCTGTAACGGTCGGGAGTTAATCGCGATCACATTGAGTCTGCCCGTGTGGTTTTATCTATCAATGACTGCATTAAATATGGATATATACCGATGAAATTCAAAGCGTATGTTTGTTCAAAATGATTCTAGAAAAAACAATTGACTTCATTGTGTTCGGAGTGAATCTACTTCTATCGCAGTCAAAATGGTAGCGTTGGTATGATTGCGTTTCAGGTGCATCCCGTTCTGGTGTGTCAGGGTTAAATTACTGAGCGGGTTTAAGGTTGCGATCAATTTTGGTCTGTCACGGGTACAAGTTAGTTCCATAACGCGATCATCTCGTTTGGAACTAAAGGCTGAACTATAATAGCCGGAAGCAATCGGAAGCTAATATCATAATTCTACGCGAATCCATTCGCTCTTTCGTAAGTGAGCAAAAGTGAACGAAACTTAAAGAATCGAAGCAATACAAATCCTGTGTATTCGCTTTGTTTCGGAAGTGGTCATATGAAAGCATTCTACTATTATAGTTCAGCCTTAAGTCATAGGTGACAGTGCTGTGCGACACACAAGTAGAAGAGACCCATACTTTTATGCCATATTCAAAGGGCGTAGTTGAGAAACTTCTCATGACAATTTTATTCTCAGATGATTGCCAGATGTTCGCGAGATGTAGCACAAATGTTAGGTATTTCCTTTTTGTTTTTCCGCGATTTGAACTTTGAAGCTCGAGGAGCCACAGCGACCATCAAGCTAGGTACCTTAAAGTTGTTGCTGTCTGTTTTGATGTTGTATCTGATGTATTGGGTATCCTAAAAAAGTAAAAGTATATTAGTCTTACGGATACTGCATATCTTAATATTCACCAATGCACCACACTGCCAGTCGGCTGCATTCTTCCAAATTCAAATTCACCAGGTCTCACTTTGCAGATTGGTGTATGTGCCATGCCAAATCATTCATCGCTGCTTAGTTCGGTTTCGCTGCTTGTTGTGTTTGAGCTTCGATATTTCTATCTTCATCTTCCACTTTGATCGAGTGGATGAATTTCATGTTTATTATCATAATTCCATTTTAATAGAGTACCTGCTTGACATCGGAGTTTTGGTCGTCATTTCTCAGCACCGACTGTGTCTCTATCTCGGCTAGATTTTCTTCTTCGTCGTCCTTGCAGACTGCATGCCTTGAAGCTTTGGCACGTTCCCTTTGCCTTCAGGTAAAACTTCCAAGCATCAGAACAGCTTTGTGGCTGTGTGGAACATTTCTCAGCACAGTCTACCGACACCTTTGCTATAAATGCTGGAGTGCCTCAGGGATCTATACTCTCACCAACTCTATTTCTACTCATACTATCATTCCTACTTGGGTCAATGAACAACAAGATCTTTAGTTTTTCCAATAACAGCACCCTAATATCATCTTGCACGAACAACATGCCCGTGATTACGAGTATGTACATAAAACACCAAAGATGCAACCAAATTAACTCCTGTAGAAAACCTTGCAGTGGGGAAAATCTAATTTAGTAGACTTCAATGCGAGTAAGATCCAAATCACTGCCTTTATAAAATAGAACACGTCTGCTGTACCAAAGGTTCAAATAAACGAACAACGTATTCAACCCAAGGAAACAATACATCTTCTCGGCTTTACACCCGGCTCTGGTATAGCAGGGTACGATCAAATACCCAATATAACAAAATCGTCGTTCATGAAATTGAACTATCTGTTTAGAGCAATGATATACTTTACCGGAACAGCTCCTTCTTCTGTTCAAAGTACAAACTAGCCCGCGGTTCTAGTATTGTTCTCATGTATGGTGCTCGGCACCTAAACATTCCTTTAACCTACTTTATAGCATACAGAGACGAGCAGTTCATTTAATTCATAATCCAGTACTAACATCCAATTTCCAACTATTGGCTCATCGAAGAATTGTACCAGAATTATGTTAGTTCTATATATACTACTAAGGTAAATGTTCAAAAGTAAATGTTCAGAAGTCCTCGCGCGAACATTTTTATATCAAACTTTTTTCTGTTACAGGACAGCTCAACTTAATTTACTTTATCTCTTGAATTTTCCCTCTTAAAATGTAGAGCCTTGGCGTGACCACAGTCAAAGAGACTTGTCACACACCAGAAACCAAGTGTGATCATTTCTTGTCATAGAAATATTCTCTTTTCTTTCTCGAAGAATCCAATTGGGCTTGGGAACCACCCCAATAAGTCTAAGCAACGTTACGAACTTGGCTGAACTTAACTTCCATTCCAACCACGCACCACCTAGGATTCTAAATAGAATCTTAGAACTTAATCGAGTAAATCCAGTGTTTCTAATTTTATTTTATACAGTTTGAGAGTAATAGCATTGTATCGGATTCTATATTGGTTCGTGCATTTGCTCAAATTGAAAGTGGTACAAAATGTTACTATGAATTTTACATTACTTATAATTTACAGTATTTTTTTCGATTTTGCCTTTATCAAGTACATTCATAGGAATGTGTAACTTGTTCTTGCTTCGGCAGAACATATACTAAAATTGGAACGATACAGAGAAGATTAGCATGGCCCCTGCGCAAGGATGACACGCAAAATCGTGAAGCGTTCCACATTTTTTTGTCATTTTTTCTTTCATTTGACTTTATCCAATCATGAGTTTTCTTCTTTTTTTTTGCAGCAAAATAACCAAGGAATATGAACCTGCAGGACCATTTTTTAATAGAAAACAATTGTTCGTGTATAACGTCCAATTTATTGGTCTAGAAGTAATAAAAGACAAAATCTAACCTATTTACAGTATCTAATCTATAAGTCCAGCTCCATTCCTACTCATCTCCCATTCCCATCTGTTCATTGAACTCCTCCTCCGTTATTTTATTCTTCTTAAGTTTCTTAAAGAGCCTAATGTCGTTGGCCAACTCCTCCAAGTCCTCTTCTGTGAACTTCTGCTTCTTTTTCTTGGGTTGTGCCTCTCCGCTCTCCTTCTTCAGCTTCCTTTTGGCACGTCTTAGCTCCTTCTTTGATTTGGCATCATCCTTTGCCTTCTTCGACTGCTCCCATGATTCAGTGCGTTTGTGGAATTTCTTCTTGCCGGGCCATTCACCGGTCTCTTCGTACGTTCGGAGTTTCTCTTGACGAACTTGTTCCTTCTGCTGGTTCTTGTAGGTCAATTTATTCACATCTACTGTGAACTTGGGTCCAACGAATCCATCGGCTTTGGAATTCTTCAATTCAGGCATTCGTGGCATCTGGAGCAGACCATAACTGGTGGCAACCTTTCCTAAATCGAGATCTTTCAATCGGAGGATGGCATTGCATTCGTGTTTGCTATATGCCCGGATTTGCGACACGAATGCTCGGACTCCCTTGTCACAGCACCCCTTGTCCGCTGCTTGTAACTTATGAATTTTATCCAGAATCCCTGAGTAGTCAGTAGGTACGTCCAGCTCCAACGAGAAGAGCTCCACTTTTTGGTTGAGTTTCAGAAAGTTCACATAGGCATCTTCAGTTGGTAAGAGAAATACTAGAGCACTACCTTCAGTTCCCTGACGTGCAGTTCGTCCAACACGATGTACAAAACTGGAAGCGCTAGCCGGTGGATCCCATTGGATAACCCAATCGATTTCGGGTACATCTAAGCCTCTGGCCAGAACATCTGTGCAGAGAAGAACCGCTTTATCTGCCGAACGGAATTTCTCGACGATGTTCTTGCGCTTGGCCTTCATCTTTCCATGAATGCCAAGAATTATCGTCTTCTTGACGAATTGAGGTAAAATCTCGAGCCAATACTCAACACACGCGCAAGTGGGGAAGAACAACATAATCTTACTGTCGCGATGCTGCTTTAGAAACTCCAGCAAAGCTACAAATTTCAACTCTGGTTCCACGAGTTTGAAGAAGTTCTTCAGTAGAATTGGAGTACTGATTGTGGATTTCTCTTTGACAGACACCAGCACTGGATTACGGAGGCCAGCTCGGATTAATTGTGTGACCTCGGTTGTTTGTGTGGCAGAGAAGAGACCAGTTCGACGCTGCCGAGGCAGGTAACTCAGGATGACATTTATTGTGGCTTTGAATCCAAGATCTAGAAGACGATCTGCTTCATCCAGGACAAGGAATTCCTAAAACGTAATCGTTTTACTTTTACTTCAAGATTTGATTTTCGTCAGAACTTACTAAACTCTTGACCCTTGCAGCAAGATTAAGGTCTCCCTTCCTCTCGAAAAGATCTTCTAACCGGCCAGGTGTACAGACCAAAATGCACGGACCCTCCTTTTTAATGCTTGCGATGTCCTCCTCAATGTTATTGCCGCCAACAAGTAACTTCTGTTTCAGATAACTCAGCTCAGGATGAGCTAAAAACTGTCCCAAGACTTCAGATATTTGAAAAGCTAACTCTCTCGTTGGTGATACGATAAGCGCTCCAATTTCATTTGGTCGCCATGGTTCTTCCGCATGGTGGCGCATAAGGATTTCTAGAAGAGGCACCAAGAATGCCAGAGTTTTTCCAGATCCCGTAACTGCTTCCGCCGAGACATCTTTGCGTGACATCAGCAGAGGAATTGCCGCCGTCTATTAGAGATGCTTTATCAAATTTTCTACGAATGAGATCATTCTATTTGTTACTTACTTGAACTGGTGTCATTAAGTTGAAGCCAAGATCCTGGATGACTTCCAGGATTGGCCCTGATAGGGGTTTTTCAAGCTCAGTCCACTTTTTACGCGACATTTTTCGAATGTTTACAAAAATAAACTTGACAAATGTCAGTTGACGTTTGACATGAGAACATGTGCGAATGGAGGACTGCTAGTAATGGAACAATGATTTATACAGGGTGAACAATAAAAGCTTTTAGCTTGCTTCTCTAGAGGAATTATCGTCGGCTTAGTATTGTTTAGCCAAATGCGCTTAAATTCTGTTTTTTCATATAATGATGAATGAAATCAAAACCAAATATAGTCAAAAGGGTTTTCGAGGTTTGAGAATCCGTTTCCGGAGTCAAACCTTAAAATTCAAAAGGGCGGTTTCAAAATGGCATCCAAACAAATAAGAAAAACTGCGATAATCGACATTTGTAAGCCCGCTATCGATTTCAAATCCGAAGTTAAAAATTAAGAATTATAAATGGTGTTCAAAAATAGTGCTTGCAGAAAATTAAAAACAGCGCCATGTTAAATTTAAAAATTTTGAGTTCAGATTTGAATTCAGAACCACAAAAATATACATCTAGACTAACTGATGTAAATTATAAAATTATTTTTATTTTATAGGCTCCATTTTGAATCCGACTTATTGAATTTTCAAGTTTTGATCCCGGATACGGATTCACCAACTTCGGAAGTCCTTTTGACTATATTTTCTTTTCACTGGCTTAATTATTTTATGTAGAAATTGAATTTGTTCATTATTTAGGATTTTCTGCGTCATTTTCAATTTTGAATTTCTGAATTTCTTTTGCGACTTTAATTACCCTTGATTTACTCCAATAGTTTAAGAGGAAATTGAATTTGTTTAGTTAAGCGCCCCATGGATTTTTGCGAACGGCGCACTTACTTGTATTTTATAAAAATAACTAATTTGTTTGAAGACCTATTTACGTTTACTAAGGAAATCTTTTCTTGTTAAATAGCAAGAAATAGGAAATTATATGAGCATCTTACGATTATTCTTCTTTACCTGTTTTTTTTTTGCGGCTTCGTTTCATTCCATCTCTGATAGCTTTGTTGAAATAAATTCATTCAGTTGAAGCAATTGGCTGAGTAGTTGAGACTTGTTCATTTGCAGTATTGACATTGTGATTGCAATCATCAATACATTTTTGTGAATCGGATCCGAACCGAAACGGAGACTTAATCAATAACTATTGACACAGCTCTATTATTAATTAAGGTATCCAAGATTTTATAATAAAAACAGGTTAACACAACAACACAAGAAAAAATTTAAGTTATGTATATGAAAACCCATATAAATGGGCAAATTAAAATTTAAAAATCAATTTTTATTTATTTTGGTCCAATTTGATTAGTTCTCATCAATTCCATTTTGAAATATGTAAATTAAAATTTGTTTGAGAGTTTTTTTTTTTTGGAAGACAACAAGAAGGCTTCGTTTTGTCCAATTGAAAACGACATAACCCAGCAAAAGAATGGACACTTGGGAAATGTAAATACCTCTGAAGTATAAATATACTTTTACTTTGAGAGAAGCTTCTCATGATAACTTTACTTTCGGATGTTTGTCAGATGTTCGGGAGAAAACTTTTCTTTGTGTGCATTCTAGGATTTGAACATTGAATTTTCTGTTTAATGATCGAGCAGTTAACCACTGAACCACAGCGTAAATTTCAATGTTTCCACAACCGAAAAATGACTTTACAAGATGAGTAACATTTGGACAGCTAAACCAAATTTAGAACTTAGGCCTAAAGTTGAAGGGCAATAGTAGCTACATACATCTGCTTGGACAATCAAGTTGCTTTAATGACACTTGCAAACTCAAGAAAAACTTGAAGTTGGTGAAGGAATGCAAGAAAACACTCAGCATTTTAGCGACTTCTCAAGTCAGTCTGCTCTGGGTTTCTGGCAACTATGGCGTACCGGGGATCGAAAGGGCAGATGAATTGGAAACTTGCCAAAGCCATGGTATAGGGCCCTAGCTCTTTTTAAGCTAGGAAGGTGCTTTATCTAGGCAGAAGGCAATTGAAACTGATAGTAGACCTATACACAGAGCACTTCAACTTGAACAAGGTGAAGTTCTGCACCTGTCGGGTCTATGAGGAGAACTTCGAGATTCCTCTGTAATTGCCCCGCTACAGAGACGCTAAGGAATAGGTACCTGGGAAGACATTTCCTGCCCGGGCAGAGTTCTCTTAGAAGTTTTAGAAATCCTGGAGTTAACTAGACATTTCTCCTTAAACCCCATTAAACTTTCCGACCCTTTACCTTTCAAATAACCCATAACTTTACTTACCAAACAGTTTTTCTTAAAGAGGGTAGGTCTGAATAGTGGCTTATATGAGGAAGACTCTGTTCTCACCTTCCATAACCAGCCAACGTTAAAGTTGTCAAAGCTGTGGTTGTCAAACCTGTGTTCTGCTCAAAGTTAAGAGCCGAACAGAATGTGTATCTTTGTCTGGGTCTGAGTCTGAGTAGCAAGCTGCCAAAATATTAAATGCATGGAAAGCCGTAAGCCGCAACACAATGTGTGTCTGCGTCTGTGTCGTGAATCGACTAGGAAGGTGCTTTATCTAGGCAGAAGGCAATTGAAACTGATAGTAGACCTATACACAGAGCACTTCAACTTGAACAAGGTGAAGTTCTGCACCTGTCGGGTCTATGAGGAGAACTTCGAGATTCCTCTGTAATTGCCCCGCTACAGAGACGCTAAGGAATAGGTACCTGGGAAGACATTTCCTGCCCGGGCAGAGTTCTCTTAGAAGTTTTAGAAATCCTGGAGTTAACTAGACATTTCTCCTTAAACCCCATTAAACTTTCCGACCCTTTACCTTTCAAATAACCCATAACTTTACTTACCAAACAGTTTTTCTTAAAGAGGGTAGGTCTGAATAGTGGCTTATATGAGGAAGACTCTGTTCTCACCTTCCATAACCAGCCAACGTTAAAGTTGTCAAAGCTGTGGTTGTCAAACCTGTGTTCTGCTCAAAGTTAAGAGCCGAACAGAATGTGTATCTTTGTCTGGGTCTGAGTCTGAGTCGCAAGCTGCCAAAATATTAAATGTATGGAAAGCCGTAAGCCGCAACACAATGTGTGTCTGCGTCTGTGTCGTGAATCGCGAAGTTGGATTTTGTTCAACTTCATGCAGCGATGCAAATTCGACGTTTATGAATTTGTACACAAAAGCTTTTGTTGTTTTGGAAATGGAGGTCGAGAAATTTATAGAAGTTGTGCGCGCACGAAATTCTTTGGAATTTGTCGAATCCCAATTATAAAAATGTTTCCATTGTTTACAGTTGATGAGTGCAACAAATATGGAAGAGTGCGAGACAGCTACAACCGGGAGTTGTCAAAGCTACAATTGGCTTACGTATAGATGTTTTTTTCAATTTTTCTTTTACCAGGTCTAGCAATAAATTTTACTGCTGCTTTCTCATCCTTATTGCTTTTAAAAAAAAGGTCCTCGTCGTGCTCTTTGAGATGTTTGAAAGTTGCCTCAAAAAATCCTCTTTCTTTTCTTTCCCTATAAAGAGGACGAACCCACCATCTGCGCTTCCTCTTTTTCATTAATTTTATTGCTAAATAGCACATGTGCAGAATACACATAATAAAAGCAATTTCTTCTTGTTCGTCCATATCCATTATCCACAATTAATAACAAACTCGTTTAAACACTAATAAAATTAAGAAGCAAAAACACAAGATGCAAATTTGACAGTCGCTTTTATTGTGTTTACTTTAACCGCAAGCAGCGCGGCAAGACTCAGACACAGATACACATTCTGTTCAGCCCTTTACTGTGTCAATCTCTTTCTTGCTTTACTTGTGAACATAACCCGACCAAATGTTCTCTTCCGCACCGCACATCTCTATTTCCCTAAACGCTGAAATTTGAACTGTCAAAGGTGCATCTGTTCGTTTTCAACTTTGAAATTTCAAATAATATTTCGAAAAGGTTGAACGTATAAATAAGAGGATGTTTTCGAGTGCCGAGTTTGTTGAGGAATGGAATCAAATATTCTCCTTTAAAATAAAGGAGAGTGATTTGGCAAGACCAACAGAAACATTCGTCTTCAATGCTCTCATGAATTACTTAAAAATGTTCAACTTTGATACGGCTCCAATGATACAAGTAAAATCGCCATTCATTCCCATTTCCTTTTCATAAAATTTGTGCTTTTTTCAGATGAAAAACAGTGAAAGTGTGACCGAGAGACGAAGTTTCCTTATTCGCTTTTGCCATTACATCGATCATATCTACAAGATTTCGGATAAATCTCATTGTTTTCTGTACTACGATCTGACACATCCTTGTGAGTATCATGACTCCTGAACCTTACCCGAAACTAATCTGAAAAGAGGTCTATTTTGTAATAGCTCCAAAGAAGACTGTACACATGCTGAACCATTTGTTGAACTACTTCTTTTATTACAACATGTTCAAGGAGTCAATTGTGCCACTGGCATATGCTAAGATCAGGCAGAGGGAAGAACTTATCGATAGAATCAATAAATACAAGTACGAGAATCAGCAAATCGAAATCAAGGCTAAAATGGTAAGTAATAGAGAGTCCTTTTTCAAACTGAGAAAGGCATAAGCAGGAGTTGGAAGCCACCTTGGAGTAGCACAGGGTCAAATCAGGGTCTTTTAAGAATCTATTGATTTTGTCAAGATACGAGGTAACTAGTGTTCACAACTGTCTTCCATTGAGGCATATTGAGCCCTGCCTTCGACTGATCAAGACATTTCCTCCCTTTATTTTGTATGGCAATTTCACTACCACAGAGTCGGAGTCAAGAATAGCCTTTGCCTCCCGTACAAGGCAACTAAAATCCATCCAAAGGAAGTAATCTTAATGATGCAGGGCCTCTTTAGGTAGTTGAAAGGCGGAACTAATGGGGCGTCTGTCACACAAGGTGCGGGACACTGGTCAGCGTTGCACACGAAAGAATTTTGAATCGTGTGTCAGTGAATGAAAGCGAGTGGAGCAGTAATGTGCAATAGCCATCTTTTAATTGTGGACTTATTGCTGTGAACCACTACTTCCTAAAGTTAATTAAAAATAAATAAACAAATATTCTGGCGCTAAAAGCTCATACAGGGCCTAACTTGCAGTCAATTGTGCAACATCTGAGTGGTTTTGCCATTTCCGAAGGACAATTTTTTAGATTGAGAGATGCTTCTCGTTACAATTTTACCCTCGGATTTTTGCCAGATTCGCGAGAGGTGGATCCGTAAAAAACTTTCACTTCATTAACCACGCACTTCACTACTGAGTCATTAATTGTGGTTATATGGCATACACAGGTGTTTCATAAGTCTATTATTGACTTATGTGGTCTGTGCTGTCGAACTTCTTATTTTTCATGTCGTCCGGGAATACAAAGTGTGAGCATGATTGCAATTGTACCGCACATTGTGTATATTAGGGTTGCAGTCTATGTATTAGGTCTGTTACCATACACGCGAATCTCTACGAAACAATGAAAATTAGCCAAATTCAGATCCCGTGCGCGATAATCCCTTTGAATTTTACCAAATTTGGTCAAATTTCATAAAAATTCGGTCAAGTACGGGAACGGACCCAATATGTCTGTTCATGTGCAATGAAAAAAGGGATGCTGAAGTAGCCACTAACAAATTTGATTGGCTTTTTTAAAGAAATTTGTTTGGTTTGTTGGGTTTACTGTAATATTTTGTAAACTTTTCTCACATTTAAGATTAAATAATTACTTGTTGATTTGGGATTTTGTATAACATTTACATTATTTCAAACACTGGATCGCAATTTTTTCCTGGAATCCTGGGATAGTGAACACCTCGGTAAATGAGAAACTTTAGTGGTGACGAAAGTTGCAAGTAAGCGAGGGACAGCAACCAACAGCCACCCAAGCAGAAAAGTCAAAGGAAAAAAGTTTCGCCAGCAACTATATGAAAATGAGGTTTCTGTCCGGTAAAGTACAATGCACCAAATTGAGCCTAAGTGTCCTTTTTTTTTACTTACACCAGTGTATAAGTATGGAGTTGAATATCTCACGAAACACTCAGAGAATCCTTTCCTCAAGTTCAGTCTAAGAATGAGGTTGTCAGTTGAAGAAATAACAGTTCTCGTGATAAACAAAGCTGAAATCTTGCTGTGACCGTACTTCTCACCAATTCAGCACATACGAGAGGCGGCTGATAAGTTTGCGGCCTAAGGCAATGAAAGAAGAGATCAGATTAAAAAAAATTATTTCTCAATATAATCTTCCTCGAGTCTCACATCAGGCATACAGTGCCTTAATACCACCGAAAAAATATTTTTGCCGCCTTGATCTCGTTCTCATCTGCAAATCTTCGGCTTCGTAACTCCTTTTTAAAATTGGAAAAAAAGGAAAAAGTCATTCGGGGCCAAGTCTGGGCTGTAGGGTGGGTGGTCTATCGTTGAAAAATCTGTGTCTTTAAAGACCTCTCTCGAAACCCACGCCGTGTGAACAGGCGCGTTATCCTGTAAAAACAACACTCCGTGCCTGAATTTCCCACATCGCTTCCGTACGACCGCTTCACGTGCCTGAGTCAATAAATTTGCGAAATAACGTAGTCCGCTTCGCTGTCCAAAAAAAAAACAGTCGCCATTAGCTTCGGTGGCCTCTTCCCTTTTTCAATCCACTGCATAGACTTGTTTGGACTCCGGATCGTATTGGCGAACCTAAGTCTCATCTACAGTTACGATTAGGTTGCAAATTTCGTTCAGATTGTCCCCGGCTAACTCCAAAAAATCTTTGCAGCACTCGAGTCGTGGTTGCTTGTCGAACGGTGTGAGTATTTTCGGTACCCAGCGCGTACAAATTTATTTCATGTTTTAATGCTGGTATAAATTTTCTCCAATCCGTTCTTTACTCTTATGCAACTTGTCCGCTATCTGACACATTTTTATTCTTCGATCGACTAGAACTAATTTTTCAACTTTTCTGACGTTTTCTTCAGTGACCACAGACACAGGACACGCTGGACGGGGGTTGTCTTCACAGCTCTTTCGCCCTTGTTGAAATAAGCGAGCCCATTTTTTGACCATGTTATACGAATGCCCAGATTCCTGAAGAGTCGATGACATGTTTTGGAAAATTTCTTTATGCGATTTTCTTTTTTACGAGGTACTTTATCACGGCGCGATGCTCGGCTGACATGGTAATGTTTATCCTACCACAGATAATAACAAAATTAGATTATTATTGAAACGAGGTGATATTTATACTACTAAAGAGTGCCTCAGAGGCCTCAAATTTATCAGCCGCCCTTCGTATATTCCTTGAGAGACTTGTTATTTTTTTTAATTTCTCCATCACTGTCTTTTAAAATTTATTAGAGGTAGAAGGTATAGATTTTGGGCCGAATAAAAACGCTGCACTAGCCCTTGGCATTGGCGAGGTCGTAATTTCAGATCCTACTAACTAGGAGAAACGGACTCTGTTTTGAAGCGTCCAATGTTGGAACCTAAAGTATATTGGATCCAAGTATGTGCGGTTTTTCTTAGGAAATCGCAGAGCCAAACTTCAAATTCATCCACACCTATTCAATATCCGTTCTACCATCTACAACCCGCGGAACCGTTCAGTAGCTTGCAGCTCGCCTTTCACAAATTCCCCATTTTCCGCCATCCTTACATACGAAGATCGAGGGCTACAAATGGTCTAACAAAAGTTCGCTAAGCTGGTTTCGCTTAGTATTTAAAAAAAAACAAAAGTCGGTCGTCGATTTGTTATTGTTTTACGATATTTAGTTTCAGATTTCATCATCACTTTAATTTATTTTATTTATTTATTTAAAATGTATCGTTTACACCTAGGATACAATGTCTTTAAACCGCGTGAAGCTAATCAAACGGTAACATTGGTAAGAATTGAGTTGAGTTAACATAAAATTAATGATGTTAGGTGGTAAGAAATTCCACCTCCAAAGATATTCGCTTTGTATGAAGTGAATAATCATGCCTTGTAACTGTTTTCAAGGCGTTTCTAAGATTCCGTACTAGCATTTATGTGTGGAAGGCAATCCTTCTGAGCGTCCTACCAAATCTTTGACCGGCCTGTTGAATGCGGAAATTGACGAATATTCAACAATGACCCATGACCCAGGAAATGATAGGTGAAGAATTGGGCTTGAACACCATGATGTCACGAATACACGAATATTAAATCATCACCTGAAATACTCGAAATCAGCTCGAAGGATTCCACGAATTCGTTTTGGCCGAAATTTCTTGGAAAAATTAGAAAACGGAAAGTCGTGCTCCTTTAATAAAAGCGTAACAGGTGACGAATTTTGATTCTATAAGTATGATCCGGAAACCAGTATGGTGCCCAGAAGGTGCATGTCCCCCAAATAAAACAGGATAACAAAAAAAGCATTGACGCCGATTTACTTCATCAGGTCGAAAATGATCGCTGCTAATCAACTAGAAACTGGTCGGACGGTAACTGCTAAATGGTGTACATGAACTTGCTTAGCACAAATCGGGAAATGGAAATGGAAATTATTGAATTATTTCATGGTATTTGAGCACACTGCTCAAATATCTAGCACTGGGCGATAATAGGGAAAGATAAAGTTTGCTAAGCTTACATTAACAACTAATTAACAAATTGTGATCCATGTATTTACCTTATTCAAGGCTCCTTTCATGATTTAAATTATCGCGGAAGAAAACATCAAAAACACCAATAACACCACGTCAACCGCATACTCGACCAAGGTAATCTTACCAGTCCAGAGGTTTTTATCTGTAGCCAAACATGGTTAAATGGATGTTTCTAAGGTTGGTGCAATAATTCTTGTTCTTAGCATGGAGATTATGCATTGACTAAGATACCCCCCTACACCTAGCTCGGTAGAGAAGATTCCTTATTAGTTTCAGCGCGTACCTTATTAGAATACCCTCGTTATCCAAGAAGGAAACTAGAGGCTAGAGTATATTATTTATTATGAATAAATTTTCCAATCGTATTACTTCGCGAAGAGCCGTTTCGATGGTCCCCTGAATGACCTTACCTGAAGCTTATTCAACGGATTGGTTAATCCGATCCCAATGATTAAAAAGCAAATCAGAATCGGAAAGTACCGTACGTTCCCCAAAAGACTGTTGCTCCAAATATTTTCTGTTATTTTATCTGAAAACTGGATGTTAGGAACCCTACATTGTACCCATTGTACGGTTGCACGGTTACATGCATATTAGGCTGTACCGCTGTATCTACACGATCAGAAGGATGAAAGGTTGACATGTATTTGGTACACAGTCGACCTGTAATCATACGGTCAAATGTGTGCATACCGTTGGACTGTACCTACACGGTCAGAGGATCAGTCAGTTGAGATGTAGGTTGAAACGGTCGCACGGCCAAGTTCTTTTTACACTGTTTTTACACAGTTACACTGTCAAACTATTGCCGTTTACATAGGCACGATCACACTGTTATTGTTAACTTCCACACAGTCACATTGTTATCATGTACTTAGACACGTCTCATTTACTCCTTTAAAGATCGAAAAAACCATAGAAGATTACCGATCCATGGTTCCACAAACATTGTCCGAACTCAATGACTTGATTAGCATAGAGGCCACTGAAAGAGATAACATCAGTGCCCTGGAGGAGCAACTAAATAACTGCGACTCGGTCTTAGAGTCGCTTCAAAATCAAGAAGTTCTCTTAACCATGGAAATCGTCTCCCAGGAGGAAGTGGATCGCTTACTGACGTTCGTATTCTCTTTTTATCTACAAATCGTGGCACCCAGATCGACTGGAAACAGTTTCTTTTGTCTAAACTGTGAAAATGTCGTCAGAAATTGGCAAAAATAAAATTCAGTACCTAGTCGATCTGGGTGACACGACTTGGGGAATATAAGCCCGTAGTATCAACTCAATCGAAACATTCCATAGGAGCAAGAACACTCTCACGAATGCAATTGCCGAGCAGGAAGGCTTCGAGAGCAGCATTTACGCAAGAAATCAAGAGCGCTCAGCAACCGTTGTCAAATTGCAGAACAAAATGTCCAGTATTGATGGAGCAATGGACTTGAATCCACCCTCGTCTTTGGCATCTCATAAGTAAGTTGTCTGTAAATAAACCCTCGACTGTTATTTATTTTCATTTGACCACAGAAACTGTAACGCAAAATATAAGGAACTGGAGTCTAAATTCGCTGAAATCAACCACAAAAAAGAGACTTTAATTAAAATTCACGAAAAACTACTTGAAGACCTAAAAAGAATCGAAAAGGAATTGAGTTCCAAGGGTCTTCAGCTGAAAGAAATGAAGCTGGCTGGAGAAAAGGAAATCGAAGAAACCAAATTGTAAGAAGATTACATTTATTTTAGGTCTTTCGGTTTGCAAATGTTTAGAACAATCTCTTTTTTAAGGTTGTCCGAGTCAAATGAAGCATCAATAGGTGATTTCGAACACGAATTGCATACTTTGGAGAGACAAAGGGAAGAAGAAAAGGAAGTTTCAAACTATATTCTAGAGAATGCTGCATTGCTTGTTAAGGCCACAGTGGAGAATTGTCGTGAATTAAATGCAAAAGAATTTTTATAAAAATCCATGTATGTTATGAGTTGAGTTAATTAAAATAAATCTTTTAAAAGCCTTAGTCACTACAGTTCGAGCGTTTGCTTGCTAGGACTCCTGCAACAGTCTCCGACACGTTCGGTACATTGTACTGAGAAAATGGAAATATTGGCAGAGAGGTTGCACCTGGTACTCTTATTCTTCAGCGCAATAGACATGCAGATGACCAAAGCGCTGCTGCTGATGAAGAGATTCGGGAAACTAAAAAAAAAGTGAACGGGTTCCGTAAGTGGCGCACGTCGATGAGTTCTTAGGTTAGGTTAGGTTGCAAAGGTTCTGGCATCAGTTTGAACGTATCGTTCAATAGTACGTTGAATGCAGCACCTTGATACCTTCAACTGCGAAGCAACTTCCCGCTGCGAATTGCCTTCTTTAAGAAGGGTGATGATTGCAGATCGTCACTTTTAACGAGTTATTTACTCAAGACGTGAAGAATCTCAAATAACTGACTTCAAAGTGTGACTTCTTGCAATCCAGGTCGATCAATTTTGGGATTTGAAAACCCTTTTGATGAAGGAGCCATAAACAAGTGCTGAATCAAGAACCAAGTCATAAAATTTAATAATTATGAAAAACCTAAACACTTCTCAATAAACCACAAAAGAGGTTTTTCCCATATTTGTAAACAAAACGCCCACTGTTCAAAAACGTAGGTGTAAAGTCCGACTTTTATTATCTGAATGTGTCGTGTATTGTTCAGATAGAAAATTTAGGTAAAAAAACCCAATGTAATTCATAAAATTCAATCTCCATGCATGAATGAAGCCAGTTGATAGGCCTTTGGCCTGCAGTGTATGTCTTCAAAAATCGTTATGAGTATCATTAAAATTGAATGGAAATGGTCAACATAGAGTAAACATATGATTTGGAGCAAACGCTGTACCAGATGTTAGCAGATGTTCTTCTTTATTTGTCGTGATGAACACAATTTAACTACATTTAACCAGCCAATCTATTTCAAACACCCTGCATATTAATAAACTCGTTTCTATAAGGAATTTGATTTTGCTATGCTGCTTGATGTTTTACTACGTTATTTTGCTACGGAAAAATCATTTTTGTGGCAAAATAGTGCATTAGTGCAGCATTTTAGCATATTCGGCCAGAAGATGCTTATCACTCAGGTTTGTTTGATGAGCGCAGGTTTGTTTGATGAGCGCACTAGGCCGCCCTAGTGTGCGCTGGGTTCACACTAACGTGTTCGATGCTCGCGAGTGTTGCAAGGGCAAGAGAAAAGCGCTGTCAAAAATCTAAATTGTTGGCTGTCATTCGGCTTGTGATTTTGTTTTTAAACCAAATAATTTGCATATATAGGAAAATATTAATAAAAAATGTGTAAATATGAGATGCAAACATTTATAAAATATAATAGCCAAAAATATAAAGCCAAATCGCTTCACTTGCGAAAAGCGAAGAATGACCTCTTTCAGGGCAACATAATTCTGTTCGATGTAAAATAGAATTTCTGCGGTTGCTCTGGGGTTTTTCCTACAGCCATGGAAATGTTTATCCTTAATAGCCTTGATAGACCAAAATTGATCGCGATTATTCCCGATCCCACGAACCTTAATCACGCTTAGCAATTTAACCTTGAACAACCGGAACAAGATGAGCCTGGAACGCACTCATGCCAACGATGCCATTTTGAATGCGATAAATTAAGTCTTGCTTATTTTTTTTTTAGAAATTTGTTGAACAAACATACGTTTTGAATTTCATCAGTAAATATCCACATTGAACGCACTCATTGATAGATAATAGGCGATTTCCATTTTTTTAATTAATTATTTTAAATTTTCAGAAATAGGTATATTTCTAGGTAACAAAAATGCAGAGAAAGATCTTAAGTTCTTATTTACTTATTATTCAATGCAGTAGCAGCAATAAAATATATGAAAAAAAAAAATAATGTTCTTATTTGCTTTAAGAACCTTGATATCTCTTAAATAAATGGAACGGGCGAAACTTCTTAAGACACTGTAATGTCAAATACGAGAGAATTCAAGTTTGTTCGGCATCATCAGAGGCCAAAAGAATAATTTCGACCATATCACAACCCTAATTTTTTGTCCTGTTAATAGGTATATTATTTTGATGGTCAATTGGGCGTCCAATGCTTTAGCTATGTTATTATTTGTTTTTATTTTTACTTTATTCTTAAACTGCTGACTCATTGAATTTTCACTGCTGAAGCTAACAAAATCAAATTATTCCTGCATAATAACACAACTGATTTGAACGTCCGTTTGCAATGTGCCAATATAGATTCCTTTTTTTTCTTTTGGTCAAATAGGAAAAACATTATTTTATTTATAAAATGAGGACTATATGCTCTTTTATACAACGCTTTGATGATGAGTCGTTTTTCACATTATAACATTTTTCCAGCATTCTATTAACAATTACATTTGTAGCCAAATTTGTATTTACAATCATTAAGCATTTTGACAATAGAAACTAGAATTAAAAATTTTTCATTTAGCTTGGAACTTAGTACAAAGTTAAATTTTCTCAAATAATATATTAATTAGGCTTTTGAATAGCGAAAGAACTACAATATTTAATATGACTTAAATTGATTTTGCCGAGAACAATAAATCAAATCTACTCGCATTTCAGTCTGCTCCGATCCCTTTTTCAGATGATAGCTCTGCTGTCAAAAAAAGGAACTGAGTTCGTTCAGTTAACCGGCTTAGGCCTAAGCCAGTTTCATAACCGACTATCTGGTCGCCATCAGTGAGTTAAGCGGGATTAACCATTTTGGTCTGTCTTTGGTTATTTCGAAAGTAATACTTTAAACTCAAACTTAGTTGTGACTATCAATCTCGCCCTCAGAGTGAGAGAAAACTTGTTTTTTTAAGCTTATTTCCTCAGCGAAGAAATTCTGTTCCACTTAACAAATGTTTTGCGCTGAGAAATCGGACTAAAATCTCTCCAATTAAAATTTCTCCAATAATGTATTAACTAGGTTTTATTGAGTAGTAAAAGAACTAAAACTTAAACTTTGTTGTGACTATCAATCTCGCCCTCGAGAGTGCGAGAACACTTGTATTTTTAAGCTTATTTCCTCCTCAGCGGAGAATTTCTGTTCCACTTAACAAATAGTCTGCGCTGAGAAATCTGTCTAAAATCACTGACGGAACCATAAGTAGAACACGCCAATTTATTTATGTAGACACACTTTTTAAATTTAACGGTAACGTGTATATTTGAAAACGCAAATTATGTAAATTTTGCACCATTTTACATCTGCCGCAATGCAAATGTCCCATTAATTGTTCTACTACTGACGTCCAACCAAACCAAACCAAACGAAACCGTATGAACAAGAACACATGAAAATGGTTCAATTCCCGTTGAATTGTCGCCGAATGAACATCATTTTAGTTACTCAGCTTTATTTCGCCATCTCCTCTAAATAGTAGGCGAAATATAAATTTAAAATAAGGGAAAACTCCAATTAAATTTATTGACTTGACGCACTCGTATGTGAAAGCTTAAAAAAAATGTTCAAAATAAATCGATTCTCCAACATTGAATATTCGAAGCGCTGACACGTTACAGCAGCCAAATTGTGATCCACAACTGTTGTTTTTTTCAAATCTATAGCAACACAACGAAAAGGCTCAGAAAAAAGTTCATCGCAAATAAAAACTAAAACAAAGTAAAAATTCGTAAAACTATGTCGGACATAGAACCATCGTTGGTGAGGTTAGAAGATGGAGAAATAGACGAAGGTATTGAAGCTTTCGTATCCACATCCCCGGAAGGTGGTGGCGTAAATAGTTCGCTTTTATCTGCTGTAAAAACGACTAAAGCAGAAAATAAAAGCGAAAATGATGAAAAAACGTTGGTAAAAGTCGCAGTTCTAGGTGAGGCATGAATGAAAATGGAATTTTTTTATTTATTTATATTTTTTTTTTTTTTTGTTTTTATTTGAGAACAGCGGTAGTGGAACGAACAGAGGTTTGTGTATTGGGTAAAGTTTGATAGCGATTCATTCCGTTCAGGGTGGCAGGATATTATTTGAATAAATAATTTTGTTTGTTGGAATAGTCCACACTGTTTAATGACTTTAGTCTACACTAGAGGGCATTATCATACTATATAAGAAGTGCGTTCCATGCTTGAGCAGGGGGACAACGCGTTGTTCATCTGTTAGGAGTGTGATATTACCCCTCATTCGTGAGAGGGGTAATAAACCTTGGCTATGTACAATTCGCAAATCTGACATCGGTTATCAGGTTATGTATACTTTTCTGTCAAAAAACGAGGGAGAATTCTCACAAATTCAAGAAAAGTAAGCGTACGCTTTTCCTATATAATCAATTTAAGGTGGTTTTCAAATGTCAATAGGAAACATTTGTTCTTTTTCCAAACAAATAAATCGTAGATTGCCCTAATTATATGAAATCAACTTTATTAAATCAAAATTTATTGCAGCAATTTGTTTGAATTCCTTTTTGCTGTTAAATCTATCAGCTCTAATTTATTTGATAGTTTTAATTTTTTAGTCAGCTGAAATTCGTCTGAAAGAAAATTACAGAAAAATTAACGAAGAAAAAATCATTTATCTCTCAATTTCAATTTGCATACCTTGGATATGATTACTCGAAGGAAACCTATAATTATACTTAATTTTTAGCTGACTTTCTGAGACTTATATTTATGCGTGAGCTAGCAATCAAAACAGTGGGCCGGTTCAGTTCGTTAAAGCGATTTAAGCGATTGCTCACTAAACACAATTTTGTATTCATTTGCATCGCTTCATAAATACTGAAGCTAAAAAGTATGCTTCATTGAAGCATCGGTAATCATTTTCCATCGGCCATATTAAGTGTCAATTTTAATCTCAAATTAATAGTACGGCATTGCACTTCGTTTCAGTAAACAAATAATTAATGTTTATTCAAGAAAATTTAGATAAATGATCGCGCGAATCGGACATTAAGCCATTAGTACTTACGCGATGTAATTCATCGTAGTGCTTCGGCCAACCAAACCGGCCCAATGCTATTGGGCATTGTTTGATGTTAACCCAGAGACGTCAGAAATGACATTACAAATAACGCCATATTTCCTTTGCTTGAAAGTGAAACGCAGTTGTGACCTCGTTTTATTCGGAAACGGTTAGAAATAGGAGAATAGAAGCTTCCGATGATATGAACCAACCTTACCCTTTTATACCCTATCTCATAGGGTGTATTCATTTTGACATATAGTTTGTGATAGAAATAGATAGACTCCTAAAAGTATATACATATATGTATTTGTGATCAGCAATGGATGTTTTGTCGATCTAGCCATGTCCGTCCGTCCGTCCCTCCCTCCGTCCGTCCCTCCCTCCGTCCGTATGTCACTAGTTTTTGGGCCTTAAATTTTGAGCCAGGAACATGAAATTTCATATACATATGTATAAGTTTTATAGTATCCAAAGCAGTAGAAGTGTACAAATTTTTGAAATCCGCCCCAAAGTCACGCCTTCTTTTCAAAAATTTGTTTTTCTCAATATTTTTGACAGAAACTGAAAAATATTGCCTTAACGTAATATGTATACTCGTATAGATGCTTCTGTTCTCTACATTTCGTCCGTACATTGTACACACCCACTTTTTGGGGGCGTTTCCTTAAAAAAAAAACTATTGCTTTTTCAAAGCTATTTATGGTGAGGGTTAAATCTTATAGAGAATATCTCAGAATCCATGAACTTTGGTTACAAAATTTTGCAGCTACGCCCAATTTCTGCTAAGAAAGAGTCATAACAACAGTTCTGATAAAATCTCCCAAAAATCGCGAAAATATCCTCTGAATATAGAGATATCATTGCATCTGTTTTAGAAAAATTACCAATACCACGTACATTTCATTAGGGGTGGGTTAGAAGATGGGGGATAGGATATCATACTATCCGTTCTAGATGAATTGTAACTTTCCTGTTTTTAAATGGTGGCCCTTGTTGTCTTTGGATGTCATTGGTTTTAAGGATATGGACCAAAATTACATTTTGTTTTGTATAAAAAGTATGTAGGGATATTTTCAAAAACTTGACCTTTTACAAGATGTTGAACAAGGACTTCGATGGCAATTTTGGAGGATAGTTTGTTCGAATCTTTTGTAACTTTTGGGCTGGTAGGGATACAGAGGGGATTTTCATATCAAAAAATTTTAGGTTTTTGCCTCCAATTATCCCATCCCATAACATGTTTGAGCTACCTTGGCATTCAGGTCCCTCATCACAATGACAATGTCGCCGTTGGGTGTTGCATTATGAACAGCTCCCAACTGGTTGTAGAAGTTCTCCTTTTCTTCCTCAGACGAACCATCCGTGGGGGCGTAACGCTGTATGATGGTGACGCGACGTACTCTCGTCCGGAATCTGGCCGTTAAAATCCTATCACCGTGCGGCTGCCAGGTAATTAGGCTACTGCGTGCTGTTGGCGTTAGCAGCAGTCCAACTCCATATCCACGGGCGTTTCCGGTTGATCTTCCGGAGTAGAGTAATACAGTGTTACGCGTTGGGGATTGGTACTCACCCGCATCTAACCAGCTTATCTCGCTTACTCCCAATATGTCCAGCCTATATCGCATGAACTCATGCTCCAATTGAAGGAATCTGGCGTTCTAAGGTCCTTCACTCTAAGAGTCAAGGAGCGTCTTCACATTCCAGAAACCAATCTTAGTCCGGGTACGATAGCCAAAAGGTCGTCAACGTGTTATCAGTCATTATCCGAGGCATTGTGTCGGTTTCCGTAGCGATTGAAGTTTCGGTAACGCGGGTTGCTGGCCCAGGTTACCTAGTCTAGGCATAAGACCCTAGACAATCTCGCACTTGCAATTTTGGCCTACATGTATAAGGGTTTATACATGCAGTTGCCCGGGGACCACCACGAGGAGGTAAAGCAAGCACTACACTACGAACTTGATTGTTGCGCTACTGGTCCAATTCATGTTTTGGACAGTCAGTAGTTTCCCGATCAATCGCCATGCAGATCCCCATTTTTTGAGTAGACTCAGACTGATACATTAGTAATTCATATAAATCTAGAACCACCCAACAGATTTTGATGAAATTAGGGTTTCCAGTTATGTCGGATATGTACCTATAGATATGGTGGGATGACTTTTCACACTACGTATTCCAATATTTTTATTTTGTACTTCCATCTGGATTAAGGATGTATCGATTACTAGATACATTATGTACTTTAAACGATACTAACTACTAACTATCTAGGGTTATATAAATATAAATAAATAAATATTTTGGTACTAAACGTCCAATGCAGGGCCTGGCCAAGCTTCTCGCAGCCACTCGTGCTGTGCGCTTCACGAAAGTCGGGACCTACAGTTTTATGCCATTTCCGAAGTGCAATTGAGAGAAACTTTTCATGACAATTTTAATCTCGGATTTTTGTCAGACGTTCGGGAGAGGTGGGACCGTGAGAATTTATTTTTATTTTTGTGTTTTCTTGGATTCGAATCTTGAACCTCTCGTTCAGTGATCGCGCACTTAACCATTAAGCCTAGGAATATTATATTTCCACACCAGAAAAAGTAATGTAAAACTGAAAAATTGCAAACACACTTTGTTAAATTGTTCCAAAGCTTACTTCGTAACAAATTTCTTTCCTGAAATATTAGCAGAAGGAAAAAGTATTCTTTTTCAATCAGAAAATTCGACTAGTTCCGAGGATGGTTCCGAGGATGTCATCCCCGAGGATGTAGATGTAGTCAAACTATCAGCTTTCTTGCCATGCGTGATCTCTTCATCTAAAGTCCAACATACGAGTACATGGTTGCTGCTGTACTGAAAACGGCTGAACGCTTTTTGTTTAATGATTTTTTTTTATTGATTAGCAGAGACCATGAAATGAGATAGTGAAACTTAGAAACGCAAATAACTTCCAGTTTGGCTTCGTCGATTTTAATAAAATTAGTTTTGGCTTTTAGAGCTTTAAAGCACGAAGATTTCAAGCTCAACACAATGTTAAGAATATCTTTTGCAAAATTCAGAATTTAAATATTTTTTCTATTGACATGATCTCGAATCTAGTGGTGATAATTTTTGTTTTTCTTTATTTTCCTTTCACTGTGAGCAACTTTTTGAGTGTAGAGCTAACTGGCTGACGGATGAGCGGATGCTGCTGGTCGTGTTCTCTTCTGCTTCGATTGATTTGTTTGTTCTACCTGCTTGATGATTGAGTTGATTGAGTTGATTGATTCTATCGGGCGAATAAAGGCGAGCACGGGTCGGATTACTTTACTTTACTTTATTTTGGTTGGTGCTACAGAACGTGCTGGACTTGGGTCTCAACCAACAAGCATCTTCAGCTAGCTCGATCTTGTGCTAGCCATCTCCAGTTTTGCACATGAAGTTGGTTTAAGTGCCTTTCCACTTGTGTCCGTCACCTTAGGTGAGGTATTCCTTTACCTCTTCGTACCTCCGGAATGCATTCGAAGACTTTTCGGGCCGGAACGTTGATGTCCATTGTTGTCCTAACCATCTTAGGCGATGAATTCGAACCCTTCTGACTGACTAGGTCGATGTCGCTGTACAACCGCTATAGTTCGTTGTTGTATCTTCTCCTCCATTCCCCGTCGAAACAGACGGGACCAAAAATCAGTCGAAGAATTTTTCTTTCAAATCAATCAATTCTTTGATAACGTCCATGCTTTTGCGCCGTATAGCAGGACTGGAATGATGAGAGTCTTTTATAAAGAATCCTTAGTTGTCCGTGAGAGGGCTTTGCTATTTAATCGGCTTCTTACCCCATAGAAACAGAGGTTGGCAAAAGTTATTTTACGCCGGATCTCTGTGCTGGTGTCATTGACTAGATTTCTTTCTTCATCCCTACACGCTTCTGCTCAGGCCTTGTAGCCATGGCATGCTTTTTTTCCTTCTGGTAAAACTTTCAAATGTCATTCCTGCTTTAACACCTTTCCATTGACTCGATGTCACGTTTTTTGTATTCCTTCCTATTCTTAGAAGCTGGTGTTCTTTTCTTCTCTTCTGATTATAGATGCTCTTCTCGTCACCCTATGCGCGTCGCTTTATAAGTATCTTGTTTTGGTGGATACGCTTGGCGGCACTGCATCAATCCAGGGGTTTATTTGTGGTGAATGCGAGAAACTCAGCACATCAGAGGCGGCGTTCTTGATGCCTTGCTGATAATCCATGTATAAAGTTGTATATAAAAGAGAAGACAATTGTACTTGCAATAGCTTGTGTTTCGAAAAGCAACAATTTGGCTACTTAACTGTCTTTCGTGTCGTTCATACTATAACAGATCATAGCTACAGCTACCAGTGTTATCCAGGGTTTAATCAGAGGCGTGCACAAACTCATTCATATTCTCAAGTTGTATGTGACGGAGGAGAAAAGGTTCTTTGCAACACCCTGTATTTCGAATATTGAAAATCCAGCTGTGATCGGCTTTTTTTCGTACGTCACACTAAAAATGCTCGAAGAATTATCCGTGAGCTCCTGGATGCATCCATCCAGGCAAGTCACATACGAATTGGAAAATTTTGCATAAAGGTAAAAAATCTACAATACAGCTAGCTCCGCTATGTTCTTACATATGGTTTAAAATATACATGTGCGAATTGTCAGCTCTGTATATCATTCGTGGGTAGTGATAGGGATTTAGAAAATGACATCTATTATGAATAAGTGGATACAATTTGAATTTCAATGTTCCTTTCTGTAATTTAACCCATTTCTAATGGAAATTATAATAATGCTATTTCTAAGATAACCAAAAGTATCATCAGATGTTTATGTATGCGTGCTTCTCTTTCCTTCTGCGTCGGTATCGGATATCCGAAGCGGTTATATAATTCATCCGTAAGGCGGAAAAACGTCAAACACAGAATTTCTGGGTTCTTCGTACATATCCGTTGCTGGAAGAGTAGTTTTGTTTTAACTTAAGAAAAACTGAGCAGATTTTGATTAAATTTGGTTTCTAAGACTGGTGTAGTGGCAAATTGCGCCATCAAACACTGTGGTTGCTTTGGTGCACTGTTAAGATGGCTTCATCTGAAATGCTCCAGAATCGGATAGTTTGGATAAATGTCCGACCAATTTTGGTTCATCTCTTTGGCCTGCATATGCCGTATATTTTAAATATGCCGTATTTATAAATCACTCCGCTGACGCTCGAACCTGCAGTGTTCGGGTCATAAGTAAACACTTACGCAATATACCGTGGCGCTACGCTCTGATAAATCTAACTACCAGAACAAAATGCTACGGCTTTATAGGTATAGGTTGTGTGCGTACTACAGATTTCGTGTGTATTGTACTACTAACCCCACGTACTTCAGCTTTAGCTTAAGCTGCTGGAATGCAATGGGCAGTCTGCACGATAGATATTTATGCGGAGTATTTCGGTGTAGTCCACAATGGCTATTGTAAAAGCTGCAAGGCCGAGGAAAAAATAAAATCTGCTAGTCACCTTCTTTGCCAACGTCCTGCTTATCTAGGGCAGAAGGTTGACGGATTTTTGATGAACTAAAGTTTTTGACGCGCTAACCCAGTGAGGTAACCATTCGAATTAATTGAAACATGTCTTCACACACTACGAGGTATGATGTTAGCCATATGAGGAGGAAAAGCTCACTATTATGTGCTTAAACCTGCCGCAAACAATGTCGCAAGAGCTCTTTTGGGTGCAATGGCATAGCTTAAGTGACTTTTCCATGATATGAATTGTAACTCCGATCTACTATTTTGTTGTTGCACTCGAATAAAATGAATTCAAGTTGAGAAATCTACCACAAAAAAAAAGGTTCGCCTTTGCAAATGCTGAGAAGCTGCAGCCGAAGATGTTTTCAATTAAAATTAAATTACTTGTACTGCTAATAGCTGTAAGCATCCCGAGATGCTTGTAAATGCCAGTTAATTCTGCTCTTGAGTTGTTGGAGATTAAAGGCTTCTGGAAATACATGTCTCCTGGGAGTGAATTTCAAAGTATACTTGTCCTGTGGCAGAATTAGTTTTGATAAAGGATGATGGGCCCTTGTGGCTTACCTAGTAGAACACTAAAATCTTCGATGACCTAACGTTTGGATATTGGAAGTTAGTGTAGGATCTTCTGGTAAATGAGCTGCTCGTCTCTGTATGCTGTCGAGCAGATGAAGAGAATATTTTGGGGCCGAACTCCAAAAGTGAAAACAATACTCAACTCCTGGTCTAACTTGTCCTTTGTACCGAAAAGGAGCTGCTGCACTGTAGAGTTTCTCTTTGCTCTAAGTTTCTCTTTGCTAAGTTTTTGGGATGTGAAAATCTCGAAAGACACTAAGAGACTTGTGCCTCAAAGTAGTGTGGGACTCGAACGCCACTAAAAGTACATCCGTTGGAAGTCGGGTATACCTACCCATTTCTAATATCATAATGTTTAATGTTTCGATGTTTATAAATGAACATTCTGATCTTTTAATTAAAGTAAAAACAACAAATTTAATTGTTGTAGGAGATTTTAATATAAACAACTTAGAGAGTAGTGAAACTGTTTCAACATATTTAGCTTTATTAGCTTCTCATGGCCTTGAGTGTTTTATTAATGAGCCTACTAGGATTGTGTCAGGTAGATGTTTGGATCACATTAATGGGCGATTCAAAAGTGTTTCATCCAATAACTGTGAGGTGTTCTTGATTTAATGATCACTGACCACTGCATGACAGAACTTCTTGTAGGAATCTCTCACAGGAAGAATATCAGTTATTCAAAATCACTGAACAATATTATGAAAATTAACTATACCAGACTCAAAAACAAGTTTTGTTTTTAGTTTTGGGGTGACGTTTATTCGTGTAGGATCCGTCAACTACACAACATTAATTGAATGCCTTAAGAAGCACATTTATAATTGTTCCTCTTTCTTGCCTCCGTGAAAAATTGAGAAAAAGCCTTAAGCCTTGGATCTCTAAGGACTTACTGAATAAAGTCAATGCAACAAATAAACTTAGAATTAAATGCTACCGATACCCTAGTAATCTGAGATTAAATAGTAAATACAGGAAGTTGTGCGTTGAACTAAAAAGGGATATTCCAATTTACCGTAATTGTTTTAATTCTGCCAGAGGTAACCTTAGAAACGAATGAAAAATAGTAAACAGTTTACTTAATAAATAATGATTATTTCACAAATATAGGCAGAAGTCTTCAACTTTGTCCAGTCAATTCAATTTGTGCTCTTTGTTTGTGTGCTGAACCATTTCAAAGGAATAGTTTTGTTTATAAACTCATAACTTCTCTTGAAATGTTAAAAGCGATTCGCAGTCTAAAGAATACTAGTTCTAGTGGCGACATCTTCAATGGTTGCGTTTCCGCAGGGGTCTTTCCTGAAGCGCTCAAATGTGCTGATGTTATACCTTTGTTCAAAAAAGTTTCTGCTGTAGAAATGTACAACTGCAGGTCCATTTACAGAAAGATTTCCGATAAACTTATGAAAGATAGAGTAGTAAATAACAATTACTTTAGTTCTAAACAGTTTGGCTTTCGGAAAGGGAAATCTACTGAAGATGCTCTACTACAGTTTTGTGCCCAAACAATGTCTAATCTTGATGATAAAAAGTGTACAGCTGACTTGTTCATTGATATTACCAAAGACTTTCACATGGTATAACCATAATATTTTGGTGGGGAATCTAGAAAAATATGGATTTCGTGGTTTTATGCTTGATTGATTCAAGTCTTACCTTAAAAATAGGTCACAAAGAGTGAAGATAGATGAGATAAGGAGCGAAAGTAAAGTTCTTAACCTGGGTGTACACCAAGGCTCTGCCTTGGGTCCAATTTTATTTCTTATCTATATTAATTCACTTTTTGCACTTGACTTCAAAGGCTCACCAACTGCTTTAATTTACATATGTAGCTTAACTTAAAAAAAACTATTTTGTGAATTTAATTTGAAAAATATTTTTTAATACTATATGGAAAATAAATAAATACATATGTACATAAATAATCCGATCCTCCTTTACCCTAAGGTGTCGAGGTTTCTCCTGTGCTCTGTCTTCCTTTCTTTCACGAAATTCTTACATTTGGTTCTATTTCTTGCTATCGTTTTTCCCGAGTGTCCTGTTCCACGACGTTTTGGGTCTTCCTCTCTTGTTTTTCCCTGATGCTTAAGCCTCCCAGATTCTTTTGACTTGTCTGTCTTCTTCCATCCTTACGAGATGTCCAAACCATCTTAATTTTTTGTTCTCCATTATCCTTCTGGCTGATTCTACAATATTTTTAATTCTTTTCGGATATCTTCGTTTCTTCTTTTGTCTATTCTTTTTACTCCTAATACTCTCCTTAGATATTTCATTTCCATAGCTTGAATGCTTTTATATTGCCTATCTGTAAGAACCCAGTTTTCTGCTCCATGTAGTAAGACGGGGAGATACATTGTTTTGTAGATCGAAATTTTTGTGTTTCTATTGATCGATGAATTTCTTCTGCAGGACTGTAAAATTTCGGTTTGCCATTTTGATTCTCGTTCTTAGTTCCATTTTTATATCTCCCTTGCTTTGAAAATGCTACCCAAATATTTGTAGTTGGAAACTTGGTCTAATCTTACTCCATCAACTGTCACCTCGATGTTCCTTTCTTCTCTGCCGATTACCATTACTTTCGTTTTCTCGGTATTAAGTTGTAGATTTTGTGTTGATAAAATGTTTTTCCATGATTTTATATTTTTCTCTAGACTTTTCTCTGAGTTACCAAAGAGTATGATATCATCGGCAAAGGGGCAAGCATATAATTGTATTGGTTGAAGCTGTTTGTATCCTACCAGGAATCTCTCCATGTTATTTTTACCTTAACTTATTGCTTCATCCATTGCACATATGAAAAGCAAAGGGCTTAGTACGCTTCCCTGTCTTACTCCTCCTTTAGTTTCGAACTCTTCTGAAAAGATATTACATGTTCTTACTTTGTTGTATGTCTCTTTGTATATGCTTTGGATCGCACCAGTGATATCTTCTCCGGCTCCTTTGTTACGTAGACTTTTCCATATCATGTCAAAAGCTTTTTTCATGATTTAGATTTGCTGAACTGTGAAAGTATGGTTGTGGATACTGTGGGCTGGTCTGAACCCACTTTGTAGATCAAGGAGTTTTTCTTCTACGTTACCTCTTAATCTTTGTTCTGGTATCTTCTCATATATCTTAAGTGCAATGGGTAACAGGGTAATTCCTCTATAGTTACTACAATCGTTTGTGTCTCCTTTCTTGTAGATAGGTAGAATTATTCCGTACTTCCATTCTCTTGGTATTTCTTTTTTTCTTCCATGCTAGATTTAAAATTGCCAGAAATTCTTCAATGCCCTTTTCGCCAATTCTTTTAAGTAGTTCTGGTGCCATCTCATCTATGCCCGGGGCATTCGCATTCTTTACTTTCTTCAGAACAGCTATAAGTTCTTCTTTAGTAATCGGGTTTCCTTGTTCTTGTTCATTTTCTTCATGGTGGTTTATTGTTCCTTCTGCTTCACTATATGCGTTAGGCTCCTCCCCGTTCAGCAGTTCTTCGAGGTAATCTTTTCATTTTGTTGCTATCTCTTTTTCACTCGTTTATATCTTTCCATCAATTGCTTTTATGTTTTGCAGTTTGAAGTCTTTTATTCTTCAGGGTTTTTAATAAACGATAGAACATTTTGAAGTTTTCTTTACTATTCTTTTCAATGGTTTTCTCAAACTCCTTCCATGATTTCATTTTGGCTCTAAGAACTTTTTGTTTTACTACTTTCCTCTGTTTTTTTATATTCCTCGTACTTCATGTTACTCCTATTCTGTAAGTAGTCTTTCCATAGTTTTTTCTTCAATTTAATTTCTGTCTAGTTCTTGGGTCCACCACGTTGTTCCTTTCTTATTATCTTTTAATTTGCTTTGACCGCATACTTTTTTAGCAACTTTGAGTAACGTTTCTTTAAATCGAATCCATCTTCTATTTATATCTTCGTTTCCTAAGGTTTCATATCTGTTTATCTCTTCTTCTACCTCCTTCATATACTTTCCTTTCGTTTCACCCTTTCTTAGTTTATACGCTTTCTTTTCCCTCGATTCTGTTACTTTTTCCACATTTGTTGGCCTGTTTTTTTACTTCTTTCATAGTTACTTCCAAAAGATAGTGATCGGTTCCGATGTCGTATCCTCTTTTAACTCTTGCATTTATAGCCTCTTTTTTATGTGTTTGCTGTACAATTACGTAATCTATAATTGATTTTTCTTTTCTACTTGGTACTTCTCTGGTGTACTTATGTATATCTTTATGCTCAAAAAGCGTGTTGACAATTACCAAATCATTAATATTACAAAATTCTAGTAATCTTTTTCCATTTTGACTTATCCTACTTTCTCCATAGCTTCCTATTACCCCGTTCCAGCTTTTTTTTATCTTTTATTTATTAATAAATAAATAACTAACTAAATTAACTAACGGTTCTTTTTGACATGTAGGTTCCATTGAAGTTTTTTTTTACTTAGCCGTGTTAGAATATGAGATAATCCTGTTGTTTATAAATACTTGGACATTAGTACAATTTTTATTTGTGTGTACTGACTTAAGTTCATTCAGTTGTATTTCCCATTTTCTCGTCCAGGTGTTTATATTGTTTATTGACCTTTAAAGGTTTTCTGTTGGTTCTTGTATTGTGTTTCCCACTGTCAGTATAGCATTACCATCTCTAAATGTTGCTGTTGTTGGTGAAGAACAAATAAAGTGTAGGTCCCAGCACACTAACCTGTGGCATACCAGCTTTGATTTCTTTTACTTCTGTAAACTCATTCTTTTGCTTAATCCTAAAAAATCTGTTAATCGAGAATGAATTGTCTAGGCAGTCATCTCTTCAAATTAGATATAAGTCCTTTGCGCCGCACCCTATTAAAGGCCTGAGCAACGACCAGGAATACTGCAGAACATACCTTTTTTTCCTCCAAAGATTTTTCTATTTTGTCTGTTATTTTGTGAATTTGATCCAAAGTAGAATGCCTATTTCGGAATCCGATCTAATGTGATGATATCAGAGATCATTTTCTCTATTACAGGTAAAAGCCTATTAAGCTGGAGATTTTCAAATAGTTTTGAAATTATCGATAGAAAAGATATCGGTCGATACGATGTGACTTCAGTAGGTGGTTTACCTGGCTTCTGTATCATAATTACCTCTGCTATTTTTCATATTTGAGGTACGTGTTATCTGTGTAAGTTTGATATGACTTTTTTCGGTAGCTGTTACAGAATCTCCCCAGAAATTAAATCAAATCCTAAAGCCTTTTTAGTTTTGATGCTTGTTTTTATTTAATTCGCTATTTCTTTTCAAGTAACCAGTCCAATAGGCCCTTCCACCTTATTTATCACGATCATCATTTCAGGTTCCAGTTCTTTATATGGCGCAAAGGTTTTTTCCAAGTGGTCAACAAACACGGCTGCTTTTTGCTGATTATCTTTAGCTCAACTAGTGAGTACTCGGTACTTGCATCATTTGCCAGATTTCTGAGGTAGTTTTGTACCGCATCGTTGTTGGGGTGAAGGATTTCTTTTGAATTTTGCTGTTTAGGTTGTTAAATCTTGTTTTGTCTGTTGGAACTCTAGTCTGTTGCCATCGTTTTCTTGATATGTGTTTCTCTTCTGTCTGCCCCTAACTTCGGGGGATAATAACGATTTTTGAATGTCGTAAGTAAATAGTTGCTGCTTTTTGCTGATTATTTTTAGCTCAACTAGAGCGGGTTTTAAGTTTCATTGTTGCCCTCCATAGTAAGTACTCGGTACTTGCATCATTTCTAAGGTAGTTTTGTACCGAATCGTTGTTGGGGTGAAGGATTTCTTTTGAATTTTGCTGTTTAGGTTGTTAAATCTTGTTTTGTCTGTTGGAACTCTAGTCTGTTGCCATCGTTTTCTTGATATGTGTTTCTCTTCTGTCTGCCCCTAACTTCGGCGGATAGTAACGATTTTTGAATGTCGTAAGTAAATAGTTGTACCACATCTTCGAGGTCATTGATTGTATGAACTGAATGATGATCGTTCTTAAGTTAGTATTTCTCGTAGGCGTAAA
The DNA here is from genome assembly GCA_963082735.1 of Pocota personata. NCBI lineage: Eukaryota > Metazoa > Arthropoda > Insecta > Diptera > Syrphidae > Pocota > Pocota personata. The sequence continues at coordinate 26,021,089 of OY720429.1, read as the reverse complement.
AAACCTAACTGGATATCGGTATTTAATTTTAAGATGTTCAAGCAGTTAAGAAGTAAAGAAACTTATTCTGGCACATAGAGCTTTACAATTCTTAATATACAGGGTGCGGAGGCTTTTTGAGGACATGTCTTTGTCAGATAAATACTTAACACAAAAAATGAAACACGCCGTGATTGTTGCCATATGTGCAGACCACAGTGATATCGAAATATCGCGCTTTTTGAAAATCGCCCGATAGTTCGTTCGCAAGGTTCGCGTCGAGTTAGAAGCTTCTGACGTCAATGTTTCGAGTGTTTCGAAATGTAAAAGTCATTCAACACGTCAGCCAGGAACTTGTTCAATAAGTGCAACATCGTATTCACCAGGACCCTGGAACATCGATGAGGTGAATTGCAAGGGACCTTGAAGTGTTTGAGCGGCTAATTCTCACAGTGGTTCATGAAAACCTATGATATAAGTTTTATGCCATGATAAATGGGCATTTTATGTCACAGGATATTAAAAAACAGTGCATAATCCAATTAAGGTGAAGCATCCGGAAGATCAATTTCAACCAGGACCAGAAGGTCAACAGAAGGAACGGCAGATGGCTATGTGCCATCAGATGTCCTCCGTGTGATGCACACTAAGTTTCCTGCCAGTGTGAAGGTCCTTCGAGTAGTGAGCAATGCTTTCACTGCCTCCGCACCCTGTAATTTGTATATCACACATATTTTTACAAAGAATTTGTCTTCCATGGATAATTTTCTTAAATTACTTTGAACTGTTGTGACTCTTTCAGATGACGAAGAATGTAAAAAAGCCAGGAAGAGGCCCTCATTGACAACGTCTAGTTCTCAACGAGTAAGTTTGTTATGGTAAACTTAATATTTTGAAAACTTACAATGCTCTTCCCCAGGCTTATGAAAATGAAGAAGGATCAGATATCGTTGATGAAGACGAAATGCTTTGTGTGCGGGGTGCTAGTCCTTTGCCATTCATTGCAGATCGACCCAGTTTTATTAGAAAGTCTCCACCACAATACGACAGTGATAGCCTTACAATGGACTTGACCACACCAAAGAGAAGGAAAACCTCAGGAAAGCGACGCCGTAGAAAGCGAACAACGCCAAGAAAAATTTTAAAAGAGAAGAGTGTGTCCTCTGATGATCAACAAGATGTAAAGGTAAACAAAAAAGAGACTAAGCAGATAAGTTGATTGTACCATAGAATATTGCTTTCAGTTAAAAGAAGGTAGTCAGTCTCCACCTTTAGAAAAACTCCATCAGCTTTGTAAGTTCTATCTCCAAGACTGCTGTGCCAAAGGGCGAACCTGTGAGTATATGCATTCGGAATTTCCATGTAAGTTCTTTTATATGGGCTTGAAATGTGAAGACGAGATAAGTAGAGGAAGCTGCAAATTATCTCATGGGGGGACATTATCTTATGAAATGTTGGTCGCTCTTATTCGACATATTCATACTGCGCCAAATGATGTGCTGGGTCAAAAGTTTGTCGAGCTTCGAGCTAAGATGCCAGCTGGTGAAGCCAGTAAGATGTTACATCAAATGCAAGAGAAACTGCAGTCACCAGAAGAGAAATCTGAAGTTGCGACTGCAAAACCACAATCGAATTTCGTGGCAACACTGAAGGAGAAATTATATTTCCTCAGTGAGGAGCAAATTGATAAGTTGGAACAACTTCGCATATCAAAAGCTGAAGATCTACTCTATTTGACTCTGGCTCAATTGAATGCAATTGGAATTCATGCGATTCAAATTGAAGCTATTCAAATGAGTCTTATAGCCGGACAGGATATGGATATGAGAAATATCTTCCCACCACCTGTTGCCATAGCCACAAAACCGATTGAAGTTGTGACACAGACTAAAGATGTCGATAGCAGAGAAGTAGTGGCGAATAAAGAAGAGGATAATGGCGACAAAAGTTGGTATGAAGATGAGGAACAGCCGTTAGTTATCGATGAATCTGAATTGGATGATATGGACGAGGTAAATAACGAAGAGGAGTAGATGTTGAGTTGATAATTATTATGCAATTCATTTTCAGTGTAAACCTAAAGACGAAGATGGAGAAGAAGATATTGTAATAGATGTTGTAGGAACGACACCTCCTCTTATTAATTCCGAACAATCAGAAATTAATGACGTACATGACGATCTCATAGTATGCACAGAGATCCTAACAGAGGTCATTCCACAGTGTTCTAATGATATTTCATCGAAAGTTGATGCCACAGTCGAAAAACAAATTGAAATAAAAATTTCAAGAGAAGAAGAACGAAATGACACAGCATCGCCTATAAATGCAGCCCCGAAAATTGATTTGACGACACCTCCAAGGAAATCTGTTCACGTGTTCACTTCGTGTACATCCATAGTTGAAGAAGAACGAAATTACATTACATCGCCTATAAATGCAACTCCGAAAATTGATTTCTCGACACCTCCAAGGGATTCTAGTCAAGTGATCACTGCAAGTAGATTCAAAGTTGAACAGGAACCTCCAGCATTTTTTAATGAACATATTCATCACAATGCAACTCCTGCAGTGGATGAAAGATGGAAGTATTATTCGCCTCGGCAATACCAAAAGCAAATTGGTAAGTAATTGTTTTTCAATATTAAGCTTGCCTAGAAAATGTCCATTCGTACAATGACGTCTCATAGTGTTTCCCCATCAAAAATTTCTTCTGTTCCTAGGCACTGAGAACAGACCAGACCAGAACTTGTTGATATTTGTTACGAGAAACATGAGTTCTTAGAGTGTTGTAGGTTGGGTTTGCTCTTCTGTAGTACTATGTATTACTATAAACTTATAGTTTTCATATTTTCTACTTTTATTAGTCGAGTAAGCTCAAAGCATCGTATAAGTTAGCGTCCTTCGGTTGCGAATGTGTACATTTAAAATTCGCTAGAGGGTTTTTACTTGTGCAGAATTCATATCAACTTTTCCGTATGTTTTTTCCGTATGCACTTTTTACAGTCGGTTATTGTAACCCTGTGGCGTTCTTTAAAAGCAGTGAAAGTTAGGTAGATAGGTTGCTTGGTGTAGTAGGTCAATGTAAAGAGGTCGGTAAAGAACTCTAAGCTCAATATTTCGCAAGCCTTTAACATGTGAAAGAAGCTTCGACTACGAGTGCATGGCATTCGAAAAGCAAGTGGCAACCAGATGCGATTTATTCCATGTTCCTGTGAGTCGTATGGTATATTATTGAAACCAATGAGAAAGTTTTCGGTAAGGAAATCAAAAATATGATAGAGATTGATAAATCCCTTACCTAACTGCTTCTTGCAAGTTTAACCCATCTCTTGTCATCTAAAATACCGCATCCAAAACAGTTATACTGTTTTACATACAGAAAACTCGTTAAGTCCACTATGAACGCATTGTCTGTTCATATTTTTTGCTTGTGACTAACAATTCTACCCAGATATTTGTGTGAAAGTTATGCAAGCTGCGAGTTGCTGCGAGAGGCTGCGTTTAAACAGGAATCCTTGACCAACACTCAATGATTCAACTAGATTCACGAAGACGCATAAAAGTGCTGTATGAATCATTGCTGATGAATTAAAGTACCTATCATATTCTTAGTTCACCGCTTGAATCAAAGAATGCACCACAGCTTTGTTCTTGATTCGCGGGTATTGTAAAATCATAAGTATCATCTTTGGGTATCAGTGGCACTCCTTGGAATTCAAGTTTTTCATTTGAATAATCACTAGTGTTACAAATATAGACGCTCGAACCCCATCCGCAATCGCGCAAATAGGGTTCTGGACAGTATTGCTCATACGAGTACGTCAGGACTATTTCCGACTCAACGGGGGCCTCACCTTTTCAGTCTATATGCTTTTATCATAGGCGCCTTTAAAACCAATAAGAAAGGTATTTGGAGTATGGTCGACTGTCCTGGCCTAGACAAAATTATGCAAAATGTCCTGAGATTCGTTTTATTGAACATACATACATACTTCCATCTGCAAAATCATTCTACGCTGCATCAAATAGTTTGACAATTAGGATCTCGACTGTAGGTGGCTACGTTGTAATGGGTAACGTGTTTGCTTGTGATCTGAACATTGCTGGTTCGGTTATAAAAAAAATTATATATACATATATAAGTCCTCGGCTCTAGCAGCCTTGTTGCATATCAGCTTGCATATCCATCTGTCTTCACCTCATTTTAGTTTTGTGGAAGGTATTATTGTTCGTACCTTGTCTTCTACTCGTAGAGTTCCAAACCAGCACTCGTCCAAGAAAATCCCAGCAACTAATGCTCGTCATTTGATGATTGTACTTCTCGGGAAATTAAGGGTCACTGGATCGCAAAGATTCTTGAGGACGATGTTAAAATTCCTCACAGTTGTACTTCTTTCCCGATGTAGTATCATTCAGCCTGTAGTTTCCGAAGGTGAATGAATACAGCTATTTAATCCCGTCGGGTAATCTGTAGTTAAGTCCAGCCCACTCCGGAAATTTGGAAGGCTTTAGACCTGTGGTTCCCTATTAACGGCTGACAAAGCGGTTTAAATATCCGGATGCCTTGGAATGAGTATCGTTTTTGCATTGTCGTTGGCGGACTAGTCCACTTGGAAATTGATAAGGCGACCCAATTGTCGGATACCTTTGAGTAGAGTTCCCATTTCTTTCATTGGATCGAATTGTATGTGACATTGAAGTTTCCCAAAATTGAAAAGTCGCCCTATATTGTAATAAGGATTTTACCTTCCTCTTCGTTGAGAAATATTTCGATGTTCATTTCCAATACATCAAAGACTCTGTCTTCTGCGTAGGCATAATAATTAAGATATGTAGTCTCGAAGTGCATTCCCGTACGACCTACCAGCTGCTAAGGGTATTGTTGGTGTCGATGAGTAAACACTTTTTGCTTTACAGACAACGGGACAAGGATGACTACAATATAAATATTTGCCATCCGCATTAATTGCATAGAGTCCACGTGGCTCGTCTTTACTTTTGTATCTGTTTCATTCACTGTAACTTTCCAAAGTACTGTAAACAATTAATCTAGCTAATAAAAAAATCGAATGTCGCTTTGAATTGTCGCTCACTTCGAGAACATAAAATAAACATTCAAGACTTGTAACCGATTTTCTCTGTCCGTTTTTCTTTCTTAGATCTCCAAATGCAGGGCGATAATTCATCCGAAGATTGGGATGCAGAAGAACAAAACGTAACGCTTACTTCTTCAAAAGAAATCGGTACGACAATAGACTGTCTCGTAAATTAGATATAAATTTATTTCTTATTTGAAATTCAGATAGCATAGACTCTCCGGATAACTCTGAAGATGAACATCTCTCTACAGCTTTCGTTGCAAATGGAACTTGTCCCGATCTCCCATTGCGAACACCAAACTTGGATAATTACAAACCGGCATTAGAAATCGATGCACATCTTACGTATCCGGCAATGGAATACAAGGTATACAATAGGTTTATGCTCCTTTGAAACCTTTCTCACTTCTCATTCCAGCTCTATGAAATCTACTTGCCATCCTGTGAGGTTAATCGACCACCGCTTATGGATAAACTTCTCAAATCAAATAGCACCGATCCACGTTTGAAAAAATTCATCGAAAAGCAAAAGGTTTTATTTTAAGGAATATCCCTTATCTCATTGTCTCAATGCAAACTTTCTTACAGAACTATGGCATCTTCCCCGACACGGATTACAGTTTTTTTCCACCCACAATGTCTCAGTGTGATCCACGTCTTCGTCCGGGTTACGGAAACACTTGTCCCGATCAAAATTACAACGCCAGTCCTATTCTCTACGGCTATCTCCAGCGATCGTTGTGGTATCAAGAACTTAAGTCGAATCTTAAAATTCAGATCAACCACTCTGTATCGGATCTAGTGCGTGCACTAAATTTCTTCCACAAGGACCCATCGCCAAATAAGGTTTTTGATTTATTTCAAATCGAATGCGCTGGAGTGCTACTCGAGGTAATGCAAAATGTGGGCATTTTTATCGATGTCAACGGCAACATAACCGAAGAGTCTAACTATCAGCAGTTGTGCGCTCCACAACAGAGTTCACAGCCGTATTGCCGTAATAACAGCAATAACAATGGTAATGGTTGTCCACCACCGAAACCGGGTTTATTGGGTTACGCACCACCAGGTGTACCATATCCTCATCCACCTATGGCGTCCTCAAACAATGACAATAGCTTTATGAGACAAGCATTTGGTAATGAGTACTTTGAACAGAATAACAATGAATTCCAACCGCCTGAAAGTGGTTTCTATGTTGGTGAGAGAAATTTCAATCGTAATCGTGGTCCGCCTGACTTTGATCGGAGACCACCGAAGAGGAACTTCAAGCGGCGATGTTAAAAAAAACAAACAATTATTGTTTTGTTTGTGTATTTTAAATTAAGTGTTTTAGTTGTTTGTTTTTAAGAGGCATTCACGATTTCTTTTCCCCGTGCTGCTTATATTTTGCCAGCATTCCTATTCCGATGCATACTCACGTGCTATATGGATAGTAACGCACTGTAAATGCCGAATATTATTTTCTAGAATTTTGTATGAAAGTTACAAAAAATGTTACGTTTTATTTCCGTTAACTAATATATTTCCCTTATAAATGTTAAAACAGTGTAATGTTTCGGTACAGTAATGGTTGAAAGTTTGAATTTTCTGTGTGAGGTACGTGATCTGTATAACAAATTTGACCGGCAATCTGTATGAGGCTCAATGGTCTAGGGGTATGATTCTCGCTTTGGGTGCGAGAGGTCCCGGGTTCAAATCCCGGTTGAGCCCAGTCTTTTTTTTTTTTTTTCATTTACATTTTTTGTTTCATGGGTGAATTAAGGAAATGACCGTAGGTTGCTGAATCGGGAATTTTTGAAGTTCATATGTGTTACACAGTGCTGGATTAAACAGAAGAATGCATGGCGCCCTGATACCTCCCCGTTGGTGCTGACACCATGTTATAGGCCTGTTGGTTGTCCTATCGAGAAGGACTTTGGGTATAAAAGCGAGTTGTACGTCAATTCACCTTTTTTTGGAAATAGAAAAGTAGTCTTGGAAATGTATAGTAGAGTCCCAGTTGTATATCACAACTGCTGCCATTTGTGTACAGATTTCGATAATTACAATTTATAGGGTGCGCTTAACATAATGATCATGGGCGATCTTAATGCGACAATTATGCTGGACCATTGCCTACCTGATCAGATGCCTTCTTATTCGTTGTGATTTACTATTCAATAGAAGTTTAAGGGACACTGTTTTGGATGTAATAGAATTGTGCAAAGGCTTTGATCTTACAGTTATCAATAGTATAAGCGCCAGTGAAAAAAAAATGGTGAAAGTGTACCTATACATTTGTGGCTGGACAAGGAGCTTCAACTAATGATTACTGCTTTGCGACGAAGGATTTCATTGGGGGAAGAGGCTACATTAATGTAGGTTCCTCCACATTTTCGGATAACATGCCAATTGAAGTTTCGCTGAGGTTAAACTATGTGCTGGCCCAAGAGTTGTAAGACGGAACTTCTGAAGAAGTTCTTAGTCAGCATTTGGAATAAATATGCCCAAATAGTAAATGTTACATCGCCTCGCCTATGATACGCTGGACAGATTTCTTGCTAAATTGGCTCGCAAAATGGCCAAAAAAATGCGTTTATATTCCGCATAACAGATGGTTTGATTAAGAACGCTGGAAAGCGAGGCAGCAACCTTTCAGAATGCTGAAACTTCTAGATAGCGAATTAGATAGAACGCTTATTACACTAAACTTGTAAGAGAAGCTTTTACACAACAAGTTTTTGCAAGAGACGCAACAAGATTTTGCAAAGCAATAAGTTCAGTGAATGGTCGAACAATTTCAATTGGTACTAACTTATATTCTGAAGCTAACTGATATTCTGAAGCTCCATTTGGGTACTCTCTTGAATCGCTCTCATAACTAATGACTACCTAGAAAATACAGTAAGATTGGAAGAAGTAATGTAAGCCATCGCAAGATCTCAAGTTAATAAAGCACCTAGAGTGAATGGAATTCCATTTGAGTTCTCACAACAGCTGGTGATGCATTTGACAAAATGTTTTAATAGCACTTTTGAGTTTGGAGAAGTATCTCAAAGCTTCTAATACTTTTTCTAATTTACAAAAAGGGTGATATAAATGCAGCGGATATTTATAGAGATACATTATTTCTCGAATTTGTTTAACAGACTAACGTCCTGGGTTAATAATTTGAATTTATTAAGCGATTTTCAAGCAGGGTAGGCCAAATCTTTACTCTAAAAAAGATTGCCCAATCGTAAGTGGATTTTAAAGCTGCAAAGAACTATTTTAAAAGCTATTTACTGTGTCTGTTGTCAATAAAGATGATGAATGTACTAAATGATTTGTTAAGAGCACATAATTAGCAGTTCGGAATGGTGAGCTTCTTTCTGAAGGAAGGTTGTACCTTAAGTACGGTTTTTTTTTCATTTTATTGAATGAAGTGCTCTGAGGAAGTATCAAATGGTGGGGGGACATGAGAATCAAAATTCTTATATACGCATATGATATAGTCTTGATAGTGGAGTACTGTAAGAAGGAGAAGCTGGCGGTGAATTTGGGAAAGCCCAAAATTATGGTCTTCAGAAAAGGAGGTAAAACCTTTGCGCGAAATGAGTACCAGAACTTCGATGGAGAAGAAATTGAGAAAGAAAAAAATATGATTATCTTGGCATGAAGCACTATTCTTCTCGTAGACTGCAAGCGGGAAAGTCAGTGATCAACTCGACATGGAGAGCTTACAAGGCCGCAAAGGATCTCAGTTTAACGGCCAAGTATAAACTGTTTGAAGCGACTGTCAGCTCCGTGGTGCTGACTTGGAGGCCTACCACTACTTTTTATATCTACTCTTAAAGATTTACTTGGACTATGTGAATAAAGCGATTGCCCTTCCAAATAATCGATTGCTAAACCTAGTCTTTATGCAAGCTTTTTCCAATTATACCCTGTTCTTCAGAGAATGCCACCTTCTAGCACAGAGGTACGAGTTGGTTTTGAATAGAATCGAAGGGTGGCATATGTTTTATTCGTACAGTAACAAAGCGTTCGTATGAAATAATGTCTGAAGATTTCTAACCTAATTCTTTTTTCTTTTTCTTTGAGTTGAAATAAAACAATAAAATAATGTTAAACTTAAGTAAGAGTATCAAACTATGTTTAACCTTGGAGCCTTTAATAGAAAAATTGTTCAAACGATTTGTGTAATTATCTGTGTAGGAGAAGATTCAACCATAAACTGTATGTAGTACCGTACAGCGAGATTGAGCTGCAGATTGGAGAGAGGTTGTTGGTTAAGATTCAGGTCTACCCCGGCCTGTAACGCTATCAATAGAAAAATTAGAGTGGTACTTCCATTCGATAAGTTGATTATCTTATTTTCAATTGAAGCACACAGCTCTGAAGTAGGGAAGGAACTTCGCTATTAGTCAAAAGCGATAAAAAAAAACAATACTTTCTATTACGACACAAAAGCAATAAACCCCTTCTTATTTTCGAATCTAAGGAGCGCAACTATCGCATTACGGAAACATTGCTTCCGCCTCTGTAGGGTAACAAGCCCGGAACTAAAAACTCAGTTGGATCAAATAACATGGAATGCAGATCCCAGTGGAAGTACCTACTATCAGTACGTCTGACCGTAGTATATCAGAATCAAATATCAATGTTCTAAGCAATGACGTAGCTACTCTTTTAATTCGCAGTTAACAACAGAATGGGTTATGCCAAGGCCAGCACTTATAAACATTAACTCAAAATTCTATGAATTTTCACGTACGACCCATTTATGGCTAAATGTCTGTCAGCTAATTTCACGTTGATACTATTTGCCAATAAATATATCTAAATGATTTGAAATTGCATATCAAAAGTTCTAAGTTCCATGTCATCCCAGTTCTAAGAAAATGTGATCTTGCAATGATGAATATCTTCTGCATATCCACCTGTTGCAGCAACAATATTCCCACAAATCTGTCTACATGCATTCTAACATCCAACATCTTCTATACCAAGGCAAAGGTCGACGACAGAGCTTATGAGCAGCATAAACTCAAAATATCTACATCAGCAAAAAGTATCCAAAAAAAAAGAGGCCATTCAATGAACGAACTTTCAGTTGGATTTCGCAATGGAAACACAAAAAAAAATAATTAAACCAATCGGTTGCGCAGCGTCAACATAATTTGGGACCCAAATTCAACAAAAGCATTCGAAAGCATTCTATAGAACACAATACACAGTGCGTTCGAGTTAGAATACTATTTTCTGCACGACCATTAAGCCATTCGAGCCACTTCAGTTTGAGCAGTTAACGCGAACGGTTCTACTCTCGTTAGTGGAATCAAAAGTGCAACAAAATAGAAATAGTGAACGATGACAAGAGTAAGTTCTTGCTATTAAGCCGGTTGTAGTGAATATTGACTAATATCAATTTTCCATTTCTAGATAACGAAGTATATCCTGCTAGCGCTTATAGTAGCAGTAGCCTACACTCATATAGTAAAGGCTGACGATGATGCAAATGATAATGCTAGTGACCATGCTAATGAAAATGCTGACGACACTGTTAATGATATCAATGCCAATGATAATGCCAATGATAATGCCAGTGATCATGCCAATGATAACGAAGCCAATGAAAATGACAACGAAGATGCAAATGTAAGTATGAAGCAACAGCTAGATACATAAATAAATTAACGAATTAAATATCTTTGATTACAGCATACAGTGGGCTCGATAAAACAGGTTGGAACTTGGCTATCAAAATTCGGTTGGTGGAATATCTGGAAGGGTTTTGGCCTAAAGAGGATCGGCGACTGGTGGAGATGGGATAAGCTCTTTTTGGATGCTTGGTGGAAGCCCGTATTCCTTTTGGGAGCGCCTCAGGAAGAGGAGTCACGAGTAATTTTGACTTTGAGCGATCCCGATGCTCAAAGAATGGGTGTGGACGTTAACGATGAGGATGCTACATATTTCTTAGCGCCACCTGGATTTGAGGACGAGCTAGCCAAGAGAGGTATTGCGATAAATCCATCGGTGAGTTCAGCAGACAGACATCGGTATATGAAACCCAGCATGTACGGACGTTTGCAAAATCTTGATGGGTATGACCTACAAGGTGGTGAGGAATCCGAAATCGATGAAGTTCGTGTTAAGCCGAAACAAAACAATCAGCGTATGAATGAGCAGAGTCCTTCGAAGAGGATTGTTGCTTCCATTAAAAAACAGATACCAGAAATCATTCCACTTGTGGTGGCACCTCAAAAGAAGCCGATGCCGATGTGGTATGCCAATGATCAGGGTGGTTTCTTGAAACAAGTTGATCCAACTAATTACGATGAGCAACCACAAATTTTGAGAGCTCAACAGCAGTCACAACAGCAGATCATCGATGACAACTTTCAGAACCCAGCAGTTCTCCGGGAGTACGAACAGGCTGTTTCTGGTTACAAAGAGCTGAGAAAATCTCTTAAGCCCAAGCATTCTCGTACCAATTCTAAGGCAGAACCAGATGAATTGCTTGTCAAAATGGCCTCTCCGAAGAGGAGCAACATCATCACAAAAGAGGATATCGAGAGGGCACTTAATGATGAAAATACCCAAAAAATGCTAGAACAGTTCGCTAAAAAACATTTGAAGGACACCAGAAGGGATGCCATTGTTCTTAAGTTTATATCACCCAAGGATGCACCCAAAGGAGACCTAGATGCCCGTCCTTCGGTGAAAAGACAAACCACTATGGCACAAGACGATGCAAAATTGCATTTTGGCTGGCAACAGGAACAGTTGCCAAGACAAATGAATCCAACCATGGCCGATCAGCAACATCAAGAACCGCAGCAATGGCAAATCGATCAAATGTCACGGCAAATGTCCCCAGGAGGAATGCGCGTCGACGAGGAGCATAAAATCCGCCAAATGCCCCAGGCACCAATGCAGACAATGATGCAACAGGAGCCACGTCAGTCGATTCAGGAGCATACGCAAATGCAACAGCAACCTATGATGCAACAGCAACCTATGATGAGACAGCAACCTATGATGCAACAGCAACCTATGATGCGACAGCAACCTATAATGCAACAGCAACCTATGATGGAACAGCAACCTATTATGCAACAGCAGCCTATGATGCAGCAGGCGCCACGTCAATGGATCCAGGAACAAACGCATACCCTACACGAACAACCGCATACGCAACAGGACCAGCAGCAACGTCAATGGATCCAAGAGCAAACTCACACACAACAAGAACAACCGCATACGCAACCGGAACAACAGCAACGTCAATGGATCCAAGAGCAACCGCACACGCAGGAGCAGCCTATGAAACAACCAGAGCAACAAATGCCACGTCAATGGATTGAGGAACAACCGCAGCAACAACCGATGATGCAACAGGGACCCATGATGCAACAACAGCCACGTCAATGGGTGCAAGAGCAACAATGGATGTCTGTTGATCCTACAATTCTTGATGAACATAAGCCGTCGCAACAACAACAGCCGCAACATCGTCAGATGGTTCCACATGATATGGCCACAGACCCCAACGATCCAAATGGAAAACCCAGGCAGATGGATGCAAATGAAGGCGAAGTAACCATTCCACAGGAGCCTGATTCGGAAAATAAGGATCAACAGCACCCGATCGTTGCCGAGATGGGACCACAAATTGAGGAGCATGCTCGACACTTTAAGAAAGGTAACCTTTTTGGAGTTAATATTAAAATAAATTCCCATAATCCACACTCTGATGGTCGAACAGGCAATAAAAAAGGTAGTAGTGCTCATTACGTGACGCATAACTACAACGTCTACAGCAGTAAAGGCTATAGTGGAGGAGGAAGCTATGGCGGAGGTAGCTATGGTGGAGGAAGCTATGGTGGAGGAAGCTATGGTGGAGGAGGCTATGGCGGTGGAAGTTATGGTCATGGTGGAGGCTATGGAAGCTATGGAGGTAATGGTGGAGGTTATAGTAGCGGCTACGGCGGCGGTTATGGTGGAGGCCATAGCGGAGGTTACGGTGGAAGCTACGGTGGAGGCTATGGTGGCGGTTATGGCGGTGGTTACGGTGGCGGCTATGGCAGTGGATATCGTTCCGCTGACGACGAAGGAGAAACTCCAACGGTAAGTTGATTTTATTTTACACACTAAATTCACTTGCATATCGCACAGAGTTCCGCTTTTCATTTGTTAATCCCTCTCCTACTCACATTCATCGGACTAATCTCCATCCATTTTGTTGTTCTTACACAACATGCCTCCATATCATTAACAGGCGACGATTTTTTAGAAACCACTTATCACCACTAGTTACCAGACCCAAGATCCCAACCCGTATCGCAGTACCAACGCTCACACTCATTCAGCAATCCATCAGCATGTAGATGACAGCCCGATGTTGTCCTTTCCAAGTGGATCTAATCAGCAACAACAAACGCAATTCGTAAACAGTGACTGGCATGAGTATCGTCCCTATCAGGATGTGATCGAGGAGCATGATTCAACAACCGGGCAACAGCGACAACAATTTGATCAGGCGAGGTTAGCAAGTAAGCCTAGTTTAAGTTATTCAGAGCGTAATGTTGATTTTAAGAATGGTTACCAGAGATCAAGGCGTCATATATTGGAAGCGGTATCCGACTTCCTTTTGCATAAACTTAGTGTAGGTTATAAAAATCTCCACCGATCGAGGCGTCAGGTTTCATATGGTGAGAACCCAGTTTATGGAGCCATTGAATCTATACCCTTAGATTCCTTGCAGAAACTGAGGGAAGGCTATAAGGACAGCTTAAAAGAGATCGTTTTGAAGCCAGATGAAGATCCAACTGCGGCACTGATGCGTTATAATGCTGATTCCATCCGAGAGGCTTTGCTTAGAGCTAGCGCGCAACCTGTAGAGGTTGATAGTTCCCCAGTTCATGTGGTGGATGAGCCTACATCAGGAGATTTTCCAACGGAGGTTAATGACTTGCAAATGTATCGTGATCATAATCAGTATCAGATTCAGAATCAGAACAATTATCGGCCAGCGTATTCACCTTATAACATGGTTGAGAATATTGGTACCCCAATGGTGTACAAGGATGGGCACTTTTACGCGGAAGAGAGTCTAAAGCCTTCTGGATACGAGAGTGTAAGAAACAGAACTATGCAAAGTCCAATGGTGTATGAAGCTGAAGAATTTAGCGGCCCGATTCCTAATGCGTATGGGTCTCAAGAGTACAACAGTCCAATGTTTCAAGGGTTTAAGAGCCCCGCGCCTGAGCCGCAGAGCAATATATACGGAGTACAACAATTCAATGCTCCAGCCCCAGCCCCAGCCCCAGCCTCATTTCAAGAAAACCAACCAAGGTTTGAGATGCAGCACGCTGCAGCAGCATTGCCTCAGCATCAACCAAGATATGGGATGCAGCAGGCAGCAGCATCATTACCTCAGCACCAACCAAGGTGTGGGATGCAGCAGGCTGCAGTAACATTGCCTCAGCACCAACCAAGATTTAGGATGCAGCAGGCTGCAGACACATTGCCTCAGCACCAACCAAGATATGGGATGCAGCAGGCTGCGGCATCATTGCCTCAGCACACAAACTCAGTAGGTAGGGATAGCCAGCCTAAAATGTGTCCTCAGACCTATACTGCGGAAACTTTGCAAAATGCGCCAATAACACCTTCCAGAGATTACAATCAAACACCGCCTAAATCAGCACGCATGGAACAGTTACCCAAGGACTTTGAAAACATCGATCCTGTGGCATCCCCACAACATCCAAATTTAGCAAAGGTTGAAATAGCGCTTAAGGAGTACCTAGGTGACGACCTCCTTAACCCAGCTGTAAATACATTCAACGAGCTAATGGACGCGATCAAAGCACGTCTAACAAGTTGCTGTCAGAAATGTAAGAATCGAATTCTTGAAGGAATTAATGCCAAAGTGGCCTCTAATAGTGATAGTGATACTGAAGACTGTATGTCCTGTAAAGCTACAACGAAGATTTATTCTGATCTGAAAAGCTTATCACAGAAGTTTAGAGAAAATAGCATAACAACCCCTCAAACACCGGTTTATCAAACTGAAAATTCCTTCCGCTACTGTCGTCAGCATAATGCCATAGACCGTCAAAAGAGCACAACACAGAATACCATAGCTACAAAACCCAACCCTGAAAATAAGAAACCTAAGCCTGTGGAAGATAAAAGCAGCGACGACTATGACTATGAATACGACGTAGAAGAAATAGATTATAGCCGCAATGAAAAGCGGCAGACTTACCGACTTGATGAAGGGAGAAAGCCAAAAAATATTGGCTATCGAAATCCAACACGATTAGGTACCAGTAAACCTCCTCCAGTGGATAATGTTGGTGATAACTTAGCACGAAGTGGTTACTCTACACTAAAGCGCCCTCAGTCGGGGCAGCAAACACCTCGCTCATCGGCCAACGGATATGAGTTTAAATTAAAGTCTTCTCAGCCTCCACACATAGCCAGTGGCTATGATCGTGGTAGTCGTGGGCAAGGCTCAGGAAAGTCTTTTGGTTGTGAACAACATCAACGTCGATTAAGTACCCGAGCGGGACCAAAGGAGAACAAGGAGACTGGCTACGACTACGATAAGCAGATAAAATCTAAAGAAAGTGCCTCTAAACATAGCGGTTACCACTACACCACTGTTGCTAAGGGTCGAAAACCGAAACCAGCGAAGACTGTGTATAATGAAGAGGGTCAGAACAAGGAGTCGTCATATAAGAAGATTCAAAAAAAACTCAAGAAGCTGGAGGATGGTGCAGAAAAGTTGGTAAATGACAGTGAGTCCATGAAGCAGGATGAAGTGCTTGACAAGAAGGGGAAGCTTGTGGAATTATTATACTTCCTCTATGAGTTGAGCAAATGTAGTGCTGGAGAAAATTCCCAGACTACTACTACAGAGAAAGTTGAGGTCACCATGAAACCATCAATTGTAAAAGAGACTACAGATACTATCCGACGACGGGTTAAGATCCCCAAAAAGAAGGTAGTCAAGACTGTAGATTATGCCGCCATACGGCAGGGGGAGAATAAGCATGTAGACGGTGGTAGTAGTAGTACTGGGGGTAGTTCAAGCGTTAAAAGAAGTGTAGAGCACACTGGAGAGGCGTGATGAGGTTTATATTAATAATTTTAGTTTACAAATATTTGTTGAATGAAGAAACGTCAAATGCTTCTATTAAATTTGTCTATTCGTTTTTAGTAATTCAATTTTATATATCCTATATCCAAAATCAAACGAACGTCAGCTATTTATCGAATTCGAAGATGACGCACTCATACATTTTCGAACTGAGAAACATACTCTCTAGTCGACTATTTATTGTTCATTATCAACATCTATTCGTTCACCAACATAAAAATTGACAATTCTTTTCGATTAGGGCTGTCAAATTTCGATCATCTGTTCGTCGAAATCGAATATTCATTCATGAAATAAACTGAAACATTGAAATGAATTTAAGATCACGTTTACGGCAGTCATCTGTTTTGTCGATATCGAAAATAAGTGCATAGACATTTTCAATGTTTTCGACTGTTATTTACGATTAGGGCGAACGTCCATTCATCGAAAATTAATAGGTATACATGTCTTGATATTTTCAAACTTAAAAACGTCAAATGACAAATGATTGTACATTCTTTTCCGATTTGTTTTCATTGAAATTAATTTTAAGTTTTCAGATACTAAAATGTCCAATTTTCAATGTAAAACAATTACGTAGATTATTGTCAAATCATTTTATTTATACTCAATTTTCTTTATGCTCTACATGTACCATGAACTTGAACGTGCTGTTGATCATATTTCAATGAATATTCGTGTCACTTGTATTGATGTCATCCAACGCATTCATTTGTTCTTTTGTCGTTTTTTTTTTTTTTTTTTGTTTTTGTACCATCAATGTCATGTTTGTTGTAGAAATATGAAACTCTGGAATTTTCAAACAGTTACCTACAAATTTGTGCTGACTTTAGATTTAAGTTTATGGTCGACCTTCAGCATATGTTATATGCTGGGTATGAAGCAATTGTTGACAGTGGGTTTCATAAGTTTTACACCCTACTTAAGCGATGACATTATTGTCTTATTCCTATTTTATTATTTGACAGTTTGAATATAGATTCGATATATTATAGACCATAGGATATGACATGGCATGAATCGTTTGTCAGTTCGAAACAGTGAGATTGTTATTTACATACCATTGCCACAAAATGACAGTTTGCTTTATTAAATTCGGTTTTTTTTTAAACAAAACGTAATTTACTTAGCATGAGCTTGAGTCTTTCTCATTTGAACTCAGATTCTTGATAATTCTTCCGCTTTGTTTGAATGAGGGTTCCCAATTGTCGATCCAAGAACTTCAAATCAAGCTTTTCATAGGGAACCTACAACAATTTCATGATTAGTTTCTCCGAGGGGGCACAACCAATTCTAACAACCTCCCCAACGCGATCCTACATGTATCTGCCTTGACGACCAGTTCTTTAGTCGGAGAATATGACCTACCTTGATGTTCTTGTCTTTAAAGTACTTTATTTTTGTTGCTTTATGTGTCTGGTTAAGCTTATTCAAAATTCGTAGCGAATATTTATCATCCTCAAGATGTCAATGAGTGCGCGGGTAGATTTTTGACGTTTCTACTTGACTTTTCTACTAGTGTCACACAGCGCAAATGCATTCAACTTCGAGCCGTTATTGTCATTTTAAATTGTATTACATTTGTAGATAACAGATTGTTATTACTGATATTTTTATCTGTTTACAAATCTGCTTGTAATCTTTTATTAACTTGGGTCATAAATGATAACAATCATGGCGAACTCTTCGCCATTGAAGGCGCACTTGAAAAGATTGGCTTCCTTGGGTAATATGTCAGCGACCCCAGCATCTATTTTAGCCTTCATACTGATGGTTACCTTAGCTGTGGTGAAAAATTAAAAACTGAATACATTTTGAGTAAAACAAAAAAAAAAAAACAATAAACGTCAAAAAATCACTTGGTTAGCCATCTATTATGGAAAATTCGTAACCCTTTACCTATCATAGTTCGTGGATGATTTGTCATATTTTTCTCTTAATAAAATAATGAACTAATTTTGATCTTACTGTCAGCTGCTTCAATTTAACAAATTTTAAGTCTTTAGCAGAAGAAATTCATGGAGGATAAACGTTCAGATAGAAAATACTCCCTACTCGCTACTCGCTACTCGTTACTTCTCTTTTCCTGCCCTGTTTGACAAGCACGTGAATTATTTTCAAGTATTTTCCAGCATTTCAATTTATATTATTCGAAAATAATTAAATACTACAAATGAAATTGATTATGAGAAACAAACTGGGTGCCCTTATTTAATCCATCTGTCAATTATAAAATCGGATAGTTTGTAATAAACTCAACTTCTCAACTACAACTACTGTACTTCTACTGCCACTTTAGCGTCCCAATTCTTGGACAAGCTCCTTTTATCGCATAATTTCGTTCAAACAATTAATAAACTAAACTAAAATTTGAATCAATAAAAAATATTTATCTGTATAAATGTAATCTAGTATAGACACTAATTTAAGAAAACAAAAATAATTAATTTATAATAAGACTTGTAATAAATTTTATAATTATATATTTTACAAAAATTATTCATTTTTTATTATTTTTTTTTCTTTATTTTCATGCTCACTTGACGTCATCACCATTCCATTATGATTTATATAATATCAATCACCATCATGCATTTTCATCAATTTACCATTCAATATAAATTCAAAATAAAATTTACATTAGTAGTTCAGAAGGAAATGACCACGACGCTCCCGTTGTAGGTGAAATCAATTTATTTGCATTTTCACCGGATCTTTTCGAACCTTTCATGGGTTTGCGAGAAGTAGACAGAGATGATGATCCATGGAATCGTCCACATAGTTATCATGACGATTATGTTTATCATTATTCAGATGGTCGTAATAGATATCGACGAGATACATTTGGTTTAACTAAAAAGATGTATCTATATGAAATTGGAACAAGTCATACGGAGAAGGCGTTAAGACAGCTTGAAGAGTTTGCAAATACATTATGGCAACCATTATATCAATTGAATGGGAACCTACTTATGTTAACACCATGGATACCATCTTTAGGTAGTAGGACGACTAAAATTTCTATAACACCACCAGTTATTCCGGGAAGTAATGCTGCATCTAATGAATAATAATATTTAAAAAAAAAAGAACTGTAACACATTGGGAAGGGCAACTTTAAATGAAATAAATTATAAATGATGAATTAATTATTTGGATACTTTTATTTTACTACTTACTAAGTTTAGATAGCGCTACAGCTCGTTGTGAACCTGGGCCTCAACAATCAAGCATCTCTAGCCTGCTCGATTTTGTGCTAGTCGCTTCCAGTTTTGCACACGAAGTTGGTTGAAGTCCCTTTCCACTTGTGTACGCCACCTAGGTGAGGTCTTCCTTTACCGCGTCGTCTCTCTGGGATGGATTCGAAAACTTTCGGGGCCGAAGCGTTGATGTTCATTCAGTGATATAGCCATCTTAGGCGATGAATTCGAACTCTTCACTGACTGGGTTGATGTTGCTGTACGAGTACAACCGGCATAGTTCATTGTCGTATCTTTTCCTCCGCTCCCCGTCGAAACAGACAGGATCAAAAACAGAAATTTTTTTTTTTCAAAACAACCAAGCCTTTGATAATGTCCATGCTTATGGGCTATGATGATGAGGGTCTTATACAAGGTGGCGCAAAAGTCCTCACTCTATTTCCTAAGGCAGTAACTTAAAAAATTGGTTCTGTTGATTATGTTTATTTAGAAGTTTATTTTTTTTCAATTAAGTCAGGAAGATGATATCGGGTGGCCGCCGCCAGAATTGATCACAATTGGGCTCGTTCCACAGTATTTTCCACGATTTTTTTCAAAACTTATGGCGATAAATTCCCCAGTTTTTGTCGGATATTCTCCTTTGATCGTGTAGACCCGTGACTTCGAAAAACCCTAAAGAAAGAAGTGTGGTTTGAATCGGGCGATCTTGCGAGTGCAAATCGCTAAAATGAGAGATTAATTTGCATGCGATTGGCGGTCTGCAAGCAATAGCTGGTGCACTATTTGCACATTGTACGTGTACATCTTCAAGTCTTTCATCAAAATTCTTTGTAAAGACGTCTATTGATGCTCAGTTGCGTGGCGCATCGTCTGGTTTATATTTGAGGGTCCTCTCGGACATCTGCAGCCACAGCAGCAATATTCTCGACCGAGCGGTTGCTTCGGGGCCGGCGTCTGCTACTGTCCCATGTTGAACCAGTTTCCTCGAGGCGAGCGGCTGAACGCCGCAGTGTTTATCCAGTTGGTGCCACACGACCAGGGAATTGACGACAAAATTCACGTTGAGCCAAAACCACCGACCGATTATTTATCAAAAACATTGACACAATTATCCCGCGTTCTTGAAGGGTATAGCAATCGATGGTTTGTCTACGTGTACATATTCTGCTTCTGCTTACTTCACAAATGTCAAAGTCACGATAACATAGGACGCCATTTGCAAAAATGAGAGCATCTCCCGATAGGGTGATGACTTTTGCCTTGTATAAAGTCATCTTTGTTGTCCGTAAGACGGCTTTGCTACTCAATTGCCTTCTCTTCGGTGGCGTTATTGTTCCTAGGTAGACAAAGTCCTTAATTACATCAAAATTGTAGCTGTGTATTGTGACGTTCTGTCCAAGTTGCCGATGTTGACTGTTCTTTTTTGATAACAGCATACATTTTGTTTTGCCCTCGTTAACCGCTAAACTCATTTTCGCCGCTTCTGTTTCAGTACTCACGAAAGCAACACTTACCGCCCATTGCGTTCTTCCAATTATGGTAATGTCGTCGGCATATGCGAGTAATTTTGTGCAGACTTTTGGAAGATGTTAGCTGATGTTAGCTGTTGTACAATCTTTTTTGAAGTTTGATGGCAAAAAATCATATGACAAGGCGTCACCTTGTCGTAGTACTTTTCTGATACCAAAGGCATTGGTGATATTGTTACCGACATTGATGGAGTATCGTCATGCTGCAATACCAAAACTACATATGGCTCTGTATAGTTCGTCTCTATGGACGCTATCATAGGCGACTTTAAAATAAAAAAAAATGTGGTGACTATCGATTTGGAGCTCCTAATTTTTTTCCAAGATCCGCTGCAATGTGAATATCTGATCTACGGTGGACATTTCTGGCCGAAAACTACATTAATATGAACCAATCAGATTGTTGACAAAAGGTTTATGGCTTTCACATAATATAGCAGTTAGGATCTTATACGCGATGTTGAGAAGACTGATACATCAGTAGTTGGGGCAGTTCACAGAGTCTTCTTTCTTGAGGATCGGGCAAATGATGCTGAGATTCCACTCGATGGGCATACTTTCATTCCGACAGCTTAAAATAGCAAGGCAGTTAGGTCGTCGGCTCCAGCAGCCTTATTGGATTTCGCTCTAAAAGGCGAAACAGGAAAGATGAGGTGGGCATTACAATGACGGTGAGTCATTGTTTGAATTTTTAATTGTAAAAAAGGCCTTATTCAGCTAACACATTTGTAACTAGGAGCAGCCAGGGGGTTATAGAGTAACCTAGGTAATTAACTCTAGTACCCTGATAATTGACAGGTGGCATATTTTGAGGAAGGAATCCTACTCCAACCACAAAAATCTCTACTAGGAATCAACCGCGACCTACCAAAATTACACAGAAATCCCAGAAAATCAAACTGGGTTCTCTTTTGCAAACAGGTAGGGAAATAAACTATACTTTTTTGAGAGAGTAATATGTAAGAACCTACAGACATTGGTTGCAAGGCGAGGATATAGCATTTATCTTAAGAGAGGCGTACGGCAAAGTATGCCCGATTACAAAAAGTAAGTTTAAGATATATGATCCATAGTGGACTAAAGGAATAGATAGCGCTAGGAAGGGAATTACATAATTCCTCAATGCAGCCAAATGAACGAAATCAGACGCAGATTGGAAAAAGATATAAAGCCAGTCAGATAAATTTTAATGCATCACAAAGAACCAAACGCCAATCGTGACAACACTTCTGTGATGAAATCACGCGTACAACAGAATACAACAAGTCATAGTACTGCAAAAGACTTTAGACCAATAAGTCTTACCTCCTTTGTTTTGAAAACTTTTGGACGCCTAGTAGACAAACATGATACATTCGGAGCAAACTTCGTTCTGGAGAAACATACTCGTAACAAACATCAACCACATTCTAATCGATTGGATATTGAACATGCTAGAGAAAAGATCGAAATCCAACTGACCTTTAGAGGCACACCTCAGGGCGGAGTTATCTCCCCACTACTATGGGTTCTACTTCTAAACAAAATACTAAAAAAGAAACTCAAAAATAGCGCAACAAAACCATAGGGTATGCGGATTTTGTGCTAGCAACAGGCAAGTTCCTTCCAACTCTTTATCAGCAAATTAAAGGGACCTTAAAGACCTTGAATATCTGGACCAAGAAATTTTGACTGGCGGTCAATCGGTAGAAAACTGAGTTGGTGCTGTTTACGAACAAGAGGAACCGCAATTCGATACACCGTGTGTTGAAGGTATCCCATTAGAATTTTTAATGGAGCCATACATACAATTAGTGCTAATGAAACGAAAGAATTAGGAATCGTTTGGTATACCGGTGGATCAAAAATGGATTCAATAGTTGGCATCGGCACCGGTTGGGCCGAATTACAAAATTACGAAATCAATTGGAATAAGTCCTAGTGTTTTCCAGGCTCAGACCTGTGCTAATATAAACTTGCACTCAGGCATCAAACGTGTCGCTATACACATATTCACCGACAGACAAGCGGCGCTTAAAGTACTGATCTTCCACCTGATTAGTTCAAAATCAGTTCTAAGCTGCTTCGATAGTTTACAAAATTTGGCCCGATATAATAAAGTAAAATTGTGGTGGGTACCGGGTCATGTAGGCGTTGATGGCAAAGAAACTACATATCTGCTAGCCAGAAAAGGTTCCTCTGAGTTGTTCATTGCATCTGAACCCTTTTACGGAATATCTGATTCTGCCTTTAAACTGACCCTAAACAGTTGGGAACACAACATGTGCATTTCCCACTGGAATAACTCCCAAGGTCTTAGACAAGCTAAAAGAGCTGTCCAACCTTTCCAAAAAAGGCAGTTGACATCCTAAAATATAGCAGAAACGATATAAAAAGGCTTGTGAACTTCCTTTCTGGTCACTGCCAATTACTCTACCACCTCTGCCTAGAAGAGGACGAAACTGCAGAACACGTACTATGTGAGTGTGTAGCTCTGTGTAGAAGTAGGAAAAGCTTCTTCCTTAAGGAGATATTATCTCCATTAGATTTAAGGAACTCCTCCGCAGCTATAATTATAGCTTTCATAAGGAAAGTAGAAGTACTGCTGCCATAAAAAAGTGGTCTCTGATGAGTACACACTTAATGCCTCCTGGCAGGGAACCCATTAAGTCTTCTATAAATGGTGCAAATAAGAGCGGACTCAATGTTCACCCTTGCCTTACTCCTGATCTTGTTTAGAACCACTCGGATTTTTTGCTTCCATTCCAAACCGATACCTGTGTATATTCATAAAGGTTTTGGATGACTCTTCCGAATTTTCGCGACAATCCCATGCGAAACAGCTTAAGCTAATTAAGGCTGTGAGGTCTATTGTATCAAAGGCTGCTTCTAACGGGGTCGAATCGCACGATCTCGGTGGCCAGTTCACATCATCTCCACATGAGATGACCATGCCCTCGAATCGCTAGTGCAGAAATTCCAATGTGGCGTGAGCTGTGTGGCACGTAGCGCCGTCCTGTTGAACCCACATGTCGTTGGTGTCCATTATGATCCAATTCAGGCCAAAAGAAGTTAGTAATCATCGATCTATATATAGCCGTTGACGGTGATGGCCTGGCCAACGTCGTTCTCAAAGAAATATGGACCGATGACGCCGCCAGCCCAAAATCCATACCAAACAGTGACTTTTTCGGGATGCATTGGACGCTCTTGGATCTCATGTGGATTGGTAGCGTCCCAAATTCGACAATTTTGTTTGTTGACGTACCCATTCATCCAGAACTGGGCCTCATCGCTGAAGGTGATTTTTCGATGAAAATTAGGGTCAGTGTCCAACTGCTCCAGAGCCCACTCAGCGAACACACGTCTTTGTCTATGGTCGTTTACCTTCAGCTCCTGGGTCAGTTGAATTTTGTACGGGTGCAGGCCCAAGTCATTACGCAAAATTCGCCAAGTTGATGTCTGCCAAAGGACGAATTCTTGTGAGCGACGCGAAATCGACTGCCTCGGATTCTCCTGCACACTCTCACGGACAGCGGCGATATTTTCGGCAGATCTTGCGTTTCGTTGACGTACGGATGTTGGTTGATCGTTTACTGAACCAGTGGACTCAAATTTATTCACCACACTCTGAATAGTCCTCTCGGAAGGACGATTATGGCGACCGTAAAATGGGCGAAGCGCGCGGAACGTTGCCCGAACAGAACACCCATTTTGATGAAATAATTTTATTATTAGCACATGCTATTGAACGCTATATCCATCTACGGTGATTTGGCAAAACAGACTGAATAAATGACAGCCAATTTGACAGATGTAGCTTCAACAATATGGCCGTTATCAACTGTCAAAGTTCGGAAGACCCTATTGTACCCTGTACATCGAACCATGGTTCCATGCATTTTTTTCCACTACTTCTGTTATTCCTAGGGGAAGGATACGATTGTTTTATACTTCCATAATTATGTCGAGATCAGATTCAAGTTGTCTTTTATAATTGAAAGCATTGTCTTCATTTCACCAATTTGGGAAGGAGTATCAAGTTTCGTATTCCTTCGTTCTCATGTGCCTCAAGTCTAAATGTCACCATTAGTGGAAGATGATCCGAATATGGTACTTGGCCCACTTCGAAGTCAGTGGCATACGAATTCGAATCTTCTCCCATGAGACCGTAGTCTATGGCTGTAGTCCCTTGCTTTCCCACAAACGTGAACTCCCCCAAATTATCCGAAGTGCTTGTTCCGTTTTGATGTCAAAACCCATGCGAATTACATAGCTCTAATAGTTTAGCACCTCTCATGTTCACTAATTTATCTTTTGAATGTCGAACTATTCCAGCTGAGTTATTTTCAGATCCTGCTCCATTCCCTGTTCGTGTGTTCAAGTCGAACACAGAATAGATTCTCTTGTAACCTGCCGAAATTCTCATCCTAACGATTATAATTCAGATATGTTGGAAGCAGTGTTACCGAAAATACTCCCATAGGAGTATTGTACTACTTTCAACACCTCCGTACTCCCGTACTCCTCCTTTCACATTCGTACTCCTTTTTTTTAAAGACCTAAAATATCTTACACTTGCAGCAAAGTGTGGTTTCAACCTTAATAAATTTAATCTTGTAGTTCAATAAGTTCTTAATTTTTATTTTAAAAATAATATTATTATGCATTAAGCTATCAGCTATAAAACAGTACTACCTTATAGTATTTCTCTCCGTCAACACTGGTTGGAAGTATCCGAAAATTTGAGTTATTAAATTGCAAGCTCAGGGGCCGAATTACCGCAACCGATAAAGAGTGAGTGAGTAGGACTCATGATCTAATGATCGATTAACCTCATTGGGATGATGGCACTCGAAAGCTCAAGTGTCGAATGAAAATAAAATTGTACTAGAGAAATTCTACTACTGAATATCGCGAACACTTTGAGCGCTGGCGCTTAAGGGATAGGAGCTATCCGTTTTCATTGCCAAATGCTGCGTAAGTATAAGCATAAGCGAATTAAAATGTAAATAACATTTTTATTTTGCAGATTTATCAAAAGTTTTACGGTTAATAAAGATGCATTCAAACACATTTACAAAAAAAAAGTATTCTTTCTATAAAATCGGCCAGAATATTTATCTGTAACAAATTAATTTTGTTCAGATTGGACCTTAATTAAAAAAAATTGACTTTGTATTAGTAAATTCCTTAAAAAAAAAAATAAAACAAAAATTATTTCGCTTGACGACTCGATAGCATAATATTGTTCGACGCACTATAACGTGTGCTGTCATCTCACATTTCGATAGTGAATGCTCGATTACGAGAGCGGTAATGCCAAATCTTCACATTTTGATGACGAGTTACTCGTTATCGATTGTTGTAATTCGGCCCCAGGTAAGTCAATCCGTCTAATTGTTTGAATTCACAGCTAATTCACTTAAGATCTCATTTAAATCAAAAAAACAAAAAACATAAAAACAACCACTACTCGCTCTATCCCTTGCATATGTTCTTGTTGCACTTATCCATGTTAATTTATAATTCATAAGTTGATTCTAAAAATAACTAAAGCTATTCTCTGTTAAAAAGGTTTCAAATAAAAATAAAGAAGACGTTCGAGAAGAGGCCAATCCTTTTGGCATACTTCCAATGTCCCGTAATGATACCAACTTTTGCACTGATATGCTTCATACTAAGGGAGACCAGACTTATCGAATGCTAAATCTGACGGAGTAACGATTAATGCCAGACTCCCAACCTGACGTTGATTTCCTTGGTTGCATTCAGCCTGAGTAATTGCTTGCAAGTAGCGAGAGACATTCCGAAATTCTCCTTTTTTGGTAAGATCTGCAAAAATATGCCATGTCTGGCAAGATCATCAGCACTTAGCACATTGATCATCAGCACTCAAAGACAAGCAACAATCTAGATCGATATTTGATGTAAAAAATATTGATTCCAGATATTTTGTAGCAGCTTGGCTTTCAGAGCAGATGCTAGTATCCTTGACATAGCTACATTCCGTTTCATCCATGAAAGAGTTTGATTGCCATTATCTCCGCCTGGGAAACGCTACAGTGATCTGGGCGGCGGAAAGAAATGCTAACGCTTAGCCTCTCGGAGAAAACCACGCCACCCGCCCCATCGATTATCTTTGAACCATCCGTGTAGAAATGTAGTCCACATTTATCAGCCCAGTTGGAAGTTTGTTAACCAGAAGATTCCAGAGAAGGGAGGATAAGATACCGCCTAGCTGTGTTCGTTTAGTGACAAACATTCGAGTAGAGGCTGCGTCCAGTATTGTACTAATAGTTCAATTGCTTAACAATTGGATTATGGAGAGCGGTATGCTGCGGTATCATATGAAAAACTAAGAATATTTGAAGAAGAGGTTGCGGCAGTGAGGAAATCCATGGGGATACAACCCACTTTCTATGTCATTGGCCAGACTTCTACCATATAAGAAATAAATTCCCTGGAAGATACTACTATCGAAAAACTATCCGAAAAACCAGCGAACAACATCTGCAGATATATTAAATTCACAAGATACATATATGTATTCCAAATATTTCTTAACTGGGTAAGTAATGCTCTACGAGCAAAATTCCCCCAATGGGCATAACAATGAGTGTTTGCTGATCTGAGTGTGGAGTATTTCTCCAACCCACTTACCTAACAAGGCGTCCTCATTCAACATTAACTTTGTCGATGTCCCTTTCACTAGCCTATTACCAGCAACTTGACGTCAAAATGCAGCCATTATCGTTTGGTATTGTCATTTGCCAACAAAGTTAATAACTCTTATTTCCTGCTGGCCTCCTCAACGAAATACACAAAAATATTACTGGCATTAACAAAACGAAAAAAAAAAAAACATTCGAAATCAATTTCCAAACCATAATTCCCTTAGGTCAACGGACCCACAAATCAATTCTACCGGGTAGGTAAACCATACGACAGGTATGAGTACCTGTATTACCATTAACTTGTTCGTTGAACTTGCACAAAGAAAAATATGTTGATTGGTAGGTAATTATGGCACTTTTATATCATCAATTCTAGAACATTCCCTTAAATCGGCGCAATTAAAAGGAAAATACGTTCAGTGCACGCCAGAATGACCCCAAAGTGTGTGTAATAGACCCTTAATGCTCCTTTGTCATTTGAAAGGTTAATTTCCAATGACAAAAAGGACAACGACTACAAAGAAAGGAAAATCTTTCAAATTTCCGTCCTTCTGATGTACACATACGCTAAATTTGTTAAAGTGATGTCATATTTTCCTTAGCAGAATTTTTTTTTTAGGACGGGAAGGGGAAAATAAAACCTCATTTACCCTAATGAGCTAGTAACCTTTTTAGTTAAATTACCCCTCGCGTTAGTACTATATTATTTCGTTGCATGGCTTTTTTCCTCGTCAAGTTAGCTGTGTTCATGTCCTACAACATGTGCACCACATTCGCGTGTCACGGACAATATGAAAACAGATCATCATCATGGTACAATATTTACGAATCACGATGTCCTTTGTAATTATTCATCGTGGAATGCATGTAGTCCTGCAAAAAGGGACAAAAAAAAAAAGAAAAGTTTACTCTACTACATTTTTAACGAACTAACGCGATTCGGATGCGAAACGAACGATCCCAAAAGTGATTTTTTTGTTGTTGTTGTAAATTTCAGTCATTTGAAGAGATTTAATTAAAAATGAATCTTTTATTGCGTCACAGAGAAGAGGGTGTATAGGG
Organism: Pocota personata; assembly: GCA_963082735.1. Classification (NCBI taxonomy): domain Eukaryota; kingdom Metazoa; phylum Arthropoda; class Insecta; order Diptera; family Syrphidae; genus Pocota; species Pocota personata. The sequence continues at coordinate 25,992,421 of OY720429.1, read as the reverse complement.
GTGTAGGTGTTGGAGGGCTTATGATTGACAAGGGTAATGATCCAAATATAATCACATGTTTAAGTTGGAAATTGTGTAAGGACACAACGCTAGTTGGGGGTAGGGGATAGGGGGTAGGCAACACTATAATCAAAGAACATTTGCGTGATGGTGTGCAGTTGCCTTTTAGCGTTGGCAATGATTGCAAAGAGCTGAGCCTGTTTGAGTCATGGTAATAACTTTGGAACAGGCATTTTGATGGTCTTCTTCGGTGAAGGCCCATGGAATAGAAAATTGGCAGTTTAAAGGTGGTGAACTAATTAAAAATGTTCGTAAATTGAAGTTGAAAATTCAGGCTTGTTAATATTGAAGAGGACGTGCAAGGTACTGGCATGTGTCCGACGCTTTTGAACTTGGACATGGAGAGCGTTAGAAAGTTTTGGAGGCTCATTACTTTCGATTGGGTTATGAATTACAGATGACACTGATGAGATTAGGCGTACGATGGTGTGGTAGCAACTTAAATATGAATTGGTCTGTGAATTTATAGCTGTTTGATGGGAGGTCGTTTTGAACGCGAGTAAATAAATGTCGCAGCGGTAATTACTCGTAGGGGAATGAAGGCGCACAAATTGCTTTGTTAAGTAAGTTAAGTCCATTTCTTTTTTACTAAAAGTAATGGAAAACATTGTCGACCATCGCTAGAGATAAAAGGAATGACATTCTGCTACTTTTTAGATTATTAAAATATTAAGTGGATTTGCTCGATGCTAAGCTAAGAGAACTATTTGCACCAAACGACGAACATCGCAAGTTATAACAAGAATTATTAAAGGCTGTCCTTATGAAAAATAGAGGTTAACCATGGACCAATGACTTGTTCTGAAGTAGAGAAGGGCCACTGAGGCCGCTTAGGCGCAAAGGAGGAGGACTGTAGCATGCACGCGATTGCATGACTTGTCTCCCCTCTCATACCTGTTCAAGCACTAAATCTAGTGCCGATGTAAAACTAAATGATTCTAATAGTTAAAGATAGAAAGCTAAAATAATTTCACCACGGACGGACAAAAAGATAGGTTAGATAAGAAATAGAAATATAGAACAGGAAAGAAAGGAACAGTTGAGGTGCTTATACCAGTACTTGAAAGAAATACATACATGTACACTAAACCTAATTAATCTGTGCCATAATTAAACTATTCTAATATTTTAAACTACGCCCTACACTATTTCTAAAATACCGTAAAACTAACCTACATCTAACCTTAGATCTAAGCATCCACATATCTAAAAACCTATCTCATATACTGGGTCGTGAAGAACCAGAGACTTGTCAAATGGATACGGAAATGGTTTGGCCTGCCCTCCCATATGTTTAGCGACACTCCTTGTCCAATGTAAATAGGACATCCAGACGCAATCTAGGTGTGTAACGTAGGGAAAGTCATAAGTCGCCGCACGGACGGCTTGGCAAGGCCTCCATACACCTCTCAACTTTAAATTTAGCACCTCATACTGATACTTATGATTTCACTTTTCTATAAACAAATTTATTAATGGTATCTAAAATTCAACACGCAATTTTTTAATTCTTGACCGATTATTTGGTTTATAGATTATAGATTGTAGATTGATGATCGAGGTGGGATCTAGTCCCTTATCACTGCGGCCACAAGTGGGTCTATTGTGATTTCCTCTAATTAAAGCCCATCCATGATGCCGGATTTTATGATGAATCCGGCTATGTCTTTGGTTCGCTGGCAGATATTTCCCTTGCTTTGAGGTAGAAGTTACCTAGGAAACGATGACGTGTTTTGATAAGACAGTCACAGTAGCAAAGTAAGTGTTCTGCTGATTCTTCGTCTTCGTTGCACATTCTGCATACGTCGTCTTGTGCTATTACCATGGCCATGAGGTGTTTTTTAACTCCGTAGTGTCCCGTTAAGAAGCCTGTGACCAAGCGAATCTGACTCTAACTGTAAGAGTTGTTTCGTTCTTAGGTGGGAAGCATTTGGCAAGCATTTTTTGGCCTGTCTGTTACCTTCAGTTTCCATTGATGCGCTTTTTCTTTGAGCCAGATTTTAATACTACTTTTTGCAGTGCTGTTAGGTATTCCGCAGAATGGTCTTGGCATCATGAAGTTTGATGCGGATCCTTTTCTAGCTAGTTCATCAGCTTTTTCATTACCTTCATAACCGCTGTGGCCGGGTACCCAAATGAGATGAACTCTGTTTGTGCTGGTCAATGTTATGAGCAGTTGAAGGCAATCCCATACTAGTTTTGAGGTAATTTCATATGCCTTAATTGCAAGCAACGCGGCTTTGCTATCTGAGAGAATATAAATGTTCTTGTTGGTTATAGATCTGTTTATGTTCTCCCGGATACACAGCTCTATTCCATGAATTTCGGCTTGAAATACTGATCTACTTTTATCCATACTTTCGTAAAGGACAGTATTCGTGCTTAGTCCATATACTCCGCCCCCGACCCCTTCATCTGTTTTGGACCCATTTGTGTACCATACATGAGAGTCTCTAGTAAATGAAGGTTTTTTCTGTTCCCAGTTATTTCTAACTGGATATGTAACGACTCTAAAATATCAAGGGAATCAGAGGCTGGCATCTTCTATGCTAACCCATCGATTGAACTTGCTATTCACCTAGAACCATTTGTAACGGTGTTCCAAACAGATGTCCTTGCAATTATCAAAGCAACAGAGATACTCGCAGAAGACATCAGCGAAGAGAGGCAAATAGATATCTGCTAGGATAGCAAAGCAACAATTAGCGCGATCACAAACACTATGTCAAAATCGCAACTAGTAAGGGAGTGCAAAATTAAATTGAACTTACTTGCTAAGCGCAAGTATGGGTACCGGGGCATTAAGGTGTACCCGGTCACGAAAAGGCAGATGAACTAGCAAGCAAAGGAGCGAGTGACACAGAACTCAATCCCGTTAACACTATAGGGGTCCCTCTGACAACTATTAAAACGATAATCAATGAGAAGACTAGACGGGAGTTCAATAACTACTGGATAAAGTGGCCCGATCATATAGTGATCCCAAAATCTACATCCTATCCCATCACTTAATTCCCATATTGCATTATTTTCCTACAGCTCGACAGACGAGGGGAACACAAAGGGCCCAGTGGAGGCCTAAGTGAAGAGCATAAGCTCACCCTCTTAAACCATCCAACCAACCAACCATGGAATATTATTTGGCCAAATGCGTGCTCTTTTAACCATATTTTGCACAACATTTTGGCACATTTCGGGTGTTATTTCACCTATTTCTGAAATAATATTGTCTTTTACCATCTGGATTGTGAGTGGCTTGTTGCCGTAGACCTTTCCCTTCAAGTATCCTCAAAGGAAGAAGCGGTCGATCCCCTGGTTTGACCGCTCCCGGATCTGTTTGACATTACTCGCATCGTCCTGTTGGAACTACATGTGTTGTAAGCCCAATCAATCCTATTCGGGCACTAATGCAAATCCTTTTTGTTTATTTTCAACAAATTTGCTGGAGACGTTCCGAATTCTTGTATACGGCATCTAACGGAGGTCCCCGAACTGTCATCAATATTGTCTTTCAATGTAGCAATATTTTATGCCATACGTACGCTACGAACTCGACCCAACTTCACTTTACCTGCGAATGTATATTGATTTACCAGACGCATGATTTAAAGCAAAAAAAATACGCAAATTCCCTTTTTTTCGTTTAACAATTGAACGATTATTTAGACATAATGTAAATCAAAATGTTCGTAATATATTGTAACATCCCCTAAAATTATGCTGCAATAATGTAGAATAATAACTACGCTCCTCCAGCCCATTCCAAAGTGTCTTTTTTTTTCGAGGTTCGTGTCTGCGGGTAAGTCTCCACAGTTCATGTCTACGAAAGAGACGGATAATATCACGGATAAGGAAGAATTATAACTGCAAGAAATGATTGATATCTTGGAATTATTACATCAGAATTTTTCTTGTTCCAGTGGTCGAAGAATTTGCTAGAAGTTTCTGGCTATCAGAAACTTCTGCTATATAAGGACAGATGGCAATCGAAAGGGGGCAGTAGTTTTAAAACCGTGGCGAAGATATTAGAAAAGTGATAATGGGCGAAGTTGTAATTTTGTGATAAATTGAAAGTTGAGAGTTAACAAGAAGAAGTAATTAGTTTGGATTTGTGAATTAAGTAATTGAAAGGAGATAAGTGATTTGAGAGGAAAGAGACATTGTAAGAAAAGAATTGCGAAGAATAGTATAGTGTGAACCTGAATTGTTCTATAGACTAGAAAATAAAGAAATAATTTCACAGAATATTGTTTTATCTACTCGAGCCGTAGCCCGCATATTACAATATTATTAACGACTGCTCTTCACGACCGTCAAATGCAAACTGACATATGCCAACCAAATCAAAATGGCGAATTTCTAATAGTTAAGCCAACTTCAAAACGCCTCATTCGGAGTACCCGAAGGTTCTATTCGAGGACCACATATTTTTATCGTTTATGTCAATGACATGCTATCAGTACTAAAAAATAGCATCGGTTTACAATATGCCGATGATACTGCAATTATTGTGAGCCATCGAGAAGTGCAATGCACTCAGAGTTCGATGAAATAGATCGTTGATGTATGATAACTGACTTATAATCAAATGCAAGAAAACTAAACTTATGCATATGAGACCTCCGTACAGCTTTAGAACTCCAATGAAAATAAAATCCCACAAGTTTCAATGTCTACATAAAAAGAATATCCAACAATGTATTAATAAAGCAGAAAAGTACGGCGATTTTTGTTTGTGGAGGCACAAAGTTACCCTGGTCTGAAACCCTCCGAAGATTCTGCAGAACGAACGTACCCTCAGCAAATAAACTCAAATTCCGCACAATAGCTTGGTGATTTTTATTCTTTGTAGATTAATATAAATTCATAAATGCAAATCGTATACAATGAATGAAGTCGGAAATGCAGAACTAAAAACGGCGTAACTTCGCTCAATCTGACAGCATACTTAGGTTCGTTTCACACTGTCGCCAGGGTTGTTACAATTCGAAATAATAATAATGATATAATTCTCAACAATTTTATTGAAAACGCCAGCTTCTATCGATATCTTTGTGTTGAAGTCGATTGTAATTTTAATTGTAATAAAATATATATTTAAACGCCTGCGACAGCCTACATATGCTCTGTACTATCTGGGGAACTTTACGTCATTTCCGGTTCTCAAGCAAGTTTATTTTTCCTTGGTTGTATATGTTTTGCAATATGAAATAGTCGCATAGGGTAATAAGGAGTGTTTTCTTTGGAGATATAGAAAAATTAAATTAAATACATAAACATCGTGGTAATGGCCATGACCAATGGGTATTGTCTTTATTGGAAGATAGTTTTATGCCATTAGTATTTAATGTACTGACTTGAATTAAGCGCAATCTAGAAGTCGAATTTTCGACCGCTTTTCGCGGCGAATGTTGGCTTCCAAGTCATCCATCGTCTCTGGTTTATCGGCGTAGACTAGCGACTTCATACATCCCCACAGATTATGCACTCATCATTCGATTCTTCAACAATTGATTGTGGCGCGAACTGTGTGGCATGTTGTGCCGTCTTGTTGAAACCACAGCTCTTCCACATTAATGCCATTCAATTGGTGAACGAAAAAGTCAGTAATCATGGATCTATAGCGCTCTCTATTGACTGTAACCTTTTGCTCGGTCATCACTTTTGAAGGAATATGGACCAATGATTCCACCGGCCTATAAAGCACACCAAACAGTGGCTATTTTTTGGATGTAACGGCGTCTCAATAATGGCTTGTGGATTTTCTTCACTCCAAATGCAATTTTGTTTTTTGACGTAGCGATTCAACCAAAAATTAGCTTCATTGCTGAACAAAATTTTGTGGTGAAAATGAGAATCAAGCAAGGAAAAGAGTAATGCACACGATGGTCAAGCGGTTTCAATTCTTGCACGACTTCAATTCTTATAATAGCCAAGATCTTTCCACAAAATCTTCCATAAAGTGGATAGACACAGCCCCAATTGCTGTGCAGGATGGTGAATCGACTCATTCGGGTCCTCCTCAATACTACGCTCCACAGCAGCAACAGCTCCTTCGGTGCGCATTGCACGACGTCCCTGCGGATGCAGATTATCAATTATTAGAGTATGCGTGGTGCGAAAACGATCCATGGTTAATCGAATCACTTGCTCGGATGGATGATTATGTCGACCGTAAAATGGACGTTGTGCACGGTAAGTTTGACGAACTGAACCACGATTTTTTAAATAAATATTCACATTTTGCAAGCGTTGTTCTGGCGTAAGTCTATTCATGGTGAAATGATAAACCAAACTAAGCCCAAATCAGCTGTCAGCTGTCAAATTGGCTGTTGTAGATATATTGCAATATATGATAATAGACCTGCAGCAGTTTTAAAACCCAATTTTCAAGATTCTTCTGAGAGCAAAATGTGTGCGGTATGTTAGCCTTGCTATAGTCTCACATGGATTCTCTTCTACTGCTTCAAAGTTTTATCCGGCATTGAAGTGATAGCTTTACGGAGGAGCTTAATTCATACCTTTTATGTTACGAAATGTGTCTGGAAATACTAAAACCTAATTAACTAACTAACTAATATCCACTCAGAGACAAAATTATTATTTTAACGCATTAAAATCGTTGTGTCAGTGCATTAAAAAAAAAGACGAAACAAATCCATAATTGTTTTTTATAAACATCGGTAATAATAATTAAATTCATTTCCATTGCACCTACTAGAGTGGTTGTCCGTTCAACCAGGGATGTTTAAAGCATAACATAAGTTTTATTTTTCTCCATTGACACCAAGTTCACAATCTGTGGCTCATATATCTATGTAACTGGCCGATTAGACCTTCTTTTCATAATTTTCTCGTAGGAGAGGCGAACGCTGGGAAAGAGTCCTGGGATGCTTGTTGATTGCCCGTTGAATAGCTGTAGATTAAAAGCTTTTAGAAACGGGTGAAAAGGATGATAAATTTGGAAAGATCATTCTCTGAAATCATTTGACCTGTAATGGAACATCTGGGGATACATCTTGCTTCCTAGCTTTAGGGGTGTGAGCGACATCTATACTTAAGATTCACTAACCATTGTATTTTGCCCTTCTGGCAACACATTTTTTTTATCTTTTTAAGTTTGTCATATTGTCCACATACATATGTATGAACATACTCGTAGACTGAATAAAATAATCATTTACGCATTGAGTGACCGCAGTATTTTACTTAAAAAGGATATTAACGTCCACCATCATCGGTTACATGACGCAGTCGGTATTGCGAACAATTTCTACGTAAAAAAAAAACACAAACAAAATAATAATAAACCAAAATCAAATAATAACAATCTGTCAGCCAAAATGTCGCTTCTACAACAATTGATTGAAACAACGCTCGACGCTTCAATCCTCAAACAATTTATACTTGATTTTCTCAAGACCGAGTTCCACAAGCGAGGATTGGACTCAAATCCAACTACAAAAGACGATGTTATAATATTAAACACCTCATAGAAAATAACACGTTGCTATCAACAGTATCAAGGCATACGCGAAATAAAATAGAAACATTTACAGGCGCCAGCGCATCCAGTCCATCAATAGTGCAAAACGTTGCACTGAACCCAGACATGACACAAACCATTGGCAAATGCAGCGGCGACGGAAGCAATGCATGCGAAAATTTTATAAAATCAATCGAGAAAGCAGGAAAAATCAACGGCTGGACCGACGAAGTCAAGCTGTTAATTTGGTGGTGCAGAATACCACCAAATTAACAGACCAAACATCCTATCTAATAGAAGGCATAGCTGATAACACAGATCGCCGATTCATACGTATAGGCGCCCCTTTAACAATAAATAAACTTTTTGAAATAGGCCAAACATTAGACGACGACACGAAATACAAAATAAAAAATAAAATAAAAACAAAATCCAAATAATGGAATAACAATAAAACCACAACAATATTCGTATCACAGTTCACCACCGCAGTTCAGCGATCAAGAATCTTCTTCCCCCAGAGATTACAGTTTTAACAAATTTAAAACAGCAAATAACGAAAATCCAAAACAAAACAGCTACTTGTGCCCACGTTGCAAAAAATCATTTCATCCAGTCTCACAGTGTCCCATACCCTGCTCCACTTGCAATAAAACGGGTCATTCAATAAACAGCTGTCGAAAAAAAAACATTTCCAAGCAAGCTAATTGTACCTTGATATCCAAAGGCAACGATCGTGGTTTACCCATAGCGGATGCTACGGCATTCGATGGAAAACGTATCACAACTCTCATCGACAGCGGTGCAGAGCAGTCAGTAATAGACCGCCGTTCCATACAATATTCAAAAATACGACGGCTCTTCATCACATCCATAGACAACGAGTGTTAACCTCAAGGACAAATAGATTTATCCATTTCAGTAGGAGATATATCCCGTACATTTGGTCCTGTAGAAGTTGTCAACAACGCACCGATTCCACTTATTTTAGGCAGTGATTGGTGAAAAGCAAACAAATATAAACTCATGCTTACTGAAGCACAACAAAAACATTCCACCTAGCTTTTTAAAAGAAATAGATACGCAAATCGCAAAATTTAATCAAATAGTTCACACCAATCTAAATGCCTTTTAGACAAACGAGGACGTCGTACGTCACCATTGATGAAAGACCAATTGCAAGAAAACCCTATCGATATTCTTGGACTGATCGACAATTCATAAACGAGACAGTGGAAACCTGGAAGCAGCTTGACATTGCAAGAGAATCTATTCAGAATCAGAATATGCATCACTGGTCGTCATAGTTGATCAGCCTCATCATCCAAGTACTCCACGCAGACTTACCATTGACTACTCACACCTAAACAAAAAACTTTACAAAGATAAGTACCCACAAACTGAAGAATATTCAATGGACATTAAAACAGCTTTCATGACCGTCAAAGTCAAACAGCAGGACATCCACAAAACAGCATTTGTGGCACAGGACGGACTATACGAATTCATGCGAATGCCATTTGGTCTGGCGAATGCTCCTAAAACAATGGAACGAATCATGAGACAAACATTTACCGAGACAAAAAACACAATAAAACCTAATATTGACATAGCATTGGACAACTTCGAAAATGCCTTACATAAACTAATCAAAAGTGGATTACGCATTTCACTAAAGAAATGTCAACTATTTAAAAGTGAAATATTCTATTTGAGATACGGTATTTCAGCAGAAGGTATACGTCCCGATCCAGCTCGTATAAACTCCATCGTTAGATGCAATACTCGTGGGGTATTCAAAAACAAAACCGATGCCAAATCTTTTCATGCGTTCGCATCACATCATCGAAAATTTATAAAGGATTTTTCAAAAATAGCCTTACCAATACGCAATGCATACAACAGTACACCATTCGTTTGGACCGATGAAGCAGCAGCAGCAGTCGAATTATATAGATAAAAGATAAATAAAATAGATAAAATTAAAATCGCCGCCGATACTCGCACACTTCATGAATGATTGCGTTGTTGTAGCATATGCAAGTCGTGCATTAGCAGACAGCGAAAAGAATCTTCACATAAATCAGATAGAAAGTCTAGCCGCACACTGTACAATTACCAACAAATTTCACATTTATCTATATGGACTAAAATCTTTTACAATAACAACAGACAATTAGACTACTGTATGTCTACTACAAAACTTCAAGTACAACCGCAAATTTGCCCGATGGCTACTAGATCTTCAATCATACAATTTCACTATTAAACATAAAGCAGGTAAACACAAGGTGTGTGCCGGCGTTCTATCCAGAATTCCTAAAAACAAAATAGCCCAACTAATACTTAAATCTAACGATCTCTAAATCTCACTAGCGCAAAACAAAGATCTTGAATGAAACGAACTAATTAACATTTTAAACAGCGACACAAACACAAAAAGTGACAACAAAATAAAAGAAAAATACTTTATCCAAAACAACATTCTGCTTTACGAAAACTGTAAAGGTTTTGGACGCATCTATGTACCAAATTCATTACAAACTTCTACCCTTGAAATGTGTCATGACAACAGTGGACACATGGATAAGGAAAAGACCTTTTCCAAATTATCAAAACGTTATTTCTGGACTTCATTTTTAAAACACTGCAAGCATTAAGTATCTAGCTGCCACACTTGCCAACAATTTAACCATCATACAGCTAAAAGGATTGGTCTCTTGAAGCCCAGAACAATTCCGCAGAGCTTTTGATGTTATCTCCATGGATCACTGCAGTTTTCCAAAGGACACCAAAGGTAACAGACACATTTTAATTATAATTGATCACACAACCCGATATGTATTAGCAAGAAGCGTTCCTGATGTAAGTTTCCGATACGTAATCTCCCTAATCAATGATAAAATAATACTAATTCATTGTCCTCCAACAACAATTATTAATGACAATGCCACAAGTTTCACCTCATATGAGTTTCAGGAGTTCTTAGAAAAGCACGGTATTCAAAACCTCACAACACGCGAAGTACAAACAGTCTCTTCAATATTGAGAAAGTACATCTCAGAAAGGAATCTCGAACATTGGTCATCATACGTAAATGAAATTATACAAGCGATCAAGACAAGCAAACATTCATCTCTTCAACAATCACCACACTATCTACTCCATGGATTCGAACCCAGAATTTGAGACGAAGTTCTACTTGGCACGGTAGAGTGCGACGTCGATAGAGAGCAACAACTCCATCAACTCAATTTTGGCCGTCAACAAGCAGCAATGAAGTTAAGCAGATCACAGGCACAGGATAAGATTCGCATCCATGAACACCGTCGCATTTTCACATTAAAAGTAGGTGTCTTGGTGTTAGCACTTAATCCAGTCCGACGTAACAAACTATCCCCATCATATGAACCATATCCATATGAAATACCAAGCATCCTGGGAGACAATGTAATTAAAATTAAAAGATACGATTCCATCGGACAAAGGAATGTACACACATCGATAGAAATGACAACCAGCTGCTAAGTGACACTGAAATCCCGAATAACCATGACGACGTCGCCGGACTCTTTCAAAGCGATGACATCCCAGAAAAAATTCAAATGTTGACGACGTCTTCTCAGTGATTTCATCCGACGCAGATAAACAAGTAAGCAATACACCAGTAACAACCATTAACAATGAACCAAAAATTGATAACGCTGAAACATATCGTACACGAAGATCACCGAAATGGCTTGATGACTATCACCGTTGAATTGACAGGGGTCTATTTTAGAAGAAGAGGTCATGTGAGCGACTTAAGGCTCACTAACCATTGTATTTTGCCCTTCTGGCAACACCTTTTTTTATCTTTTTAAGTTTGTCATATTGTCTTTATATGAACATACTCGTAGACTGAATAAAATAATCATTTACGCATTGTTGTGAAAAATACTCAAGAGTGTTTTACTTAAAAAGGATATTAACTTCCACCATCATCGGTTACAAGGGGAGAAGTCTGTTTTGTCCTAAAATAGTTTCATATCTTTATTTCTTTAACTGTGTAACGGAATCTACTCCAGATGATTTCAAAGTCCATTTTATAATTTACGTACCTCTCTGACTGCGTGCCTGATCTTTATTGTCACTTAAAAGAACTAGTAAATTTCACATCCCTGCCATATGGCATCTGTCAAATCCATCTGTCATCCATAGTGGTAGGTAGTTATTTCTTGTATTGATATTTTACAATATCGCTTAACCATCGTTCAACGCATTAAAATTGTTGCATCTTACTACAAAAATACTGTGTATAGCGATTTAAGGACAGATTATGGTCGTCATAACCGCTCAACTGAGCAAACAATTTGAAACACAATCACTAATTTCGAAACATTTCGAAACACAATTACCAAATTCGTACAAATCGGTACTGTTGTAATGCTCGATCAACTTAAAACATAGCTGCTGTGAGTACCTCAATGGCCGAAAACCCGGAATTGGCAATTCCGCGCTGCGCTTAGCAAATGGGCATTTCCTACAGCTCCGTTTGGCATATTTTGCGCTTAAATTTGCATCGTCATCCATATTAGGTGCAATGATAACTTTTTTGCCTGAGATAGAAGACATTAATGTGAGCGAGATGTGGTTCCAATAGGACGGGGCTACGTGCCACACAACACAGGCAAATTTGGCTCTATTGCACGAAAAGTTCCCCGGTCATTTAATTTCGAGATTTTGCGCCACCAAGATTCTGTGATCTGACTTCATTGGTTTTGTTTTTGTAGGGCTATGCTAAAGATCGTGTCTATACAGATAATCCCCAAACTTTAGAGCACTTAAAAACCAACATTCGCCAAGTTTTGGCCGCAATACCGTCAGAAATGTGAGGAAAAGTAATCGAAAATTAACCCACGAGAATCGAAGTTTACAAAAACTGCCGTGGCGGCCATTTAATCGATGTTGTATTCCATACATAATGGCATAGTCCAGAATTTAAAACAGTAACAAAACTTCATTGATATCTTTAATACTTTTTATTTTATTTAAATTTAAAATCCTAAAACACAAAATGAATAACCCTACAAATATTGTGTGGCATGTATATAACATCAGTAAGATGCTTATAAATCTATTCAATGATTCACTTAAGCACACAATTCAAGTCACCCATTTCAATACTATTTTGATTCAAAAAGAATTTATTTAAATTAATGAAATCATTTCATCATCAAAACTCTAAATTAAATCAAAATCCAACCACAAAACTTCAGTAAACAATACTATTTGCTTCAGAATTTCCATTTCCAGATGATGTTCCGTCAAATGCTCTTAGTGTGTCCCTTGCCTTGCGACCTCCAGACAAAAATATTTCCATCGATTGTGCATTCTCTGGCAAGCCAACTCGAATGTCCTACACCAACAACAAGACAATCCTTCACTTGTATGTGATTGTTTATGCAATGTTAGCTACAATGCTCTAGCTCCAGTTGCCACCAGTTGTACCAAAGTCATGCCCCATTGATTTTGCAAATATACTACACTATGCCACACCATACCATACTCGTACAACACTCAACAATGGCCGTCCCAAAAAATAAGCGCACACATCCTGCTGCACGATTACTAGTGCATACATTTTACATACAACATAGCATGCTTGTACACATGTTACACTATCAGCCCACGACTAACATGCCTCCCACTCTCTATGTAGTGCTCTACATTCAACATTTATATTCAGTTTCAAAGTTACCCGAAAACTAGGTCAGAGCCAACCAACCATCCAAGCCAGCCAACCAGCTAGTTCCAACCCCAAAAGGAGGAAAAATAAAAATAAAAAAACCAACACAATGAAATCCAAGAAAATCATCAGCAGGAGCAGGAGCAATTCGAAAAGATTTGCAAGGATTCCTATGTACGAGTACTCGTATGCAACTAAATATAATTCCAAAATAATAATAAGGAGACAACTGTAAGCAATAAACTTATCGAACGCAGGACCAACGAGTTGGGTGAGCTGTAGCGGGTTTTCAAGTTTAAGATACACACACCGATATTCGGCGGAGAGGGCACCAGTATTTTATAATGGAAACAATTTAAGGAGAACCTCGTGCTTCACTAAAATTGCATGTCACCCAAAACTTGACACAAAAAATTGAAGTCCTTCAGCTCTGCCCCCATCGTTATCATCATCATCTTCATCATCATCGTCGCCTATTAGTGCGCATCGATGCAGGCAGAAGTGCGCTGCTGGATGTTGGGTGAATTGGAATGATGCTGACGGTAGTGGTACTCCTTAGAGATACACCAGTGAGAACTTTTGCCAAGTTTTCCTTTTATTGTAGGTGTATTTATTTTTTATATCCTTAGGCGAAAAAAATAAATTGTTTTATACAAAAAAAAAAACCTTCAGCACAGTTTTATTTGACTACTTGTAGCTTAAGTGTTCCACATTGATGACAGAGTAATTTCGTGCATCATCTTGGTCGTCCTTTTCATGTCCAATCATCATTGGGGAACATAAAAAGTAAAACTGCAGTATCTGTTATTTAGTTTTTAAATATCTGAAGTTTTTGATGACTTTACAGACGTCTGAACTACTTACTCGATTGTAAGGTTCAAAGTAGGGTTTTACAAGATTCAATGTGTACTATAGCCAGTGGCGGTTCATGCTATATGCCATGTAAGCTCGTTGGTTTACATTACCAAAAAAAAGAGAAAACCTTTAAGTCGTTCATTTTGGGACGTTTTCGAACAATTTTAGTAGCACTAAATTTAATTAAGGGTTATTCATTTCGAGGTTGATATTTCACATCCCTGTCATATGGCATCTGTCAAATCCATCTGTCATCCATAGTGACAAGTACTTACTTAACCACCGCTCCTTATGGTAGTGTGAGATTTTTACTCACTAAAAACACCACTCTTCAAGATTAATACTACAACTAAGCCAACGCTTATCCAGCAGAGGGACTCTTGATTTTTGGAAAAAGACGTTGGTATGTAATTTAAAAAGAATGTAGCACTTTAGACAGGTTAAATTCCAATGAAAGTTCCTGCTGTTTTCACGACCGGCATATACTATGACACGAGGTCAAAAGGTTTTGTCCTTTGTAGACGACGAATTGAACTGTTCGCGTCAAGTAGTTGAATGACAGTACGGTTTCAATGGCCGTGAACACGATCTCTGTGTTTACGAGCAAAATTTGTATCTCTTCGACGACGCTGGGATTTCCCAGGTCCCGATGAATATCTTCGTTACGTGCGTACCACGGTGCGCTAAAAATCGTTCTAAGAACTTTATTTTCAAAAGTTTGTAAGTTTTTCTATTGCTTTTCCTGGTACAACCCCATAGTTGTAGACTTGCTTATAGATAAGCAGTTTGTTATGTAGGCTCAACTTCGAATGTTTTCCGAGTAGCCAGTACATTTGTCGGTATTTGTTTTCGAGCTCGTCGCGTTTCTTTTTTACGTGCGATTTCCATTTAATCTTAACATCTAGAGTCATTCCTAGATATTTTGCTTCGTTCGCGTATGGTATTTGAGCCGAGTTTAAATATACAGGTAATTTATCCACTTTTTTGTAGGTAAAGTTGACGTGAGTAGATTTGATTTCGTTCAGCACAATACGCCAAGAATTCATCCAAGCGTGGACTTTATTACCAGCTTGTTGCATCTTTCAGTTGCTGCTTCAATTATATCGCCCGTTGTCAATATCATCGTATCGTCCGCAAACGTGGCGACGACGCAGTTTCTTTCCTGCGGGATATCACGCGTTTACAGTACATATAGAAGCGGGCCAAGGACACTTCCTTGTGGGACTCCGGCCGCAATCTCCTTGAACTCAGAGTAATCATTTCCGTGCTTAACACGAAAAAGTCTTTCGGTGAGGTACGATCGTAAGATTAGAAAGAGTCGTCGAAAAATTGCTCCTGAAAAGACAAATATTTCGGCATTATTTTTAGATGTTGCTCAAGCCTTTTACAAGGATTGGCATAAGGGCCTTGAGTACAAACTCCAATAGAGAGTATTACGAAATACTGAAATCCTATATTTAAGATCGGCTCTTCCAAGTTCGATACGGAACTAAAGAAAATTGAACAGGTGTTCCACAAGGGAGTATCCTAGGACCAACACTGTATTTGTTGTATACCACCGATATACTGGTGGCCACTGCCACTGCTATATTACTATCTGATAAATGCACTGTGACGGCAACAAAGAAACTGCAAAATGCAGTCAATAGAGTAAGAGATGGGACCCAACAATGGCGTATCAAACTCAATGAGTCAAAATCAACTCACATAAACTTCGCAAATAAAAATATCTTCTGATATTTATTAACAATCAAGTTGTACCCCTTGCCAATACAGCCAAGTACCTTGGAATGACTTTGGACGCGAAGTTAAAACGGAAAGAGCACATCAAAAAGAAAAGAGAAGAAATATAGAAAAACATACTGGTTACTGGGAAGAAACTCAGACCTGTCTACTCTCAATAAAATCATTCTAAATATAGCAATTATAGTTTTTCCAATTGTTATATTTCAGCAGCTGTCAATAAAATCACTAATGATATCCAGCTGTCAAAATATTCAGTAAGGTTCGCCATTGCATCATGTATTGATTGGCGCTTTCCGAAAGTGTAGAAATTATTAAAAATATCGAAATTCCGCCTCAGTTGTAAATACGCAACGTGAATTTCGTCGTGAGGTCGGTGGTCATCATGGCTTCAGTGCGCAGGCAATTCGTCGCACCGTGGAAAAGTTTGAGGGTGAGTACACTCTTTTGGACCTTAAGCCACCAACCAGAAAGAGATCGGTGCGAAGTGAAGAAAACGTAGCCGCCGTAGCGGCCAGTATCGAAGAAGACCCAGAAATGTCGATCGGCTGAATTGGGCATCGCCAGAGTGTCAACCAGGCTTATTTTGCGGTTGGATTTGGGCTTACATCCATATAAGATTGTGCTGACGCAAGCATTGAAGACGGACGACCATAGACGTGAGTTCGATAATTGGGTACTGGAAATGTTGGCCGGAGATCTGGATTTTGGCCAAAAAATCATCTTCTCGGACAAGTCCCATTTTTGGCTCAGCGGCTATGTCAGCAAGCAAAATTGCCATTATTATATTAACCTACTTTCCGTGGCCAGAGCTCGACAACATCGATATATCCGAGCTGTAGTTCCAACAAGACGTTCATCAATTGGCCACCGCGATCATGCGACTTGACACCCCTAGATTATTTTCTCTGTTGCTAAGTCAAGTTCTTAGTCTACGGTAACAAGCCAATCACTTTGGACGAGCTCGAGGCCAACATTCGAGACGTTATTGCCGGAATAACGCCGCACATATTGGACCGAGCCACCAAAAATTGGACCGACCGCTTGAAACACTGCCAGAGAAGCTGAGGCAGCCATTTAAATGTTGTGCTATTCCATACATAATGGCATGAATGTAGCTTCAATATTAAGTCAGATTCAATTTGATACCTCACACCGTTATTTTTTTTTTAAATTTATTGGCCTATCCTCCTTATCTGGTCATCCTATACGTTATCAAGTATTGAAGCCTGTTTGGACGTAGGGTATTCAATTTTGAGGTACCCATTTACAAGAAGTCATTTTTGATGGAAAACACAGGTTTTTAATTAAAAATTGTAAATGTTTCATTGATTCATAAGGTACAAAGTATAGGGTTAATGGCATATCGGGTAAATGGCCACCACGTCTTTGCTGGCATATACGCACTCTTTTGTAAAAATTTTGAAAACATGTGGCTGAATTTTTCGTTGATATAGCGCCCAATTTGCACGTTTAGGTCGTGGGTGTTCGTTGGCATAAACATTAGACTTCAAAAAACCCCAAAGAAAAAAGTCCAACGGCGTTAAATAACAAGATCTGGGCGGCCAATACCAAAACGGGAAATTACACGACCAGCAAATGACTCATGGAGTAATTGAATTATTTCTTCGACTGTATGGCATGTGGCACCATCTTTTTGAAACCACATCTCGTTCACATCAATATGTTGGAATTTAGGTACAGAAAACTGGATTATCATGTCGCGAGTGTACACCATTAATTGTTATTGCCTGACCAGCCGCATTTTCAAAGAACAATGGTCCGATGATGCCTCAGTGACACGTTGTGGATGTTTTTGTTTCCTGAACCAAAAATTCGACAAATTCGACGATTAACAAAGCCATCAAGATGAAAATGAGCCTCATCGTTGAAGATGATTTTGTTTGGAAATTTAGCATCCATTTGTTGTTCCTCCATAATCCATACATCGAACTCTCTTCACTGTGCGTGGTCAGTAAGCTTCAGTTTTTGAGTCAATTGGACTTTGTATGCATGAAAACGCAAATCTTTCGTGAGAATAGGCTGTAGAGAGCTTCTCGAAATGTCCAATTATTGACCACGGTGCCAAATTGATGTTCCTGGACTTTCAACAATACTCTCAAGAATTACTTCGATGTTTTGTATTGAACGACTTGTTGAAGGACGACCAGAGTGTCTAAGATCACTAATTGATCCAGTCTCCCTCAATTTTTGAATTAATCTCTTCACAGTTGATGAAGTTAAATCATTATTCTGACCATATTTTGTACGAAAATTGCGAACTGTAGCTGGCAAACCATTATTTTTAAAATATTGCTCAACAATGAAAACGCGTTGTTCTTTCTCGTAGGAATCCATTTTTAATAACCCTGAACTGTCAGTTGTCATGCTATCTTTTTTTTTTCGTTGGCAACACTTTACCGCACAAATGGTGCAAAATTCAAATCTTGCGTAAATTTTGGGACACCCTTTACAAAAATAACAAACATCAAACTATACAGGTATTCCAAAACAAGGTAGTCCTTCCTTGAATAATAAATGCCCTCTGGTAAATATGAAGTAGCGATCTGCACCGTTATTTACAAATAGACATGGTGACAGAATTGGTTAGAAAGCACGCTGACTTTTAGACCATTAGTCTAAAAGTTGTGGGAAAGTACTTAAAACTTTAAAGTTTCCTTAACGCGATTTTAAATATAAGAAAAAAAAAAAATCATTTGTTTGATCTCTCATTGATTGGTCCTGATTAACGAGGTGTTTTTTTCTGGCATTGGAGTTCCAAACTACTTGGTTACATGAGAACCAACAAGTGTCTTTCGAGATTTCACCGCCGTTACAAAAAAAAAAAATAAAAAAAAAATTTAAAAAAATATGGAGTTCGGGACTAATGTGTGGACACCTTAAGCCTTTTGTCAATGAAATCATTGGCCAAATATGGCTTAAGCGGCCCTTACTTACTTATGTCCTGTATCCCCTTGTGGGTCCTAGGGCCTCTACAACGCCTACGCGCCATCGTGTACGATTTCTGGAAATGTGCCTCAGCTCTCCCCAACTCTTTCCCAGTTGCCGTGCTTCCTTCTCAACTGTTCTGCGCCACGTACTCCTAGGACCGCCGCGTATCCTGCCATCCTGGGTAAGCGGGTTCCATTGCATCGCTTGGTTAGCTATGGACCTGTCACCCTTTCGGAGAGTGTGACCGATCCACTGCCACTTTCGTCGTCGTATGATTGTGCCTATAGGTTCATGGCCCGTTCTCTGATAAAGCTGTTCGTTAGAGATACGGTTTGGCCAGAATATCCTTAAGATGTAACGTAGACACCTATTGACAAACGTTTGCAGCTTCCTCGTGATAGTGACGGTCACTCTCCAGGTACCACATCCATATAGCAACACGGATTCAACGTTGGAACGGAACAGTCGTAGCTTGGTGTTTAAGCTAATTGCATTACTTCGCCAAACTATGGATAGCATCCCAAACGCAGATTTTGCTTTACCTATTCGGCTGGCTATATCCAGTTCGGTTCCGCCATCGGTTGAGACAATACTCCCAAGGTATTGAAAACTCTCTACTCTCTCAACCGTTTGTCCAGCAATGCATATATGAGTTGATGAGTTTGGTCCTAGGCTGATCATTTTTGTTTTTGCCGAGTTAATTTTCAGCCCAACGACGTCTGCTTCCCTCTCCACATTTGCTGTCATTTGGTGAAGGTCCATTATTCTGTGAGACAGTAGGCATACATCGTCGGCGTAGTCGAGGTGTTTGAGTTCAGATGTAAGAGTCCATCGAATTCCTCCATTTCCTGTTGATAAGGCCGCATTCAGCACATCGCTAATCACCAATAAAAAACAATATTGGTGAAAGTATGCAGCCTTGCCGAACCCTACTTTGGACTTCGAATTCCTCAGACAGCCTTCCTCTGTGCAAAACGTGACATGTGGACCCATCATATGTAGCTTTGATAATTGCTATTAATTTATCCGGAATGCCTCTCCTGCGCAAGGCACGCCAAATAAATTCCCGATTGACACTATCAAACGCCTTTTCAAAATCGATGAACAACAGGTGAAGTGGTGATCGATATTCAACACATTGCTCGATGATGATCCGCAGGGTGTTGATGTGGTCGACACAGGAGGATCCAGAGCGGAAACCTGCTTGTTCGGCGTCAAGTGTGTCTTCAAGGTGTTCTTTGATTCGCTCCAGGATGATTCTAGCTATTATCTTGGCCACAGCAGGCAGCACGCAGATACCTCTCCAGTTTTCGCACTGCATTAGGTTGCCTTTTTTAGGGAGCTTGACAATCATTCCCTTTTTCCACTCATCTGGAAAACTCTCGGCTTCCCATGTTCTCCCGACAAGTGGGAACAGTAGCTCTGCCGATGCTGTTGGCGCAGCTTGAAAAAGCTCCGCGGGTATGCCGTCAAGTCCTACCGCCTTATTAGTTTTCAGTGCTTTGATTGCGGTAATAATCTCTTCTTTACTGGGGGTTGTGGTGCGAATTCGGGAACTTCTTTCTACGGACACTTCAGTCTGACTTGGGTGCATATTGCTGGCGAATACTCGGTTTAGAACCGAAGCAAAATGCTCCTTCCATCTCTTCAGTTGATCCTCATCCGATATTAGCAACGAACCGTCTAAGCCTTTCACTGGGTGTTGAGTAGAGCTTCGGCCACCTATAAGCTCTTTAGTGATTCTATAAACGGTTCTGCTTTTTTTTTTTTTTTTTTTTTTTTATAATTCGCGCGCGCCAAAAGGATTATGAATACCTTTATACTGTTGCAGGGCACGGGCTTTTAAGGACAAGGGGAAGAGGAACAGAGGAGAAGCCTATGCACGTTGGCTTTAAATGTTTGAAGGTTGTAGTGATGGGGAAATACAGAGCTTGGTAGATCATTCCACATTCGTGTCGTTCGGCTTATAAACGAATCCCTATATTTAACAGTACGACCGAAGTTAGGCTTTAGGGAGAACTGATGTGCATTCGAAGCATGTCGCGTATTGCGGGTGAAATTTTGAAGGGGAGGAATGCAACTGGCTATTTCGCTGGAGCATTTTTTGTAGAAAAAACGATAAAACAGGGAGAGACAGGAGACATTTCTCCGATGTTCTAATGAATGAATGGAATTCACAATGTCTCTATCACCTATGAGTTTTAACGCGCGATTTTGTACCCTATCAAGAATGTGCAGAACGGTCTTGGGTGCACCAGACCAGATATGGGCGTTATATTCCAGCTTAGGGCGGATGAATGCCTTATAAATTGAGGCCAGATCAGACGGGGTAAAATATTTCTTGCACCGTTTAAGGAATCCTAGACATTTTGCAGCATTTTTGGCGACCTCGAATATGTGATCATTCCATCGAAGATGGTTATTAATACACATACCGAGAATGGCGAGTCTTTCGGTTTCAATGATGCAAGTACCATCCATGGATAATGGTTGAGGGTTTTGGTTTCGCTTGAGAGACAGAAGACAGCATTGTGTTTTGGAAGCATTAAATTCCACGCGGTTGGTTGAACCCCATTTAATTATGCTGTCCAGGTCGGAATTTAATGTGTTTAACATACGTTGCCGTTCCCCTTCTACGGCCGAAGAGCAAGGACGTGAGTTAGGGAACGAATATGAAAAACTGAGGGTACTGTCATCAGCGAAGGAATGGATTGGATTAGAAGTTGCAGACAAGAGATCATTTATAAAAATGAGAAAGAGAGTCGGAGACAAAACAGAGCCTTGGGGAACACCAGCATTTATTTGGTGAATTACAGACTTGAAGCCGTCCAAAACAACTTGTATTGAACGCCCCGAAAGGTAATTTCTAATCCATTGAAGAAGAGACTCATCGATGCCATATGCACGCATTTTCGACAAAAGAGCCTGATGCCAAACTCTGTCAAATGCCTTTGAAATATCAAGCGCAACCATCTTGGTTTCGCCGAAGTGATGGAGAGATTGGTTCCACTTCTCGGTGAGATATGCCATCAAATCACCAGTGGACCTGTTGCTACGAAAACCATACTGCCGGTCATTAAGGAGTTTTCGTGAATCGAGATATTTCATAAGCTGACGATTTATCAGCGTTTCCATGACCTTGGAAAGAAGGGACGTAAGTGCAATGGGTCGGTAATTGGACGGGGAGGAAGATTCGCCTTTTTTGGGGACGGGCTGGACAAATGCTGTTTTCCATCTACTCGGAAAGAGCCCTGAAAAGTAGGATAGACAGTAAAGCTTACGCAGAGGTTTTGCCAGCGTAGAAGAACACCTCTTCAGAACTATGGGGGAGATACCATCTGGACCAGCGGATTTGTGTATGTTAAGACCTTTGAGTACTCCTGCAACTGTACGAGTGCGAAAATGGACTTGTCCCATGGATAATTTGACGCTCTCAAATACAGGTGGAGACGAAGCATTATCTGGCAGTGTTGAGTTCGCTGCAAAGTGAGCAGCAAGCAGATTAGCTTTGTCTAAGGAGCTGACAGCTGGAATGTCATTGTAAATGAGCGTGGGGATGGCAGACGAGGCAGAATTTTTAATATTTTTGACGAATGACCAAAAATTTTTACTACCTTTGGGACATTGTAGGATTTTTTGCCTCAATTTTTGGTCATGTAAGAATTTTACACGTCGAATGTGGGCATTGCAGTCTTTTCTGGCTTGTTTAAACTTCATTCGGTTTTCCTCAGATTTGTTGGCTTTATAAGACCGAAAACTTACTTCTTTTAACCTGATGGCCTCTTTACAGCTCTGGTCAAACCACGAGTTTTCCTTAGGTTTAATGCTCTTTATTCTGTTAGGAATAAAGTCATTCATACCTAAGAGGATAGTGTTAGTGATCATATCAGCAGCGGCATCCACGTCGCTATCGAGGAAGCATAGCGACCAGTTAAAACTCCTAAAGAAGCTATTGAGGCCGCTCCAGTTGGCTTTCTCGTATTGCCATACTTTTCTTTTAGGAGTTTTTTCTTTAACTGTGTGGTCAGAGTACGAGAATTTAGCTGATACGATATTGTGGTCGGACCGACCTAGAGGCGCTAGAACATCAATGGTGTATTTATCAGGGTGAGAAGTAAGAAACAAGTCTAAGGTGTTGGCGGAATGACTTTCAATGTCCGGTATACGTGTAGGCTCATTTACAAGCTGAGTCAAATTGTTAATCTCAGCAAAAAGTTCAACATACCTTCCTTCGGGTGTTGTCTGGCCAGAATGTTGAAGCAATGACAATTTCAGTATGAGGATACAAGGAGACAATTCGAGTGATGGAATCGGACAGCGCATCAAATTCATCAAAAGTTGAGTTGCTGTCCGCACTAGGGCTTCTGTAAATAAAGCAGTAGTGAATTATTTGCTTACGGACGGTGAATTTTAGCCATTTGAAATTAAATTCCGGGTTGGAACAGTGGCCATACTGTGGTGGAACTTGGTAAGCAATATCACTACGGACATAAATGGCGAGGCCACAGTGGGGAAAGAATAATGACACTAAGTTATATCCAGGCAGTTTCAAATCAGAAGATTCTTCCACTACCTGTGTTTCGCTTAGTGCCAGAACAGCTGGTTTATGGGAATGGGCGTGGGCGTACATATCGAAGAAATTCGTTCGAAGCCCACGAATGTTGGTAAGATCAACCCTAAATTCCCTCATCACTACAACATAGAAACACAAAA
This sequence comes from Pocota personata, assembly GCA_963082735.1. Taxonomy (NCBI): domain Eukaryota; kingdom Metazoa; phylum Arthropoda; class Insecta; order Diptera; family Syrphidae; genus Pocota; species Pocota personata. Next base: position 25,968,884 of record OY720429.1, on the reverse strand, counting down.
AGACACAACTCTGACGTAACTAAGGTGCTGTCGCACCTCGCTGCTGCTTCTTCTGCTTCCGTAGCCAGCGCATTGATGTAATTGCGCTTGTCACGTCTCACGCTACGCTGTACTTCTCTCATCTTCATGCGATATAGGGACTCAAGCTCGATCCTCCCTGCTGCTGTAGTTGCTGCAATTTGAGCTCTTAGCTGTTTTCGTTCGTTGATCCTTCTCCAGGTATCCTCGGAAAGCCACGCCGTATGGTTTCCCTGTGATCGACCGACAATCCTTTCAGCACCTGATGTGAAAACAGTTTTCACAGCGCACCAATGGTCTTGGATGGTGGCGGGCAGGGAGCTGCTGATTGTTTCCACTCCACGTGAGAGATGGTCCCTTAATTCTTGGCGCACTGTGGGAACTCTCAGTCGGTCTACATTGAACCTAGGTATTCTTGTGTCGTTAGATCTACGAACGGCAGCAGTGCGTAGTCGGAGAGTAGCTATCATAAGATGGTGATCTCGTACCAACCCCATGTCGGGGTTGCACTCCATTGACATCAATCACATTAATCACTTACATTTTTTTTTTATGGATGCGCCAATGGATGTGGTGAACTTCTAAAGATACTAGTAGCCGACTAGCATGCACGATTCGAAAACCCGATTACTCTATTCCAGGAATGCGCCCACGTACTAATCCACACCCAACACTCCACCACTCTCCATGCGGGACTGCCGTTAGGTATTACTTCGCGGGACTGGTTAGCAATTTATGCTATGCTTCTTGTATTGCTGCTTCTGATGCTCCTGTTGCTTCTGTTGCTTCTGTTGCTTCTGCTGCTCTTCTTAGCTTTTCTATTCTCCGCAGCTCATTTTGAAGAGTTGTTACGAAATTACATATTGCCATCCAATTTTCTTTCAACTGCAACATATGGTCGAGGCGTAACGACTTACTGGGCAGAGTAATTCTCCATGCCGTGAAGCGTGTGCAATGAAAAACTGCTTGCTCCGTATCTTCATCTTCATCCGGGCATTCGGAGCAGGATAGTGAACTGTCGGATCCAAATCGGTGGAGGTATTTGCGGCAACCGCCGTGACCAGACAGGAACTGTGCAAGGTGGTAGTTACATTTCCCATGCTTTCGGCCTATCCAGTCTCGGATTGTCGGTATCAGTTTATATGTCCACCTGCCTTTTGTTGTATTGACCCAACGAATTTGCCACATAGCTGCTGACACTGTTTTTTCCTCCATTTTGATTACCTTGATGTCATTGGCATCGTGTTGGTTCAGGGCTCTTCTTTTGTATTTTCTGAACATCTCGTCTGCGAGGATGTCGATGGGGACCATTCCAGCTATAACAAAGGCAGCCTCGTCTGAGATGGTTCGAAAGCCGCTGATTGTCCGTAGCGCACAGAGTCTATATGTTGAGGATGATCTCCTTTTGGTCTCCTTCACTCTTAGTGCCTATACCCAGACTGGGGCGGCATATAAAAGAACCGAAGTGACAACTCTGCAGAGCAGTATCCTTCTAGCGTATCCAGGTTCACCGATGTTAGGCAGTATACGTAAGAGAGCTCCCTGTATTTGCAGTGCTTTTCTTGCTGAATAATCAACGTGCTTTACTGCAGTTTGCTGTCCAGCATTACTCCAAGGTATTTAACAGCTTCTTTGGACCTGATTGTTTGGTTATCAACCTGAAAACTTGCGAATTCTACGGTTTTTCGACTGGTTGTAAGGACACAGCTTCTGTTTTATGGTCGGCTAGTTTTAGTTCGGCGGAAACTAGCCAATCTCTTATCTTATTCAATTGCTTCATTTGTAGCTGATTCGACTGTACAGATCCATTTTGCAACTGTCACGACGGCAGTGTCATCAGCGAAACCAATTATAGTTACTCTGTCGGGCAGCGTTAATCGTAAGACTCCGTAGAGGTCCTAAGACCGATCCCTGTGGTACTCCCGCAGTGACGTTGTAGTATTTTACTCCTTCATCGGTATTATACCCCAACTTTCTGTTTATGAAATAGTTCGTCACTATACGTAGCAAGTAATAAGTCGTATCCATCCTGGCGAGTGATCTTCTAATCAACCACCAGTTCGCAGAGTTAAATGCGTTTTTAACGTCCAGCGTTACCACTCTACAGTACTCCTTTGTGCCGTTGAGCCATATTCATCAACTACCGCTCTTATGACATCAACTGTAGATCGCAATTTTCTGAAGCCAAATTGGCGGTCTGAGAGAGCTCCTTTCTCTTCTGCTACTGCGAGTAATTTATTATAAATTATCTTTCCCATGGTATCCAATAGGGTAATACGAGTAAAACGATGGTTCTCCTGGGGGCTTTTTTCCTTTTGGTAGCTCTATTTTCCATTTTTCAGGAAAGGTTCCTTCTTCGAGACACTTTTGCATTGATTTTATGAAGAGGTTTGGTCTCTTTTTTTCGGCCGCTATTAGTGCCTTATTTGGGATGCCGTCGGGTCAGGGCGCCTTATGGTCGCCTATCTTGCCACATGCCTTAACCAACTCCTCCATAGTAATTAATGGGATATCCTTTACATTGACTTCCCAAGAATCACTTACATGTGTTTGTGAAAATGTATCGGTATGCGTCACACACATTAGGTGAAGTCTGATTGACGAAAATCAAAACATTATTGATTTTGCATGACCAGCGTCATGCTGATTGATGTGTGTAAGGGTTGAATTGTCGTAATTGCATCATTATGTGTTGTGTCACGGAAGAGAAAACATGTCTGTCCCTAGCGGAAAATTGAGGAACGATGAAGACCGAGCATTTGTATGGGAATTAATTGAAACTTATTGGTCATTAGCGACAGCGACCGAAACAAAAAATTGCAACAATACGAAGTTTTACTACAAAATATACAGAAAGTATCCTGATGCACGAAAAGCGAATGCCACTTTATGCAAAGTGTAATATATGCAATACAATCATCCGTTTCACTCATTGCACATTCGTGTGGTGTACGAAAAACAAAAACTAAAAATTTGACGTCAATCGATTGAACTGTGTAAGGGGTATCGTCAATCTACAGATACACCATGCTTGATGTCAATCGATTGACCGTGTAAGGGCCACTTTAATAATATACCACCTTGCTAATAATTATCAAATACCTTTGCAGACTCTTAATCGTGAAAAGAGGTCACCTCTTTGACAGGAAGTTTAAAGTAAATAGCCGTTAAAGTTATAAAAGCTCTAAGACTTAATTACGAATATGCACGAAAAGGAACAGTTTCACTAGTTTTCAATAAAGCATTTCTCCCAAAAAAAAATCCAACTACCCTACAAAATACATGAGGGGAAAACCCCAACAAAATATTCAGTCAGTCTGTAGCTACTGCATACGGATATATCCTTACAAAATTCTATTCAACGACGAATGTTATCTTCCGTGACGTGTGACTGTATGTTAAAGACTCTACTATTTTTGAATAAGAACTTTTCGCGCTCTAAAATCTATTTCATAAAACTTACTCCTACATGATTATCAAAAAAATAATAATAATTGAAATATTAAGCTGCAAGGATAATCACGCTTTCACCACACGGAATACGAGGAGAATGGCTAAAATATATTTATTTTTTTTCATTGCATGCATATTCAGTGAGACTGGCAATATATATATTTTTTTATTCATTGAACTTCCTTCGAACTTCCTTAAAACTTTCTTGAAAATTCATTTTCATTTTTCATTTTCTTTTATATTTAATTCCTTTAATGTACTTAATTAGCCGTCAAATTGTTGGAGGTCACCGGAAATTTTAATCCTTTTTGGGGTCGCATTCATAGTTAAAATATTTTGTATTAAATTTGCTGGGCCACCCATCGTCCTTCAGAGTTAAGGATTTCATATTCATCATTTTAATTTTGATGGAAGTGACATACTTAAGAAAAGAGAAAAAACGTTGGAAGGATCTTAAGTAAGTAATTAAAAGGATGAAAAGGGATATCTTGAAGAAATCGGCAGTGGGAACTACTGTATAAGTACATGAGAAGCACTTTTCATTGTAGTCTGTGTGCTATGGATTATAAAAGAGCGGGCAATAGGAAGCAATATGAAAGGATATCGATTGAATGATTGAATTCCTTTCATCGAAACGAAGTGAATATCGGTTATTTTTTTTGGAAGGTTTCTATTAACTACTAGAGCTGAATAGTGTTATTGATGTCTGTATGCTTTTTTTTTGTGAAAAGGAAGCAGTGAGTTGTAGATAGGTATTATGTTTGAGAACGAAAATAACAGCTCTTCAAATAGCAATAAGCCTAAAATCAATATTGAAGGTAAAATGTTCAATCTCGATTAGACAGGCGAGGTGGTTGCTTGTAATTTAATGACTTGGTCGTAATTACTAAAATGCTGGTTATAGCTCGTACTCGTAGTCAATCGAAAGGAGTGTTTTCTTGACATAATAAAGCAATTATTTATGAGTGAAACGACTCTTGAATTATGAACATTTACGTTCCTAAATAGCTGGTTGCATTTTTGTAGCGTACACGATTTTAATGAAACACATAACATAAAATCTATAGGAACCCATACAAAATTATACAAGTCAAAACATGTCGAATTAAAACAAATTGTGAGTTGATTTCTGATTGCAGTCCGATTCAGAGACCTGCTAAGGACTCTCCTGTTTCAGTTATTTGTGACTTGAAGTGGCTTCGCCAAACATAGATTTAGAAACCTTGAAAAGAGGTTAATGATAATGAACACAAACATACGGAACACAGTTTTGGAAACCTTGAGAAGAGGTTAGGGGTAATGAACACAAACATGTTGTGCAAAGAAAGACTAGAGTAATGACGGAAGAGTATCCTTTGCAGGAAAAAAAAGGTAAAGAGAGTGGTGGAATTTCGCTATACACTTGGGAAAATAGATTTAGAGGAATGTATTGGATGGAATATCAAAATTTAAGCCTGGACAAAATGACCTCAAAATATTAATTTTACTAGCATGTTTGGGGTGCTCTTCCAGACTCTTGCATTCACCTCTGTTATTTGTTCTCAATATTTTTTGTAGAAACTGAAAAATATAGCCCAAACAAAATATACGTAATTTTTTTATTTCATTTTTAATACATTTTTATTAATTGATTCCGTATTTCTTAGATAGAAAAACTCTTAAAACTAGCTTAACTAACTTATCTATCTTACTCTAACTTACAGGCAGCATGCGGGTACTTTAAGACAAACTTAATAATTATAAGGGGTTTTTCGAATTGGCAATACTTTTTCCAGCGACGGCCAATTTGACAGCTGTCAGCTGATATGTGCTCAGTTTGGTTTTGCCATTTGAATAGACAACGCTTGCAGTTGTGAAAATTTATTTCGAAAATCGTTGTTCAGTTAGGGAAACTTACCGTGCGCTACGTCCATTCGCCAAATTGGTCCATCCGAGTAAGTAATTCGAATAACCGTGGGTCGTTTTCGCACCGCGAATACTAATTAACAATTCGCATCCGCAGAGATGTCGTGCAATGTGCGGCGAAGAAGCTGCTGTTGCTGTGAAACTTACATAGTATTGAGGAGGACCCAAGTGAGTCGATTCGCCATCGTGAACAGCAATTGGAGCTGTGTTCATCCACTTTATGGAAGATTTTGCCGAAAGATCTGCGTCTACGAAATTACAAGCTCGCTTGATCATCGTGTGCATCGTACCTTCGATGAATAGGCCGAAAACGAGATTGCTCTTGATCCTCATTTGCGCCACAAAATTGCCGCATTTGGAGTGAAAAAAATCCACTAGTCATTATTGAGACGCCGTTATATCCACAAAAAGGCACTGTTTGGTGTGCTTTATGGGCTGGTGGAATCGTTAGTCCATATTTCTTCAAAAAGTGATGGCGGCCAGTATATTACAGTTAATGGAGAGCGCTATAGATCCATGATTACTGACTTTTTCGTTCCCCAATTGAATGGCATTAATGTGGCAGATCTGTGGTTTGAACAAGACGGCACAACATGCGCCACAATCAATTTATTGAAGGAAACATTCGATGCTTCTGTTTCAATACTCACAAACGCACTACTGACAACCCGCTGGGTTCTACCAATTGCGTCAACGTCATCGCCGTACGCGAGTAGTTTTATACAGACCTGATGTTCGCTTGAGAATTTTGTACAATCAATTCAAGTATGATGTTAAGGAAATCACATGACAGCGCTTCAACTTGTCATAGTCCTTCTTTGATTTGAAAAGTATCGGTGATGTGGTTACTAATCTTGATGCAGCAGTGTGCATTCTCTGTAGTCATACTGCATAGACGGATAAGTTTGGCGGGTATGCCAAACCTAAACGTGACTCCGTACAGCTCGTTTCTATAAACGCTATCATAAGCTACTTTAAAATCATGAAAAGGTGGTGAGAATCGATTTGGAGTTCATGCTCCGGCTCAGTTCAGAGCTAGTCGGTTTCTGAGCATCCGTATCAGTTCCGTTGGATGTTAAATTTTCTTACAGCAGTTCTTTGGTGTTGTGGCAATGATCCGAGTCAATGTTAGCAGCTCGAAAGATGTGGAGGAGTACCTTGCTTCAACTGCGACGTGATCCATTTGGTTGACTGTTAGTTGATCCGGAGAGTGCCAGTTCCCCTTATGAGTATTAAGGTGCGAAATGCTAGCTAAAGTCGATTAGCCGTCCCCGTAGGTGTTGTCGTGCTGGCTGTATTTTCGGACGGTGTTTCCAAAGATGCTATTCCTTCCATTTTTTTACGTTAAAATCGCCAAGCAAGATTTGAACGTTATAACGTGGATATTGGTCGTAAGTTATGTCGAATAGCTTATAAAAACAATCTTTGGTCACGTCGTCCTTATCTTCTGTGAGGGCATGAGCGCATGTTAGGCTGTTGTTTTTGAATTTTACCTTAATACGGATTGTCATCAGGCTTTCGCTTACATGCCCGAAACTCAGGACTTCTCGCCTAAGTCTTCTCCGATAAATCCACATGCAAATAAATGCTGCTTTTGATCCTTTTAGCAGTCACCGTAGTAGATGTCTCAGTTTTACATCCCCTTTTTGCAGAACCATCCAACCACACTTCTTGGATGACGGTTAAGTCCGCTTTAGAGCAGCATAGAGACTTTGCTAATCGCGCGGCCTTTTAAGGGCCCGAACTTTCTACGAGCAAATCTGAAGGTCGTTGTACTTATTTCGATTGCGAGGGCCGTCATCAGTAAAATCATCCTTATACGAGGTTTGTTGAAGTTTTTTCCATGGTAGGGCAGTTACCCCGACGCACAACTTTCAGATTCTTCATTAAAACCGATTCTAGTAACCCACTACGCTACGGATATGAGCGCTGCCGTTGGACCCTTAAGGATTTACCCACCACCATCTCTTTTCCAACACCCTTATGAAGTTGTAAAAATCTGAGCTCCGAATATGTCGAAGCAGCTCATACAAGGTAATCGCTAATCTGACTGCTGTTGGCACCGCGTGTTCCATCGAGAGAATCCTTCCGCTGCACGTCCTTTTTTTTACTTCAAGCGACGTCCATGCCTAAGCTTTTACAATTACTTTGCTTTATTCTAAGTTAATCACTCTGGCACATTTCCCATAAATTGCATTATCCTTCGAGATCACATATTTCAATTTTAAACGACCAACATTTCAGCACGCAACTAATTTAACACAAATCCTTGCTGCAAGTTCGAATTAATTGCAAAGTCAAACATACGTGTATGCATACGTATGCCTTTCGTGAGATTGTCCAAATGGTGTTGCTTGACTTAGCCAAACAAATGTTTTCATTAGCAATTTTGCATTAATTATACTATGCAAATATTGCCACTGTTGTTGCGTTCATATGGTGCGTGTTGAGTTTAAATTGTTCAGCTAAACGGGTAGTCCTACCTTTAATTATCCTCAACGTCATTTTATGTGCAACGGAAAATATCTTAAATACTAGTGTATTCCTACAAATTGTTATGCAAATTTCTTAATTACATTTTAAGGTCAATTGAGAAGAGATATTCTAGTATATTGCCCTGCTTAATCGAACTCCCTGTTAGTACCATAAAAAGGAACGAAACTCCTTAAAGTGTATGTACCTATACTTTCCAATTTTACTTATCAATATCCATCATCAGCAAACTTCACTCAAACTTCGTAAAGTGAAATGTCATTATGTCAGTGCCAATGGCACTACATTTCCATCGAAAACCAATTTACTATGGCACACCATCGAGCTCTAATGAGTGTTTTATCAACTTCTCTCTCTCTCTTTCCCACTCTATGCAACCTTAAACCTGAACATCCCCTTCCTGAGGAAGTGTTCATTAAGCCCAGGGCCTCATCGAGGGCCCTGTGCACATTACTACAATTTTAATTTTGTGTACACATGGGACATGCCTGTGAATATTTTGTGTATTTCATTGTGTCACCGTTTTGCCTATTGTGAGCGAATGTCACGCTATATTTATTCACTTGAAGCCTCGGATAGAGCAGGGATGAGTTCGAGAGTGGAGGTGGTATGTGCGAATGGAAAAGGTTTGCTGGCGCATTATATCGCATAGTGGTGTGTGCTTTTTACGTCTCGGCTAATTAACGGTTCATCCGCACTCGAAAGCATTTAAAAACTGCCACGAGGAATATAACACTTCGAATACGTGCCATATGCCCTCCGAGGTAAATAAAGAGATAGTTTAGCAGACTGGAAGGCATTTATGATGCGATATCATGCTCACTGCTCACATATGTGAGAGTATGAAAATCCTAGCGCGTGAAATTCTATACGAATAGTTTTCTGCGATTCCCCATTTTCGAGGGGAGTTTACCTGAAGCGATTGTATGATGGAATTTATTGCGTGTATTTGGATGTGCCTTATCAGGTTTAATAATCCACTGAAGATACATTGGATGCACCCGAGGGAAATGGGATCCTTTGGGACATTAAATTTATGGTAAATTTGCTGAGAGATTTTCAAAGTTTCTCTTATGTCAACTGACTCATCTAAAAAGTTATTCATTCCGAAGCTGAGATTTCACATCCCTCGCATATGGCGTTTGTCAAATGTGACAGGTAGCTAGTTCTTGCTTCACCATTTTACAATACGGTACGTTTAACCACCGCTCAACGCATTAAAATTGTTGCATTCAATTAACAATTCTGTAATGTCTGTGTGTCGCGATTTAAGGACAGATTATGGTCGTCATAATCGCCTAACTGAGGAAACAATTCGAAACACAATCACTAAATTCAAATAAATCCCAAGTGCTAATGATGTCGAACTGAAAACATAGCCCGGAACTGTCAATCAATTGGGCATTCCCTCTAGCTACACTTGGCGTATTTTGTGACTGGATTTGCATACTCATTCCTATAAGGTCCATCTTATATAACAGCTAAAGCCTGCTAACCAGAGAATGTGCAGAACATACGCGGATTTGGTGATGGAAAATCAACAAGTTGACGTTGAATTTTCGAACAAAATCTTCTTCAGCGATGAGGTCCATTTCTCGGTCGGTGGCTAAGTAAATAAAATTTTGGGTTTCATAGAATCCAAATGTGGTCGTTAAGAGGTCATTGCATCCACGACGGGTGACAGTTTGGTGTGCGCTGTGGACCGTCGGCATGATCGGGTACAATTTTTTTGAAAACGACGAAGGCGACACTGTTACTGCGAATTTTCTGCGCTATGGTCAAATGATAACGAACTTTTTTTGGCCTGAGATTGAAGATATTAGCTGTGTTTTTTGAAACCTAGCTGGCCAGTCGTTCATTTAAACGGTTCACAGGCAGTCAAAGGCAGTTGATTTGATGTATATGTAGACGTTGGTGCCACTGCGAAATCGTTCGGTTCCGTAGGGATGTGTTCGTAAAGCTATGTGCAAAGCGTGAAATGCTCCTGATTGGCCGAAAAATAAATTGGATGTAATATCGTATTAATTTAAGAAATGTTGTTGGAGTTAATTAAATCCTTTCGGAATAGATATTACAATACAGTTTTTCTAAAAATGTGTTGATCCTCATATTTTGCATGCTTAACATACAAAGTGATATAACTAAAATAAAACAATAAAAGAATTCTCAGCATTTCTTTAATTAATACGATATTAAATCCAATTTATTTTTCGGCCAATCAGGAGCAGTTCACGTTTTGCACATAGCTTTACGAACACATCCCTATGGAAGCGAACAATTGTGCGGACAAGTGGCACCAATAGCTATAAATAACAAAATTGCTTTCAACACCGCCTGGCCATGAGGTATCATAAAATTCCTAGCCAGTCGCATTTGACTGCGGAGAAAATCAAGAGTTGTAGGCAGTCGGTTGTTGTATTTGTTTTACGTGTCAAATTCGACTTTACGGACAACTATTGCCCAGCTAGCTTTCAAAAAACACAGCTATTGATGTAAAAGACATGTGGATTCAAAAGGACGAGGCTATGTACCACACAACACAGGCAAATTTGGCTCAATTGCGTGTAAAGTTCCCCGGCCGTTTGGAGCTATGCTAAAGGTCGTGTCTATGCAGACAATTCCCAAGCACTGGAGCACTTAAAAACCAATATCCGTAAAGTTATGGCCACAATACAGCCACTTGTTAACAATCGGTCATTAGTAAAGTATAGTTAGTTTTATGTTTTAAGTTTTTAGAAAATCCATATAACCATTAAGGCTGCAGTCGGTCATACATACACACAGACGCAAGGACCAACAGACAGACAGACGGTGAGAATCCGCCGTCGAATAATAAGCTCCGAGTACCCCGCACAGCCATCACCAGGTAACCAACTGTGAGCTTCGGCCCAGCTCCGTCGAAAATAGGGTAGTAAATAGGAGACAGTCGTGGAAAAGGGGATGGAACTTTGTATGTCGAGCTACCCCAGCTGATAATAGACTACATATACCCATGCGGGTCAGCCGCCGACAAAGTAAAACAGCTTATACGAGGAATGACGACAGGCTCTGATCCATCGATGCAGCGAAGGACAGAAAACGTGCATCGGCACCTGTGTACTCGTGGAATGAGGAGATCCCCGGACTGCGCGCAAGAGTGCCACCGGGGAAGACTCTTATATCACCGCTCCAGGGAATATAATATTATAATTTCACGAGATATTCATAATCGCCCCGAGGAAATCTAAAAATGTGATTAAAGTGAGCAAAAAGAGAAGCTTCGTTGAACTGTACTACAAAGCCACGAAAATCCTCCGAAAACCCCTCCAACGACCACAATGTTTTTTTGTAAAACGTGGTCGCAGTCCTCTTCCCGAAATAGCAGGGATTAGCGGTACAAATGGGGGAGAAAACAAGACGAGTACATAACCAATTCCCCTCGTCACTGCAGAAGATGTCCTGAGAGCCTACATAAAAATAGGAGACCAAAAAACACCTGGTGTTGATGACAACATTGCTTTGAAAATAGCAATTCTATGACGCCCGAACATTTCTCCAGACATCTACAGTAAGTGTCTTAAGGGAGGAGTATTCCCAGACCAGAGGAAAAGCAAAGACTGGTCCTTCTACCAAAAGAAATAAGCCCCGTAAAATCCCTCGTCGAATAGACCTCTATGTATGTATGTTGGATACTGTGGGAAAATTCTGGAGCGCATCATAAGAAATAGTTAAGAGACTGCGATCGACGATGCCAATATGACTTCCGAAAGGCACGCTCCGCGATCGACACCATCGATGAAGTCGGGCGAGAAACGCTATCGAAGGCAGATTAAAAAAAGAAGTACTGCTCATCAGCGCAGGAGGGTGGAGACTATAATAGTAAACGTCGGCGATTACGCAGTGTTCTCCAAGCTGCAGTTAAAGTACCTTGGCATTATTATCGAAATGCAGCATGGAGCTGACAAGAGCGCAAAGGCAACCGCTGCCCTGGCAAGGATCATGCCAAACGTCGGCGGACCAAAATATAGGAGAGGTTTTCCTGGCTTCGCGCCCATTAAGTGTCTTTGCCCGAGAGCACAACAGATTCCTAATTTCGTCCATCTCGGGTACTTTGCTTCAAGTCCGATAAGCTAAGCCTTCTAACAACCGACAGCTCTTCACAACAGTTAATATATTTGAGGAAAGGCATACGAGTATTATAGTTGAACTTGGTGGGACAGGGTTAGAAGCATACACCTCTAGAGATACACCTTTAGGCGGAGTCGAATCCCCACTGCTGTTGGTAATCGTTCTAAAGGAAGTATCATACTTCTACAACTCGGAAACAGCGTTGTCAAAGCAATTGCTTATGTTGTCGATCTAGTGCTGCTGGCTACATGCAAATTTCGTCCGACCCATAGTGAGCAATTAGAAGGGGCATAAGGAACCTTAAGAATCTAGACCGACAAGTGCAGCCTGGAGGTTAACCCAGACAAAAAACCGAGTCGGTACTATTTACTAACAAAAGGAAAATACCACAATTTTTATCACCTTCTGTTGGAGGCACCCCTCTCAGAATCTCTAACAGTTTTGCAAATTATGCAGGTTGATTATTAATGAAAGAATCAAAAAAGCCTATAGGCTTCCACTCGTGCAGTAGAATTTTTGGGAAAACCTGGGGACCTAATCCAAAATCATCCTATACGGTTATAGTAAGATCTATACTGACTTACGGCAGCTTTGTTTGGTGACAAGCAGCCAGCAAGACCACCAACCTAATAGCCATCATGAAAGTACAAAGACTAGCATGCATTGGAACCACAATGATAAAAGCACATGCAGTAGAACTCGAGGCCATTCTCAAACTGCTTCCACTAGATATCTTCATAAGAGTATAGGTGGCTATTAGTGCCCTAAGAATCAGTCAAACAGACAGCTGGAGACGAAATACAAAGGGTCACAATACGATCCTACAAAAATATCTAGGCAATGTATCTACTACTGATTACACCACACCATACCTAGACTTTATAAGGCCTTTCTCAAGCTCCTACCTAGGATGAATAGAAAAGCGGTATATTACCCAATACACAATCTACAGCGGTATACACCGATGAATCCAAAATGGAAACAGCTGTGGGTGCGGGTATGTACTCCGAGCCATTGGGTATATCAAAGCCAGTCCGACTTCCGAACAGTGTTTTTCAGACGGAGGTGCTAGCAGTGATAATAGCGACCTATGAATGAGACTGCGATGGGGACAATACCACAAAACGATATCACCTTTTTCATCGACAGCCGGGCAAAAAAATAAAAAAAAACCATTACTGCCACATCTCAAGGTTCTTGGAACACAGCACAAAGTAAAATTCTGCTTGTTTCTAGGAAACGAATGCATACCAGAGAATAAAAAAGCGGACTAACTGGTAAGAAGAGATTCGGCATTTAGCCCTGATCAATCTGCCCCTCGGTGAATATCCCGCCTTGCACACTAAAGCTCGAAGCAGAAAATAAAGCTTTAAAAGAGGCAAACAACAGGTGGACCTCTCTAGACACTTGTGTCACCGCTGGAAGCTATTGTTCGCTGGAAGGTAAAATGATCGAAAGACATTGTAGAACTAGTACGCGGGGGATGCTTCTGCAATAGTGAGGGACTTAAACCCAATCTAAAAAACTTCGCGGGGGGACTGACTTTCGTCATCCCGAATCGGATTGCATCTAGTCGTTCGACTTAACGGCAATTCATTTTTGAATTATCTGAAAAATAGAAAAGAAAAATCCGCCGTTTGTCGGATTTCAAGACTTTTTTGTTCGAAAATATTACCTAGTTTCTTGGCCTTAGCTAACTCTTACAGATTAAGAGGCTTTACCCATCTTAGTCTCTTGATTACATTGTCAGTATTTAATAGCTCTGTTATATCTATGTTAACGTGGTTGGGAAGCCTTCTTTTGTGCCTTTGAGCAATGGTCTTCAACCATTTCAATATTAAGATCTCTATGTAGATCAGCGTTGCGTATGTACCAAGGTTTTCCTAGTACCTTATTTTGGAAGACTTGAATTTTTTGTAAATTTGTTTAGCATGTGCATGCCCACAACTGGAGCCCATAGGTCCATACAGGTTTCAGAACCTGCTTGTATAGCAATAGCTTATTGTAGTTGGACAGGGATGAGTATCTCCCAATAAGCCAATACATTTTACTGTATCGCATGTTCAACTCATCTCTCTTTTTCTTTACATGCGCTTTCCAACGCAGTTTAGCTTCCAGGGTCATGCCTAGATATTTGGCTGTATTTGAGTATTCCACTACATAGTTGTTTATGTGTACTGGAATGTGTGGTACCTTTTTATAAGTAAAATTAATATGGACTGACTTTAGGTCATTTAATCTAATCTGCCATTTTTTAGTCCATTCTGAAATACTGTTTATTGCCATTTGAACCTTTTTTGTTGCCATTTCGATAGTTGTTCCTACAGCAAGTACAGCAGTGTCATCTGCAAAAGTTGCTATAGTGGTTTCTCCACTTTCAAGCCGATCGCTAGTGAATGAGAGGTAAAGCACAGGACCCAATACACTGCCTTGTGGTACACCCGCTTTAATTTCTCTTAATGTTGAGTACTCTTTTTCTTGTCTAATTCTGAAGAATCGATTTGATATATATGACTCCAGAATTTTGGAATACTGCTTTGGCAGTTGCAGTTTGTAATTTGAGGATCAATTCTTTGTGCCAGACTTTATCGCAAGCTTGTGCTATAACAAGAAATATTGTAGAGCAATAACTTTTCGATTTTGTCTGTGATTCTATGCCCGTGATCAATTGAAGAGTGTTTATTTCTAAATCCAAATTGGTGAAATGGGACTATCGATTTTTCATCAATTACTCGTATCTTTTACAGACGTTTTACCAGCATTTTTTCGAATAACTTGGACAATATTGGTAGTATTCATATTGGGCGATATGAGGTTACTTCGCTAGGTGGTTTGCCTGGTTTTAGTATCATTATTACCTCCGCGACCTTCCATATGCTTGGCACATATCTTAACTTGAATGCAGTTTTGTTTAATCTTTTTTTTTTGTTTTGAGAGTTGCAGCCCATCTAGCTTTTTGTATATGTATTGAGTGTAAATATTTGCACTGCTTCTTCTAGTTCATCTTCTGTTTGAATAGCTGATAATAGCTAGATTCTTTCTTCCAACTTCTGTCTGAAGTAGTTCCAATCAGTCAGTCTATTAACTAGTTTTGAACTATGTTCTTCTATTATTATTTTAACGCCAAGTGTAAGAAGTATTGACGATCCCCTCCCGCGATTAATCTATTGTAAAAATGTGCGGAAAAGACTTTTAAAATCATTTTTCTTTAATCTATAGCCATAAAAACAGTAGTGATGTTCCTATAAAAGAGTATATAACAATACTTCTTTTATAGGAACCTCATGGTAAAGGTACCTTTTCTCTTTCCCCCGACAGGTATCACAGTACTTTTGCTTTGATCGGTAGAGATTCCAGTCGTCTTCCAAATTAGTCTTTAAAAGTTTTCTGGGTTTTTGTTACACGTCAGCTCCAAACATTTGGTAAGGGTTCCACTTAGATTTTGAACAGCACCCCCACTTTTTGTCTCGTTTTTAAGTATCCCTTTTAGGTGCAAGTAATTCTTTGTCATAAAGCATGGCCATGGTGTAGTGAGTAGTGTGTTCGCTTTGTGACCCGAACTGTGCTGGTTCAAGCCCGGACGGGGTACAGCAATCACAGCCATCCGAGCATAAAAGAGAAACGAATAAAATCCAAGTTTCACCAACCACTACACCAAAAGGAGTTTTGCTTGGTAGTACAATGGACTTGGTGTGAGTCTGAGAGCACCGGGATTTGGAAAACTTTTTTTTTCTTTTTGGCATGCATTCTTACTTTCCTGGCTTCTCACTCATGAAAAGTCTTTGAACAAAGAACTCAACAGCTTCCTAACTTCCCCCATCTAGGGCATTTTACTTCAAGTTCGACAAATTAAGCTTTTTGACAACAGCGATTGCTTGGTCTCAAAAAGAAAGGTTTGATCCTCCTTATCATCTCTAATTAGGCATAAATCGAAGTCCATGCAGTAGATGTGACGAAACTAACGGAGTCTTGACTTTTTCAGAAGGTCCCTGTTGAACATTTCATTCACAAAGAACTCAAGATTGGAACTGAAACTTCCAGCCAACATATCCTTGCTTTTCCATTCAAAAGAAAATTGTCTCTAAGAACTTCATTTAAGCATATACTCGTAATTATACAAAAAATATAAAGGATTACAAAATTACACCTAAGACAGACTATTAAAGTCTATTCCCCATTCCTCAAGAATTCTTAAAGCCGACAATTTGCATAAAATATAGAATGCTTTCAGACATCTTCTACTAAACAGGAAAAACTTAAGTCCCTACAATGTCATTTCAGACAAAAAAAAAGCGAAACTACCCACCTCCGCCATTCACGACACCACCCATCGTCCTTGATTCGTATGCATTGTGTCTCCCATAATTCCCCTCATTTGCATATGTTGTCATTGAAACTTAATGTTATGCCTACCTGGGCTTTACGAAACCGTTTTCGGGTGGAGTGTCTTCCTTTTTTTTCCCCACTAACGGAAACAACCTTCCATTACAATCCTGCAATCATGATGCAGATAAGAGGTAAAATAAATAAATTCCACACAAAAATTCTGTGCTTCTAACAAATATTATAGAGGTTATGTATAGTGTAAGCCCACTATGCCTCCCCGCAAAAAAAAAAAAAACAAAACATCGACATTACATTGTCGAGCCTGCACCTGGAAGGAGACAACGAAAGTATATTTTGTTCTGCTCTGCAAGAAGGCAAAATGCCAAATGCTTGCATAATTAACGGTGGGAGTCCATTATGGCACTTACGTTCCACCCGGGAGATTCCAGGAATGGGAATTCACTGGAACTACCCACATCGAATGCACGAAACATTGTAGGTATAGCTAATTTCAATTTGAATTGTTCCGTCTTTCCTGTCGTAAATTTTGTGGCGAATTGTATTCCCTTCCATTGATGGCGATTGTATGTGGGTATGTAGCATGGCCAATGTAGCCGGAACAAGTGACTGAGCACAGGATACGATGATCCCCTTGAATTTAAGTGGAATGGTGATTTTACGAGAATTATTATCCAAAATGTCGTTGTTTTCTTACTGTCTCCTGTGAAGGGTAAGTATTGGATTGGTGACAAATTTTAGCTTCAATATTTGGATAAATATTGATGTTACTAGTTCGACTCTTGACTCTATTCGGCTGCCTATCTGTATGTTCGTGTATATGAACTGTCAGCTGAAATTGTTGGATCTTCTTTCTTTGAAATTGTTGGATCTTTTCTGTTATGTGTATGTACTGATGCAAGGTAGATGGGTGCCCTGTGACTTGTCACTGTCCACTTAGACCAACAGTCGGGTCCATTGTGCCCATATGAGTTGTTTTTACCCTGGGAAGGATATGAATCTCAGGAGGTTTTTCAGTTTTCCATGTTCAAGTCCTCCAGTTCCATGAAAAAATTACTGCAAAGAGCCCTCATTGTTCTATTGGCAAGGGCAGTACATTCACATAGCAGGTGACGAACAGACTCAATTTCTTCTTCGCCCCTACAGCTTCCCGTAATGATACCGCAGACGACTCGTGTGTTATTACGATTTAGCTTAATTAGAGAGAGAGTTCGTTTCTTGTCATAGTCGTCACGCATGTATCCAAGTGGAGCCAGCATCTGTTGGCTACACAAGAGCTAATGGGAGTTCTTACAAAGGGGGGAGCATGCGAAATATGCAAAGCTGATCCTTTCCTTGCAAGTTCATCTGCTCTTTCATTACCTGGAACATCCATATTCCCTGGCACCCAGCATAGGGCCATCATATTGGCACTCGATACCTCATTTAGGTGTCTTCTGCAGGTGTTTTCTAGTCTTGGTCTGGTTACCACGGAGTCCAAGGCCTTAACAGCTGCCTGACTGTCACTGTACATCGTAATTATCTTCGCGACCATATCGTCTACTAGGATAATTTTTGCAGCCTGAGTTATGACTGTGATCTCGGCTTGAAAAAAGCTGCAGTCGTTCTTAACTCTAAGGGAGTGGTTCATTCCTAGAGTTTCACAGAACACCCCAGCCCCTATACCGACGTCCATTTTGGAGCCGTCTGTGTAGAAGGCTAACTTCTCTTTGTTTGTGACTTGCTGTTTCCTCCAGTCGCTCCTGTCAGAAATTCTGATATTGAATCTATCGTCAAAAATAAGTGTCGGAGCTACATAGTTAGTTTATATCTGGTAGTAGTTTCCCATCAAGATAGGATGGAAGCATGACCGTACGGTGCTGATGACCGAAGTCCAGCTTCTTGTACTGATGCAAGGTTTAAACATATAGACTTTGTTGGTATTAGGCCACACACTGTAAATTTATCAAGAAGATCTTACTGTTATTGTACAACTTTGGTCCACTACCGCTCCGCTCCGCCCCGTTCATCAGTCGGTAGGGCTAAAAGTGGTAGCTGCAAGAGAGAGGATCGATGAAATACAGTAAACGACTTAAGTTGGAACTATGACTCTTCCAGCTGCCTTGACGCTGTGGAAAGACTTAAGAGTGAAAGATCCTAAGGGTATGAAAAGATTTTAGGAACTAAGGGCTGAAGCTCATGATGAAACATGAAAACATGGGTGGGGCTGAATGCGTCTTAAATATGACTTTAAATAAGTATGTCGGAACAAACAAAGGTTATTTCTACTCCAGGTGGTACGCGCGGCTGGGTCAAGGTTTCTGGAGGCTCTAACTAATATACTTCAACTCACGTCTACTTAGGCGTTGACACGGGAGTTGTGAGAGACTCCTGTTGCTCTCCTTCCGACATGCTCGGTAAACTGCGCTGGAAAGATGAAGAAAGTGGCGGGAAGGTTCAACCTCATATGCTTAATTTTCATTTTAACTAGGGAAACCGAAAAGTTTGAACGAGCTTCAGAAGAGGGATAATCCGATGGGATTCTGATCAAGAACCAGCGGAGGAGGAAAAGAAGGAACACGGCCCAAATAAATTGCAGTATCAGTTGAAGGCGCAAGTGCTGACAGTTGCCCTTCTTTGGTGGTGGTGGAGAGACCCAACGGTCCTCCTTCCCTGATGTGTCAAACATGAAACCGCAGGGAAAAGGCGTCCAGCGTCCCTGCCGACGGAAGTGTGTGCGCATCCGCTATGCGCCCTTCCACTGAAATATGTCTAACTGGCTTCATTGTCTGCGCACAAAATCTGAATGTAATTTGTATTGCAACCAGCTAAGATTAAGATACTAGTGACCGTTGCGGTAGTGTTGTAGTGACTTCAAGTGAATGCGAATTTCGGACGGATATTTTCTCAGATTGTATACAAATTCAAACCTCACAGCCATCCGCACAGGAGCCATGGGTGCGGAATTAGCGCATCTGTGGTTTTGAGGGTGTTCGTGGCATTACGATACTCTATGACGAGAGGTCCGAAAGACCTAGAACTTGTCTTATGGTGCCAATTTACTCTCAGGGACTAAGCTCAGACAACTTTGTTGCCAGGATTTGGTTGCTGTAGCTATGTATGTATAAACTACGAAACAAATGAAGAAAGGACAACTTTCATCGTTGTGTCAGCCTATTTCCCCTCCAATTCAGTAACTCATAGAGTATTGTTACACCCGGAAGATGACATTAATCATTTGTTTTTATGCCAAAGCTCAGAACACATTCTGGGACAGAAGCAAATGGAACACACGGGAAAACCGTCTCCTCGATTACTTACTATCGCCTGGCATACCAATCGAGAATGTTGGCTCCCAGTCGACTTTTCTTATGGCAAGAAGAGAGGGGTGATTGACTTGACCCTATCTAGCAAGCACTTTAAGTCGATTACTAATTGGAGGGATCTGCCGAAAGTGTCCTTGGGAGAAGAGGAGGAATTCGAGGAAATCAAACTGGATACGCTTTACTGGTGCTATACAAATTCAACAAAACTCCATTCAAGAACGAGCCAGAAAGTAGAGAATGCTGTTCAAAACCTGAATGGTGCCCTTATCAGATGTTTTGAACTGACGTGTCCAGTGGGAATATATCCCGCCATGCTACAGCAGACTATAAGCTAGTTACTGCCAACTACGAAGAGAATTTTCACTGCTGGCCTGGCAATGGCATACATACCAACACCTTGGCGAACAGCTTTTATACCTAAAATTGGTGAAGAATTTTAGACCAATCAGTCTGACTTCATTCTTAGTCGAACTGCATGAGTGCAAAATTTGTTTTGAGATTACATCTTCTGTCTGAGATCTCACTGACTATCGATGGGTATTTTCATTGACATTGACGGTGCCTTTGACAATGCTACTTTGATTGTGGATGTGGATTGTCCGTAGGGTGGTGTTCCTTCTCCACTGTTATGGTGCACGGTAGTCGACTCTCTGCTAAACACTGTCAACGGCTCTAATGTCTACGCTCAAGAATATGCAGATGATGTTGCCGTATTTCCTGTCGGATCATTCTTACAGATTGTCTGTATCAGGGCTCAGACGGCCAATAGGAATGGGATTTCGGATTATCCTCTCAAAACTGAGATTGTTCTCTTTACGCGAAGTAGGTTGTTAATCTGCTTAAAGGCGTCACTATCTGAATCTCAAATGAAGCTAAAGAGTATTGTTTGGTGGGAAAAGCTTACGCGAAAATATATCACTCGGTATTGTTGAACCTCCGTCCTCTTAACATTTATATCATGGGCAGTACAATAAAAGCAATCTTCTGTCTTAAACTAGGTGGCTTTTGGCACAAACTGCATTAGAGTTTCGATTACCTTGCGCGACACTTATCTTTCGACTATTGCCTTATGAATGACGCAATAACACGTGAATTCCAACTGCTTCCTAAATTTAAAGTAGAGGATAACAACATTAGGCTTCACTTCTCGTTAGGTAAACATGCATCTATATATCAAATGGAAACTTATACAGTCCTAATGGATACAAATAATATTTTACGGAGTACATAAAGGAACTCCGTCTCCTTGCTCGGTCGTGTAATCACTTCAAAAATAGTTCAAGAATGCAACAGCTATTTCAATTCGGTCGCAAAGTTGAACGCAGTAAGTCTTACTTCCTACACAAGGTTCCGGGTAGGATTTGTTAGGACGTGAACCTGCGTTGGGATTTTCTAAGTCGTCGGTCAGGGTTTCCATTGACGGTTGGGTTTCCTATGAACATGTGCATGGCATAACTCTCTGGGACGTAGATAGACTAAGCAAATGCTTTCGAACGTCTGAAAGAAATCGGCGGCATTCTTGTTGTCACAACGATATTGCGGCATACTTTCTCTGCGATTGTCCTTAGTTAGTTTGATGGACCGGTATCGAGTTTGAGTGCTCCAGTGGAGTTTTTCCCACCGCCACAAAAAAAAGGAAAAAAAAAGCACGATTTACAATCTTCACATATGAACAAGTAATTGCGACCAGATAGGACACTTAATCCTTGTTGGGGTAGGTTTGATGGATTTTATGGTTTTTGCAATAAAAGTCAGCAATGTGAGTTTAAATTGTTTATTATGTTTTATGGTCGCATGAAGCATTTATTTTTAAAAGGCACACAACTCAAATTAACAATGCATTCAAGGTGAATTTTATTTTATACCTGTTGAAGATCTTTGGACAAGGGATTTAACATATGGGCGGACATAGCAGGAAATTTTAATTTCATACACTCAAGTAGTAAGGCTTGAAGCTTCACAACATCAACAGAATACTGCGAGAAGATTCAACGGTTATTATCGTAAGAGACTGCCAAAGGCTTCGCCGACCGAATTTCTCTTAATCTCTGGACAAATCATTTGCCGCCAGCATCAGGTGTAGAAGATCAATGACAAAACTGTCCCCAAGCCATCAGAAATGCTGGCAACCGCAACGAAACCGCTGGTTTGATGACGACCTTTGACTAGCACACACTGCAAAGGAGGCGTACAAAGCAGCTCTGCAGAGAAGACGAGGGAGCATGAGAAGCGAGCGTTCGAGTCAATAGAGAGGTGTTACCGCAGAGGCGATGTTTGAAAGTTTTATCAAAAAGGAAAAAAAGTCTGTCAAGGCCATAAGGCCTCCTGGAAACCTCCTGGTAGAATCACAGTTGGTGTTGAGAATTTGGAAAAAACATTTCTGCAGACTGTTAATTGGTGTTGACGGGTCAGCAGTCCGCTGTCAGGCAGAACGAACCAGTCAACTCGGACGATGACAGCCAACACTTCTCATCCATACCCGGCCAACATGAGGTGGGGATAGAAATATCTACGAGTAAGCATAAATTAGACAGGCTGCTGGAGCTAATGGCCTACCAGCCGAGCTATTTGAGCAGTAGGAGATGATTTAGTGAGGACCATGAGCCAAGTCATTTGTTAAATCTGGTCGAATGAAGTATGCCAGATAAATGAAATCTCAGCATCATATACTCGAACTACAAAATAGGTGAAACACTGAACAGAGGCAATTTACGGAGGCATTAGTCTCCTAATTATCGCCTAAAAATGTTTGTCTTCTGTGCTGTGTAAACGCATAAAAGCTTTCGTCAACAATCTGATAGATCGTTATCAGTGAGGTTTTGGGTCAAGAGAGTCTCATCGACCAGATGCAGATCTAGGATAAAATCCAGGAATATCAGATCGATACCCACAATTTCAACCGACCAGATACGATAGCTTAAATGACCTAATACAGAGCCATATCTAGTTTAGGCTTCCCTGCTAAGCTCGTACGTCTATGTAAGATGAGCATGGAGAATGCACGCTGCTCCTTCAATGCTGGTAAAAGTCTGTCCCAACCATTTGATGTCAGAAACGGCCTAAGGCAAGATGATGCGCTTTCTTACTTGAAAGGGTTATACAAAAACCCGCCAGCTAACACCAGAGGTATAATGTTTCAAAAGTCTGTTCAGCTGTTTGCATACGCCGACGATATTGGCACTATTGAAAGAACGCAGCGGGCTGTCGGTGAGACGTATATAAATATTTAAACAGAAGAAGCAAAGATGGGTTTGGCATTGAACGAAGACAAAACGAAGTTTATGCTGTTAACAAGAATGGACACATTACTTTGTCGAATAGGACAAAACTCCACAATAAACAACCAACTTCGGGGTGGCTAAGGATCTGCGTTGCTAGTTGGCTGGTTCCCGCTCAAACTATCGTGTGCTTTTAATAGTTCATATTAAGTCCAAGATCGTCCAGTTGCGGATTTCCTTGTCCTGTGCCAAGTCCTAATTTTTTCCTTGTCAGTTCATCAGCAATCTCATTCTCTTCTACGTCACTATATTCGGGAACACAACACAGAATAACTAAGTGGATAATGCCTAGTTTATTCTGGGCTTTACGACATTTACATACTGTCGTAGATCTTGTGGTCTCACTGTCCAGTTTCTTGATAGCTGCCTGACTGTCTATAAAGATTGTAACCCAAGATGAATTTATTTTCGAAAAGTGCTGCATTCATTTGGGAGTTTGTATGAGTCCTTAATTTGTAGAGACTTCTCCTCCGGTTCCTATTTACATTTTAGACGCATCAGTGTAGAACTGGATGTCTTGTTCATTTGTTAATGTGTTGGACCTCCAATCCAAGTATTTTTTATTAAAATCTTTTAATGGAATGACATACTTGTAATCTGAGATTTTGTTATGGCCATAAATTTCGTATCTGTAGAGTATGGATTCTTGACCGTAGGAGTAATCTGCATTCCTTAAACCGGATTGCGTTCTTGTCTGCCAGGCCTTTTATATACTCGTACAAGGCAAGAAGATTAAGCATTATTTCTAGCTCTGCTTGTAGTGTTGATCTCAATGCTCCTGTTATTCCGGTACATGCTAATCTTTGTACCTTAATGATGTTAGTGAGGTATACGAATGCTCTGTAGGTACTCCTAAGTATGGGTCTAATGATCGCCGTGGACATCCAGTGGATAATATGCGGTCGCATTCCCCAGAGTTAACAAACATTTTTTTTTTTGGACACGTAGATTGCATTTAGTGCATTTTTTATATGTTCCTCTGTGTTTCGCTTCCAAGTAAACTTTGAACCAAGATGCTCAGCTTCATTAGAGAGTTTCAGAGGCATTCCATTAGGTTTTGGGAGATTGAAGTGCTCTATTTTCGGTCTTCTCTGGGTTGACTTGTAGCCCATTTGATTCCGTCCAAGAGGAGAAATCCCTTATGTCGCTGATGGTTGACAGGGGTTTGACATTTACCAGGATTGCTGTGTATGCTATCTGCATATGCTACGCTCTTTATTCCTTTGTTCTTTATAACCGTCATAATTTTGTTAACAACAAGAAGCGACAGGAGAGGTAAAATGACTCCTCTCTGTTCTGTTTCCTCTATAGTACTCTCACCTATCTGCTGGTAAACATTGCTCTATGCCCAAAACATATGCGCGGAAAATCTGAAGCTGAAGCTCTGCACATGAAACAGACGTGCAGATATTTTTTGACGTGCATCGCATCGAATACTGTCACTTACGGGTACTGAATTGAAATTTCATTTGCTTTTGTGAAAATAATTTTCCTGTGAATTGATAAAAAATCAATATTACAAAATACAATAAAGTTCGGAAAGTGATATTGATTTTAAATGTTTATCAGAAGTTTTTAACTAAACAAACAATGAAACTTCAAAAGTAAGTGATACCAAATACCTCAGATTTTTTATTTTTTTTTCTGTTGTGCCAACACTGTCATTTGCAGCGAATTTATAAATAGAGATGTCTGGCAGAACAGCAGTGCATGCAGCATTTATATGTAGCTTCTCGAATTAAAACGTGTGTATTCTAATTTCACTGCATACAGAGTTCTGCACATGTGTTTTGGGCATTAATCCATTCCGCTATATTGATCTACCTTCCTTCTCCTCCAGAGCCGCTTCAATAGATTGTATTTTCAAGTTTTTAAAAGCTCCTTCTATGTCTAGGAGTGCAATTAGAGTGCATTCTTTTTAGTGAAGACTTTTCCCGATATTTGATATGACTTCGTGTAAAATTGTTTCCACGGATTTACCTTTTACGTACTCGCGTTTGGTGCTATATACATTCTGTTCATTGAGTCGGCCTCCCACATGTTTTAAAAAGAAAGGAGGAGAGGTCTAAAATCTTTTGCGGTTGAATGTCTAGGTGTTCCTGTCTTGGGAATGAATACCAATTTCACCTTTCTTTAGCTGACTGGTATGTATCTTAACTTTAAACAGCTTATGAATGTAACCTTAAGCATAGCTGGGATACTATCGTTTGGTCCTTTATATTTATAGGGTACAGGGTGATCGATTTGACTGTCCAAGCTTTCTTGTGCTCTGTGATAATATCACCTGTCATCGAATTCATTAGATCTAGCGACACAAGATGTTCTATACTCCGAGTGTTCTAGATCACTGCAACTTGGAAAGTGAGTTTCCATCAAGAGTTAACGCTTAATATATCTTGGGGTTACTGGATCCTTTGATAGAACTTTATGTAGCCTTGTAGCATAGCTCGTGTTCTCGATGGATTGGTAGAAAGTGGTTCTCTTTTGGCTGTTCTTAAGTATTTCGTTTATGGGTTTAGTTTTGATCTGTAAACAGTCCAGTCTTTTCCTGTTTTGCTTTATAGGGCCTTGTTGTGCAGTTTGTCCACCAAGTTGCTATCATGGGCTTACAATTGGTTTGTACATTGTGTCGGCTATAAACGGATTGGATTGACTGTTCGGAGTTATAACATCGCTTGAATGTGGTGTCCGTTTACCTTATTGTAGGTAAGTTGTCGTTGGGGATATCCGGGATCGGGATTGGGTCTTGCCTAAAAGATCAGGCTACTGTGAGTGTTCTTGTTTTTGTTTGTTATTGTCGTTTTCGTCATATTTGTTTTCATTGTGTTTGTTCATTTTGTGTTAGTTATCTGGTCCAACGAATAAGTCGGAAAGTAGGTACGTCCAAGCAGAGCCGAACTATATATTTGTGACTGGTTTAATCCCCTAGAATTTCATTGATGATTCAACTCTGCATCGACCACATAAATACCTTACGCATCACAATAGAGAAATGCGTCGAGTACATGTCTTCGCTACATCTACTCTTTATCAACTTCGAGAAGGCTTTCGACAGCTTGAATCGAAATGCTATCTGACCTTGCACAGGAGAGTAATCTCAGAAAAGCTAATAGCTATTACATATGAGGGTAGTAAGTGTCACGTCTTACACAATGATCCAAAATGTCCAAAGTGGAGTACGTCAGGGGTACATTCTGTCACCGCTGCTGTTTTTGGTGGTCATCAGTGATGTACTCCGTGCAGCACTGACGAAAGGTAACCATGGAATTCGACGGACTATAAAATCTTACCTTAAATACCTTGACTATGCTGGCGACGTTGGCCTACTTTCACATCGAATAATGGACCTTCATCTGATTGCCCAAAATCTTTGCTTAGGCAAACAAAGTGGGGCTTAAAATAATCACCGGCAAAACAAAAGCCCTCAGCACTTCTTCGCTCAACTCTACATTGCCGGACAGGAAGTCGAGAAATTAGACAACTTTCTACATTAGGAAGTGTGGTCTCGGCTAACTGCGATGGCACTGAGCTGGATGTGTGCAGCATAATCGGGGATGCAAAAGCTGCGTTTGGAATGCTATCCAAAGTCTGGAGAAGAAATGTTCTTAGCACAAGAACCTAGCTGCGACTGTTCCGCTCCAACGTAGAATCAGTACTGTGGGATTTTGAAGGTGAATACCACTAACACATGCCAGCTGCAGACCTTCGTAAATAGATGTCTAGGAATCATTTTGAGGATTTGTTCGCTCAATCGTGTCTCTAACGAAAAACTTTATCAAAGAACGTGCAAAGAACCTACAACACTCTACGCACCATACGGCGCGAAGACAGCTCCATTGCGAAATATGCCATGTAATCTAATCGGCTCACCCAGGCAGGCAGAACTGCGGGACGCCCTAGGCAAACGTGATGCAGAACAGTTGAGGAGCAATCAAGCTATTTGGGAATAAATTGGAAGCAGCTCAAACGCGTTGCTGAACTTAGAGCTGAAAAAGGATTTAAGTAAGTTCCATTCATGAGCACGTTTTTTTTTGCACTATGTAAATGCGCTCACAACACCACTAAAATTTGGTACCTCCATCCTATGGTCAAAAGGCATGAACTTTGTAATATGCTATGGAGAAGTAACTGCCCGAACACAATGGAGAAGCGCTGCAGCAGATGAAGTCGCTGTAGTACAAACTGTCAAATAAGTCGCTCACTGAAGTAGCAATGCACGTACACAATGGTGAAGCGCCCTAGCTCAAGCTGTCGAAACGGAAAGATAATCGCACTGTTTTTCGTGAAAATGTTTTTTGTGGTGGATTTATTTAATAATAATGACTGAGGAAGAAGAAATAGCATGCTATGAATTTCTCCGTAGACGGTTCTGCCATTTTCATTTTTTGTTTTTGTTTTTAACTGTCAAAAAGTAGTGCAGCTCCTTCGAAAGTTGAAGTTGACTCAAGTTGTGCTGCAGCTACTTTTCGTACTTCAGCTGCAGCTTCGCATTGTGTTCGTGCTATAGGGAATACGTGTATTTCAACTTTGACAGCACTTTGACAGCGCTGCGAAAACCACAGCAATGCCAACTGACATTACATAATCGCCTTCTTAAGACGCAATAAATAAAACTCTCATCATTCAAGTCCTGCCATATGGCGCAGACGCATGAACGTTAACAAATGCAGATGAAAGTATTCATGGTTGTTTCGAAAGGAAGATTCTCCGTGTGATTTACGGTCCAGTTTGTATTGACGGTGTGTGGAGGAGAAGATCCAACGACGACGAACTATACGTGCTTTACTGCAACATCGACCTGGCCATAAAGGTGCGTATCTGGCACCAAAGATGACTTGGTCATGTAGAATGTATAGACAAAAATGTGCTAGCCTAGTGGAACAATGCAGAAGGGGAAGACCCCACCTTAGATGAAGCGCACTGTTGGAAAGTTATCTCAGCCAACAGCTAGCGAAAAATCTAGTTGACTGAGGCCCTGGTCCACCCTGGACAGCAGCGCCATCCAAAGTGAAGTAAGTATTAGTAACTTCATTTTCCATTTCTCTATAATAACTCGAAGAGATTCATTAAATCAGCTCGCCTTCTACGTAAACCTCTGATGACTTTGAACACTTTTAGTGAGGAAGAAGATAATTATCAACACTCCAATGTTTTTGGAAAACTTTTCTTTTTCTTTTGGTAAATATTTATTTGAGACACAAATAAACCCAACTTGACAGTTCCTCCCGAAAACTTGCTTAACTCCAATTAACGTTCGTAAACTAAACAACAATAGAACGACTAGGCGAGTGCGTTTTTGGACAAACACAAATCTATTCGGCCCATCAATCTGTTCTAAATTTAGTGTGAGTCCACACACCGTCATTACGCGGATTGCATGTCCGAAGGAATTACATATTAATTATAGCTCGGGGCGTTGTGTAAAGAAAAGAACACAGCGTGCCACAGCAAGCCCTTAAAGGATAACTTAACCCGATTAGGAATCGAATACACAGTTGGCCGGGTCATAAACTATCAGACCCGCTGTGTGTATGTGTTATAAGTCATTTGGGGGTCAAAGCCAAAATACAAGCAATTTCCCAGCTTCAATAATTAATTTCCCTGGCACTTATAGTGTGACTGAGATAGAATTACTACCATGCTGTGTGCACTCTGGCAGGACCTTTTCGCCCCCCTCCCAAAAAAAAAACCTGATAAAGTTATATTGTTCGTTTTGAACTATCTGACTAGGCAATCGATTGCGTTCTGTATTCGTTGATTGGTTTTACTTGGCTGGGAGACAAATTTGATCGAAAATTGTTATTTGTCATAAGAAGCATGCGGAACGTCAGAATTTCGAAGCAGCAAGGACGTGGTCAGAGTGCTTGCCTTAAGTAATTGGGAATTGGCTTAATGGATTTAAGGGTTGTCCTATTTAAAAAAAAAGAATGAAATGCAGATTGACATACCAAATGAGGATGGTGGGGATGTTAATACTTCAAATGGTAATTACAAGACACCCGCGAGAAGTACTCGTATCCTATTTTGCTGGATGGGGTGGCGACTATTTAGAGTTGAACACATTTGATTGTCCATCAGAGTTTAAGTTAATGAGATTTCGATTTTAATTTCCCCATTACGTTGCTGACTGGCTAATGTACAATATAACCCGTCTGGGGGGATGATGTATTAGGGAGGTTTTCCATTTTTGGGCGACTATTTTGGACACGTGTGCTCATTTAACTGTCAGAAAGGAGGCGGGCTTGTTTGTGCGCCGTATATGGTTTTCGATGCATAGTGTCATTAAGTAGCTTGTTATTGTGCGGTTATTTTGTGGCGTTTCATATTCATCAATCCATTAACTATTTCAGTGGGTACTGCGTAGGAGTGGTGCCAGAAGTAGTGACGCACAGAGATAATGTGTTGGACGCGCACGATATGCGTTGTTGTTTTATACGTGCACCCAATGAAGTATTAAGAAACAATCAAGTCAAGAAAGAAGGATGTTAATTAGTTGAGTGATTTAGTAGAATCGAATGCTGAATGAGGGAAATTAATTAAATTTTCGAGCGAAATTTAAGATACAACTAGAATAATAATATTTTAAACTCCAACCTAACCACTGATTTTGTTTAAATGGCTGCAGTGTAATATAATTTCCACTTATTTCAATAAATTTCTCAAGTCGGTTGAGCCATCTTTCGAAGCACTCCTCAAAATTGTCCCTTTTGGGGCTTTTTACCTTCGTATAAAAATTTGTGATGAAGTTCCCACTTTTTCGGGTTTCCCAGCACATTTTTGAAAATTTATGGTAAATTTATGGTAAGTTTCTGTGTACCATTTAGCAGTTACCGTCTGTTCGTCGGTGTAATTGCCCTAACATGGAAAAAAAGCTGGTCACGAACCAACCACAAGGATGATTTTATCACTGCAATCCAAGATGGGCCGGGTAAAAAGCGGATGAAAAGCTGTGACACACACTACGGTGACTGCTACAGGAAGCAGAAGCAGCGTTTGCTTGGTTGAGGATTTGTAGTCAGAGGTAAACTTAGGCAAGAAGTCTTGAGCTTTAGGCATGTAAGAGAACTTCGGTTACGAGAGGAACTTACGATACCTACAAGCAGAAGAGAAGGGAAGATCACCAGCTTCTAAGAAAGAAGAAGAAAGAATATGAAAAACGCGAGATCGAATCCATCGAGAGGAGTTATAGCAGGAATCAATCGGAATATTTACCAGAAGTGAAAAAGAGCATGCCATGGTTACAAAGACCGAACAGAAGCCTGTAGGGATGAGGAAGGAAATCTAGTAGTAGAATCACAGTCAGATTTAGTATGGGGCATATATCAAGTTGATATAATTGACATAAACAATTTAGTTAATTGGGCAAAAAAAAACATGTCAAAACGGAAAAACATACTCGTAGCTGTTTGTCTTTGCACGAATTCGGCACAAATCGCATTGAAACCTCCTTAGGTAATTCCTCACAACAAAAAAGTTGATAGAAATCGTAAGTTAATGGAACGTTTTATAGATACAATAGTCCGTTTAGGCAAACTGGAACAAGTACTTCGGGGTCACAAAGAAAAGCCAGATCCTCAATCATGGCAATTATGTTGAAACAATTTTATACTTACCTAAGTATGACACATTAATAGACACCCATTTAGAACAGTGTTCAAGTGCATATAATCCAGTTTTTTCGGGTCTTTCAAATGACATACAAAACGATTTGATACATAGTATCGCTGCAGTGATTAAAGATGAAATTAAAGTAGAAATAAGTGAAACGCGATTTGTGTTCATTATGATCGATGAAACACCAGACGTGAGCCATAGGGAACAACTAAGTGCCGTATTGCGTTACTTATCGGAGGAAGGAATAGAGGAAAGGTTTCTTGTTTTTTTTTTTTTTTGACGTGAGTGAGAGTCGAAATGCAGATGAGCTCTCAAAACACATTTTTAATATACTTGATGTATACGGTTTGCAAGGAGAAGTTAGTTGGGCAATCTTACTATGGTGCCGCGGTTATGTCCGGGGAAGTGGGTGGTGTTAAAAAAAGTATACTGGCTAATTTTATTCCTTGCTACGCACATATTTTAAATTTGGTGTTATCCCGATCACTATGTGGAGGCACCAATGGCAATGGCGTGCACGCTGGTATCTACTCCCGCTTCCCAATATCATCGGACTTTACACTTTTTAAATATCAATTAAATTAGTTTGGACATAGTATTCATTTGTTAATAAAGAATTGGAATTAATATTATTGTTAACTGGTGAATTTTATTTGTTTGAACAACTAGAAAATATACCTGAGTTAAAAGTTTTTTTTGGCAATATACGGTTTTTAATAAATCAACTAAAGGTTCAAATATTTTAAAACAAATAGCAGACCGACGCATGCCGGGAGTATCAGAAACTCGCTGGCATTACCATTGACGAATAATTAACGTTTAACTGTAGATTAGATATTATTGAAACTTTTAATCAAATATTCGACAATCCAAAAGAATGGCACACTTTCAATGGCCAAAAGTTTATTGTTTAAATTAGAAGGGAAAGATTTTTGTTTTCTACTGAATACGGTTTCCGAGATTTTTGCTAAAACCGATGTATTGTTTAATTCAATACGAGGGTGGGTCAATAAGTCCCTGAAAAATGAAATAAGGAACGCTCTTTACGGTATAAAAACATTTAATTTTTTAACATAGTCTCCTTTTAGCTCTGTACATTTCATCCAACGTTTCTCCAATTGTTTTATGCCCTCCAAATAATACGACTTCTCGAACCCCTCAAAATAAGCGTTCGTTTCAGCGATGACCTCTTCATTCGACGCAAATCTCTTACCTCCGAGCCATTTCTTCATGTTTGGAAACAAGAAATAGTCGCAGGGGGCTTCAAATCGGCTTGGAATCGATCCAGCAGCTCAGCGTAAAATGCGCCGGTGATCGTTTTACTCTTTTCAATGTAATCGATGTGAACAACACGGCGCGCATCCCAAAAAACTGTCGCCATGTTCCTTGGTTTCTGGTGTGTTGTGGTGAATCCAGGTTTCATCCACGGTTACGAAACGGTGCAAAAACTCAGCCGAATTTTTCTGGAACATCGCCAAACACACCTTTGAAGTTGTCAAACGAATGCGTTTGTTGTCGATTGTGAGCAAACGCGGCACCCATCTTGCGGAAAGTTTTTTCATGTCCAAATATTTATGTAAAATTAAAATCACTGAGCCATGTGATACTTGTAAGCCTGTGGCCTCTTCAAGCTCGCGCACTTTCACTCGCCGATCGTCCATTATCAAACCATGGATTTTGTCGACCATTTCTGGTGTGGTGACCTTAATTGGGCGACCAGAACGTTTGGCGTCACTTGTGCTTGAACGACCGCACCGAAATTGAGTAAACCAGTGGTGAATGGTTCCAATCGATGGTGAAGAGGCCCCATAATATTTGTCAAGCTTTTGTTTGGTTTGCGTGAATCATCTATTTATTTCGTTTGAAATAAATAAAAAAGTCGATTAATTGTGAAAGCTTAGTCAACTCTACAGCGAAGGCATAACACTGGCAGTAGAGTGGTCATATGGCTTAAATGCAACTTGATCGTGATGATGACATCAGGTGGAGGGAAAAAAATACTGTGAATCATGAGCAACGACAAAAAGCAAAACAAACAAGCTCCCCAGTTATCTGGATGCCACCCTTGGAGTTTACTGAAACTTAATACCACCTAAGTTTCAAACCCACTACACCAATCTTCCTTTCTCTCTCTCTCAATTTCTGCAAACGCCCGTGCCCTGAAATAATTTAATGGTATTCATATCCCATTTGGCGCGCGCAAATTATAAAAAAAAAAAAAAAAAGTTTTTTCTCTCAAAAAATAGTGTTTAAAGAGCACTTGAAATTCATATATATATACAAAATGGCTGCCACTACAAAACTATTTGACGATCTGTCTGAAAATTTGGGTGCGTTCTTTTGAAAGATAATTCTTGACAACAAAAAAAAAATTAATTTAAGGTGATGACACAATTTGAGTTAATTTTCAGGGACTTATTGACCCACCATCGTATAAAATAAACAAACGGATGTTGAAGTTGCTAAGCGAGAAATCGAGTGTTTTGAGTCTTGGCTTTGTACTGAGTTTCTAAACAAATTTGATTCCATTTTAGAAAGCATAAACGATTGTGCTGAACCTCCACGAAAACGGCGATTACTCGATATTGATTTCAAGACTCACTATAAGCGCCTTTTTGTAGAAATAAAGGACAATATTATATCCCAACTTAAGACACGATATAAATCTTTTCTCAATAAATCAAAATACAGTCATTTTGCGCTATCACGCCCAGATGATAAAATATTTTCTCTGATTAATTTTTTCTCTGGAATTTTCGATTTTACAGCTTTAAAAACCGAACTAAAAGTTCTCTATACTACATCTTCACTTCAACAACTTGACGTTCTACCACTGTATAAACATTTGAGAAGTGAAATATTGGGTGAAACATTTCCCAAAATTTTAAAATTAAGTGCACTATTTTTAACACTACCGATAACTATTGCCTTCGTGGAGAGATCTTTTTCCACCTAAACCTAACTTTTATGAAAAAGTTCTTGCAGAATGCGTTAAAAAAGATCGAAGAATAGACTTAGAGTACAAATAAAAAAAAATCTGTTTAACAAAACTTTTCACAATTTTTTCCAACTTTTACTGTTTTTAATTTAAATTCCTACTTATCATTAATAAAGGGTCTTTCATTAAGCGCCTTCTATCTTTAAATGTAAATAAAATTAAGTGTGTGTCAGATATCATCAACATTTTTTATTCGTTTGGAAGGCGTATCGATACCATTATGTATGGAACATAACATCGTTCAAATATCCGCCGCAGCTTCTCTGGGTGGAGCGAATCCGAAATGTCCAACTTTTCATGACTCTAGCGGATAAATCAGGCTGAATTTGACCGATGGCATGGGTTATGTTGGGTTTGAGGGCCGCTGTGATTTGTGGCTTATTCGCATAGACCTCCGACTTCAGAAAACCCCACAAGAAAAAGTCTAACGGAGTCAAATCGCACGATCTCGGTGGCGAGTTCACATCAACTCCGCGTGAGATACCCAGCCCTCGAATCGCTCGTGCAGAATTTCCAATGTGGCGTAAGCTGAGTGGCACGTAGCGCCGTCCTGTTAAAACCACATGTTGTTGGTGTCCATGCGATCCAATTCAGGCCAAAAGAAGTTGGTAATCATCGACCCATAGCGCTCGCCGTTGACGGTGATGGCCTGGCCAACGTCGTTCTCAAAGAAATATGAACCGATGCCGCCGCCAGCCCAAAATCCGTACCAAACAGTAACTTTTTCGGGATGCATTGCACGCTTTTGGATCTCATGTGGATTGGTATCGTCCCAAATTCGACAATTTTGTTTGTTGACCCATTCATCCAGAAATGGGCCTCATTGCTGAAGATGATTTTTCGATGAAAATTAGGGTCAGTTTCCAACTGCTTCAGAGCCCATTCAGCGAACACACGTCGTTGTCTATGGTCGTTTACCTTCAGCTCCTGGGTCAATTGAATTTTGTACGGGTGCAGGCCCAAGTCACGAATCAAAATTTGCCAAGTTGTTGTCTGCGAAAGGCTGAGTTCTTGTGAGCGACGCGAAATCGACTGCCTCGGATTCTCCTGCACACTCTAACGGACAGCGGCGATGTTTTCGGCAGATCTTGTGTTTCGTCGACGTACGGGTGTTGGTTGATCGTTTACTGAACCAGTGGACTCAAATTTATCCACCACACTGCGAATAGTCCTTTCGGAAGGACGAAGGACGCGGAACGTTGCACCCAGAACACCCATTTTGATAAAACAATTTTATTATTTGCACGTGTTGTTGAACGCTATATTTTGGCAAAAGAGACTGAATAAATGACAGCCAATTTAACAGATGTAGCTTCAACAATATGGCCGTTATCAACTGTCAAAGTTCAGAAGTCCCTACTGGAAGACCCTGCATTTTCTATTTTTAACTTTGCAAAATAATTATTTTTACATTTTTTTTTTTATATATCTACCTATTTTGTAAATATTATACGTGGAGTTTTTTAATTTAGTTTTTTATTTGTGTATTTATTTATTTATTTAACAAAACGTCATTTGTGAAGTTCCTAATTTTTTTATTACTCACTATCAATTTTCTTAAGGTATTGCATTTACATCTGCCAAAAAAGGTTTCTTTCGAAGCCACTTTTATTATACTTTAGGTTCATTGAAAATTTAACCTTTAATGACTGTAAGATATGGTTGGATTAAAGTATGCCCGGCTAATGGAACCTCAGCATTGTTCGCCCGATCCTCAAGAAAGGAGATCCTCTGAACTGCATTAACTATAGAGGTATTAGTCTCCTCAACGTCGCCTCATATTATGCGAACGACTTAAACCTTAGAGTTCACCATAGATCACATTGCGACAGAACTTGAAAAAATCCCAGGAACTCCAAATCGATTCTCACCACCTTTTCATCGATTTTAAAGTCGCCTATGATAGCGTTTGTAGAGACGAGCTATACAACTCGCCTGTCTGTGCAGTATGACGATGGAAAATGCACGCTGTTCCATCAAGGTCGGGAGTAACATCACCGAGGCTTTCAAGTCAGAAAAGGACTACGATAAGGTGACGTGCAGTCATTAACATCATACTTAAGTAGATTGTACAAAATTCTCAAGCTAACATCAGGGGCACGATCTTTTAAACGTGGACATAATTGGTAAAACGTAGCGGTCTGTTAGTAGTGCTTGAAACAGAAGCAGCGAAAATGGAACAGTCCACATCGGCGACTTGGACAGAACGTTACAGTTAAGGACTTTGTCTACCTAGGCTCCACTGTAAATTCAAACAATGACACCAGCGCTGACATCTAGCGAAGAATCACCGCTGGCAACCGCTCTTTCTTTGGGCTAAGAAGGCAATTGAGTTGCAAAGCCTTTTCACGGACAACTGCTTTATCGTAGAAGCATGAGCGTTATCAAAGGCGGATGAACACACACTTTGTTGTTTTGAAAGAAAAAAGTTTCGAGTAATTGTTGCTCCCGCTTGTATCGAGGGGGAAGTGAGGACAAAATGCAACAAAGAACTATTCAACTAAGACCTAGTCAGAAGGGTACGAATTTATCGCATAAGATGGCTAGGATATGTAGAGCGAATGGACGTTAACGCTACGGCCCGAAAAGTCTTCGCATACATCCCGGAGTTATGATGCGGTAAGGAAGACCTCACCTAAGATGGCGAATACAAGTGGAAAAGGGTCCTCAACTAACATCGTGTGCAAAACGCAAAACTGGAAGCGGCTAGCATAAGTTCGAGCTGTGTGGAGACGCTTGTTGGGCTAGGTCCACCTTGGACTGTAGGACCATCTAAAGTGAAGGAAGTAAAGAAAGTAAGTCCGAACAGTTTCACCGGGATAACAACGATCATTTTCCCAGCCCCACTCACTATCTGATGTTGCAATGAATATGCCGAGGCAATGAATAAGAACGGGGGTAAACTCCGACGGTGGAATCCACCGAGCTCATGCATAAGTCAGGAAAATTTTTGACAAAGCAAAATTTTATTATGCATCCTACAACTCATAACGGAGAGACCGCGGTACATAAAGCGAAAACCCTGTGATTGGAGTTGCTCCAGACTCAAAATTCAACAGCAGTTCGCAAGTTCGTTATCCAATCTTCTTCTAAGTTTAAGGGCAAGGACATTTCTTTGTATAGGGGTTACCCGACTGCAACACGGGAGAGGAGAAGATATTAGAAGAATGGAGACTCAAGAGTTCAAATTTGAGTAGAATCAATTAAAATAGACGAATATTTGTATACTGTACTTTGATGCCAACAACAATCTGACGTGTGAAGGTGTTAGGCACGTGATGTTTCTGCAGAGGTTGATCAGCGATAAGCGTGAACCAGACAACTGAACCAGACAGAGCTTTTCAAACCGTTGTGAGCCGTGTTCAAAAACACAACTTTTAATTATAATGTCGTCAGCCACTTAAATAAAAGTATTAATAATTTAGTAACAAATAATAGTCCCTATAAAATAATTTTCATAACAGGTTTGCGCAAAAAACTACTTCTTCAATCAGTACGATATATATTCCCTATTTGAAACTTTCGTTGATCACAACAACTATACAAAGCACTGGATCCAAGCAATAAGAACATATTATCATGGCAAAGCTAGAAATGTCTGAGCATATCTCTTCATTGCCGTTTCATTAACTAACTGGACAGAACTTTAGTAAAAATAACCCCGAACAACAAAATTTTTTACATTATACCTGTCTACATAAATTACTGTAAATGGTTGGACACGTTTTCGTGCGTGTTCGACATTTTGTTGGAATTTGGAGGAGAAAATACGAGTATGTATGCTGATCGGAGACTGCAATGCCAGAGTAGGAACTATGCAACTGCTGCAGTTAGCACCGGAATTTATGGCTGAGTTAGTGACTGTTACCAGGCATGCAGCAAACATTTAAATTGATTGCAATGGGAGAAAATTTATAGAGATGTGTGAATCCATCGGCCTGACAATGATGAATGGGCGAACCAAAAGTGATGAAGAGGGCCATTTAACTTTTATTCGAGGAACTTCCTGTTCAACAATTGATTCGAATTTGGTACGTGGAGAGTGGTTAGAATGACATTATCATTTACTTTTAATTGTTGTAGCCTTTTATTTATTTATTTATTTATTTATTTATTCCATACTTCTCATGAATGGTACATGAGATCACTGACTTGCAAGGCCACTAGGCTTATCTGCAGGATGTTATATACAAATTGTTTCTATATTTATTTATTATTATTTTATCAATATACTCTCAATATGGCATACCAGGTGTCGGCTATTACTGCATCAATATTGTTCAAAATCCATATCTAAACAATACTAGATATATACAAGGTCGTGGCAGACCAAGTTTTGGAACACCGAAAATATATTTTTTTTGCTTTTTAACCCTTTCGTGCCTCGAATAGAGCGTGCACTACATGAACTTTAATCCAGTTTCTCTTAGGAATCTAAGAATGAGAAGTGGGTCTGTGGTTGGCATATCCTAATCTGGTAGTTGGTACTTGCCCAAGCATTTCAATCTTTTGTGGGTCAGTGCCCCACAAGACTCCAGAAAATGTTCTGGAGTCTCACTGGACTCATTGCAGAATCTGCAAAGGCCTTCGTTAGTTATACCTAGTTTCCTTAAATTCTCCCCGAGTTTACAGTGCCCCGTTAGAAAGCCTGTTAGGATACGTAGGTTATTCTTGTTATGGCAGATGCGAATCTGTCTTGTTATGGCAGATTCGAATCTCTTCCAGTTGTAGTGTCCAAGAAGTTTCTTAGCTTGCCTCAGATCTGGAGTATTGACCAAGGTTCTCGCCCTATTTTCTTTCTCAATCTTCCTGAATTCTTCGCGTACGGTGTGATTTCCTATTCAGCAGAATAGTTCAAGTCCAATAAAGGATTCTGCTGCTCCTTGTCTTGCCAATGAGTCTGCTTCTTTGTTGCCCTCTATTCTAGCATGGCCAGTAATTCAGTAGAGGGTTACTCTGTTACTGCTATCTAATTCATTAAGTTTGAGTAGGCATCCCCACACAAGTTTTGATTTAAGTCATGGGAGTCAAGTCAAGCTACATCACTTCCAGAAGTAATGGTTTATGGAAATATTGAATGTAGCAACGTACAATCTTACTGCGAATTGCTTGCTCGATTTTTTGAATCGGTTTATGTAAAAACTATCTCGATCCAAATCCTTTCGGTAGTCAGCGCCAATCCTAAAGTGGATATACGGTCTATTAATATGGACTTGTAGAATCATCTGCAAATGCAGAGTGGATGAAATTTCTGCCATTTTTCTGAAAAAAGAGTAAGAATATTACTAGTTACCTTTTCTTCATTTCTTAAACTTGGAATTGAATGGGAAGTTTAATTTTTGGTTCCAATTTTCAAAGCAGACTACAAAAATGATGTCAAGAACTACAGGGGACTTTTTGAAAGTATTGTCCAAACAAAACTTGAATTTGATGTCAAATAGCATATTTCCGTGTTCCAACACGGATTTGTTTCAGAGAGATCTGCAGCTTCCACAATCTCGTCTATTTTACGTCGTCTCTTCTAAACTCTTTTAAAATAGATCACCAGGTTGCCACAGTCGACTCTGACTCTGGCAATGCTTTTGATTTTGTGAATGACAGCGTATTAATACATAAATTAATTTGCTTCCACTTTTACTCATCTCTGTTGACATGGATTACATCCTTCTTGAAGAATAGAGCGCAAATGGTTAAGCTTGATTCCGTTCATTCAAAACCATTCGACTGTTGTTGAGGCGTACCTCAAGGTAGTCATCTGGGGCTCTTACTCTTTATTATTTTTATAAATAATATAACATCTGTTATATAAGCTACAGTGAATGCTTGCTGTACGTTGCTGATTTAAAATTGTTTTTTGTTATCACTTAAAAAGCAAACTTTTACTGGCTTTAATTCCAGCTCCCGGGAGGCCTTTAAGGCAAAGAGAGTTTCTTCATCATACTATGCTTCGTACTAAGTATGGTTTGAATGCGCCTATGTGTCTTGCTATCGCAAATTTCAGCTCAGTTTGGTTTACAGTAGACTTGAGTTTATCCAGAATTGTTTTAAAAAATCATTATTTGATTAACGATTTAAATTAGTGAACTTAGTTATGCCTAAAGCAAATTATTTTGTTCTTGTATTTTACAGATGCTGGAAGTAATTAGTTCTGACAATGATGGATTATGCATCTCCAAAAGTAAAAACAGCTTTCAGTATTATTATTCATTTCGATGTTGGAACTTCACATCCCTGCTATATGACATCTGTCAAATCCATCTGTCATCCGAAGTGACATGTAGTTAGTTATTGCGTTGTCATTTTACAATATGGACGGTGTTCACACTGGACTGACGGACTAGGCTTTTTTTTGACGTTTCGTGTTCAATCAAATTGGTTCGTTTTCTTTTCTTTTTTTTGCTTACTTCGCAAATTTGAAGAAGTTTAATTAAACAATGAGTGATAGCAGTGACAGTCAAAATACGGAATTATTTTTTTTATTTTCACAATTTCTTTCTAAACATTTTTGTCGAGTGACAATCAATTGACACTTTCAAACGTCAGAAAAAATCCAAAAATTTAAAAAAAAATTAAAAACCGGATCAACGTAAAATGTCACCTCTCCACTTCTCCTTTTGCCGGTAAATGTCACAAAAAAAAAAACCAAGTCCGTCAGTCCTGTGTGAACAACCTCACGGACTGCTCAATGCATTCAAATCTTACTACAAAAAAATAACAGTTCTGTAATATGTACGTATATGTCTGTAAGCTGACGCCGATTTTTCTAATAAAATCTTCTTCACCGATGAGGCCCATTTCTCACTAGGTGGCTACAAACAAAATTGCAGAATTTGGGGTTCTTAGAATCCAAATGTGTTTGTTGGGAAGCCATTGCATCCACGGATGAGTTTGGTATGCTCTGTGGTCCGACCGGCGGCGTGATCGGTCCGTAAACGACGAAGGCGCCACTATTGCGGTGAATTCCTTGTGCTATGGTCATGTGAAGACTTGTGCTATGGAGCCATTGATGTGATGTGACATTGATGTGAGCGACATGTGGTTCCAACAGGACAGGTCTACGTCTCACACAACACTAGCAAATTTTGCTCTATTGCAGGAAAAGTTCCTCGATCGTTTAATTTCGAGTTTTGGCGATATCCATTGGCCACCAAGATCATTTGATCTGATCCCATTGGATTTTCCTTTGTGGAGCTATTCTAAAGATCGTGTTTATGCAGACATTCTCCAAACTTTTGAGAACTTAGAAACCAACATCCGTGAAGTTATGGCCGCAAAACAGCCCGTAATGTACCGAAAAGTCATCGAAAATTACCTCAATTTTGAGAAATGCCCTTCGTGATGAATATTTCTAATAAAACCCAGTATCTTGTTTGCGTCTGTTGGCCAATAAGTAGGCTTTTTTTCCATTTCTAAAACTACATTTCAGTGTTTGTCCTGCTGCAAGTAATTGTCTACTTTGGTGTCTTTGGAGTAGGTTTATATATTGCTCGCTTATTAACTTATGATTTGGTGGGCACTACGAGGGCTGTTCGACGAGTCAGTGACTTTGATGCAAGATGGCGCTCGGATCG
The DNA here is from genome assembly GCA_963082735.1 of Pocota personata. Classification (NCBI taxonomy): domain Eukaryota; kingdom Metazoa; phylum Arthropoda; class Insecta; order Diptera; family Syrphidae; genus Pocota; species Pocota personata. Next base: position 25,927,798 of record OY720429.1, on the reverse strand, counting down.
CATAGAGGATTTTTTTCTGACATCTTTGTCGCTTTCTCGTCATAGACAATAGTGAGTTTGGTGTTTTAATAAAGCACTACTTTTTGCGCGGTAAAATCATTAAAAAGACTAAAGGCAGACTTAAAAAATATTATGGAGACTCTGCTTCCTCGCATGGAATGATACACAAGTGGTTCACGAGCACAAAAGACGCTGAGCGCCCAGGACGTCCAAATGACATCACAACGGAAGAAATGTTCAACAAAATCCACTATACTATGTTGGACGATAGCCGGTGCAAGGTTCGTGAGATAGCTGAGATTGTAGCAATTTCAAATGATACCGTCTTTCGAATCTTGCATGACCATTTGGGCATGAAAAAATGATCGCGTTTGCTGACGGTGGACTAAAAACGGATTCGGATGAAGATTTCAAAATAGAATTTGGAACTCTTCAAGCGCAATTCAAGTGAAATTTTACAGCGTTTCGTAACAGTTTTTAAATCCTGGATTTACCGCTACACGCCAGAAATGAAGGAACAATCAAAACAGTGGACTTCTGCGAACGTGCTCTAAAAAAGGCAAAAACAATTCCGTCCCCCGGAAAGTCAGGGCAACGGTTTCCACGGCGTAATCTATGCCAATTTATTAGATAAATTTAATGCAGAATTGATGGAATTGATCGTCCCCATTTGAAGAAGTATACTAGTATAGCAATGAAATGAACTGTTTCCGGTCCCCCTCCACTTATGGGCGCCATCTTAGCAGAGGTTTTCTCTCCCCCTTTTGGACCAGATAATCTGCTAAGAATAATCCCCTCAAAAATAGGGAAATTAAACGCACTTTTCAAAAAATTCCATTTTCATAAAACGTTTATTTATCAGTTTTTGTTTTTTTTTTTTTTTCTGTTTTCATATTATTTTCTCGATTAATAATAATCAATTCAATTAAATATTATTTTTCATTAAACTCGTTTTTACTTTTTCTTTTGTTTCTTGTTCGTTACATTCTAAAGTATCATGACTTCATTTGAACCGTAATGTGTATTCATTATATTTAATTTATATTTTCATTTTTCATTACCATTACAGTTAAGTTTTGTTTTATAAACCGTTACACTAGTTTATCCGTTTAAATATTAACTATTATTAATTAACCAACACCATCGCTGTGTTTTATACATTTTCAAATGTACTTTCTATAGTTGTAATATTTTTTATTTTATATTTTTTTTTTTTATTTTGATATTATTTTCTTTTCTTTTATACAAAAATGTAAATTTATCCTTTTGGTTTTATAGATATATAATTTTTTTTGCAAAAAAAAAAAAAATGTATATATACGACTTTATCTAACCTTAAATTAATTTTTTTTTTTTTTTCTTATTTTGTCTTATAAATATATTTTTGCTTCAAACTTTAACATTTTATTTTAATTTTTATTTTTGTTTTTCTTTAATTAAAATTAACAATTCATTAGCTTACATTCTTATATCGAAATGTGTATGTATTAAATGTATTTCAGCTTCTTACAGTACAAATAATTTATTATTAACAACTATTTTAATTTTTTTTTCATTATTTTAAGCTTCTCTATCACTACGACTTTTATATTATTATTTGCGGGTTTTGTTATTTTTGTTTGCTTTTCTTCATTCATAATAATATTTTTTACTTATGGATATCAATTGTTTTTTTTTTTGTTAATACTTTGTGAATGCGTGTTAAGCATTTAATGTTAAATGGACGTAATTGATGGATTAAAAAAAAATTGTTTTGTGATTGGCCTTTTGTTAAAAATAAACAAATAAATATTTAAAATATTGGATAATGGGCTATTTAGCATAGAATCTACAAAATCTACATATTCTACAAAATCTACAAAAGGAAATATATATTTTATATAAATTTTTATTTTTTTTAAAAAAACTAAGGCATTCTATGTATTTTTTTTTTTTTTCTCATAAAGCTCTTCAAGCCCATTTTCCGTTGTTGGGTAAACTAATTTAAGAAATAAAATTACGTAAATATTTTGGATTTTAATGTTTGTGATATGTAATGCAAAGTGATGCCAAACTACAGAAAAAATAAATAAATATTTACGACGATAACAGTAGGAATTTAAAATTTGAACTCACATTAGCTGAACTCACAATCAAGTTAACTATTGAGAATCGTAGACAAGGACGAAGAAATGTGAAGGGAAGTTCCGCTCTTAAAAATAGCCTGTGTAGAACTTCTTAGGTTTAGCACTAGTGGTGTAAAAAAGTATTCATTCGGTATTCGGTTAATTGTTTTCTAAGTATTGTCTTTGTATTCACCCTGGTTTCAGGAGTTCTTCACCAGCATGCCACCGCACTATTTGAATCATCAATACTCGTTTCCGCTTTTTTCCTTTTTTTTTTGTACGTATGCGACTATTTTCCCCTATAGTCAGTTTACATATTTAAACTACATTAATCTTCCTCTAAGCTTTTCTATTATTTTTTCCTATGGGATGAATTGAAGGTTTTGCATATACCCATCCTCATGACTATTGTTCATCGCATACATGCAATGCTCCAAAAGGAGGACAATCCCAAGAGTGATGATCATTTCTTATTCAGATATGTACTTGTAAGTTACCGCACACATATGCGAATAAGCGTCAATTGGGAAAAAAACATTTCTGAGCTACCCTATTACTTTAAGTAAGAGCGCACGACTGATGAAATTGTGTGACGTCATCATTACATGAGAACTAAATAATTGATGGGTGATATTCATGAATATGAAGGACTCGTTACTTTTAGCCGAATACTTCCGAAAATGTAACGAATGAGTACTCGTACGAGTAATCAAAAGTATTCACATTTTACACCACTAATTGGCACACAATGCTTTTAGCGAGTTATTTCTTTCAAAGTCATTATTTTGTACCCTAACATTCATTCAGTGAATAACAACAACAACTGATTGGCTCAACGTGAGTTCAACTTAAGATAAAGCGATGAAAACAAGTTCTATAAAAAATGGTCAACATATTTGGTGGATGTGTTGATTAGGTGTAGAAATTTTCTTTTTAAATTTTCTTATAGATATTTGAGTTTTAATAAATTTCAATTTTTCTATTATAAATATTTCTAAGGTATTCTGGTAAATCTAATTTTTGTGCGTTTTACCCAGGAGATTTGTTTTTCGTCCCGATTGAAACAGAATTCTTATTAAAAAAAAAAGAGATGACATTTTTAGCATGAATGTTATACTTGTCAGGAGTGACAAGTAGAGCTAGTGAGAAATAAATTATTGTGACGTCGAAATGTCGGTGAAAGTAGAAATGTTTCATTTCTTATGGCTTATATTGTAATTATATAACAATTGGAGAAGTTTCTTTTTACACAAAAGAATTTAAGAGAATACAATAAGAGGTGTTTGACCAAATTTTGCATATGAAAACCTTCAACATGAGGTATGGTCTGTTTTGTTTTTGTTTGCGTTGTAACGTCGCAATAAAGTATACCTGAATCGTTCCGTAGAAGCTTAGCTATACCATGACATTGTGACAAATGTAGTAATTGAAACCTTTTCCTTTATTTCTTCAGACCAGCCTAATCGATTTGAAAGAATTTTATTTTATAGTAATAATTAGCCCAGCTACGCCTTTTTGTTTACAGTTTGCATACTATTTCATGAATTTATAGATCAGGATGTTGTTCCAAAAGGGGAAAAATAAAAATTAGTTTCGTTAAATGCACATAAACATACACACACTCATCCACTGGTGCGCTATTGATTGCAATGACCCACTATTGCTTGTGATTTACTTTATTTGCTACTCATATTTGTGCTTACTACTCTGATTCTTGGAGATACATGTACTACCTCAAACTCTTCACTAATTAACGAAGTAAAAATTAAATTGTATTCAAATCGGTGTAGCCATTTTTAAATTAGATACGTAGATAGTAAAACGAAATGTGTTTTAAAGAATGTACTCATATAAGTTTTCAGAAACCGGACAAATTGATTCTGAATATAAATTTACTTCTGTTAGCTTCTTCTTTTCATGACAAATCGATTGATACTCGTATATGTTGCGGTACCGTTAACCTACTTAATTTCTATACCATACAATCACAAAATATGCGTTCCAATCCATTGTGGATCCATTTGTGGATGTAGTGTTACGTTCAAAAACGCACCAGAAAAACTCCAGTTCGATCCTTCCCTCCGTTTCATTACTTTTTTTCACCATTTCTGACATTTACCCTTCATTTTAAGTCCGCAGTCCTCTGGGGTAGTTATTTTGTGGAGAGATTTTTTTGTAGCAAGGTTCTTCTAACACAATCGTTGTACTCTATCGAGGGGATTACAAAACCTCAGGTACCTCAGATGCAGGAATCAGCAAGACGAAAAAGACCCACATTGCAGAGCCAATTAAATGATATCGAGCCCTGAACGGACGGGCCCAATCCCAAAATGATCATACCCCGAGTAATAACTCGACCCTATGATACAATTGTTTGCATCAACATTGATAATTTTGAAATCCCCGTCAAGAAACCAAACATTTTGTGAAGGATAGCTTCGAAGTCCTTGGGTGTTTGCCCGAAGGTTTACTGGATACAAGTAAGTAAAATTCGCGGATCAGGTTTGCCCTTCTACTTTAGGAGTAATAATTCGCAGACCTTAGTTTAGTCAGCTTCTGGCCGGGGTGGTTATGTGAACCCAAGTAGTCACTAGAATACCATGTGAGGGGCCATAGCCAGGCTTACGGCGGCTAGAGTTAGGCTAACCACCCACTCTAGTACTACATAAGAGTATGATTCAAAACCAACAAACGAGACTCGAAATAATTAGATTAACACGACGACAACCGGATTTAAAAAGGAAAACGAGATTTGGAACTTGGAATATAAAAACTATTGTGGTTAAAGAACTAGAGCTGGTGTAGGAGATGAGATCTACTGGGACTGAGTGAAGTGAAGAAAGAGCAGTGATGCCCAACCGCTACGGAATGGAGTAGGAAAAGGCCAAAGAGCGAAAGAAGGAGTAGGCCACAAGCCCAGAACTTGAGAGAAAAGTTAGTGGTTGAGATTAGGTAGACTCTGGGATAATAGTGTTGCAACTGCATCTGGAATTAATGTATCATTTATACAAGTCTACGCGCCAACGGAGGATTGGGCGGTGGATAAGGAAGAGTTTTATGCAAAGCTACAGAGCACAAAGGACAAGAAAGCAGCGGCAGGAAGACTGGCAATTATCTCAAGGGTTTTAATGCTAGAACCGAGCAAGATAAAAGTAGAGCCCACGGAACCGTGGACAACCGTGGAGGGGAGACAATAAGCTCACCTAAAACAGTATAAAGATTACATACATTCGAAGGGATGCCAGAAGTATAATCGATTACATGCTACTTCCACACAGTGTAAGAAGAAGAGTAACAAATGTTAAAATGATTACGGGTGCTGAATTGGGAACAGACTGTTGACTAACCACGCTAAAGAAATAAGGACAAAGACCTTCGGACCCTTAACGGGCCACGTGGAGCTGGACAATGGAGGCCCTAGACACCGCCATTCTAGAATTGCGGTGGGATGGGCTAGGCAAAAATCGTACACAAAATTGGAACAGGAAACAGAAACAGTGCTTATTTGGAAGTGCTTATTTTAGTGAAAGCTAAAATTGGAAAGAAGGGCAGATTAATCACGTTGTGATTGATGCAAGGCATTTCTTCAGCAATTTGAATGTTTGCATCCTTCGAGTAGCCAACATTGACTCGGACTACTACCTAGTTGCTGACAAGGTACGTATGCGGTTCAAAAGTTTTACCAGAAGGCAAAAAAAGCATTCCAAGGCTGCAAAACACGAACGGACGACTGTATGGATAAAGAAGGAATTCTAGTAGTAGAGTCAGAGTCGGTGCTTTGATCTTTGACATAGATCACTTCTGCAGTCTGTTAAACTCCGATGACGATCAAAACTTCGCTGTCAGATAGAATGTTCTATTCAATCCGGACTATGACGATCAACAATTCCTCAACAAAGTGAGGCGAAGATTCTAGAGCTATCTATAATTTTGGAATCAATGTCAAACTTGTTCATCTGCTTAGGACGACGATGAAGAATGCACGCTGCTTCAATAAGATCGGTAACAATATCACCGAGGCTTTTGATGTCAGAAAATTATTACGACAACATAACATCATACTTAAAAGGATTGTACAAAATTTTCAAGCTAACAACAGCGGTACGATCTTTTAAAAGTCTCTACAATTAAACAGAAGCGGCAGAAATGGGTTCACCGGTTAACGAGGCAAACACTAACTATGCCTGTCATCGAAAAAAAGACATCGGCGATTTTTATGGAATGTCAGAATAGAAAGCTACAATTTCGAGGTAGTTAAGAACGCTGTCTACCTAGGCTCCACTGTAAATTTAATCATCATCCCATTCTTGCTATACGGGGCGGAAGCATGAACGTTATCAGAAGCGGATGAAAACACCTGTGGGTATTTTAAAAGAAAAATTCTTCGAATGTTTCTGGTCCCTTTTGTATCGACGGGGGATGGTGGAGGAGATAACTAATCGGAAGGATTCAAATTCATCTAAGATGGCTAGAATATATAGAATGAAAGTCTTGAAATCCATTCGCGGTAAAGGAGACCTCACTTAAGGTGGCGCTCACAAGTGAAAAGGAACCGCAACCAACTTCGTATGTAAAACTGTAAGTAGCTAGCACAAAATCGAGCTGGCTGGAAATGCTTGTTGGTTGAAAGTAAGTGATGAATGTATTAATCGGCGTTAGCGGATTTCAATGAAACAAAAATACACCAGGAGTGTTCTTAGAATCGAAATTGATTCGAACTGATTTCCATTAAAGTCAGGACTAAATTTGGCTACTAGGTAGTGCAACAGTGGGTATCTCTAATAGTTTCTCCATCTCAAGTCAATACAGGTTTATCTCGAGACATATGAGTATGGATTAAAGAACGAAAGTTAGATCTTATCCAGCCACCGTCATCGCTGTTTGACCTGTTATTACCTATTTTTTTGTTCACACGTATAGACGCTGTGAAATTCATACAAAAGGATATGGGTGTTAATCGAAAAGGTTTTATTTATAAATACACATCACAATGTGACTTCTAGTACTTAAGGATACCAAAGTAAATCTAAACAAAATATTTACCTTACTGACTCACCTTGTAAGTCTAAAAATACTGTTCGAGGACATCCATCAATCATATATTGAATATTTTGACAGTCCCTTACAAATAGCTTCTCAGTGACATACACAGCTCAACCAACACAATGGCTTCCCATCAGCTAGCGCAGCGTTAAATATTCCCAAGTAATCACTACAATCACATTCATTTGTAAATTAACTTCAGCCCCAGAGAATACGTAATTATATCACTCGACTCTATGTCTCTGACGCCTTTAAGGTTATACTTATACGAAATACGATTGCACCATAGGATCACATATTATCGGGCCAATAATCACCATTTGGCGTCACTGTTGCCAGAGACAGTGTATAAGTGTACTTTTCGTATCTTTTCCTTAGCCCCAGTCTTTTTATGAAGCTAATACGTAGCTAATCTGCAAAATGTACTATCCAAAGGATATCTATGTATACAGCACGGTATTATATCGACCAGTGGAAGAGGGGGAGATTGTCGATTGTGCTTTGCATATGAAAGAAGTCACACGCTCGAATGGATAATCCACAAAGTGAAAACGAAATTATTTCTACCTGATGTGCTGATGTGAATGTAATCATTTTGTATCCATTAGCAGACGGTTGCTGTTATCGTTGTTGTTGTTGTTGTTTTTCACCAGTGTCGGTCCGCAGCATCGTTATCGTAAAAGGCTGGCTGACAGTGGCACTGCCACCCGTTTAGAGGGTTTTAATGGCAAAATATCGACTCATCCTGTAGTTAAGGATGCGAAAAAGTTAAAAGGCCAATATATACGTAGAGTAGATGGGTGAATGTGATGAAGAGGTGGGTGGATGACAAGTCGATAATCAGGATTCGAAAATGGTAAATCTCTATGGTTAAGGGTTGTCAGTGTGTTGGGGTGTGAATGGGATGTAGAGTGGATTGAAGAACATAATCGATAAATTAGGTCAGTAGATCAAAGAGCGGAACTGCCGTCCCGTTGTGTGGTTACCATGGTTGCATGCACATCGTCGAATGGAAATGGAATTATTGGCAAGCTTTTCATTAGCAAGTTTCGCAGGAGGAAGTGTGGAAGGGAAGTGGCAATGGTAACAGATTACTTTCCGGCATTGTTATTAGCAGTTAAAGGAATTAAGTAGTAGTAGTGGCTATCTGTGGGTGAGAAGATGTTTCATTGTTTTTATAGCTTTCACAGATGAACAAGTTCAAGATGTAGTGAGGAAAAATATTTTTTTTTTTTTTGTTGACACAATGAGACACATGCGTAGGTATGTATGTAGTGCAAGATGTTAATGGATAAGTTATTTATCAGAAGTGAAAAGGTGAGGAAATATCTAGAAGCTTTTCTTTGTCAGACCACTATTTCTATGAATATAATTTAAAAAACTGCCTCCATACTCCACAGTCAATGTTTGGGATTAACACAGTACTATTATCTCTGTTAATCTAGTCAACTGCATCGAGCACCCAGTTGGATAAGCTCAACAATGTTCTAACCTCTGCCTTTAATTCAGTGTTCATGGTATTCCTTTCAGAAGGAAGAAAAGCAAACGCCCACCATGGTGAAGTGCATAACTCAATGGTCTTCGTAGGGATAATTTCAGCAGAGCCAAATCCACTGTAACGAAGCTCTCCACTTCAACTCGTCATTTCTCCCATCACCATCTGATTCCCAGTTTAGCTGCTATTACACATGACTGCATTTCACTGCCATTAACAGAAACAGGATGTCCACTAACACAAACCTGAGTCAAGCACTCTTACGATTTCTGTCTCATTTCTTTTCCTTTTACTCACCACCTAACCTCTGATACACAACCCCATACAGTTGTGACTTTACTTTTATTTTAATACTAGCGTGCGTTGTTGCGCCTAACAAAGAAATACATGTTTCTCACTCAAAATGCAGTTGTGGGCAACTGCTGATTTTGATCAAATTTCACAGAAACACTCTCGGGCCAATACCGAAGACTGGCTGAAAATTTAAGTTCAATCGGTTCGGTGGATTCGGAATCCATAGCATACATACAAACATAGGTAGATTGAGTTTATATATATATAGATTTGTTCCCTTTTCTGTCACATCACCCACGCATGATTCACACTCACTTTTTATAAGAAACACATATGAGGCCAACAAATAATTCGAGTCAAATTCAGCTTTACATCGCTTCAGTGTCACCATTATGTTCTGGCAACAGAACTCCGTTTTCCTACGACATCGTGCAAACGAGCGTTGTGGATACCTTTCGCGACATCTCGCAAGAGAGCGTTGCAGTTTCCCACGACATCGTGCAAACGAACGTTTTGGATACCTTTCGCGATATCTCGCAAGAGATCATCGTGCAAACGAACGTTGTGGATACCTTTCGCGACATCTCGCAAGAGAGCATTGCGGTTTCCCACAGCATCGTATGACCGAGCGTTGTGGTGTCCGTTTTGCAAACTTTGGTCAAGCGAGAGTTGCGTTGGCTAAGCTATTGCAGTATTGGTAAGTGAAAGTGAATAGTTGAATCTGTTTATGGACACTCACTTTAATGGCTGTACGTTCTATGCCTTGCGCCAAAGCTTTGCGTCCACTTAAAGGAGGTTGGGGACCAGATGGCTCTTCCATCATAATGAGACTGAATTTGTCTTGGATTCTGAAGGATTGTCTTGCACTAGGAAGTATACCAAATACCTGACCGGAGGTGGGAGTAGATATTATAAATGTGGTGTGCTATATCTCATACACTCTTTAAGGATCACAGACCGATTAGCTTAACCTTCTCTCTACTTAAGATCCTCAAGAAAGTTTCGGATATCTACGTCAAGGAATGGCGTTGAGGCAACTAGCCTAGCAACACTCATTACCAGATCGAATAGAGTGGACGTAACGGATATACAAATCATTGCAAGGAAGGGTACAAAACCAGGGAAGGAGTGGATGTCGGAATCTTTTCTTAGGAGCTGAACACTGACTTCTACTTTAACCTGAGGAATCACTACAGTGTATTTTTCTAGGTCCAATTCACCGCAATCCGTCAAGCTGGGGGTAAATATCGTCATGTATAATCAGGCTGCCATCAAAATGCAGCACCATAAGATCTAGGATCAGTAAAAGACTACCGCTCATCTCTTACCGAATACCAAGTCACTCTGATATTCCAGGAAATTGTGCAGCTGCCAAAGATCTTTCGGTACCTCACATGCTAACGCTTTAGATCAGGCATTACAGATGAAATTATTTTTGCTAGACTACTATGGTCAGTGCTAAGAATAATTTGTTAGCTTACACTATAACCGGGCACTGTACTGGTATATAGGCTTGCTCTGAAGGAGATGCGTTGAGAGGCGAAGGAGCCCTATGAACGTTCCTTTTTCTGGCCAATATTAGGAGAGCTACACTGAGGGGTTAAAACCTTTTCAACAATCTCAGTAATGCCATCTGTACGTAGTCCTCAGGGTAAGTTCATTGTGCAGAAGGTTGGATAACCTTTACGGATCACCATATTGCCACTCGATGGTTTTTATTTATGCGTGAAACCATTTGAACCTACAACAAGTCACACATAGCGTATGGCTTGGAAGAAGAATAAAGGTTCATACTTGTGAAAGATCTTAAAGTTGACACAGCAGATCATGTGGAATCAATTTTTATTCGTTATCGGCCCGAAAGGACACTGTAGAAATTGGTTGATCAGCATGTGCTCCGTAAGATTTTCAATTAAAGACTCAAGCCTAAGCTCAGACTCCAGCTCTATATTAATCTGAATTCAAATTGAAATGGCTAGGTGGTGGATAGTTTTGTAATAATATTTTGTTGGCGTTATCGGATTGAGTTTAGTTAAGGTAAAAACCGTAGCCTTTATTAAAGCAACATGTCAAGAATTTTGAAGAGCTACATTTTGGCCATCAAATAGTTGAAAATAAATAAGTGTGGCTACAATTTAATCGATTCAACGATAAACAGTTTTTTGACCAGCAAAATTAAATTGTTTACTTAGAAATGAAATACGTTTTCGATCAGCAAAAAAAATCAGCAGAATAAGTAAGTAATTAGCAAGAAAAATAAAAGATGAACTGGAAAATTTAACTCTCATCAAAAAGTTAATTAATTAATTTATTTATGAACAGAAAAAGTAGAAGATCTGCAAATATGTACTCGTATATATGCTAGATCATCTTAATATTTTACTTTCAGCAAAAATAAATTATTTGATCAGCTAAACATATTCTTTTTGACTTAGTAAAGAAAGAACAAATTATTCAAAAAAAAAGCTTCAGCTTGAATTTCAGAAAACAGCATAAACTGTTTCTTTATTTTCATTTTATACTGCTTGAAGTTTTTTCTTTCTGCTGATCAAATAATTTATTTTTGTTGAGAAAAGATTTTTTCTGCTCATTCTTTTCTTTTCTTTTTAATCTGCATTTAGATAACAACAAATTCATTCGAAATGCAATTTGGCAGTAGGAGAGTGACGATCGTTCAATTCGTACATTAGGGCTTTTAAATAGTTTCTATGCTTCCTCGATTTACGTGTCGTAAATGCTGCAACTGATGTGACGAATGATGTTACAGTCATGCTAAAACATGCTAAATACCTGCGAGACCAGAAAGTAAAGCAAAATATACTGATTGCTCTCATTCTCTTTCCCCATCTTTACTGAACACTTTTCAATATTCTTTGGCACCAATATTTTATTCGAACTCATTCAGTAGTTCAAGCTCTAATACATCTTAACAGTAACAAGTTTTCAGGCCCAGACGGGATTTCTCCCCTAGTCTTAGGAAAGCTCTTCTACTTATCGTACTCCAAAGGAATACGGAGATGGAAACTTGCGGAAAAGGGTGATAAAAATTACCCATCTAACTAGCTTTAACGTCAGTGCTATCCAAGGTCATGCAGAGCATTGTTAACTACGACGTCATGAATTGTCTTGAAAGAAACCATCTACTTAATGACTGCCAGTATGGTTTCCGACAACAGCGTACCACAGGGGACATAATGATCTACCTGTTCGAAAAGTGTGACCAGAGCATTCATGATCATTGTGACTGCAGAGTTGGTACCATAGTGCCCTTCTTAACAGTCTAGAAGCTCATGGTGTAGGTGACATTTTCGAAAAATGGATGGCGAGTTTCTTAAGTGGTGGGTCATTACAGGTTGTATTAGATGCACTTCTACACCATTTTTGACTAATGCCGATGTTCCCCAGGGCTGAGTACTCTCTCCGTCCCTTTTTCTTTTTGTTACTCTAAATCCAATTAATTTCTTCGCGGATGACAGCACTCTTGTCTTCGCCTCTTGGCTATTGACACCATGGCAAGGGTCCCATATGACATTGATGCAATCAAACGAGTTGTGTTCATTGCGTCAAAAACCCAGAGCTGTCTCCAGTTTATGAAGCGGGATACTAACGTGGTCAAACTCAGAATGAAAGAAGTTTGAGGAATCTAATGGTGTGTCACTGCCTGACATTTGTGTTAAGCTAGACGTACGATGGAACTAGCAAATTTCAATTGCTGTTTTTCAGTCCGGCTGACTTGCCAATAATCTATAAAGCTTATGTTGGTCCGAAACTTGAATATAACTTGCATGTTAGGGTGGAAACTTGCTTAAATTGAATTGATCGTCGTCAGATTATAGTGATCGGTCTCTATGCAACCAAATTAGCGCTCTGTACCACAAATGTTCGGATGAAATATAAAGAGTCTCACATTACGGACTTCTATTTTAAATTTCACTGTATTTTTTGACTTTTCAAACATAAAGCTGTCATTCCTTGGCAACTGTCAAGTAAAAACTATGCGGTTGAGTACACGTGAGCAAAGCATAGAAATTGTGAAAATCTACTACAAAAATGTAAAAGTAAACTTCAAACTTTTTTGGTCGCTATGAAGAACCATCTCGCCCAGCTATTGTGAACCTGATCAATAGATTTCAGTTAACCGGGCAGATTAGTGGTGTGAAAAGCCTTAAAGCCAGATCAATCGAAAATATTGCTAATGTAACTGAAAGTGTTGCTGAAAACCCAGGTTTGTCCATTAAGGTACGTTCGCAGCAATTAGGCATATTCCACACCAGCCTACATCGCATTTTCCATACCTGTTTTGAAATGCTTGCTTACAAAGTTTAGTTGACTCAAGAAATGAAGCCGGCGGACCATGGAGAATCATCATGAGCAACGAGGCCCATTTCCATCTGCAAGGGTTCGTTAATAACCAGAACTGTCACATCTGGGGCACCGAAAATCTGATTGTGATTGTCGATCAACCTCTCCATCTACAACGAGTGACAATTTGGTGTGGTTTTCGCGGCATCATCGGACCTTATTTCTTCGAAAATGAAGTCGGTGACACCGCATTGTACTCGTACTACCGAACAATGCTAACCGAATTGTTTTGCCCTGAAATTGAAGAACTAGAACTTGAGTGATGTTTATTTCCAGCAAGACGGGGCTACGGTCACACAACCGTATTATTGTACGACAAAATTTCCTGGACGCTTTGTTTCGCATTTCGGAGACTTCAATGGGCTTTGGATATACGTTAAGGAAAAGGTCTACGCCAATGATCCACAAACGATTCAAGCGCTCAAAGATAATAATATCAGAGCTGTTATTTGCGAAATCGAACAGCAATTGTGCGAAAAGTTATGCAAAATTTTCTTAAAAGGATGACTATTTGCGAGAGAAGACAAGGTGAATATTTATCAGATATCGTATTCTACATGTAGTGATAGAGTCTGCACATTCAAATTAAATGAAAAAAACCCAACTTTTTCGGAAAAAAAAAAAAATTTTTTTTACTAATTTAAAATGAAAGCTCTTAATGGAAGGCCCTTCATAATTGTGTCCCGCCCATTCTGCATGTATTTTAAGTCTTCTCGTCAGTATTTCCAGAAATATAGAATTTGGAAAGATTTTAAAAAAAAGTTCACTTTTTCGCTCCTCCCTATTCCTTTTCATTTTACTCCATCACTGGGTTTTAGGTTCAGACAACAAAATTCTAAGTGGTAAAGAACATTTAAAAAACCAAAAATATTTACCTTTTCTGCCGACTTTGTTTCTTTAATTTCTGCCGATCAAAAAATGACTTTTTGCTGATTAGAAAATTCATTTTTCTGTTGGTTAGTTATTTTTTCTCCTACCATATTTTGCTGGTCGTTTAATTTTTTGGCTGATCAATAATAATATTACAATTCTCTTCATATGCCAGATAGAAAATTTGAATTAAAGTAAACGAATAATATTGGCGGGCAATTTGGTATGTCTGAATGTAAGTTGAGTTTAAAATATTTCATCCCCAAGGCTGTAATATTACTCACTGTAGTATGAACACCCTGTTTAGTACAGTGAAACAATTAACCGCTTCTAAATGCTTATTCAAGCGTAAAATTAAAATTATTAAAAAATTGTGTTGTCAACAAAGCCAATCGAGTGCAATTAAGTCAACTAGTGTAATTTCACTTAAATTAACGAAAATTTTATTATACTTAATAAATTAAATATTGCCATTCTTAAGTAGTTATTCTTTCACTTAATTTTTTTTTTAACATTATGCGTTCATTTAAATTCTTGTAAATATTTACATAGACAAGTTTCTTTAGACCGACTAACCATAATGCTTTTCCTTTTTTCGACGTGCTCAACTGAATTAATTTCATTTGCTAAAAAATATATATATAATATGTTTTACTCTTTCCTTGATTATTATTCCTTCGAATGCATTTAATATATTTCATATAGTTGTGTATGTATAATATACACTTAACGAATAATAATCTCTCTAAAATTAGTGTTAACATGGTTTTCTTTTTTTTTTTACCTTTAACCTTACTAAAAATATTTTTTTTTTCTTTATATATATATTTTTAAATATTATATAATTCTCATTCATTTTGATATTAATACTAAAAAAATATATAAATTGTTTTGCCTGCCTAATAGTGTAATAGTAACCAACAAATAATTTTTTTTTTCGCTTTTTTTCTTTAAATAAATAAATATTTTAACAAAAATAAACCAACATGTTTATATTCTATGCTTATATAAGTTTTTTTTTTTTTTTTTCTTTGTAATTTGTTATAACAACTATTTATTTATTTTCTTCTTCTTTTGTTGTAGTATGAATGAACTATGAGTTTTGTATTCAGTTAGATTTTTTTTGGTTTACTTATATTTTTCCTTTATATGACGGAAACAATATTGTCAAGCACGATTTTTTTTTAAAGATTTTTTTTATTATTCGAGTATTATTTTCTATAGCAATTCTTGGTTTTACTAGTTAGTTTTTTTGGTAAGAGTTTTTGGTTTTTAACTGCGAAAAACATGGGTGGATGGGGGTGATGGTTTTTTTGGTATATAGTGAGAATTGTCGGATGAATGGCAGGGCATGAAATGTGTGATGAGTTAGAAATGAACTGAGATTGAATTCGGAGACGCATCACTTTAGTTTTGGTGCAGCATCAGCTTAAAGTTAATTTTTAAAAATTACATGCACCTGAAGCACAAACTTCAACAAAAAAAAGTATCAGCTAATTTTGTGATGCCGCTCCTAATAGGAGTAAGTAAGTTTTTAAATCTTTTAATTGAAATAATTGGTCCTTTTCGCAATCTTTAAGTATTTTTGTTTTTATTTTAGCAGCATTAATTTAAATTATGAGTCTATAGACGCAAAGAAAATTGTATCAGCAATTTAGTAGCGATGCTGCATCAATGCACTTTTTTTTGACGTTTCCGAATTTACCCGAAATGAGCTGTGAATGCTTTATTTTTACTTGCATTGTCGATTCATGCATTGAGCTCAGTAACGTTTTAACTACCATTTCATTCGTCACAGACTATGCCGTGCCATTTGACTATTCTTACGTAACCAATTTTCAAAACGGATAAAATTAAAGTCATTAAAGTAAAGTCATACTAAAAGTAAATGATTGCAAAAAGCCAAATACTTGTGCGTAGTGGAATTATTTTACACCACAATTCTCTTTTTTTTTGTCTCTCTAAACAAGCCTTTCATCAATTTCTAATAATAGTCTATTCCTAAATGTCTTGAATTAAAAAAAAAAATACTTTGAAACAAGTATTCTTTTTTTTTTCTCTTTGCATCTTGATAAATCCTAGTGCCCTACGATTATTATTATTAATTTTTTTAATTTAATGTTGGTATTTTATTAATTTACTTATGTAAGAAAATATTTTTTTTTTTTTTAAATAAATGCTGTTTCCATTTTAAGAAAATACAAAAAAAATCCAGGGACGGAGGTTTATTTTTAAATTTGAGATTAGGGAAGGAAAAGAAGGCTGTGGCGTATACGCAGTATTTTTGTCTAGATTCTTGGTTTTTGGAGTGACAGTCGGATATAAAACTGTGGAATTTAGTTGATTCCCATGGCGGTTCTAGTATTCGAAGACCTGAAAAAAGTTCAAAACTTTTGGGGTAAAATTTAATAGGAATCAAGCTGACGGTTATCGACAGATACTTGGAGGCATCTCAAGGCATCATATGATATTCGAGCGTTAAAAGCTTTAAACTTTTTTTCCTTTGAATATTAGCTTGCTGGGAAACCCCAGACCCTAAGTTTGTTAGCTGCTCAGCAAAAAATCACTCTCACTTGAGTTTAGGGCATCAAAGAAAACTACCTATAGATGCGAACTAACTTGTCGTATAAAGTTCATAATGTTGTATATCATACAGCAACGACAATAAGAACAAAAATGTTGCCCAGTTGTTTGGACACCACCCTCTGAGTTTACTGAAACCCACCTAATACCACCTGAATTTTAAACCACTGTCTTTCCAACTTATGTAGTGCAATTAATGACCTAAATGCTTGCTCCCTACGCGTAAGTTAATATTAAACAAAAAAAAAACATAAAGGCAAGTTGCAATCCATCTGAAATGGATCGTTTGATACCCCATCATCCATCACCTAACCCACCTCTAATAATGTGGGCGTGCCGTAGTGAAATTTTTAATCAAATGCAATATCTTTCTACTCCGGAGAATATTTAAAAAATTTTTAACAGATTTTTTAAAAAGAAAACATTTTTCACAACATTTACTTAGAAGAAAGTGGGCGTGGCTGTCACTATTTGTAACTAAAGTTTACGGATTCTGATTAGATATTCGCAATAACACTTAACCATGAAGGAAAACGACCCAAAAAGTGGGCGTGGCCAAGCCAAATACAGAGAAACGCCTATTCGTACACATTTAATTATTAAGACAATATTTTCCAGTTAGTAGCAAAAAGAGGGAATTTTTTTGAAAAGTGTGTCTGGCAAACATCCTCTGGCGAATGTCTGACAAATATCAGAGAGTAAAATTGTCATGAGGAGCTTTTCTCAATCGGGACAAAATGTACTTCGGAAACGGCATAAAACTTTTGGTCTCAATCACTTTGCGACGCATAACACGATGGACTGCGAAAATCTATTCCGGGCTCTAAATGGGCTGTTAGTGCCAAAATACAGGGTGGCGCACGAATCGTGCTACAAAAACAATACGTAATAACTTTTTTCTGTGTGAGTAATCGGCTTATTTTGCAGGTTACTATTTAGATTTATTAAAGTGAATGCTTGGGATACCGAAAAGAGGATTTGGATAGTGCAGCGGTACCATGCTTTGCAGTCCTTCACTTCCGTCAAGGGAATTTAGGCGGGATTTTGGCGGCACTTGCCCGAGTAGATGGACCATTATGAGGCTGGTAAACATGTTTGCCGAATCTGGAAGCATCTCACGAAGACCGTACCACCGAGATCCCTATGTTCGGATTCAAGACACAATCGCGGCTGTAGCATCGTCAATTCAGACAAATCCAAGCGTTTCGACTCGAAACTTATCGGCGCAAATTGGAGTTAGCAGACGGTCATTACAACGGATAATTCATGTTGACTTAAACTTGTTTCCACACAAAGTCCAAATTACAAGCAAGTTAAACATTCTGGATTTGCCTATTTGCCTGGAATGGAGTGAATCTAATCCAGAAATACTCCATGAGACGGAACTGCACCCAGAACGAGTCACTGTGTGGTGTGCAGTTTCATCAAGGTGCATTGTGGGGCTATGCTTCTTTGAAGAAAACGGTGTAACAGTAACTGTCAATGGGGACCGTTATTTAAAGATGTTGAAGGAGTTTTTTTATTATAGCACAATTGGTGCCCCACCCTGTATTTATATTTTTTTAATTACACACTTCTAATTATTTTTTAATTATATCAATTAATTCTTATTAATCGTTTGGAACGGTAATGTAAATTAAACAAGTGATGCAAGGCACTTAATAGACTTCTTCAATGGCCAGTTCCTTCAGCTACGTTTAATCTCAAAAAGATAGACAAAAGTCACCAACTTTGTTTTGACGTTCTATGAAATCGACATTCGGTGATTTCAACCCAAATGCAAGATTTAAGCCGACATTTTCAAATTCAAATGCAAGCCAAACTACCTTTTTCAAATCGAACAAACCTTTCAACTAATTCAGTACGTCACTTTTGAACGCTGACAATATACAAGAAGCTGCCAAAAATTTTTGTAAGACAGAGAACGAGGTTAGTCGTTTCGTTTTTCAATTTATTACAGTTTACAGTATTTTTTCATGGCTGTAGATTGCAGCAGCATGCAGTATATTCTGTAATAAAAAAAAAGAATGAAAAATGAATATATGAGCAGAAAAGCACTGTGCGATTAGAAAAACAGTCACATTTAAAATAGTCTTCAATTCATTTTGGGTTTCAAGACAGAGTGCCAGCAATATATCTAACTCATACTTAAATCAATTATTTTGGAAACAAACTTCCACTGTCAGTTATTATAAATATAATTTATCGGAAGAATGAGTGTATCATTTGACAGCTAATGTCAAACGAAAAGTTGAAATTTCGAAATTTTTTATTTTTTTTATACCCTATCCGGGATATATTGTACTAAGTTCGATATGTAGTTTGCAACATGGAGAAATAATAACGATAGATTCCCAAAAGTATATATCACCATCAAAAGTTATGTCGATCTAGCCATGTCTGACCGTCCGTATGTCACCAATTTTTGGGCCTTACATTTTCTAGAAACATACAATTTGGTATATAAACTTTCTGGAATCCAAAGTTCTACAGTTGATCCGTTCTAGACAGAAGAATGTCAAGATAATTTCCATAATTTTCAAGACAGATTCTACAAGGAAGATGTGATCATTTGTGTGTGGTTTCTAAAGATATTGGGCTTTGTCCGGCGAAATTTGCCCTGGATGATATTTAGTATTCTTCTAAGGTGAAGTTTTCAACACGGCTACTACTCTCATGAAATACAAGAGTTATCGTAAATATCACACTTAAAGATGTATAGATTCTCAAAGACATGAGTCTCTAATATTAAGAAAGGACCACAATTCCAATTTCTGGAATTATCCGGCATCAGAATGGGTCTATCGGTATATAGACCTGAGTGCGGTCTGAAGTCTGAGGTGGGATGTATGTTTAATATCGAATTTTTCGGAGCTATCTGAGAAGGACACGTGTTTTATTCTCAGATCCGACGAAGCTATCCTGCAGAGCACGAAAAGCCACTAGTGTTGATTTCAGCGTGTTCGATATCAACCACATTTTGGGGTCGATCCTGTTGGTGTGGCGATTGCAGTAGGATATACAATACAAGATAGAGGATTGGTGAGTAGGCAATTTGAAGAAGCACCACAGAAAGTGTGCCTATTTCTGGATTAGGTGGTCTCTAATCTTTATTTTTTGAGTGCCCTTATGTGGTTTTAACAAGACGGCGGCCATACAGCCAGAGATACGATGACTATTTCTCGAGAAATGTTCCCAGGCTGAATAATCTCAAAAAATGGAGACATCGGCTGGCCGGCTCGTTCTCTGAACTTAAAAGCTCTTCCTACGGAGTTTTCTCAAATCAAAAATTTTCGAGAATAGTCACCAGTCTCTTGCAGACCTTAAAAGGAACATTAAGTTTTATATATTGGTCTTGACAACAAGTGATGGATATTTCATTAAAAGATTGGAGTTTTGCGAAAACCAAAATGCCGGCTACCTAAAGGATATTATTTTCCATTCTTAACATCATAAAAAATAGCAAAGATTATGCTTAAATATTCTTCTGGTTTTGTTAAAATCCACGTTGTTTCTCCACAATTCTGGCCTCTTGCGACGAACATTTGTCCGTCAAACGCTTTAATACGATCACGTAATTCTCCTTATTTACTGTCTGGCCTGACGGAAGAAATTTGGAGTGGACCACACCACGATAATCATGACTCGACTCTGTCGTGGTTTTTTGGGTTTCGGCTCGTTTGAGAAGCGCCACTCCGATGATTGTTGGTTAGTTTCGATGTCATATTCGTAGACCCATATCTCGTCACCGGTAATGATGCCATCGATAACATTTCGCAAATTCGCAGAACACAACAAACACTGACTTGTTTACAAAGCTATCATGCACAAACTCCCGACAAATGGAGCTCAAATAGATATTTGAGCACCAGATGACAGATGTACAAGTACCAACCTAAAAAAAAAAGCTTTTGACAGCTCGGTTTGTTTGAATGGGAAATTCCGGGTACTTTTTGATCAGAAATATTTGGGCCACACTGTATCATGATTTTTGTCAAGTCTTTACGCCACATACTTTCGAAACGCTGGGGGACGGGTGATACTCATTTTTCACAGACATTCCTCCACTGTGGGAGCAAAATTGTTGGATTCTACTCAAAAATAATTGTTCAGCGATATGCCACATGCCTATACCGGAAAATAAAGTTTTTCCTACGATTTTTGCTTATTGAAAATAACGGTTTTCTTAAAATTGCTGCCGGCGTTGTCTTTGCATTATTATTTTACATAATTTGTGAATAAATCATGCATATAACTTGAATGTTTTAGGAGGGATAGACACTCTAGCGGAACTCTATTCCGTGGCTATTTGCGAATCCTTGAGAAGGATTTTCACAATTTTAGTACAAATATCTGTGCAAAAACTTGCTGACGTATACGCGATGGATTCGGACGTCAGAAATAAATTTCTTCGAAAACAACAAACCTGAGTGTGATTTAACAGCAAAAAAAAAAAAAAAAAAATTCAAGGAAACAGCAATTCGCAACAATTTTTATAAATATTTGCTATCGAAAAAAACAAATCTCAATTTCATTGCGTAACAAATTTCTTTTATATTATTGTATTTTCCTTGTAATATTTACCTATATTATATAATAATATTATATTCTTTTTTTTTATCAAAATCACAGCTAATAAATCTTTTTTTTAATTAAAAAAAAAAAAAATTAATTAAAACAAACTTTAGGTATGCCAATGCAACAAAAATTAAAATAAGTAAAAAATTAAAAAGGGATTGCTCTCTATATATGTATATGCTAATAATCCTTCGAGTTGATAAACTTTTACCCCTAAAATATATATGTTTGAGTGTCACATAGTCCATTAAATATTACTTTCATGTCTTTCGTACAACTTTGTGTGTTCTTATGTGGGTTATAATATTTCTTTTTTTTTTCGCCTTCAATTCACAATTAAAAACTTATTAACTTATTTCTGCTTGTATTGTGTTTAAGGTTTTTTTTTTTTTTTATTATAAATTTATATTTATATATTTATGTTTAATTTGTATTTTAAAACAATATTCGAATTGCTTTTGTGTTGCATATTTTAAATGATCACAGTCCAAAAATATATATATTCATATTCATATTAATAATTAATTATAATTTATATTTATATTTATAATGTGGTTCAGTGTTTTATTTTTGTACACAAAATTTTGAAAACATAAATTTATTTTTGTTTTAACAAAAAGTGCAACATTAAAATCACGGGTATCATGTGGGTGGGTATGGTGTTTGTGCCGAAAATACTAGCGAAGGATGGATCGATTCTAAACTATTAGTAAATGTGATTTCATTTAATTTTTATAAATTCTCTCATTTTTTGTCTTTGCTACAAATTTAGTTAAATTTAATTATTTATTTTTCATTTATCGTACTTCGTTTCTTAGCGGTACAAAAAATTTGTTTCATTTAATTAATTTTACAGAGTTTTTTTTGTTTTTTTTTATGAATATATGCGATTTTTAATGATTCTACTAGCAACTATATTTTCTATTTTTCTGCGATTTAATTTTTATCCTCTGGACTTCCGTCGATGAAATTGAACAGAATTTGAAAAGTTTGAAAAGGTTGTAGGAATGTTTTTTTGTTTTTTTGTTTTTTTTGTTGGAACGATTCAAACAATGTTGAAACGGTAGCTAAATTGGTTGTCGTTTTTGTTTGTTTGTTGAGGGCTTTTATGGATATTTAGTAGGTTTTCTTAAATTTTTAAGTACTTGTTAAGAATTTTCATTTGTATGATTCATTACTTTACAACTATTAGTGGGTACAATTTCAATATTAACTATTAATTGTTTTTTTGTTTTCTTGGTTTTTGATTGACACTATGATGGAAGAACAAATAGATTATCCTTAAGCTCAGATTGGTTTAGCTCATGCTAGAAATCACTACTAGTCGATGGATTACCTAAATTGCTCTCCACCGTGTCGTCCTTATGTCAGAGTGGCGGTTTGTAGACTTCAATAGCTGGCGTTAACATATCCACTCGCGTTGATATCGATGTATCACTGAAAGAAAGAAAGAAAGAAAGGTATTTGCTTTAATTTTCGTATGAGAGAAAAGTAAAATAAAACAATTTTCGAAAACCTTTCTTAAATTAATTTTGAAATAAGTTCGCTTTTAATAAATACGAGTACCATAAATAAATAAACAAGGCGCTTATAAAACGACCCTGCATATAGTGACGGGAAGATCTTACGATAAGTCAAGGGTGTAGTAAAATTCAGGCAAGATTTTAATATTCCGCCATTTGTGCGGTAAAGTGTTGCCAACGAAAAGAAAAAAAAAGACAGCGTGACAGCTGAGGGTTATTAAAAATGGAGTGCTACACGAA
Source organism: Pocota personata (assembly GCA_963082735.1). Taxonomy (NCBI): domain Eukaryota; kingdom Metazoa; phylum Arthropoda; class Insecta; order Diptera; family Syrphidae; genus Pocota; species Pocota personata. The sequence goes on along the minus strand of OY720429.1, from coordinate 25,904,705 downwards.
AGAACAACGCGTTTTCATTGTCGAGCAATATTTTAAAAATAATAAGGTTTTGGCAGCTACAGTTCGCAATTTTCGTACAAAATATAGTCACAATAGTGATTTAAATTCATCAAGAGTGAAGAGATTAATTCAAAAATTCAGGGAGACCAAATCAATTAGTGATCTTAGACACTCTGGCTGTCCTTCAACACATCGAAGCAGTTCGTGAGAGTGGTCAAGAACTGAACATTTTGAGAAGCTATCTACAGGGTATTCTCACGAAAGATTTACTGGTATGGAACAACAACAAGTGGATGCTGATTTTTCAAACAAAATCATCTTCAACGAGGAGGCCCATTTTCATCTTGATGGCTTTGTTAATCATCAAAATTGTCGAATTTGGTATTCAAAAAATCCACGAGTTATTGTTGAGCAACAAATGCATCCACAACGTGTTACTGTTTGGTGCTGATTTTGGGCGGGAGGTATCATCGGACCATTCTCCTTTGAAAATGCGGATGGTCAGGCAATAACAGTAAATGGTGCTCGCTATCGCGACATGATAATCCAATTTTTTGTGCCTGAATTTCAAGAAATGGATATTGATAACATGTGATTTCAACAAGACGCTGCCACATGCCATTCTACTTCTTGTTATCCTTTCCTCTTTATGTGGAACATAGGGCCTCCAAGATACTTCTGAACCTGACTCTATTTGGTGCTTCTCTTCGTTGCATGTATACTGCGCACGTAGACGTTCTTCCTCAATTGTCGTTCACCACGTTTTAGCTGGAGCTACAGGGCGTCGGCTACCTTGCGGGTTCCACAGCGAAGAGACTGTCTCGCGATGTAGTTATTTGGTTGCCGTAGTGTATACCCAATCCAGGACCATTTGGGTTTTTTGATTTCGGTGACGGCTCTCTTTTGGGCTGTGCGGTTCCAAAATTCCAGATTAGATATCCTATCTGGCCACCAGATTTTAAGTATTTGACGAAGGCACTTGAATTCGGGACTCGATTTTTATTGAGTGTTTCGACGTTTCACATAGTAAAGAAATATGGGTAGACTTCTATAGATTCCTTAGTTCGCTAAACACGAATTTGGCCTTAGAAATATATGATATGACTGCACTGGTATTTGTTACAATACTACCTAGGTATGTAAAACTTGTTACGCACTCGATGCTTTCATTGCGTAACCTAAAATCAGGGGCTGCAACAACTCCATATCCGCTACTCATAACTTTAGTTTTCAGGATGTTTACCTCTAACCCAGCGTTTATGGCGTGCTTATTCAGAGAACATAATTTAGTATGAAGATCACTAAGTCTGCTGCTAAATAGGCATACGTCGTCGGCGTATTCCAGATCTTCCAGTTGTTCACATACACCCTATTGAATGCCCTGTCTACCTGTTAGAGCTGCTCGCATCACTTCATCCAAAAAGAGTATGAGTAACAAGGGGGAAAGAATGCATGCTTGTCGCAGTTTTGAATTTTGGTACACCCTTTAGATAGAACTACCGCAGTTTTTTATTGAAGTAATACCATCAGCACCTGGCTTAGGATTAGGTTTCAAGGAGACCAGCGGCAGCCAATAGAGTATATCAATGCGGAGCATCTACATTGTCCAGCACTGTGAACCGTATGTGAGCGCCGAACATACAACTGCGGTGGAGAGCCTTCCTTTCAGCTTAGGAGACATTTATCGGTTACAGAAGATTGCGGAGTTTTCCCGCCACTTCATTCACCCTGCGCTTACGCGATGATTGATGTCATCATCACAAGTTGCTTCGCTCTTGATCATAGGTACCAGATATTTCAACTTTTCGCAAGCATTCAAATTTGGGAAGCATTCAAATAAATGTCTGGAATAGGCCGGTGTGGATCAGAGAACAGGCAGCACAGATACTCTGTCTTTTTTTAACTAATACGGTACCCATTTCCCTCCAAAACATCCACCCATACGTCAAGTGCTCGTTGCAGGGGCGTTTGCTCTTCACTTATGATAGCTCCATCGTCAGCAAAGAATAACTGGTGCACTTTGGGGTCCGTCACTTTTCCTTCAAGCAGATAATCAAGGACTGCAATAAATAGCAGAGGACTGAGGAACACCGACTTTGATTGGGAACTATTCGGTGACTCCTGCGGGACATCTTACTCTTGCCCTTGCTCCCTCATACATGTCCATGATCATGAGCACGTACGTTTCTGGACGTCCTCGTTGTCTTAGCGCCACCCATAAGAGATCTCTTGGTTGTCTATCAGAGGCTTTTTCAAAATCAACCAACACCATATGCAAGTCCTTTAAGGAATCTCCATGTTTTTTTCATTATGATAGGGATCATAAAAAAACTTTGGATTGCATCTGTTGTTGATTTACCCAAGACAAAGCCGCACTGGTCATCAGATAGCCGCAGTCGGCCATCTAATACCCGCTCAACGATCATCATGGTGTGTCACATCAGCTTGAGAGAACGCAGTTTCGGGCATCGCCCTTTCCTTTGTGCAAAGGAAGAAGATAACTTTCCCTCCACTGATTAGGCATTGAATCACCGCTCATAAGTTTAGAGATAAGAATCATGAGCCATCTGGACCCGATGACTCCCATTTTTTTTTTCCAGAACTCAGACGGTATCTCGTCTGGCCCAACAGCTTTTTTTTTTGAGTATTTGACGGCATTCCTAACTTCTTCACCAGTAATGTCGGATACTTCGTCATGGTGAGGAGCGGCTCCATGGAAACTGTTCATTCAGAAGTCTTTCACAATACTGTCGCCATCTGTGGAAAATTACGTCTACGTCCACAAAAAGCTGGCCTTGAGCATTGTTAATGAACTTTGGGGGACGAATCTCCTGAGCATTTCTTCTTCTCTGGCCGGCTATTTTAAAGATAGTTGTTCCTTTATTCAAGTTGTTTTGTCGAAGCTCCTGGGTAACCTGGTTCCTATAAGACACCGAAGACGATATTTCATCCAACTCCCGTTAGAAGCCTTCCATACTATTTTGCTTGGCGCACTTCTTCTTCGCCAGACGTTTGCCACATCTATATATCACTGAAACAGATTTTCAATCCATTGATGAATATTTAAATAAATAAATAAATAAAGCTGCAAAAATATCCATTTATTATTTCCACAATTTCAAATATTTCGACATCATCTTCCAATAAATTTCAGAGCTTTAACTCCATGGTTGTTCCTTATATAACATAGCCTTAAAAACTGTTTAAGCAATGTTTTCTGATCTACCATTTCTTTCCCATAAGTTAAGTTCAATTCAGTGACATTTAAGATCCACTTTGTATTTGCTGAAAACTGTTAAGTGCAACTTACGCATTTAAGTAGAACTTAAATATTTATGGTTTGTATCAGTGAACGGGCCTAAAACAAATAACTTCTTAAGTGTAATTTTAAAATCCATAATTTTGGGTGAATACAGCTCAAAATTGATTAAATACATATTTCCAATTACATAACTATATAAGTTGATCGTTTAACTTTTGGTGCTGAACATTTTCAATATAAAGTTCAAAACGCTCTTCACTTTCAGGGAGGAAAAGTTAATTGAATGTTTGGACTGCATTCAACAGGTAGTTTCAAACAATGTTCGAAAAGTGGAAAAAAAATATTACTTTGAAGTGGAGTTTTGAATATATAAGGTGTGTATGAAGGATGTATTTATTGTTTATGGAATTTCTAAAAAATTTAAAAAACTTTATTGTTCTTTCGACAATGTAAAAGTATAAAAGATTATTTGTTTACTTTAGTTAGGCTTAACAATGCAAAGCGTATAATTCGCGATGCACGGATTCGATGTATTTTGTAACATATTGATTCGAGAATTGCTAGGACCAGCGTTTCACAAACCGAGTGTTGTGTTGGCCCTGCTAATAGAATTATTGATATGACAACGAAAGTTAAGTTCCCTGTTACAGATATCACCCAAATGTGGTGCTAAAGTGACGGAGGGTACAAGAAGAGGCTTACGGGAGTAAGTAGTAGAGTGACAATTATCGAAGAAGTTTTGTTGACACTAGATGGAGAACCTATTCAAGTCCTCCTGCAATAGGTGGCAAATGATATGTGTCTAGTTATTTTCATGTCATCAGCATTGACAAATAGTTCAAAGTCAATGATGACACATTCGGCAACGTTTATTGTTACGAGAGAGATCAATGGTCCAAGATGACTGCCTTGCGGTACCCCTAATATTTTTTTTTTTTTATAATTTGCACGTGTTAAAGGGGATATGAATACCCTTATACTAATTTTTAGAACACGTGCGTTTTTGTGGAAAGGAAGAGACAGAGAGAAAGACAGAGTGGTGTGGTCTGAAACTCAGGTGATATTAAGTTTCTGTAAACTCCAAGGGTGGCTGTCCAGATAACTGGGGAGTATTTTATTTTGTTTTTCGCTATTATTGTCGTTGCTTATGATTCATTGTATTTCTTTCCATCCTCCTGATGTCATCATCACGATCAAGTTGCATTTTGGCCATATGACCACCCTACTGCCAGTATTATGCCTTCACAGTAGAGTTGTCTTGGCTTTCGCAAGTGATCGACTTTTTTTTATTTATTTCATGCGAAATAAATAGATGATTCTTGACATCAGGATTCGAACCGTGAATCAACAGCGTGACAAGCGATGATGTTACCACTGCACCACGGCCACGGTTTTTTAAAAAGAAATTTCCAAATCCCGGAGTACTCGGACTAGATTTAAGGTCCATCATACTACCAGGGAGAAATTGTATTGTAAATTCGCTGTGGCTGTCAGTTGCTGTTTCCCGTTGGGACCGGAACCTGCACAGCTCCGATCACGAGCAAATTGAAGCCGAGAATTGTGAATTGAGTATCAACTCACAAAAAAACAGAATTGCTCAATTTTACTAGAAAAAGAGAAGTACCGTTCGAATCTCCAGGGTTAAATGGAATTTACCTCCAAATCTCGGACAAGGCAATATAGCTCGGTTTTACATAGTGGAAAGGACAAATAGAGCATCTAGCGCGTTCTATGAATGCAACAGAATATTTGCCATCATTTTAACTTACAGTTGCTTGGTTCGGTGGCCAGCTATTGAAAAATTTATAACCAAGAAGTACTTATAAAAATACAATGGTTAGCATGTTAGGTTCCCAACTGAAGGCCAGGAGGTTGTGTTGTCTCTGAACAACAAGACAAACTCCCGGAGTACAATTACAGACTGAAGAGAGGAATTGGTCTCATCAAAGTAGGTCTACCAGCGCCATGAGAATTACACCGATTACAGCCCTGGAAACGATGCCTGCATTGTGTCACCACTTGACCTGGATACAAAAGAAGTTGCAGCCGAAAGCGGGCTATGACTTCAGCAATCCAATTTCTGGATAGAGGGTCAGATAGGTCATCTAGATCACAAAAAGACATTACTCAACATCATACCTTGACTTCAACTGACTGGGCGGAAGCAAGAATTATGGACCCAAGTACAAATGCGTCAAAAATGGCTGAAGGTATCGGGTTCAGAATTTTCTCGACCAAACCCGCTAACGCGCGGTCGATAAAGCTTCTAAACCAACGCAGTATGTTGCAAGCGGAAATCTTAGCTATCACGATGATAAAATCAAAATATATAAATAAATCGGAATGAGTTGAGGGGCCCGGGTCATAGGGGCATCCCCGGGAATAAGTTCGCAACTGGACCAAACTTGGATAGATCAATCAGTACTAGCTCCAATTGAACTTATGAAATCTAGCATAAAAACACACTTCCTAAAGATGGCCGAAAAAAAAATGGGACATACTTCCATCATGCCTCACCTCAAGAAAGTTATGAACACAGATTAATAAGAAAAAAGGAAAAGATCTGGTCACACTTAGCATATTACAGTTCAGAAGGATGCGCTTAAGTACCACTGAACTATGTAGAGGATGCGGCGACGAGAATGCAGAAGGAGGGTCAGCCCTTGACTAATGGCTGGCGAACTGTCAACAAAGCCACCGAAAACTATTCTAAATTTCATGTTGGACTTAAATTGGTTTAGGGAGGCCGAAACACTTCAATTTACTAATATATTGGCTCAACAGCCTAATGTGGTGTTCGCCTCAAGAATGGTTGGCAATTTTTACGATTGAAAGAAGCTTTCCATGACAGCTTTACTCTCGGATGCCTGTCAGATGTTCGCGAGAGGTGAGAAAACTTCAATTTTTAATTTTTGTTTTTTCTTGGATTCGAACCTTGAATCTTCCGCTCAGTGATCGCACAGTTAGCCATTGAGCCAAGGCGCTACGGATACCTTTAAAACTACTAAATTTTCCTTTCGTCCTTATTTATTCATTTTAGGTATACCCATCCTACAACGGAGAACAATGGATCCATGGAGATCTGAGTGAAGCTTACACGATCACTGTGCAGCCTACCCTATAACCTAACCTAACCTGCATTAGCGGTCAACAAGATACAAGTGCTTTTAGCTTGAAAATAATAAATTTTAGACAAATCTTATCAAAAGCCTGACTAAAATCTGTTGCGACAACATAAACTTCATTGCATTCTTCCAAAGCGCAGAGGGTGTTGGACTCGAATTCCGTTAAGTTAGGGGTTGTCGATAGGTCCTATGTTGCTTAATAGAAAAGATTGGCTCACAATGAAAATAACACATACGATATTTTCAAAGAGCTTAGGTACCCATGAGGTCCGATAGTTAGATACTTCAATCTTACATCTTTTTTGTGGATAGGGATAATGAACGAGTCCTTCCACAGTATAGGGAAAACTCCTGAGAAGTTCATAATTAAAACAGGGCAGAGAGAAGCTAGGTTAGGTGGTTAACACATTGATCGGAACTATGATTGTCAAACAATTAGAAAAAGGGGATTAATCATCTTTGAGATTGTTAATCTTTTTAAGAACCACTGACGAGGTTATATCCACGGAGACAAGGGAGGTTTATATAGAGTTCTTCATGTAGCAGAAATAGTCAATATCGGGTTCAAAAGAGTGGTCAGTGAACTACTGACTGAAGAAATGAGCGAATAAGTAATTTAGGGTTTGCTGACGAAGTATCCGAGAATTTGAGCGCTTTGGGGTCAGAGATTATATTGAATTGCCTTCTGTCAAGGCATTCGAAGTAAAGGGTATCGCAGAGTTCAGTTCAGAAACACGAAAATATGCATGTACAAACAATTTCCGATATTTATTGTACTTAGCAAACTGTGGGTCTTAATAAAGTCAGTATTACAAAATTTAAAGCTGTAGGCGCTCTCAGAGACTGGATTCCTATTGGCGTTATCGTACCAAAAGTTTAGACATAAAGGAGATTGATAACGGTCCAATTTGGAAAGAAGACGTCTGCTCTCATGAACAGCAGAGTTATCGACATCGGACAATAATATGAGGCTCCTTCCCAAGTTGTTTTTGGTTGAATTTACGTTTACTTGATATAGGCTAGAGTCAAAAATCCACCTGTTAGTAAGATTTTCGTAGCACAGGTGGTATGAGGGATAAATGCCACATGTCTTCTGTCTGAGATCATTGCAGGAAGGGAAGATTGAAATCCTCCAAGACTGAGACATCATCGACTAGGTCGGGTCCCAATTGGTTGGAAAGAAGCTATCTAACCGCACAGTATGTAAAGGCAACACCTTGCATAGGTTACGGCTGTGTATGAACCTGACTAGCATCGAAATGATCATGAATTGCCACCAAAACGCCACGACCAAAAGAATCATTTTATTTTTCAAGATCTACGGTCTCCTAATAATGTAAAATAGTTGGGTCAGTAGGAAGACCTTCTTGATGAATAGATATCATGACGTTAGCTTTAATTTTGCCAACAATGCAAATTCAGTCGGACTTGTCATGAAGATAGGCGAGGTATAGTGGTACATTTTTATAGATCCTATGCTCTCTTACTTTCTTATTTAAGATGATGCATAGTTGAAACTCAAGCTTATAATTAATGCTTGCTTTAAGCAAAGGCATGTCCCACATCACTGGAAGATAGCAGAAATTATTGTTATACCTAAACAAGGTAAGCCTATATCAGAAGTTAGAAATAATGACTTGCATCGAGATTTGCAGATTGACCTCGTAACAGATGTGATTAAGAAGTACGCAATGCGTCACAACGAGTGTTTGCAGAAATGTACGATATAATATTCGTAGGTTAAGAAGAACCAAAACTCATGAACTTTTTTTTTTGACAATTATGAGAGCCGTATTTAAATTATAATACCTTCTCAAAACCGACTTAACGTTGAAAACAAAATCTTTTGTCGATCACTAGTTGATTGGTTTTGATCAGGGAGGTGTTTTTAGTGCGGTTAGAGTCCCACAGTGCTTTGGGTTTTGAACCCAACTTTGTCTTTCGACTTTCACCTTCATTAACAAAAAAAAATAAAAAATTTAAGATGACGCTATAGTCCGGTGCGTATCCAGCCAGCACGATCTTTTACTAGCCGCCTCCAGTTTTGCTTGAGGTGCCTTTCCCCTTGTGTGCGCCACCTTAGGTGAGGACTTCCTTTTCATGCCTCTGGGACGGATTCGAAGACTTTCCGGGCCAGGGCGTTGATGTACTATTCGCTTTACATGTTTTAGCCATCTTAGGCGATAACTTGAACCCTTCTGACTATATCGATGTCGCTGTACAACCGGTATAGTTTGTTCTTGTATCTTTTTCTCGAAAATTTGTTCTTTCAAGGACAATTAAGGGTTCTGCGCCATATAGCAGGACTGGGATGATGAGGGTCTCACCTTGGGTTCTTTGAGATGGCCTTGGTACTCACTTGCCTTCTTAGCCCAAATAAACAGAGGTTAACAAGAGTGATTCTTCGCTTAATTTCTGTGTTGGTGTCATTATTTGAATATACAGAGAAGCCTAGATAGATAGTCCTTAAATATTTCATATTGTAATTGCTCCCTAAGCCGAGATAGGCTTTTGTTAGGGTCACCAGAACTTTTTGTGGGTTTTACAACAGGGGAATACAGGAGGTCAAGAAAAGGGGGTTATTCGACCTTAGAAGTTGGGTAATTAGAATGATCATTCAAACGAAGCAGAGGAACTTGATAAACTTCTAAAAGTAAAAGAATGTATTTCGATCATCACCTTCATAACGGGACCCTCAAAGGAGGAATCCTATCTCCTCTGCTGTGGGCACTGGTAGTGCACGAACTTCTGAAATTATTGGAAGGTAATGGGTTCAAATGTATAGCGTATAATATTCGGTTGGCTTCGTAATATTCGGTTGGCATTTTTCTAGATCCTGCGGATAACGAATCTTTAACATACATCCTTCTATACTCCCCTTATCAATGGGTGGTAGTACAAAAAAAAAAAAAAAAAAAATTGGGACAACATTTTGTTCTACACGAGAGTGTCTTGTAGTATTATACCTATATAGTCTCTGGTTTTACAAACTGGGGAGCCGTTTTGAGCGATTAATTAAGTTGTTACCTTCTGTGGAGCATAATTCTCAGCTAGAAAAGTTGTCAATCACATGGCAATGCTTCTAATATGTCATACATACGTATGTACAAGTCACTGAATTTGACGATTTTGCTTAATCGCTAAAGTTGTGATCACTCTAGAAATTTCCACATAAGAAATTTCAACCTTGAATTCTGAGTGAACGGTCACAGTGTAAACTGTATGAAAAAAAAAAAAAATTACTAATAATAATTTGTTATGGAGAATAAAGCGATGTTAATTTGGTATAACAAACGTGATTATATGCCTTGAATACATTGCATTTTAACGAGCAGAGCTGCTCAATCTGTGAATCTGTAAATACCAACATTAAAAAAATGTGCTCTATGAAACCACAATTTCTCTTTGACTGGGACACCTGTGGAAAGTATTTTCTCCCCTGCAAATATTGCTTTTATAAGCTATTTGACAGGACTTACGTCCACGGTATGACGCTCAAATCGTGCTCGGCGATTTTTACGCAAAAGTTGGAAAGGAATGCATCTTTGAAAACACCGTCCGAAAGTACAGCCAGCATGGCAACACCTTCGGAGACGGACTAAGGTTAATCGACTTTGCGGGGCTCGAAACATCACTGTAGGTAGCACACGATTCTCGCACCTCAATATTCATAGGGGGACTTGGCGCTACCCAGATGAACTAACTGCCGACCAAATTGATCACGTCCCGATCCGGTATTTTGGATGTTCGCACCCTTCGAACAGCTAATATTGACACGGATCACTGCCACAACACCAAAGTGAGAAAATTTACCATCCAATGGCTACAATAACAATAGCTGAGTGTCCCTAAACCGCTCAAGAAGTTTTATGCCGTCAACGTTAAGCGCAGATGAGCGATCGCATCATTAACAGTAAGCCATCAAGAATGCCTCCTCTCTGATGTGATGAGTTTCTCGCAAAGAAATCCCAGGTTTAAGGAAGAGTGCCGCCAAGCGGATGTAACAGAGTAAGAGGCTTAAAGAGGAGCTTGTGACATCTGCAAGTTGAAGAGAAGAGAAGAACACCGGGTTCTAAGAAAGGAGAAGAAAGAATGTGAGGGACGCTATCGAGTCAATGAAGAGGAGTTGTAGTAATAATGATATTCGAAAGTTTTACCCGAAGGCAAAAAGAGCATGCCAAGGCTACAAAACCCGAACGGAAGCCTGTAAGGACGAAGAAGATAATCTATTAGTATAGCCACAGTCTGTGCTGGGAATTTAGAAAGATCACTTCTGTAGACTGTTAAACGGTGGTGACGATCAACACTTCACTGCCAAGCATAATGCTCCATTCAACCCGGATGATGACGATCAAGAATTGCGTCCACCCAACCGAAGTGAGGTGAAGATAGCAATATCTATGTTTAGCTCCGACAATTCTGCAGGAGCCGATGGTTAATGCAGCTGAAGATGATTTAGTACGGAACATACATCAAGTCAGATGAAACCTCAGCATCGTTTGCACGATGCCCAAGAAGACGTTTCTCTCAGCCTCTTCAACATCGGATATAAGATTCTATCTGCCATATTATGTGAACGCTTTAGACCTGTTTGTCGACAATCTGATTAATATCAGTGTGGTTTTAGACCGGGGAGGTCCACCATAGAAAAGATATTCACATTGAGGTAGGTTTTGTAAATAGCCCAGGAACTCCAAATCAATTTTCACGACCTTTTCATTGATTTTAAAGTCGCCTATGATAACGTCTATACAGACGAGCTATACACAGCCATGTCTAGTTTTGGCATCCCTGTCAAACTCATCCGTCTGTGCATGAAGGCGGTGGAGAATGCACGCTGTTCCTCATTATCCCAGTCCTGCTTTACGGTGCAGATACATGGGACACCAATGGTTGTTATGAAAGAAAAATTCTTCGAGTGATTTTTGGTCCCGTTTGTATCGACGAGTAATGGCGATGAAGACCAATACCGGTTCTATAGCGACATTGACCTATTCAAAAGGGTGTGAGTTATTACCCAAGGTGGATAGGATAGAGCGAACGGTACATCAACGCTCCGATAAAGGAAGACCTCACCTAAGGTGGCACACATTAGTGAAAAAGCACCTCAACCAACTTCGACTACAAAACTGCAGGGGGCCAGCACAAGATCGTGCTGGCTGGAGATGCTTGTTGGTTGAGGCCCAAGTCCACTTTAAACTGTAGCGCCATCTACAGTAAATTAAAGTAAATTATAGAGGAGCTCGAAGTAGCGGGTCTAGCAATTCTGTCTATCTGTATAGTGATATATAACAGTAATTCCAAAATTGATCAAAATCTCGAAATCGAAAATTTAATTTTTATATATACACACAATTTGGGGACTACTTTTTGAGATAATCAAATTTGAAGTAAAAATTTAGGGAAACAAATTTTCTTATTCTTAAATTAGAGTCGCTTTGGCTTGCGAACGGTTTGCCAAATCGCAAAGACATGCACATGTAGGGTGTCATTTTACCTATAAAATGTTCTTTTCGAAATTACTAAAATGAGCTCCATAGCCGTAACCCTCTAATAGCTATAGTGTGATAAGCCCAATTTTTTCAACTTCAACTAATTGTAGCTGCTTAGGGACTGCAAGTCTCTCAATCCCGTCCACTGCAATACGATTTGTATTCCCGTGTTGAACTGTTTTTCACTTTGTTTGCACATTTTAAAAATATTCAGGAATGGCAGATGTTTTTTAGAAATAGCGGCAACCACTGGATTTTTTGAGATAGTAATAAGCATCTCATACAGGTCCTAAATCATTGGGAAAAGATCCAATTTTATTATTTTAAATTCAACACTTATCAACGGGTTTCCTTTTCATGCGATTCGATGAGTTTCGATCGACGTAAATGCCCTGAACTAGCTGTTGTACAAAGTCATCACCCTATCGGAAGATGCTCTTAATTTTGCAAATGGCGTCTTATGTCATCGCTACTTTGACATTTGTGAATTAAACAGAAGCAGAATACACATAGACAAACCATGGATTGCTAAACAGAAGCAGAATACACGGAACGGAATAATTGTGTCAATGTCAATGTTTTTGACAAATAATCTGTCAGTGGTTTTAGCTCAACGTAAATTTCGTCATCGATTCTCTGGTCGTGTGGCACCAACTGGGCAAACAGTGCTTCGTTCAGCCACTGGCAGTCGTGACCGGTCCCGGAGTGAGTAAAATCACGTGTAAATTACAGCCAAGCCCTCCTAAATCTCGACCGCGATGACGATGAATTGCCATCGAGAATTATTATGAACGACGAGGCGCATTTCCACCATTTTACGGATATGTGAATAAGCAAAATTATCGCTTCTGGGGCACTTAAAATCAGCGTGGAATGCACGAAGAGCCATTACACCCTCTCAAAGTCACTGTTTGGTGTGGTATTTACGGAGGAAGGGTGATTGGCCCATATTTTTTCGATGGCGCTATTGGCAACACTGTTACTGTGACTAGTGACCGCCACAGAACAATGATCAACGACTTCTTGCTGCCGCAAATTGACGAATTGAGTTAGTACAACCACACACACAGTACGAGTGACAGTGGACATACTGCAGCAAATGTTTTCCCGTTGCATAATCTCTCGATTTGGCTATTGGGACTGTCCCGAAGGATCGCTCGATTTGACCGCCACAGGCTTCTTTCTTTCGAATTTGTTTGAAGTCACGGGTCTATACGAATACCCCTTGGCGGCCATAAAGGAGAAGTGGACAATTTATCGACAGAAGTTTTGAGAAAAGTCTGGGAAAATGCTGTGGAACGAGCGGCGGTCACTTGACCGATATTATTTAATTTATTCATTTTTGATGCATTTTTATTTCTCAATTCATTATACCTTATGTGTTAGACAAAAATCGCTTAAAACTAGCTTAACTATCTTAACTTAACGACGAAGGAGTTTTCCCTCTTTCGGCTAACCACCTGAAATGTCCGTACTGACGTTGTACGTCCTCAATATCGCGACTTGATACCGCCCTACTGAACCGGAGACGCTCCACACTGCTGTATGCAACGTCTCTGTCGGAGTTGAGTCGCCTATCAACATCTTTCCGAGCAACATGGAAGATTAACGTCACCGCCAATCTGTCCTGGATCAGACCTTTCCAAACGCCTCCGGGGTAACAAAGCCGTTAAGGCGCACTCTCTCGTAATACTTGTAATTGGGGTAATAAGCCCCGTAGATCAAGTTGTTCGCCGAGCTCATTGCTCTTGCAATGTGCCTTCGAATCAGCTTTATAACGAAATTATCCACTCTTATTAGGTTAGCCCTGTTATATAGGACCTCATTGGGATAAAATTTTATGTACTGGGACTCTGGTGTTTTGTACAAATGAAGGCAAGCCCTCTTAAACACCCAATTCTTTTCCAACAAGCTTGCTCCCACGTTGAACCACACGGGACATCCAAATACGAACATGAGAGTCATGTAGTCATGTCATTTTGTATTTTGTCAATCAGACAGGCACCCGTGCACTATTTCTTGCTTTTGTTCGATTGGATATCCAAAACCGGTGGCATGTATTGTATCATGCCCCGCCTTAAAACTGAATTGGTTATCCGATCACTTTCTCGAATACCTTGGTGATGTTTGGAAGGAGACTTGTCGACCGGAGATTTGCCGGATTGGAAGTGTCCTTACCCCGTTTGGGGATGGGTTGTATCATTGCTGTTTTCCAATGCGCTGGATAATGTGCATTATTCAGCGCATTGTTAAACAGAGTGGTGTAAATGTCCACCGCTTCTAGAGGGTAGTACCGTTCGATACCCCGTCGATTCCCACAGATTTCTTCCTGCTCAAAGAGTCGAAGATCGCTTCGAGCTCCTCCTTCGATATGTGCGGGGGATGTACCCTGATGACATTATTTGCCATGTTATCGTCATTGAACTCGGTAAAACCTATGTTCTCGGATCGCCAGTGCTCTATATCATTTCGAAGGTAGAAGTTGTACACAAGGACGCGATTTTCCAGGTCATGGTTCGGGCAGATGGTATCAGTCACCTTGTACACTTCCTGGAAAGTCGCTCCAATAGCTTCTACCTTTTCCTGCGGATCTTCGATCACAAAGAAGTGTCCTCTACAGCGTTATCTGGATCTATACCTGCTGTTATAAGTATTCGTTCATTGTTCGTCGTAATTTTGATTGGTCCTCCGAAATATTTTATTTATTTGCGGGAACATACGCAGGTTGTTGGATTTTGCAGGCTGAATTTTGTTGTTTCAATGCAAATTTACAGAAAGTCTGTAGATTTCCCTGATCAATTTCTGGAGGTTTTTAATAAACGACTTCAGCGTCCTAACCTCTGAGTTTTGTCTGTCTGTAACCTGTCTGTACACGGTTTTTAGTCTCAACAGCAGTCTACTTTTGTGTTGGTGTAGTGCGTCAATTGTTGCATTGCCAGTATGTCTGCGTTGTCAGTATGTTGATACCGAGTTATCGTACTATCCATAGTTCATTTAATTGTCTCGTCCATTTGTTTTAGGTACCAGTCAATCTCCTTTATCTTTAGAAAATCGAGTGAGGACTTTCGACATTTTTAACAGCCCTTGGCTACCTATGATCTAACAATTTGAGCCAAAAGCAGTGCACCACAGCAGCTTTGATTCTCAAATAGTCACAGCACACAATTTTAGAAAAGCAATTAACTCCCATGATGCTGCATTTGATTAAATGATGCACAAACAAATCATCACAGTAGCACACAATTTAATCTCAAGTCCCAGATTAATTAATCTCTCTATGAGTCCCTCTAAAACGAGATACTCTGTCGTACCTGACTGTTTACCACTATGCACCCGTCTGCCACTCGAGCCAACATTATTAAATCGTTTGCATCGAGGCGTCATCCATTAATACCGGTAGGCATCCACCAGCAAAAGCCTACAAACGGCAACAGGACGAGGTGACTCTAAAGCTGTACACACAAACACACTCAGGCATTTATACACTCCTGAAATCATTTCATTGACGATTATTGCATAATCGTTTGCATTAGCAATTACTGCACATAGAGGCAGCAGAGAGTAGTGTCGAAGAGATAATATAAAAGTGCAATCGTTTGCTTGCGTTTTATACCCCTATGCGTTCGTGATTTGGAATTAATTAAAAATTAAGGACTTTTCACAGAGTTCATGTTTTTTTTCATTTTTCTCTCTCATGGAACAAAGCCTCCACAAATAGGATTTTGTATGCACAACGATGTACGGCAACTATAAGCTTCGTTTAGTGACACCATGCTTTTCTGGCAAAGCACTGCAGTTCAACAAGTGTTTGGGTTCTTCTGTGTTTTTTTTTTCCCAGCTATTGTCCAGGCGCTTGAATTGGATTTGGTGATGGTACGCCACATTATCTGGTGACGTGACGATAGTTTGTCTTCATTGGTGGTAGTGGAGATGGTTCTATTTGCTTTTGCGACAAACCTACATCTGGCCAGGATGTCGGGGTATTGCTTTGTTTGGTTTAATATGAGGCCACATATGCGGTCTTACTAAGCAAATATTGTATACACGTGCGGTGTAATACAAAGTCATTTTGGAGCAACCATTAAGGTTTGTGTGGGGGGAATAATATGGAACTAAGTTGTACATATATACCTTTATTTTCGAGAATATAATCGCTTTGAGTTACCCACTTAATACACTAATATCTATGAATCACAAGTTTGCTAATTTGGCATTAAGTATTAAAGGGTGTCTCGAAATTCACCCAAGATTTGAATTTTGCGCCATTTGTGCGGTAAAGTGTTGCCAACGAAAAAAAAAAGACAGCGTGACAGCTGACAGATCAGTGTTATTAAAAATGGAGTGCTACACGAAAGAACATCGCGTCTTCATTGTTGAGCAATATTCTACAAATAATGAAGGCTTGGCAGCTGATTTTTCAAATAAAATCATCTTCAACGATGAGGCTCATTTTCATATTGATGGCTTTGTTAATCGTCAAAACTGTCGAATTTGGGGTTCAGAAAATCGACGAGTGATTGTTAAGAAACAAATGCATCCACAATGTGTTACTGTTTGGTGCGGATTTTGGACTGGAGACATCATCGGACCATTCTTCTTTGAAAATGCGGATGGTCAGTTAATGGTGCTCGCTATCGCGTCATGATAATCGATTTTTTGTGCCTAAATTGCAAGATATGGATGTGGACGACAGACATACAGCCCGAGAAACAATTCAATTACTGCCTGAGTCATTTTTTGGTCGTGTAATTTACTATTTTGGTGATCAGAATTGGCCACCCAGATCATGTGATTCAACGTTGGACTATTTTCTTTGGGGTTTTTTGAAGTCTAAGGTTTATGCCAACAAGCCCACGATGACCCACGCCTTGAAGGAGCAAATTGAGCGCTGTATCAACGAAATTCAGCCACATTTATGCAAAACGGTCATGGAATATTTCGACAAAAGGGTGCGTATGTGCCAGCAAACCTATTCCATACTATATACTTTATGAATCAATAAGACATTTACAATTTTTAATTAAAAACCAGTGTTTTCTACCAAAATTAATTCTTGCGAGAATTTTGGGACACCCTTTAGTTTAAAAACAAAGAAAAAAAAGTTGATTGGCGATTGTTTATATTCGCTTTTCTGTTTCCACTTTATAAAGGGTTATTTATTTCGAGGTTGGGATTTCACATCCCTGCCATATGACATCTGTCAAATCCATCTGTCAAATCTATCTGTGATCCATACTGACAGATAGTTGGTTCTTACCTTGTCATTTTACAAAATGGATAAAATTGGTGCATCTTACTACAGAAATATTATCGTATATGCTGCCATATAAAGAAGAACATTCACCAACAAGAACGGTTCGTGAACTGGTAGAACATACAAAACAACGAAACACATCTCTGGTTATGGAATGCGACGTAAATACGCTCCATGTACAATGGCGCGCCAAATGCATAAACAAGAGGGGTGAGTCAATTTTTGAACACATTCTCTCTACAAATCTCGCCCTTTGTAACAGGGATTATCGCCCAACCTTTCATAACAAAATCGGCGAAGAGATTCTAGATCTTACCTTGATCAGAAATAATGAGCAGGTTGCGGCAGGATTTGGAGAGTATTATCTAAAAACACCTTCGCGGTTCATTTTAGAAATGACTCTACAATTAACATCTACCCAAAGCAAATAACTTTAAGAAACTCTATAAAGACAAATTAGGCAAAGTACGCAGAATGGACCACTAAATGGATACCTCACCCGAGTTGAGAAACTCTTCTAAATAGTACATCCATTGACTCTGTTGTCCAGCTCTTAACATGAAAAATTAATACAGACTTTAATAAATTCTGTCCCATCACTAGAAATCACAAACCCACTAAGGCCACTTGATGGACTAATGAACTTGAAAAATGCAGAACAGAAGACTGTACAAGAAAGTTAGACTAAGTAAACATGAGGAAGATTAGATCATTTATAGATCCGAACTAAATTTACATTTACATTTAATTACACATCAGTCGGGGTATACTTCAAACGCAATAATAACTCCTGGACGGAGACGAGTCAAGAATCGTTACAACTTTTAATGGAAACACACTTTTCTGGGTGTAGTCACCATATACGAGACGTAACCACCCTTCTTCTTTCTTCAAAAGATTTTAGACCAATTAGTGTCTCCCTTACGTTCTGAAAACGCTAGAGAGAATTGTTGATCTGCATGTGAGGAGCCTACACGACGAGCACAACTTATGTAGTACCCAGCACGCTTATCTTAAAAGAAAGTCAGTGGAGACAGTCCTACACGAGGTAGTCTTAGATATCGAGAAAAGCCTTCACTACAAAGAGTGAGCTCTGATTTTTAGACATCAGAGTATTTAATAATGTAAAAATGGAATCCAAACAGCTACTTTAATCGAACTAGGAGTAAAATAAAAGATGAAATGCTCACTAGCAGAATAATTAACTCAGAGATAAATAAAACTGTTACAAGAAGTACTTCAGTCATTTGTCCCCTTCTATGGCTCCTTATAGTCAACAAAATTTCTGGTGATTCGCCGGAGTTTTCTGTAAGTCACTCAAGATCAACGATTCATACAAACTCTCAGATGACTGCAGTATATTTTAAGCTGAGAGATCGAGCTATATATAATCCAGGATTACAATTGTCGTAGATAGTCAATCTGCAATCAAGATAATCACCCATGAATAGCAATTCCTATCGGTGTACTGAAGGATAGACCTTAAGGTGAATGAAGTAACAAGTTAGAGGTAACTGTGTTATAATTAGCAGCTTAAGGATGACATTGAATGAAAAAAAGAACCAAGCTACTGGCAATGGATAAAAGAGGAACTGGTATTCTAACAGATGTACTGACGGGACACTGCGCGACAGTTGTATTTCTGCACCATTCCTAGTTGCCTAGTGTTATTTAAATTCTGAAGAAAACATACAGAAAATTTACAATGCATCTAGAACGGATTGTATGATACCGTATTCCCCATCTTTTAACTCACCCCTAATAAAGTTAGCGTGGCGGTGCGAAATTTTTAAAACAGATGCAATGATATCTTTCTGTATAGAGGATATTTTGTTATCACAAAACTGTTGTTACAACTTTTTCTTAGCAGAAAGTGGGCGTGGCTCCCAAAATCTGTAATTAAAGTTCACGCAGCCTGATGAGATTATTCAGAATAAGACTTAACCATCACCGTAGATAGCTTTGAAAGAGCAATATATATATTTTTTTTTTAGAAAACGCCCCCAAAAAGTGGGTGTGGTCATGTATAATTTATCGAAAAAATGTAGAGAAAATGGACAATTTTAACAATTTTTACCCTGTACTGCTTCAGGTACCAAAAAGTTTATATACCAAATTTCATGTTTCTAGCTAAAAATTTAAGGCTGACGAAGTGACGATGACAAAGATGACATAAGGACGGATGGACAGACATGGTGCAATGACGGCATTGTTTCTCAGATGGCACCGATTTGTTGAAGCCAAATGCCTTCTATATCAAAATCGTCAAGTTGGTGCCAAAAATAATTCCTTATCATGCCGCGATAACGTTCACCATTGACTGTTACAGCAGCACCGCGAGAATTTTCGGAGACTTGGATGCATTGGCTGTTCGTGAATGGCCCGTGGATTTTCATGACCCCAAATGAGAAAATGCTGTTCCTTTATGTAGCCTTTCAGTTGAAAGTGAGCTTCTTCCCTGAATATGTTTTCTCTTCATGGTCTGCTGGCTTCAATTCCTGAGTCAATTGGATCTTCTAGGCATGCAGATGCAGATCTTTTGTTAAAATGCTCTGCGTGGAGCTGTATAAACGGTTCAATTACTGGGAATGATGGCGAATGGATTTTGACTGATTGTCACGAACAGTGTCACCACTGTGATGATATTTCTGTGTGCCCGGCCACTACAAGGGTGCATACATATTTACAGGCATGAGACCCGATTACAACACCTTCAATGGTCTCAATCTGATGATGAGTCCCATTAAATAAATTGCTCGTCTTCTCCACCCTGGTATAACAAGAAGTTACGCTTCCTTCGCGATAGTATATCGAAACAAACCATGACAATCGTATCTTAATCTGAATTCTTTTTAAGTAGTTTCGTGCATATACCCATATCTCTGAGCTCTGCGAAGGGCACTATCTAGAATACTTAGATCGAATGCAAAGCAATCCATCTATGTACTCTCACCTTCTCGGATTCTTCCTCGGCTGACCCTAAAATAATGGTCAACGTATTCGCTGACTTCTTCGGCCAGTCATTTGCTGACCACGTCCTTGAACCTGACCTTGATTATTTCTGCTATTTGAACAGTTCTGCGCAAAGCTCCCTTGTATTCGTGGATATAACCCCGTGAATGGTTGTTAATAAGATTAACTACTCCAATGGTCCTGACGTGAATCATCCGACACAACCCTTCACTGCACTTCTTCAACTTTCATTCTTCCAAGGCGTTTTTCCTCATTATTCACAGAAAAGGAAGAGCGAAGTTTCTAATTATCCAATTGCTAATCTCTCATGCATACCCAAACTTTTCGAGAGCATCGCTACAATGTCCTTTCACTGCAAGCCAATCCTCGCCACAAAGCAACCCACTCATACATAAGTAAATAGGGAGGCTTTTGGCCAGAACTAAAATGTGGTCTGAAATCGTGGGGAGTTGCCATTTTCTATTTTCCGTCAGGGATTTGAATTCGAAAATAATTCCCATAAAAGCTGGAAATAGCCTAAATAATTTTATTGCAGATGCGAATACAATTTTTCCTCTCTTGTTTGAGTTTGCGTTTGGCCCCATCGCTTTAAATAACAATTAAGACAATTTTATTTTTCTGAATACCAAATACGCGATCAAGTTCCAAAACAATGAGGTTTTATTGGAACATCGCTGGCTAGGGAAGTCAAATTTTACATGTAATAGCAAATAAAACAACCGGCTGGCAACCACTTTTGCTTTCCTCCCCAGCCAAATGCAGTAGCGTCTATAGAAATGATACTTTACTATTGGAAATTCAAGGGATGTTAATACTACTCTTTGCTGCTACTTTATTTACTATTTTTGAAAATTGAGAACCCAAACCACAATCTGACTGACGAGTGCTAAAGCAACGGTTGTTAAGGTGTGGCTGTAGTTATAGTAGTGAAAAAACTATTTCAAATACCCCTATATACTTTATATTCAGAAATATACTTTCTATTAAGTAGCCTTTGTCCTTTATCCATGGTTTAATTTTGTATTTCCTGCTTCGGTAGCCCTATTTAAGATGATGAAATCGGTGGCACCTGGGGGTATGCAATGAAATCTGATGTCAGCTTATTCTGTGGTATACTTTCGGGAGCTAGATATTAGTAAAATTTCAGTTTGCTATTACATGTTTGAAATGAAAATCTTAGATCATTATTTAATGCCATATCCTAAATGTGATAGTTTCTAGACGCTGCTATTATTTCAAATATAAGGGAAATAAAATCCGCTCGCTAAGTATGCCTATACAACAGAAAACATATATGGAATTTTTTTTATATTCATTGTATTGCGACGTTAACAACCCTAATCCGTTAACAACTTCGAATGCAGCAACCCATGTCATCTAGGGTCGGAATGTCAAAGGGCGGCAAACTTTTTTACATTTTATACATTAACGTATATATAATGTACTTTCCGTAACGACTTCTTTTCGTAAAATTTAAAAGCTATAATTCAGAATCAAATTGCAGATCGATAGGGAAACACATTAAAAAGTACCATATCCCTGGTTTTTGTTGTCAAGGTAAATGAGCGATTTTTTGTGACACCTTATATTGGCGTGTGCTTTTCCGCAATCTCTTTATGTGTCCCTGGGGACACTATTTGGAGGGAATGTGCATTAATTTTATGGAAATCACATATAAGGTACATGCATGAGAGTGACATCAGATGTCTGAAATGAGTGTGGAGGGTTACAGATACTTTAATCGTAATTGCCATTTAGAAATATGGTCTTTCCGATATCAGTAAAAAAAAATAAAATCATAAAATTCCAGAGGGAATTTGTATTGGATTTGATGGATAATTAAAAAGTTTTGTTTGGATTTATTGACATTTCTATAAGGAAGGAATATTGCTTCCATATAATCAAGGTTTGTTGGCACGTTTAACGAAGAAGCAGGTATAAAGCTACAGTTTTTAATTGCCGATTCGTGTAAAATTGGCTAACTACTTATTTGATTAAGACGTGAGATACTGGACCCCCATCACACCGCTATACGCTTAAAATAATCAACGTCAGTTGCTCTCAGCGAGCTTAGTTTTGCAAGTAATAAGTTGTGCCGAGTGTATGAAAGTTTCACAAAGCATAACCACGCTCTTTTTCTAATAGCAAATGTACTTCGACAAAAAATTGCTTAAAGTCTATTTTTACGAGGAACGGGAGAGTTTTCGTTAAGGAGACACCTGAGAAAAAACCTACCTGCATTGTTGACATGGTCACTATAGAGTCATTGTGTTCTGCTGTCGTTTGATCTGATGTTGATGCTTTGTGGAAGCCATTGCTAACTCATTCTGTGTATTAGTCAGAGTTGTCATTTTGGTTTGTCACAATGGTGAGGTGTCGGAGGATTTTGAAGTCCAAAGTGGAGTGCATACTGTCACCGCTGTTGTTCTTGGTGGTCATCAGCGATGTACTCCGTGCAGTATTGATGGACGACAGCCATGGAATTCGATGGACTTTGACATTTTAATTTTCCGAAGACCTACTTTTTCGAGGTCTAAAGCAAGAGGCGCTAATGTTTGTTTGACAAGGCTGATGATGACAAGGCTTGTTCGAGGATCTGTACATCTAAAAAGTATTTACCTATATACCCTGAGAGTGTCTGTATTTATTTGGATCCATCGGTCTTTCTATGGTTTCTAAAGTCTGCCAGATCTTCAATCACTCCTGTCAGTAATTCTAATTGTGAAATGTCTATCAAAAATTAATACCGGGGATAGGTAATTAGTTGTGTTCATAGTATTTAGCGCCTACCACCATGATAGGATAGAGGAATAGCTGTAGGACGCCTTTGACCACTGCCCTGCTTCCCTTAGCATGAGTACAGTTTTGACTTGACCCTGCACCCACAGTAGACTTCCAGAGAGATTAGATGTAGCATGGTCTCCAATAAATACTGCTTTAGGAGTCGACCTTAGATGGACTATTCCAATACTATTCCAATAAAGTTATCCCAATGTAGGTTGCTCCTTGGATCTTGGTTAGACTAGAGAGTCTTCCACCAAAGCGCAACCCCATATGTTAATATAGGTCTGATAATCGCAGTGTGCAAGCCTTCATGTCATACCTTGTCGAAGGTTTGAAAGACGCCCAGAAAAGCGCTATGCCCCAGACAGAAAAGTCTAATGGATTCGCATCGGGAGAATTCGATAGCATTGGGAGAAATGAAGTGCGGAACGTTTTGTTGCAGCCATTCTTGATTTGCTCGGGCTTTGTGGGGTGGTGCA